>JAEIGP010000596.1:217500-2617500 GCA_018904095.1 Zaprionus ghesquierei | reverse complement strand
GTTTGTCTTTTTGGGTGACAATCGTGTTAAAAAATGTAGTACCCCCTGCCCCCTCCTTCCCTTCCCCTCGTGCCATGTGTCTCTTATCGGTAGAACTGAAACCGAACCGTAACCGAAAACGAAACCGAAACAGAAACAGAGAAGGAAACCGAAAACTGATGATCAACTTAATTTCGCTTGACATTTGCGCTGTGACAGCTGCTGGTCACACTGCAACAACAACAACAACAACAGACAACTTGGACTAGTTTATGAGTTCGGCTTGATCTCTATCGCAATTCGTCTCAGTTTGTCGCTTGATAAATTGCCAACCCAAAATGCCGCAGTTTGTCTATCAGTCGGAAAGCATTTAAAATATGTTTCATAAAGTGAAGTCTACCGTAAAATATACAAAATAACTAAGCAAATACGGCAATGGTGACTTCTAAATACCCTGTAATAAACATGGAAATATAGATACATTAAATACATAGAATACATGGAATATATAGGATGCATAGGATACATAGAATGCGTAGAATACATAGAATACATAGAATTCATAGAATATATAGAATTCATAGAATACATTGAATACATAGAATACAGAGACTACATAGAATTCATAGAATACATTGAATACATAGAATACATAGAATACCTAGAATACTTAGAATACATAGAATACAGAGAATACATAGAATACATAGAATTCATAGAATACATTGAATACATAGAATACATAGAATACATAGAATACAAGAATACAAGAATACATATAATACATAGAATACATAGAGTACACAGAATTCAAAGAATTCATAGAATACATAGAAACATAGAAAACATAGAAACACATAGAAAACATAGAAAACATAGAAACATAGAAAACATAGAAATCGAAACATAAAATCTAAAAATTTAAGATTTGCAACACTTGGAAGCAAACTTAATGGATTCCTGAATATATTCCTTGCTTTATCAAGTCTTAAGAACCTCTCTGCCTTCTAATACCCTGTAAACTGAACAAACCCTCTACAAACCACTACGTCAAGTGGCGTAGGCGCCGCTGTGGTGTTTTAATGCGTGTCAAGTGGTCATACATTTTGGGTTTTATGGTTTATGGGCGCTACTTATATGCTCTGGTACGGACATGTGTTGCCGAAGGTTTACGGGCACAACTTCGGATACTTTTGTTTCGACTGCAATAAACATAAAACGCGCTCTTTGTTTCCGCACCCTCTCTCTCTCTCTCCCGTCTCTCTCACTCTTTCACAGTTTGACAGCTGTCAAAGTGTTTGCCTATAAACCTCCGACTGAACATAAAGTCCGGCATAACTGTCAATTGCATTTTTATGAACTTGGGCGCTGTACGAGTGCTTTACGTTTTCGAATGACTCAGATCGCAGAGTGAAGATCACGTAACTCTTTCGAGTCGATGACTAAGTAGCAAATGTCAAGTGAGAATCCATCAATCACTCGGGGTTCCTCAGACATCATACAAAAGGCGTCTTCCGAAGAATTTCTGCTTGCGAAAATCTACAGATAATTAATATAAATGGTTAATTTTCCATATTGTTATGCAGAGTTGAGGGCATACCAACTATAGGGCTGGACAATTAGCGGCAAATATCGGAGGCATATATGTGATTACATGCCAAGGCTTCATTTTTCAAAAAAACAAAACTCAAAATTGGTGTTAATGATCGATCGGCGATCTTTAGAGCTCGAGTTAATTATAGAAATTAGGGTTTTTCTAAGAAGCGAAAGTGAAAGTTCTTTGGATATAGGAAATTCCCTCATCTTACCCATTCAACTTTGGGTTTCCCTACTTTATAAATAGCATTAAATCCTTACCTAAACAAAATCAGACTAATTGCTTAAAATATTTACCCCTTTTGTGTAATATGATATTTTCTTTTCGATTTCGGTAAATGTTTTTTTACCCCCGAAAAACAGAGCAGAGCAGAGCAGAGAACGGAGTCCCCTTGTGGTTCTGGTATCACTTTCGCTACGTGTTCGTCAAGTACTTTTCCGCCTTTCTGCCTGAGTCTAATGAAGCGTTAAAAGTCCCGTTCGTTCGTCGTTCGTTGTTTCAGATAATTAACACAACTCCCTTTCGCTGGTCGAGGATCTCATTAACCCTCGACATTTGTCACATTGAGGGAGTCGCAGACCTAACCCAGCTCCCTCTCTCCCTCTCCATCTTTAACCAGTTCCATTCTTTGCAATCTCTCTCTCCCCCTGGAGTTGTTGCTTTTGTTACTGGCTACAAGTCAATCTACGTGACGTTGCGACGTCCTGCACGCTGCATGCCTCATCGACAGTCGGAGTCGTCGTAGACGGAGTCGCAGTTGGAATTGTTGAAACAGATGTCAAATTGTTGAAAATTCTGTACTCCTTTCCTTTTTTGTTTTAGGTTTTTATTTATTTTTCTACGATGTGTGCCTCGCCTGTTGTGCTTGTCTTTTGTTTCCATTCTTCTCTTTTGTTGTTGTGGTTCATTGACTGTGTGCGGTTTCAAGTTTCTGTGAAATATTTCGCCTCGCCCCCGACGGGAGAGAGAGAGAGGGAACTGCTTCGATAGAATGCATCTCTATTTCAGGTTTATCGATTTGTGAGTCCTGCAAGCGAAAGGGGGCAAGGGAAGGAGTAGCAAGTGCTGTGAAATCATATGGGGAAACTTGATATGTGCCATGTCTGGCTACGATATGTATGCCAGGGGAATGGAGTTCCCTTCTGGGAAGAGAGTGTTAGACCAAGGAAATACTTATACATATAGCATAATTATTGAGTTTAGTTGAGGCTTAAGTGTGGATATTGAAAGAATAAACCCGATTAAAGCTGTTTACTTTGCTGAAAGCTATAAAGAATCTTCATGGAGAGAATTTCTACTTTTCTTGGGTTATCTAGACATCATCTAGAATCATTCCTTGGTAACCCAATCAAACCTTTAGAAATTCTGGAATTTCCCTAGGTTCCTCTCAGTGTACCCTCACAAAGCTGACCTAAGTGGAAACAAAGTACCTTAAATTTTGTTTAAACCATTTGTTAGCCCAAGCAAAACCCAATAACAATTGCAATAATATGTCCAATCCATCAACAGATACTCAACGCGCAATTCTTTCCAATTTCTCAAGCATTTCTCAAACAATTTCTCATTACTTTCACTTGCCGCAGCTGCGCGAGGTAACATTTCTGATGCAGAATACAACTTCATCAGCGACTTTCAGGTTCAGCTTGAGGTTGGCTCCTCTTTTCCCTCTCCTTGATCCCCCCAGCTGCATTTGCTGTGCCAGCCTTCGGTTTCCTTGGAGCGTGCATAAGTGAAATGTGCAGAAGATACACAGACAGGCAGACATACGGACAGATACAGATACAGATACAGATACATGCAGGGGAGTCAGCTACAGATACATCCATGCGGCAACTGGCAACGAGCAGCAGCACCCAAAAGGTAATTAATCATCGTCATGGGGCGTGTGCACGATTCGCTTAACGTGCGCCGCCGGCGGTCGAGCTGGAGAGGAGTGTGGGAGGAAGGGGGAGACGAGGAGGGGGGCAGCAGACGTAGCTGGGCTAGGTCTTGGGTTTGGGGAGCAACTGCTACGTCGACATTTGTGGCACATTACTCGAGGCATATCGTGCCATGTAGCATGTAGCATATTTCCATATGCTGCGCTGTCCCTGCAGGGGGGCGTGGGGCGAGGGGGCGTGGCAGCCCATAATCATAACGAGCTAAATTAATGCGTTTCTTTCGCCGTCAAGCAGAATTCCCGTGCAGTTTGTGACACATTTGCTGATTTTGTCGCAGACGCCGCAGCAGATTGACAATGTCAATGCGGCATACCCTGTAATTTTTGACATGTCCACGGAGCATATCAATTAAAGGGCATGCTTAGCTAATACAAACTGGCAACTGCAAAGCCTTATAGTAGGTTTCACTGTTTACAGGGTATGGACTTGTCGGGCAGTTTAAGTGCCCTCTAAAAATTTCTAATACACGCTGCTTGTTGCCCAAGTAAATTCAATTTTAATTGATTGTGCGGCCAATTTCAACAATTGCGCGTGCCATTTCACTTGGTCAACGGGGCGTGGCACTTAGGTAGGGAGTGGGGGAGGGGGGCGCCAGCTCGAGGTGTGCCATGCATGAGTTTATTCAGCTAATTGGATGCTGCTCTAATTAGTGAAGAGGAACTTCAAAAAAACATAAGCTCAATTGCGGAAAAACAAACTTAACAGCGCCAGCTTTGCTGTTAACAGCGGCAGCTCTGTTAACGCTACCTGTGGCAGCGCAGCAACAGCGACGCGACGGCGACGTCAACTCTCACCCGCGCGCACTCACAAACAGACACTCGCCGACAATAAAAACACGTGCTTATCAGTCGCACACACACACACACACGCACACCCTCACACACTCTTGCGCTGTGAGGGAGCAGGCAATAACAGAGAATTTGTTTGAAATAAACAAAAAACAGCTGTTTGCTGTCTCACTTCCAATTCCAATGAGCGGCAGCAGCTGAGAAACCAGTTTCACTGCCGGCATGCAAACCAAGAGAGAGCGTAAATGTAATTCCTAGCGCATTTATCGCATGCGATAACTGCTACATGCGCTCTCTCTCGCATCGAACAAGCCGAACGCCTGCACAAGCCGAAGCCACGCAACGAACCGAACGAAGTTCGGCACGCAGCCGAAGCATCCATGCAGCCACCCACAAACGCACACGCATACCGACACTGGAGCGCGCTCGTATGTGTGTGCCTTAGCTGCTGCTGCTGCTGGTCGTTCCTATTGGAAGGCGCCAGTTGTAAAGCGAAACTCGTCGCGTGCGGTTGTGATCGGAGAGCAGCGCCGTTCTGTCGTCACTCTAGTTTTGTGCAGCAGCAGCAGCAGCTGAATTTTACGTAAAATCGTAGCTTGCGTGCCACAACGTAACGCGCGTGCCGCAGCCAATACGAATTTCTGCCAAGTCAGACCAAAAAAAAAGTGCGTGGTCAATAAAGAGTTAGACGCAATTAAAGCGAATTTAAATCGCCATAAACGAACCAAGCGAAATCTTTGCCCTCACTCTCCCTCTCTTTCTTGTGGGTTGTAATTGAAATCGCATTGATTGAACGAGACGCTACCGCGGCATCGCTGCCGCAGACGTTGACGTCGACGTCGACATCGCTGCCTGTGCAAACCAAAGTTCTAAAATTCTCAAAAATCAAATTGGAAATTAGAAATTCGAGTGTGACCAAAGTGCGTTGATTTCTCAAAATTGACAAGTGAAATTCGCGTGAACTGTGTGTGTTCTGTCTCCTTCTGTTACCCGCCTGTTGTTGTTCTTGTTGCTCTTGCTGGCATTTTCAATTAAATCGAGCAGACACACACGCATACGCAAGCAGCACAAGTGTGTGTGAGTGTGTGTGGGGAAATTAGTTCAGGATTAACGGCGAAGCAAGCGAGACGAATTCGATCTCAGGCTGTGGGGAAAAGAAATTTGATTGCATTCAAGGCTCGATAAGGTGAGTTCAATTTGATTTGTTTTTGATAAGGAGAGAAGTCAATTTGCTTATAGTGTGAAATTTGGAGCTTTTAATGAAAAGAAAATAGGAGTAAATATAGAAAACACGCGAAAGAAAAGTCTCCCTGATTTTATTTAAAATTTATTAGTTTTAATTGAGCGTATTATATTAAAATATATTACACTTAAATGATGCCCTATATTTTTGCAAGAAAAGAGAAGTTTCCCCAAATTTTTGAAAATGTTTTTAAGTTTTGAATGATGATAAAATACCTTAAATATATTTTTATAAATCAATTCAATATTTTGTACAATTTTAATCAAAGTTGAATCTGAAAATTTCTTCTATTTTCTTTAAGTAGAAAGTCTATATACGAGAAGTTTTTCAACATTTTCATAAATTTTAAATTTTATTAAATTTAAAATGTTAAAAAAATATTTGAATATTTTTTAAGAAATTTTCTTCCACATTTTATACAATTTACAATTAAGTCTTATAACTTAATTCGTAAAGTTCTTCTTCCTTTTAAACAATTTTTAATATATTTTTTATTGCTCTTGAATTTCTAAAATATTTGGAATATTTTTCTTATTCTTAACTTTATAAACGACTTTTCTGGCCTCTCACCGACAGTTAGTTCAAAACCTGCCTCCACTCCTTCTTCTTTGTCGCACTTTGAACACGTTCCCTAATTTCCCCGCTTCCTCTCCAGCACCTCCTGCATTATCGGCAATTTCAAATGGGTCACGCTTTTAGTGACAGGGAAGAGGGGAAGGGAAATGGGGAAGGGGGAATAACCGATTACCGATTACCGCTTAGCATATGCCAGACATGTCTTCCCTGCCTGCGCGCCACATCAAACCCAACTCAATCGATCCCGTATCTACGCATGAACACCCCCGTTCCCCTAATCCCTCCCTTTGCTAGGCTCTACCAGTATTTCCCCCTATGTTATTAGCATTTTAGGCCTCTTTACAGTTGTGCCTTGTTGTTGTTGTTGTTGTTTTAGTTCGGGTTGCGTTCGGCATTTAATTAATTTTGTAGTTTTTTAACTAACTTCGTTTTGTTGCTGTTGTTGTTCCACGTCTGCCTGAGTTGCATTTCAATTGGATTTGCTGCAGTTGTTGCAGCTGCCGTTGTTGTTGTTGTTGCAGTTGCAGTTGCTGCTGCTGCCTAATTATGCGGCGTGAAAATGCAATCCATGTACAAACATGTGTACAAATATTTGACGCGCCTGACTCTCTGTGTGTATTTTAAAATGTAACTGAAAACAAAAGCAACAACAACAACAACAACAACGACAGCAACAATGAAAGCTTCTAAAGTGTCGGAGCAGTTGCAATTGTTTAAACAAAAGAATTTGTTGAATGTTTGTGTTGTTGCGTTGCCACTTGATATGCGGAGTGTGTTTTGTGGGAATAATAATGTTGAAATTTGAATGTGGTACAGCATAAAGTAGACTGTTGTTTTAGCGGGAAAACAGCTAAAATAATGTTGAGAATATTTTTAATTTTCTGTGCATTTTTTTGGGATTTTTTTTTAATTTTAAAATTTAAAAAAAATTAACTTCTATTCAGAAAACTTTTTCTTTAGCTGAGCGCATTTAGCGAAAATATTGTTGAAATTTGATTAAAGTTTTGGCTTAAAAATAGCTTAAAGTAGCTGCTAAAATAATGAAGGAAACCTTCTTAATTTACTTTGGTTTATTGCAGTGTCTTTAGCTTTTTTTTAAATATTTTTTTTTTATTTTTTATAATTTTACAAACTGCATCCCTTTTTAGATTCCTTTTCCTTTGCTGCATTCAATTTCATTTCGTTTCCAACATCCCCAAAGCAACTCAAGACGCTGCATCAAAATGCAACTCAGACAAGGTTCAACCACGTCGTTGACCCCCTTCCCTCCCCTTCCCCAATGCCTCCCCTAGTCAAAAGTTTCCCTTGCATCTGTAAGATACAAAAAGTATCTCACTGTGCGGCCACTTCAGCCAGAAACTAGTTCAAGTGCGTGGCAAGTAATTAGTTCTAGGTGTGTGTGTATGCCTTTCTATGTGTGTGTGGGTGTCTATGCATTTGTCAAGCTGTCTCTGTGTGTGTGTGTGTGTAAAAATTTACCACAAATATTTACAAATTTGTGTAGCGAAGCCGCCGCAGTTTACCTTAAGATCGCCTCAAGTGGCCCCGCCCACTTTCAGGTTAATTAAAACCAAATTCCAAAAGAGGAAAAACGTTGAAAGATTTTCAAATGGCTTTTTAATATTTTCAACAGCGTGAGAGCAGGAGAGAAAGAGTGCGAGAGAGAGGGAGAGGGGGAGAGGGGGAGCGAGCACTTCAAACGGAAAAACAGATTTCCACTTAGAGATTATCCCCGTGTGCGTGAGCGTCGCTGCGCATCCTAGCTACCTACGCAGCGTGTCAGCTGAAGTGGAGATGGAGGAGGGAGTGAGAAAGGGGAAGGGGCGACGTACAACATGGTGAGAGCAATACTAAGTTGACAGGCAAGTGTCAGTTTCGAGCCTCGCGATGCCAACAACTTTCACTCATTCTTAGCGATCCCATTTGATCCTCGGATATTTTTAGTGTTTTCTCTGATTCGTCTTCTTCATGTTCTTCTTCTACTTCTACTTCTGCTGTTTGTCCAACTGGAGCACTCTGCTGACAACTGTCTCCAAGTGCAAACTGTCAACTGCGTTGGTTCTATGTGTGGGCTGCATGGGTAAACAAGATTACACTACGTGCTGTAAGTAAGTGAACAGCGTTTCCTTTGTTTTTCTCCATCTCCAACACAACTTCCGCTGAGCCCAGCGGGTGACATGGAAAAGGGTCCGGTCTGAGGTGTCAAAGGTGTTGGAATTCCCGGGAATTTCAGCGGGAACAACTGTGCTCAGCTGCTACTCGTGTTGTGTTATCTTTAGATTGCGCAAAGAGTTGGAGATTTAGTTGGGCAGATATTCAGTATTAGCTACGTATCAAGCATACTTAATTATTGAAGATCTTTGACTTTCTATTTTGTCTCTACTGGGTAAAAATATAAGAAAATCGTAGTAATTATATATATTGTATTTAATCTACAATAAAAATCAGATAAAAAAATTATGTAAGAATAATTATTTTATTCTTTTCATATGATGAAAAGAAGAGTGAAAGAACATAATTTTTAAAATAATTGAAAATGATATAAATTTATAGAACAAAGACTTTTTGAAAACTGGAATTAGTTTCAACTTTTCAATATTTTTTTTTGAAAATTTTCTTTAATAAAACTATAAAATATTTTTTCTTGTTTTTCTCTAAAATCATTCCTAAAATTTATTATTCATTTTATTTCCCAAATGTTCCCTATAAATTCTTTCTCTATTCTGATTCAAATTTCATGCTTCAAATTAAATTATTTTATTCAACAATCTCTTACCATATTCTCATAAAATACATATTGATCTATCGCATTAGATACTTGTTCATAATTCAACTTCTTTCGCTTTAACCACTCGCTCAAAATGTAGTAATATTTTCCGTGCTGCTTGTGCGAATCATGTTGAATAATTTACATGAATTAATCGCGTTGAACACGCATTCAATTTAAGTGCAGCACAACGACAACTCTGGCAAACAGTTCAATACACCTGCTGCCACGCCCTACTCGCCTCACCGCCCACCTCGTTTGCCATGTGACAAATGCCGCCACATTAGCAAAGTTGAAGCAGCAGTATTCACTACTCACATTCACATTCACATTCACAGACGTATTCATAGTGGCATTCACATTCGCATATTCACATTTGCTGTGGTTCGAGTGGTCGCTTTGGCGGTGGCTGCGGCAGCGGTGGCTACGTTGGTTTCGCTGCATTCGAAAGTTGATTTGTTCGAACTGATTGTGGGGCATGTCCGAGCGCCGCGGTCTATGGCGCTCAGTGTGTGTTCGGGGTCTGGTCTGTGGTCTGGCAGTCTGCGCAGATAATAGTTTTAAATAAGTTGAAGTCCAGTTTAATTGGCCAAACTAATGTGCATTAGCTGCAGCTGCAAACGCGGCTACCTATCCCCTGTCCCCAGTTTTTGTCCACGCCCCCCTTTTGCCCACCAGTCAGTGCAATTAGGGGCGCAACTTTAAAGACAAACAAGACGTGACTTATCAACGTACAAACTACAAGATAAACACCTGGAGGTGCACACACACACACACACACACACTCGCACCCTGCACATTTATCAGGCAGATGTCGTCGGTGTCATCGGGCATTAAAGCTAAACAAAGTGTGTCACAGTCGCGTCTGTCAGCCTGTCCACCCACTCAACGGTAAACCTATTGAGTTTCATGGGATAAAGTATTTTCCAGCCATCGCTTTTCATCTCAATCTGCCTCTTTCTCTTCTCCTCTCTCTTCAACACACACACAGCTGCCTACACCTGTCGCCTGTCTAATTTATGCCCAGACTCGTACGCAGATAAAGCTCCCGCCATGACATATGGGAAACTCAATTCGTAGTATCGTTCGATATGCTTTTGTTTATGATCGTGTTAGCTCATTAATAGCCCTCTGCCTTGTTTCTCTCCCTGACGAAGACAACTAACAAATTAGTGCGACTTTTGATTTGCATAATTAAGATAATCATTTTCATTTCGTTTCGTTTTTCAACTTTTTTCCAATTTGTTTGAGGGCCTAAGAGATACATATACTGATTACTGATTAGTGAAGAAATATGGACAGATGTGGAGGAGTCTAGCTAAAAACTGTTAAGTAGATTAATTTATTGAAGAGATTATTGAGAGATTAGTTTGAGTAAATTGAATTTCTTCAACCTGTATCCCAAAACTTTCTGCTGTTTTGCAGTTTTTAAATCAATATTTCTTAACTTTAAGATTTTCATGAATTTAAAGGATCACTTTATAAACTTATCTTTATAAAACTCCTAAAATTTATAAAACTGTGCATAATGTTTGTATGAACCTTTTCAAATACTTTTATATTCTGTGTTTCTCGCAAAATCTTTTAGGAATTTGAAAATCTTTAAGTTAAATATGATATAAAGAAAAGGAATATATATTTTTTAATCCCTCGAGTTTAAATTTTGAAGCGTTTTCAATATGATATCTCTTGAATACCGATCTATAGATTGATATAAAATTTCTTTCTTAAAGGTTTCAAAACTTTTTGCCAAATTTTCTTTAAAGAATCCAGAGTACTCTTCCATATATTTTATCTGCCCACAAGCTCAAGCTAATGTAAATAATTGCGATACATTTTACATACTCAAACGAGTTGGACACTCACACGCTGAATGCATTCGAATGCATTCAAATAACTCGCTGTGGACACTCACAAGGCGTGCCAGCATTTTCCAAGCTAGCCAAGAGTTTTCTTTTCTCTAGCGGTTTTCCATATTAATGTCAGGTAATTCGCCAGTTTAATTTGCGACATTAATTTCAGCTAGTGAATGGGGGAGAGGAGGCACCCCTCGAAGGGGGGGAGGGAAGGGGGAACTACATGAATAAGTCTTGGCTACGTTTTGGAGAGCGCAGCTGTGCGTTGCGGCCAATTACAATGGGCATTTTCGGTTGTAGATTTAGCTGCATTTTTTGCTGTTCGCCAGCATTTTGTCAATTGCAATAAAAATAATCAACATGCAACGTGCTGCATGCAACGCGACGTTGGGGAGTGTTTAGACAGAGTCCGAGTCAGACAGGGCAGGGGGCAGGGAGGGGGTCGGGGTCAACTGCGAGGCTGCGGCTAAGGCTTTATTTATTTTTCTGGCGAGGCTGCAGATTTACGAGCCGCTCGAACAACACGTTTCCAAAGCTGCAACTGCCACAGCAACTGCAACTGCCACAGCAACTGCAACTGCATTTTGTAGCCATTAACATAATAATGCGGCGACTCGAGATCTCCCCTCTCTCTCTCTCTCTCTCTCTCTCTTTCCCCATACTGGAGGCAAAGCAAATAATCAACTTGCGCTAATCTTCAGGCCAAACTGCATTTAGCGTGTGCGTCAGTTGTGTCCGTCACTCAGTCAGTTTATCCCTCAGTCAGTTGGTCAGTTTTGCGGTTTTCAAAACGTTTATGTTGATTATTTTGAGTTCGCTTCCATTGCTGCTGTGTCTTTTATCATTGCCGTAATTCAATCCGGACTCCAACTCCGACTCCAACTCCGACTTGGACTTTAGCTCGCGTTTGCGTTTGCATTTGCATTTTCTGTGATTTGTTTGACTGTCGCTCCACTGCGTTGGTAGCGCCACAAGCCCCTCCCCTTCCCCCCTCGGCACACACACACCCCTTTTTATACGTGAGTTGGCTGTAAAAATATTTAGCTATAGCTAAGTGTGCATAATCGCGTCGATTGTTGTTGTTTGGCTTATGAAAAATGCTGTTAAATTTGAAGGATGTGCGGGAGTGAAAGGGGAGAGACAGAAAGGGACAGGCTAGGTTATTATTTCTCTATATGAGCTGCATTTTCATTGCTCATATTCTTTGTACCATTGTCAGTGCCTCATCGATCAGTGTCACTGAGTGCCCCCAACGTGTGGCTGCCCCATTGGACAATGGACAATCTAACGATTATATTCAATGCGTTTATCAAAATGATTCGAATAAAGCATTCAAATTGCAGACAAATTGCTGAAGAATGAATACTGCGATTGTTTACTAGGGGAAACCCAGAGGGAACTCTTATTAGACCCTTAAACCATTGAAAGATTTGAATATTTTTTAACATAATTGTTTAGAAATACTAAGGTGCCCAAGAAGTAGATGGATGTTAAGTTTGATGCATGTTTGTTTACTCAAATTTTGTGTAGGGTATCTAACTGTCGTGACGTTTGCCTGTAGCTTTCGTTACTTGTAAATTGATAGTTTATCGTTAGGTATTTCCGTATTATATCTCAACTGCAACTCTGCACAATGCTGCATCAATCAGTGTCATTGACAGACCTTATGAATGCTCCACGAATCACTGTGACTCATTTTTTATGTAAGACCAAATTATCTGTAAGTTTTTACTTGAAATACTTAATAAGTTATTGTTATACCTAACTCTTTGAATTCTTCTTCAACTTTAAATATGTCGCAGCGCGTCTTCAATTCTTTTTACTCTGCTCCAGCCGAAAGTCAATTTATCTAACCGAAATTCTCTATTCATGGCATGATTGATTATTGATTCATAATTTATTAATTTTCAGTCACATCGAGCAGGAGGAACTTGTGCATATTTTAAGAATCAATAAATAATAACTATGGAGAACTCTTCTCGCATCCCGTTCGCCTCTTTTTTTCTCTCTTTATGCATCAAGGGGCGCCCGCATCGCGGTGGCAGCAAAAAGACCTTCTTTTTGCTGAGTCAAGATAAGGCAGGGCGTCGAAAGAGACAGAGAGAGTGATAGAGAGTGTGTGAGCGAGAGAGTAGGTAGTGCGGAGGCTGCTGTTGCTGCTGCTGTTGGCAGGGCTTATCTTGTCTGGGTAATCGCGCTTCGATTATTAACCCTCATAAATTGCGCCGAGACGATGCGAACGACACAGTAGCACAATAGGTGTGTGTGTGTGCGAGTGTGTATGTGTGGGTTGTTTTTGAGCCTCTGACTTATGTAATCCTGCTCGCAAGGGGTGCCTCATTTTCATTAGCATGTGCACAGGGGGTAACCCCAGCTCCTTTTGTGGCTTCTAATAAATGTTTTTCAATTTTCTTTGTGGTTTTTCACTTGCTCACTCGTTAGTTGGGTTGCTCATCTCGCGCCTCAATTGTTGTTTGTGGTTTTTTTGTTGGTATTTATCTTGGTATTTGTTGGTTTTTTGGGTTTTTATTTTTGGAAACTGCTTCATCATCGAATTGAGGCCCAGACGCGCCTTTGTTGGCTTATTGAGCCACAACTGCAACTTTGTTTGTTGTTGTTGTTGCTGCTGTTGTGGCTTTGGCTTCATCCATTTCCCTCTCAATTTCCCATTCCATTTCCCACTCCATTTCCATTTCGGCTTTTGCTTATTTTACTGATTAATCATGCTCCTTGTGCAGCTGGTTCTGTCCGGTTGGGGGAAAGTAGTTCATATTTTGATAAGGTTTCAATGGGTTGCATTAGGTCGGCTGGGAGAGGGAACGATGGAACTAGGGCAGCTGCCCACTTGATGCCAGTTGAAGGAAGTCGTAGCTGGCATATCTGTTTTAGGAAAATCTGAAATATGTTTTAAATATTTGGAATTTCCTTTCTATTGCCTAGAAAACTCAATTGAAATTTCCTTTCCAAAAAACCTCTCGTCCTATCAAACCTTTGTCTACCTTCCTTTAATCAGCTATATATCCTGCTATAACAATTGACAACTCATCATGACCATCGGCACCAGGTTAGCCTCCTTTTCTCTCTCCCCTACCCCCTCCTAAGTCACCCGTTAGTTCATCATTTTTCACTGTCATCTGGCGCGGCACCCGCTTATCCTGTCAAAATTTTTAAACACTTTTTTATCATTTCCCGGCAATATACAATACGATATAATAAAACAGGCCTACACACACAGAAACACGTAAAAAAAAGGTGCCCAGCCATAATGCTCGACCATTATAAAAATTTCAGTTCTGTTCGCTTTTTTTCCGCATTTCAAACATGTTTCCCTCCTCCCTTTTGGGCCTCAGCATGACTTTCACTTTTGTCCTTGCCCCGACGGGGGAAAAAAGGTTATAAATCATTCGCTTGGGCATATTTTTAATAGACTTGTTACTCGTGTTTTCCTGTCCTGTAGCTCTGCTGGTTTTTGGGTCTGAAAAGGGTTCGCTGTCCGCAAATATTAAACGTTTTTTTTCGCTTTGTGGCTAATCTTTTAATTAATATCATAATTCGATGTTGCCTTTGCAGGTGAGTGCATTTTAAGGCCAAAATAAACAAATACCTAATTAGTTAGTTAGCCAATTTAAATGGCAATCCTTTTGCATCGATAGGTAGGTAACTTTAAAGACGAAAGGGAACTTTATATCCAGACAACAAAGCCGATTTTTATGTGAGTGACAAAACCGCAAGCGACATGAGGAAGTGCCAAGAAAAGAAAAGAAAACCCCCACATTATCCTCATCATTGTGAGGCAGGCAACATTTCCTTCCTTGAGGTTTTGTTGGGGGATTTTGATGCAACCCCCGAAAAAAAAACGTCACAGTTGACGCCACACAGCCACAAAAGCAAAGCCAGTGTGTGGGTGCTACCAGAGGAAGGAATACCCTGCACTAAGGCTGTAAAGTACCTTGGGTTTTCCTCGAGTTTCTTTCCAAAGTTGCTTAGTCCCTTTTGTGAGCTGTATAACTCTAAGGTAGACTACTCTGAAACTTGCTCTACGATGTCTGACGGGGAAATACTCTGCTCTCAGACTGTATACAGAGACGTATAGCACCTTGTTCCTTTCCCAAGTTCCTTAGACCCCTTTGCGAGTTTTACGAGCGCAGGGTAGGCTGTGCTGTGAAACTTGCTCCACCGTCTGGCCATAAAAAGGGGTGGCTTTTCGCTCTAACTACCGTTAGCATATGCTCGACTCGGATGTTTGAAGCTCATCCAGCTTGTAAGACCGCATGATTGATGGTTCTTCCTGATGCTGTTTGCTCCGACATGGGACTCCTTTTGGCACCTGTTGTGGCAGCAAGGAATGTTACCCGGCATGGGATCTCTTTAATGTCAGCTTGGGGAACGACGACATGATTATCTACGCTTCAAACTGATTGAATTCACATAATGAATGAATGAATGAATGTAGAATGAATGCATCTCTTGAGATGCCAATTTCATATACCGAATCATTCAGGTGCTACAGTTAAAGCTAGAGAATTTTTAACAAAAACTCAACAAATTCAAAATATTCCAAAAGTTTTCACTTTCTTGCCAGGGGGTGGGTAAGGGGGGTTAGGTGGTGGTGTAACATGAAAAACAGCTAAACAGTTGCCCAAACAACGCCGCAGTTTTCACTTCCGAGACTTGTACGTCAATGTCAACTTTGACAGAAGCCAGAAAGAGATGGGCTTGGAGAGGGATAAGAGGGGTAAGGAGGGGCCAGGAGAGGGGGTAGAGAGAGAGAAAGGATGGGGAGTTGTGAGGGGGTTGAGGTGGCGGAGCATGGATTTACTTTTATTTTATTACTGTCATTGTTGGCGGACTGCTGCCGTTTCAACCTTGCGTGAGTGTGGGTGGACAGAGTGACAGAGAGAGAGAGAGGGAGAGAGATGTATGTGTGGGGAAGGGAGACAGCGCATACTTCACCCATGCTGGCTGCCTCTGCTGCTGTGCTGTCGTTATCCTTTTGCTCGACTGGCGCCTTTATCGTGCATCTTCGTTCGTTTTCTTGTACGTTCGTTATCTGCTGTTTAGTCAGGCGTGTGTGTGTGTGTGTGCGTGCGTAGGTGTGTGCGAGAGAGACGGGTGCAGGCCCTTGGCATCTTTTGGCTGCTTCGACTGGCAGCTAGCTTGGAAAGTCGTAAATTAAAAATGGCTTAATATGTAAATCCTGCCCTGCACTTTCTTCTGCCGTCTGCCGTCTGCCGCCTGCAGATTAGTTTTGTGGATATTTCGGCTTATGTCTGTCCCAGTCAGAGTTGCTCTTTCTTCCCTCTTCCTTCTCTCTACTTGTCTGCGACTATCTTGTGCATCTTTAGCCATGTCCTGCTTTCTTTGCTTGCCTTGAACCCCTTTGGACATGCAGCTAAATTTATGCGCTTTGACTTTGCTTCGGGTAGAGTTGCCATCTCTACATGTGTGTGTGTGTGTTTTCTTTGGCTGCCCGGTCACTGATATGCTTCTGTTGTCGTTACTCAGCGCCAGGACAAGCCGTTGTCATGTCCTAGTCTGTGTCAGGGGCAGGTTCAACCCTGGCTCTGCTTCTCTTCCCTTTCTCCTTCTTGTAGTTGTTGCCACTTGTAAGTTTTTCTACGCTTCGATTGTAATGTCTACATGGGGTTACTTTGTGCACTGGCGTCGCAAGAGGGGGTAGATGGGGCTAGGCAAGTGCTGATTAGTCGCCTTGCTGATTAGTAATTGCATTTTGTATCGGTACACTTCGTCCCTTCTTTCTCCCTCATTCAGAACTTACCACATTGTAAGTAGGTATCTATTTCCCTTTGTCATTCTGATAAGCTCTATAGGTTCTTGGATCTTCCTTACTCTTTCAATGTATCTCTTTCTATCTGTCTTTCATCCTTCTCCTTTCTTTTTACTACTCTTTTCCCTTTCCTCCTGCTCTGTTTCTCTTTTAAATAGTCCGATTATTTTGCATTCATTTTCCCCTTTCTCTCTCTCTCTCCCTCTCATATTCTCTCACTCATTAATGCACTCATATATCATGGCCAATTCGGTGCCAGCTTCGCCTATCATCGACTCATCCACTCACGCAAATTAGCATATTCGCCACGTTAGGGTGACCATTTTGCCAAATGGACTCTGCCATTTAATTTATTCCCTTTGCAATTTGCAATGTCATTTAATTTTCCGCCCCCTGCCAGTTTTCTCCCACAGCATTTTCCCGTTTTCCTTTCATTTGTTTGGATATGTTTTTGTTGTGTTTTTTTTGTTTTTTTTGGTCGCTATGCACCGGAGATGTGCGTGTTATAATGCATTTTAGTAATTATTTTAGCTGCACTCACTTTTATAATTTCCCCAGCTGTCGCTGTCTCTATCTCTCTGTCTCTTTCTCTCTTGTTGTTGTTGTAGTCATTAGCATTTTGCTGACCCGAATGCGGCGGCAATTAACCCGGAAATTGTAAAGCTCGACGCCCATTTAGACTGACCATAACTTTATTGCTCTAACGGCCTCCCATACCCCACACATAACACACACATACCACGCATATCCGTGCATAATATGCGAATTAATGAAAATAATTTAGCAAATTAATATTTATTACATGCACCACATAAGATTTTATGAGATTCGCAGGCGATGGATGCTTCAAAGCGCAAATGCTTTGCATAACCCATACATGAAATGAATGTTGACAAAATGAATTATTCAATTAATTCTCTAGCATAATTAAGCAAAAAAAAAAAAAAAAAAAACTAACAAGCCGAGTTACAGCAGATTTTTAATTAAATATTTACGTAATAAATTAATTTATTAAATGCACAATGGGTGTACGTGTGTGTGTGCGATAAAGCGAATTGCGATTGCGGATTGCAAAAAGTTTTAATTAATACTTTTTATCAAATATATTAAATTTATATAGAAATAAAAAATAAATATGAAGAAAAACCCCATCAAAGAATAGCCATGTCCTTTGTGCGTAACAATTCTGTATATATAAGATAATTCCACTTATCCCGATTAATCTATCGATTGGTATATGCATTAAAATGTAGCCTGGTCACCCTAAAAATCAAAAGAAGGGAAGACTTGTTTATTACTCCTCTCTAAATATCGGATTTGTGTCTTACCTCTTCCCTAATCTGTTCACCTCTAAAAAGGAACAAACTTTAAAGAAGACTAAAGTCGCTTAGTCCTTTTTAATACAGTTATAGTTTTTATATTACATATGTGTTTCATATAAAAACGAAGACAACTCAATCCGGACTGTCGCTTGTCTAGACCAGTTGCCTTGAATCTCGTTTATCGACTAAAAAAACCTAGTCTGGCCACACTGTTCCTTTTTTAATTGGCTCTCAGCGTTTCCGGTTTTTGTATGCGAAACGTGCAAAGAAGATTCTCATCGACACACATCACAGCGCCAGCATTGTCGAATTCACCACAATAATTCGGGGCAGAAAAGATCGTGATGAGCTTTCGATTGGCAAAGAACTCGTAACCATCCTGCACAACCTGATGGGCTCGACACACCAGACTGAAGTTGTGACGCTCCAGAAATGCGGCAACCGTTTCCGTACCGAAGGTGTAGCTCACTCCACGATCATTGAGACCCCAACCAATTGCACGAGGATCGGGATCAGACCACAGTAGATCGCAGAGCATGCCCTGCTCGGGTATCTCGCAGGGTCGCTTAATTAGCTTGATTTGCTCCATCGTATACAGACTGGGACTCAGTCCGCCGTGGCAACAGAAGATTGTCTGATCCACCACAGCCGCAATGGGTAGACAGTTGTAGCAGTCCACAAAGTTGCGCCACAATTTGATCGAGTAACGTCGCTTGCACTCATCGAAGAAACCGTAGATGCGATTCAGGCTGGAACTCTCGTGGTTGCCGCGCAGCAAATGAATCTTGTCGGGGTAACGCACCTTGAGGGCCAACAGCAACGTGAGAGTCTCCACCGACTGCTTACCACGATCCACATAGTCGCCCAGAAAGAGATAATTCGTTTGCGGTGGATAACCGCACATCTTGAAGTACTTCAGCAGATTGATGAACTGTCCATGAATGTCCCCCAGGATGTTGATGGGTGCCTTTAGCTCCAGCAGTGAGGGTTCCTTGAGCAGCTGTTCGCGTGCCTCGTTGCAGATGGCACGTATCTCCTGTTCATGCAACTGCACGCTACCGCTCCAACTGGACATACCCTGTTCGGTTAGACGCGCTATGATCTCATCCAGATTCGGTGTTAGCTCGTACTCCTCCGAATCGCTGCTGTTCCCCGTTGCTGCTGCTTTCGAGGCTAAGCTACGATGCGCAATGTAGTTGAGGCAGTAACCCATCGCAGGATTCTGGGGTAGGAAATCAAATGACGTACGTCTGGGATACGATGATGACATGTCGCCAAAAGGAGGAGGTGTTCGTGTGCGTGTGTGCGATGATGCAATTTGGAATTTCGATGTGTCCGTTTTGCAGGTCTGGCTCATCGTTGGGATTACACTGCTTGTGTGTTCTGAACTGGGAATACGATAAATGAAGGAAACAACAAACTAGGTTCGTTGGCGAAATGAAGGCAATTTCAAAGTAATCGGACTTATCGATTGGGACAATTGCAAGAAAAGTAGAAAAACTCAACAAAAGAAAAACCGGGAACGGAACGGGAAATACCAGAATTTAAAAAAAAGGGAAAATCAAGAATTTCTTTATGCTATATGTAACAAAACTAAGAAAATAATATAGGTGATTGTTGCTTGCTTGGACTCAGTTAGCTTTCAGTTTAGAAAGGAGTTTCGTATCGATTGTTAAGTAGGGGAGGAAAGGCGGATAGCTTATCGCTGCCTTTGTGCATATTGAAGTAGCTTCCTCTCCTTCGGCCGATTGCCTCTTGAAGTGGCTTTGTTATCTGATTGACAGTTCTCATTTGTGTGCAGTCGTTCTTCCCCCCATACCCTCTAGCCTTTTTCAATCCAACATTCTTAGCACTATGACAAATCTCTGGCTCGCACATAACTGTCTTTCAATCAACTAAATTTCTTCGTTCTCATGCTCTTTGAGGCTGCTATTTCCAGCCCCCCTCTCTGCTTTTATTTTTCAAATCAACATAATGGACACTTTGCCTGCCGGCAGAGGCTCAGCACCCCCCGACACTCCCCCCTCCCCGACTGCCCTTCCTCATAAGCCTCGCCCAGCCACACATAAAAATACAAAGGCAACTTCAGTTTTGGCTTTGACAGCTGACACAAAATGCAAAAAGCAACGCATTTCGAGTGGGTGGCCCAGGCAGGCAGCCAGCCAGCCAGGGTTGCCCTGCCAGACTGCAGCAACCTCCCCATCGCTCACTCCCTTCTCTGTTCTAGGCGAAATGTATTTCATTCCATGCGGATATTTGCTCTGCCTGCTGCAACCTACCGCAGTCGCAGAGTTCTGCTTTGGCCTGTCACTCATTAAGCATTTCTGCCGCCTGCAACTTAGTCCCGTTGTTTTGCTATTGTTGTCCTTGTCATGCCAAGTGTCACAGCAGCACCAGCATGACAACGTTGCGGATTCGCAGAATGTCGAATGAAACAAATGTATGCAAGGCGTAGGGAGGGGGATGCTAAAAAGAGGGTTATCAAAATAATAAAGTAGATCTTTAAGAAGCATTTCCTTCCATATGTAGACTCCCCCTGCGCCCCTGTCAATTTTGTCAAGTTGAGAGCAACATGTTGCCCACATATATTCAACGCGGTGGCTGCTCTGATTGAATATTTGTCCAAGAAATACACCTCCCCCCACCACACACACTTACTCACCACACCCGCAAGTCGAGAGATTTGCGCAGCAGTTGCAGCCGCCGCCGCCGCCGCCGCCGCTGTTGCTGTTGTTGTTGCTGTCTCTCTTTGCATTTTGTTTTGAGAGCAAATATGAAAAATATTTCACACGAAAAATTTAACCCGCAAAAGGAAGTCTGCATGTACGTCTGTGTGTGTGTGAGAGAGTTTTTCGCTATTTTTACCATTTCACAGCTGTGCGCAGCGGAGAGCAACAGAGAGAGCCGCAGGCCGCCGACTGCGTTGCTTTGCTTATCTAATGGGCTGCAGTTGCAGGCGGCAGAGGCTTTGGCTGCTGCGCCTGCTGCTTATCGCTCTTTCGTGCTGTTGTTGTTGCTGCCCCGCACATATGCAAGCCTCTGGCTCTCTTCGCTGCCTCTCTCACTCGCTCGTTCGTTTTGTTTGACGTTGTAGTTGTTAATTGCTTGTCGCTACTTTCTTGCACCCTTCACAATGCGCCGTTAATCACAGCGAGAGAGAGGGAGTTGTTGTTGGTTTTCGTTAATGGGTTTTTATTTGTTTATATGAGGAGCGCGTCTAGAAAATATGATGCGTCTCGCTGTATGAGGGACGCTGCCCCCCCTCGGCGACGCTGTGACCCGAACGCACTCGGGTTGCATTTGACCATTTGCGCTGCTCATGGGAATTTCTACAACTGTTTTTGCCGTGACAAGTGCGCTTAGAGAGGGAGGAAGGGAAGGGGAAGGAGGAGTATTGCTTGCGATCCATGTGATTATACTTAGCCCAAGTTGTTTGTGTATGTTTAAGTGGGCGTGTTCTCTGCCTTTGACGACTGACCGAAGAAGCTCTTAAATTATTTTCTTTTTTCTTTCGTTCATACTTATTATTAATTACGCTTTTAAAAGCTTGATTATTTATAGTTTGCTTGCTTATATACACTTAGTCTTAGCTACTCATTAGTAAACTCTTTTTTATCCATTCTTAATATTATTTTTAGCTCTTAGAATTTTTCAATATTTATGTTAATAATTCTTTTTTTTTCTTTTTTCTTGCAGGTGAGTTATCGTATAGAGGAATACTAAATTTTAGCTATATATTAGGGTAAGTTGTGAGGATTTTGTTTCTATTAAATAGTGTTGTCTTTGCTAATTTAACTACGGTTCCGCTCACTTAGCTCCCCCTGATTTATTTACTGATATCCCATGGCGTTTCATTAATCAATGTCAATCCATGTGGCATATGTTACAATCTGAAATCAATTAAATATTTATTGACAATAATCTCAGATGTCAAAATGGCATCAATATTGAATTTCTTTTACTTAACACGCAACCCTCGATTTCCTGAAATTCTAGAGAATTTTCGGGTGCTTAACAACCCCATTTTGGAAATTTAGCGGAAATAAAGCTGATCTTTTTTGTTTTTCCTGAAACAATTTAAAACTTCTTGAGGGAGAATATGATATGTAATAGAAAACACATTGACGAACTATACTGGGCGACTAATTAACACTTTCATGAAGTGACACAACACTGCACACACACACACACGCACGCACATAGATAGATAGGGGGCGGCACACATAAATAGTTGAGGACACTGGCGCTGCTGACCCTGACCCAACGATTGTTGCCGTTGTTGTAGTTGTTGTTGTTGTTGTAATTATGTTTTGTGAATGAGCGACAAAGCGATAACCGACAGCAACTGTTGACATTTCCAATTGTTTTCAGTTACAGCAACAAAAACGTCACTAATTAAGCAATCAATTTGCTAAAGTTGTGCATGAGTTCAAATGGTTTATGGCCAGAGCGTTTGTTGAAATATGTTTTGCGTTGATAATTGCGGGTAAATAAACAACAAAAAATAAATGTAACGTTATGCAAATATAAGGGAAATTTAATGGAAAAATATAGCAATGATATGGCTTATTTAAAAAAATGCAAATTATATAAATATTTTATAGAAAAAAAATAAAGAAAAATAATGAAAGTAATTCTTGCAATTTAATAAGGAAATTTAATTTTGAAATACAGAAATAATACAGTTAAAAACACATATATATATTGTTTATTTAAAAAAATAAAACAGTAATATTATAGAAAAAATAAAAAAATTAATTCTCACACTTGACCCCGACGTGATTTGAACACGCAACCTTCTGATCTGGAGTCAGACGCGCTACCGTTGCGCCACGGAGTCACATGGAATGATCTGTGCCCAAATGCGCAGTTAAGCCAGCCCGTCGGTCGACTAATCTAATCGCTGTGCAGGCGGCGCGAGTGCAACAACAACAACAACAACGACAACATCAACGAGTTTAGCTGTGCTATAAATAGATTAGATTGTATGGCAAAGACAGCGCACAGCGAACAAGTTCTTATCTAATCGCTGTGATTGAAGGCAAATGTAAATACTTAAGACTTGTTTGATTATAGCAAATATTTGCTATAATTATGCTATAATACGCTATTGGTTCAAATACATGAAAATGCATGTTGTAGATTGCTCGAAGATAATAAACCGAGAGACGTCTTGGAATGTATAACACCCTACCTCCAGTCTCTCCTACTACACGTAGCACCTGCCTGGAGCAGACGCGTGTGCCGCCAAAGCTTTTAGCTGTCGCCGTTGCCGACGGAATTCACACAATACCCACTCCACTCCCCACCCCACCAGAAAATAAATATAAATCACCGCAGCAATAACAACAACCATGGGTAACAGCTGGAAAACGAATGAAAATGCTGCACATTGTGAAAATACCCGGCAACGCATTTTCCTCGTGTTTTCTGTTTATTTATTCATCGATTTCTAATACACTACCAAATGCAGCGCGGGACTTACGAGTTCTACGGATTGTAAATGGAAATGCATTTCGATAAAGGCAGGCAATGAAATTGATTTCCCCTCCCGCTTCACCCTTCCCCTTTGCCAACAGCCACACGCTGCGTGTATTGTGACTAATTGTGTGAGTCGCTTCACCCGCCCCCAACCCTAGACGTAACTCCCTTCAGTCTTTGGGTGGCATTCTCTTCACTTCAACGGAACTCCAGCTGGTTCTCATTGTTTAGAAATTAATTTTACATAGCACAAATATTCTCTCTCTCGCTCTCTTTCTTTGTGGCTATTTCTGTGTTGTGTTTTATCTTTTATGTTGTTGTTTTCTTTCTCTCATATTTATGGTCCCTCTAATGTTCATATTTAGTGCGGCTGCCTACATGGGTCTAGTATTTCCGCGCTCTACGTTTTTTACGATATGCCTCACGACATGTTCCAGGCTTGTTGCAGCACGGAAATTGATCGTAAAATTTACACTCTCCTACTTTGCTTGACCATAGAAGTTCACACAGAGAATAGAGAAATTATAGATATCATAAACATAAAATGTGGCTATAAAAATCATCTATCGAAATTTGGAATTAGTCGTGGCATAAATTAGGCGGGGGTAAGATTAGGATTCCATTTGGAGAGAGAGAGAAAGAACTTGTAGCTTGTTAGCTTACAGTTAGTCAGTTGTTCAGGAAGTTCCTCAACTATTTCCCAAATTCCTACTAAACTTTTGACTTATTAAGTAAAGAAACGTTTGGCAAACCCTTTAATACTTTTACACTTGCTACAGCCAAAACTTTAGCAAAGTGTAAGGGTTTAAACTCTGAAATCATAACCCCATAAAGTGCGACTACAAACACCTTCTACAAGTGCTGCACATACGTGTTACTGCCTGCACTCGCACTTAGCGCACTCTCTGGAGTGCAAACAATGCCCAAAGGGAAGTGAATGAAATGGAACATTATATAGCATTCCCCATTAGTTTCACTTCCCCCTCTTTCAGGGGGTGCCTGAACTGCAGCACTTGATCAGCTTAAATCAAACAAAATGAAGAATAACATTTGTAGAGCTGTCGCTGTCGCTGTCGCTGAAGTTGGCAAAGTTGTCGTTGGCCAAGTCCAACATGAGGCAAGGAGTCCCAAGTCTGTAAGGGGTGTGTGCGTGTGTCTGTGTGAATGGGGAAACTGTTTCACACTGTATATTTTTCAAGCGTTATAGCACTTTACACTTTTCACACGCTAAAATAATATTTTCACTGTCCGCATTGAAGAGAGAAAGAAGTGGAGAGGGAGGAGGAGGTTAGCACTGCCTACAGTGGGGCTCGGGCTAAGCTCAGTGTGAAGTGTTTGGCTTGGCGCGCACAGTGTGCAAACAAGCTGGGGCCAAATGTCAAGTATTACCGCGTCAATTGGCTGAGACCCGAGCAGGACATGTCCATGCGCTGTGCCGGCCACAATTGGGCAGACACAAAATGTAGCATTAAGACCCTGTCAACCCCCTGTCTTGTTCCCCCTTTTCACTCCCTTCCCTCTCCTCACTGACACTTTCACTGCAGTCAACGCTTCAAAGTGTTTGCATTTTTATCATCATCGAGCGTTCATTGCCCGCCGCTGCTTACCACCTTTGCTTACTGAGGCTTCCTGCCAGCCAAGCCCCCCTTCTTCCCCCTGGCTTCCCTGCCTCCTCGCTTTATTGTCGGGGCTGCGGCATGTTGACTTTTTACTCTGTCGATCTGTCGCACTCTGCGGCGCTTCCTCTGGGTCGGAAAAACCGCTTAGCATGTTTACCGTTATGTTCGGCACTTGAATTCGCCGTGTTGCATTAGTTCGCCGTCGCCGTCGCCATCATTACTCACGCTTAAGTGCAGACAGCTGCGCCAGGCCGCCATTTTGTATGTAAGAATGCAAAAGGAAAGCACAGGCAGCTGGAAAAGCTAAAAGGAAGTCCGCACTCGACGCGCGTGTTTGCTCTGTTTAACCCATAAACGTGCTTCAAGAGAGGTCGCGCACCGTTAGAGGGAGGAATAGGGAGAGAGGGGGGGATTGCTGTGCAAACATTGCCGCTGACAAAGGAACAGGTAAAGCTAAGCACACATAGGGAGAGGAGGACAAGTCTGGTCCTGTTGGCGTTATGCGGGTGCCCAACTTGATAAGCAACTTGTGACTAAAACAAGTTGAGAATTACAAGCAGAAAACTGTAGAAGAAGCAGCTAGTTGTTACTACACTGGCTATTACAAGTTGCGAATTTCAAGCTGAAAGGGTACTAGTTCTTGTACTGGTTGTTCTTCTAGCCTTGGCTAAAACAAGTCGCGAATTACAAGCTAAAAAAGGTGCTAGCAACACTGCTAGTTCTTTTTCCCCTGCATAGTCACTCTAATCACACTTTCAACACTCGCTTTCGCATCCTCCCCCTCTCTTCACCGTAATTGGTCCATTATGCTGGGCTTGCTGAAGGAAATCCCGTGCAATTAACCATAAAACAAGCCTCAATGTGCAACGACTTGCAGTGGGTAAACCCAACTAAGCTTTATGTAAAAATTAATTAAAAGAAAACACAAAGAAAGAGGGAGGAGTGAATGGAGAGTGCGGGGGAAGACAAGTTAATACCCCTAGACTAATGTAGTGAGAGTACTCGGCTTGGCTAAGCGGGAGGCGGGGGCGTGTTGACGCCCATTTAAGTTAATACTGATTAATGCCGACAAATTAACTGCGAAATTAATCAATGTCCGAGTCGTTTACATGTGCCACGACAAACATAGACAGAGAGAGAGAGAGAGAGAGATAGATAGAGAAGGAAAGCGAGAGATGATAAACAGAGAGAAACATGCACAGCCTACATTGATAAGACGCGCGACGAGTGGCGACATCTAGCGGCGGCACGGTGCGGTGCGGGTGTTTGTCACTTGTTTGTCATTTGTGACGATTTATCAATGCCAGCCAAAAGGCAGGAGAGCCTTAAGAAGATGTAGAGAAGCAGAGAAGAAAGAAGTAAGAAGCAGCAGAGTGGGCGAGCACGAGAGCATTTCATCAAAGTGTCGAGAGATTATCAAGTTGACAGACAGCTTCAGCAACGGCCGAAACTAACCAATATACACAGTACACTGAGAGAAATTAAGTACATAGAATTTTCCGTGAAGACTCAATTGAGGTTAGGTTGACAAATGTCTCCAATTAGACAGAATACAAATATTAAGCTAACCATAAGATGATCTATGATCTATAGGGTACACATACACTGAGAGGAATCAATTATAGCCATTTACAAAGCTTTTGGAATTGAGGTTATGTTGGTGTTTGTTTAACTTTTGATGTATTCTCTTCAATAAACCTGACATCACCTGACATTATGAAATTTCCAAGAACTTCTTCTTAAGGAGGTTATCCCTTAATTTATATGCAACAATTTCCGGATATATTAAAAGTTCAATTAATCCTAACTCACCACGATGCTTTTTACAGTGTTTTTACGTGCAGAATACGCATATTTAAGACACAAGTAATACGCATAGCCTATTCAAGTTCCTCTAGTCTAGCGACAGATCTCAAGTTCTGTGCGTGTTTGCAGTCCATCAAATGGCATGTGATAATTCAGGTTCATCAACATTACAATCAACATGGGCACAACAATGCACACACACAAGCACAGACACACTCGCACACACAGGCACACACATTGTCATAAAAGTCAATGTTGTGTACAGACTATTTACTTATTTATATGCACAGGAAAAGCGAGACAGAAACACAGGCAGAATCGGAGACGTAGCTCGAGTGAGATGTAGGGCATGTGGCATGCAAAAGCACACAGAGGTAGACAGTGGAAGAGGCAGAGTGGGGAGAGGGGGTGGGAAGGTAGAGACGTCTGGATGGATGGTTGAATGTAGTTGATGATGATTGAACAAAGACACGCAAGAATAGCGACAGCATAAGTCGCCTTCGAGTGTCTTCATTTTTGGCATGTGAAATTGCATAATTTATTGTGTGACAAATCATCAGCAGCTGTCTCACTTCCCCTCCTCACTTCCTCACCCTTCCTGTCTCTGTCTGACTGACTGACTAATTATGTTGCATGCATGACAATCTTCACCTGGGTGACAGGCAAACTTCGGTTTTATTGTGCTCGGCCTGTTGAAGTGTGTGATAATTTATTTATCACATCGACAGTTCCGTTTGTGACGGGGTAGGGGCCACCTGCTTGAATATTAATGGAAAAAAGAGTCAAAAAGTTGTGTCAGGTCCAAGAAAAAGTAGTGAAATTAGGCAACTAGAGCACAGTCTGTACATATCACTTGAATATTGCAATAGCTTGAGCTGCTTGAAGCTGGAATAAACTTAGTTAGGTATATTTTTCGTATTTTCTTTGTATTTATTCTTTTATTTTGACAGAAGTCTTGAGCTAAGCGGATTACTTGTTGAGTTTTTGTGCCACGAATTTCTTTTAAGTACTTTACGTGGAATATTTATTAAAGAAATCTTAGCAAATCTGCTTGAACTGAACAATATTAAAGTTTCTTAAAGCTATAATGTGCGTTTAACAGTTTACAATATACAGTAGGAAATTCCTACTAGGTAGGAAACCCAATAGGGTTTCCCTTTTAAAGCCGACAACATAAAAGATACTTTGCATAGCTTTCGCTTTGAAGAATCAATAGGTTCTAGAGTAGTACAATAAATTATATAGATTCCCATTAGTTATTCCCCATCGTGATGGTTTTCCCCCTCCTAAACCTTCTGCACGTTGAGGATGATGCCACCCTGGGTTTGCAGAAAGAAGCTAGTCTTGTGTATTTTAAGGGGTATCTCCGTTTCGCGAGCTGGTGAAAACTTGAAGTTCTGTAGCAGCACAGCAAGACCCACCAGAGATTGCATCTCACCAAAGCGAAGTCCTATGCAGTTACGAGGTCCAGCACCGAAGGCCAAATAAGCCGCAGAGTGACGCTGCTCTATGGCCTCAGGAGCAAACCGATCAGGATCGAACTTATCCGGATCGGGATATATATCTGGATCGTGATGTATGGCATCAACGGGTATAACAACCGGAGTGCCCGCCTCCAGCACAAACGATGAGCCGGGAATCTTAAAGTCCTCAATGGTTTGACGAATCAGTATAGAAGCAATGGAATACTTGCGCAGGGTTTCTAAAAAGCGAGGGGAAATTGATGCATAAGATGGAGCATACTTAAAGAGGGTACCTCCACTTACCGTACAAAATCTGCTTGATATATTTAAGCTCACGCAGTGCCTCGTAGTTAAGCTCCTTATGCTTAGCGAGCACCTGCTGCACCTCCTCCCTGCCACGCTGCTGTATTTCGGGATGCAGGGCGAGCAGATGCAGAGCAAAGCCCATGGTGCTAGAGCTGGTCTCGAAGCCTCCGAGAAAGAAGACAAATGCCTGGGCAGCGATCTGATTGAAGGTCAGGCCACCGCTTGGCTCATTGCGCAGCTCCATCAACAGATTGAGGAAATCGTTGCGCTGCACCCGATGCTTCTCGCGATAGTCCAGGGTTTCGCGTACGACGCGCATGTAGAACTCGCTAACCTCATCGTTGACCATCTTGATATGCAGTCGCTTGGCCAGACGAGGAAAGGCCTGAATGAGGGCAAAGGCCAAGCGGCCATGACGCCGCTCTGTGAAGGTCTTGTGCCCCAGATGATAGAACTCCACGTCGGGATCATTGAGGCTATTGCAGTCGAGGCCAAAGGCGCAGCTGCCAATGACGTCGATGGTGAAGCGTGCCAGCAAATGCTTCACCTCCACGGGCGACTCATCCACTTCTCGCTGCTGGCACTGCTCGACCTGTTGTCGCACCAGTTGCACAAAGCGATCGCCAATCTGCACCACAGTGGGCAACATTTGATGCATCTTCAGTGAGGTAAACGTCGAAGTCAACTTGTTGCGCATCTCGCGCCACTCACGTCCATCCAAATTGAAGAGATGCGCCGAAATGGGATCATCGTGTTCGTTATAGTAGTTGCCACGATTGGCAAAGTTGTGGAACTCTTTGACCATGACCAGCTTTACCACATCAAGATCGAGTAGCACTGCAGCACCGCGTACCGCAAAGTAGAAACCTCCGAAGGGTGCTTGACCCTTGTACTTCTCGTAGAAGCGCCGGAATGGCTCCAGCGCTGTCGTTGTCTTGCCTACACTATGTAGGTTGCCATAGAACCACACAGGTTTGTCGTACGGTACTCCACGTCGCTCCCAGTAGCTATAAGTGCGACGCAGCAGGGCACAGAGCAGAGCCAGCAACGTGGCCAGCAGGCCGAGACTCAGCCAGCCCCAAGCGAGCGACATGACAAAGCGACGGCGATTGACTGATCGTCCGAGACAACACAACAAATTTGCGCTCAGTCAGCCCACTTCCAGCGGCAGCTGGACGCAGTGCACTGAGAGAAATAAGGTTGCCAACAAATATTATTACAGTTTGCAATAGTCACGCAGGGATTTCTGACATAGCTGAGGTGAATCCTATGAATTGTTCACTGTGTTTTCTAGAAATAAGCTGCTGTAAAATAGGTGGCATAACATGTCATTTTTGCTTGATATAATCTATTAACAATGCATCTCTTATCTGAGTTGTCCAATTCGTGAAGTGCATAATGTAATCTGCAACCACACTGTAAAAAAAGATAGTTTTTATAATCCAATACATGTAATAAAATAGGTTCTTAGCTTTATGTAGTACCCAAGTGTTCTAGCAGTTACCCAAGGTACCTTGTGGGGTTTGACTTAATTAGAATCATCAGCTACACTGCTAGAAATCGATCTCACTATAGTTAATCTTAATTTGCTCTGCAACTACTCACCCTTTTCTCCCAGTGCACGTTCTAATTGATACTGTTACCATTTGACTCACTTGACTCTCTCACTAGTTTCTACTCACTCTCTGTCTCTCTCTCTCTCTCTCTTCCTCTCTCTTTGTTAGTTTGTCTCGCTTTGCGCTTGAATTAAAACACTACATAGTTTATCGTTTTATCACAGCTTTAGTGAATAATGTACACAAATACTAGGTTCGCTTACATGGGGTTACGTAACGCACACAGAGGCTTACGCCGAGTGGGGAAATAGATAGAATAGCTACGAATCTATCTGTCATAATGACTAAACAAAGTCTGAAATTAGTAGAGCACGATTTAGAAGAATCAAGAAATATTTCACTTCCAACCCAACCCTAGAACCTACCTCACTGCTAGCTCTACGTAATGTCAAACATGACTGGCAGAACTGGAGAAAAAACAAAAGCAACCGCAAGCAAACAATGCTCTCTCTTTCTCGCTTAGATGATAATTTGAAATGGCATCTAACCTGATTCGCTTCGAGAACCACCACAAACCCATTAACACTTGCGCACAATAGCCTGAGAGAGATAACTTCGCAGTCTAAGCGAGTGGGTTAGGTCGTCAAGCGAAGACGATGATAAAGTCGGGTCTAAGTTGCGCTCACAAGTCACAATACTTTCCGATGAAGACATTAAGTTCTGGAAAAAGCTTACAATCTCATTGATGCGTCAACAACTGCCCGAAAGCTCATCGCATAAATAATACATGCCAGGAGGATGGAGGGGATCTTTCTCTCTCTCTCTCCCGGTAGAGCACCTTGTCGCACTCTATCGGAACTCGTAAATTTGATGCCACAAAAGTGTCTCACTTAGCGTGTCACAACAAGCACGCACGCATCCAGGCCCGGCTCGATTAGTGTCTGGCGATAACTACGTGGAGTTAGTTAATTGCCTCCATTCGAAAGTTAAGTTATGAAGCGTTCAGTCCTTAGTCCAGATATAAAGCGTCTAACTTATGAGCGCGTCTCAGATCTCGAGTAATCTTGAGCCGCAGTCGGTATAAACTATGCGAATTATGGCAATCACCTGGTGATCGTAGTCGCTATCTCCCCCCCCCGCTCTCGCTCTTTCTATCTTTCTCTCTCTTTAGTGGCCCGTGGCTATGGGCCATAGTCACGGTGCGCTGCTGCGGTTAATTGAACCAGTAAATCGCACTGGAATCGAGCATAAGAAACCTGTGTGTGTGTATGTATAATTTGTACTTTTGTCTTTCGACCATGTCAGGCCGCAGGGTCGCACTTCTCTGACATTACTGCAAGTTCAATTGTATCTTCTGGGCGGGGGGCGTGGACTCGCGACCGACTGAACATGACATTGCATATTGCAAAGAAACGGTATGGGGTTTTATATGGCTTGCTGGTGAATTGAGTAAAGGGAACTGTGTAGAAAATTGTGGGTTGCTTTGCTTTAAGAACTTTCTGCATATAGTTGAAATCTTCTATAAGCGAATGACATTCTTTGAGGTCTTGGAATCCCTTAGAAAAACAACAAAAAGAAAGATTTGCATTGGATAAATGGAGTATATATAGGTTTTATATTACGTTCCCTGCACTTCGTAACTTCTGATGATTATGTCAAGTCAACAAAGAGATTAAAAACAGATTGTAGCTCGTATAACTGAAGCTAAGTTATAAGTTCCCAGTCTAACCCCTTTGGCGACCTTGAACTTCCAAGCTCGTTTTGTATAATTTTCTGGCAAATTAGGCAGTCAAAATTAGCGCAGTGAGCCATAAAATAGCCAAGCAGATACTGACATATGTGCACATATGTATAATATATGAGGGCATGAGAGTAGGCAGGGGGCGGGGGGAGTGGCCGCTTAACTGTAACATATGTGAGCAGACAGCAGCAAAGGTAAACAAAGTATGAATTTCCAAATGAGATTCTTATCACACTGAGACGACGCTGCCCCGCGACGACAACTGTTGCGACTTCAGTTGGCAGTTGGCTTGGCCCTTTGTGCTGCTCTCTCCCGCTCCTTTTCCCTCCTTGTCTGCCACTCTCTTTCTCTTTGCTACTCAGACACATATATCCTGTGGCAAGAGCAAACATGGCAGACAATTAATAATACTTAAAAAGGCAACGTGCAGGCAACGCTCTGTGTGTGTGTCTCCCTCTCTCTCTCTCTCGCTTTCTTTCAGCATGTGTACTGTGGGTGGGTTTGCCCTTTTTTGTGCCATATAATGGATAATAACATGCACATCAACACGGCGCGCCTAAGCAGTGAACGAGTCCTGCGCAGGGGTTGCTGCCTGCCTCGGTTGGTAATGAGTAATGTGCACTCACCTGGAAGCATTAGTCGGGCCTGTTTTGGGTGTGTGGGTGCGTTGAATTATTGCTACATTTTCACTTTGTCGGTGCCTAGCGAAAAGCGCCGAAAAAGAATTACAAATTAGGCATATTTGTATTTATTATTTTGGCCTTTTTTCCAAATTTTTCTCTGGCACTTTAAATGAAATTAGGTGCGAGGCTGAAATGCATGAAATGGGGTTGACTAAAGAAATAGGGGCGATACTGAGAGGGAGTGGTGCTATATGGAGCAGCTGTTCAGAGCTAGAGCCGCTTAAAATAGTTGCCTGTTATGCAGTTTGATATACCAAATTGAGGTAAGTAAAGAAAAGAAATGATAATCCCTACAGTTATGAAGCTATATATAGATCAACTTTTAACCCCTTAATCGTATAGGAATATATATTATATTAACTATAAGCTTATTTTTATTAGACCAAAGTCAAATCTAAGCTTAGCTTGCATACATTGAATGGTTTGAATATGTTGTAATAAAATATTAACAATATCATTTAACTGATCCCTAGAGTTAAGTATAATTATTTAATATTGCACTTAACTAAATCTATTAAATAATTCTCAAATATTTCTATAGACTAAATTTCTATCTCTCTTTTTTATTGCAGGTAAATACTCCAACATCTACATAATATAACATATAAGAAAAGCTTTACGTATAGGCATCTCTCCCGACAGAGGTCTATCCCCACCTCCTTCCTAGAGTCTCACACCCATTTGAATTTGCATGCGAGCATGAAACAATCGGCATTCGATTACCCTCAGGGGCTTCAACTCGCCGCGTTTGGCAATCACTGCGAAAACATATGTAAATCTCTTGCTCCGATCGGCGACGCAATATGCGAATATGTTTTTGACTGGCAAAAGCGCTTTGAAGTGTTCCCGGCTGCGGCACAGACTGCAATGCTCCGACTCCTGCACTGGTTGCGGCCCCTGGGAGTGGCAGCATGTGCAGGCGGCAGTTTGTGGCTGCATCATTAACACGGCGAGGCAGGGGGAGAAAGAGAGAGAGAGAGAGAGAGAGAGAAGGGAAGTGAGAGCGAGACAGACCGGGGTAAATCGTGCGGCAATTGCCGGTTAAATAAACTGGCGGCACCATTGACTGGCAAAAACAATTACAATTCAATTTGCCCGATGTCAAAATCAGCCCCAAAAACAGTCAATAAATAGTCGGGGCCCCCCTTCTCTCCGCCTACTTCGCTTTCCTCCCTACTCCCATCCGACGCAGTGAATGCAACATAATTGTTAATTGAAAATTGTTTGCCCAAAAAAGAAGAACGCTCGGAATGTTGCTAAATATTTATGCATTCAACAATGCACAATAAAGCAACAACAACAACAACAACAACAACAAATATTTGATGCGAAAATGTGGCCACGCCCTGCCCAGTCTGCGCCCCCCTTTGCGGACGCTTATGCATTTCCATAATTTATGCACGCCGAGGGATAACGGGGCAGAAATCACAGCTGGGAGCTGACGTTGCCTTCCATTTAGCGTGCGATTCATAAATTTTAATTGAAAATTGCGGCACAACAAGTGAAAGAGAGAGAGAGGGAAGTGAGAGTAGAGTGAGTCAGACTGAAGTACAACCGAAAATACGCGCAATTAAATGCCAAAAACATGCGAGCTACGCAAATACAACGCATGACATATGCCTGGGGCACATCTCCCACAACACACACCCAAAAGGCAACTCGAAACCCATCGAAACTCATCTTGAAACCATCGATAAACCAGAAAATTTTATCATAAAAAATTCATAAGCTTGTCAAGTGTCCAAATTGATCATCCACGATGAGGCAAGTTCAGCTCTGACTCTCCAAATGTTTGCCTCATTTAATGCGCCTTGTTTGCCCGCACAATTGTTGTAGTTGTTGCAGTTTGTAGCCAACTCTGTGAACTCCTCGTAAAACGCAGCAAATTAGTATCGGGCATATTTGTGCATTAATCCAACGAGACGGAATTGCGTATAGTCGTGGTCATTTAATTGGCGGTTTTCCTGGTTTCGCTTTGTCGGTCTCCGGCAAGTTGGAAATCAAGTGGACTGTGGATTATGCACATAAAATCAGCTAAAAATGGCTATTAAAGCGAACAAACCATCAAATTACAGTTAGAAACTATCGATTTTTCGATTTTATGTATGCAACGTGAAAGCTTTTCAATAGGTAGATGAGAAGGAGGAGAGGAAGAAAACGTTGGGGGGAAATTATGAGAAAGTAACTAAGGTGATATTTTTTTGCAAAGTAGATGAACAGTTGCGGGGAAGTGAGATGGAGGTACAATTAATAGAAATGGTAGTAAAGTGTAGCCTTTTCAAAGTGAATAAAAAAACTAAAAAAAATAGTACGTTTAGATGAATAACTTTAGTGTTTATTGTCCAATCGGATTGTAATTTGGAGAATTGATTTATATTGCAATTATCTGTGTTCCTACCAAAGCAGAAAGCTGTAAATTCAATAGTTCTCCTAATAAGTATAAATTATCGATTTGCGTGGGCGGTGGGCGTGGCTTCAAATATTGAAAAGATTTTTCTTTACTGGTTCTAAGTATATGCCCTTATAAACAAGCCACACTTTAATTACCCAGTACCCAACGCGTAGTTCCTCCTTCCCTGCCATATCAGCTCAGTAAACCATCTTTAATTCCCCATTTGGCTTCCGCCTGCTTCGAGCTGTGATTAATGATTGACTGCGTCGTTTGCAGATGCCAATGCAAATATCAAATACTAATTAAGCCAACTTGCTCTTGGCCAGGTTAACTAAGCGGGCTGGGAAGTGTTTGCAGTGAGAAAAAGCTAGCTAACTACAGCGCGGCATCTAATCGCCGAAATCATCAATAAAACATCAAAGCAAAGATGCGTGAGCAGGCAGAGGCAGAGGTGGCAGAGGGGGGCACTAATGGAGAGCAGGGGTAGTGGCAAGGGGTAACTAATTTGCTGCCGCGGAAGTCTCAGGCAACTCTTTGTATGTGTGTCTTGCCACCTGACCAAGTCGAGCGCTGGTAATGATCTTTAAAAGTGCATTTAAAACGCGTTTGCTGCGTCTTTGCCGCTAATTGTTAGTTTCCCATGGGAGTAGGTAATGCCAGCCCCTCCTGCCACTTCCCCTACTCCCCTACTCCTTCTCTTTGCCATAGCACATCGTCATCGTTGACGGCATTCGATTAAATTTCATGCGTTGCCTTTTCGAGTTAAGTTGGGCCACGCCCTCCGCCACCCTCTCTGAGTCCTTGCATTATCCTGCGCCCGTGGCAATTTGTTTCATTTCCTAAGCCCCGAGATGACTTGCGTTATTTAGCTTTTTGGTGCCAGGGTTGCCTACACGTTTAAATATTTACACAACTTTCTGAGGTATTCATTACGTTGATCCCTGTAAAAAAAAGTAGGGGTCATATTAAAAATGAAAGCCCGCAAAGCCTTGGCTAACTGCGGAAATTGAATTTTTAAATGGGTAGTTCAACTTTTCTGGCTACGGATTAGGCCAAGTTCAGTCTCGCTTGTTTGGGTTCCAGTTCAAGCGGTATATGAAAGTTAACCTCATGTTATTTCTTCTCTTTGCCTTCGTATTATCCACCTGCTTTGCTACTATAATCAATGTCAACTCAAATATTTGAAGCAAACCGCCAATTATTTCCCATTTACATGTCTGATCGCTTCTCTGACTTTGCCTTCAACTTGTTTTTTAGCTCTGTCATTAGGCTCGACTTTCACAACAACAACGAGGGTTTAATTAAATTATGACTGTGTTAATGTACCGTTACAAGGGCACATTATGTTGCCCACCCTGTCATATTTACTTTCTATATATTTTCTTTTTGTACGAACTGAGAAGTTTAACACATTGCATGACGCCGCTCATCAGGACAACAATTGCCCATGTGCCACGCCCCCAGCTTGTCAGTCACACGCACAGAAATAGGCGGGGAACATTTCGAACATTTGTGGCAGGAAGTTTTGATACCCTGTAGGTGCAAATGGAGTGTGTAGGACGTGATTTGTTTTGATGCTCTCCCTACACGAACTTTGTTGAAGTAACTTCCTAATCAGCCTCTTTTCTAGTAACTGACTAGCTTAATATATTATATATATATATATTTTTTAAATAGCTGTAAGTTTTGCTAACACTCACACAGGGTATTTTTGCCTCTTACTCACCAACTTGGCTTGCCATTTTTTTTTGCGTGCCGCTGCTGACTTCCGCTTGCCGCGTATGGCGTGTCCTTCTCTACCTTGGGACGCGCTTCCTGTTTAATATATGACGTCGCTGCTCGCCGCTGCCATTTGGCAAAATGTAAATAAAGTAATTAAAGTAATAAAATTTGTTTTAATGTCGCGCACACGAAATGCGAGATAAGGCGAGCGTGAAAGAGGAGGAGGAGCAGGAGCAGAAAGAGGAGCAGCTTAGCTAGCCTGGCAACCTGTCGCTGCTGCTGCCTGTGTTGCTCGCGTGTCGCCATCTTGTTTCCGGTTTGCTGACACTGTCTGCGCTGTTCAGTCAGTCGCCATTGTTGTCACGTTAGCTGCGCGGGCGGCAAGGTGATAATTACGCTTATTTTAAGCATTTATTGCGGCTACTTCGAGTTCACTGTACGCGCGCGAACTTCCCTCTCTTTCACTCCCTCTCTCTCTCTCTCTATTTCCCCCTTTATTAATTTGTCTATAACATGAAATTGTCGCTTTTATCTCACTTAGCTTAGCTGCAAATTTTATTTGCACACGTTTTTTGCATTTGTTGACTTTGGTTTTTGCGTTGACATTTCACAAAATTGGCCACGCCCACCGCCTCCGCATACGAGAACACGCGAATTCAATTAGTTGTGCATATATTTTAGTCAACCAGGCAGAGAAGACCTCGATATATATTTAGATATTATATTGGGAAAAGCTCTTTAGACTTCAGTTTTTGTATTATTTTTGGGGCAGCTGCTGAATTGATAATGATTTGAGCACATAATTATAGCAGGCAGTGTATGGAAATCACAGTCTAAATTTCGCTTTATTCTTTCTCTCTCTTTGTCGTTCACTTCTTTCTTTCTGGCTCTCTTTACTTCTCTCTTCCCTTTAAGCTTATCGAATGGCAGCCATAAAACTTCAAAAGCTTCATTGGAACATGCAAATTTCAACGTTCAATCGCCTAAGCGGACGCAGCTGCTCGAGCTGGCCGAGCCGAGGCTGTTGGCGTTCAGGCTCAGCTACATTGGGTCGCATTTTTAATGCTGCTGCAACAATGGAGCAAGCAGCTTCAGTGTGGCTCCTGTTACTGCTCCTCCTGCGCCTCCTTCAGTTGCTGCTCCCGTTGATGTTCGGTGTCGTGGCACATGGCTGAAAACCACACCTAAACACATTTGGCAATTAAGCCCAGGCAACGTGGAGAGGGAGAGAGAGGACTGGCAGTCCCTGCACCAGGACACTAAACAGGCTGGCAGTCAGGCCACCGCACGACAGGGCTCAGACACATGAGCTGCCTCGTTTGATATATGGCAGACATGAATGCAGGCAGGCAGGCAGCGGCAGGCAGCAGGCAGCCAGGACATCGAGCCCTGGTTCCTGGACCAGCTAGAGACCTGCTACCATATCGAAGAACAGAAAAAACTCTCTCTCTCTCTCTTTCTCTTTTCCTCTCACTCTCCCTCTCTTTCTCTGTTGTTTAGAAACTCGAAATGGGCGTCTGATAAAAATGGCACGAGAACGCACAACGTTCTGGGGGCACAAGCAAGTTGTACAGCCCGAGCCGAACATGTTTAATGGCGTTATTTATGTGGGTGCAACCCCCGCTCTCCCCCAGCCAACACCCTCTCCCTGCTCTGCCTGCCCTGCCTGCTACGACTTGGGTGCAATTTGTCGACTCGGGGGGGTTGGGAAAAAAAAAAATTATTTGCCACTTGAACCTGAAAATTATTTACTTCTATGAAGCGAACAGGAGGAACAATGGCCCCGAGGCGCAGACAGGGCAGCGAAGAGAGAGAGAGAGAGAGGGAGAGGGGAAGAAAGAAAGAGAGAGAGAGAGAGAGAGCGGAAGAGCGTGCAAAAAATGGCAACTATTTAATACGCGCTCGACATTTGTCGGTATTTTGTGTGTGAAGTTTTTTCATTATGTGTTGTCTGGCCCAGAGAGAGAGAGAGAGAGCGAGACAGAGAGAGAGAGGGAGGAAGGGAGACAGGGCAGCAATTCGTAATGGGAAAATGCGAAATGGAAAACGTGGGGCTAACTCCCCGGCGTGCCATTTAAATGAAGCTGTGTACGTCGGCTTTTGTTTTGGCTCTGGTATTTTATTTAATCTTTTCATGTGACTCGACTCGACTCGGCGTACGTACGGTAGTTTTTACGGCAATTTAATAGAGTTGCCAGCATGCGGAAATGTTTTCTTTTACAGGGTATCAAACATATTTCAAGTGTAGCTAAAGAAATGAAGTTAATTTTAGAGCTAACTTTAATTTTAGCTGCGAAATGGAGGCATTTCTGCTATGAGTGCACACTAGCGCCATCTATGGAGGTTCCCCCTCTATGTTTCTGGGAACTGCGATGATTTCTTTGCGCTCTCTCGACTGTTGCTGCTGCTGCTGCTGCTGTGCGTCGCTTCTGGGAAGCACTTCAAAAAGCCATCCCCCGCTCTACCACTCCCTGCGGCTCTCCTTCTTTCCTACTCCCCCTCAACTGCACGTCAAGCATAATGCAAATTGTCTGCACCAATTTGATGTGACTCCTTCGCCTCAACGACGACAGAGACGCCGACGACGACGACGATGGAGCTCTTGTTACTTTTCCGGCTCGTTTTCGGAATTTTTCCCCGTCTTGCGCTGGCGCTTCTTCGATATGTGACGTCGTATGCATTATGAAACCCGGGGAGGGCGTTTCACTTGTTAAAACAAATTATAGGTTTGTTTTGATTATTTCGGTCGCGAGGTTGCCTGATGACGTGCATAAGGTTGGGTCGGATCGAGTAGTTGGGGTATCCCTGGTGTATAATAATACAAATTCATTTGCATATTTCATTATATGCCGTTTAGCCTGGAGGTCTCAGGCAAATGCAGATGACTTGTAAGTTGGAAAGTTGACAGAGGGAACCCAGGCAGAGTTCACAGTTCAACTGCAGGGAAATCCAACTCAGTTTCATTTGGAGTTTCCTCTACTTCGTTTTCTTCTTCTCCCCCCTTGGTTTTGTCACTCAACGCGGCATTAGAGTCGCCACATATGATCCATAATTGACGCCCCCGCTAGCTGTTGATATTACCCAGCACTTCCTCAGTGGGCTGCGTCAATGATTGACACTTCTAGGAGAGAGAGAGAGAGAAGAGAGGGAGAGAGCTGAGCAATCCGATCTGTCTGTCAGTCAACTCTTGCAGCCCACAAAAGTGTCAAACTGCAGTCAGATCTCGCAGGCATTAAGTGCTATATTAAATGCAAACCCATCGCACAGGCACGACAGCGACGACGACGACTCATTTAAACTGGGTAAATGTCAGATTATTGCAGTCTGATAAGCTGGCAGAGCCGTGGGCTGTGCAAGAGGCTCGAGAAGAAAAGAAGAGGAGCATCCTCCGGCTCAGATTTCGTTAAAGCCCATCGACAGATTACAATGGCAATTTCAGGCACGTCGCTTGATGAGGATCATCGCACGAGGCACATAAAGCATTAACCAGATTTCCTGCAACGATAAGGTAAAAGAAAAAGTGAGTTAGCCTCTTCTCTTCTCCTGCTTCGATTGAGGATCTAACACCTGAGCGCATTGTCCGTCAAGAGATACGTTTCCATATCGACAGCTTAAAGGATTCTCACACAGTTCTCCCACAACTAAACTCATATCAATCAAGGCAATTACACCTCGAAAGACTCACACACTCTCTCCAAACTTAATATAAATGCAAATCGCAATCAGAAAATCTCGAATTCGATGCGTACCAAATTCAAAATTCCCCTCCCATAGAAATGAATAAAGTTTGGAAAATAATAATAAAACGTGAAAGAGAAAGAGAGAGAGAAACGCACGAAATGTATAAAAAATATGCGCACAAATCATTTGGGCCTCTCCAAAACGAGGGAATACGAGGAGATTCGGGGGAAACGGTTTCGATTGGATGGGGCAATGCATTCAGATGATGATTTTAAGATAGTTTTTTGGCCAGCAGGTAAAATTGGTTGCACTGCGGAGAGGTTTAACATAAATCCAAAGCTGCCAAAGAGTTACAGTGGGCCAAGAGATTGATGGGATTGAGTTGAAATTGTTCTGGGAGATTTTTGTGGCTTTAAAGCTTATAGACAGAGAAAGATTTGAGAAATAAATTGAGAGAGAAAATAAAAGGAAACAAGCTTTATATAAAATTTGTATAAATTACCATTAGATTTTATTTATTTAAAAATTTATAAAATGAAATGTACAAAATGAATTTGCATTAAAATAATAAGCAAATAGATTAGGAACTAGATCTTTATTCTAAAATTTATAATACCATTTTAAATTCTATTTAAATACTCAGTTAAGTTTCTGTTTGCAGTATACGATATAGTGAATTTTCGCTCTAGCGCGTCTTCACTGTAGCTGCGCACCGCATCAACTTTATCTGATTATGCCGCCCCCTTTGGTCGTCTCTCGTTTCGTTGTGGTTTCATCTTGCTGCGTCTCGATTTCGTTGCGCTTAGCCCCACAGTCTGCTTTGCCCCGCCCCCTTCTCCCCAATCAGTCTCCGAGCCAACTTCAGCTTTGGCTTATGATTTTGGCCGCGCTTTTGGCTTTGTTAGCGTCTCTTTATGATTTCATAAGCAGCCCCAGACCAGCCCCAAAAACGCAACGCTCGGACTTGGATTTGGACTCGGACTCGGCTCGTTAACGTGTTGTTGTTCGCCTGTCGATCAAAATGCAATCAAAGTTGTGCGGGCCTCGAATAGAGTCTGCAGCTCCGTCTTGCAGTCTGAATATAACTCCAACTCGACTCGTTCCTTTGGCTATTTGCTTTGATTGTATACGATTTGTGGGCACAATAGTTGTTTTTTTCGGGCTCGTAAAGATATTCATCTAGCAGACGAGATCGGGCCCCTCTCTCTCTCTCTCTTCCCCTCTCAGAAATCTGTAATTGATTTCTACAGTTTGTGCCATTAACTTGCTGCATATACATATGTATGCCCAAATATCACGCCATATAACCTATGGCATATGCTTTATAGCATTTTCCCTTTTGAGCCACGATCGATTAGCTCTTCTTCAGAAAGTTAATTATATCTGAAAAAAGAACGACTCAAACTCCGATGCTAATCAGATGCAAATGCAGTCACATTTAAATAGAATCAAGAAAACCCATTAAGAATTGCGCGCAGAGAATAAATAATAAAAAAACGATATAATCCAATTAATCCTTAAACGTTTTTTAAAAGCATATAATTTGAACAACGCCGACAACGAGAACGAGGCAGCCAAAAGGGAAGCCCAAAAAACACACACGAGTAGAAAGGGAACACACCCAAAAAGATGCAGGGACAGACGGACAGACAGGGGAGACAGGGAAGACAGGGGAGACAGGGGAGACTGAGGAGACAGGGGAGACTGCAGAGACCGGGGAGACAACGCGAGCACGACAAACAATGCCAAATTCGACGCGATTCGACTTGGGATCGGGTTCGCTTCGCTTTGCTTCGGTTTCGACTCCAACGCAGCCGCCTTTGGATCTGCTGGAGCTGCTGATTTCGATCTTAGGTGCTGCCTGCGCGACGAGGTGCGTGAACAATGGCAACAATCGAACATAATTAGGCTTAAGTGCAGCGGGGGCTGCGCACACGGTGGGGGCACAGTGGGGCAGCTGCTGCCGCTCCAACACATAAATTGAGTCAGGGCAAAACGCAAATAAATTGTGGCGAATTTTTATAATTAATTGTATTGTCGTTTGGCTCGTTTATTGTGCCTGCCTGCTTGGCTGCCTGACTGGCTGCCTTAATGATCATTATGCTCATCGTAATGATGACGACGATGCTTTGCCTGCAGATAGGGCGACACACAGTGGGCGCGTTGTGTGTGCATTAAAAGCGCATTAACAAATTCTCTAATCAGCGCCGCCAAATCACCCACTGTGCGGGAGTGTGTGTGTGTGTGTGTGTTGGAGACTTTCCGGCTCTACCGCCCCCTGCCACGCCTCCTTTGCCAAGTGCTGCAACGTTTCCGTTGCGTCTTTTGTTTGCTTTGTTTGTTGCTCCCGTTGCGCGGCAATTGTTGTAACTGGCTGAGGTACACTGAGAGAAATTTAAGTTATGATGAAATAAAACCACAATATTTTCATAATATTTTTAAAATATTTTCATAATATTTTTATAGCTAAATCTGAAAGATACAAACAAGAGAACTCACTTATAGAAATAGAACCTAAAATCAAATCAAACTCAATCTAAGCCAATCTAAAAGCCCTAAAAAGCCGCTTAGAAACATAAAATCTTCTAGATATCCATAAGTAACCTGTTGGGTTCGATTCTCTAGCCGCTTTCAAATCAATTTCGAACTCATAAACTCTTTTAATCGCCTCACTTTGCGCCCACACACACACACACACGCGCCAAGTCAGCTACGATTTTTTCTTGCCCCGCCCCTGGCTTTTTCTTCGACTGTAACGCCCCCCGTTTTTCAATTTACGACTGGCATATCTGGCCAGGCATAGCCCATGTTGGACTATCTATTAATAAACCATAATAATTTATTGATTTCCTTTTTAAGTCGCCATTGACCCAGCTAATCTACACGGAATTATCGTGAGCCACAAAAAGAGCAACAAAGTCGCAGGCGAAAGGCTTCCAAACAGGAACTGTAACTGGGCCTGGCTAGAAAGTCAAAGTCGCAGAGCAGAAGGAACTGCAGAGGAAGGAGGGGAGGGATGGGAGGGGGAGCTGCGGGCGGAGTTCACGTTGAATGCTTAACAAACTATTGTTTAGTCTCGTGCTCTGCACGTTTCGTGGTCGCTTCACGTGGCCTATGGCCGTGGCAACCTTTTGTGGACGACTTTGCCACCTATTGACATGGACAGCCAGGCAGATAGGGAGAGGAGAAGGAAAGAGGAAGGGGGGGAGGACTACAACTGCTCTCATTATGCGCCGTGTATTTGCTTCTTCTCTCCTCTTTCGAGCTTCTGCCTGGCTGATTTAATTCGCTCACTTTTTGAGGCTTAATAAGTTGCCTGCAGAATAAGACTAGATCTCTGGTTGCTCTGCAGTGAATCTTATGAAATTTGCAGGATTACAAGTCTGTACTTAATGCTAGCAGGGTATGCTACTTTCGTGCATACCCGCATCGCTGGGCTGACATTGCGCTGCTCATTCTTCTTCCTTGCGCCGCGGCGGCGTTTCTACTGTTTGGCTTAGTTTCTTGCTTGAGCGCGTTTTGTGCCGTCAAAGGCATCCTTTGAAGTTAATCGTATGTTGTGCTAGAAAAATTACACACACACACACACACACACACATACAGGCACACATACATACACACAGGCTCGCGTGGCTTCCTGCCTGGCGTCGCTTACACGCTCGAATCGTTAACATATAATTGTGTTTTAGCATTTAACTTTGGCTCCTTTCTGGCTGCTTTTCGGCTTGTTTAGCTGCCGCTGTCGGTTGTCGGTTGTCGGTTTGCCTGGCTGGTACTGTTTGCCTATTAGGGCTTGAGTCGCTCCACTTTGACTGCTGCTTCTTCCTCTTCTTCTTCCTTTTGCCTCCATTGTCTGTTGGCTAAGCCACTCGACTTGGCAGCGAATGCGAATGCATTTTCTTATTAATTTTTGTAATCCATTTAGCCTCAAATAAGCGAGCACCGCAGGGCAGCAGCCACTGACAGCGGAATTAGCCAAGTTAACAGAGAGAGAGAGAGAGAGAGAGCAAACAGGGCTGACTACACTCAAATCTTAGCTAGATTTGCAGCTTTATTGGCGCTCCTTCTCTCCTCTTCAAGTTTTGCTGTCTTTAAGGACAGGCAGCACTTATCATACACAATTTATGCACACTCACACACACCGACACACACACACACACGCAGCTGTTACCGCAACGACAGTTGGCTGCAGGTAATTTATCTAATAAAATTATTATTACCATATATTACAATAAATGAGGCTTAATAAGTATGCCAAAAAAAGAGAGAGAGACTCGCAACACGCCGCACTCTGCCACAAGATTTCCGCGCCGCAAATTGCGTGCGGCACGTGACCGGCAAAAACGCGATGCGACACAACGCGACGCGTCGCTGTGGATGGCGTAAAGAAAAGCCGCCAGATATATTGCGCCTGAGCGCGCCAACGCGCCAAAAATAGCTAAACAATTTGAAAAGATGTCGCGAAATTTTTAAATTGTCGCGTCGCATTTGAAATGCAAAAGAGGCGACAGCAGCAGGCGACACGCCCACCGCCCACCGCCCACTATAATATGCTGGCAGACATGAATATAGTATCGGCAAATCAATGGAGAGATAACGGTTAATGCAAAAAGCGTCGGAAGAGAAGAAAGTGAGGGGAAAATGGCGTATTGTTTGGCCAAGAAAAGTCGATAAGATATGCGAAAATTTCTTTTCAAACTTTACACAGATTTAGCTATTTACAAAGGTGTCTTTTAGCTTTTTATTCTTTTAATATTTCTAAGAAAGAACCTGTAAAAGATAGTTAAAATTTAGAACAAATTTTATGAAATATTATTATTTTAGTGAGTTTTTGAAAAAGTAGTTAACGAACAAAGGCTAGAAATTCTTTAGAAAATTAAACATAAATTTTTTGATCTTAACTTTTCCAATTAAAATGTTGATTTTAAAAGCATGACAATCTGTTAATTATGCAAATATTATAATTAAATTAATTTAATTAAATTAGGGGAAGCTTTCGAAAATTTTTAAATATTTTCTAAAATATTTTTGAAATTTTTTTAACATTTTCTTTACTTAGAGCTGCCTTTTGGGGCACCCTTTGTGATGCCCTGCGTTAGCTTATCAACATAATGTGACTGCCTATGTGGCACACACTCACCTACCTCTGTCCCCTCTCCCTCGCCCTTATTCCGTTCCCCTCTCTCACCACCAACTCAACTTGCCTACAAATTGCTTCATTTGTTCAACTGGTCGACATTAACCCAGACGCAGTAGACGGAACTAAGCCGCACGGCTGGAAAACGCTCTCGTATTCATGTTAAACTTGATGTAACAACAACAACAACGAGAACAACAACACTGGCCACAAGAATAAGAACAACAACTAGAACAGGACGACAATTGAAATGGCGCTTAATTTTTTATGGCCATCGCAAACACTCAAGTCAAACAGGCAAACAGGCCGCAAGTATCCTTGACAGGCCGCAAGACCATTTCCCCATTTTCCATTTCCCAAACATTTCCCAAGCAGCCCCAGCTTTCTTCTTTTTTTTTTGTGGGTGTTGTGCACGAAATTCTCCACTAACCGCTACAATTTTGCGGTTTATAAAACTTTTCCAATGGCTGCGTGTTGTTGTTTCTTGGGGTTCTTGTTTGCCAAAGACCTCTCCCTCTCTCTCTCTCTCTCTCTCTCTTTCGCTCCTATTTGTTGGACCTACTCTTGTTTTCCATTATTTTGTTTGCATTTGAATTGAAAATTAGTATTTGGGCACTTTAACATGGCCCGCCTGCTAATTTATCATGCAACTTTTCCATTTTCCCTTTTTACTTTTCTGCTTTTTTTTTCTGGGTTTTTCCTTTTTGGCTTTGGTCGAGTTGTTTGTTTAGGCTGCAGCACGGTAGATTTTCCAGGCGACTTTGCTGAAGTTCTTTTGGGTAATTTTATTTATGACATGTTTGATTGGCTTTCCTGGCGAGTGCAGCGCAAACAGCAGCAACACTTGCCACACAGGCTCGAGTGGCACGTGGGGCACGACTCAATTGCGGCCACTTACTCAATTTGGCTACTTTACAATGTTGCCAACTCTGGCGCTAGCGGCAGACAGAAATAAACACAGCCACGCCGAGGAGGAGGCCCCTGTGGCAGTGACAAAGGTAGCACAGACGTTGGCAGAGTTGCCTAGCCCCCTCCGCCTGCCCCTCCGACAGAGGCAGCCGCTGCGATGTTGCCAACTAATGAGTTCCTAATTTAAATAAATTTCTAGTCATAAATTAAAATATGTGAGACGCATAAAGCACGCAACACAGCGCAACGTCGGGTGGGGGCACATGGCAGCCAGACAGTGGCGTAGTGCAAGGGGATGGGGGGGTAACAGCAAGCAGGCAGGCGAGCTGCGAGACAGGCGGGAGGGCGTGGCGGAAAGTGCGCAAAATGTTTAACTTTTTGCAACTGTTTTTGGCTTTTGCTGATTGAGCTTTAATAAGGCGAGCAAAAGTTAAACAAAACTTTACCGTGCATAAAAGGGAAAAGTTGGGGAACAACTATTATAAAATTATTTTAAATTATAACAATATTATTTCTTAAGTTTAAAGTGGTTTTTTCTACAGCTTGAATTAAATATATTTTTATCTCAGAAAACATAAGCCGATAGCATCGCATTAAGAGGAAGAAAACTAAGAAAAACTATTGAATTAATTTTTAAAAATATAAATAAATTATTATTAATTTTATTATTGAATTTTTTGAATTAACGACAGTGTAACATCTCGTTGTATATGATTAATATAAGCATTTTAGCATAATCTAAGAAAATCTTGCTGTTAGTAAAGCTGTAGAAGGGAAAACTTAAAAAAAAATATCAAAATAAATTTTTTAAAAAATTTTCTGTTATAAATTCTTGAATTTTTTGTATATAAAGAATTTCAATAGATTCAACTTAATATCTGAGACTAATGCAATTTCTTTATACTTTTTCAATCTATTAACTCCAATGTGGGACTTCCTGTTCCCTGCACTCGTTCATTATCTTCTTCGCTCTCTCGTGTCCATTGTGAATGCCCAAAAGTATTTACAAATTTTACGGCTGTCCGGCTGGCAGAGGTCGCCTTATGACTGGCCAAACAATCGTATAACCACATAAATCAGTTGCTAGCTAAATGCCAGGAATGGCAAAAAAGAAAAGCAGCGCTTAAAGAGGAAAGAGGGGGCAGGCAACAAACTAGGAACGTGAGCAAAAAGTTGGCGCATACCAAAAGTCAATGAGGCATTCAACGATCGATCCGCAAAAGCAGAGACCAATCGAGTTAGCAGAGGGGAGAGCCGGGGGGGAAAGGGCATGGGGTATGCTGTGTGCCCAAGATGGTCAACGTCGGCTCAGGCTCTGCCTCTGCCTCTGCCTTCGCCTGAGCATTTTCGCTACGCCGCATTTTTAGCCAATTTAAAGTCTAATTTAAGCAGCGCATTTGTAACGCACGTAAGCAGCGGCGTCAGGTGGAAGGGGGGCGAAGAAGGGTAGAAGAAGGAGCAGACGCGCCCAAAAGGATTGATCGCTTGGATAATTTTGAGCACGTACGCATATAAATTTCATCAAAATTCCACAGAAATATTCGCAATGTTCCCCGTTTAAATGCGAATGCGACGGCGACAATACGCGAATTTGCAGTCTGTCTCGCTCACTCCCTCCCTCTCTCTCTCTTTCTCTTTGAAAGGACACACACAAAAGCGATGTGCAAGCAGCAGACTGAGTTCATATTAAATTATGAATTTCTATGGTTAAAGGGAAAAGCAAAAGAGGAAAAAAGGAAAGGAGAAAAGAGAGAAAAAAGAGCAAAAGGAATTCCTTTTTGCTGCCGCATAATAAACATGTTTATTAGCATTTTTTTTTTCTTTTTGCTTTTCAAGCGCAGCGATAAATTAATGCTGGACAGACAGATCGTGCAACATGTTGCACGCAACAATCAGCCCAAAAATGCAGCATGCAATAAATTTTTCAATTTTTATTTTTAATTAAAAACAAAGTGTTTTTTTTCACAAACTGTAGAATCGGTATTTATATTACCAAATAACATTGCAGTTTGCCCCGCGGTTGAGAAAACATTTTCGGGAGGCAGCGCACAAAAACTTATTATAAAATGTACAGCGCGTTCATTAGCTGCGGCAGAACCACGGTGCAGCAGGAGCAGGAGGAGCAACTCCTGCAGCATGTGGAGCTCAACTTGGCGTCGTCTTTGCATTAATTTCACATGCAATTTACGCTGATTTATTTGATTTGCAAGCTCAATGTGCCGCAGCCACTGCTCCACTGTGCCCCTGTCCCTGCTCCACTGTGCGCACTGTGCGCCCTGGCATGTTTGTCACTCTGCAGCGACAGCTACGGCAGGGCAAGCCGCTTACTAAATTGGCCCCGAAAAGGCAGAGAGGCAGCAAGCGGGAGGGAGGGGCGAGGGGGCCAAGGCAGACGTCAGAGTTGCCGTTCGATTTGATCGATTTGTGTTGATTGCCTGTCAGAGTGGACGCTGCCCCGTTGCATGTTGCACGTTGCAATACAATGGCTGCTGGGGCAGTAGCCGCAGGCAGCAAGGAGCGACATCTTGTTAGGTGTCAGTCGATGCAGTCAAGTGTTAAATATACGAGTGTGTGTGTGTGTGTGTGTGTTGAGAATTTACGTTAACTAAAAGTGCATAAAATGTGCAGAAAACCTCAGCGCAAAGTTCTGTCTCTGTCCAGTCTCCTACTCCCTTCTCCCCCTCTGTCAGTCATTCAGTCAGGCATTCATTCACTCACTCACTCACTCGCTCACTCGTTTTATGCAGAAATGATAGCGAACTATTGATGTGCGACTCCAGCAGCATCTTCTGCTTACACCAGAGTCATCTTCTGGTCTCCCCCCTTCCCCTCTCCCCTACCCCATTCCAGGCTCCTTTGTTCGACATATGCATATTTAATGGACGAGCCGCTTGGACGACTCTTTGATTGGCTTTCTTGAAATCCACACTTCGACTGAGTGTTGCAAACTTAATGTTGCGTGTGTGTGGCTAAGGCAGAGGCAGCTCAGAGTTGAAGTTGAAGATGAAGCTCAGGCAGAGGCTGAGACTGAGGCTGATTTAAACGCCTTCGCTGCACTCACTCCGTATGCATTTATGCGACTCCAGAGATATTTCCAAGGAAATCGCATAAGCCGCAGCGATGCTGAGATATTTTTTTTTTTTTTTCGGTGCGGGTCTTTAGTCTTTATAGAGTGTGTGGGCCTTGCTTGGTTTGATATGACTTGATGTATGCATGCGCAACAAAAGAACTTCATAATCGATAATGGAATTGAGATAAGCTCAGTGCATAAGTTGGCATAATAAGGCGGCAGTTCTGTGGAAGTTGGTTTAGCGAACGAGTAATGAAAGCTACAGTCAAGCAAGCTAGACAGTAATTTGGTAACTTGGAATTTGGAAAAAAGATGTATAGAGTATGTATATATGTCGAAGCAGAAACTAGTAACTTAAATACTCTCGCTAAAGTCAACTTTAAACATTTGTTTTTTGGAGGCAATGGGCGTGGCATGTAAATTTTTAAATTAACTTATGAAGCAGAAATTATACAGATATTTTAATTCCGAATTTGGTGTCTTTAGCTTTTATAATAGCTGAGATATATGTGGTCATACAGACAGAAAAACAAACCACACTCAGTCAGACGGACATGGCTCAATCGATTTGACTAGTGATCCTGAGCAAGAATATATGCTTGGCGAGGTCGGATACGCCTCGTTCTACCAGTTATATACATTTGCATAAAGCTAGTAAACCCTTTTTAGAATATTTTTATTGTGCGTAGGGTATGTATAAAATTTGATAGAATACTTGACTCACTACACTCTCTGAAGCAAGGTTTAATTAGCGCTAAAAATAATAAAAGGTTATCATTAAAAACTGATCACAATAAAGATATAATAATCTTAGTCTTTATATAACTCCCCGATTTCTTTTTAAACCCCTCGCAATATTCCAATTTTATCAACTTTTATTTGCGCATAAATTACACAAATTAAACTAGCTCATCTCTCTCTCTGTTCGCATCTCATCTTCATCTCATTGCCATTTCATCTTCGCATTGATAAAGTTTATTTGGTTTTTACTGACTGTGACTGGGCAAATCCTTTTAAGTTGAGTTTTCATCAGCTTTGCGAATTTTTTTCCCCCGACTTAAATATATTCTTACTTAGCATTTTGCTTTGCTTGCTGCCTGCTCGAGCATGTCCAGTCCAGTCCAGTTGAATTGTTGGGCAACCCCCTTTGAAATCCACTCGATACTATTTTCTTTTTCATTGGACTTGGACTTGCTTCGATTTATTGTATACTCCACGTTGCCTTCGCTGTTGTGTTCCGTTATCATTCTAACGTAATCTTAATCACTTTGCGCAATGTTCATTCATCCACATCATCAATTTCCTTTGCGACGACTGCATTAGTGGCAGAGCGCCCCGAAAAAATAGATAGATAGAAGCAGCTGCTGCTGCTGCACTCGTTTCCGACTCCCAACACCGTCCTCCAAGTTCCAACTCCATCTTCGTCTTCGTCTTCGTCTTCGTCTTTGCCCAAGCTGATGTAGCAGCTCAAGTTGAAGTTGAAGTTGAAGCTCTGCTGTCCGCCTCTCTTTCTATCTGTTTCTTCATTGCATTGCTTCAATGCATTTCGCCGCCTTATCAGATCCGAAATTATTTTCAACCCGAGAGAAAGAGAGAGAGAGAGAGAGAGAGAGATTTGCCTGGCCTCGCTTTGAACTACACCCATTTTAATCTATTTTCAACGCTTCCCTCAACGAGCATAGCTAAAGAGAAAGAGCAAAAAGAGAAACATCATTTGCTACTTTAATAGTTCCCAATCGTTGTTGTTGTTGTTGTTGCTGGTTGTTCTTGTAGTTGTTGTGGCTGTTATCGCACAATCTGCCCCGACCCGACGCGACCCTTTTTGGCCAGTTAGTTAGCCAGTTGCAGTTGCAGTTGCGCCCCGCATTGCATTAAAAATGTATAGAAAGCTCTTAGGCAAACCTGTCCAAAAACGGGTAGGAGCAGCAGCAGGGAAAAGAGATGCAGGAAGAGAAGAAAGAGGGGGCAGTAGTTGTTGTTACTGCTGTCCCGCCTCGGTTTCTTTTATAGATTTCAATAATAGATTTTTCGACTCGGTTTCCTGCGTAGCTGCAATTTTCGTCTGCAGCCGCGTGCAAAATTGTTTTCACCAACCATGGCCATGAACCCGCTGACGGCTTTTTTCCTCTGTCCGTCTGTCCAGCTCTGTCCGTCTGGCCAACAGTCACATCCCAGTTGCCTTCTGGCTTCTGTGGCCACTCTTCTGGGCCTGTTCCTGCTGCCGGCCTGTTTCTAATGTGTTTCCTTTGTTTCGCTCTGCCCGTTGCACTTGGCCGCAGCTGTGCGTTGAACCTAGAGCACTGCAATGGCTATTGTTGTTGTTGCTATTATTTGTTGTATGTATTTGTGGCCACATTTGGACAGAGTTCCTGCTGACGGTCAAAGAGCTGCCGAGCATTTGCCGTTGATTCTACTTTAAGATACTCAAGCGAAACTCATTCGCTGCAAGTTACATTTTTAAAATGTACATAGTATATCATAATTTTAGTTAACTGTGCGGAAAATTGCTAATAAGGAAAACTAAGGAAAACGGAGGGAAAACTGCCAGATTAAAAGCTGATTAAGTAGACTACTTAGGGCATGATATGTCAGGCCATTTCCAGCAGATTGGCCAGAGATGAAGATTAGCGAAATGAGAAGGCAAGAAAGAAAGTTGAGTTTAGGTAGATTGAGGCGAATACTAAATACCCTACGTTATGCTTCACTGATTATGATGAAATTTAAAGGAAATAGAAAAGGCTTATTAAGCATCGAAACTGCCAAGTTTGGTAACAATATCTCATATAATAACTAAAATACCTCAATATTTTCTAAGCCTTCTTTGATATGCTGCAAACTGCTAACCAAATTCGGTATACCCTACCGAGTAGAGGCGCATTCTCAGCAAGGTGCGACAGCTTTTGAGCTGAGAATGTGCGAAAGTGTCCCCAGGGGCTAAGCACACACAAAATGAGAACGCACTAGATGATGTGAGCCCAGGGCAGCGAAGTGGACTGAATGAGAACCTATCAACGTAAAATGAGAAAAAAGTGAACTCAACGAGCTAAATGCCGGCAGGGCAAAGGGAAAGAGAAAGGAAACTGAATTATCAGTCTTTGCTCTGTCCCTGGTCATTATCCATTATCAGCCAAGAGAGTCTAGCGAGCCAAGCGAACAGCATTTCGATGGGTTAGCCCTCAGCTTGGCTTGGCTAACTGCGCTCTAAAACTTAAAAGCAACTCATAAATTTGACCCTGACCGGGCGACAATGAAGCCATTTAAACCGTTTTAGGTAGTTTGAGTGAACTGTGAATTGGTAGGTGGCGCTTTTATGGCTCACTCGGAGGCGCGACATATGTGAAAGAGGTAGGAGAAGAGAGAGGGAAAGAGGAAGAGCAAGGAGAAGCAGAAAAAGTCGTGACTTTAAGGTGGCGAACGGATGATTTTGTGCAGATGAGTGTGAAGAGTCTGGAGAAAATTTAGTTGACTTAAGATGAAAGATAGAAACAGGTTGAAAAGACTAAGACAGCTCATATGATTCATAAACTGACTAAATTATATGGAGAATACTGTATAAATTACATGACAGAACTCTAAGATATAAGATATCCTAATATCATTATTTAAGCTAACATTATAATCCATTTAGCATCAATTCCCGCATATATCTTCACTTCATTTACTAACTTGATTTGTAGCCACTCTAATGAACTTCAGCCAACTTCTTCTCTTGGCTCGCTTTCATCTCCACTTTCCGCCCTCACTTTCATTTGAAATCGAAATGTGTGTAAAGCATCTTGACCTCGAAAGATTATGGGTCAAATTACCGATGTAATTACAGAGCAAGCCCGTTAGGTTGGCGCTAATGACAGTGCCTCAAATGTGACTTGTGCAACACTGTCTCAAAAAAAATCAATTAGGCACAGTTCTCCCTCCCTCTCTTTCCTTCTCTCTCCCTCGCCTGCCTTAAGCTGCGCCCCAATGTCGGATCATTAATATTGGACCCGCAGAGCTACGGGGCACAAACAGTGACACTCGTCGTAGAGCTAAGCCGCAAATGGAGGGCAAATGGGCGCGTCTACACACGTCTCTCTCTCTCTCTCTCTCTTTTCTGTCTGTCTCTTTCTGTCTGAGTGCATGCGAGAGACTCGCACACATGTCAAAGTTCAGGCGCATTGTCGGTTGTGCTTTAAACAGGCAACATTAGTGGATAATTAACACGCCCACAAAGTGCTCTGGGCCCGGGCGCATCGACGGACGGATAGACGGACGGATGGTCGGATGGAGAATGTATGCTCTCTGTGGACTCTGTGGAGCGTGGATTGTGTTTTTGGCCAACTTTGTCATGCAAATGAGTTGAACATGCCTCGGCGAATTTATGTGCCGCATGTGTCCAACGCGTCGCGCACAGCTGGTGGTCCCAGCGCGTCTCCCCCTCCCTTTCTTCCTCTACCTATGCCTCTTCTCTCTTGTGGCTTCGGTTTGTTTAGTTGTTCAACAATTTCACGCTGCGTCGCTGCTACAACGTAATGCATCTACACATCACTCATACGCCGCGTGCGCCCCCCGCCTGCATCTCTCGTCGTGGGCGTCGCCAATTTTTGAGGCCGCTTTTGTAATTAAAAACATAAACTAAGTATTTAAATTATGAAAATTAGCCCGAGCATAGCAATTAATTGACAATCCCCTCTCCCCCTTTGACTCGTTCACATATTTCACATCTAATTGGAATTTTTTTCCGCTCTTATCTTTGCAGGTAATTTCAACGTTTTCCCCGCAGGTGCAACATAAATCGTTTGATTTGTTCCGTGCGATATGGCAGAGTCGTAAGTTCGTTTAGTTTTCAAGTGATTTGCATAAATTATGATTGCCTTTTTCGAAATGCAAATTAAGTCTACATAAAGAGTTCGCTGTGGGCGTTGCCAGGTGTAACACGTTGTGACATGTTGTGACACGAGCAGTCAATGGGCTTGGGCAGAGCTACAAATTGACTGACGATGCAGTTAAAGAAAGAAATAGTGCAAGGAGAAAAGAAAACAGTTGGGAGTTTTAGAGTGGTCTATGTGAGGTTTATATCGAAAGAGAAGAATCTAGAAACCTCAAAGAAGAATTCGTTGTATTTATTACTTATATATACTTACTTATTCTTCATATATCTATCGATTCCTACGCTAGTCTTTTAGATCTATCAGGTTTCTATTTGAGAACTGCTGGAGCTGTAAACTATCCAATGTATTTCACAATCTTTTCAATTCAGTACATGATTACTTAGGCATTTCTAAGGCACATCAAAGGTCTAGCTCTTTCCTATTAATTTTCCAATAAATTCCCAAAGCTTCCCCCTCACTTCTTGAGCTGTGAACTTGGCTACATTTGTCGGCCCACCTCTTCGCATTTCTCAATCGACTTCGTTCTCGCATTTCCTTCTGCATTTCCTGCCCACACTTCGACTGTGATCCTCACACGCAGCCTACCCTACCTTCCTCTCTGTGGCAAGCCATTCCAGCAAGAGCTATAGACAATCTCTTCCCTCTTTCTCCCTCCAAGCAGAGACGCACTTCAAGTCAACATAATGATGCGCAGATTAATGTTGCCACAACTTAAGGCCTACAGGCAAATCGTATTGCAACAAAACAAGTGAGAGACTTCTTAACTGTTGCAACTGACAGGCAGACAGGGGCGATGAGGAGAGAGGAGATAGGAGAGGGAAGCTGGGTAGAAAGAAAGGAGGCTGGGGGTTAGACGTCTCGGAAAAGCGCCCGAAACCAAATCAGCCGCAAAACGCAACGCCTTCTGTGCCAACAGAAACTTTAGCTATTTATTACAAGCGCAAATCACTTGAGGCTGGAGAAGGGAGAAGCAGGAGGGGGCGACAGCCTGACTACCTGACAGATGGATGGATGGATGAATGGATGAGACCGCTGTCGAGTGCGTCTGCTTGGTTGCTCTCTTGCTGTTAACCCAGTTACAAACCGATATTCAAATGCAGCCGAGCGAAATGTCAAATATGACGAACGGACATGAAAATGTGCAGGAGGAGAAGAAAGAGAGAGGAAGGTGTTTCCCCCTCCCTCTTCCATAAGCTGTCTATTGCAGGCCAAGGCAGGGACTACGCTTTGGTCTGCTCTCACTTACAAAAACTCAAATTAGCGCCTCGAGCTCAGCCTGAGTTGGGTCTCTCTAATGGCTGTCGGAAAGTTTTTGGCGGCTGTTAATGATGCTGCGAAGGGAAAGAGCAGGGGATGGGAAGGAGGAGGAGGTTTCTAAATGTTAATCGATTTATGATGTTGGGCAAATTAAATGTGTCTGTGCTGCGATAAGACGCAACAGTAGCAAAAGGGAACATTGAAAAACCTTTAAAATACCCAAGACACACAAGACGAAAAAGAGATAAGAGACAAGCCAAAGATCTCTTTCAAGGGGGTAGCCATTGAAAAAAGTTCGGTGAAACCTTGAAAACTTGTGGGTTCAGCTGTGCGACGCAGTGACTGTCTGCCTGTCTGTACCGACTGTCCCTGTCTGCAGTTTGACTCGATATAGCTGCTGCTTTTACGCCCTCTTTGGGGGCGTGGACAAAGGTGCACAAAGTAGCGTAAAATAACAATAAACAAGAAGTAATCATGTTGTTGCATCCCTTTCTCCCACTACTTCACCTCTCCCTTCCGCTGCAACTGCTTCCTCTGAGCAGAAGCCAATCATGTGTAAGATTGTAGCCAGTCGCTTGTTATGGCTCTCGTTGCTGCTGCTGCTGCTGCTGTTGTTCTTGTCGCGTTGCCAACTATTTCAATGCTGCCTTATTGGCAGTCGTTAGCAGCAGTCGATGCTTTTAAATGTCACTGTCAGCGAAAGTGGCAACGCAGCAAACCAACCAACCAACGAGTAGGAGAAGAGAGGCAAGGAGGGTTGTCCTAGGGTTATAGCATTGCAAAAGGAAAACCCGCCATAGACATCAATGCTGAACTGAAAGCAAAGCACAAAGCAGGAAAGAGAGGGGAAAGAACTACATATACCCCTAGCAATGTTGACAGCTCAGCTGACTATACGAAAATGCAACTTAAATTATTTATTTAACGTTGCACTTCCATCAGAATATTCTCATAAAATGGGTCATGGCTGTCCGCAAAGTCAGCTGAAATTGACACTCGTATAAAGCATAAGATCAATGCAAGCATATGAATATAGATTGCATATCGACAGAGCTTTAAGAGTCTTGTCCCACTTTCAAGTTGTTGCCACAATTTCTCACTTCATCTCATTTCTTCCTTTGCTTTTCTTTGGCATCACTTTAAATTCTTCTTCCATTGACAGACCGCACAATGGTTTCGTTTTCTAATTTCGCTGCTTGTTCTGCTTGACTTTTCGCCTCGCTTTGAAGTGTTCTCTCTTTCTCCTTCTTTCTTTCTTTCTTTCTTTACACCTGACAAGGAAGTCTTGCCAGATACCTCCCCGTCTGCCTCTTGATGTCCTGAAAAACTTACCAAGTGAGTTGGAAAAGCAGCCGCATTAGTTGTGATTATCGCCGAGCTGCGACTTCGCATAAGCATGTCGAGACATGTACATAATACTACCCAGCATCAGCTCTCCCCTCCCTCTTAGACGCCTCTCAACTGTATGTGGAGCAGTGCGAGATGCGAAACTTTTGTGTGGGAGTTGATTTGTGAGCTCTTGTCGTCTGTTCACTCTGATTCGCAGTCTGGATCCGCGTCTGATTCACAGTCTGCGACTGAATCTGAGTCTGAGTGTGTGAGTGGCCTGTGTGAATTGAAGGCAATTGAATGTTAAGCAACATGTGAATGACTTTTGCGGTCGGCCGCCCTCTGAATGTGTCATAAGTAGAGCTCTGAAATTGGATTATAGTATTCGGGATATGGCATTCAAGTGTAATCAGTGTAAGCCAAATGAGTTCATCATGAGCCCGAGAAGAAAATCAACACACAGCGAGAGGTTTTGAAAATTGAAAAACCTTTAAAGCAACTTTTCAGCGTTCGTATGAACACGTTAAACTCAGGGACTATAAGACCTAGGCCTATCAAATTTGCTGTCAATATGTCTTGTTATAATACGCATCTAAAGCTTGTTTAAGAACTTAGCCACGCCTTCTAACGCCCCCGTTAAATAAAAAACAACTACAAAAGAGCATTTTTTGGTTTGCTTTCATTTTCAAAAGGAAACCTAACCTATCTATATAGCTAACCCTACACGCTTGGGTATATGTTACGCATAGTTTGCATTTGCTCTGACAAATTTCGCCTATCAATGACAAACGAACGTAGAGGAGATTCCCAACAATACCAAAGGGGAGCATTACATAAGTTATCCATGGCAAACGGACACAACGTGCTGCCATCGATTGCCATTTGTATTCCCCGCTCTCCCTTCGACACTTGCATCTCGTGTAAGCCATCATAAAACGCAACCAAAAGTGCGGCTAAACTTTGCGATTGAATTTGCATAAATTGCGCTATGGATCGTTTCAGTCCGGTTCGCTTTGGTTCGCAGCGATGCGATACGGTTGGGGTTTCTGTTTCGGTTTCGGTGCGCTGCGGTCTTCGCTCTTCCTGGCTGCCGTTATGCAAATTCTCTACGTTTTTAACCCCTCTCCCCCTTGTTTCTCCCTCTCTCTCGCTCTCTCTCGCTCTGTCAGCTCTTGTGTGTGTGTGCGTGTGTGTGCATTTGAAAATGCATAAGATTTGGCCAAAGATTGCTGTCCATTAATTCAAGTTGGATTTACTTTTAGCATATTTTACATGCATGCGAATTGTGGCTGCGGCTTGGACAGCGACGCCAACTGCGACTGCGGACTGCGAACTGCAATTCTACTGACTTCGCGCAGTTCGTTCGATTCGTACGCAAATTTCAGTTGGCCAATAAATTTGCATTTACCACAAAATGTTTTGAACTATGGGGTTTACCTCAGTTGCGATGCGATTCGGTTTACCTGCCTTCGATTTATTTGCGGCCACTTTTATTCAAATCGCTTTGACTAGTTCTGCACTGCACCGTCTGCATATTGATTAATTTTTCGTTGGGTTTCGATGGGTTTTGCATTTGGCATGATGACCTTTGGTTAGCATTTAGCTGCTAATTTGGTCAGAGAGGAGGAAAGAGAGGAAGAGAGGGCAGCTTGATGATTGATGAATGATTAGCTAAGCAATCGAGTGAATAATGATGGCATATCAAAGGGATTTAGAAAGGATACCCGACGAGCATTTGCTGCATATTAGATGCAAAGTATTACCTGGAAACTATGCCCATTTATTCCATGTTGAAATGTAGTTATTATGTCACTTGCTGCCCGCTCAGGTATGCATGGGTCGCTGCACTTAGGTTTTACTACCGCTGCGCTGTGCCCATTTCAGACTACTCAAACTTCGACAAGTTGTCAAACAGTCAACTTCTTCGACAATCTAAAATGTACATAATTCCATGTCAAAATAGCCAAATTGATGCCTGGCCCAAAGAACTGAGGGAATTGCTATCTATTTTAAAGGCCCAATCCCGTGTTGAGTTGTGTTCATTTTCGAAGGCATTCGACAGGGACTGCCAGAGTTCACATCATCAAATATTTAAGCATAGCAGTTGTTGGGAAGCAACCTGGGTCGAGAGAGAGAGAAGAGGCCCAGACATGTTCGTGCATGTGTAAATTAAACACTTTATCGTTTGTGACCCAAAGCGTCGCCCAGCCGAACTGACAGTGGGTCAGCAGTTCAGTTCAGTGTAGACCGTATACCCGGCTCAGGCTCGTACGGTTTGTGCACCCCATGGAATATTTAGAGAGCTGCTGCTGCCATTCTTCCCCCCCTAGCTGGGCCTGGTTTATTGGTTAGTTCTGTATCCTGTTGTTGTGGATTTTGTTTTGTTTATTCAAACAGGCCCAAAAGCTTTGGCCGTGCTGCGGTTGTGCCGTTAAATCCTTAAAATGCCTTAATATTTTCCCCATTGCACGAGTCCCAACGCCCAATGACAACAATAAAGGACGCACACGCACAGACATACGCACACACCGAAAGCACTCGGTTATGGACACGTCAATGTTGGCTATAAATTTTGCATAAAGTTGGTCAGTTAATGGTTTTAAATTTGTTCAGCTGCCGTTGTTGTTGTTGCTGTTGTTGTTGTTGTGGTCCAACAACTTTTGTTAGTTTGCTGCGGTCGGTTACTTAAATGCTTAGGCAAATATTTAGTTGTAAATTGATTTTGCCAAACCCGACAAAACCAAATTAAAGTGAGCCCAAAATAGTTGAAATTTTCTACAAAATTCTGGGAAATAAACTTCTTGACTTGCCTTAATGCTGCAATTTATCGCCCTGAACATTTTGCATGCGGCAGCCATGCGACGCGCGACTCTATTCGCAACTTAATTAAGTTCAATCAGAGCGCACAGCTAAGCCGCAGACAGAGTCGGCTACACCCACAGCCAGACTCACCTACCTCCGCCCACACGCGCGTGTAATTTGCACAGAAATTAGCGACACTTTAAACTGCTCAACTGTCGCAAAGAAAACCTCAGACAAACACACCGATTGACTGTCTGTGCATTTGCTGTCCCCTCCCTCACACACTCTCTTTCTCTCTCTCGCTCTCTATCGCTATCTTCCTCTTCCTGCTCTCTCTTTCGCCACACACAATTTCCAAATCACTCAGGCGGAACTAATGCGATTCATTTTCGTGTAAACTAGCGAAACGCAGAACTCTTAACTTTAGCCAAAAAAGAAGAAAACAATCGATTAGACTACTAGACTAGCACATACCCTGTACAGAGAGTCAATTGGAAGTCTCCTCAATTTTAACTAAGCTTAAGCTTAATTTTCTTAGAAACTCCTCACTAGGCTCAAGAATTTTTCAATGAAAAGTTTTTAAATCAACTTTAAAGAGTTCGTATGAACACCTTAAACTCAGAAACTAATAAAGCTAGGGGATTCAAATTTGGTAAGAATGTGTCTAAATATGGCACGCAGATAAAGCTTGCGTAATAATTTAGCCACGCCTTCTTTCGCCTGCCCTAAAAGCCTCTTTCTACAGCTAACCCTAACTTATATTTAATTCTCTAGTCTGGCATACCCTCTGTTTGCACTTTTATTTCCTGCAGGGCATAGGAAAATAAATAGAGCTACCAAATAGGCGGCAGTCGCCTGCCAAAGGCATTGCCAAGCGAATTTATAGCATGAAAAGGGCTGGCCATAAATTTCGTATTCCTCTCTCTCTCTCTCTCTCTCTCTGGCTCTGCCGATGAAATTCAATACCAGAGAAAATGCAGCGCACGATTCTCAACAAGTGCCGCAGCTAAGTGCAAATTTGTCACTGCAAGATGCGAAAAAGTGCAGGAAAAAATACAGAAAAAAATACGAGAAATAAATAAAAAATACCAGCAGGAAGTTAGTGAAGTCAATCGATCCGTCAATCACTGCAAACTGCAGGCCAAACATTTTTTCCTTCCTCTTTTTTTGGAGTTGCTTTTAAAATATGATTTCCTTCCATATATTAAAATATGCTCTGTAAAGTGCCTGGCTGAAAATTCCCATTATGTTCGCTTGCATAAATATTGCCTCATATTTTGTTGGGCTTTTTGATTACATCATTTTTGCTTGATGATTTTTTAAAAATTGAGCAAATTGTGCTGCGCTTTAAAATGACATTTGATGCGGAACATTTGTTGGGGGTAGGGAAGGAGATGGAATGAGGGAGAGTGAGGGGACAGAGAGGGGACAGAGGGGGCCTCCATTTGAGCATTTGCATTTGCTGCTGTCAAATTGACATTGATTTGGATATGGAATGATGAAACCAAATCATTTCATGCGAATTCGAATATTCGAAAAAGGTTTTGTTGGTTTACGGCTAAAAAGAGAGAAAATTAAAGTCAAAATAAATTGAAAAGAATAGTTTATGATTTTGTCTTATTTCTTTCGGCTTTGAAAATATTTTTCAAAAAAATATATAAAAACAAAAAACTTAGCTTGAAACGTATATAAATAATATGATTTTTTTAATCAAAATCGAAGCTCAAATAAATTTAGTTTGAATAGAATTAGAAAGCAAATAAATTGATCAGATTTATAAACAAATTCTATTGAGTTTGCACAAATAAAATACGCTATAAATAGTATTATTTTTTTTATTTTTTTTTTTTATTTATTTGTCATTTTTTTCCTTTTGAATGCTTTCAAAACTGGTTTCACATTTCCACTTTAATTAATTTCCCCTTGTTCTCTTTTCAATCTTTTTTTGCTCTTTTACTTTCATCTCCGCGTGCAACCTTTAGTCACCCTGGCACCCCCAAAACCCATTCCCATCTCGAACCCGCAACCGGTTGACATCTGCGGCGTGTCCTTGCACTCGTCTCCTTTGCTCCTCCGCTCCTTTTCTCTCCTTTCTCCATTTCTGCTCCCATTTTGTCTCTCTGTCATATTTAATCAATTAAAAACGTGTACGTGCACATTTGTCGCCTGGCGACCCCAAAAAAATAATGGCAGGAGTGCGACAACGCAAATGCGTAACGGGGTCCCAAAACCCAGCAAGGGACGTAGCTCCACAGTGGCTGCCAACAGTCTGTGTACAAAGCTCATAAGCAGTGGCGTAGTTGGAGTTATGCAGGCTGTGCTCCACAAGCATTTTAATTTCAAAATAATAAAACCCGACAACCTGCCCGGAACCCAAACCCCCTTCCCATCTCCCTCTCTCTAACTGCTCTGGCACTCTGCCTGACAATGACATGCAATTGAAGCGACCCGTGCAGCGTCGTTCTCGTCCTCTCTGGGCTTTTGTCTAATTGTCGCTCCGGCAGCAGCAGCAGCAGCAGGCTTGGCATCATCATAATGCAGTGCCAACTCCCAGGCGAATCCCCCCAAAGTGGCGTAGGCTATGTAAAATGTGCGCATATGTTGCGCCTTTTCAATGCTATGTGGGGTGGAACTTTGGAGCCGGAGGCCGGGAGCCGGGACTGTCACACATGCACGTCTGCTTAGCCAGCTGTGGTCGAGGCCAAACCCCTTCCCAAAGCTTCGCTCTAACCACGTTCCTTGCCCATTGCCAGTGTTGGCAAACAAATTACGACTGTCGTTTTCAAATCATTTGGGGACATTGCGTGCCACAGTCCTTCCTCTCTTCCTCCCACCTCTCTGACTGGACACAGGCTATATAGATTATTTCATTACTTTGACTACAGTTTGGGGAGAGGAAGAGAAGTTCTGCATTTCTGTAGTTGAAATTTAATTCTTAACTCGAACTAAACAAAGGCAAACAAAAGACAAGGCTTGAGTAGACCAATGCCACACAGTTTCCTCGGCTAAATTGATTTTCCCACATGCTTTTCTTCTCTTTGTGTTATTGGCTAAGCTGAACAAATAAACTCAAATTCGCCTTTCGGCCAAGTGGCGGCGGTTTATGCGGTTTCTGTCGGTTTTTTCTCGGTTTTTTTTTTGCGCTTCTCGCCCGCAATAACAATAACGAGCAAGTGTAAATGGGAGTATAAATCAAATATGCGGCAGACGCGGCAGCAGCTCACCTACCTACGAACACCTACACTCACCTACACACACTCCACTCTGTCTGTCTGCTGCAGCAACAACAAATGCGAGTCGCATTCGTGTTTGCCATTTCAATTGAAATGTGCGCACATTTGCACGGGGGACACTGCAAAAAAAAAGAAGAAAAAATATATATTTTATATATACATATATGGCATACACACACACTTCAATTTATGCTATAATTTTCTTGTTTTATGTGCTTTCTGGGGCGTGGCAAAAAAACAGAAAAACGGAAAAGAGAAGAGAAATTGGCAAGCAGAAGAAATGGCAATGCGCGCACTCGCACTCGCACCCGCACCCATTTGCCACATCCTCATGGCGGATGATAACAATCATTTTGAGTGTTTGCCTCATTTTCAGCGCACCCAGTTGGGGTGTGCGTGTGTGTGTGTGTGTGTGTGTGCGTGCACGACTACATTCTCTCTTTCGGGAGCAGCCAAACAGATGCATTAACATTAACGCGACTCACACCGAACAACAAATTTTGCTTTTTTCATTACACGAAATTATTTAATTTCCTGCAACGCCTGTGCGCAATTTGATGAGTGACTGTCAGACGGACAGACAGACGGACAGCAGGCGGAGTAATGGGTGGGGGAAGGGGAGGAGATGTCCGTGTCCAGCGCGTTGCCAGCTGACGAAGGGCTCGGCCTGTGTTTTGGCATCGCCCTCGGCTGCCCTCGACGAGTCGTCAAATTTATGACGTTTAAGCTGCCTCACTCCCACTCTCTCTCTCTCTCTCCCTCCCACTCCCTCTCACTCCCTTTCACTCTGTGCATTTCGCGTGCTATTCCCCAGAAAATTTCCGGCGCACACATACGGCAAAATATCTTAAGGTTTCTGCGCTTTTTTTCGGGTTTTCCCTCCATCTAAATTTCTTTATTTCCTCTCCCTCGCTCTCTCTCTCTCTCTCTCTCTCTCTCTCTCTCTCTGTCTCGTTCGCTCAACGCTTATCGCAACAAAGTTAATGACTATGTGGGTCATTAGCATTTCAAGCGTGTGCCGCAAAGCTTTTCGCCCCCGGCACACACCCTACGCATCTCCGGAGGGAGAAACATGCAAATTTTTCGATGCTGACTTTAAGCAGAGCAAACGCAGCGAATTAAAGCGAATCTGCTAAGTTGGTGGAGGTGGTGTGGAGGAGAGGAGGTAGGTAGTTGAACTTGGTATAATAGGGAATAATTCTGAGGGGAATTTGGCTTTGGAATTCTAGTGAAACAGGGAAAGAAAGTGAGAGAGAGAGAGAGAGAGAGAGAACAATGAAGCAAGAACCAAATCCAAGTCAATGCGTAGGTTGAGTAAAGTTGAGTTCAAGGAGGCTAGGAATTATATGGAAAATCTCCAACCTTGTACAGACACACCCTACCATAGCTAAATATTTCAGCTACATTATCATACTACCCCCTTAAGCCACACTACAAACTACGCCATTTTCGGGTAATTTTCAATTTGTTCTCCGACTTCAATTCAATATTTACTTGTAGCAAACATTCTAGCCCCAGGCTGTGGAACGAATGGCAAAAAGTGAATAACGAATGGTGAATAAACCCCTTTGGCTGACATTCAAAAGTGCATTCACTTTCGCAGCAAATCTGTTTGTAATAATAATAATCAAAAGCAATAAAAAACACTAAAAGGCAGCGGGTGCCAGGCGCAACAGCAAGTTGCAACTGAGGCGCAACGAGCTGCGAGCTGAGGCAGCAGCAGCAGCAGCAGCAGACTGAGATGAGGAAGATGATCATAAGGAAGATGATGATGAGGAAGATGTTGATGATGATGTTTATGTTGATATGATATAGAAAATACAAAATTGCATTTATAAGCAATCATGTCAACAGGCGCAGCAGAAATATGAAGCGACAGCTTTGTGTGTGTCGGGCAGACGCCACAAGTCAAGTGGCAAGTGGCAGGGTGGCAAGCAGTGCTGCAGGCTGCAGACAGAGGCCCAGGGGGCGAGGCAGGCGGCGACAATTTTGCACAAGCGCCTCGAGAAATTTCACTTCACACCTACGAGAAATGACAGCGAGAACGAGGCGAACGAGACATGAAATAGAAACGGAAGTGAGTGCAAGGCATACAGGAAATGCATTTAGTGGGTGTAGTCAGCGCCCCGTCTTTTTAGGCGCCATTGTCGGGGGGCGTAAGGCAGCTCTGCGTCAGCAAGGGCGACACATTTTTGCTTGCTCGAATGCCGCCGAGTGAAGCGTCAAACTGCAAAGGGCCCCAAAGGCGACATGTGGCTTAAATGTTTCCACATGCAGTGGGAAGCAATGGGCAGAGAAAGAGATAGAAAGATAGAGAGAGAAAGAGGGAGAAGGTGAAGCAGAAAGATAAAAGGATGCAGTGGGCCTAAAAAGGCAAAGAAACTTATGGACATATGAGGAGGAGAACAGAAAAGATGGCAGAGAGATCAAAATAGACTGAGATGAAATAAAAGAAGGAACAAAGAGATAACAGAGAGAGAAAGAAACAGAAAGAGAAAGAAAAAGATAGATAAAAAGAACTCGAAATTTAGAGACAATCGATACGAAATTACATTAAATACACGAAAGCATCTCAAAGATACATCTTGTATCTTGTGCTTACAAAACTATTCTACGGTTACCAAAAGTCATGTCACAGGTATAAAAAGTATCTGAAGAATACAGTGGCATCTTAAAGATACAATAGATACACGCAGACAAATCCCTACTGGATTAATGTCTGCGAATGTAATGCGAACCTATTCAGTTCAATTAACCTTATAAATTACTAAATGCAGAACTCTCATAGATACAAAGAAACACCCCGAGTGAGATACAGATAGTTGGCCAGATAGCTTGAGTATCTTTGGCCAATAATAATTACTCAACTATTTTAATAAAATTGATTTACAACCTCGCAGTGCAATTTGCCTATGAGTAATCACTGCCCTGCACATTTGTCCGGCAATTTGCATGCACAGCAGCTACAGCCAGAGAGAGGGAGAGAAAGAGATAGGGAAAGAGAGGGAGAGAGGTTCTCAAATTACTTTTAGCCTTTGAGCCACTGATGGCCACTTTGGCAGATATTCAATCCAGGTTGCAGGCAGTTCCGACAACGACTCCAACTCAGACTGAGACTGAGACTGAGACTCAGGCTGGGACTGGGAGTCGGTTGCGCCGCTGACAGTTGATTGAACACTTTTGAAATGACAAAAACGCCCCACGGGTGACATTTCTCAAAACACTTTACGATCTCGGGGTGCTGCCTGGTGCTGTGCCGTGCCCGGTTAAGGTGTTGCAACCTTGATTTACGGCCAGTCTATCCTCCTCCTCCTGCCTGTGCCTGCCCAGCGGCGTCCCGTCCAGCGCGAGAGGGCGCGCGCTCGCGATTATGGGCTGAGAAATGGTAGCTTTTGCTGGCGTTTTTGCATTTGAAACCCGCTGGCGAATCATTAAAACGTCGGCATGATGAGTTCGCGTTGGGCCACGAGTCCTGTCTCCCTCCCTCTTTCTCTCTTTCCCTCTCTCGCTGTCGGTTTTAAATTACCATTTTAATGCCGCCGAGTGGCTTTGATTGATGTGCTTCACTCGCAGCGTCGGCAGCGGCACCAGTTGCCACTCGATTGCAGCAGCCGCTGCCGAAATGTAAATGGCCTTTTTCTGCAGCGTTTTTCCCGCTAACAAGCTTTTGGGCTCCTAATGTTTTCCTTTCTTCTTTTTTTTTGCCAGCTTTAAAAGCATAAAAACTTTAATGTCTGCCATAAAAAATAAACTCAGTTGCACAGGATGTTCACTCTCCCCACCTACCTCTCCACTTCTTCTCTCTCTCTTTCTCTCTCTCTCTCTCTCTCTCTCTCTCTCTCCTGCAACACTTATTAACAGCTACTTTGAGACACTTCATTAGCTGCCGTCGCTGCCGCTGCCGCTGCTGCTGCTGTTTCCCTGTCGATTTGACTTATGTGATAAGCCACTCGCCCACGAGGTTATCCCCGCTCCTCCACTCCCTCCCTCCTTCTCCTGCCTCTGCCCCCTGGCTCCTCCTACTGCTTGCCACAACATTTTGACATGGTCGCCGCGCTGATTGAGCGCAAGTGGCGCGCTGACTGACAGCCTGACACTCAGACACTTTGGGCTTTTAAATGTGTCCCGCTCCCTACTACACCCCCCCCTTCCCACTCCCCTCTTCGCTCCTCTCATTCCGCTCGTCTTCCTCATATATTTAAATACACATTTGGTTGCGTTGCTTGAAGTGGCTTTTAAGCAGCTTCTGAAAGATGCGCCCGCGCCACGTCAAAAATGTCGTCGTCCCCTCGCACTTCTCCTCCTGCTTCTGCCCCTTCCCTTCTGCCTATCTCGCTGCCTGTCATGTCCCCTGCCGTGTAGCGAATGTTAATGAGCTGTTAAAACTCTGCTGCGTCCGACGCGGCGACGCGGCATCTTCAAATTAAAACTGCAGCCGAAGTCGAGCAGCGGCGACCTGCCAACTTGTTTTGCGCCTACCTTCGGCACTTCTTCCCTCTCCCTCTCCTCCTCTGTCTCACGCTCTCTTTCTGCTTCTCTCTCTCTCCGTTTCTGTTTCTGTTTCGGCTTTGTTCAACATTTTGTCGACTATAAATAGTTCATTAGTCCAGCTGCAATTGGCCGTGCAGTGCGTGGGCACTGATTGTGTCAGTGGCGGGGGTAGAGAAAGGGGGAAAGGGGGGTCAGCCTGCTGCATTGTGCACTAATGAGTGCAGCTTAATAAGCCAATTAATAGACAGTAGCAGCTGCGCGTTTAAAAACTCAGATCTAGATAAAGTTTAACATTTATGTAAATAAAAGGTTGTTGTTGCATTAACTTAGCTATTTACGTAGGCGTAAGAGGGCGTGGACAAATTGTAAAATATGCTTAGGTTGCGTGTAGTATTAAGGCAAATGCTGCACAAAATTGATAGGCCTAGCTTTGTTACTTACAGAGTTTCAGCTGTTCATACGAACCAATTGTGAAAAAAGGCTAAGTAGTTGAGTAAGTTAGTTAGTTTACTTAGTTTTTGTAATACTCAAACTAATTTGGCTAATCAGAGCTTACTTCAGAGGCTCACTTGTCAAGCTTTTCGGCCTTCGCTCTGCACTCAGTCAACACTTTTTGCAGCAGCGCCGCTTCACGCAAATCACGTCAACTGAGCCACTGCTTTAGCCACAAGTTCTACAGTTTCGCCCCCGCATTGCAAGTTTCTCAAGTGTCTCGCATGACAATAAGTTGAGGCACTTGAGAGTCGCTCTACATCTCCCCCTTTCCCACTTTCTTTATAGAATAGCTGCAATCCGATACGAAGTTGCTGCGCTTAAGCGGCTTCCGCATGTCAACGAATTGGAGCGGCAGCGAAATCAGATACTTTGGCGCCCCCTGGCGTTGCGGCTCGTATTACGCTCTCTCGTTCTTTGCGAGTTATGATTCTTAAATTAGTTGCTGCAGCGGCGAGTTAACTGCCTTGGGGCCGCAGCTCCCCAAGCAATTTGTCTGCTCTGGCGCTTTTCTGGCAATTACTTGTCTCAAATAATTGAAAAGAAAACAGAAACAGAAGCAGAAGCTGAAGCAGAATCAGAATAGCAGACAGAGAAAAAGCTAAAAAGCCAAAAACTGCAGACCAGACGTCAAACAATCAAAAACTGTCTGCTCTGTCTGACTTTGACCTGTGCGGGGGGAGGGGAAGGCGCAGCTCGTTAGGACAGCGGCGATTTCCGTTTCCGCTTTTGTGACTTGGCTGTGACTGTGACTGGCATCGTCAATTGAGGAGCAACATGGAAACAAAAAAGCGTGAAAGGATTTAGCCAGCAATCACAGTTTCAATATTAATAGTTGGCCTGGCCTTTTACCCGCTATTCTCTCCCTCACCCCCTCTCGCTCCCCTTTCTTCTACTCAGCATTTTTGCTGCGTGGCTGCTTTTGGCTTTCATTTCATTTGATACCCGCATCGCTCTCAGCGCTTTTGTCCAACGCCACAGACATTGCTCCAAACAAAGCGCAAATCGAAAAATGCCACGCCCCCATCCCCAGCTACCTATCACGCCCATAAACCCGATTTTTATTCGCCGTCTATTGACGTTATTGACTGACTGTGGCTGCCTTCGGGGCTGCCTCGGTCTGGGCTCCAGCTGTGACCGCCACAGCGCACCCTTTGCTACCTTCTACCTCCCTCCTCCTGCTCTCCTCCCTACACAGCTTGAAAGGCAACATAAAAATCATATTCAGCAGGCGCTTTCGTTTTCGTCCCTTTCGCCCTTTTGCGCCTTTCTTCGCTTTTTTGTTTGCATTTAGCTTTCGTTTTCAATTTTCATAGCCTTTTTCCCTCCTACGCGTTGCTGCCTCTGCTTCTGCTGGCTTTTTATTATTTGTGGCCAGCTGAAAATTATATAGCATGCGGATTTGCTTTTGCCTGTGTTCTGCTAAGTAAAAGCGTGTAAAATGCACCTGAGCTGCCTAGACAATTGCCAGACAGCGCGGAGTGGGCGAAACGGAGGCAAAACGATTGGAAACAGCTAAAATCTGCTTGGCTTGTTTACGAGCCGCAATTTCATTTTTTTAAAGCTTTTCAATTTGTTTTTATAGCCTTTAAAAATATGTCAGAAATATTGCATGCGCTACAGATACTAGATATAAATTTATTGCAGTTATTAACAAGGTGGAATTGTTTATTAAATTATAAAAAAAATCACTAAAGAATAATAAGGTATTTTAAAAATACCGAATACATATTAGATAAATGATAAAATTGAATATAAATTTTTAGCAATCCATTAAAGCCATAAAAAATTTAAGAAAACATTTTATAAACTATTTTATTCAATTAAAATTATTTACCATGCAGAAAAGGTTATTCAATTACAGAAAAATCAGTAGAAAAGATCTCAAAAATATCCAGCATATTGTTTAGATAAATTATAAAATTGAATAGTATCTGGCCAATCTGACCAACCAATCAATAAGTTACTTTTACTGAAATTGCAATTTAATTATAAATTGTAAATCGTACAAAAGTCAGTAGAAAAGCGTTTTAAAAATATTTATAAAATACACAGCGTATTTTAAGCTAAATAATAAAATATAAAAGAAATTTTAAGCCAGTCGCGCGAGACACAAAAAACCAAACAGAGCATTTAATAAATCATTCAACAGCAATAGCCATTTAATTAGTATCCAAACAATATTTATGCATTGCATAATTCTAGTTAAATCACGCGTTTTTGGCCACTTTATTAGTTTCAATTTCGACCCGAAACGAACATTGAATGAAATTTTCGCCATTTTTGCGCGCGTTTGTGAAAATAAGCGGTGATTATTAATTAGAATAATGCTCATTAAAAACTTGTGGGGCGCATAAATTTCAGCATAATTTGATTGCTGACAGAGACAGCGAGATAAAGAGGGAGGGAGACAGGAGGAGATAGAGAGCAATTTTAATGAAATTGCCAGAGAGGCAACTCTCGCCCTCAGGCAGTCAACCAGTCGAGCTGAGTCAAGCCTCGCTGCTTATCGATTACATCTCGTCATGCGTCAGACGCCCACGCAGACAGACAGACAGACAGACAGGCGGAGACGGAAAGAGAGAGAGAGAGAGAGAGAAGGGAGGAAGAGGGAGAGAGGAGGCCCTGAAGTGGAACTGAAGCTCTTTGCCGAAGGCCAAGCGGGGGCTTAGTGCTTTGGAGTGTGGCAAATAAATTGACATTTATCTGTGTGTAACAAGATCAAGCATACGCAACGTTGCCTCCATCGAGCTCAGCGCTGAGCTGTGATTTTGTGGCATATGACCTCCCGCTCCTCCACCTCCACGCATTGCTGCTGCTAATGATGCATATTTGCCCTGGCAGTGCTTGGAAATTAAAACGGCATGCGATTCTAATCGCAACACGGCGTATGAGTAATTTATATTGCGTACACTCGCACGGCGTGACCTCGGCTCGGGCTTACAAATTCTAACGGAAACCACAACTGTAGCATGGCTACTGCACACACACACACACACACGCACAGGTTGGAGCCAGATCTGCTGCTGCTGCTGCTGCCTCTTCTTGGCTTGCATTGAGGTTAACATGCGTCATGTTCTGCTTAAGCCAAACTAGCGACAGCTACTTGACGTTTGATTTGCCGATTAGTGCGTGCGTGTGTGTGCCCGCTGTGTGTGTGTGTGTGTGTGCTTGTGTGTTTGCCTATATACTTTATGGCAGCGCCGCTTGAATTGAAATTGCAAATTTGGTTTTTATAGCAGCGCACTGAATGAGAAAGTTTGTGGAGGCAGCTGGAGCAGATGTAGCTGATGTGGCAGGCCGCAACCAGGGCTGGCAAACGAACGCACACATACAGGCCCTGCAAGTCAACAGAATGTGCTAAATTACATAGATTTTCTTAACTAATTTTATGACCTAAACACAAAACAACACATTGCAAACTGCTGCCATTTTGTGTCTTGCTCTCTGCAGCCCTGGTTGCTGTGCATATGCGTGCGTCGTCGTTTGTCGTCTGCCACTTCTTGGCGTTGCTTATCAGCCATCGTGCGGCACGTTGCACATGCAACTTGTTTGGCTGCCAGTGCAGCTAGTTGAGTTGTTGCCACCGTTGACAGCGATGAAAACTTTGCTGACAGGCCAAACAGAAAGTAGTTGAGCCCAGAGGGAAGGGAATGGGGAGGGAGAGAAGGGGGAGGGGTTATCAAAGTAGTTTGTTAATTTAACAATGGGAACTATCTGCGCTGCCGCTTGACTTTATGGCAATAAAATAAGCAACTGACAGACAAATTGATTGCCTGAAGTGAGTGAAGTGAACTCTGACAGGTTTCGCTGCTCACTCTCTCTATCTCTCACTATCTCTCTTTATCTGTCACTATGCCTGCTAACCTAATTCTTCACTTTTCTTTCATTTCCTTGCAGAACTATGCCCTAATTGCCTGTGCACACAGAGACGCACACAGAGAGACAAGCTCAGCTCGAAGGTGAGTGTACCGAAAAGGAAATCACACATAAAACCAATTTGTGTAGCTGCTCGGTAGCTTTTAAAGTCCTTTTTGCCTAGCTAATTTCCCGAGAACTGATAGCAATTTAATTCTACACGGAAATGTGCGCAGTGAGAAGGGAAAGAAGATTGAAAAGTAGCCCAAGCTGAGTAGAAGCAGAAGAGTTGAGTATGAAAGGAAACAAGGATGCTTTCCTCCTTCCTCCTCGCCCTGCAAACTAGAGCAACAGGTGCTGCTCGAATCATCAAGTAATCTCTCAAATTAAATCAGTTACTTGCAATCAGCTAGGCAACTCTGTCTGCCTGTCAACTTTGGCAACTCTGTCGTCGTCTGGCATCCGATAAGCTCAGCTGCGCTCATTGTCAGCTGCGACACAAAAAGTTGTTTAACTTTTTGCTATGTTCGTGTATTTTTCCACGTTGCTTGACAACCCTGGCACTGTAGCCAAATGAATTTAAATTACTTTTACGTGCTTTGGCTTCACTGCGCCAAATCATGAATAAATAAATTTTATGCGTAAAATATAATTCAATTACCAGACACAAAGTGCGCTGGCCCCTCCGCTAGCCACGCCCCCTCTCGGGATGTGTGTGAGTGTGTGGGTGTGTGTGTATGTCTGGTAGAGCCTATAAAACAGCTTGCGCTTTTTTGGACATTTTCAAAAATAAAAGTCGCCAAAAGGCTGGGAGAGGCGGGAGAGAGGAAGGTGTAGGGACACTTTTTATGGGCAGGCACTTCATTGATTCCCATTGATTTTGGCTGAGTTATTTTTACAAAAGGTATTTGGCTTTGGGGTTTTTTGGGCACGTTTAGGAGCCGGAGATCCGTGGGCATCTGTCTTTGGGCGCATAATTTATTGATTCACTTGGCCTTGGGCATTTATTTATGGCCTGGCCCAAAGAAGAGAAAGAGAGAAAAGCTTATGAAGCGTAAACCGATAATGTGCGTTAAATAGGCGCATTATAACAGAGGGGAAAAATTCTATAAAATATGATTAGATGTAGGCTATATATATGCTCAATAAATACTGTCTGCATGCAGTATAAAATACCAAAAAAAATATACCAGACTAGACATCAGCTCAATCACGTTTGCTTTGGCCACTTAATTATTTCCTCTCATTGCTCGCTCTCTGCTCCTTGTTTTTTTGCTTTCTTTCTCTTTACTTTTCAATTTCAACATTCCTTGACTTCTCTTTATAATACTGGACACTGCCGAGTCTCCATTGTCAATTCCCTTCTGGGTAAAAGTTCTATAAATCACTCAGGCGACAATTCAACAGGTTGCCTCAACTCGACTCGACATCGCAGTCAGCCCCCAATAGTCTGGGCCATTTTTCAAGTGCCTGCATTCAATTAACAGTAGAATTTATGTATGGCAGCAAAACTTGGCATGCAGACTCCAGAGAGCACCCCCAGCCCCTCCCCCACCCCACACTCAGTAAGTGTTCCACATGCAGTCGAAAATTGTTCGTATCAACTGCCAACTGCAATTAAAAGCCAATGAATTTTGCTCTCTTTCTCTCTCTCTCCCTATTTGTCTTTGACTGCCCCTTCGATTGTGTGTGTGTGTGTGTGTGTGTGTGTGTGTGTGTGTGGGCGTTTAGCTGGTCGAGAGGCTGCCCAAGTGGGCGTGGCAGTGTGCCTTAAAAGTAAAACACTTAACTCAAATTGTGCTCAACAGCTGGAAATAAACGGCAGCCAAACGAAGAGAGGGAGAAGGAGAAGCGAGAGAAAAAAGAAGTAAAGAAGAAGCAGCAGCGAAATCGAACAAAAGCAACAAGCACGCTTTGCTTTAATTTTCGGTTTGATTGGAACAACGAAATTCCCCCTTACTCCCCCTTTCCTCCCGCACTTCACTCGCTATCAGCTCTCACCCCTGGGGGAAGATAATTTATCGATTCAGGCTGGCAGGCAACATCTGCGTGCGACTGTTTTAAAAATAGTTTGTGCATGTTTTATGTGCATTTCATACATTTTATTTAAATTCCAAAACCCCCCAACCCCCTTCGCTGTAGTGCCCCGCCCCCTCTGGCAGAACATTAGCCAAAGCTGCTGTCGCCCTTTTGGCAACACATTTCACATTTTTCATGATTTCCACATTTTATGATAAAGTGAAATTTGAAAATGTCTTTGGCTGCCACAAGCAGCTGTCACAGGGCGCCACACCCCCTCCGTTCTCATCCCCTCTGCCTCCTACCCATGCCTTCACAGCCACCTGTAGCAGCTTTGCTAATAAAATTATTAACGTGTAAATTCCTGCGACTTATTTAGGCTGCCAATTAATAAATTTCATTTTCATTTGTTTTTCCCCCCCTGCGCATTTGCTTTGTTTTCACAAGACATTCCTTGTCCCCCTTCCCCCTCCAGCTTGTGCCTGGCATATTAATGAGCATTTGTTAGCGTTTTTTTTTTCGTGGAAAATTTATGCGTCCAGGTTGCATTCCGGGGGATTTTCGCTTTATTTCGGCTGTTCATTTGTTACATTAATTTATGTTCTTGTCGCTGGGAAAATTCTTGGGAAATCTGTGTGTGAAATAAAAGTGTCAGCTAACCCTTTGAATATGCATATTGTTTTTTCTCGGGGCTTTTAGGCTGATGTCGCAAGTGCAAATTGCTCAAGAAAATTTATTAAAAATTTTAAATAGTGGAAAAACATTTTAAAATAACTTTAAAATTTTTGCAGGTTTTAAATTTTTTTTTTTAAATAGCTTTAAATTTTTTGCAGAATTCACTTAAATTTTGTACGCAAAATTTATTTTATTTCTTTAGAATTTTTATGGTGTTTCTTATGCCTGTTGCTTTAGCTTAATCATTTCCCCCCTTTCCGCTCTTTCGCCTTCTTCCGCATGCCAGACACGTTGCCATTGCCAGGCTGCTCATAAATAAGTACTAGAACCTAACGCCCACTCAGCCACGCCCCCCCGCCCTACCTCCTTTCCCCTGCGACGTCCCAACCACATTAAACTTTGACCCATTTCGCTGGGCTCATTTGCATAAGGGAAGTCGGGTAGTCGGGAGTGTGTGTGCGATAAAAAACCCTTTCGAAATAAATTAAAAACGAAATCTAGCTAAATATTTAAAAAGAGGGCACACATACACGCCTCATGTGTGTGATATAAGGGGTGTCAGTAGCCCCGAAAAATTCATTCCACTGACTGCAGTTGCTGGCAGACAGCGCAGCGCAGCGCATACAGTGGACACTCTAATTGTTATAAGTTCATCTGCAGCACGAGCTGGCGGCATGACCTGCCGCAACCCACTGACTTTGCCAGCATACTCCCTTTCCCTCTCTCCCTTCCCCTTCCCCCCGCCTGCAGTTCAAGTCGAGCCTGAGGTTGTCCTCGCTTGGCGGCGCCATTGTGTCCCCTGTCTCCATCCCTGGCCTGGGCGCATTTTTAATGTGCGCCTCTGGCTGCAAAATGTATTTCACTCCATTTTTTATGTGCTTGCCCCACGGCAGCAGCAGCAGCCCCGAAAAGCACATTCCATATCTCCCCTTGCTCCTCCCTCCCCTTCTTCCTTCTCCTCTGCTACCCTTGCTGCATGAAAATGTATTGCCGTGGCGTCTGAGAAGAGAAAAAAAAGGTTTGCGTGCCAAATTATTGTGCCAGTGGCCTAAAGTTTCATTCCCTCTTCCTCTCTCTCTCCCTATTTCTCTCTCTCTATTCTCTCTCTCTCCTGACTTCTGTGTGTTTGTTTTGGCTTTGGCAGCAGCCAAAACGCAAAGTGCGTTGTACTCGCGCCTGGCTTCTTTTATTTTCGGCCAGGCAGCGCAACAAAATCGATATTTTTCACTGCCGCCGCACAACGTGGCGTATGAGCAACGTGACGAGAGAGAGGGAGAGAGAGCGCAAACTAACAGGCCAACGGCCAATGGCTTTTGGCAACGCTCTTTATGGCCTATGCCAATGCTAATAAGGTGGCCAGGCACGAGCAGGACTAATACACATACACACACACACTCAAGCGAGTTTATTGGCGTCCCCTCAAACAGTTGGGGGAATTAATTAAAAAATTTGTAAATTGCACGAAAATTGATAACTCTAGTAAAGGCAAAGCTTATTTTATAAATTTGTAATAATATTTGTTTGACATAATATTTGGATATTGCCACAGTTCATTGAGATAGTTACCTATATTTGGTTTAGGATTAAACTCAGTAATCTTTATACTTTTTCGTTCTAAGCTTGTGGAAAGCTATGTAGCAATAGAAGGAGGCGTAGCAGACCCTAGAATGTATGAATACTCTGGATCAGTTCTGTCCGTCTAACCGTCGGTCTGTCCGTCTGTATGAACACACAGATCTCAGCTATTATAAAAGCTAGGAACACCAGACTTGCCATGAAGCTAACTGTATATTGTCTACTTCATAAGATTATACAGAATTCAACATGCCACGCCCACTGCCTTTACAAATCTTTAAATCAAGTTCTTAGGCGTAGGGTATCTTGCTGTCGTTCTCCTTCAACTGCAGCTTTCATTACTCGTCTTTAATTCGCTCTAAGCTCAAATCGCTTCAACTCAACTGACATTTGATTCATATGAATTTAAAGCGGCATAAACATGAACAAACATGCACAAACTTGCCACTCGATAGCGCCCTCTTGAAGTGCTGCATGCAACACTGGGCTGCACTCCCACTTTGGTGCCACAAAGTAGTAAAACAGCTTAAAAATGCTGCCTGGGAAAATGGCAAACTTTGCACACATGTCCTGCTGCCTCGGTGGCAGCGTCTAAATACGAAATACAAAATACGAAATTTTATTTAATTTTTCATGTGCTTTCTGCTATTGTTGTTGTTCTACTTGTTGTTTTAGTTGTTGTTGTTGTTGCTGCAGTTTTTGTGCTACGCTTCGCTTGATTTGCAGCGCAGCGAAGGCAAAGGAAGAAACTGCTTAACTCTTTTGTAAAGTATGCAAGACGTAGATATGCTAGAAAAAGGAGAATGAGATGAACTAAAGGTAGTCGTGCATACCCAGTTTATAGTCAGTTTATAGGGTATGCAGTGCAAGCAGCGCGTCGAATGCGGCAGCGCCTCTTCAAATGGCTTAATAAGCAGCCACGGGCCAAAAACACCAGCAGCAGCCACAACAACAACATCAGCAACAACAACAACAACAACAACGGCAGCATGTGCAGAGCTGTCTCGCAGTTGCAGACGCCGTGGCAGACGCGGACAGGCGGACAGACAGGCAGACAGACAAACATGCAGCATGCAGCATGAGGCAGCAGAGGCAACGCGAGCGCGGCAGACGCCATGCGGCAAAATAAAAACCCGAGTGCAATAAAATAGACACAAAAACGCGGACTAGGTATTTAAAAATATATATATGGCAGATCCCAGGCTACACTTGCTACATGTGTGTGTGTGCGAGTGCGAGGCATGAGGGAAGCGAAATAATGCGACAATTGCATTAAGTGCACAGTGGATGGATGACCGACGAAAGGCGTGCAGAGAAGGGGGAAAAGAGTAAGAGAGAGAGACGGGAATAGAGAGTGAGAAAGAGAGGCAGAGTATGCAGCGAAATATACTTTATCTTTATGTGCAGTTTGCAGCTCCCGTTTCCCCTCTCTCGCTTGCTCCCTCTCTCTTGCGCTGCCTGAACTGGTTTTTATTGCCTCTGCTTATGGTCGCATAAAGTTTTGCAGTTTATCGGGAATTCTCTAGCACTACAACGTGACAGCCCCCAGATTAGGGGGCTCACTTGCCTAGGGGAAGGGGGGAGAGGGGAAGAGGTTGTCTATTTAAATAAAAATGCCAAATTGTTTTGGCAAACTTTGAAACGCTTGTTGCAAGTTATGAAACGTAAAACAACAATTTTGCATTTCGAACTGACAGCTGAGTGGACGCTGTCTCCCTACCCACCCCCTAACTGACCTGCCCCTACGCCTACCCCTTCCCCAAGCAGAACTGCGACAATTGCATTAATTATGCGTGCAGGCATTTGGCCAAATTGTGGCACTTGCAACTTTTTGCACAGACTCAATTAGTTGCAGCAAGTAGGGGAAGGCGAGAGAGGAGAAGCTGACAGCGACGACATCAACAATTCATCTTTGCTGTAGTCTTTGGCGGGGTAAATCACAGACAGAGAGGGGAAAAAGAGAGTGGGGGAGGGAGGAAGAGAGAGACAGAGAGAAAGGGAGTGAAAGAGATGGAGCGCTGTGCGTGCCGCACTTCAAAGCGAATCGAAATCGGAGCTGCCGCATCGGGCATGGAATCTGCTGCATTGTCTGGGCTCCAAGACAACGACAACGTAGCCTTCTGCTTCTTCTTCTGCTCCTTCTGCTGTTTGCCTATCCAATAAAGGGCAGGCAGAGAGGGGGGAGGAGGGGAGGGCCGCCTTGGCTGGCGAGTCAAATGCTAATCTTGATAAAAATAAACGCACTCGGGCACGTTGAGGTGGAAAAGTTGGCGCGTCTCACGTTTTTCGTCGCATTTTCAATTTGCTTGGCATTTGCCTGGCCATTGTCAGCAAACCAGACCCCCCCTCCTGCTCCTCTTCCCACCCTCCTGTCCTGCCCCCCACTAAGTGAATATTAATATTGACTTTTTGCCTGTTTGCTTTCGCATAGTTGGCAAAGTTTTTCACCTTTGATTGCTTCGCTTTCGCAGCGTAGCTGAACCTGAACCCTGACCTCGCCCGCTGCGCCATTTGTGGCCTCAAAGCGGCAGCCCCTACCCCCACCGTTCTCCCCGCTCCCTCTTAGCTTGTTCCCACGTCCCTTGCTTGGGCTTTAAATTTATGTGCAAAGTTTTGTGCGTGGCGTGAAAGCGACGAGCAGAGCCCAGTTCTGGAGCGGCATGCCTGCTCCTCCGCATTTCTATTATCAGCAGCAGTCGATGCTGGTACTCCCCCTCCCATCCCTCTCCCCCCTCCTTTGCTATTATTTTCCATTTTTATGACAGGCAACTTGAACGAGACAAGGCGGAAACCGCTAACAGGCGCTGCTTCCTAGCTGCCAAATCTTCCAGGCAAAACGCGCTCAAAGTCAACGTTTACCTTTCGCGTTGAGGCATAAAAGTAAATTGCCTAAAAAAAGAAGAAGAAGAAGAGAATGAGAAAAAAACCCGAAAATAGGCAAACAATGTCAATATAATTAAATGAAGCCGGCGCAGGGGGCGTATGTGTAATGCGAGGCAGGCAGTTTTGCGAATCGCTCCACAGCTGCCATTGGCTTTGATGTTGCTGCTGCTGCTGCCACTGAGTAGGCTAATTAAAGCTTGTTTGGTTTTTCCTTTCAAAGCTAAAGCGAGCGAGAAAACTGAGCAGGAAAAGAGAGAAGAAAAACCCAAAATGAAATTTAACTTTCGCTTCTCTTTTACTCGAAATAAATCTGATTGTCTGCGTAGATCTCTTCTCAATTCCGGCTTAAGTCGACTTAAGCACTCTTTCATTTGCAGCACACACACACACACACACACATGCAGAGTTTACATATTTAAGCATGCCGTAAGCCTATTAAGAGCAAACTTCGATGACGTTGGCCCCATTAAAACTGCCACAGAGTAAGAAGTGAGCCCGAAAAGTGCAGCAAGGAGCAGCAGAAGGAGAGGAAGAACGAGAGGGGTATAGAGTGGAAGCAAGACATGCAGCAGGTACAACAACAACTTGCAACTTGTTGGCCTTTGACATGGCTTGTGGGGCACGCTTCAATTTGGATGGCCCAAGCACTTCGCAACTGGCCTCGACGTGGCTCTCCCTCCCCCTCCTCCTTCTCCATTGTGAACCGCAAGCGACGGCGCGCTATCAAAATATTTGCCACAATGAAATCATATTTAGTTGTGTGTGTGTGTGTGCGTCGTGTCGTATGCCCTGTGTGCCACGCCCCCACTTAGGCAAGCGCAGCGAGGGCAAAGTTGAGAGCAAAAGCAAAGAGTAGACAAGGGAGAAGGGGAGGAAGAGAAGAGGAGGGAAGTCAAGTGAGGCTGGCGTGCGAAAGTTTATTAAAAAGTTTGTGCGCCTTTTGCTGCGTTCTTTTTTTTTTTGCAAACAAACAAGCACACACACACACACACACACGCAGGAGTTGCAAAAGCAACAGGAGCAAAGGCAACAAGAACAACAAAGGCCATGTGAAACTTAATAATTCACACGGGAGTGAATTTTTCACAATTTTCGCTTTTTGCTGCCGCCATAGAGAAAGTCTGTGGTTAAGGCAGGCAAAGGGCAGAGAAAAGGATAGAGTACAGAGAGCAAAAGAGAGGAGAAGAGGAGAAGAAGCAGCGATTGCTTGGTTAGTTGACTCTGCTTGTTTTTCACCAATTTTATTGAAGCGTAAAATATGATCCAAGTGCCGCAAAAACCAAACTGCGTGGGCGGCCTACAGCGACGAAGGGAGAGAAAGAGAGAGAGAGAGAGAGAGAGAAGCAGAGATGGAAGGAGATAGATACTGTTTGCAGTTTATAGTTGCCTCGGTGTGCGCTTTCAACTTTTGTTGACAGCATGAAACCTCAAAAAGTTTGCACTTTGCTTTTATTATTTGTTTTACAGCTAGTTAAGAGCATTGTTCAAATTGCAGCCGTGTGCCCTTCGCCCCTTAGGCCTTGCCTACACCTACACAAGGGTTGCAGCCTGATTGGCAAAAGGTCTTGGCTTTGTTTGCTCGCGCTCTTTTGCCACATGCAAATCTTAAACTCAACTCAGTTGCCTGCGGGTGGGCCGGCGTCGTAAATATAGCCAGAGATTTGCTTGTAATTTGTTAATTACTTAATTGAGTGTAGGCCAAAGGGCAAACAGGCAAATGCAAATAGCAAATGTGCACGTAAAAGGCATCAATAGCTGCCTGTGTCTATGTGTGTGTGTGAGCGAGTGTGTCATTCTAACGCGTAGGGGGATTAGGGCGGCAACTTAGTGCCATAATTCATGCACCAATATGTTTAACATTTCGTATAGATATATATATGCCCGCTTATATGGCTAGCAATGCAGTAAACCTTAACTAAGTCTCTCATCTATCAATCTGGTTTATATTTGCGCACAAAAGTAGGCAACAGAAAATGTCAAGTCGCTGCGCAAGTGAATTTCTCATTGCCGCCCAAAAGTATGCAACGATTTTTCAAATATCCCTTGCAAATTAGCTGCAACTTTAACTCTGCGCATACTTAACAATTATTTCCACTATTTAAAAGCTTGAATATGCAAAATCATACCTGCAACAACTGCTCTCTCACCTTTTTCCCAGCCGTGCGCATTGCGCTCTGCGTTTTTTGGCAAGCAGCGAAACTTTTGCGGCTGCTGCCAGTTTATTTAACACGCTCACTTTTTAGCGAGACGCCATAAGATTTATGCGCATAAGTTGCACGCTAATATTTCATAAAAGTCGAGACAGAGCCAGCAAACCGAACTGAGCCCAAGCAGAACCACAGTCAGCCAGGCTAAAGTCAAAACTCGTTGGCCGCTGAAAAGTGCTGACAACTTGCGTAGAAAGTTGCTGACTTTCCAGACGCCCGAGCTGGGAGTTTAGCAGAAAATGAAAATGCTATTGAGTTTGGGCTCGACTGCATTTTATGGCTTAGATGTAGAGGCAGAGAGAGAGAGAGAGAACTACGGTCATGGCTGGACCCGCTGCTCTCTCTCTTTCTCACTCGCAATGTGCGGCGTCCCTAAAGTTTTGCATAATGCACTGTAATAGTTATAGTTATAGGCTGCAAGTTGCAATTGCCGCTGGCTTAAAAGGCATTTAATGCGCATATTCATGAGCAGAGACAAGGTGTAAGAGATGGAGATGCCTAATGGACGCTGAGCGAAATCATAGCCTAGCAACTGTATTTAAATTTTATATAAGTTACGGCAAAATTCTTAAGAGTTTTTTGAAATCATTCAAAATCATTGAGTCATTAAAATGAATTTTAAAATATTTAATTTACAATAAAAAATATTAAAATAATTTTTTTAAATATATAAATAAATTCTATTATTAATAATAAATTTGTAGAATTGTAAACTAAAGTTTTCCATTACCAAAAATTTCATTTCTCTCTCGCTCTCTTCTCTCCCCCAGCTATGACGTCCTCTGACTGGTGATATTGCACCAAAAAACAACGCTCTAATCGAGTACAAATAGCTGCAACCATAGCAGAAACAACTACAGCAACAACAAGCCAGCAACAAGCCAACAAAATGGCGGCACATAACAACAGCAACAACAGCAGCAACAACAACAGCAGCGACAGCAGTACAAACAACTCACACACAATGTGGCAACACGACGACAGCAATCGCCTTCCCGCCTCCTCCGCCAGCAGCAGCAACAGCAACTCTAGCGCCAGCTTCATCCCACTCCGCCTGCCTACGCTGTTGCCCGCACTGCTGCCTGCGCTGCTGCTGCCTCTGCTGCTGCTGCTCCAACTGCCGAGCAGCACGCAAGCCTTCTGCCCCTCGAAGTGCCAATGCTTGGGCGGCGATGCGAATAGCCGCGCGCTGTGCGTGGACGCGGCACTGGAGGATGTGCCCATTCAACTGAATCCGGAGACAAAGTACATAAACCTGACACTGAATCGTATACGCAATCTGGAATTCACACTACCCTTCTACATGAAGCTGGAGGTGCTGGATCTATCGCAGAACATCATAGAAACTCTTGGCTCCAAGAATTTCGAATATCAGACGGAGTTGCGTACGCTGAATCTGAGCAGGAACCTGGTGAGTGCGTTGCACAAACACGCCTTCAAGGGATTGACCAATCTGCTGCTGCTCGATTTGAGCTACAATCGCATTGAGACAGTGCATCCGACGGCGCTGGCGGATCTCGCCGCACTGGTTGAACTCGATTTGACCAACAACAACATTGTGAGCCTGGAGGAGAATTGCTTCAAGGGCATGTTGTCGCTGGAGGTGCTGGTGTTTCGCAACAATCGACTGCTCGATATACCCGCCAGCAATTTGTGGCATCTGCATGCGTTGAAGAGCCTCGACATGTCCGACAATCTGGTGGAGTTTGTGCGCAACGATAGCTTCGAGGGCCTCAAGGAGCTGCTGGCGTTGGGTGTGCGTGGCAATGTGATGAGCGAGTTGGATGTGGGAGCCTTTGAGGGTCTAATATCGCTGAAGCATTTGGATCTATCGGACAACAATTTGACGGTGAGTGTGAATTGGGAGTACAACGTGGTGTATACTTGTTACGCAGTTGAAATATTGTGGCAGCCTTTTAGGCGCACGCACACATCCACACACGCACACATGCACATAAATCGGACACTCTGCTCGAGTAAATCCTGTGAGCAACACTTTGCAAAGCGGATTGCAGACGGACCCAGTCTACATAGCCCTTGCTGCTGCTGTCCAGCTTAAGTTGCTCCTTCCTGTGCTGCCTTTTGCATACGCAAAATTAATAACCATAACTTGTTGTTCATCTCCCTCGCACACTCTCTATATGTGTGTGTGTGTGTGCTTAGCACTGCCTGCCTGCCTGCTCGTGTGCATGTGTGTGCGTGTGTGTGTGGCCATGTCCTTTGCTATTTATGCATGCAAACATGTCCGTGCCGTGCTGATTCCTGTTGCGTGTACACTTTGCTCAGGCTGCCAGCCCCAAAGCCATTCGTCGACATTTTCCGTTCGTTAAATGTTGCCCAAGTTCCTGTCTTCTATCCCAGTGCAATCCCTTAGCTCTTCCCTAACGCCCCCTTTCACATGCTGCCTGTAGTCAGTTTTTTGCTTTAACTTAGCTCACTTTAAAATTGCTTTAAATTCAGGAGGTTCGTTTGACTCTTTTCTACGGTTGTTGCAGCTTTAAAAAAATTTAGAAAAATTTAAAAACAAAATAAATTATTAAAGAATATAAAAGATTTACTGTTTTACAGTTAGTTGCAGAGTTAGAGCTTTATTCAATGATTTGAAACAATTGCAAAAAGGGGCGTGGCTAAAAAAGTATGTAATCTCTTTTCTTGCCTAGACTAGCTACCCTCTGACTAAAATTTCACTAATTTTGTTAACTAGCCAAGAATTTTGTTACTTGCATCTCATACCTACCCCTCTCAGGCCCCTCTCCCCCCTCCCTTTTATCAATAATATTTTGATTAGAAATTTGCCGCTGCAAACTATGCGCGCTGCAGGCAACAATGCGCGTTGCAACTGGCCGTGGCAGACAGCGTGTAGCATTTGCTTATAGCAGCTGCCATTATGTCTATGCATAATAAAAGCACGTGCAGACACAGAGGCGGGGAAAGGGGAGGCAAGCAGGGATTGCCAGGCAGGCGGTATGCAGTTTAGGAAACGCCAAAACATGCAGCAAAGGTTAAAACAAAGTCGCCATCGTCGTCGTCGTCGTAGCCGTTGCAGCTAAGCAGCTCCAAAAAGCATTCAGCTGCATTTTTTGCAGGCAGCCGAAGGGGGAAAGGGGGAAAAGGGGAGGAGCAGAGCTGTACCTGGGCAGCGTTGCATGCCAAAGCAGGTGGAGTAGCAGCTCCTTCACATATATTTCAGCTGGAAAATGCCAAAAGGTATTTTAAGTAGTTTCGAACTGATTCCGAGCGCCATAAATTCCTTTCTGTCGGTTGCCGTTGACTACGCCACGCTGCGGCAGCTGCAGGGTCAGACTGAGCCAGAGTAAGGCCAGGTGCAACTGCAGTTGCCACGCCTCCCTGCTCCCTGCCCCTTCCCCTTCCCCTTCTCCGACTGTGCTTAGAGCACTACACGCTGCCTCTGTTGCTGTTGCTGTTGCTGTGTGTGTAGCTTTATCCCTTTTTAACGACCATAAATATATACTTCATGTGTGTGTGTGTGTATGTGTGTGTGTATGTGTGTCAGAGTGTGTGTTTGTTGGTGTGTGTGTGGCTGTGCGTGTATGCGTGCTGGCCAGACAGTTGCCCAGACATGGAGTGCACAATGCATTCGTCTGGTTGAGGCCATGCGGCCATGTTGCACGAATGTTTTATATCGCAACTACGCTTTGCATAAGGCTGCAACAGCTGCAACAACAACAGCAACAACAACTACAACAACAACTGCTCACTGTGAATACAAGCTGCATAAAAATGCATTCAATTCGGGCTCGCAGTACTTGCAGCAGTTGCCACAAGGCTAAACTGAACTTGGGCTATGCAGGCGGCTATGGCTCTCAACCTCATTCCCTCTCTCCCTTTCTCTTTCTCTCCTTCGATTGCTTAACTGATGACTAGCCAATATTATGTCGATGTGTTTATGGTCACACACACACACACACACACACACACGCACACGCATACCTAGCACATGCCTTTGAGTTGTGTTTTGTGTTATGGCACAAAAGCGATGAAAGACAGATTTATAGCTGACATTGTCGTCGCCAGCTTAGGCTTTGGCATTGACAGAAGGCAATGAGGAGTTACAGTGCTAATGCCTGAGAAGTTGCCCAATAGAAATACCAGTATTACGCACTAGACTAGCTTTCATATTGAAACTTCTTTCTCGCCTTTCAGCACGTCTAACTTTGTTAAAAGTCCACCAATTTTGTTTTCGAAGTCATTTTAGGCTAGTTTAAAATTCCGCTTTAATTATTTTTACATTTCTTAAGGTTTCAAATATGTTTAACTTTTTCCAATTTTTTCATGCTACCCCCTTACAAAAATTTAAAATATTTTTTAAATATTTATATTGTTTGTTTTCGCTTTAGTTTGCTTAGGCAAGTTCAAATTAGCTTAAAAATTGACTTCAAAAGAGTTCTTGGGCCAGAATAATAAAAAGAATGATAATATAAGCAGTTCATGAGTACAGGGTATGATAGTGAGGAGTTTAGACTTTATGGAAAACCTAATTTGTTCATATACCTTACAAATTTCTGCATACAAAGCACTAAAGAGTTTTCTAGACTTTCTGCTTCCCAATTCGATTTATGATTCTTCTACAAAGCCGCATAAGCTGTACTTAAATGTTCACAAAGTTGACGCACTACAGGGTATATTTCGACGCCTGAATTTTCGACTGCATTGTTTAGAGATCTGCATGGAAAATGGCGTTTGTGCTCGGTCGAGGCATAAATGAAAGCAAACATTTGATTTTCAATGCAAATTGCTTATGCGGAATTTTGCATATTCCATAATTTAAAATTGCAAAATGTTCTCCCCAATGTTATTGTTGTTCACGTTGTTGTTGTTGTTGCTGCTGTGATAAATTGTTTTCGATTTATTGTGCTTTTAGTTGAGAATTATGATTTCGCATTTTACGCACAAATATTATTGCACAGAGGGGTAGAACCAGGCAAAGGGGTGCAATGATATTTCGCATTGTATAATCAATTTATTTTTCTAGGCTGCATTTACATATACAAACACGTGTGCAGATATGTCGATGAGGCGTGTGTGTGTGTGTGTGTGTGTGGCATGCATAATGTAAAACATACAGAGATCTTTTTTGCAGCCTTTGTTCGATTTTAGTTGTGTGTTTCATTGTCTGCTCTGGCATTGTTCTAGAGTTATTAGATTTAGCTGGCTATAAAGAATGCGGTTTGGCTTTAAAAATTGTAAACAAAAGGCTGCCAAAAAGCAACAAAAAAGCAAAGTGATGATAACACTTTAAATCTCCCCTAAAGTTGCTTAACTTCAGCTCGGCTCTTTCAAGTTTCATTGACCCAGCAAAGTATTTCATTGGGTCGAAAAATAAAATGAGCCCCTGGCAACGGTGAAATCAAAGCGCAATGCAAAAAAAATACAACAAAAAAATGCAAAAGGGGAGAAAATTAATTTCAAAAACGAAAAAAATCAAAGTCAATATAATTTTCGCTTTCTTTTGTGCCACTTGTGCGGCCCATAGAGCCTTCCCTTTCCGCTCTCTCCCTCTCAACTTTCTCGCCTCTTGCCTTTTTGGCTCCCTCGCTTTATTTTTCACGCTGCGCTGCCTTGGCAAACGAACTGGCCCAAAGAATCGGCAGGCAAGCAGAACCCTTACCCCACCCTGCCCCTCTGCCTCTGCCCCTCTCTGGTATGTGTGCCCGCGCCTTTTAATTAGTCAACCGGCCGCGCCCCCCTTTCGAGTGCAGCACAAACAGCAGCCAGCGAAATGTGAGCAAGAGAGAAAGCTGAAAATTGCCATTAGGTAAAAAACAATTGCAGCAGCTTGGCCTGGCCTACATTGCGTATGCGTAATGCCGTCAATTCATTTTTACTTCCCTCCACAGTTGCTTCTCTATTTGCCTTATGACTCTGGCAGGCCGTAATTGCCGTCAGCTTCTTACAGTTCCCTTGCTAGCCCCGGTTCCCTTAACCCTGCCCCTTTCCCTACCTTCCCTTCTCCCTCCTTCTCGCCCCCTCACTTCATTACGCTTATCGCGGGCGCCTTTCGTGTCCGGACGCTTGGCACGTAGCTTCCGACACGCGAATGACGCCGCTGGCAGCCCAGGCAAGGGAAGGGTGTGTGTTACTATATAGCCGCTTTTTTATGAGCTAGCCGAAAAACAGCCAAAAGCTTTTGGCCAAGCATTGCCGGCGACTTGCGCTCGTTGTTACAAATTTGTTGCAAGATTGATTGTATTGCCAACACACACACACACACACATACACTGGGAGGGAGCTCGTCGCTTTGGTCAGACATCAGAAAATGGCGCACGGATGTACATGACGTACATGACGTTTCCGTTTCCGCTGCAGCCGCCGTTGCCGCTCCCGCTGCCGCTGCCGCTGCCGTTGCCCTTACCGCGCTTTTCCAAGTGTTTCCCATTTTATTGTTGCATAACAGAAGAGTTAACCCTCGCTCCGGTCCTTTTCTCTCCCTTCCTCCTCTTCTTCGCCTTTCTTTTCTCTTCCTTCTTCCCCTTACTTTCACTCCCTTTTCGCTCCCCCTCGCAGCATTTTAAACGCCGCCGCTTTTAGAAACAAATAAAAAACTCTGAGGGAGCGCTACGAGTGGCGCTTAGCGCGGGGGCGGACAAGGGCTGCCTTAAGGGGGGCATGGGGCAGGGGGCGTGGCACTGGCAACTATCAAGTGCAGCCACAGAACGCTTTTAGAGCTGAGTGCACGGCATTAACATTTTATAAGGCCCGGCTAAACCAAACTTGGCTATCACTTTGTTTAAACGCTTCAAATAAAATGAATTTTTTCCCATCTCTCATCCACCCCCTCTCTCTCTCTCTCTCTTTGCAGATGGTACCCACGCAGCAGCTCTCGAAACTTTCGAATCTAACCTATCTGAACCTGGGTGGCAATCGCTTTGCCCACCTGCCGGCGGTGGCGTTTCTCAACTTGTTCCATCTGCGCGAGTTGCATTTGAGCCGTTTGGACTTTTTGCAGCGCATCGATTCGAGGTAAGTCGCCAACGAGTGAAAGTTTGCCACGCCCCTCCTTGCGCCCACTCAGTAAACTTAAGTTTAACTAGATGCTCGAGTGTATGTGTGTGTGTGTGTGTGTGTTTTTGGGACTTAACTGGGTCAACGCCAAAGCAAACACGGCAAATGGTCGCAATGAAATAAAAATAAAAAGTGAAAAGCGAAAAGCGAAAAGAGAGCGAAAATATCAACAAGACATAGAACTGCAAATTGTTTGCAGCCAAGTGAAAGTCGGCATATTTGAACCGCTTTTTATTTGTAGTAAAGGAAGAAGAAGAAGCAGAAAACCTGTGCCAATTTGATTGGAGCTTCAAGAATGTATAGAATCTCAAATGAAATAACAAAATTAATTGAAAGTATAGGAATGTGCTCAATTATTGCACTTTAAGCTGACTTTATAGCCCAAGTGATATGAAACTATGCTACTACTTTGTACTACAAGGCATTATATATACCCACTATATAGTTTGGTTGTTGCATTTCGGAACTAATCGCGTTCATACGAACTTCTTATACGCAATGCCTAAATTACGTTTTGTTCAATAAGCAGGCTTACCTTGGTAGATATAAAAGAGGGAGGGGAAACTGAGTTGGAACCTGTTAAGCTGCTAAGCTATAGTGTCAAAGCGCCATGACAAAACTCAATCGGCAGCCATTTTGGGCATTTGCTGCGCCTCAAAGTATGCAATGCGGCCTTGCGTTAAATCTTCCGCCTCAGCTGGCGAAGGCGCAGGCATAGCTTGCGTAATCGCTTTATGCTGCCATCGTCCAAGCTATTTATGCAATTCACTTTCACACACTTGCACGTGACCTGCACACACGCACACACACACACACACACATAGGGAGGGCAGCACGCTCAAAGGGAAACACTTGAGCATGAGCGAGCTACAAATCGTTATTACTCAATGCAATCAATCATGTCTAATACGCTTTGGTAATAAGATGCCACCACACACACATACACACACACACACACACGAACAAGCATTCAAATTGCCAACCTGCTCCACGTCTCTCTATGCCTCTGCCACAGACAGTGGCATGCTTGAGCTCAATTCGAGCATATGTTAATTCAATAATTCCAGGCAATTTTCATATCAAATCATCATCGAATAAGCCTCCTTCTTCGCCTTCATGCAGACTGTGTCTCGTCTTGGCTGTCAATCAACCACCAGACAAACACATAGCCACCACATACCCTCCACTCCCCTCTCCTTTCCCCTACCCCTCTGCCACTCTTAGATTCTTTGCAGCTCGCTCAGTTTCGTCTTATGCGAACGAATCGATCTGCAGTTGAGCAGAGAAAGCTGTCATTAAATCACTTTAATTTTGTAATTTCATTTGATTTTCTTTCCCCTCCCTCATTCTTCTCTTCCTGCTCCCCCTCCCCTTGCCTTCTCGCTTTGTAATTGCTTTTGCTTTTGTTTGGTTTTGTTTGATTTCTGTTTCGCTCTTGTTGCCAACTTTTCACCCGCCATTGTTCGCTGTCTGTCAAATTGTTGCCTAACTGTGAATTTGCATGCCACACACACACACACGCACACATACATGTGTTTTGGTCTGGTCTGATTTGCAAACTAAATTTTGGCGTTTGTCTTGGCAAATCTCTTCGCTCTGTCACAAAATCTTTATGCTAATCGAGGCTGAATTTGAATTTTGTTGCCTCGTTTTGTGTAGGCAGCTTAAGCCAAAATTTGAATAGAATTGGTGATTGTCCCAGGAAGGGGAGAAGTGGTGAGAGGGGGGAGGGAAAAGATTCTTCAATGCGTAGGGGTTGAAAAGTGCGTAAAACAAATTGTTGCATACTTATGCGGGCAGCCAATTTGCGCCCTGAACTCTTTAGCTCATTTGAAAATTAGTTGAGTTAAAGGGTAAATTTGCGAAAGGAAAATATTTGAACATATAAAATAAAGATATGGCAACAGTATACAGATATAGATATAGCATATAGTAGTATTTGAACTGCCTCAGCAACTCCTTTCCCAACTACTTCTCTCTCTGCTTTGTTGACAGCGCTCAAGCTGCAGAAAATAATATTTCGTTTGCTTTTGTCTACCGCTTGGACAGTGGCATAAATAAGTCAGTGCACGCTGTCAGTGAGTGAAAAGGGGCGACAAATTGAGGCAACACTGCCCCAAGCTGTGTCGGAAATAGCGCAACATTTTCAACTTATGCCTCGAGGTTTGCACGCCTTAAAGGTCGCCAGCGAGGAGAAACCTCCTCCCCTCAACTCCTCCCATATTCTCTTCCTGAGCCAGACACATGTATGTAAATATTTATGCAAATGCGTTAATGGAAAGCCTCCCGTCTCTCTGTCTCCCTCTTCCTCTGCGCGCAGCCCCGGAAAGGGAAAAGGGCTGGCAGCCACGAGGCGCAACGTTTTGGCGACATGTTGATAGCAAAGTTTATATCAGATACATTTCGCAAACTCTCAGATACAGCTGCATACATGTGTGTGCCTGTGTGTGTGTGTGCGTGCTGCCTCATTATAAAAACCTTACACCTAAACAATCAACTCAAGGCGAGCTGGCAAAATTCATTAGGCAGCAACACGTCGCCCCTTTGCACATCCCTGCAATGCAAACAACCCTCGCGTTATGCCATACTCCCCTCTCAGTCCCACAAGCTGCACCTGAGCATATCAAAGGGAATATTAAGTGAACATTTTTACACCGTGCGTGTCTCTCGTTTTGTCGAGTACGACTCAATAGCAAAAAGTCATTCGGGGTAGTCCCCCTCAAACACAGAACGAGTTAGGGGTAGCCCCTCTCCGAGAGGTTTTCGAAATTGAAACTAATTGTTTTAAAATTTATGCACTTTGTGCGAGTTGAAGGTGAGTTCCCCCCCTCCTTTATGGGCGTGGCACATTTGTCACATTTGCTTTTTGCGGCAGCTTTGGGGTTGTAATTTACACGGCAGGCGAAGGGAAGTGGGCATACCAAGGGCTGCAATAGTCGAAATGGATTTCAAATGTAATGGACTGGAATATAATGAGTTCGTAGAGGATTTCGTGAGCTACCGAAGGGATTAGATGGGTAATTTATTAACGCTAAAGTGAAATAATTCAGGAAAGTTGACAAGATAAGGAAAATAAGGTGTGGGTTGCGATCGTCTGGAATGCAAACCTGAAAAGAACAAAAGGTTAAAGTAAAGTCAGACATAATCAGAAATGAAATATCATATTTGAGTTTCCAACATTTGTTCTACTTTTTACCATAAATTTCGATCTTATAATGCAAGAAATATGATTTAAACCGAGGATAACCCCTGTTATTTCTGTCTGAAATGAATGAGCTGCGCTTCAAATTGTTTTCAATTGTCTGTTTTTGTTGCGTGAGTGTTTTTGCAATTCACACACACACACACACACATGCAAATTCTAAACAAAAAGTTGGCGCATATAAATGCCGAGTACTCATCGTTCGCTACTTATCTGAGTGCTTAGCGAGTACTCAAATCGCACTCATAGCACTATCAACAGCTGCCAAATGCAGCTTCACATATTTCACATTATTTTAATAACAAATCAATTTAGGAAACTTTATTGAATCGAGTAAACAAAGTGAATATTAAAGAAATATAAAACTTTATTTAGACTACAGGAAACATTGGAAGACTTGCGATTTGACATTGATTTCTCTTATTACGCGACATGCGAATGTAGCCAGCCTCGCCCCATTGGGTGCCCCAGGAGTTCTTGACCAGCCAGTAATCGCCACCACTTGCATCATGGCCATAGCCAACGAGAGTTGCGACGTAATTGATTTTATCGCAACTACCAGAAACATTCAAAACACCGCCGCGATAATTCTTAAATTCGGTGGCATCTAATCTCACCAAAATCGGTCCCAAGTCAGCAATTGTTGCGGCCAAGGCCTTCTCATCGAAAGACAAAGGAAGGCCAATTGCTCGCACTATGGCGCCAGTGTTCTCTTTCTTGAAACGACATTGACGACGCTCGGCGTCATATGGATATGATGCACTGCTATCAATGCCTCCGTTTTGCATGATATAAGCGAAAGCAATCAATGGATTTCCCTCTTCGCAAGTGTTTATTTCACCCGAGCAATCCAGTAGATTCTGTTCGGAGAGCTCAATCAACTTGCCAGTCTTTAGAAAGTGCTGACCTTCCAGGGAAGCCACAGCTGCAAAGGCCCAGCTGCATCCGCATTTACCTTGATTCTTCACAGCCGTGACGGCTCCCTTGGTCCGCCAATCGATGCTGTCGGGTATGTAGTAATCTTCCTGTTGAGTTGAGATGAAGTGCATATCCCGTGATCTTAAGAGTTGTGAAGTGTTGACCTCATGCAACATGAGTTCTTTAAACTCTTTGGACAACAAATCACTGAACTGATTAACTCCCATTTCGTAGGTCTCCAGACCCAATGCGAAGCGTCGATTATGCTTATCCATAGATCGCTTATTATCCTTAAAGATCTGTCGACGTAGCTGCTCCTCGTATTCGTTATCATAGCTCTTGCTGTACTCCAACTTGAATGTTATCCACTCCATCTCCAGTACTTCTCCATAGGAAATAGCCTTGGTGCAACCCACGACGAGCAACAGCGCCAGCAATACAATTCTTGTCCACATCTTGATTGTGACTGAGTGCAACTCACCTCGTGGCAGTGCAATTTATACTTTCCATTTGACATCGATCAGTTCCAAGAAGTTTACGATCAACTGCATAGTCAATAACCTCAGTCAATACGTGATTAGATAAAATACTCTTTCAATACTTTACAGTGCAAACACTGACGCTCAGGCTATAATCGTTAGAGCTCCCTTAATCTAATGACTCATTAAATAAGATTGCTACAGTGGAGGTTCTCAAATGTGTTATACCTTACCTTACCTTAAAGAACTGTTTATGAGTCTTTAGTTTGCACTTCGCTTTCTTGAGTGCCCGCTGTACGTATATTTAACATTGATAACTGAATGAAGGCTTCACTTGACCTATATTTGCTTCCTAGCGGAATCATCGATATTGATAGCATTTGTTAGAAAAACGACAGACATTAAGGAATCTTAAACTGAACTATGTACATTAATCTATTGTCTCTACACGAAAGCTCTATATTTGAACTAAGCAACTAGCTGCTGACTAAGAATAATGAGTAGCCGTTGTTCTATGCCTTATTGTGTGCTTCTCGAATACTCAAATCCCTCTCGAAGCAAAGTCAACAGCTATAGCATGCAGCATCATTATCGCGTTTATTTTAAATTAAATAAATTTAGACAAATATCAAATTAAAATTTATTACATCAAGGAAACTCAGTGAATATCCATTGTATTCATTGCTAAACCTGCGAGTCTCTGCTTACACCACGGGATATACAGCAAATGTTGCGATTTGACATTGATTTCCCTTATTACGCGACATGCGAATGTAGCCAGCCTCGCCCCATTGGGTGCCCCAGGAGTTCTTGAGCAGCCAAAAATCACCGCCTTTTGCATCATGGCCATAGCCAACAAGGGTTAATGCGTGAGTTAACTTGTTGCAGCTACCAGGAGCATTGAGAACACCTCCGCTATAGTTCTGGAAATAGGTGCGATCTACAACCACCGAAATTGGTCCACGATTGGCAACTGCTGCAGCCAAATCCAACTCGCTGCCTTGCTTCACTCTGCCCAAGGCTTGCACAGTGGCGCCCACCTTGTCCCTCCTGAAGCGACAGGGACTAAGCACAGCCTCATACGGATATGAATCGCTGGTATCGACGCCTCTGTTATCCATAACATATTTCAGAGCCTGCAAGGGGTTGCCGCCTTCGCATCCGCTATTGTTATAGGGCGGTACATTTGAGCAATCGATCAGATTCTGTTCGGAGAGTTCAATCAGCTGACGAGTCTTCACAAAGTGCTGACCCTCAAGAGAGCCCATAGCTGCAAAAGCCCAGCAAGATTCGCACTTGCCTTGATTCTTCACAGCCGTTACAGCTCCCTTGGCCCGCCAATCGATGCTGTCGGGTATGAAGTAATCTTCGTGCCGGGAGAAGATAAAGTCCACATTCTGTGACTGCAGCAGCTGTGAAGTGTTCAGCCCATGCAGCATGACCCCTTCGAATTCTTTGGACAACAAATCACTGAACTGATTAACTCCCATCTCGTAGGTCTCCAGACCCAAAGCGAAGCGTTGATTGTGCTTATCCATAGATCGCTTGTTATCCTCGAAGATCTGTCGACGCAGCTGCTCCTCGTATTCGTTGTCATAGCTCTTGCTATACTCCAGCTTGAATGTTTTCCACTCCTCCTCGAGAACCTCTCCATACGAAATGGACTGAATGCCATTCACAACGAGCAGCAGCGTCAGCAAAGCAATTCTCGTCCACATCTTGACCGTAACTGAGTGCAACTCACCTCAGGGTAGTGCAATTTATGCTGTTCCTTTGACATCGATCAGTTCCAAGAAGTACTCGATCACCGTAAAGTTTATAACCTTAGTCAATGCATGATTAGATAAGTGACCCTACCAGTAGGTAACATTGCAGCTTTAAGTCTTCAAAGCGAAATAGAAGGTGCAATTTGAACCTCTACAGAGCTTTCCCAGACAGCCAATGAGTCAGGAATAATACAGATATAAGGAATATAAGTATAAGTGTGCTTCATGTCAACTGCTTCTCTTTATGGAGTGCGCACTGTACATTTAGTAAACATTTACAAAGACTCAAGATACTGTATAAGCTACTAAATTGAATCACCGGAAACAATTAAGGCAACTAAGTATGAGGCATTTGTTTAAAGAACGATAAGAAAGCTTAAACAAATCAAATTAATATCATTTATTAATTAGCAAATATTGACAGGGGATTTGTGTGAATATCTGAACAAATAAAAAGTGATAATACACAATATTTATGGAGATATATGGTTACATAAAGAGAAACCTATAAGCATCAAGTCTGAATTGGGTTACATAGATAGCAATGAAGTTAGGTAAAGAAGGAATGCGTATTTGGAGGAGTAAAGAGAAGGGAAAAATTGATGAAAGAAGGCTAAACAAGGGGTAAGAGCTGATGAAAGAGAAAGATGAGGTGAGCATGTGCAGAGAAAATAAAAGAACGTGAATGGAAGATAAGAAAAAGCAAAGAAGAGGAGGCTACGTAAAGCAGACAAAGAAAGAGTTGTGAGATACATCTGTGGAACCTCAATTCCCTCTCACTTAACCCCTTCTAACAATAAGTAGCTGCTGTTGTAGTTGTTGTTGTTGTTACTCTTATTGTTGTTGTTGCTTCTGTTGTTATTGCTGCTTCTCCTGCTGCAACGCACTGAAGTATGCAATGCATAATTTTCATGTTGATATAGAAGTGGCTACGTTTTTTGTGAGTGCCAAGAAAAAAGGCAGCAACAAAAGGCAGCAACTGTGGCAGCAAATAACAACAACAACAACAACAACAAGATAAACATCAACAGCAGAGGCAACAGCAACAGCAACAACAACAGCAAAAACAAGAGCTACGATAGCAGCAGAAAAATCAGCAGCTGCAAAATGAAAAGCAGGAAGAAATTACGGAAACAGGAAAACATAAACATGCTGCTGCCTGCCTAACTGCCCCATGCCACAAGGCACCCCACTTCCCCACCTCCTCTCCCCTCTCTTCTCCCCCTCTTCTCCCTCTTCCCCCTTTGGCAGCCCGTTAGCCTGGCAATTTTTCCATAAATTATGAGCCTGGAAATATTTCAAGGCAGCCGCGTGAGTAGCAGCGCGTGCTATGCGTGTGTTTATACTTATGACACAGAAAGGGAGGAAGAGAGAGGTAATGAGAGTGAGTGAGTGAGAGGGAGCGAGTGCCTGGCTAAGCCCGGCTACTTATGCATATGCATGCGCTGGCGCAAAACTCACAGGATAATTGCACTTGAATCTCAAGACAATTATGAATTATGCAGGCAGCTGGCAGACGAGTTAAGCGAACAACTTAACTAAAGCGTTGAGCACTTTAAATTAAACGCAGCTGACTTTTGTACATGTGCTAGCCGGTGCTAGTTAGTGCAAGCTGCGCATAGCAGTTATTAATAATCGACATTCCTTGGCAAACTATTTGCTAATTGTATTCAAATTGTAATTGAACCTGATAATTGCTGCAAGGCTGCCTGCTCTGTCTCACTATCGCTCTCTCTCTTTCACTCTCTATCTCCGTCTCTCTCCCTTCTCCCTCCTCCTACTCCTCCTCTTTCTTACTACCCCACGCTGCATATCTAAGTAACCATTCCAGCCTCGTCTTTGCTGCCGCTAACAAAAATTCCACGTTCAACGGGGCGTATGCGCAATTTAAGAGCGTTTAAAATGCCATTAACAAATGCCTGCTGGCCTATCGCGCACAATTATATCTCCTGCGTGCGTGTGTGTGCAATTAGTTAATGATTGCCTGGGCTGGGTTAGGTAACTTGCGGCATTAAATTTAAAGCGCTTTCCCCGCCTTTCCAGCAGCTGCTGCTGCTGCTGCTGCTGTCAGCGCGGCACAGTTCAATAAATCAAAAGCCGACAATGCAGCAATAACACTAACCCCTCGGGGCTATCAACTGTCATATCGAAACCCCCCTGTCTCTGTGTGTTCCTTCTCTATTTATTGTAGTAAAAATGTCAATCAACTGCATAGAGCGGATTTGCCAGGAACAGCAACAACAACAACTAAACTAGCCGAGGCAGACACAAAGCGACGTCGAGGTGCAGACGGATTTGGGCAAACTATATGAAAAGCTACGGAGCGAACTAAGTGACTGACAAACTGTTTGACAGAACGATTGACTGGTTGACTGACTGACTGATTGACTGACTCGCTGACTGATTGACTGTCCATCAGCTGCTCGGCGACGACGGCGACGGCGACGGCGTGTGTGACTGAACTCTGCTTGGCTTGGCCGGAATCGGAAAACGTGACTGAACCCCGACGCTACATGGACAGCAAACATTTCAATCCGATTTACAGCAATTTCAATTCAGACGGGAGAAAGAAACAGAGATAGAGAATGAGAGACAGAGAGAGAGAGAGAGAGAGAGAGAGAGAGAGAGAGAGAGAGATAGAGATAGAGCGAGAACGATTTGCATATGAGAAAAATAAGGGAAAACAGCTCACACACACATTTACGCCTTCACACACACACACACAAAAAAACACACACACACATACATACACACACACACACACAAACAGGGCAACCATTTCCGCTTCCGCACGCTTGACGTTGGCAAAGGCTGACAAAACATGCAAGAGAGAGAGACGAAAAACAACTAAGGGGCTAAGCGTGGAGGGACCACGACTAGCAGCTACCCTAGGCTTATGAGTGACTAAAAACAAATAAGATATATTTATTTAACAGTTTACGCAAGCGTGAATATCGTTTAAATAGAAGACTTTCCTTATACGATAGTATCGGCAAACTATCGCAGCAAATTATAAAGAAAACTCTTCACTTAGGTTGAGGCAAAGCTAATTCCATACGAGAATTCCACACTATAAGTCATCACTTTAATAACTACTTACACCAAGCGCATATACCCGCTTTGTTAGCTTCGTAGGGTATGCCAAAACAACAAAAGCGCCCGCATTGTCCCGCAAAAAGGCACAAAAAGAACTGAAAAAGCGACGCACGTAACACAAAATGAAGTTTGATTCTGGTCGCAGCGACAGCAAAAAGGCTGGCGCGCAAAAGCCGCCCAAAAACCCGACTACAGTTGCCCCGACTACCCGACTACCCGACTCCCCCTTCCTCCCTTCCCCCTACCCTCTCACTTCCTGCCCCGTCCCATTGCCAGTCAAGTTTGTGTGCCGTGTGCCTTGGCTTTTAGGCGTCGCCAAAGTTGCATTTAAAGCGCGAACCAGCGGCGACCTGTGGCATCGCCTTAGCTGCTATCTACGCTATGCGACCCTTAAGCACCACCCACCCCCTCCCCTCTCTACACGCTTCCCTTTCCAGGTATGCCTTGCCGCAAGAAATCGCAGCCAATGTCACGTTTTTTTTCTTTCTCTGTGGCCAAAGTGTTTTGCCGCCCTGCAAACTATTTGCATAATATTTGCACAAATAATTGAATTTGCTTTTTGCCAGCCTCAAGAGAGATTCACTTTGTCCCTAACCCCCATACCCGGTCTCGACCCTCCCTGACTGTGGCAGATAATGGCGAAATTGTTGAGCGTCTGCAATTGAAGTTTTTGGATGTTTAACTTGGCATGAAATTGAACGCTCTCCACGACGTACAGCGACTGCGACGAGAGCTTCATTTGTTTTGTCTACAAAGTTTGAGCTGGCGGATGGGGTAGGGATAGCAAAAGAGGGGGTAAGGGGGCCTAATATATAATTCAATGCATGTACGTAGCGCGTATATAAACTAAATTTAAGTTGTGTGTAGGAAGAGATGTATGGGGAAGCATGTATGGAAATATTTTAGAAATTTAAGTCAGAGCTGAAAATTTAAAAAAATAAATAAAAGTACTATAGGAAATTATATAATAAATATTATTTTTTTAATATATATTATTTATTTATGTTTACTAAAAAAATACTTTTGGTATTATTGCTCTTTCCATTTTTTATTAATTATTAATTAAAGTGACCTACTCAAACCACAAAGCAAATGAAATTAAACCTCAACTTAACCTCACTTATTCTAAGCGCAAAAGCAAAGCCGCAAAAGTGCAACAGCAGAACGGAGCAAATCCATCACGATTTCTGTCGCTGCACGGGGGCGGGAGCGGTGGGCATGGCCAACTAGTAGCAATCAGTCGAAACTAACTGCGTGGGGCGCGAAGCAAGCTGAGGCAGCACTTATCAATGCTAGGGGAGCAAAGTAGACAAGCAAAGGTTGAGGAGGAAAGGGGAAAAAAGGAAGCAAGAGGGTGCAAGGATCACATGCTGCATGCGGCAGCTGTAACTCAAATAAATGCGTTCATTTAACACGAAATGCAACTTAAGAGAGCTCGAATCAAATCAAATCAAATGAAATGCGGCAGCGCAGTAAAAAAAACTGATGAGCAGGAGGGAAAAGAGGGAAACAGGAGAGAGGGAGAGCAACGTTTAAGAGCGACAAATTCGCTGTGTGTCTGTATATGTGTGTGTGTATGTCACCGCAGCCAGTTGTCGCCAGGCATTTGGTAAGTTGCTCATACGCCACGTTGCACTTATTTTATGCTGCCAGTGCGACAAGTGAAGAAGCAGAAGGAGGGGGAATAAAATGAAGTAGGAGAAGAGTTATGTAGAGAGAGAGAGAGGAAGAGAGTTAGAGGAAAAGGAGGGGGAGAGAGATGCAGGGGTAGCTACTGTAAGCAACTGCCTGCAGCTGTTGCAGTCGCCGCTTTTGCGACATTGACTTAACTTGGCAGGGATTTACGGCTACGCTTCGCGCAACGTGCAACGTGCAGCTTGCAACATGCAAGCAGACATTCCTTCCTTTCTGCTGCTACTGCTACTTCTTCTTCTTCTTCTTCAACTGCTTCTTATTAAGTTGGCATAGACGCGGTGCTAAATAAATCCATGTCGCTTTAGTCGACGTCATGTGGATAAAGCGAGTCGGCGAGTCGACAAGTCTCTGAGACGGTCTCATAGTGTGTGAGTGTATAAGTGTGTGTGTAAGTAGTGTGTCTGTGTGTGTGTGTGTAAGTAGTGTGTGTTTATTCATGCATTTCATTGCTTGGCATTTAAGTTTAACGTTGATGCATCGCATGCTGCATAATTAAAATGAACAAGACCGAGGGAAGAGCAGCGCAGCGCTTCTAGTCAGCCTTCTCTTTCGCACACTTATAATCTGTATATACACCTGTAAGTGTGCGTGTTTGTTGTGTGTGTGTTAGTGGCTATGCTTGTTTGCTAAATTGTTTGCAACAAGCTCAATTACAAGCTGTGCAAAGTTTAAGCAGAGGGGCAGCTTTTATCTAATTTAATCAATTTATTTACATATTTTATTACAAACGTTTTATATTCTTTGAAGTTATAAATATTTAGAGGTGAAAAGTCATATATTTATATTTTTCTAAGTCTTTCTAGTCCGCTCTAGAGTCTAGTCTATTTCTCTTGGGCCCTCTACTTAAAGTTTTCTAAATGTTTCATCTCGTTTTCCAACTAAGATCTTCGACTTTAATTAACGCAGACTAAGCTCCTATTTATCCTTTACTTTTTCCAGTATTTTTTATAAGGATATAATATTTATAAATAAAAAATATAATAAATTTATAGTTACAAAAGTTTTTAAATATTTTACTAACCTCTCCCCCTTTCATCTTCCCTTCCCTTGCAGAGCCTTCGTGGACAACACGCACCTGCAGACGCTGCATCTGAACTTCAATCCGCAGCTAAGCGATATACCCATGCGCCTGTTCCAGGGCAATCCCAACATCCTTGAGGTCTTCATGCAGAGCAACAGCCTGCAGACGCTGTACTCCGCCCAGTTCCCTGTGGATCAGCTGCAGAAGCTCTATCTGGGTGACAATCCGCTGCAGTGCAACTGTTCGCTGCTCTGGCTGTGGCGTCTGGTCACAGGCAACTTTGAGGGCAGCGAACAGAGCGGCGCAGTGGAGCATGGCTCGGGTGGAGCTGTGGCGGCATTGGCCAATGATGCCGCTGCGCTGCGAGATGAGGATGACACTACAGCCAAGGCAGATGATGGCGTCGCCGCGCTGGCCGCTTACATAGCCGAGCAACATATTGCGAATGCGTTGCAGACAACCGAACCGAGCACCTATGAGCAGCGGCTGGAGGCCAGTGCGAGCAGCTCCTCCTCCACCTCGAGCTCCTCCGGCTACCTGCGCATGGATAAGCAGCAAATCGGTTGCGACATTTGGCGCGATGCAGTGCGCACACGTCGCCAACTGCTCACAATGAGCGAAGGGGAAATCACCTGTCCCGCACACATTGTGACTGTGGTGTGTGCCGTCATCACGTGCCTGCTGGTCATCATGATCGGCGTCAGCGTGCTCTACTATCTGCGCTTTGTGAAGCGACGCCGCAAGCTGCTGCAACACGAGCGGGGACCACTGCGCACCAGCAAGAGCATCATCAATGTGCACGATCGCATCTTGCAGGGACATCATCAGCCCCTGGGCGGGGATCATCATCACATGAGCATGACCCTGGGCGGTGGCGGTGGTGGAGGTGGCACGGGCGCAGGTGGCCTGGGCATGTCCCTCAACTATCCACATCATGCGCAAACGCTGCAGGCGCATCATCATTACCATCAGGCCATGCCGTTGCAGTCGCATACGGGCAACGGGCATGAGTATCAGCAGACGACGCTGCCGCATCAGCTGGACAAGTTGGAGCTGGAGCGGTATCTGGCGGCGCAGACAATTGCGAACGAGTATCGTGCGCTCAAGCCGTGGGAGCTGCCCGTCAAGGAGGCGGACGATGAGCCGGAGCATCTGTACGAACGCTTCGATCACTATGAGTATCCCGATACGCACACCATGACCAAACTGAAGCAGGCGGCGGCGTTGCAGGGCAGCGCAGTCCAAGCTGCTGCCGCTGCCGCCGCCGCTGCTGCTGGTGGTGGTGGCGGCAAGCCACATGTGGTTTACGTATGACGTGGACGTACCAGTGCCAAGCCCAAGGAGAGGCAGCCGCAGCAAGAAATGGAGCTAGTTGCTCTGGGACTGACCAACAACAATTATCGCAGCTATGCGCAGTGCCAGAGCAAGGCGAATGCGATCTTTTGAAAACACAGGGAAACAGCCGGCATAAGTGAGGTTAGAACTCGCAGCGCAGCGCTCTTCGTAAAGTGAGGTTAGGTGCGTCTCTTAGTTAGTTTTTTGAGGTTAGTTTTGTCGATTTTCAGTTTTGAGTCTTTAAGCAACCACATTGATAACTCGCAACAAAGTTTAACAAGCGTCAAATGAAACAAGGGATATGTCTACGTGTATAGCAGCATAATAAACTTACCAACTACTCGTACATACATATATAAAATCTATATATATAAAATTACAGTTACAAGTACAGCAACTAACTAGGGAAGTAAGCTAAATTTAACTGCAGATTTACTCAACAACAGTCGCAATGCTCCCTCTCTTTCGCTCGCTGACTAACTCTATTTCACACACTCTCTATCTCTCTCCCTCACTCACTCCTCTCTCTCTCTCTTTCGCTCTACCCACTCATAGTTAAAGGCATTTAGCAGTCTAACGGTAAATAGCATTTAGTCGTTAAGTCGAATTTAATAAGCGATAACTCGATATCGATATATCGATAGTTAAGCGCAGAGTGCAACACTAACTTAGTTAACTGTTTATTTATTATGTTATACAAATTTCCAAATTTCTTTATATATTTTTTCAAAATCAAATCGGACGTGGCATTAGCTGCAGCTGATTGTGACAAACAGGGACCAAGCAAACAAGTCCATCTCAAATAATACGCCGATTCAGTTACTGAACAGGAAACTATAGCTAGCAGTCACACAGCAATGCCACGTTCAAAAAAAAAAAAAAATAACATGACAATATTTAAAGTGTAAATTTAAGCGAAATTCGAAAAAATATTTGTAATATATTTTTTGGAGCGTTACGTAAGCAATACCGATTTGTAAATAGAACTAAAGCAACTAAATAAGTATATAGTATATCGGATAACAATTTAGCTGACTTTCTCCCTCAATATTATATTGTACATAATTTATGAGCTACACTTAAATTTAGTCAAAACGGTCGATCTAAGATAAACCCCCCTAATCCCTTCCCTTTCCCCCTAAAACATTATAAAAGCAATTTGTCGAGCAATTAAATTGAAAGTATCTGCCATTTGTTGTTATATCATTCATACGTTCTATTCGCTTGTTGGGCCATTCAGTTTTTTCGCAGACTTTCGAAATATTTTTGATGGCATGTTAATTTAACCGTAATTGCATGACTGAACAGCAGAGCAAACAGTCCGGCCCAACTGTAACTTTGAATTTGCATAAAAATTATTCCCCCAATGCAAATACCGAATAAATCAACAAATTCCCCACATATGGAAATGATCTATGAAAATAATAAAAAAAAAAACATAAATAAAATTCACAAAACAGAGAAAATAAAACAAAAAAGCGACTACAAAATAAGCTAAATCAAATAGCAAAGGGAGAGAGCTAAAACAAATGCAGTTTCAAAATTGCATCTGTGTTTTTTTTCTCCTCGCTGCGGGAGAATTGAAGCAATCCATGCAGAACCAACAAAATGTGCATGTGTGTGTAAAATAGACAGACATGCGTAAGTTTATATAATAATACATATACGAGTATCTGTATGTCGTCGTCTGTATGCATAAATATCTAATGAAATGATCTAACGATACGGCACAACAAAACAAAACATTAACATACACAAATACAAATACAAAACAAACACACAAAAAGTAAGGAAATTAAAATAAATAAAATGTTATTTCTTATACGAAGACTGAAGAACACGATGATGCAAAAATAAAATATGAATAAAAATCTTGAAAAATAAAAAAAACAATTTGTTTTGATTTTATTTTAAGTGCACTTTATTGCAGCTGTTTGTATGACACACTATAGTAGGAACTACAGTGAGATATATATCGTAATTTAATATTCTATATAACACTTAGCCCAATTATAACAATATTAAACGACATTTGGTCTCTTACTTCATCAAACTTTCGTGAAAAACTCAAAAGAGTTGGGAAAAATCAAGCAAACCTAAGCTGCTCATCAAAATTCAAACTAGTGACCTCATTATCAAGGGAGAGTAACTTTCATAAAGAAGTTTGCTGTTCATTTTCGAAATATTTCCTAACTCCCGGAAGAAATCTCTGGCAACCTCATCAAAGATACAAAAGCTACCTGCAAGTTCTCTCGTTCAGAACTCAACAACAATAGCGCCTCAGTGATATGTTTGCTTAATAAATCAGAGACTTAAGAGGCTGCCACATCGATTCCCGGTTCATTTGTAGTGCTATATAGAGCGACAAATCGAGCCAAGACAAGGCAGCAAACAAAACAAAGCCATGTTAAGCAAATAAAGTACTTGTTTTTGTTGCTTCCCCCCCAAAATAATGTTGGCGAGCAGGAATAAACTGCAGAAGAAACGACATAAATCTAACAAGTGAAACAAGTGCTCTATGGCCAAGTAACTTGAAACGCCTTCCGAGCACTCAGAAGAGAGTGGTAGAGAGAGGGTGAGAGTGGGAAAGAGAGGGCTGAGCAAACACAGGCTGTAAGTGTGTGCAGTGGGCGCTGGGCGTGGCTCTGGGTGGCTACACGGAGTTATGTCTGTGGCACTGCGAACATAAGTAAGAAATACGAGTACATTCTAGGGTCAACAGACATATGTATGGGGCGGACTTAAAAGACCAAATTTGATTTGTATTATCTCGTAGTACTGTGTGAATTAGAAGTGATATAAATACGCTACACTCTTGTTGCTTTTTTTAGGTTTTCTTTTATGCAAAAGTCTTGTCGCATCTGACGCATTGCTGCAGGCTGAAAGGGACTTGAAAACAAATAAAGCCAAAGTGGAAAAGAGTCTGCTGACACACATACATCTATGTATGTACCTGCGCCTACAATAAAGTCAAAATCTTGGCCAAACAAAGAGAGCAAACAATGCAAAAGATGAACAACTTAGTAAATAAATCTGCATGCTTTCTAAATAATTAACATGCCGCAGGCCCCACGTGACAAGTCGCGATTTCATCCCTTTTTTTGCTTCTCCCTTATTTTCATTCACTTTCCTCCACTCATTGAGTTATTCAACTCTGGAGAATGGGCACAAAGTACCTGTACCTGCTGTGTTTTATTCTTTTTCCCTTTTTGCGTTGAATAATTGCAGCACATTTGTTTGGCAGCAGTTCTAACACCCTAACTGGTTTGCCAACTCATCCCTAATCCTACCAGCTGCACCTGTGACTGGAAAAGAGAGATCTGTGAATAATGTTGGGTAATTAATATATTTTGATAACATGCCGCAGTGCTGCGATAATTAAGTGTGCAACGCTTTAAGCAAATCGTTCGAGCAAATTTCCTTGAAGAGAAGCGAGAAGAAGCTTCCAACTCAAGTCATAAAGTGCAGGAAATGTTGACGAAATCTATGAATGAGCGCCTATTAAGTGCAGCCAAACCAACGTGTGTGTGAGTGTATGTGTGTGTGGTCGTATCTGGGGTCTGGTGCTGCCCGTAAATATCTGTCAGATACGTCGTTGCGCATAAACGACTCCCCAGAAGCGTCTGAGTTACGACTTTGCCAGCATTTTAATTGCCCGCGTTGCCATTTAGGAAATTATGCTATGCCGGTATAGGTACAAATACAGCTATAGATAAAGATGCCCAAACAGAGGCAAAGAAACAGACAGAGATATAGCTACAGCAGACGTTCATACAGACACAGATACAGCCAAAGTGATGTGCGCGCATAAACAATTTAATGGGCACGAATTTGTTAAAAGACGCGGCAACTGCTAAATGAAATTGCCCAGTAAGTATGCCCCATGAATGGGTAGGGGGCTGTCTGAGGAGGGAAGCCTATACTATATAGACGAACATTTAATCGATGGCAGAGCAAATCGCTGGGCAACTTAAAGCTGAAAGGTAGAAATATCTCAAAGATTGCTGAATAGAAGAAGAAATCTAGGAAGAACACCTAGTGGAAACATAATAAGATAAAAGGTAACCCTATATATTATAGAAGTATAGAAAACTGCGTATCCTAAGTTAAGTAAAGTATTTAAAACATACCCTAACTCCTTACCATAGTTCCTTCAGTCTGCGCTAGCTTAAATTTCACTTTCAACCTCTTGCTAAGTCTTAAGATAAAAGTTACTTTCTTCTTAGACTTAATGACAGCTGTAAGCCAACTTTTACCTCCCAATTAGCTTGTATTACGAGCTATTTGTATAATCTTCACCCCGGTCTATGCCACATCTGGAACGGTCCAAAGTCAACCCTTACGTTCTTCCAACCTAACTCGACTGTTTCGTCTTGAATTCACTTAAAGTCAGACTAAGCAAATTTGGTACCTAGCCGGAGAAGACACTCACCTACCTCTCCCTTTACCTTTCCTTCTCCTTCTCCCTATACTTCTCCCTCTCCCCCCTATTCCCTTTTGCATAGCTAGCCCTACTCAAAAATGGAGACAAAACTAATTCGCATGCATTCGCCGGGGCTTATCTGTGTGGCTCTGGTGTTGTGAATTATTGCGCTGGCATGCCAAATAAAGCGACCAATAAAAGTGTTGGCCAAGATAAGCAAAGTGGCTAAAAGGCAAAGGGGACACAAAGAAGCAAGCGATGAAATGTTTAAAACAAAACAAGCAACGAAGCAAGAAAAGAAAGCAAGGCATGATTTGTGCAATGGCCAAAGGCAGCCCCTAGGGACAGCTGCCTGTGCTTCCTCTGTTGCAACTTGCAGTGCTGTAAAACGTTAGAGGGAATATCTTAAAGCTCTTAAGGCCTGGCCATAGCTCTTGACCACACGGTCTTGTGGCTCTGCCTCGCCTTCTCTTTCAGTAAGATGAATGCGCTCGCTTATCTCTGCGCGCCTTGCCCGCTGGCCACGCTCTGTTTATTCGTTATTTTGGATTTGGATTTAGATTCGCATTGAGTCTAGGTTAGGGGTTGCTATGTCTAGGGGAGGAGGAGGGAGGGAAGCTCTATTTCAGTTGCCACTTCCGTGTGCCACACACATAGATACGGATACGTAAGCGATACGTTGTCGTTGCGGCCGTGTTTGGGTTCACTTTGCCAAGTTAACACCGCACAACCCTAACTCAACCCCCCCGGCCCCCTCGCTCTCTTCGATATCTTTCAGCTTGACAGCATCTTAACTAATATAATGCCCAATTTTCTGTGGTTTATGGCTTACAACTGTCAATGCCTCGTCCGACTATCCATCTAGGCGAGCGATTGTGTGCACGTGTGTGTGTGAGGGTCCTTCTTACTGGTCACTCTCACAGTCGTCCCTCCTCCTTTCCTTTCCCCTCTTCATTGCACAAAAGGTGCTTTGTGCAGCTTTTTAAGCATTTGATTAAGGGACTTTTTGTGCTTTGCCTCTCGAAACATTGAAAGGTCGTTATTTAAATTGATATAAATGATATGTCTTCGCAGCAGTGGCTCCTCCGGCTTCTTCTTCCTTCCTCTGCTTGACTGATTCTTGGCCAATGTTGGCGAACTTTGGCGTTGACATTTCAGTTTTGCCAACTGCTCTAAGTGAATTTCCAATGAGCGCTAAGTGACGTTGATTTATCATATGAGATAAGAACACACAAACACACACACACACACACACAGCCAAACAAATATATTCTGGCCACATTATTTGAGGTAGCAGCGTCAACATGGCCCAAAGACCTTTTAGCCACTCTCTCTCTCTCTCTCTCTCTCTCTCTCTGTGTGTGTACGCAGCTGTGTTGGCCCGCATTCAGAGCTGAGGCAATTATTGAATTAAGTGCGGTAAATAAATTTATCGGGCGCTGCAACAGCTGTTTAATCTAAAAACTGAATTTCCATTTTAACTACATAAATTCGTATTGTCTTGCATACTCTGTTGCGCATGACTGTTCATATGCCGACTTAGCTCATATGGCGTTCACCGCCTCAGTGGCCTAATGGATAAGGCATCGGCCTCCTAAGCCGAGGATTGTGGGTTCGAGTCCCATCTGAGGTAAATTTAGTAGAAGGCAAATATTTTATTTTTTTTTATCTATTTTGTTATCAATTTTAGTTTTTTTTATTACAATAAATATATTTAAATTAAAATACCACAAAAACAAACTCAAAGCTATAAAATATTTTATTTTGTTGACAACTAAGCAAATATGTAAAATAAAACTTGTCAAAACAAGTTTTTACAATTAAAAAAAGTAATTTTGTATTCGAATTGTTTAAAAAAAAAACATGTTTGTGCGACCCGTCCTGACCGAGAATCGAACCTGCGACTTACGCTGCGGAGGCAGCAACGCACGCAACGAGGCCACAGGGGCAAGTTTGCGCCATGCGCCTAAAGCTGTATATAGCGTGCACCATTCAAATGATTCATGAACTTTGCTGTTAACCAATAGGCGCACAGAAGGTCTGGCATAAAATATGCACACGTTTATTGCTTTTTATTTATTTATATCCAAATCTATTTTTATAATTTCTTTGAAATTTTTCTAATTTTGTACAGAGCTTTATAATATTTCACTTTATTTCAATGTCTTCTCATGTATTTTAATTTGTTGCTATTGCTTTCACCTTCGCATGTTCAATATTATTTATATACACCCCTTTTCTTTAACTTTTTTCCACTTTATGCAGTTGAAATATGTTGATAGCAGTGCAAATTTGTAAGAAACAAAGCAAACAAATTTATTGCTCGAATTTTTCACGCTGCGTCAGCATCGCAAAAATCAAATTGCCAACTTGTAACGTGCTTCCTCATGATGCCCCCTTATATTTTTTTTTTGGCTTTTTTCTCAGAGGCAACTCGTATAAGTTGTGCAAATTTTTTGTATGTTTTCAAACATGACACCCCACAAACTTGACGCTATAGAATATAAATTTATGGAAATATTTGCACATCAATTTGGCTGCCCCGTTGCCCGCCCCCTTTCCCTACTCAAGCCACTGCCAATCACCGATACCAGTGAATACCCTCCCAGCTGAGGTCGGGGTAGTGTTGCAGGCAAACACCTTTGGCTTCATTGAACTTGCCGCGTCGTGTTACAAATACCTGACAAAGTTTACTTTCCACATACCTAAACCGAATCAATTCCAGCGCCAAGAGGGCGGAAGGATGAGGTAAATATTCGCAGCGATAAACTCGAGTTACACCTTATAGAGGGAGGGGAGCGGGACGCATCGACTACAAAATGTTGTGTAAAATTTGCAAATGCAATAAATAAACTCGTTTCGTTTGCCTGCTGTGGTTGCCGTGAAAGGAAAATCGAGAGGGAAGCAGGTGGGGTATGAAAGGGCGCCCTGTTTACACCCTACTGTAGTTGTGTAACGGCTTGTTTTTAGCTTTTTTCACGCTAAACCAAAAGTACGCCACATGTGGCTCCAATGGGGCGTCGCTGTCGCTGCTGCTTTGTTTTTTTTTCTTCTTCTTCTTCTTCTTCTTGTGTTTGCACCCCCAAAGCATCCCTAAAAAGTATGCAAATAATTTTTCGCCTCATATTTGATATTCAGTGTCAGTTGGCGGAAGGGTTGCGCGTAGTATAAGTTATTGAAATTTGCATGCAAGCCAAGAGGGTCTGCCAAAGGGGTTCGTGTCGGGTGTGTCGTGTATGTCGTGTAAGGCAAACCAATTTACAACACTTGCGCTTTGTTCCCCGAGCTGCTTATTGTTTAGTCATATATTTCTCGCATAAATCTGAGGGGTTTCTGCCTGCGCAAGTCCCGACGGACATAATTGTTTTGTGGCATGAAAGTTTGATAATGTTTCAAGCCAGAAAAACCAAGCAAAAATTTTATTTTATTTCTCTGCACATTTTGCAGACTCCGCGCACTGGTTTCAATAGTTTATTAACTTGGCTTATCAAAGTTGCAATTGCAGCGCAACGCGACGCGTCGACACTCGAAACTTTAGCAGACACCACTTGCCACACAGATATTGCCACTCCACACAGTTGCCACCACTGACCTACTTGCCACATTTATCACACATGCGTTGCCATTCGGCAAGCGGAACTAAAGCGGCAGCAATAATCCCTCCCTCTCCCGAGCACCAGCCCCCGTTCTAAACCGCAGGCCTATTTCGCCTGTTCAAGTGATGAAGCGTAGTTTCCCTTCACTATTATTACTTTTATCTAACATGAGACCGTATGATGGCATCCTTACTAGCATTTCCTTTCCGCTTAAAGTATACCATCTTTATTTCCCAGGCAATTTGGATAAGATGTGGCGCATTAATCAGTCACAGTTGAAGAAAGAAGGGATCTGTGTGCTACTAAACTAATAACACTTAATATAGTTTGTGAATTACGGCACAGTAACTAAAGCTACAGTTAAGCATATCCGACTGGAAAATACCCTACGCACAACTTTCAAAAACTCGAATAATTTCCATCAACAAAACTTTCTACTTCCATTGCCATCTCTGTGTGTTCACACAAACAGACAGACGGACAAACGGACAGAAAGACCTGAACGAGAATGTATATATCTTGTATGGTCTGCCACGCCTCGCTACATACATTTCCACAAAGTTAGTATACCCTTTTTCGACCATTTTCATTGATTAAAGGGTATAAAAAGGTTGGAATTTCCACAGAAAGAGTTCTTAATTCTTTTTAAGCCCAAAACCGGAAGCTAAATAAATCATTCCTGCACTGTGATTCCCTACTATTTCCCAAACCCAAAGTCTCTTTACCTCATACGGCAGCATGAGTTGTATCAGTGGCTTCATTCACATTGACAGTTCCCATTGGGTTCTTCACCCCCATGCGTCACACTATCGACGCCATCAAAATTCCACTCGTATATCAAAGCTGTGTCAAGACGTAGACGATCCCCCCCAAGTGGCGAAAGCGCCACTGATAAGGCGTCGCTATCTGACCCGTTAGTCTAAAAGGGGCTACGTAGTTCTCGCTCAGTTGAGCAGCGACTGTCAAGCTGTCACGATGGTTCTACGTAGGCAACTCATTCATGGCGCCAGTTCGCCTGTGCTGCTGCTGCTGCTATCTGTGGTAAGTTCCGGATGTGCGAAGATTCTCACTTGGCAACAATCTGTGATCTCTATTCTTTTTAGCTGCAACTCTCAACCGTTTCCTGCTATGGCGATCATAGCCGGAGTCGTCTAACCAATCAGGCGGAGCACAACCTGGCCGCACTGACTAGTCATGCCGTGGGACAGGCCACTGCGGTGGCAGATAGCGTAGTGGACGATCTGCTCGTGCTGGATTCACAGAACCCACAACTGCTTGAGTACCTAAGCAAACTGGAGAGATATCTCAGCATAAGCAGCAATCAGACTTATGAGACGCTGCAGTCTTTCTACGACATTGTTGAGGTTTACCTGGATGCCGATGCCGGTGAGAAAACCTCTGCAATTGAGACGCAACTCATTGCATTGTGCCTGCAGCGCAATGGATTCGATCGCTGGAAACGCACAATGCAATTACGCACATCGCAGATCCTCAAATCATTTGGCCGCAAGCTGCAGAAGCACATGGAGACGGTGGATGAGGAGGAGAGGCTAACGCTGGAGCAACGCTGGCAACAGGTGGGGGAACGGGATGGAAAGCGAAAACTCGATAAGTTTCGGAATTTTGTCAGTTGGCTAGCAAGGCAGAGTGGTTAAACCCAGTTGAGGCTAGAGATGGCAGCGTGTCACGTTAAGATCAACGCTTCACGACACGTGAACCGATACTTTTTCACTTTATTAGCTTTTTAAATAATTTATTATTCCTATTTATTTATACTTAATTTAATATTTAATAATCGTGCCTGTCTCGTGTCACGATATCAGAGCTAAAGCACAATAAATTATTCAGATAAGTAAATTACCATGATATCGTTTGCTTTTTTGAGGCCAGAAGAGACTCTTTTATGGCTTGTTGTAAATAAAGTTCGCCGACTCGCGTGTTTTTATCGACACATCTTTTTAGCGCAGACTCTGTAGGCCGATGAATCTGCTGAAGTGCTTGCCCATTCAAATCATTTTCAGACTATAAAGTAGACTCGAAACTTATTTCTATTCTGTATCAAAATTCTCTCTCTCTCTTTTCTCTTACTCTCTATCAATTCAATTCATAAACTATTCCCAAAATTTTTACCAAATAATATAATACAACATTTGTACGATTAATGAGCAACTTTATTTAGTAATACGAGTCATCCGATATACACCAACCCAGGCCACAACAGATGCCGACCAGGAAGGGAATGCAGCTCAATGAACACAGCCCGCTGGCAATGGAAAGGATAACTAACAGCTTGGTTGCTTTCTTAATTGATTTCTCTAATTCATCGTCGGCATTCGTTGTCGTTCCAAATGTGAGTTGAATTTTCGGTGTTGGTGTTTGTGGATCCATAACGAATTGTATTGTTTAATGTATATATGTATATAGTTTATTGAAGCTGCACAGCATACTATGTAATGGAAACTACCAACAAAAAATAAAAAAAATTTTAATAATTCATTGTAGGAATTAAAAGTGTTTGCAACATGTTTGCAACGGTATTTCGAAATTAGGCAAAGGGTATTTTACAGTTGCGAGCACACGACTGTAGTTGCCCCCACTTGTTTTAACTCACTTTGATCGCTTTGTTAATGATCCAGAGTTGACCAAATTACACGTAGGTCATATTACATGACATGTTCTACGTAGAACTCATGTTTCCACACACTTCACACAGTCTCCACACACTCCACTCATAAGTGCTCAAACACTTTTTGAAGTCTCCGACGAAGTAGTGAATATAAAACCAAGCAAAAAAACTTTTGCCTCCTGGCCATGAAAACTTTGCCACATGCATCATGGAAAAACTTGCAAAGTAGCGAGAGAGAAGAAAAAGAAAAAAATTAGAAAACTGAATATGGAAGCATCAAAATTTCCAAAAAACAACAACAATGGCAGAGCACAAAACATGGTTTCGTGCGAAGTAAAGTGATACTTTTTATAGCGCCGAAAAGCGCAGACAAGCGAAGTAGAAGATGATGGCAGGCAGAGAAGGGAGTGAAAGGGAGGAGGAGGGTAGGAAGTGGAACTGACTTGAGAGAAATGGCAACTGCATTTCCTGTCTGAGAGCTGACAAAGTGCTGAGTGCATTTACGACTTGTGCTGTCAGTTGTGCTCGGCCAGCGCTGTCCACATTGTTGTACCCTAATCAAACTTGGCGCGGGCAAAAGAGGATATGATGCTCTAATGGAAAACTAGTGAAATGACAAATCGCAGTTTCTAAATTTTTATTCATCTCAAATTTTACTTTTAGTTTTCACTTTGTGGTGTCTGTCAATCAAAACTGTGCTCGAAAACAATCCAATGTGTTTTTCTTTTCTACTAAGAAATAACCAATTAAAATGTTTTAAAGTACTTTTTTGATTAGGCACCTTAACACATAATATAAACGTATTTTCTACAATCCATAAGGAATCTGAAAAATAATATGACAACTTCGCAAGGTAAGTCAAGCAATTCACGTAGCTTACCTGAGTTGTTAATCCAATGTAATACGTAAATTTAGTCATCAGAGCATCCTCCCAACCACCATATCAACATTGGGATTAAACACAAGCTCCAGAAGACACCCACTATCGTTATGATAAGAATTTGAGTTGTCGAAATCGAAGGATGCTTGGCCACATAAGATGGAGTATGCGCGCCCATATATCGATCGGTGTCATTCTTTGTACTCGACGTCATTTCCAACCTCTGTAGATGCTGCTAATGTTCTAAGATACCGAAAATATTGTTTTTAACTAACTCTGAAAACATGGCATTCTATATGAGATGAAAATATTACTAAAAATTATCATCTCGAAGATATTTGATAGACTTGGTAAATAAAATGAACAAAATTTCGTTAGTTATGTAATTTTTAGAAAACTAATAAACAACAAGGTAAACCTTCACTGTACAGGTTTTAGGTAGGGTATTTTACAGTCAGTTACCCTTTTTGTGTATTTCTAATCTCGCTTCCTTAATTTTACACTTAATTCGCATTGCGCTTTCGATTTGCGCATGAGTTCGATATAGACAAATTGGAACATGTGTACGAGTCGGGTGAGTTCTGGAGACTTCTCTGACTGCTCGAATTAAGGAGCTCAAAGTCAAGTGCACTCGCTGCACCCCTTTCCCAGAGGGCAGAGTTAACTTGAAGCAACTTCTAATGACGCCCGGCAATACCCTTACGCACACAAGTGCTCATTAAACACACACACACTTCTTATTTCTCATGTGGTTTGCAGAAAAAAATTGTATACAAATTAATGAAATGCATTAAGGGAACTAGATGCGAATTGTGAACTGCGAACTGTGAACTGCGACCCGCAACGTGTGACTTGTGCCAGGGGCGGGCGCTGAGTACCTGCGCTCGTTAGCGCCCACTCGAAGGGAGAACCACCCCCAGCTGCAGATTTGCAAAACAGTCTCCCCTTCTCCCTCCCACTCACTCTCTCTCTCTTCCACTCGCCACTCCCATCATTATCATAATTTGAATACGTTTCGAGCGAGTTTTAAAATATTCATGCGAGCAAAAGATTTCCAAGTGTTTGCACGTGTGTGTGCATTATGACGGTATGCATGAGTGTGTATGTGTGTCTGTGTGTGTGTGTGTGTGTGAGTGTTTGTCTTGTGGCAAGGGGTCCCTGATTATTATGACTGTATGTAGGTGTTTTTTTTAGGGGGAGGCCATTAGCGGGCGATCCCAAAGCGAGAGAGCTCAATGACTAAATCAAAAATCAGATTCAGAAAGGTTTTGGTATAATACGAAATATGAGTTTGGGAAATTTGAAAACGAATTTTAATTGAGGCAGATTTATGCGTATTAAGGTATGAATTATACGAGATTTGAGAATACATTATTTAGCAGTATTTAAAGAGTTGATAAAAAGGAATTGTTTTAAAATTTATGCCTAAATTGTTCTATTATCATAGAGAAAATCTAACAAAAAAAAAAAGACAATTAAGAAAACCTTTAGTAAAGCGTGAAAGACAGTAAGAAAACTTTGCACAATTTTTGAAAAAATCTCATTAATTTTCACTTTTAGAGGCAGTGGGCGTGGCATTCATAATATGAAATTAACTTTCTCTGCGTATTGTACACAGGAACGACCATACCAAGTTTGGTATCTCTAGCTATAAAAGTTGCTAAGATTGACGCGTTCATACGGACAGCAGAATGGACGAATAGCCTGGCGTAACTATATCATTTCGGCTTTTGTTGCTACTCCAGAGTATATACTCGTGAAATTGAATGTGGGAAACCCTTCTTCACTTTTTTAATGATCGCAGGGTATAAAAACGTCGAGTATATTATGACATATCTTCATAAATTTTAAAAATATTTCAGTATTTATTCTAGTCAAACTACTTATACCCTATTTCATCTGTAGCTGAAACGCCAAGCACGCTTTCTATGTAGCATACTATAGAAATATATAATAGTAACTGAGCTCTAACCATTATCATTATAATACTCGTATTTATCCGGAATTAGCGATGTTTGTCGGGCTCCATTCGTGACGTTGCCATTGGCAGCATTTGGCGCTGCATTCAAAGCGCTCCCTTGTCGCCAACGACGAATGCAAATGTCAGCGAAAGCGACAACGAATGCGCATTCAAAATGCAACCTCCCCCCCTTTTACCCCCATCCCCCCTCCGCCCACACACACACATGCACATAGCATTACACACGTGGCTGCATGTCAAAGTGTAAAGTTGTGTGGCGCAAAAAAGTGGCTCAAAGCTCACGAAAAAAGGCGCTCTCGAGGGGGCGGGGGGAGTGGCAGAAAAAAGCCGTGCGGCAGTCAAAAGCGCCGCTTGTCGATGTTAAAAGTTACCTTTCACTGTTGCTGTTGTTGTTGTGGTTGTTGCTGTAGTTGGCAACCCTTTTAGCTATGGCAATTTTTACCTGACTGCCGCCTGCTCCAAACTTGCCAAGGGGGCGATGCAGAGAGCGTGCAACGCGGTGGCAGCTATAAAAATTGTGAGTGCAGCACACAAAATGTTCGTTGTTGTTGCGGTTTGTTGTTGTTGTTGTTGCTGGTGTTAACCGGAATGCGTCGTGTTGGTGAAATGAAGGCAGGGAAGGGGAGCTAACCGCGTTGCCGGTAACGAGCGAGTGCAAAAAGCAAACACGGATTGTTGCTCAGCTGCCGTGTAAAAACTTGCATTCCTCAGGCTTATAAATGAAATACTTCAGAAAAAGAGGAAAAGGGGGAGAAAGAGAGAGAGAGAGAAATCGAGAGAGACAGCAAAGATAAGAAAGCCAGCGTGAAAGAGTTGTCCAGGAAACGTAGGGATTACTGTATACTACGTGTGTGAAGAAGCCCCAGAGTAGCATAAGGGGACGACGCTCACAAAAGAACTACTTTAGAAAAAGAGAGAGAGACAGAGAAAGAGATAGACAGACGAAAGACCAAACCGATTGGCTGACAGACGGACAAATAGACCGACGAAAATATAAATTACAATCTTGTTTCTCCATACAATATTTAAAATTTAAACTTTGAACTTTAATCCTGGATAACAAAAAATACCCAAAATTCAAGCTTTGATTGTAATATATAATTTTTGAAATTATTTATATAATGCCCCAGCTTAGCTCTGAATATTTGCGACCCTAGCTTATCCCTCCACAAGCACCACACATCATATCAGCAATTTCCCTTGCTCGACTGTTTCGCTTCTTTTTTATTTGCCCCCCAAAAAAATCGCCAACACAATCAGCATCCCCATCATTCCCATCATGCCTATCATCATTATCATCAGCATCAGCATCATCATCATGATCATCGCCCTGTGCCATCGTCATATTCATTGGCACTCAAGCAATGCGGCCGAATTGCAGTCGTAAACTTGATTGTAATAGTATAATTTTTTACGTAAGCTACGGCCCAGTTGTAGGTCCGAATCTGTGCGTGTCTGTGCGAGTCCGAACTTGTCTGTCTTTCATTTTCATGCAATTTTTATGTGCACTCTATTCGTTACCGTTATGCGTTGTCTTATGTGAAGCTTATTTCTAAGCAGAGTTGGAGAGGAAAGAGAAGAGATGGGAAGGGGGAGGGGGGCATAATCCACGCCCAACTCTGCCCAGCGTGTGGCAACCCTCGTCGTCTCGAAGTTATTGTTATCCTTTTGTTTTAGTGTACACACGTTTTTTATGCTCAGCCGACACGCCCCCTACCGCCCACACTCCGTGAGAAATGCTGTGTGCACTGCACGCATTGATTCATAATACATAAATATAAATATTGCGTATACGCAGCGTTGCCTTTGCAGTCATTGCCATAAATTCTTATAAACGCGACGCACGCACACACACACGCACACAAAGACGCTGTGTCATCAATCTTTTAGCATTTCACTTAGATAAATGTGCGATTGTATGTGTGTGTGTGTGTGTGGGGACGCCCCCAGGAAGTGCCGCACTCTCTCTCTATCGTCCCCCATTTGTGTTGACCTCTCGCATCTTCGTTCGCTTTCTTACTTTCAATATTTGTGCATAAATATTAATATTGCATGACCATGTTTATTTGTTGGCTCAGCCCCTCTAGCCCCTCCCCTCTCTTGCTTCCTTTTTGGGTTGAGAACTCTTTAACAATTTCCTTTGCTGCGCTTTAATAAATAGTTCGATTTACATCAATCGATAAACCGATATTTTATATACTTTATACTCGTACAATTTTAACATTCAATTTCAATTCATCTTTCTTGACTTCTTTTCTTCGTTTACGTTCACCAATCCCAATCATCCGGGTCTGCACAGCACCACCAACCGCCTCCACTTATAATACATAGAAAAACGCACACAAGACAAAGCAGGAAGGCAAAAACGAAAGCGAAACCAATTTGTAGACCCAGATCGGGATTGACAAGTCCAGGGCGCAAGGTTGACACGTCGTCGATAAAAAACGGCCACGAGGTGGTTGACATTATAATTATGTATCTCCTAATTTCTGATTCATTATTTGAATTTTCTACCTCTCTACGAAATACTCGTACTATATACTGAATAATGAGTCAAGGCACTTTGGGTTCATTTGTTTTGGTTTTTTCAATAAGCATGAGGATTGTTCAAACGAAAAAAGAAAAGAATCGAAAAAAAGAATCTAAATTCGATTAACTTTTTTAATAATCGAAAGTAGGTCGATTTTTAGTTTTAGACACTCTTTCCGCTAGTGAAGTGACTTTTTTTGATAGGTTAGATATTTATTTTGTTTTGGTGAATTATTTTGTTTGGCAAGGTGACTTAAACCGCTGATAAGGTGACTTTTTTACGTGGCATGGTGACCTTTTTCGTCGTGGTGTGGTGAATTATGTCGCCTGATAAATTGATTTTCCTATCGATTAAACTATAATCGATTACTTGCTTAGGTAGTGCTCTTGAATCGCTTTGGGCGAAGTTTCTACCTCGATTTCTTTCAGTCTTTCTCTATTTTCCTCTCTGTCTTTATCTCCTTCTTTCCGTCTCTCTCTCTCTCTCTCTCTTATATTTCTCTCTCTATAGCTCTCTCTTTCTATATATTTTTCTGCTTGACAACCCTTGCTAGTCCATTGTCGTACCCCCTTTTTCCTGAGGGTAAAATTAATCGACAATTGTGTTGAAAGAGCCAACGAAACGAAATGGAATGGAATATGGAAAGTTGCCCCGTGGACAAATCGCAGCACATGTTGGCATTAGCCAAGGAATTATGGCGCGACAAATGCAGCAGGGGTGCGGAGGAGGGGCAGGAGTAAGGGGCAGGGGCTGAGACACTCGAGCGACACGTTTTATTGATGTTAATTTAATGCAAGAAAATAAAACTGGCGGCGTTGCAGCGGAAATAAAAAGACGACATAAGAAAGACCAAGCGAAGCAGCAGAGACCAAAATAAAAGATTTGCATATAAACAGGCGTCGATACACACACACACACACACACACACACTGAAGGCATTTGCATACGAGACAGAGAGACAGCGAGCACCGAAACTGTCATTGCCAAGGTTTAACATCCGCTTGCCGCAATCATCGTCGCGTCGCGTCGCTGCTCAGAGGGGGACGGCGGCGGCGGCATTGCTGGGCAGCTGCCACGCCCACCGATAATATTTATGGCATCGACGCATTCTTAAATTGTTCGCGCGCGACATATGCAAGTGGATATTGCTCTATTTTAACTGGTAGCCAAGCGCCATTATAATACTTAAATGTCGAAGGGCTCCTGTGTTGGAAGAATACACTCACACACATTTACACACATCCTTATACACTCACACACTCCCAGCAGAATATGCAAAGTAGCGTCGATTCGGTTGGTGCCAAAATTTATTGGCATGTGTAAACAGCAGACGAACCAGAGGCGTAGCATAAGAGGGGGTGGTGCAGGGGGTTGAAGTAGACATTTTCCCATTCGCCAATGCAAAAGCATTTTCAATATAATTGCAAATATTTAAATTCAATGGCAAAATGTATGTGTGCGCCCGCCTTATTGAAAGCGTTGTAAAAATTTATAGCCCGACAATGTCTGTAGAATCGCTATAATAATGGATTTTTTAATGCGTCCGAGCATTAATTATGGGCGCAAATAAATATGGCTAAATAGATGCTAAAGATATATATCATTCTAACGAGTTAAATGTATGTAAAATGTACTTAAAAATTAATAGATTTTCAAATAGGTTTATAGACAAAGCTTAGCTAAAATAAATTAGACTGAAATATTTAAATAATTTAAACATTTGCAAATTTTTATTAGAATTTTTTTAACATCGGATAATTATTTAAGATATATGTCTGTTAATAGACGTTTATTTATTGTCAACTAAATCCAAATATTTAAGTATGTAAATTTGCTTTCATTTAAAACTTTCATAAAGTCGATTATTCTTAGTAGATTTTACATAAATAAATAAGTTAACAATCAAATAAATAATATAAGTAAATAAATAAATAAATATATAAATATATAAATACCTTCATAATTGAATAAATAAGAAATTAAATAAATAAATAAATAAAAAATTAAATAAATAAATAAATAACTAAAAAAAATAAATAAATAAATAAAACACAAAATAAATACATAGCTAAAAAAAGATAAATAAAATTAAAATTATATTTTATCTAAATTAAATTAAGTTTCGAAATATTTTCTATAATTTTAATACACTCCGACCCACACATTAATCAGAATTTTCAGATATTTGTTAACCCGCAAGATTTATATAAGTTAGATAAATGTCATTTGCTCGAAATATGCCATAAATAATTCACACAAATCACCCACTAAGCTCGCTTGGCACAGTTCAAGGCAGTCACTGCAGACATCAATTCTTAGCTACCCCTCTCCCCTTTCTCCCCCCTTCTCCTCATCCCGGTTACCATCTTGTTAAAATCCATTGAGCTCTGCCGCATTTTCTGATAGATTTGCCGGCATGCAGCGCATGTAAACATTGCCTTTTGTTAATCAAATTAAGTGCAAGTTAATGGTGCGCCCACTCAGCAGCAGCTCACGAGGGTGGGGGAGGGGGAGAGAGAGAGGGGAGTTAGTGGAGCTCCACCCCCTCCGTGTTCGATTCAGCTTCAAGCTTCATGCTCCACGTTGTGTTTGCGCACTCGAAAATGATGAATAATAAATTGCTAATCATAAATATTGCGAAATCGGGCGATGAAGTGAGCAGAATTTGCTGTGAGTCGCGTGAAAAATGGCTGCCAGTTCCGAAGCCCCCCTGCAGCTCCTCCCACCCCTCTCTGTGCTAGTAAAGCAAAACAATAGCAAAAGTACACATTGTTAAATTGAAAGGAAACAAATGTAAAATTTATACAGCTGCAGTGCACAGCGGGGGGCGTGGCAAGAGGGGCGCATGCAAAATCAAAGATTACTTAGCGTTGGCTACGCGGGTTGCGGGACGACAGGGAGGAGGAACATCCCTAATGGTCTACAAAGTTTGCACAATTTGCCAGGCAGCTCCAGCAGCTTTTTTCGCAGTTTCGAGGTTTTTTCCCTGCCCTCAATTTAATTGATATTAGTGAAACTAAAAACGCAAATTTCCACACTGAAAATAAATTTAAAATTTATTATTTTTTTTCTAAAATTCCCCCTCTCTCTTTAATCCACACTAAACAAAATGTTCTCCACGAATATGATGCGAAAACTGGATATGATAATATAAATACTCGACACTTTGTAAGCCAACTCCAGGCCGAACATCTGCAGCAGCTTAGCCTTCTGTGACAACCCCTTCGGCTTCACCTTCATCGCCCTGCGTCGTTCCGGCCTCTGCTTTGCGAGCTCGCGCTGCTCGAACACCTCAAAGAGACTGCCCACTTCGAAAGTCTGCAGTAGGGAGCTAAGCCATGACATCTTGCAGTGAATCTGAATAAGTTTTAGTAATTATGCTGTGAATAATATAGGGTGTAGGTTATATATTCTTTTATGTCATCATCGTTTATAAATCAGTATAGCGTGGGCAACTGAGTTTGTTCATTCCGTTGTGAGCTATGGCAAAGCAGGCGCTATAATAATAATAAGCTAGTTTCTTTTACAGTTAAGAGTTTTATATTTTTTAAGTACAGCCACAAAAAGTTTGCAGTTTTTTAACATACTTAACTGCACTTTAAATTAAATACTAAATGTTTAGTATTTTTTTAAAACTCAAATTTAAATTTAATGCAAAATAATTATGAGAAATATGTTACACAGTAAAGTTTATGCCGCACACCCTAATGAATTAAGCCACGCTTAAATTTCTTCTACATACTACTACTACCCCCTAGCTTCCCCTTACCTTCCCCCTTGCAGCCCCTTACCCCTCCTCCTGCCTTCTGTAATTAGCGCTGCCCAAAACAACACGTGCTCAACTGTTGCCTGCACAATCAGAGCGCACACATCTCAAACTGGAATCACAGTACACATCTGTATCGAGACTTGCATATGGCAGTGTGCGTGCGTGTCTGTATATGTGTGTGCCAGGCAAATGGCGTGCCATTGTTACGCAGCAATCAACACGAGTCGAGCGAGTCCAGCTGACAAGCTTCTCATGAGGCAAATGGCTTGAAATGCTACGAAAATCGCATCGAAAAATCTGGCTAAAAATCAGAGAAAATGCCCGCAAAATGGCCGTGGCAAGTGGCAAGTGGCAAGTGTGTGTGCGAGTACAAAAGTCAAGTGCAGTCCGGGCGATGATTACAGTTACAGTTCGTTAGCGCAGGCGAAAGCAGCAGTCGAGGCAGCAGCAGCAACAGGAGCAACCGCAGCAGCAGAGAGGCAAACGGCTAACGGTAAGTTGCGGCCTACAGAGAGAGTGAACGAGAGAGAGGAGAAAAAGAGAGCTTGTATATGTCTTGTATATATCTTGTATATCTGGCTGCTGCCATTGAAATCGCCAAGATGGCGCTTTTAATTAAATTTCTGCTGCCGGTTCGATGCAAGCGCCAAAAGCATTGCCTACTTTTGTGCGCCGCACAGGAAACTGTTGCACACACAGAACATGGCCACAAAATCTTGACTAGCACAACTCGACAAGACAATTGAGTGTGCTCTAAGATACCCTGTAAGTTGGCTTGCATATTAAGCTTGCAGCGCAGCCGCATATACCCTACGGCAAAGCACGTTGAGAAGCTGCTGCAGCTGCTGCTGCTGTGGACAACAAAATGGCGCTGCGAATTGTTGGCGCAGCGCAGCGGAAATGCAAGCTAAGTTGGCTGCGTATGCTGCGATGCCATCTTCTTGCTGTTGTTGTTGCTATTGTTGTTGCTGTTGTAGCCACTGTTGTTTCTAGTGGCATGGCCCATGAATATTCATGGCGGTTGCCGGGGCAGTCATTCATTCATTCGTGATTTCACGCAACCAAGCAGCAGCGCAGAGAAAACACTACAGCAGCGTGTAAGAGAGAGAGAGAGAGAGAGAGAAAGAGAAAGGAAGACAGCGAATGGCAGACAAAACATGAAACCAAATAAATAAACAAAATGTCAGCAGCATCGTCGCAGGAGGAGCGCCAAGAAATTGGCGTGAAAATAAATCAAGAAACAAATTGGAAAATTTGTTATTTCGCCGACGACGACGACGACAGGGATGACGAAGTGGAATAGCTAAACGTTAGAGCAGAGGCGTAGTGCGGAGAAGGGGTAAATTTCAAGAATTTATCGAATCAAGCAGCTAATGAATAGCGCAGCTAATGGAGCATTTAGTGCGAATGATTCGTGCAAAGTGTGGCAGAAGTTTACAGAGGGGGAGGGGGAAGATCTACCAAAAATTTCTTGTGAACAATTCTGAAATCAATAATTCACACCGAAGAGGGGGGGTAAAGTATTCCTCGCATAACCCGAATAAACCGAATGCGAGAGAGGCAACAGCAACGCGTGGCCCACAAAGTGAAGGCCAATTAAAATGTCCTTTGGGCAGTTTTGCAATTTAATTAACACGCAAAGCAGAAAATACAAATGCAAACACACACACACAGGGACACGCATCCGAGTGACCATGTGTGTGTGCGTGTGAGCTGTGCAAAGGCTTCCGGCAACCCGTAAATGCAGCTGGGCGCCATAAGAGCAGAAAAATCGTTTATTTAATTGTAAAATATACATATTTAAATAATTCCCATTAAACTGCAGTAGCAGATCGCTCGCTTAAGCCACGCCCACCGCCCACACCCCTGACACTGCCCTGTACTGACTCTGCCGCCCCTATCGACTGCCAAAGGTAATCAACTGAGCTGCAACTGTGACGATGAGAAAAAAAAACAGTGGCAAGCAAAGTGGGCGAAAATGTTACGTATTCGACTCTAAGATACCCTGTACTGTTTCGAAAAAATTATGCAGTCTACTTGTATTACTTACACGGTTTCAAACACAAACGTTTGGAAGCAATATCTTCTATATAACGCCTAATAATCGGTTAATTTTGATTTTCGGAAAAAGTAGGCGTGGCACTTAACATTTTAAACATGCTACGTGTGCACAAGGCATCCAAAAAGTTACATACCAAATTTGATGACTCTTGCTAAAGTAATACCAGAGATCTGCCACTGTAAACATAATAAAAGACAATTAGTTTAGGCACAATAAACTAAAATATAGAAGCTGATTCAGAATATAGATAGTCCCTACATGCACTTTCCAACCTTAACTTACACATCTCACTCACACGTTTACATCCCACCTATATACCCACCTGCACCCATTATCAATAGCATGCAGGGTATGCAGAAACGATGAAAAACCTTTTTTAATGTTGCCCATGTGCGCGAAGTCCACGTCTGGATGGCAACTGTTACTGGCTGCGGATTCGAGTCTGAGTGCCTGCGCGTCTGGGCAGCCCTTTGTCCTGCATAAGGTAACGGAGCAGGGCAAACTAAGAGGGAACGAGGGAAGCGAAGAGAGGAGAGAGGGGGCGGGCATTTACTTTGAGTGCAGTGCGCTCATTTAAATGCAAATTTAAATGAAATTTTAATCCAGTTTAAGGACTGTTCACCGTCGTATGCCGGACCTTTTGATGTGCCTCTCCCTGCTCCCCCGCTCCCTGCCTCCTTTCCTGCACCCACTCAATGACATTATCGATGCTGCCTGCCTCCATGTTCAATTTGCGCTACAAACTGACCCAAACTGAGAGACAGCATGTTGATTATAATGAGTCGCCTGACCGCCGTAAAACTTAATGTACTCCCCCAACCGCTCCCTCCACCCTCGCACAAATGTAGCGGATATTGCAACTGAGATTGAGATCGCGGCTCAGCGAGATTTATTGACTCTTTTTCGCATGCCGTATTCAATCGTTCCAAAAGTAGCCATCCTCAATGCCAGTTGCGGTCTTAATGTCGCGCCAGCGTTGTGCCATTGTGCAACCTTGTGGCGCCTCCACCGGTTGCGGTTCCATATCCCCTTCCAGATACAGTGGCAGCACAGGTGGCGGTGTGAAAGAGACCTGTTTGACCATATGGAACTCACAGCGCTTGCAATAGACCTCAGACCGGTCACGCGGCTCGAACTTGCGATCGCAAATGTTGCACGCCTGCTGCGGCAGGCGACAGCGCAAGCAGCGATGCTCTTGCGGCGACAGTTCGTGCCACAGGCAGCGACGGCAGCAGCAGCTGCACAGATATAGCTTGAAATCCATTTTCTCCATGAGAATTAGAAAACTTGGCAAATTCGAGAGAAAAGTTTTCTTTACCTTTTTGAAATCGTTTAAAAACTCCTTTCGAAAATGACTCAGCCTACTTTGTGCCTTAAATGCTGCACCTCACATTGAATTAAAGCTCGACGCCTGCATACCCTGCGCGCTCCCCTTCCCGATGCGATCTTAACCGAATTATGCGCCATTTGTGCCCGCTGAGATTCAACTCATTTCAGCTCTGCCTGCGGCCTGGCCTGATTGCTGCCTCCTGGGCTTCATATAATGCACTCACACGCACGCACACCCTGCCTCTTTCCCTCTCCCTCTCTCCCTCGCTGCGACTCACACATGCTGCGGCATAATTTACATCGCATTAAAAAAGCAATAATGATTTATTGTTGGGTCTCTGTTCGGCACGTCAGAGCGCACAAAAAACATATTTAAAACGTCGCATTTCCGCTTAATGAACAATAAAACCGACACATAACCTGAAAGACTCAAATGATATGGGATAATAATACGATAGCATGTGCAAAATTGAGAGTTTTTAATGATTTTTCCGGATTGTATTTAAAGTGGGGCTAGGCAGGTTAAGTGCAGAGTAAATACAAAAACATTTACAGCTTCATTTGCATTTCTCAGTAATGTGACGAGCTAAGCTGCTTAAATTTGCCATATATGCAGATATAAGTATTAACTACTGATCTGCCAAGTTTCATAAAGATCGCACAAGCACTTACCGACTTATACACGAAATGCCTTTGTAACTCTATCGATAAACGTTTTGCAGTGATGGATCAAAGCGCAAAGCCTGCAAGCGCAACGCCAACCACATTGACGAGCTGGGAAGGCAGCAACGAGTCGCTGACAGCATCGACCGCTTCGTTGCAGCAGCAACACCTAAGCGCGACACCAGACAAGTCAACAGGCAATGAGGCAACTCCTGACCGTCTGCGTGCCCGTGCCCGTGCCCGTGTTGGACCCGGCCTGTTGCTCTTTCCGGGCTTTGCCCAGCGGCATCAGGCAAATCTGATGTCGCAAAGCCAACGAACGCAAACGACAACTGCAAAGGCAAATGCTAATGAGGAGCATGGAGAGCAGCACGTGGTGATTAATCAACGCAAGCCGAACAGCGTGCGCAGCTTTCGGCGACCGCCGCTTTGGCAGCCACGGCAACATTGCACGGAAAGGAGACGAATGACAGCAACTCCAACTGAGCTGGATGCGGATGCGGATGAGGATGCGGATGCAGACGCCGCGTGCAAAGGCAAAGCGCAGGCATTCATAATCGAGTTTTTGCTTGGATCCTCCATACACGGCTTCATCTATTTGGCCAAGCGAGGACTGAACTTTGTGGAACGGTGAGTCTTTGCCGCAGCTTAGCGGCCAGTCAAGCCGTATGATGTGCCGGAAAAAAGGAAGGGAGAGAGAGGGAGGGAGAGGGTTGCCAAGCTGTTCAAAGTCAAAGTGAGGTTGGAATGAATCGCAGCAGCCCAGTTCTTAAAGGCAAAGCATAACTGAGGAGTTGCAGAACTACAACTTCTTTGGGGTTATCAAAAGGTTAGCTTTACTTCTACATAAACTCTTTCTGGTCAATAACTTTCGAAATTGCTTTAGGCCTAAGCCACGTTTAAGCCAAAAACAAACCAAAGCGAGCAAACTATAAGTCGAGGACTTAAAACGCTCTAAAGCGCCCGCACGTGCAACTCCGCATCGCGATCTCCCCGTCCGGTCGTGGTCCGCAGGGATGTGCGTGCCTGCGCCCTTTCCGGGTTTATCCGCTCGCATGCATAAAATTACGAGTGGCAACAAATTTTTCTACATATTTCCTAGGGCGGGGGAGTCGGAAGCAGGCGAGGCGGCCCAAAACGATGGAGCAATAAATCCTAAAAACTGACATGACATGACAAACAGGATTACACGGAATGTCTGGCAAGGCTTAAATTGGTAACACACTCCACAATCCAAACGGGGAGGGAAAGGCAGCAGCATGTGGGAACTGTCAGCAGAACAAAAATGGACCACAGCCACCAGCAGCTGAGGGTTAATTAGTGGATAACACAGCCTGGCACGCCACTTTCATCCACCTCCCCTCCCCCCAGGCTCCATTACAATTTTTGTTAGTTTTTGGACTGAAAGTGACAGGTGTTCCACAGACGCAGACGCAGACGCAGGGCAGGGCAGTTGTGCGGCACGCGAAGTTAGGCTCTAATTAATACAGCACTTCCCCCCTCTACGCAGCCATCACAAAATGATTTGTGCTGCCGAAAAAAAATATTTATTTATTTATTGCCGCACTTCGCTTTGATTTATTTACCGCAAAATAAAACAAGAAACACTTCAGCATCAAATTGAGTGCTCTGACAAATTTAATTCATTTAATTGCTTGCAAGCATTGAATTTGCTAGTATTTTCTAACCACTTATTAAGTATTTTACGCAATCGATTAGTTTTCTTAATTTAAATTGTGAATCGGAAAGAGAATTTAAATTTGAATTTGAATTTACGCATTGTTATCGTTAGATCCCAATCGGTTTAACTCTTGCGGTTTGCTACTATATTTATCTCTTTCTTACTCACACTCTACACAATGCCTAAGCAAAGCTTATCGTTTGCATCTGAGCTGCTTATCGATAAATCATTTGCATTCAATTTAATGGTTGAGGTGTGTAGCCATTGTTTAAAAGTAATCAGAGTTGTGAATTAAATTGCTGAAAAAAAAAATTTTATTGTGAAGTCTGCAACTGCACAGGATTTGCATGCGCACTGCACCGTGCACTAGCTTTAGCTGCAACCAGCAGCGGCAGCAGCGTCGCTGACATGCGTTAACCCCAATCCCAAAAAAGGTTGATATGGCAACTCTTGATAACCGCTGCAGTCGCTGCGTAATCCTGCGCCCAAAACCTGAAAACCAAGGGAAAACGCACATGCTTTCACTGGAGGATTGCAAACGCACACTGAATATGCTAGTTGGCAGGGTATTAGAGTGAAGTGCAGCAACTAGGGGAAAACAGAGCTTACACGCAGCAGCCAGGCTAAGCACCTGAGGGTGCAAGTAAAAAGAGAAGTGCTCCATTTCGGGAGTTCTTAGCATTATATCAAGGCATAATGAAAGTGGCATTGCCAACATGCCAGAGCAAGTGTAATCTCGCGCACATAACCCAAACAACATTCAACCCCCTTCCCCTTCCCCTCTTTAACCCTTTCGTGGCATTCGCATGCGTCACTGAGCCCCATTCACGCACAAATTTCGTATAAAATTCGTATGAGTGCCGCTAAAAATGATGAAACAAAAGCAAAGTTGAGACGAGTCTGACATATGTGCTCATATGTCTACGTATTTGCGTACATTTGCATGATGTCCAAAGAATTTTAGCTGCCTGACAATTTGAGAATCTTCTGCGTACACAGCAGAAACAATGAACATTCCAAGCGCCTGTCATAAAAACTCACCACACGCAGCAGAGAAAGTTTAGCAATCAAACTGTAGCTCGACTGCACAATATCCTGTCATGCAATTTGTAAAATATCTGAAATATTATTATGTTTATTTTATATTTGTTGCCAATTTTAGAATTTCGACGTTTATTAATTTCCAGTTGCTGGTATCGATTAGTGTGTTACTTCTTTAAATTATTCGATAGGTATAAAATAGCACTATCGATAACTATCATCGTATACATAACATCGTTATAAGTGAAGTAATTATATTAATAATAATTTGTATAGAATGAAGAGCTTAGGAAAAGTTAAGATACATTATACCCCTTTGCGACTATGTTTACTGGGTATAGCCAGCCCGAAAAGAGCTGCACAACCGGAGAACTTTTGCGCAGCGATGACAATTTTAAAATTTGAAATAATTTCGAGCAGCAGCGGAAAGTGTTGAGCGCATTCTTGGCTGGGAAATGTTTGAAAATTAAAAGCCAAGTAGCTACTACAACCATCAAGTGTCCACACAAGTCTGACTGTGTGTGTGAGTGTGAGTGTGAGCGTGTTGACAGCTCTGAAGGCTTTATGAGCCATTGCTGGCGTCAAAATGTCATCATTGTGCGGCAAAGCACTCGGAGCGGAATTCTATGAGGATTTGCCGGCTTCTGTCATACTTGTTATGGCTACTTTGTCTGTGCCTGTGTCGGTGTCGGTGTCGGTGTCTGTATATGTCTCTTTGTGTGTGTGTGCGTGTTGCGTCTATTTTGACTGAAAATAAAAATGAAGCGCCTGCAAAAGGGTTGCGCTTCGCGTTGCCCGCCGTTCGTTGACGTAGCACCCTACCCACTCTACGCCTTGTCTCCATCTCTGTCTATTTCTCCATCTTGCTCTCTCCCAACTTGGCCATAATTCTTGGCTCGCGCTGCTAACAAAAATTTACACGCAATAGATTTTTATGTGCGTTGCCAGAATGCACAGGCAAAAAATGATTGCAAGCCATATATCATTTTTGACTTTCGAATTTTTGGGGGCCCAACCCCGTAGCACACTGTGGTTCGCATTCATCTGTGTCGCGCTCTTCAGCATCATCTCGCTGAGCCATCGCACTTGGCAACGCTTCCAGACCTCGCCCATGGTCATCTCCATGGACCGCAACAAGCTGGTGTGGAACACAAGTTTTCCATCGCTTACGGTTTGTCCGCACAAGCGCATCGATGATCTCAAGGTGGATGACTACATACTGTAAGCACTGTATACCCGTTTGTAGATTTTATGATAATCGAGGGTATCTTCCAACTAGCGCACACAGCGAGGACTTTGAGGACGAGGAGGATAAAGAGAATTTCCGGGATTTTATTGTGAAACTTGCCAGCCTCACTTACGACAACTTGGAGACGATGCCGCTGAATAAGTCATACGGCATCGACAGCAACAAATACTTGGACATACTCTACGAACTGAAGTGGCCCTTTGAGCCGGAAATCAGCAGCGGCGCCGCTGTCAAAATGTTCATCTATGAGACGCAAACGGAGTTCGGTATTTGCCACTCCGTCAACTCTCTGGTGGCACGTTACAATTCCTTCGAGTGAGTTCGCTTCGGAATGGTCTACTAATTCGGGTTAGTTAAGTATCTCCGGGTATTCCTTGCAGCTATTGGCGCGCCGGCGACTGGAGCATTCTGGATCATGGCGATCGTGTGACAGTTCATCCGCTTGACGGCGAGATCTATGCACAGATCATAAACCTATCGACGGCCTACGATGTTTACTTTCACGGAGCTGGCGATGTGCCCAGCATCTCCAAGCAGCGATACACCTTCCCCGAGAGTGACTATACGACTGTGGAGCTAATTGCACTGGAGATCTACACGAATGAGGAGGCCAGAGCGTGAGTGTGACCAGCTAATTCCTTATCCTTGCTCAGTTACCCTCTATTTGTATGTCACTCTCACTCTACCTTTCTCTCTCTCTTTTCACTGCAGCTTCAACACCAAGCAGCGCAAGTGTCGCTTCCAGTACGAGGCCGACGAGATGCAGACTGTGCCCATCTACAGCTTTGGGCTGTGCCTCTCCGAATGCCGCATGTTCTTTGCCCTGCGGATCTGCGGTTGTATTCCGCACTTTTATCGCAATCGCCGTAAGTTCCTTGCTAACCAGGGTCACTTATCAGTGTGCCATCACCAACAGTAGACTGTCTGTCCCGCTCACACACTCTCTCTCTCTGTCTCTATCTCCTTGTCATCCTTGTGCTTGTGGCACGCCCCACGCTCCACACATAGTTGCGCTTAATTGGAGCCATTAAAGTTAACTTTTTTATGTCGACGCCGTCGTTGCGCACTTTATAGCCAAAATTCAACCATAAAATGTTTAAATAGTTCCACTTGAAGTTATCCTCCCTCTCTCTCCCCCCTCTCTCTCTCTCTCACACACAGTGCGCAATGGACGCCGTTTGCCGGTGTGCGGTCTGGAAGGAATTGGTTGCCTGGTCAACATAAAACGTGAGTATTTTTCGATGCTGCTTCTGCTCCGCAACTGAGGCACATGTAAATATTTCACTTTGACTATGAAATTCGTTCGGCATTTATAGAAAAATGCTTATTAACAAATATTTTACCGTTTAGCGGCGAACGTGACCTTTATTTTCTAGTTAAAGATGGTCAGTTAAGGAACTTAGTCGACTAGGCGCAGCATTTATTAATTTTCTCAAGAATTGCGTTGGTTTTTAGTATGAGAGACTAATTTAAATTAAAACACTTAATCAATACTAATAAATTATCTTTTTATTTTTTATCATTCCTCCCATTCCTAGGCGAGATAATCTCCCTGAAGTCGGACAAATATAAAATCAATTGTAACTGCTTGGGCAACTGCGACGATTCCAACTACTTTGTGCAGTCTTATGTAAGTAAAACATCAATATAAAGTTTTGACCCTACAAACTGCGCGAGAAATACCCTGTAATGCATAATAATAGCTATGAATATCTTCCTTCTGTTCTCCATAACCTCAAAGTACCCTTCTTACTTGCCCAACAATATATTACCGTATTGCTTGGTAGCGCCATCTAGCGCTCGTTAAAAGTACAATACGCATTTCAAGTGGAAAACGATTCGTGCTGCTAAAGTTTTGTTCTATTTCGCATTTGTTTTCGCTAAACAAACATGGAAATCGCTGACCGGAGACATAAAAAAATACAAAAAACATAAAAAATAATAAGCGCAAAAGTTGTTCGCCTTGAAATATGCAATTATTCGTGTACGGCGCGGCGTCTTCGACTTTGCTTTCTCTCTCTCTCCTTCTCTCTTTGGGCCGTCTGTGCAAGTCGGCGTCGTCGACGCCAAAAGTTTTCTTTGCAAAACTTTCTGCCATTTAATAATAATTTCGTCTTACTTCGCTTGTTATACAACTGTTATACTTGCTCATAGTGTAGTTATTGTTGTTTTCAATCTCCCTCTCTCTCTCTCTCTCTTCTCTCTGGCAGCGTTCACGCGTCTGGTTTCTGGGCGCCAATCTACAGTGGGGCATCATCGATTATCCCAAAATGCAACTGCGTCGCGATGTGCTCTTCTCCTTTGCCGATGTGTTGGGTAAGTTTCTTGATCGTTTGCTATCGGTAATCGAGTAATCAGTATTTTTCGCCTTGCAGTTTACATTGGCGGCCTGGTGGGTTTCTTCCTGGGCTGCAGCGCTTTGAGCTTCACGGAAATCATTTACTATTTTACAGTGCGCTTGGTGCGTCGCATTTTCTGCAATTAAATAAAAAAGAGAGAAAGAGATGCACGCAAATATTGAAAACAAACAAAACTAATTTAATTTGTGTGCAACATTGAATCAATAATAAAATAAATTCGCGCAAGCTCAGCAAAAGTCAACCAACTCACACAGAGTCCTTGTAAATATGTGTGTGTGTACTTGTACGTACTCGCTTGGCATTTCAATGAACTGACGTCTGCGACAGCCGCGTCAGACAGACAGACAGACAGTTTCCTCGACAAATTAGGCGCAACTTGTATTTTCGCAAAGCTCGTCGATTTTTATGACAACAACAACAACAACAGCAGCAACAAAGCGGACAACAGTGCGTATTTATTGTTTGTTGTTCGTTTCGGGGCAAAATAATTTGTAGTGGCAACTTGTTTTGCCCATTGAACAGCGAGGGCAGCTTGAAGTGTTCATGTCATTGCTGCAAGTTGTTTGATAACTTATTGAGCTGCCCTCGCTGCTTGTCTTGACTTCTGCTACATCTTTCATTACATATGACTGAACCCAAACTACATAGTATAACTGTCAACAGAGCGAAAGCTAGTTAAGTTTTCCCCCATGATTTTCTGCCCAGTCATCAATAATGAGCACAAAATGTGGGTCAACTTTTGGGGCAGCTCAAGCAAAGAGTAGTTCTATTTCAGTTGGTTCCCCAAGCAGCCAACCAACCGTAGCAACTGTAGTCAACCCTTAAGCAAACAATGAAAATCTTCAATTTGAATGACGCGTCAAAGAGCAGATTTTAATATTTCCCCCAACGTTTTTCCGGCTGCAATCAAAACTCAAAGGAATTGTCGGCGTGCAAAGCTCTTTTTTGCACCTTCACCGCAATCCCAACGCCCTGATGCTACTTCATCCTTTCGCAATCCATGTGGGGGTTGTCACCACCACCACCACCACCCCCAACCATCATCGACACATGCATTATACATACCCGTGCTTCAAGGGATGCACGTTCATTGGCCGTTGGGTCGACTTGCTCCATACGTAATTCCCGTGCTGCTAGTGCTGCAGACTTTGAAGTTGCCAAAAAAAGGGGTGTGCGCATCATTCTTTTCCGCATAAATTTTGGAATTATTGAAATTTATTGTTGAATTGTGTAAAAGTAGGCGGTGGACGGGGGTGTGCCTTGCGGCTTAGGCGGCCATTTGAGTGGGCACAATTTATCAATCTTACCTCATTGATGACCTCTATTGTCTGATAATCGCATATTAAGACATCATTTGAGTATTGTCCTTGGAGAATTTTTATATCAAAAGGACAAAGGGGAAAAGGGGGTATCTTTTCTAGCCTTTTCAGGACATTGAAACTGAAATTGAAATGGCCGCCATACACTCCACACAAAGCGCCATCTGCCGGACTTGCACACAAGCTACGCATTCAAAATACGTTAAGTTGGCTGCGATAGATTGCAACAGAAACTCACACAATTCATCGATAAGTCCGTGATAATGAAATTAACAATTAAACAGTGTCCAAACTTAATTAAAAATAATTTGTACATATAAAATAAGTCCTTAATATTTTTTTTTTATTATCGTGAAAATGTATGATACGCCACTGCGATTTCAAACACATTGCACTAGCAGTTTGTATATCGATATCCATGGTATTTTTGCGTTTTCTCTTTACGGTCACACGAATCGAATCGACTGAATAGTAGAAAGGTGGAAGTTTCCACAAACAAAAATAGCCATCAAAATTCGCACAGAATGCACAAAAGTGCGCCACCTTGGCATTGTGATTGCTCTCTGGCTGCCACGACAGCAACTGCAACAGCAGCAGCTCCGGGAAATTACCCAGAAAGCAGCGACGCTGGCAGAAAAACAACAGAAAAATCAGTGATAAGGTCTGCAATGTACGCAGCATCAACTTTATCACCGCAACCCCCCGCCCCACACAGTATTCAATGGCTGCTGCTGTTCCTGATGCTCTCGCTGCATGCAGCGCCGGCCACAACAACCTACATTAGCGGCGATTTCCATACAGCGGACTTTTTTCAGTTCCTCATCAAGTTTGGCTTTCAAAAGGCCGATCCACCCTCGGCACGCAGTGTCGAGTCGAATGGTTACATCTATGGCAATGTCACATCACACGACACATACAAGGCACCCGTCACGCTAGTCGTACTGGACAAGTCGACGTTCGTTGACTTCTACAGCAATCGCAGTTATCGCAATCGTGAAAGCGCCTGTTCGCGCATGTTTGCGCGCCTGCAACATCTTGTCTACGATCCCGACTGCAATCCACAGGGCAAGCGTGACTTCCTGCGCCGCGTGCCATGTCCGCAGGGCAAACTGTGCGTGGACGAGGATGCACCCTCGAATGTCATCAGCGAACATCAGTTCACCTATGTCATCAACTTGGAGGCAGTGCCTCGGTGAGTATATATGATATATGTTTATATCTTTCCGTACCCAACAAGTATCAATTAACTGATAAGCTACCGACTGGCAGGCCGCTTAAAGCCTTATACTTATATTATAATTTCACAATTCGAAATGATAAACAGACAGGCGACGATTCGCAGCGATATGTTTATTTCTTATCATATCTCAAACAATACAGGTGTCGTCGTTTCCTGGGAAATATCATTGTAGCTGTTACATTATACAGTAAATAATACAATGCACTCGAGGTGCCGCAGCTGTTCCAATAATATATGCAACGAAACCCGAATTAATTTTCATAAAATGCCCTCAGACATAACTTAAATTCGTTCGGGCCATGAAGTGCTTGAGTTCCCTTCTGTGAGAACATTGAAAGTTAACAAGCAGATAAGATAAAAAACAACCTTAACTATTCCAAATTTCTAATCTCTCCCTTTTTCTGTTTATGTTTTGCAGCTTCTGGTATGTGGCACTGGTGGCCTGCTATCGCAATCGAACAACCTGCCAGTGGCATTCGCACGAAAATCTAGCCAGACAGACCAACAGCAGCAGTACCATCCTGAGCACGCTGCAGTATAACATCAATCTGGTGAATGTGCATCCCAATAACTTTGCGGCACATCCGTTGAGCTTTCAGTTCTCGTACGATCAGCAGAATCTGCTGGAAATGTACTTCATCTTCATGCTGGTCTATATCGTGTTGCTGCCCATGCAAATTTATGCAGTGCGTCGCCAGAAGCATCCGGTAACAAAGTTATTCACCCTGAGTTTGCTCAGTGAATTTGTTAGTCTGGCGTTGATTACGGCTCATCTACTGCGGTATGCGGCAAATGGTGTGGGGGAGCCCAACATGCAGACCGCTGGCGATGTGCTGGACATACTGAGTCGCTCTACATTTATGCTAATACTCCTGCTGCTCGCCAAGGGCTGGGCAGTGACGCGGCAGCAGATCAGTCGCACCGGCTGGATCATTATGATGTCCATTTGGATACCCTACTGTGCGTTTCATGTGTTTCTCTACATCTGGGATCGGGTAAGGATTTCATTACTACCTTCACAGTATAGATTCTTTACTATTTGTGTCATGCCTTTCAGACGGAGGTGGATATTATATCCGATATAGATGAATACCAAACCTGGCCCGGTTGGATTGTACTCATCTTGCGGTAAGTTGAGCCACTTGGTATCTTTTTGCTTTATATTGATTAGAATTTCACTTTCCACAGCACTTCGTTCATGATGTGGTTCCTGTACGAGCTGCGGAACACTATGAAATACGAGCATTCGAGCAAAAAGTTGGATTTCCTCTTGCATTTGGGCGCCTCTAGTTTGGTGTGGTTTATTTACCTGCCCATTGTGGCAATTGTGGCGCTGCAGGTTAGTCCCATGTGGCGCTACAAGCTGCTGCAAGGCATTACCAACTCGGCCGACTGTTTGGCCTACTGTGTCATGACAGGACTACTGTGGCCCAATCGAGCGGGTCAGTACCTGCTGCTGGCGGGCATTAAATATGCAGGTGAGTGAAGCGTCCAGTAATTTGCTGCTCATACAGTTACTTTAAACTTACTCCTTTACGATCTTAGGCATGGACGAACTGGACGAGTTCAATGAGGCACCACACATTGTGCGGGAACGCGAGCGTCGACGTAACTCGCCGCCGGATGATATATCGATTGGAACAAGCAGTGGTGGCACAGGACGCGGCATGGTGTTGTCCACTAGCATACCACATTCGCTAAATGGCGATTTGCTGGAGGCCGAGGATCTCGATGCCGAACTTCTTACGGATCTGAACAAGAATAGTCATATTGTGGCATAGTTGGTCAGAGATTGCATACAATCAACGGCAGCAACGGGTTAATTACTAAGCTTACATAGTAGAAAAAATGTGCTAAATGAAGGCAAGGCATGAATGTTAATCATACAACATAGTGAAACAAACATCGATACAAACACACACACACACGCACACTCATACAAGCATATTCTATTATATTTACATACATATATAAAATAGTTATATTCCATATAGTTTTTAGACGCCTACAACGAAAGAAGTCAGCAGAGATGAGAAGCGAAGTCGATGAGAGTTAAGAGTTGACAGTGCAAAGAGCAGCAGGGATTGCTGTGTGATTTATCTAATACTTATGCTTGAATTTATATTTAGTTTTTTTTCACAATGAGATAGGCAAGAACATAGAATACATGCATACATACATACATAGAATACATACGCATAGTTGATGATGGACAAAGGAAACGCTTGAGAATTATTTTGATTGTGGTATCATAAGATTAACATTTTAATAGATTTACGCTCCATAAGAGCATGCATGTCAGCATACTATCATTCATACATATATTACATACATATGTATATGTATATGTAGACGCTACGAATTGTATTTTGATAAGAATGAAAACACACGAACACAAACAACAACAACAAGAAGAAACAAGAAAAACCCAATTGAAATGAGTGCGAAATAAAAATAAACCAATCATTTTTCAATGTACACATGATATGTTTATATAGATAGCGATCAGTTTGATATACATATGTCATAGTTATTGCTTTCACCTCACTGATCAAACCTTTGTCTCTTGCCGTGCCGATAGTTGGCTTGCTGCTGTTTCTGCTTTCGATTCCTGACATCCTTCTTGGCTGCCACATTGCGTTCCATGCTGCGATACTCGAGGGTGTACACGGCACGATAGTTCTGGGAGAGCATATCGGAAGTGGGATAAGGATATTGTGTGGGTGGTGGCATCATCTGATAGTAGCTAGTGGTGACCACTTGAGACATTTTCATAGCATAAACCGAATTGACATCCATGTTCGGAATGCCTGCTGCCTTCTCCGCTTGATTCATGTAGCGCAGTTTGGCCCTGTTCTGCAGTCGCATGGCACGATCGATGGCCTTCTTGATGAGGATTATTGTCTCGCGATTGAAGTGCATCACGTTGTACCTGCGATTGCTGTTGCTCTCCGCCAAGTACTCGGACTGCTCGATCAGGTGCATTATCTCATGCATGGACTCGGGTGGCAATTGATCGAACTGCCTCTGTATGGCCAGACGCTCCTCTTCATTCACATGGTTTGGCTGTGATGACTTTTCCTCGTCATCGGATGACTCAGCTAGATTGGTTTGCGCACACTGTCCCTCGTTGATGATCTGAGCATGGACAAACATCTGCAGCAAGGCATCGCTATAGGTATGCTTCTCATCCTTAACCTGACCCTCCTCCTCGGCCTGCTCTTCTCCCTCGTCCTTGCCTTGCTGCCCTCCATCATCTGCTGCCTGCTCTTTTCCTGCCCTGCACGTATACAGTTTCTCATTGAGGCTACTTAATATATCTTCGATAGCATCGACTAGACAATTCTGCCATTTGAACTTGGTCTTGCCGCACTGCCACATGTCACTGCTTGCTGTGAGCGCTGCACCATACATATCATTGCCGTAGCCATATTCCTCTAGATCATGCTTGAATAGCTCATAAATCTGCTTAGCCTGATTGTTGCACTGGTTCAGAAATCCATCTACACATACATTAAGATCCTCCAGTGATTTCACATGCCGCTTGTGCAGCTTGCGATTCATCTCCACCCACTTGCCCTGAAAGAATTCACATTCCTCCGGCTCCAATTGCTCTGCGCAGCTTAGCAACTCTTGCAGCTTCTGTTTGCATTGCTGCCTCCCCACATATTCGTCCGTGTCCTTCTGCTTATGGTACGTCATCTCCTCCTCCGCTGTCATCTTGCCAATCACTTTGTTCAGACGCTTCTCTAGCTTCTTGCATTTACGCAACACCGCCGCATCGTTGCAATTGCAGCGCCTGCAATTCTTCAGCAACAGCTTGATATCATCTGTCAATTGCTCCGCATCCTTGTAGTAGCGATTCTTAAGGCGCAGCATTATGCTGCCCAGATCCATGGGCCTCTTATGAAGCTGCCCCTCTATGGTTTGCAGCACACGCACATATTTCTTTCTGCGCATCTTGGACAACAAACTCTTCTTCACGAAGTGCATCTTGTTCGTGTAGTGACCCCGCTCACCCGGTGCTGGCTTCACCAAGAGCTGTGCCTGCAGCAAAGAATGGGAATATTATAACAAAAATTGAAAGAATCGAATCGAAAACTTACCATTATAAACTGGAAATCAGAAGAATTTTAATTGCAATCAGTATTTGACAACTTAATCAAGGATAGTCTGTGCTCCATTCCAACCTCTTCGAAGTTAAAACACTCGGAGAGCTTCCGCGAATATCGTTTTTATTTATGTTTTTTAAAACGCAAACACACATATTTAAAGACATACATGTTTGTATCTGTATATGTATATGTATCTGTCGTGATCTGACATTATGTTGTATACTGTATACTGTATATCGTATATAAATTAATTATTTACTTTTACTTTCCATTTATTGCACTTTTCTAATTTGCATTTTACAGCGCTGAACAAAATTGAGCAGCAAGTCTAGACATTAAATATCCCTATACCATATAGCATATACCGTTAAGCAGGTAAATATTCAAGTAGATTAGCATTCTCTATACACATCGACGGCATTTTGCATTGGTAAATTGGCACTACGCGCTTAGTAATTAACCCAAATTCTAAATAGGTTTCATTGAGTTTAAGTTATAAAAGTAAATATCGTTTGCACATTGAAAGCGGTTGAGAATATCATGAAATAAGGCAGATAAAATATGAATTTATATAATAATCTAAAACTAATTGATAATTTCTTGCAAATGGCATTTGCATTCTCATTTTTTTTTTGGCATCGAATTAAACATAAAATCGAGTTAGATCAATCAAATTGCAGAGACTTAAGCAATAAACAACAAACAGTTCGGGGTTTGCACTTATCATAATAATTAATTAATAAAATAATAATAAACAACTTTCTGCTCATTTTGTACTTTTCATCAAGGGAACAAAGTTAATACAGAAAATAATAAAATAAAAATGAATTCGTCAAGTTATACATAGATCGCGATAAAAGTCCCGTGTAAACGCACACACGACGAGATGGCAAAGCAAATTACAACAATTGCAACGGATGGCATTAAATTGGCATTACATAGGGTTGCCCCCGTCCACGTGGGACAACTGGACATTAACATACTACATAGTTATCTGTTATCTGTTTTGTTTTTGGCTAAGTATGCGAGTATTTCATGTGTGTGTGTGTGTGTTGGTGTCTGTGTACTGAGCTCTACAGCAGCATATAGGAATGATCACGTTCCAGGCGTGACTTGGCACGCAGTTGTATATTCCCCAGCGGATCCGAAGGCGGTGGAATGCCATTGATCTGATGGGTGGGCTCCTTGTAGAAGAACTCGGTGCGTCCACACTTGTAGCCATAGAAGACCGAATCGTGCGAGCTGCAGGGCAACATAAGGCATAGCCTTCATTAGTTTATGTAGTCTGAGAGGATTAAGAAATTCCCTTACCGTAATATCAAATCGGTGAGCTGTCCGCTCGGCTGATGCAGATCACGATGCATGCTCTCCAGAGTGGATAGCTCAAGCGGATTCCATGGCCCATTGCGCTGCAGTGCATCCCACTTGGCGTCGATGCACATAAAGCTGTAGTTGCTGCCATCCCGTTTGTCACCCTCCACATTGACATTCAGTGTCTGATTCAGCTGAGATTCCATGTGCGGAAATTTGGCCACGCAGATGTCGAACTATAGCGGGAAATATATTAAGAATTACTATGACAGGGACTACTTCAATTAACTCACCATCTTCTGCACAATTGCTTGCTTCAGACAGGTGCCCTCCTCCATTAGCAGCAGCAACGTCATATTCTGTTGTCCGCACACATATAGCTCCGTACGCTGTAGACCATCTGAGGGTGCGTTCAGCTGAGTTGGCGGCGCTTGGGTATTGAAAACCGATAGAGCATCCACTGCATCCTCGCACTTTAGGGAACTACGACGCGGAAACACTTTGCTGCTGGTCAGTGGTGTCTGTATCTCGATGGGCGTTGTCTCGTTCATTGCTAGCACCGAGAGCTTAGCCATCAATGGCGTCAATGGAACACCACCCACGCCACCACCAACACGACGTGTGCCCACAGTGGCCGAGTCCGTCGTGCTGCTGCTCGTTTCACCGGCAGGTTTCAGTGGCAAACGCATGGAACGTTTATCGCGCGGTGTCTTAGCCGCCACATTCAGATTACGATCCGCTTCCGCCTCCGCACTCATCGCCTGCTGACGCATGTGCTCGTCCAGCTTTTGGATTTCCGCGTTGAACTCTTGAAACTCTGCCACCAGCGCAGCCAACTCTGCATCCTGGGCAGCCTGCTCGCTAGCGGCACCCCACAGCCTGCGATACTGATCCAGAAACTGTTGGAACAGACTACGCGAAATCTGTTGCCCGTTGGAATTAAATACCGGATAGGTGGGATCGCTAATTGTACGCGAACTGATGCGCTCGTCGTTCTCGATAAAGTCCGGCGATACATCATTACTGTCCAAGTCGCTGAGGGCGCTGCCATTGCGATTCACATCGGTCTTGTAGTTGTGCGTGTAGCTGCCCAGCTTTCTGGAGATGGCACGCAGTGCATCCTGTAAATCTGCCGAGGATTTGCGCCGCATCATTTGCTTGTTGGGGTTGCTAATGAAATTCTGAAAGAACTTCTCCACATCCACATATAACGAGTTGCGACGCGACGACGACGCCGTCTTGCCATTTGAATTGTGCACATCGGCATCCTGCTCGTCGGGATTGGCACAGATCGACATGACATTCGCCACCGGCAGCACCTTGTTTTCGGTCATGGGTGTGTTGCAGACACTGGTGCGTCCAATGAACTCCGGATACGAATCGGTCTCATCGAAATTGATAGAAGCAATGCCCGACTCGGGCATCTCCTTGCTGTGCAGGCTCTTCAGGCGCAGCGGAAGATGTGTTGGCCTCATTGACTTGGGTCTGGCCGTGGGCAACTCCACAGGCGCTATGCTGCCCTCTTCCGTGGCTACCGACGACTGCTCCTCCTCGGGAATGTGTGTAAAGATCAGCGACTTGTCACGCTTCAACTTGCGCTTGGCATACTGAAAGGGAAGTGTACTCTGGCTAAGCTGCGTTGTTGTCGTCGTCTGCAGGTTCTGTGCTCGTTGCGCCTCCGCTGCCAACTTGGCGTATTGCTGCTGCTCCACATACACCACCAGCATCTGCACGCCGTGGGGTATGTGAAATTGTTGCATGTTCAACTGCTCGGCCGTGGTGCGTACATGACGAGGATCTGTTAGCACCAGCTGCTTGGTCATCACATCGCCCAACTGGGAGGCAACCACTCTGCAAGTAGGATGGAGGAAAGATTAGCAAAAGTCGTGGGTAACTGTCTTGATTCCTACTTGTTGTGGTAGAGAATCGCACCGCCAAGGATGCCCTTCGTCTGCTGACAGCTCTGCAGCGTCTGTATGGCTTCCAGATAGATATGACTGGCGGTCTAAGAATAGGGGATTATATAGATTATATACTACATACTGACTGGGAGGGGTGCGCGCCACTCACCTTCGGCATGCGCAGCTTGGGCACATTCTGAAATGTGTTGCCATTGTGCTGCAGCATGGGCAGATATGTCTCGAATATGTGATATAGTTTCTCGCAGAGATTCCGACTGGGTTCCTGATCAGGCTGTGCATACTGATCGTGCAGCGACTGTAGATCGCGATGAAAGAATTTCAGCAAGGAGCTCAATAGATTCGCTCGATGTTCCAGCAATTGATCCGCTATGTTGCGATCGGTGCCCACTGCCTGAAAGAAACATGGATTAGGAAACAATACCAAAGGGGGTATCCTCTTCCAACTCACCAGCGTGAAGCGACCAAACTCCTTTAGCACGAATTTACCGTTCTGCAGCGAGAGAATGCGCGGCTTGAAGAAGCAATCCTTGAGGAAGTACGAGGTTCCCATGAGCTGACCGCATAGTGCCACCTTTTGTGTGTCCGAGACCCAGCTGGGATGAAAGTACAGCACTGCGGCAATGGGATCATCAGCCTCGTCCTTTAGACACTCCGTGTCATAGACAAACACAATCATCGTCTCCCTGTGAAAATAAAGTAAACATCAATTACAGTTTGAGGGTCACTGTAGTTTGAAAGCCATTGCACCTGTCCAGCATGCCGTGGCGCAATTGACGCAGCCTCTGCTGCTGCGGCAGCCAACGCTTCTGGCTCGACTTGCGCCACTCTTTAAACATCTTCGTAGAGTGGAAAATGAAAAAGGAATCAGCAATTTTTAAAGTACTTGGCTAATACAAGCCAACGCGCTGCATCGTGGCTGCTTATCACCTCCCGCGCGTCGTTGATAAATAGTCACTCAACACGCAAATGCCACTGAAACCGAACTGAAATCCCACTGAATTGCCAGCTGGCTGGACTGATAAATATGATATGGGAGGTTGCGCTGAGGTGCCGATGCCCATGCCGACGTCGACGACGACAGGGACAGCGACGGCGACGCAGATGCCGAGTCAAACAGCGTCGGAGCATTGTTTAACAATTTTGCTCACGCTTGTCGCTAGCTGCGCAGCGCTGCGGCAGGTGGCAGCTGGTGGGGTAGCTAAGGTGAGACGAGGTGAAATCGTCGTCTATTACGTCGCACGTTTATTGGCGTTACGCTTCAACTAGTTAGCGCACCGCAAGCCAAATCGAGCGTTTACAATTTGAATGCCAACTTATCAGTGATACTGATTGCAACTTATCGATAACATGTGGAATGAAGCGAGATGGAGTACAAGCTACCACAGGGCATGCCAAACTGTTATCTAAATCAGCTGCGATAATCGATAACTAAACTGCTTGAATTATTGTGGTGGACTTTTAGGCAGATCGATAACGTAAACAAATCAAAATATAAAGCACGAAAATAAATTGTTGATTTAGGTTATCAAACTACTAAAGTGTTTTAATTATTATTATTAATTATAAACAAAATATATTGATTTATTAACACGAATAAAGTTCTTCAAAAAGCAAAATATGAGTATATACGGTTTGAATATCTTTTGTTTTTCACCATTCAACCCGCCGCCGACATCAGAAGCTTGGAACTTAGGAAGATAGCAAACTCAGGCGGTGTTGGTTTCTGCTCGGCAGTGTACATATACTTGGCGACATATCCGTTGCGCCCAGCCTCATAAGTGACCACCAATGCACCATGGGTATCGGGAAACAGCTGATTGAGCGTTCCCTTAATCTCAAATTCTCCAGGCGCAATTTCTTTCACTACTTCATCGCGTGCACTTGTTCCATCAGGATGAAGAACTCTAGGCGAGCATATCAAAGGGTTAGATCGACTAGGGTCAACAACTGAACAAAAGCCTACCTCAGCGTATACTGATCGTTGAGCGGTTCCAGGTGAAAGCCATTCGCGTTGCTGATGCGCGGCACAAGCGTCGCGGGCGATACAAGCACCAAATTGGCCAAAAACAACACAGTCAACTATAGAGATCATCTATCATCTATGGTGTTGAGAGAACAATATCTTCCCGCTTACTCACCGCTCTTAGCATGGTCTAACTACAGCATCTACACATGTCGCGATGGCGACTGACTATGCCAGTTCCAGGTTCGGATATTTAAAATACCAAATCCCAGCGAAAACTGGTTTCCCCAATGCGAAACAGATGACTGACGTGAGTTAACGAAACAAAAATAAAGCGAAAACCAAAGTACTCGAATCGATAGATAATGACCACTGCGAATCTGCATCCTCCCACTGTAGCTTTATTAATTTACTTATTGTTCGTCAAGTCGAAGGTGCGACGGGTCATTCCGCTTGTCAAATTGAACTCGAACTCTCGAGAGATGTTCGTTGAAACTCAAAAAAACTAATTGCATCCAATCATTTTTCCATTTTTATTTTGACACGTGACACTTAACCCTGGAATCTCTGTCATATTTAATCGATAATTACGAAAACATAATTACTTTAGCGTGTTGAAATTTATTTACTACTGACTCAGCTATTAGATTGAATATAAATAGACATTGCAAACGTTTTTAGAGGGTTTAGAAAGATGTGTAGATAACATGGGAAGAAAAACATGGATTCACTTCGCTCAAGATGTAAAAAAATCCCAATAGGATGATCAAAGATCTTTTAGCCTTCGTTAACCAGCACTTGATTTCAGAACGTTTGCTGGTAGACCCACCGGTGGACTAAACTCGTATATATACTTGGCTATATATCCATTGCGGCCTGCCTCGTAGATGGTTTCTAGGTTGACGTGATTGTCAAAGTATTGGTCATGCTGACCTTTCACCAACAACTCGCCAGGAGCAACCTCCTGCACATTCTCCACGCGAAAGCCGTTGCCATAATTTATACTAAGCAATAAATAAGGTGCAATTATATAAGGGGTTTCCAGAATAAAACAAAAACTTACACCAATTTATATTGGTCGTCTTGGGGTTTCAAGCTGAACTTTTTGATACCAGAATTCTCTGCAGTAATGGACGGCACAAAGAGTCGTGGCGCCGCAATGTCCAAGTTGACGAACACAATGAAAAGCAACTTAAGAAACATATACTTTAGAAATAAACCAATCGAATGTTCCTAACTTACGGCTCTAAACATTGTCTTGCTGTGATTCAGTGAAGATCTGAAAAGTGACTAACTGTTTATGGGTCTAACTGTTTATTACCGACTCGTTTTTGCAAAGTTTAAACATAGAAAAAAATCCGGTTTGAATTCTTCGAAGTTCAAATAACTAATCTGTGTTAATTTGGTTATATAAGAGGCGGGTTTCTTTAAATTTCAACAGGAATTTCAGATTATTATTTTTATTATAAGGCACACTTCAGTCTTGGGATTTTTCTTAACCAGCAGTCGATTTCAGCAGATTGGCTGGCAGAAACTGGGGCTTAGTGAGCGATTGTGGTGGTGCCATAGTTATATTTGGCCACATATCCATTGCGACCTGCCTCGTAGGTGATGTACAGGTAGCCATTGTTGTCGAATTGCTGATCCTGTAGACCCTTTACCAGCAGCTCCCCGGGAGCGACTTCTTCTACATTCTCCACACGGAATCCGTTGCCATAATCAATGCTAAGCAATAGAAAATTCTGAGTTCAATGAGTTTTCCGAGTTGGGTGCACCAACTTACATCAATTTATATCCACTGCCGACGGGTTCCAAGCTAAAATTCTTAATCTCCGAGTTATCGGGAGTTATAGACGGAACGATTAATCGCGGCGTCACATAAGCCAAGTTGACTAGCAGTACGATAAACGACTAGAGAAATACTATGCTTTAAAAACCTGCCAATTGGCAATGATAGGCAAACCCTATCAGAAGAACTCACGACTTTGAACATGTTTAGCTGCGATTCAGTGAAGAGCTCAAGTGAAACTAACTAAATGTTTATAAATAAGCGACAAGTTTTTGCAAAATACAAAAACATAAGAAATCCGGTTTTGAGTTCTTGGATTTAAGTTAATCAATATGTGATAATTTGGTTGTGGTATAAAAAAAACATGATAATAAATGCAAGCCGCCTCGTAGGTGTTGGATGCTTTTGAATCTCCTTGTATAGATAACATACTAAGTCTAAAACCTGTTGTGTCAAGCCATTCTTAAAGGTCAATAAGATTTTCAGAATGGATATATAGAGCAAAAACTATTTATAAACAAACATTGTTTATAGTTTTATGTCTTATAAACAAATGAATGATTGTGTTGAGTTTTGAGTGCTTATCAGTGGATTCTTTCTTAGGTTTCATTTTAACTCAGTCTTGTTTTTGTGAACGTGTGTGCGATTGTGAGTGTGTGAGTGCAGGGGCTGCAGCTCAAAACAAACACAACAAAATGCCCTCACATACACCCACGACACACACACAGACAGCAATCACGGCATACACATACCCACGCAGGGGAAAATTCACCGAAGATTTTTCATTTCTTTAGCGTTTAATTATATTCACTTACTTTGTCGCCATTGCTGCAACACCTTGTTTGCGCTTATCTCTTTTTTGCACTACACTTTATTGATTAATTAGTTTCATTTTTGCAGTAAATAACTTTACACTTCCCATTTTCGGTGTTTTATTAGCGGGGGTGGTTGGGCTAGAAATATCGATACACGAATGGAAACAACTCGCAGTGTGTCCACACATTTTTATTCACTTGCGCTAATGGGCATGCCAACCTACTTCAATGCATTGTTATCGATACTCTGCCATCAAAGCGCGGGCCATCTCTAGCGTATACCAAACAAGCCAAAGCAAAATGGCCGCCGTAGTGTAAAGAGTATACTTTTTTAAAGTTCGTGTTTTTCGCTTAATTTTGATAATTATTTATGAATTTTTATGAATTTTGGTGAGTTTAAAGGGTGCAACAAAGCAAACTCCATACGTGAAAGATAAAAGCAAATTCAAATCATCAATTATTCTATAATAAAAAGTGTTTTAAATCAATGCTATTGAGGTGCAACAGCAGCATTTACAACTCAAGTGTACAACCCCCGTGCCGCGTCGCCGTCGTCTTCCTCGTCGCCGCCGCCGTCGCGTTTACCCACACCCAGAGTCAGGCAACAAACAGGTTTTTATTGTGTACAGACGTGTGTTTTTTTCTCTCTTTTAATTTATGCACACACAACAGCATACACACACGCATGCACACATATAAACAAACCAAACATGAAGCATAAGCTTAAAAACGAGTAATACAAGAAAATACATAAATTTTACGTGCTCTCGCGCGAGTGTGTGTGTGGGTACATGTGCGTGACTGTGTGTGTGACGTGCTGTAAACAGCAGCAAGTAGTCGAAGGCAAAGCAACAGCGGCAGCAGCAGCAGAGTGCTAAAGTGGAGGCTAAGCAACCGAATCGAGCATAAGAGTGCGAGAAAGAGAGAGCAGTACTAAAAAGTAGAAGAAAAATAAAAACAACAAACTAAACGACGCGCTACACAGCTACAGGTGAATTGGTGGACTTGTTTGTTTCCCCCTCCTGCTTGCTTCGCAGCAGTCGTCGTCGAGGCGGTGGCCAGTGTGTGGAGTGTGTGAGCAAGTGTGCCTGACCAAGAACTGTAAAAGGCAGAAACGGGTTGTTGGTGGCTACCACCGAGTAGAAAATCTAATAAATTAGTAGCATAATCAATTCGCGTCGTTCTACTATGGCTTCGACTTGAGGCTTAAACGCATATCGAGAGCTTAACGAAAAGCAGTCAAGTAACGGTAATGCTAACGCTTTTATGCTTTTAATGCACAGATCGAGCGCTGCAACAACGCCCCAAAAAACAACAGCAACAACAACAAAAACAATAATTGAATTGAAAGCTTAAAAAAGGCGTCAAGAGGCAAAGTGTCAAAGTGGAACGCGCTGTGTGTCCCACTTAACCTCAAAGACAACTCTTCTCTCTCCCCCACCTCTCTCAAGTTATCTGTGTTCGTGCGTGTGTGTGTGTGTGTGTGGCGAGATGCACTTAGAAGTGTCTCTTCGTGTTGTTGTTGTTGTTGGTGATAAATGAAACTGCGTAAATATGTTTGCTGTTCGATTTAAACGCGTTCGTAAACTTCAATTCGAAACTCCCACGTTAATTTTACGCTTTTTGTGAATGAAAAACTTGTCGCGCCATATTTAAAAAATCTCGTATTTTGTTGCTGCACAAACGATTGTTGTTGCTTAATATTCAATTTTGTTGTTACACTTTGAATGGCTTCTGAATCATCTACGCTTCCGTTGAAACAACAGTCAGCGTCCATCGCCTGCCGATTTCGATTAAACTGGTTTAACCAACACACATACAGATAAATGATTCATGTAGGCGTTGAAGAACAAATCGGAAGTAAAGCGATAGGCGATAGTTGGCTGAAGCTTACACGATTGTTCCGTGGATAAAGAAGTAAAGCAATCAGTGAGTGAGGACAAAAAGTGCGTTGAACCAAACAAATGATAAGAGGGAAGAGAGCGAGAAGCAAGAAAAATTCTCGTAAATAACCATAAAGAGTGTAACTATGCTATCATTCAGAATTTATTAGCGTATTTATAGTATTTTTTATTTTCTTTTTCTGGCATCTATCCATAAACAGAGTAACTTTGCTATCATTCAGAATTTATGAGACTATTTAGAGTATTCCCTATTTTCTTTTGAACGTGATAGAAATGAATCTCTTACCTATAAGGTTGAAAGCATTTAGATTTCCTTAAAGGTATAGCACTGATTAGGCAACAGAACCATGAATAATTAGAATTGCCGAGACATAGCGAAAACAACAATTACCTAGCAAACAACTATGGCCAGAACCAGAATTGGCAGCCAGTCAGTCTGCGGGCATCGATCGTGGCACTTTATAAGGCAAATTCACAGGTGCCAGAACCACCTGTTGGCACCACATATCTTGCGACTTAAGACTTGAGTGTATTGGCTAACTGAACGCCCACTGACCAAACAGGTTGCATGGCATCAGAGATCAGGTTTCTATACACATTATGTATGGGTATGCCTGCATGATATATCTAATAAATATACGCAGAAATCAATTTCTTATGTGGCACGTACTACTACCCAGGGTGACTTATATATAGTATCTCTCGCACTTCCCACTCGCTACGAAGACATAGCAAACGCTTTAAAAAAACATAAACACAAACGACAAACGTGACATACATTTCACCGTTATCTCTTGATCAAGTCAAGTCTTATCTCTGTGTGTGTAACAGACACACACCCGAGCATCTTTATCAGTTAAGGAAACCCAAATAAAAAGTGCATGGGAAACGAGTCGGAAAAGGCGACAGCTGTACCCACAGCAACCGTCCGACCGACCGACTTATCGACAAACCAGACCCAACCATAGAAAGACGATGCTAATAGGTAACTCAAACTCGAATTTGAGATCATTAATTAGTGCCAGACGGACCAGCATTATTTTGTTTTTTTTTTAACTGGCAACTGGTGTGCGGAAAAAGCGGAACGCACTTCCTGGCATTGAACTAAATATGGGGGGCTTACGTATGATGAAACTTGAGAGCTAAACGAAAATATAAAATTGATAAACTTTATATGTGTACTTGTACTTTGGCGTCTGGCAATGAACACTGATATAACGAGGGCAGTTCAATGAGTAGCATTAAGAAACGTATTAAATAAGAGTCTAGGAAATACTCGAAACTCTCTGATAATTATTGAGAGACTAGGAAGTCACCCCTTTGACTTATAATATTTACAGTCCCTGATTTGAAGTACTAAACGTTTTACACGTTTCTCTTTGACAAAGACGAATGCATACTTGACAATTTTCTATACTCTTTTTTATGTACTTCTTCGGAGCAACCACAAAAAAAGCTTCGTTTTTTTGTGTGTGTTGATCTTAAAGCGGCCCTCGGTTATTATAAAAAATTCTTAAGGCCAATTGCGAGCCCCTATGCACTACGTTATATAGTTTCAACACTTGCCGCACCGTGCTGTGCACATTACAAAACCGACACATCGCATTGCCCCCGCGCGAGGGGTCAGAGAGGGGTCACTTGACCTGCTGTAAAAATGATGCGGCTCAGCGAGCGAGCGGTGACCGAGGGGAGACACAAATTCATTGACCAAGACGCTGCGAGACAAGACAACAAGTTGCGACCTTCGCTTGGCCAATAAAGTAATTTATTGAAGATCATCCGCGCGTAGGTAAAAGTTGTCCAAGTGTGACAGGCGCAGACAGACCCAAGCGACGAGGCGTGAGAAACTGTAGCACGAATTTTCCTATGTGTAAAAAAACCTGAAACCCAAAACGTGGAAATACCATGTGTGAAAACGTGTGAAGAGCTCCTTTAGCAGGACGACACGTTCTGTGATATTCTCTCTGCTAACGGCATACTTGTAGCTGATTAGCTGGTCTAGACAAAAGGCAACGTTGAGGAAATTAGCGGAAAATACCGCACGTGATTTCCAACAAAAACAGGAAAATTTCAAACTATGAATCATAGTCGAAGAAAAAACCACTGAGCCACAGGACGCGTTAAACGGTGCGTGACATATGCAGAGGAGAGAGAGCCGGAGAGAGGAAGAGAGACAGCTAGTAAGAGGGCGCATACAGCAAGCGCAGTGCCTCTCAAACTGTAACTCAAAGCGAGAGAGAGCGTAAGCGAGCGTGGGTGTTTGTCGCTCGGTCGGTCTTCGCTGTTGCCATTTCTGCTTTACGTTTGCCATTCGCACATTTGGCTCATTTGTTGTGTTCAACGTTTTTAGTGCACGACGAGTTCGCCCAACGCGCGGTTCACTTTGTGACTTCGCCTTCGCATAGAAAGTGTGAAAATTGTGCGAAATTTAAGAGCAACAAACACGTTTTGTTTGTTAGTTACACAAGTGGAATTTGTTTATTCGGTTATTCGGTAATAATATGTAACAAGTGAAATTGTTTAAGTCCAAAAAAACAATAGAGAGAAAGCGGCAGACAGAGTTGCCGGCTCAATACTTAAGTAATTAGGCTATAATAAATAAATAAATTAAAATTAAAATTAATTAGGCCTGACTGCTTATAGTGAATGTTGAATAAATAATTAAAGCAATACAAAGCTCTAAACACAACTTTGGCCTTGTGCATCACGTTAATAACCCATAATAAAGATCAAAAATCAATAGAAACGTAAAGTTCAATTAATAGTTGATTCAATTGAGTGCGAGAGGAAGTGCAGCTGTCGCGTTTGGGTCGTATAAAATTGCTGAGCAAAACAAAATAACTGACAATCTTTTTCTTTTTATGTCTCATTTCATTGCAGGTTTTGCGTTTTCATTTGAGCACATCAGCTAATAGCATTCAAAAAGAAGAACAAACAACAAGACGTAGTGAAAATTACTATATGCAGTTGGCACAACAACAGCAGCAGACGATAAAGGCAATGTTAGTGACTGCAGTGGCAGCGACAACGGGCACAAGAATGACAGCCATCGTCATGACAAACGGACGGCAGTGATTAAAACCAGTCAGGCCAGACTAGCCCCATTGGCACCAGCAGCAGCGCGAACTGCCCCGAGCCACTCAGTCTGTGAGTGCGATAGCAGCTGCATCAGCACCAGCACCAGCAGCACCACCCAAGCGACTGGCAGCCAACGCCACGGCTGAATCATCAGAAAAAGTAAACAGTGTCTGAAGTGCGCTACTAGGGCAATTGGAAATACTTAATATAACTAAGGAACACGTCAAGATAACTTCAGCGTTCATCGGCAACAGCAGCAGCAACAATGTCTTGTTTAAGGGTTATGTGTATTAGTACCTTAATACTGAATCTGTTGTGCATCGTTACCATCCTTGCTTGGATGCCTGATGTGCGACCCGATCTGCAGACGAGTAAGTTCCATAGATTGCTGCTCATTATTATTATTATTATTATTGTTGTAGTTGTAGTTGTCGTTGTCATTGTAGTTATCATTGTAATTGTTTATTTGTGCCACTTGTTTGTTTTTCCGCTTCTCTCTTTGTTTCTTCTTTCGCTTGGCGTTTTATCATCAATGACAAGTTGCTGTGTGGACCAAGGCTTATCGCGCCCAATTTTTCGCAATGTTTGCAACAAATTAGCGTTTCCTCTGAAGCAACTCACAGGAAAATTGGGCCAAATAATGACCGCACTAATTGCGTTGTAGCATTAGATTTGGTCATTACTTAGTTACTGCTACTATGTACTATGGCAATGACAGCTTAATTACATAACCAAAAGAACTGAGAAGAAGACACTCACTTCTTTTGTATTCAAACTTGTTTGTCATCTGAATCAATTTTTATAATGTTTTTTTGTTTTCCATTTGCATTACAGAGGCAGACATTGTGACGGCGAGTTTCTTTGGCAACACCACGGACTATTATAAGATTTTGGATCACGATGATGATAGTATACTGGTTGGGGCCAAGTAAGTATGCCGAGAGAGCTTCCGAATATGTAGAAGAATGCTGCGATTCGATTTGGCAAACAATGAATTTCTCGCTACCTGAGCTGCATAAACAAACATTGGCTTTTTTTATTGGCACGAGTTAGGTTAAATATTTATGAAACGCAAATGAATCTCAATAGTAAAGTGTGTGTGTGTGTGTGTGTGTTTGATTCGCGGAATAATTAACGCGTCATTGATATAACTTAGGTGTTTTTGCTGTTGTGTCAATGCTTATAGTATATACTACTTTATTATATGAACAGTCCCGCCCGGTACAACAAGTGCAAATCTCGCATTTCTCATATTTATTTTCCTGGAAGTAATTTACAAAATGCCAGATACAAAACAATTTCCAGAACTCACAGAGCTTGTTGTTTACTTGGCATTCGCAAGAAACACAATGCACATTTCCATGTGCATATCAAAAACAATTGCAAATACTATTAAAAACATTTGTGATAATAATAATAAATACAAATAGTAAGCCGTGCATGCAAAGATAAACGTGCCTTTATTTTAACTCTTCTTGTTCCATAACGTCATCCCGTCGAATGATTCAAGCAAACTGAAAGTAAACCCTATATAATTAAAATAATCAAAAGCTATGCATACTTTAATAATACGTTCTTTGGTTAAATTACGAGCATAGCCGAGTGGGAAAGCACGTCGAGGCCAACAGCATTTTGGCATTTGGATAAATCAAGAAGTGAGAAATAAAGAAGGAGGAAACTGTAGATTTTAGTAAGCTTGTTCAGCTCTAGTAGTGTCTCTATGAGATGGACATTTATAGGGAATTTAAAACGCAATTGCATATTTAAGTACTTGTTGCTATGTATGAGTTCTAATTACTTGCTAAAAACGCAACCTTGACGAACTGCTGCCATGGTTCTCTCTCTCTCTCCTCTTTCATTTTGTATCTATGTGTGTATATACTTTGTGTATGTGTGTGTGTGGCTCATCTATTTTGGCTTGACTGCTGCCTGGCAATTTGCTTCATTAGCAGCCTGCACACACGCCAACAACTCTGGCAATTAAGCGAATAATTCGATTGTCTGTTTTGCAGGGACGTCATCTACAACATCAGCATGCGGGGACTGAAGGAAAACAGTCGCCTGGTATGGCCTAGCTCTGGTGCGGATCGTGAGCTGTGTGTGCTGAAGGGTAAACACGAACGGGATTGTCATAATTATTTACGTGTACACGCCCGCCTCAGCGATGGACAAGTGCTACTGTGTGGCACCAATTCCTACAAGCCACGCTGTCGACACTATGCGCCCGCCGAGCAGACAACAGATGCAGTAGACGCGAGCAGCAGCAGCAGCAGTTCCAGTAACAGCATGCGATATGAGATTACACGGGATGTGGAGGCGCAAGGTCTTTGCCCCTATAGCCCCACCCACAATAGCACCTATGTCTTTGCCGACGGGCAATTGTATAGCGCCACTGTGGCTGACTTTTCCGGCGGTGATCCTCTAATCTATCGCGAGAATCTACGCACCGAGCAATACGATCTCAAGCAACTCAATCAACCGGATTTTGTGGGCGCCATCGAGCGCAATGGCTATGTGTTCTTTTTCTTTCGCGAACTGTCCATGGAGTATATTAACTTTGGCAAGGCGGTTTATTCGCGTGTGGCGCGTGTCTGCAAAAACGATCGTGGTGGACCCTATAATCATGGCAAAAGTTGGACATCATTCATCAAGGCGCGCCTCAATTGCTCAGTGCCAGGCGAAATTCCATTCTACTTTGATGAAATACGTGAGTGTGGCAAAAGCAACTGTATTTCTTTCTCTTCTGTAACTGTTATTCTTATTTCTCTCTCGTGCAGAGGCTATAAGCCCGATTGTGGAAAGCGGTCCCAATGCACTAGTTTATGCGGTGTTTAACACGCCAGTTAATGCTATACCCGGCTCGGCAGTTTGCGCCTTTCGTCTGGATGATATATTGGCCGCTTTTGATGGAGACTTTAAGTCGCAAAAGGATTCACAATCTCATTGGCTGCCCGTAGAGCAATCACAGGTGCCCAAGCCGCGTCCCGGTCAATGTGTCGATGACTCTCGTACACTCTCAAGTATTTCGGTGAACTTTATTAAGAATCATCCGTTAATGGAGAGCGCAGTGCCTGCTCAGCACGGCCGTCCGTTACTGACCAAGGTGACGCTGCAACATCGACTGACAGCCATTGCAGTAGATGCTCAAGTCAAGGCTTTGAATGGCATGCACTACGATGTCATCTACAGTGGCACCGATGATGGCAAAGTTGCAAAGTTCATTAACACTTTCACAACACACCAGAACAACACCGTGGATCGCCTACGCACGGTTGTTATCTCAGTAAAACAAGTGATGCCACTGGGCACGCCTGTGCGTGAATTGGTTATCTCCTCCAAAAAGAATACGCTTGTTGTTGTGAGTGACGGGCGACTGGTTACGGTGCCCTTGCATCATTGCTCACTGATCGTTGACTGCCTGGGCTGCCTTAGCCTTCAGGATCCAAACTGCGCGTGGGATCTGCAAACGCATGAGTGCAAGAACCTGGCTGCTAGCTCGCATAAGTTCGGCACCAAGACCTATCTGCAAAGTCTCAACACAACCAAGAAAGCTGCAGCTGCATTGTGTCCAAAAACCGCAGCAGATCCTGTGATTGTTACCATGGCTCCAACACAAATGGAGGAAGCGAAGAAACTGCACTATGCTAGTGTAGGCGCTGATGCACCAGAAATTGTGACCAGTCAGGAACAACAGCCCTCGGGCGTAGGCTCTGACTTTGCGCTAAATGACTATATAGATGAGAATAAAATTCCACAGGCTTCAGTGGATCCGGAGCAAGTAATGACTAATCTGCACGGTAAGTGATGAAACCAAAAAAGAAAGATTGTAAAGTCGAGTTTTAAACTTTCCGTTTTCTCTATTCCTTTTCAGATCCACAAAAGTCAATAGCTGAGGTCAATGAGCTACAAAAGGCCCAACCCTTTACGAACTTAAGTGTAGCTTTCATGATACTCGGCTTGTTGTTTACATTCTTATTGGGTGGATTTGTTGGCATTAAAATGAGGAGAACATACAGCGAGAGCCGCTTGGATGCCAACCACCGCAACCATTTTGACAAGCCAATGTAAGATATAAAAGTGATCTCTTCTGCGATTTGTATTCCCAATCTAACTGTCCCTTTTCCGATCTGTCCCACAGGCAATTCAAGCATCAAAACAGCGGCAAAGACATTAATTTATTATTCAACTCGAATGCATACACTACGACGCAAAAAACACCAAATCTGGATCTTGAAAAGGATCGCAGTCACGAGTGCAAAAACTCCACCGAACATTTGGAAAAGGATCTGCCCAACAAAACGTCCACTCTGACGAAAGTGAAGCGCACTTATATCTGAGAGCGAAGGAATCATGATCATCAGTTTTCTTGGTGGCCAGTTTACCACAAAATTAGTCGAATTTTCTTTGTTTATGTTGCAGTTAGTTGTAGTAATCCCCACACGACCGGACATAGCAGCAGTTTTACGGCGCGTTTGAAACGCGTCTCGGCACATCCGAAACTGTTGTGCTATCTTATCTTTAGTTTTTTTGTCAAGATTTAGTTAAATTTATTGATAAGGCGCAGCCTCGTCGGCTACGTTGGCTTCGACGTAGCTATCGAGGCGGCGCACGTCTATATGTTTATTTGATAGAATAGAGTTTCATAAGTGCAAAAATTGTGAGCTTATTCCCGATTGCATATCACATGACAGCTAGCACACACATATTGCAGGTCACTCAAAAATTGGCTATGTTTTTTTGAACACAAATTTTTGATTGTGCCCAACAATGTCGAACCCACCCACGAATCGAATAATTTTCTCGAAATTCAGATTGATTATAATTCTGTACAAGTATTTTGTTAGACTGAATGTTTCTCTAATTCTTTTAAGTGTTCTACAAACGGAATGCTATATGATAATTAATTGTGTGTTTTGTGGCTAACAAAAAAACAACAGCAATACAAATTATATACATATATTATATATAAATAACAAGAAGCTCAATAAGGAATTGAATAAGAGAATGTATTTTTGTAATTTTGTAATAGTACCACCTAGACTAAGATAATCACTTGATACGTCAAGTTTCAATTCTGCGGTCAACACATAAATGAGGCTGATTCATAAGAACTGAGATCCCTTGATAAGGCAGCCCTTAAAAAGCTAAAAAAAAAAAATAAGAAAAAAACCTACAAACACGCACAAAAAAGAATGCACGCGCCTTAAAAAAACAAAAAAACAATTTCATATGATTGCCTATATATTTAGGCCTTAAATGTAAAGTTAAACATCTAGACTAAGAATATACATAATAAATACTTGCATGTATTTTAACACAGAATCAGCATTTTAATATGTTTATGTTTATCATTTTAAGCTGTTGTCCGTCCGTAGCATGCAATTTATTATTGATAATGATCATAATATATTTTTATATGTACATGTATCTAATAAACTAAGTACAATTTTAAGCAAACAAAATTTTATGAAACAAAACAATCCCACAGAGCTTAAAAACATATACACATGAATGAGCTCTTATGACTCACAAATAACACCTTAGTGTAGATCAGAGGTGAGCAATAATATATATTTTAAAATTCTCACATTGTGATAGATTTTATTGAAATTTAATGATATAAACGATTGCCTTTTTGATTGAAAAACAATGATATATATGAAAAAGAGTCTGATTGCATGCTTGAGATATTTACGATTTGTCTTCCGACTGAAGGAAGCAAAATAAAACCGAAAAATTGTAAATTTTATATATTTAATATACGTGTGTGTAATGTACTTGATATGTTGTTGTAAAGGCATTCAATGAGCTATGCTAAATTTAATAAAGTCGTCATTTTTAATACAATTTCAACGGAGTTTTCTTCATTGAGGTTAAAGACAGAAACTAAACAATCCAAGTCAGGGGTTTCCCATCAAAAATGGCTTTTTTAAAGTTTCTTAGTGAGACAACTTTTCAAACAGAGGACGGCGGGTTATCCGGATTTATTTTTATACCGGTAAACGAGCTGCAGCTGAATCTGCCAATTGCTTTGGATTGGATGCTTTACTTACCAATGAAGTTAGTATTTTTATGCGAGTTTAAAAAAACACTGAAGTACAGCGCCTAAAACTACATTTACATTTATCGTTGCAAAGAAAATGATTAGTTGGGCGCGTGCTAGGTCTTTACCTTCGTTGTCTATGCACGATGAAAATGCGGCCCTGATTTTACATGTAAATTTATCGTGTTATCGGTACATCGCTACTATCGATTATTGTGAAGCTTAGTTTCTTATTAGACTATTGATAAATACAAACAAGAATTTTTGCATAGAACCAATTTTCTAATTGAATTTATAAATAACGCAATAAGATGAACATAAATTTACCCAATTTCAATGTGAAGAATTTGGTCAAGGAGGCGGGCAGCACAATATCGCGCGTCGTGCAGGTGAGTAAATACATGAACGATGCTTAAGCAATACTAGCAAAAGCAAAGCTCACTTTGGGGACTGGGAAATGTGGCTGGGGTAGCGCCTGCCTGCCTGTGGTGTGGCATGGGGAAGGGGGGCTGTGGTTGGCACGAGCTGCGCAGTCGATTGAGTTTTCTTGCGCTCATCATCCTTGCCCTTTTCCAGTTGACAGAGGAGAAACTGGGCACCACAGAACGCACCGAATATGATTTACACTTTCAAAACTTGGCCGAACGCGCCGACGTGACCAAAGCATGGACTGAGAAAATAGTGCGGGACACCGAGTCGGTGTTGATACCGAATCCACAGAATCGCGTCGAAGATTTCATATTCGAGAAGATTGAGAAATCAAAGCCGAAGCGCCTCAGTAATCTGGAGCATCTGGCGCTGGACATGATTGAGGCGGGCGGTGATTTCGGTCAGGATATGGCGTACGGTCAGGCGCTAATTAAGGTGGGCCAGGCCGAGCAGAAGTTGGGTCAGTGTGAGCACGACTTCATTGCCACCTCGGGCATTTGTTTTACGCAACCGTTGCGCAAATTTCTCGATGGTGAAATGAAGACAATCAGCAAGGAGCGTGGCATACTGGAGACCAAACGGTAAGCCCTGAGCTACTCCTACACCTAATGCAACGCCTTCTAATTGTTTGTGCATCTCTTGCAGCTTGGACTTGGATGCGTGTAAGAATCGTGTGAAGAAGGCGCGCAGCATGTTGGGCCAGCAGGCGGTAAGTGTGCCAGATGTGGTGGAAGGAAAGGGTGCGGGGTGTCTAATAAATTTAGCAATAAGCTCATTATGGATTTTTGCCTTTGCTTTTACTCTTTGTGCTGCTTCATCCTCTTTGTGGATTTCGCCCTCTCTCTCTGTGTGTGTATGTGTTTGTGTTGTGCGTGTAAATCTTGATTTGTGCTTTACAGAAAGATGGCATCTCGCCAGAGGCCGTCTTGGAACAGGTACATCGCGCAACGTGGCGCCGCCTTTTACTGCTCTTTCTTTTATTTTCTTGATCCCATTCCGTTTGCCATTACTAACGATTTATTGTTTATTATCCTCGCTAGGCGGAACGAGATTTGCGCGTGGCTCAGGCCGAGTTTGATCGCCAGTCGGAGATAACCAAGCTGCTGCTGGACGGCATTAGCACCTCGCAGGCATCCCATTTGCGTCATCTGCATGCCTTCGTTCAGACCCAGGTGCGATACTACAAGCAGTGCGGCGATGTTATGGATCAACTGCAGCGGGAATTGGCCAAGTAAGTGCAGCTAGCTCTGGCATGGATATGTCCGCTTTGAGCCAAGTCAAGACATATCCAGGCCAAGTGATAGATGTTATTAGAGCTACCCCCCGGGACACCATGTAGCATTTGAATTAGGCGGCACTGTAGATTCAATTCAACTTGCACCTCGTTTCGCTCTTGTGGCTATCGTTTCTCGTTGCGTTTGTTGTTCACCTTTCGGTTTTTTGTTTGTCTCTTTGTTTTCTTGTGAACTTACAGAATGCAGCCCGGCAAGCCACGCCTGCGCATCAATAGCGAAGATGTCGATGGGCCTCCCAGCATAGTTTCGTCGCATTCCTTTGATTCCGACCTCAATTCGCCTGCCTTAGCGTTAGATTACGATTATGATAGCGTAGATATTGGCCAGGCCAAGGTGCTGACGCATCTGCTGGAAGATTTTGAAATCGAGTTCGATACGAGCGCCATAACAACGGTTTAATTCGCAATTAGCCTTAAAAGTCCAAAATCAAAATCAAAATCAAAGAAAATTAATCGCCTTGCTGCACACACACATGTTGTATACGTAAACATTTTGTACAAATCAATTGTTATTGTTGTTGTTGCTGTTGTTGTCAATTAGCTAGTCCAACTTATTGTTGAAATTGTGACGGTTTCATTAGCTAGCACCCCGATTCCGTGTCATAACATCTGCATTAAACTCTCTCTGCCTCTGCGTCTTTCCCATCTCTCAGCTTGGGAGGCCCCACCCCATATGCGCCGCTTGATCTACAGGATGCTACAAAGCCCAATGCCGCCGGATCACGTGGTGGTGCTGGTGGTGCAAACAACAGCAGCACCGGTGCCGCTGGCGGTGGCCACAGGCCAAATCAGTCCATGCCAGTGCACGTCAACACGGATCAAATGCAGCGTGCACGCGTTTTGTGCTCCTACGACGCCAAGGATCACACGGAATTGAATCTCAGCGCCAACGAGGTGAGTCAACAGACAGAAAATGTATCAAATTGAAGCTAACTAATGTTTTCACTCATCGATTGCAGGTCATCTTCGTCGCCGAATGCTCACCCGTCAACGAGGACTACATGTATGGTAAACAGGGTTTGATGAAGGGCCTGGTGCCGCGTGCGTTTGTCGAGATGCTCGACGAGGAGCACGATGTCACACTCTAAGCGCATCTGCAAATGCGCATGCGAATGAATACTCCAAAATTGAAAGGCGGAAATACTCACAAGGCGTTTAGAGGAAGAACAATTCCATTCCATACAAGTAGTTCATACATACATATGCAAATGATGCAAGAAAGTACAATAATTTATCAGAATATACATATACAATATATACATTAGCTTAGTCTCCATGTCGTTCGATCTGTGTGCCTCATGATGATGTCGCCCCACACCTACGCCCCACCACAACAAACAAACACAGGAAAATGATATATGCATTCCAGCAACAATACTCATGCAATATACTCCACATATATACTATATAGAGGTGCCTGCAATCCTCACTATCCTTGCTCGCTGCTTTTAACTCAATTATTATTATATATACTATATATATCAAAGTTGGCTAAAATGAGCACCTCCTATGCAATGCAGTTGTTTAAAAAAAAAAAAAAAAAATTCCTTAAAATATCTATACTATTATTATTATATACTATATACAAGGCAAATCTCAATTACAATCTATTAACTAATTACTTACTATATATTATATATAGTGCGAAAATGTTAACAATATTTCCAAAATGAAACATTTATTATTGTTAGTCCATGTTAACTAGGCAAGTCTTTGATCAACTTCAATTATTTATCTTGTTCTCACGCTTCTCAATCTCATTATTGAACAAAGTATTATATATATTATATATTTTATTTGTATTATTTTGCTAGTTCTTTACGGTTAATTAAGTTTTCGAATATGCTCTAAGATTGTTAACGATCAAAATGAAGATAAAAATCAAATTCGCCTGCTACACTTTGTTAGACTCTTTGGTGCAATTTTCCCAAGTCAATTACAGATTGCTTATAGAGCTTAAGATGATAATCCAAAAAAACACCAAGCCACATGCCACGAAGAGCCAGCCCCAGCGGGTCTTAGCGCTTAATTAAAGAAACTAAGATCAATGCTAACGATAAAGTTAATTAACTAAATTAAACGTACAATAATACAATGCATAGGAGCAATAAACAACGATCTTTAGGTTTTCAACATTTAGACAAATGATTTTAAGCAAATAAGCACACATCTTAAAGTGTATAACAAATGTATTAAACAACAATAAATATAAAAAAAAATAATGATATGAAATATTTATGGTTTATGTACAAATTATCGTGAAATGTGTGTAATTCATATGTAGCCCAAGAAACAACTGTCATCTCTCTATATTTTTCACATCAAATAGTTTATTTCATGGTTTAACTATATATTCATATACACATATATATATTTATATTGGGGGTATTTGGCAACAAAAAAAAATCGCAACATAATCACAATTATAGACGAATCGTAAATTCATTTCATATATTTATACATTTACTATATTGTATATACTCATTCAGTCCCAGCTTTCAATCATATCATCACCATGATCAAAATCGACATCATCATCATCGAAATCAGGATCATCATCATCATCGAAATCGTCATAATTATGGAAATCGAATTCGAGATCATCGTAATCAGCATCGCTATAGAAACCCATATCGAACAAATGTTGACGACAGCCTGCATCCATTGAATCATCTGAATTGGGATCTGTGTCACAGTTATCCATTTCATGCAGATTTAAGAAGCACAGATCTGACGATGAGGGCTCTGTTAGTGACAAATCGACTATATCCTTGCCTGCCACTTCCGAAATGTCCTTCATTAATGTTGGGATACCAGTGTGGTATGCAAACAGTTTGATGGGAAGCTGTCGCTCGGACTCCTGTCGTCGCACTTGCAGACGCAGTTTGAATACCAAATCTTTGACAAACTTGTCTGTAATATAGGGGCAATCCAACAGATGAAGTATATGCAGTTTGGGACAAGCGAAAATAATGCGTAGCAAGGTATTGTCGCAGATGGTGTAATTCGTCTTAAGACGAATCTCTTCCAGGTTTTGCAAGGAGCATAACACCTCCATGTCACCATCGTTGATCTTTTCACAATTCGATATAATCAGAGTTTGCAATGCGCTGAGATTTGCAATCTGTACTAGCATCGGTGTAGTAATGCAGTTTCTACCGCGGATTTCCAAATACTGCAGTTGCTCCGACTTGTGTTCAACGAGCGCCTTGAGCAACTCCGAATGTATTGGCCTGCCATCCATGGGACTGTGCACAATGAGCTTCGTCAAGTGTGGCAACTTGGCTAGATCATCCACTCCAGCGAAAGGGTCCATGCCCGCTGCTAATAACGATCGTCTTCAAGACTCGATCTTGTGGCATTTGCTCTAGACTTGTGGCTATACAAGAGATTCCCTTGACGTTTAACTCCTTGAGCAGTGGCAACGTTTCAAACGATTTCGCCAGATTCTGCGGCTTAATAAGCACGCAGCCAGAAAGTATTAGGTTCTCAATGGACGCTGGTAAGCTCAGATGCATGTTGGCGCCCGTTAAGTTGGCATTATTGGAAATGTCGAGTTTCTTAAGCTGAGTTAGATTTTTCAACGGAGTCAGCGCGTCGTTGCGAAGATCACAGCTGTCCAGTTTTAGTTCGACAAGCTTCTGAATTTTTGCAAACAACTTGATCATGTTCTGTGCAGTTATTTTTGTTGCTTTTATATTCAAGGACTCCAAATTGATGCAATACGCGCCCAGATATTCGAATAGACGCTGGCGATGACGCGATGGTACAACGCCTTCGAATCGCTTGACGAATTGCCCCGAAAGCATAAAGAAATCACGCACATCCCACAGGGTCATTTTCTCGAAATCGTTTAAGTCTATATACTTATCCAGAGATGGCGACATTTGCTCATACACGCTGCGAAAGCGAACGCAAATGCGGGCAAAATGTATGCGATCGACCAGCGAAAGGAATTTCAATATATGCCCCATGCAATGATCATTTAAACGCATTATCTCTGGCGGCGGGGACTGGTTGTCTTTGGCCAGCGGTCCATAGGCGTCAGGCTGATACCAACTGTAGTTGGGCTGCACGCACAATCGTTTCTTGTTCACATAGTGCGCCATGCGCATCAATGCCCTGCAAAAGGGAAAAGGTTAAAGGTAAATCCTTGAGAACCTCCCCCTTTTTTCTTCCCCTAACTTACTTGGTTGCACTGCTCGCATCACTGAAATATACATAGCCAGTCCTCCTACGCGGTCTGGCTGCAGCTTCGATTCCTTCCATTGATGGCTGAAACAATTTCAGATAGATGACATGTCCGAACTTCTCGAAATATGCATACAGCTCTAGCAGTGTCAACTGAAGGAAGGAATGCGTTATTGGCTATTTAATAATTAAATGAAGCTTAAGTGTTCCAATTACCTCTGGCGCAACATGGAACAAAAATAACTTCTTCACTAACACATGGTCTTCGGTGTAGGCCAAATCGTTTTTTAAATAAAATGCGTTCTTCGCTAGAAACCTCTCTCTGAAGGAAATTGGTTCCATTTCAATAGTATTGAAAAAACCACCTACACGATTTGGAAAATAATACAACAATTTTCTGCGCACTCCGAACAACGCAGGGTAGAGAGATTTTATGGAGGAACTAAGCACTAGTTGCACATCTCTAGCTGAAGGCTATTTGTTTGTGTTATGCATTGCATACACAAGTTTCGATATCAACAAAAATATTCGATAACAAGTGATTTTAAAAATGTTATTTGATATCGATGTTTAAAATCACGTTCTAATAAAACCGATAGGCCAAGAAGTGAAATCGTTTATGTTACAGCTACCGATAAGCAATTTAATCGAAAATAACATACATACTTATCGAAATTTAAATACTCCCAAATAACTCAATGAAAGCACAAAAATTAAACAAAATGTTTCTCTTTTCCACTTGCTCTCTTTAATTTAAAATACAAGTAATTCAAAGCCTTCCTCTAAAGCTTACAAAAATCGCCAGTTTCTGTAGAAAACCATTATATAGTACGTATTTTTGTGTATTATAAATATATGTACAAATTAACGATTAAATTCACTAGTTGCATTATACAGAAGTGCTACTTAGAAAAAGTCTTGATTCTTATGCCAGAAAATCAACAAACAGCATAATACATAGTTAATAGTACGTGTCTATTTACAAATTGGCGCTGCCAGCAGCGTCTTGAAAATGTAACAAAAATAAATCCCTTTAACTTCGTTTTATTTGATTTCTTGTCTAGTTGTGTTTGTGTGTTGTGTTAGTTTGTTGGGCCGATTGTCACGATAGTATCCAGGAGTGTATAATACCTGCGACAATGGAATAAATAAATTATAATTATTTTTCAGTTTATAATCGAGTTGCAGTGAAGCTCTTACGATTTTCGCCGGGAGAAAGCGTTATATGTATGTCCTCACGATTGAGTCTCGGCGCTGCAAGAGAACAGGCGAAATTATTATAAAACATATTAATAAATAAATAGTGAGGAAATAAAAAAACAAGCGAAAAATGCAGCTGCAGCAGCAGAAACAACAAACAAAAACTGTGTAAATATTTAAATAATATTTTCTTTATTTACGCAAGCTGCTTAATATATAATAATAAACTTTCGTTGGCTTAGCAATAAAACAGATAATGAGGCATTTGCAATTCATATATACATAAATACGATTAAAACATAACTAGATAAACTAGGTTAATAAGTATGTGGTGGTTAATAGTTAATATGGAAATAATTTTATACTCTGTATGTTTTTTTTCTTTGTATTTTTTATAGTGTTTTTTCAAGTGTCTTTCGATTGAGCAAAGAGCTTCTTAACGCACTCACACATATCTATTTATGACTTTTTCACTTAGGGAAACTAGTTTTTAATTCTATCACAGTTTCAAGGTTGCAGCATCATGCAGACAGCAACGGAACGAGGAGCAGGCCATGCATGTTAGTGAACAACATTGGATTTGTTTTACATTAATAAGGTTATGAACTATCGAAGGTACTATCGCGTAATTCATGTAGTTCCCATTACTTAAAGAGCTTAACTTGCTGATTAAAACTCTAGTTAATTTCTCGAGAGACTACTATCAAAAGTCTTAGAGCGATTGTAAGTACTAAAGCAATGGGAGAATATATTTTTGTAAATTTTACGATAGTACAATCGAGTAGTTTACATGCACTAATATGTCAAGTCCTTGTCAATTAGGACGTGCGTTGTTTTTGTTGGGTTATATGCATATTGGGCAAGCCAGAGAACAACAAAGCAATCAATCAATCACGCTGTTGTGGGCGCAGCAGCGGCAGCGGGGGAACTAGCGGCATTATTGGCATTATCAGTTCCTCCGCTATGCACAATGCGTATCATACCCGGCTGAATCCTAACATTTTCACAGGCTTCGCAAACGTTCAGTTGCGGATGGTTTCGGAATGTACACATTATGCAGGACCACATATCAAGTGGTTCCTCGCCTTCATCCACCTCCGATTCGGAGAGGGATTCCTCCTCATCTTCCTCATGGGTACGAGTCGATGTCGCTGCCGACGTAGCTGCAGCTGCTTGCGCTGCTGCTGCTTGTGCCGCTGCTGCAGTTGCTCTTTGCTGCTCCAGAAACTGCTGAAACTGATAGTATTGCGCATAGGTTGGTGGCGGTTCCATCATTTGCTGATAGCTATACGGTTGCAGTTGCGGCGGCGGCACACAGGCTGAGCTTGGTGCACTACTCGGCCCATTCAGATGGGCGTGTTGTGGTGGCCCAGTTGGTGCCGCTGGCAACGTGCGGATACTCAGCGTATTTGGCGGTGCCTGATTGCGATTAACGGCTGCGGGCTGATACTGTGCCTGATGGCTGGCAGGTGCCGAGAACTGACGATTCATAGAATTGCCGGACGGCGGAGCAGCAACAGTTGCAGCAGGAGGATCTGCTCGAGAATGAGAATGTTACGACAATTGATACGATTTTGTTTATTTTTTTTGCCTTACCATTTATCAGCCGCTTGCAGGCTTCAGTCAGTTGGCTAATTTCTCTGTCCAGTCTTTCGGATTCACCCGCCGGTATGGGTTCGGTCAGTATATTGATCTCTTGCTCCAGGCTAAGCAGACGCTTCTTGTTGTCCCGCAGCGCGTTCGCCAGTTTATCGCGCCGCGTCTTTTGCCGCTCAATGGTCGCCGCATGGGCTGAGAAAGAGAGAGGGGAGAAAATAATAATTGATTACTGCGAATCTATAGTTATACTTTATATTTATGTATGTATGTATGTATGTATGTATGTGCGTTTACCACACCTATATATGCAGCTCTATTTATAGGGCTTAATACCTCACATTTTATTACTCTGTTTGTTGCTAAAAATAATGGCGCGCATTTTTGTTCGCTCGCTCGAAAGTTCATAAACAAATTTAAATTTAGTCAAAATGCGCAAACCCTCACACACACACACACACACACACACGCTACAACAAAAAAATCAATCTAATAATAATTTATTTTTTCTGAAAATAAGCAGCGCATCGCCCGATTTGAAACGATATTTGAATTTTCAATTCAAAGAAATAGAAACAAAAAATAAAATAAAATTAAATTAAATAGAATAAAAGTTGACGGAAAATATTTTTAGACATTTTGATAGATTTCTAGCGGAAATAGCAAAACAGGGCAATGGGCCAAGGGAGGATCGCAGACATAAAATCACACATATGTACATATCCCTCTCTGTCTATATATTTCGTATAAAATTCGTACGTCATTTTCGTGAGTTTGCAAACATTTTAATTGATCAATTTCGCCTTCATTAATGGCAATTCCAAAGGCGCAAAAATAGGCTAAAATAAAAAATGTGATTTCTTGACGCTTCTTTCAAAATTCCTGGCTAAAAGCGAATGCCTTACGTAGGGGTCTGTCTTTAAAGTGTTTTTATACCTCGTGATTAAATGTCAACGAGACAATTTTCCATCATTATCGTCATTAACATTTTCTCTCTATTCTATTCTATTCTATTCTAAACTTTGTTCCCAGCCCACGCTGCGTATGCTTAACGTGTCAAGTGAACCGCCATATACGATCTAACGGCATTCGACGCGCACGATCTGCGCCCTCTCGCTAGCTTGCCGCATTTTACCCTGAACTTGAACGAGAACTCAGAGAAAGAAAGAGAGAGAGAGAGCAACGAAAACATTGCACAAACAGACAGCAAAAAGAGAGCAAAATTTCCTTGTGTAAATAAAATACGATAAATTGATGCGGCCTGCGGGGGAAGAGTACGAGGGGGCGATACGAAAAAGAACCCCAATGCGAAATGGGCAAAGGCCAAAGCAACCAGACAAGAGACATAACGACAGCCGCACTACGCGAGCGTGTGTGTGTGTGTGTGTGTGTGTTTGTGTACCGCAGCGTGGGCGAACTAGATATAGATATATAGATAATATAGGTAAATTATCTTAAAATTGCAAAAAGGGAGAACATAATGCACAAATCAAACGAGAAAGAGAAGAATGCAAAACACACACACACAACGATAATTGAAATAAGCTTCAAAGGATTAACAGGGGGATTAAAAACAATTTATATACACGCTGTCTATAAATTATACTATATATTTCTCTTGGCACTTTATTTAGTTAATATCGACTTGATGTCTTGGAAAATAATTAAGTCGAAATAACTTGAAGAAATTCGGAAAAATTGCTAGAAATTTCTTGGGAAAAAATGTTGCAGAGAAAATATTTCGGCAATTTTTTGTTAATCTTAAAAACAATACGCTTTATCATGCCTTAATTTATAATATTAACTTGCCAATTTCACAACAAACGCAACAAAACAAACCGAGTCTCTTTCTCGTTTTGTTTTCGTTTTCAGTTCCTTTTTTTTCGTTTTTTTTTTTTGGCGTAATTCAATTTGTTATCAATTGTAAACAGAATCGATTGATAAGTCTGGCAATGGAGAATGGCACAGCGTGTGTTCTAATCAAAAAAAGAACCAACATAAATAGAACTAGACGCCAAAAAAAAAACCGCTACCTTGTCGCATATTTGCAGGAAACATGTGATTCCAGACATGTGTGGCAGAGCGTACTATAAACATATAGGGGGGTTTTTAGGGCATTGGATATTAAGTGAAATTAACTATCGGCATAATAAAGAAGCTAACTGTTTTCACACACAGATAGGAAAGAAAGGTTACTAAAAAAAGCCAAAGTTACAATATCTTTGAAAATAACAAAACGTGACCGATAGTTTCAATGGCAGCTATACGATATATCGTTCCCACACGACTCGTTTCGACTTTTTTACAGCAGTGCAGCTATAAGAAACATGTATACCAAATTTCACCTAGATAGCTCTAAAACTAAGAGACTAGTTTGCGTTCCAACAGACAGACGGACAGTGGAACGAACAGACGGACTACTATATACATTTTGGAGTCGAAGGTGTTTCCTAAGAGTCGTTGCAAATTGCTGGCTAAAATCTAAAAGCTAATAATGATCTAATACCTCCCTCAATACGTAGTTTCTTAACGCTTATCGCAAGCAAAGTTGCCTATAAAATGATCTAATAGTTTGCTCAATGGAGTCTCTCAATTCTTATCGCACAATTTGCTCAAGAAATTTGAGTGGTTTCTCTTATCGGTGGCCTTTTGAAAATTGAAATCTTTTTTAATAGGGCAACTCTGAGAATTAGTTTGTGATTCGGCGATTTTAGCACACGCAAAGCGCTACTATATATAAACTGTATAGTCTATGGAACTGCGACGATGATAAGCCGAATTGGCTTCCAATGAGAGAACGCACGCGATAAGCGCGGCGACGCGTCGTACGACACATGCGCTGCTTCCCCTCTCGATCTCCCGCTCTCTCTCTCTCCGCCTTCCTCTTCAGAGACTCACCTTCCCGATCGCATTCGGGGACGACGCCCTCGTAGAGGGGCATATGCGTGACGCTGGGACTGTTGTCGCTGCTGGTGCTGCTATGCAGATGATTGTTGTTGTAGTTGGAGGCAACAATGTGATTCTGCGCCTGAGTGGGATATGGAAATACTTCAGGCATGGCGCGAGTGCCACGTGGCAGCTCCTCCTCCTCCTCCTCTTCCTCCTCCTGTTCCGTGTGGGATGTAATGTACGACAACGACGCTGGCGGCTTTCCATCGGATGTTAGCACCGGCGGCGGCGGACAGGGCGCACTTGGCGGCACCTGCGGCCGTACACAGCCGGCACTGAAGACGCTGCCCTCGTCCGTGACAGTTAACTGGAAATTCTTATGGGTGCCATTGCGTGCATCGAAGCTGCTGCTGGAGTAGGTGATGCCGCTGCTGCCGTTGCCACTCGCTGCAGGGCCGGCGGTGATGTCAATGGTCGAGGGCGCCGGAGCTGGGCTGCCGTTTGTGGCCAGCGCTGGTTGACGCAATGTGAGATTAAGCGAGGTGAAACTCTTGCGGCCGCTGCCGGGTGTACTTGCTCCAGATGTGGGGGACGGCGGTGTGGGGGATATCGCTGCGACGTTGTTTAGAAATTCGCGTGCATATGGCGGTTCCGGCTGCAGCGTTATAACTGAACGATGTCGAACTGGAGAACGTAATTGCGCATTTGCTGATGTTGGCGCTGGTGCTGCTGTCGCTGCTTGCGCTGGCGCTGACGCTGGCGTCGCAGTCGTTGGCGATGATAAGGAAACGTTGAGCGATAGCTCCGACTCGCTGGAACTGAGCGGGCTGGTGAGACAGGAGGAATCATTGGAGAAACTGCTTGGCTGCAGCGGCTGCTGTGCGAACGAGACGGCAGCTGTTTGCGGCTTTGGCGGCAACGGCGGCAGCGGCGGCGCACGACGCAGTGGCTTGTACTGCGCCGTCGGCGTCAGCTGCTTTTGTTGTTGTTGCTGCTGCTGTTGCTGCTGTCGTTGTTGGATTTTCTGCAGCAATTGCGCGTTGACCTGACGCTGCAGATTCAACGTAGTCGGACGCTGTGGTCGCTGTGTGGGCGTTGGCGTTGGTGTTGTGGGCGTGGGCGTGGCAGGCGTCTCACCACTGACAACACCAGCTTGTGGCGGTTGTGTGGGCGCAGCACGTGATGGCTTCAACGGCGTCGGCGGCTTGGTTTGCCTCTGCTGCTGTTGCTGCTGCTGCAACACCTTGGCTGGATACGACTGCACGGGCAGGGGCTGCAGGACGAGCTCCTTGCGCAACATCTGTATGCAATTCTCTCGCTGATGGCAATTCTCATTGACGCATTGCGTCACCAGAGCATCAGGCAACGTGGGAAATTCCTGCTTCATCTCATGAAACAGATGCATAATACTTATGTTGCTGCACTGGCAGCTTAGCTTGCTCTTGGGCCGCTCATCTGCTGATGCTGCTGCTCCGGCGGCTGCTGCCTCCTCCAGCTGTGCATTGTGCTCGTTGTTGTTGTTGTTGCTTCCCAGTTGCTGCTGTTGCTCCTCGTCTGCGTTGAGTAGCTCCCGGAAATGTATGTGCTGCTGCAGTAGATCGGCTATTCTGATGGTGTTGTTGCTCCTAGTTTGCTGCTGCGATTGTTGTTGTTGTGGTTGCTGTTGCTGCTGTTGCTGGGTAGAGTTGCCATTCAATTGGAAATTATTTGCTCCAGGCGGCATTGGTGGTGTAGCCGCCATTTTAGGCCATCATTTGTCCAAGCTGCAGACCTGCAAATGCAGCATAAACGAAATTAGTTAAAGCATTTTTCACTCACTAGAAATTTCCACGCTAATTCAATTAGCAATGGCAGCAGCAAAGGTGAAGGGGTAAAGGGGTAAGGGGCACCAACACTTGGCGACACAATTAGTTCACATCTTGATTTAGCACAACGACTAAGCCATCAAGCAAATTAGCCTGCGTTGGATGCAGTCGAAGAGCCTCTTCAGAAATCTTTTAAGCAATTTGTGCGCTTCGTTCGGACGCGTAAACAAATGACGGCAAAAATTTAAAAATACTTATGACCGAATGGCATAAAAAATTGAACAGTTCGTCTCACATTTTAAAAAGCAAAAGAGCGGAGGAAGTCAGGGGGGGGGAGAGGGGCAACAACAACAGCTAGTATAAAGCCAACGCGATATCTCGTGCTGCTGCTGCTGCCAGTGGCGGCCAGTGTCAAGGATGACATAGATAAATGGAAATAGCACGCTGCACACACGCACACACACACACACAGAGAGAGCACCCTGTATAGAGCACACAATAAAGACATGTCATCATGTTCGATGCAGTCTCTACGCCTTTCTATAAAACAAAAACATCTTTTTGCATACTTTAACTTACATTTTGAATTTCAATGCAATTGTTTAAGTATTTATTTGTTGTTTCTTGCTGTGCGCAGAAAATTCGTGGAAAACTTTTTTGCTAATTTTGTTTATGCATAAATAATTATGATTGATGTTGTTTGTTGTTATATTTTAAGAGAATTTATGACTGCGTTTGTCGCAGGCGCAGTTAATTAATTTTAATTTATTTATATAGTATTTACTAAATATTTTTGCAAAGATATTCAAACAATAAATGTATATTTTAATTTTAATTTATTACTTTATTTATTTTATTTATATATTTTATTTTCATATTTTATTTATTTATTAATTGTATTTATTTATTTTATTTTCATACAGTTAATGTTTTGTTTTAATTTTTATTTAAATTTTTAAATTTATTTTACTTTTTTTATTTCATTCAATTCATTTTTTTTAAATTTTCTTTAATTTAATTTCAATTAACTTATTTTTTTTTTTGCACAATTATTGCTGTTTTAATTGATGGCAAAATTAGTTTGTTTATTTATTTAAATATGTGTAAATATGACGCGTACACTGAGCACAATTTAAATGTGCGAAAAATTCTTTATCGAAACAAAGAAAAGAAAAGAATCTGCCGCAATTCGCAGGTCTTTAGACGCGTTTGGACGCTTTAAATGCCAGAGATAAACTGAAAGTATTTTTCGAAAACATTTCAAAAAGAGCCGAGCGAAACGAAAAAAAAATGCCTATGCATATGTATGTACATATGTTTATGTGTGTGTGTGTACGTGAGAAGAAACATAACAAATTGTAATTTCCTGCGCCGAGGGGAAACTCGCCTAACCAACGTGACGTATGCGTAATGCAATAACTAAAAATATCAACAAACAATAAGCAAGAAACCACATAAAAAATAATAATACAATAAAAAAATTTTATTTCTAGAGTTGGCACCACAAGCTGCGATCGTAGATTGCATTGTTCACCCTTTGTTTTATCTCGCAGCAAATCCCTTTTTAGAGACCATAAAGTGAAACGAATCAATTAAATCATTTAATATTTTTGACACACCATGAAATAAAGCAAAAAAAAAATAGGGAACTATTTGAGGTGTTTTCATCTTAGGTATACGCCACTTTCCTTCTCTCTCTCTCTCTCTCCCTCTGTCTTTCTCTGTTTCGCTTTCTCTCTTGTTCTTCTACGTTTTTTCTTAAAAATAAACTTTCGTGTGGGCGTTGCACAAAAGCAACGAAAATTGAATGAAATATCTGAAAGCTGGCAAAAAAAAAAAAAAAAAAAAACCAAAAATCGAAAAAGAAAAAAAAAAGCAACAACAAAATGTAAAGCAAAAAGCGAAAGAAATAAATGATATGCTGAGGTGCAAAAGTTGTTAAAGAATGAAATTCATTAAAAAAAAAGAAACCAGCTGACATAATTCTACAAAAACTATTATAATTCTATATGTATGTATATATGGTATATATATTCCCATGTACAGATTAATCGCAGCCATCAACAGGAGGCTTAATTTGAAATTTTGAAATTGACAAGTATTGGAGCAGAACCTAGCGGGGGCGTTCGCATTGGGGGATTTACTATGGATTTTCGGCTCACCTGACTTCCTACGATAATCGTACAATTCGACGACACAGTGAATAAAAACAAATAATAAACTTGCCGCACGGCTCGAGGCGGCAATAAAATGGCAACATTTATGCACAAAAAACGCATTAATAATAAAGTATTGGCATTAAATTTGCGATGGCACATTTAACATGGCGCCATTAAAATGGCCCCTTCCCGGCATAAATAATATTTATGTATTTTGACAAAAACAGCCAGAGATATACTATATGCATGCACACATATCTATCTATCTATCTATCTATATAGCATCTAGTCCCAGCATTTGTTTATACGAAATCGTCTGCCCCCAAACCGCAAAGGCAAACATGATAACAACATAGCGAAACGAAATGCGAGAGGAATTTCAACAAAAATTAAGCAGCAATTAACATGGAAAAAACAACAACAAATTATAAAAAAAAAAAACAAGAACAGAAAAACTCTTGCGTTGTTTTTCCATCAAATTCCAATCGAAATTCTGCGGATACTTATTAACGCCAAAGCATTTTCTGATATTCGAAAAAAATCTAGCCAGAGTCTGTGCGAAGTGTGCATACTCTTTCGAGAGCTAAAAGATGTGCTAATATTATTTTGGAATTAATATTAAATTTTTTTAATAAATTATAATATTTTAAAATAAATTATACATAATATTACTTGGGCAAACTCGCACAACTTCCGATGCATACCCTACAAAAATGTAGAACATGATTTGAAATAAATATAAACATCAATTTTAAGGGGGGCGGGGCAGTTCGCAATTGAGAGGCGCAACGAGGCAGTAATGAAAATTTGCTTAATTTCGATTATTTATCTCGTTTTACGTTTTACGTGTGCCTTCGCTGCCTTATAGCGAGGGTGTAGCACAGACACAGACACAGGCGAACGACTGCAGACGTAAACGACCTTCACAATTAGCAAGATATACATAAAAATACTATATACATGCGTGTGTGTGTGTGTGCAACAGATATACGAGATGTGCACGAGTTTTCGTCTGGGTGGGAAAAAAAAAGGAAATCGACGTCAAAAAGTGCAGCTAGTATACAAATAGAAGAAACTGAGAGTACTCGTGTATGCTAAAAGAAATATGCACCATCGGATGTGGACTATATATGCAGACACACAAACACACACACACACAAATGCACACACATATTGTGCACATGTGTGTGCGTACATAATATTTACATTTGCATGGCAGCAACTTTACTACTGCTAATTCTCAGGTAACATTTTTGTTTCATTTGTTTGTTTCGTCTTCTTCTTTCTCGAAGAGCAAAACAAAAACAAAACGGAAAAAAAGGAATGTGAAAACAAAACGAAGAGTTTACAAAGTAATTAAATTTATAGCGGCACACATATGTATAAGTTTTATGGTACATGCCGCCGCGCTGATCGGAACAAAGCGAACGCAACTCAACAACGGATCTCCTCCCCCCCCCTCCCTTTCCTAGCCTCTTGTAATTGCAACAAAAAAAAATTCCATTCATTAAAATGTTTTTGTGCACAAGTTTTGGCAACGATTTATGCGTACTTTTTGTTGTAACAAAAAAAAAAAAAAAAACGAAGTAGAATCGAATTGGATTTTCCGAAACAGTCGTCCATCATTCGGGGGATGCCAAAGTGGATCAGCTACATTAGAAAATTGTGTTAATTAGGTTTTCCCCGAATTTGATGGTGGCGCCAAGTTGTAAAGAACTCTGAGTATGATTGACAAAGGGGTATATCAAAAAAAGTACACAGAAAATATATAGCATAAGAATCGTGGCTGTAACATATTATAAATGATTGACAAACAGTCTACATGCAGTTTTTGAAATATAGAAACACTAAGTAAGTAATCTCTGTGCGCGTGAAAATCGCATGATTTTCAATGAAGTTATGGCGGAAAGTGATGATAGAAATCTTAACAAGTCAAATTGACTTAAAATTCAACTTCCAGAGCGCATAACTTAGTTAATATCCAACCGATTTTCATATGGCATGTCATTTTCGTTTGGATTTTATCTCTAGATTCATTCTGCATTCCAATTTTATTAAAATAAAAATTTCAAAAAAATTTCATTTTTTCCATGCTACCCCCTTGCAAAAGTTTCAAAATTTTTCAAAATTTTAAATTTGAATTTATTGCTTTAAATCGATTAGGCTAGTCAAAAACAGCATAAAAATGCATTCTAAAGCATTTTCCGACTTAAATTGTAAAAATTATCGAGTTTTTACTGTATTTTTAGGGTGATTAATTAGGTAATTGCTACTTGAGGATTCCTAAAAGATTTGAGATTTGATTAGAGAGAGAATATGTTATTTTGTTTGTTGAAATTTTATAAAAATCGAAAACTTATTTGAAAACAGAAAACTTTGCTATATTGGGTATTTTATAGTCGGGACTGCGGCATTTTATGCTTGTTTTGGGCTTTGTTAATCAAGTCTGTTTTCCTATTGAAATATTGGATTATATTTCATAGCCCTAGCAGTTACAAAAAGCTATCGACACTTGAAATTGACCTTAAAACTTACTCAAGGCAAGGCCATTATCATAATAATATCGTTTTTATCTTTATCTACTATCCACAATATAATTACGTTTATTTTTATCAATTGAGTAATCGACTCAATGGGGATATAGTGGTATCGTATTGTATCGTATAGATTACCGTACTGTCAGCCTTTCTGAAGGCCGACCGACGTATTTTTTTGAAGTATCAATGCATTGGCCGGAAATCTCATTGTCTGCTCTGTCAAAAAAATAAATAAATAAATAAATTTTGAAACAAAAAAATGGTCTGTACAGAGAAGGAATCTGTATACAGTGCGTATGTGTATCTTTTTTTGTGAAACGAAAAACATACGGTTCGTTACGCGGCGAAGACAATGCGTAGAAAAACAAGAATGAAAATAACTAGATAACTGTGCTATGGCAACACAACATGGAAAACAACTTTCACTTTGTGTAGGGAAGCCGAAGACAAAAAAAAAAAAAAAAAACACACACAACAACAACAAAAAGAAAGAAGCACGAAGAATCTATAAGTATTAACAGATATTATAAATCAAATGCATAGACATGAAATGCTATGGAAACAACACGCAAAAATGGAACGAAAATAATTTAATTTTATTTTATTTTATACATATTTTTGTTCCTTTTATTTTTCTTTTGGTGTTTCGTTTGCTGTATTTGTATTCGTATTTTGTGCGCCCGCTGCTTGCCAATAATTTGAAGAGGCGTTTTGCGGAATTTTCTGCAGACGTCAGGCCTTGACTGACGTCATTGGCGCGAATTTCGGATTGGAAACAAGACGGTGCAAAAAGAAGTGAGGCAGAGAGAGAGAGAGAGAGAGAGAGAGAGATCATTTCACCCGCCGCCTGCCACAGAAATTTTCATATTTCCCCCACACTTTATTATGGACTAGTGCTAGTGCTGTAACAAAACTATCGAAAGATCAGTTGTGCGATAGCTGCGATAGCATTAATCTTTATCTTTAATCTTTATCTTTATGTATTTAAGATTTATTAGAATTTATTTTAAAATAACTAAAGATTTCATCGATTTTCTAGACGGTTAATTACGGTTAAGTGATTTATTAAAGGTTTTATTCTATTCGATAGTTTTGCCATAACTATCGGCACTATTGATATGCCATTTCAAACATTTATGAAACAATACTGGTATAGCAGCTATTAATATGCATGTTATTTATTTATTTATGATAATTTTCTTTTCTTTTCCTTTCTGTATTCACTTGGCTCTTGGCTTAAAATGTGCAAATAATCAAAGCGGAGTCGATGGCGGCAACAACAGCCATCAATGCCATAACAATAACAATAACAACAAGAACATTAACAACAACATTTCAAGTTATATTTAGCCGCTGTCCATTTGGGCGTGGAAAAATAAATAAATGACAATCGGCAAGGGGGTATCGCGCGACAGACAAGGGGCACGCTTATCGCCGAAGAGCCTGGGAAACGCTTTGCGTGCTTGACGACAGCCGGAATACACTACACCGCAATAGGGTTGTTGTTGAGGGGGAAGGTAGATGAACTTTGTATTGACACAAGGTAGGACTTCAATACGATCGAATCATCAATCTTGTTTACACTGGCAATTGTCAAGCCTTTTGCCTTATTTTGAGGGCTTTTCCAAGGTATTTTCATATTAATATTATTAAAATTGAGTTGTTCCCAGAATTGATATGCCAGGGCATAGCGCATACTAGTTTGCTAGCTTTGCCGAATGTAATTCCACTTGCTGATAGCCAAGTCCGAACAATTATAACTATAATAAGTCGCCGAGTTCAAACTACATATCAGCTGAGAGTGTGTGTATCTCTATATAAGTGTACGTACCCTATATAAGAGCACGAGCTGTGTATATACTGTGTGTACGTAAGTATGCAGGGAAATTCCCGCAATAACAAAAACAAAGGCTCATGTCCGAGAGAGAGCAGCCCGCCCAATAACAGCAACAAAAGCTCATATAAACAAAGGCGTAAAATAAAACAACAAAAACATTTAAAACTTGTGCACGAAATGCAAAAAGTTTACACGATGTCGCAACTAGAGATGGGCCAAAACGAGTTGCTTACATTGATGCCAGCCAGATTTAAGTGAAGTCTTATGTTAGTTTAGCATTATATTTAGCATTATAATGTACATTTAACTTATCATGTTCCTGGCTCCTATTAACACCTATGTATGTATATACCCCATACAGACTTGTTACTTATTCGCTTTGATCTTCAGCAATGCGTGACACGTCGTGTTGGCGTGGGCTCATCGCTAATTGCGACTGACAACAACGAACCTGTCCAAAAGTGATTCGAAATACAAAAAAAGAACCAAAAAAATCGAACTAAGCCGAAAAACAACGACGGTCATTGATAAAAGTGTGTTAACGCCCGAAGCACCTAAAATCGTACATAGAAAATCAATATTTGCACTTTTAGATTAGAAATTACGGCGAAAATATATAACCAATACCTAGACACACACACACACACACAAGATAATACATATACCCATGTACATACATAAATTCATGTGTATTTAAATATTTTCAGAAGAATTAAGGCCATTATGGCAAATAGGCAATGCTTCTGCCTCCCGGCCCAGGCCCTGTCACAGTTTGTGTCGTGTTATCATTCGCTAATGGGGCGGGGGCGGAAATATTTATATGAAAATACGTACAAACGCATACACGTTCATATGTACGTCTGCGTGTATGTACGTGCACTTCAACACACACACGCACACGTCATGAGAGTGCGAAAGAGACACGTAGATCGACAACAGCGACGACGCTGCTGTATTAACGGCAAAAAAACGGCAACAAAAACAACAACACGACAAACGGCGCGGCGGTACGCCAAGATAAAAACCAGCCAGATCGTCTCTGTGTGTGTTTGAGAGAGCAAGGGAGAGTGGGAGAGAGAGCGAGAGCGCAAGCATATAAAAACAGGTGACATTGGCAGCAGCGCTACGCAATAATAGATAAAAAATACATAATTCAAATAAAATGTAACAAAATGCTAGTTGGGTTAAGAAATTACAGCGCTGAATTGAAAAGTAAACGCAAACATGGCCCAAATGCATTGCCTGAGTGTGTGTACACGGGGATCACGCACAAACAAGTTTTCTGAGTCGAATGGATGATTTATTTATTAGCGGGGGTTGGGTGAACGCAACTTGTTGCATGTGGAATTTGTACATATTTTCATTAAAATTTACACTTACCAGAAAATAAACACAATTCCCTAAAGTGCGCCTTTTTTCTGTGTTGAGTTTAATCCTTTGTTTAATTTTTCTTAAACTTTTTTTTGTATTTTCACTTTTTTTTTTTTCTAGCCGTTTCTTTACGGGGCCTTTGCTTAGCTTTCACTTATTTCCTTTTGCACTTTGCAGTTAAGCACACTTGCACTCGTACGTTTTTAATTACCGCTTCGTACTCGCCAAACGATTTTCGTATAATTATTGGTAATTTAACAACATTTATTTTTCTTTTCGTTCGATTTTTACGCGATCCGATTTATCCGCAAACTGTGTAGCAAATGAAAACAGCTGATTAATTGATAACAGTGAAAAAGTTCAACAGAGATCAGAACTGTTATTAACAGTGATCGTGAATTTTTCCAACTGGAATGCGAATTTTTGCTAAACTTTTGTTGCTTCTTAAAACACAAGAGGCACAACGAGCTAATAGGTATTTAAGCTACAGGTACGTGTGAAAGGAAAACCACAAATGAGACTTGTATTTAAATTTAACAGCTGCAAAGCAAGTGAGTAATTATAAATAACAGTGAGAGAACAGCACCAAAATGAGTAACGCTGCTAATAACATTATCATCGATATATTTTAAAGCTTATAGTTATAAATCGAATACATCGATGAGTGTAAAAATATTTCCGTGATATTAATGCGATGATAGCCAAACATCGCAAATTTAATATATCGATGACTAGAAAACTATATTTAAATTATTACGAATTTCAATGTGATTTATTTCAGCAAATTTGCTAACAGCTGATTTTGTTTTGAATTGAAACAATTGGTCATATTTGGAAACTAAGAAATGCAGTTAGTTTGTCTTATATTTTGTATTCAAAACAAATGAATAATTGTAATACCAAACCTTGATCAATTTAACGTTAAGCATAAATATTATCGAGAATTCATCAACTATATTTAACATACATTCGCAGATGTACAATGGGCTTAGATAAGTCCGAACAAATAGTAAAACACGGGCAAAATAAGGGCGGCCTTGGCTGCGGAAACTCCGGTTATGCCAATAATCAACTTGAAGATGCCGTAGTAAAAGGAGAGCTGCAGCACCACATGGAGCCCAAGAAGACTGTAGGAATGAGAAGGTATGTAAGTCCGTGTATTCACCAATAAGTCAAATAACTTACATCTTATCCTTGCGACGTGCTTTCTCCAGATTCTTGGGCGATTCCTTGCTCAGATATTGACGCACACCACGGATTGTGTTGGCAAAGTATTCATCCCATGTCAGTTCTCCAATGTCAATGATGAACTTCTTCTTGTCCACGGGATTTAGGGTCTTCGAGACAGCCAGTAGACGTTTGCTGTCGAAGTGCCATTCCGTGAATATGAAACGCTCCAAGGTGTTCAGCGAGTTCCAGACATTTTTGTGCAAGCGGATCAAGCTGAGATTGGAAAAGATTGGAGCATGATGAGATTTCTATTATGATACACGCTAGACTATACGTACATGGGCCTGCCACCAGAAAGTTTGGTAACCAAATCAAGGAAGAAGCCAGGTATAAAGTGAAACAGTATGGCGCCAAGTCGGAACAGGAAGAGACTCTTGACCAAGCGCAGATTGGGATACCAGACGGCACTGTTCAGTGGATAGTCGTGCAAGTAGTTGTTGATCTTGTCTGTCAGAAACTCGAAACGGAATGGCTTGTATGTACTCGAAGTCAAGTGGAAGATCTGCAGCTCGGCAGGGCGGTCGCCGTTCTTAACCCTGTAAGCAGAAGGATTTGTTAGCTGGAAGCACAAAGGTTATGCTTGATCTACTCACTTGAGCGAATTGACATAGTAGCCCGTGGTAATGATGCCATTGACCACCACATCGATGGGAATGTAGTCCATAATGAGTGTCGGATCCAAGGGAAGGCGACGCAAGATGCCCTTAGAGGCGCCCATGAAGAAGCCTTGCGGTCCATTCTTCGACACAGTCCAGCCGGGTATGGGCTCCTTCCAAGCGGCCGTGACTGCAAGTAAAGATAAGGGATTAGTGAAGTGTTTCCTTATGCCTAGCCATGCCGCGACTCACTCATGCTGGGCCGCACAATGCCGCAGGCAAATTGGCTGGCCACCTTGGCCACTTCATGCTCGGCCAGATGCTTGGTAAACGTGTACGTATTGGGGTGATCCTTGAGCAATCTATAAATATACAAATAATCAATCCCTTTCTTTAGATCAATCTAAGATGGCAACTCACTTTGGTTCGAGCTCCTTGAGTGCCTCATCGCTGAGTGTCTCCGACAGCTGTATGATCTTCTCCGGATCGTCGGGTGATGGATAGAGTTTCTCCTCCACTTCGGTAATGTAAGAGTTCACATATGCACTGGAAACATGCACCAGAGCGTCCAGATGACGCAACTGCTTGCACAGCTCCACAACACGTCGTGTGCCGCGTAAATTGATGTTTGTTGTCTCTTTCAGGGATTGAAAGAAATCCAATGTGGCAGCCGAATGGAATACAACATTGACGTTCTCAATGAGCCTCTCCCTGTCTGCTGGCGAAATGCCCAAGTGCTCGAGCCCGACATCACCCTCGATGGCGACAATCTTAGAGAAACGCGACTCCAGCTGCAGCTCCTTGAAGCGATCGAACACGGAGTTCTTTTGCAGCTCCTCCAGACGCTCCTGCACATTCTTGCCCTTCTTGGCGCGCATCAGCAGATACAGGGTACCCACGTTGGGCACATCACGCAATAGTTTCTCGATTATGGTGACGCCCACAAAGCCAGTGGCACCCGTAATGAATACATTACGTCCCGCATAGAAATCTGTAATGGGTGAGCTGCAGAGCAAAGTTGTTTTTTGTTAAGAAAAAAACTGTCAGTTTGTTTATGCAATAATTTCACAGTTATTTACAGATTCTCTTGTCTGTGTGAATGATCGTAAAAAGAGAAGAAACTTTCCCCACGATGACGACAATAAAACGTGGTTTGCTCAAGCTGCGCGTGCGTAGCGATGGCTCTCCGAGCTGGGCAACCATGTACGGCATCTCATCTCGCGCAACTCGCACATTGATCCCTGCAGGTGAAACCAGTTTGTGTGCCTCAATCGTTGTCTCATTATTTATGTAACCAATGACAATTTTTGTAGGCGTTGCTCGTGGCTGAATTCTAATGAGATGCGGAACAGAGACTGAGACAGGTGTGGAGTGAATGGAAACCTTTCTTTGGGGAAACCTTAAACCGGAACCGAAAATCACATGTGGGTCACAAATTGTTTGTACGATAAGTTGAATTGGTCTGTGACCCATTTACAAATGAATTGCGGCGCGTCGTCGCACGTCACACGCAATCTTCAATCGGTACGCTGCAAACTCCGCGTCCCATCTAATGATGTGCCGAGACGGCGTGGAGTCGCTGCGCTTCCGTGTCCAACGCGCACACACGAAGAGTGCGTTATTTTTTTAGTCATGCCAAATGATTTTATAATGAACAAATGGCGAATGATTAGTGCGTTGTTTTTCCCCCTCCTCGTCTTCATGGACAATTTGAAGTTGTTGAGAAAGTTGCGGAAATACACGGGATAGTTTTACATACATACATATAATATAAACATATGTGCACAGACCCTTGAGTTCAAAGCTCAAGCCGCATGCTATTGCAGCTGCTGCATGTGGCTGCGTCATGGCTGCAAGCAGGCGGCACATACAGCTATAGATACAGATACAGCACACATTGTGAATTGCAAATTGCGAATTACAAGCGCAGATGCCACTCGAGCGCCCTCCGTCTAGTCTGTCGAGTCCAAATTGAGCTTTCACTTCGATACTCCAAAAAAACAACATAGCTAGCCCATATGGCACACACACATACTTGCACACATGTATTAACATTTCAGCATAAATTGCATATATTTCATTTTTGTTAAGTTTGTTGTTTCCCCATCACTTTGGCAATTTGCAAATTTGCCACACTTCGCTTGGCCAATTCGCCATCGGGTCTTTTTCTCAGACGCTACACTAAATTGGGCTCTTATCTCGAGTAGGTAGCGGCTTTGTGAGTTGGCTGTGATTAGATTTTGGGGTCTCTTTGGGGTTTCTGCAGCTCCACCAAATGGAGCGTAACACTTATCTCTATTCGGTAATTAATTGGGGGGATTTATGGCGCAAGCTAATAGCTTGTGTTACTTGTTTTCGATTAAGTATGATGTATATAATATAAAGAGATTTTAGTTTACATTTTCTGATTCCAAATTTGTCCTAATCCCTTTACAGATGCTGCCAGAGCTGATTGCCATACAATAATTGCTTGATGCGCAGTGGAGACACCCTGACATGCGTATGACATATGTGATATGACCCGCACAGACAAGACGTAAAAATTCGCACGGCCAGTTCGGGTAGCTAATTAAAATGTACAGCTATAAATTGCGTTAATAAATCTTGATTCTAGTTGCAGACACACACACAGACGCAGAAGGCGGAGCTCAACCTTGTTGCGGGCCATAAACTTGACAGCATTGCGGAGTCTTAATAGCCCCGACTAACTAGGCAACTACCGAACTACCGATTGCATACACTTTAGTTGCAGTTTATTGCCGAACATAATTGCGTGTAATGGATGCTTGTTTTTGACTGCCGGTAAGAGCTCAGAACTGAATGGGGAACTCATTGGAACTCACTGGAGATCATTGAAGCACATTGTCTGCTCGTTTCCACTTCAGTTCCTGCATCCACTGACAGGCAGAAGGGCAGCAATTGCAACTGAGCTCTGAGCGCTGTCAAGGCAACCAGTTGAGAGCCCAGTTATTAACGTCATACTGAATGTGAATATGAGTTATGATTGTAAAAGTGAATATGAATATGAATGTGAATGCAGTTTGCAGTTTGCAAAAGTGAATATCGCGCAATTCGTGTGGCGCAGGTCAAAGATCGAGCATGGTGTTTACAATGCACCTGACAGGGCGACTACCATATAAAATGAAAGTAAATGCCTTAACTTTTTAATTCACACCAGACAAAAATGCCTACCTGCCTGTTTAAAGAGCAAAATACAGTTATTAACCTATAGATACGTTAGGAATTATTGAAATTGTAGCTCATTTTTAGAGAATTTTAATTATAGTACCTATACTCTTAGTCTCTGAGGGATTATTCTACGATAATAAGATACTAAGCTTGATATCATATGCAGCCTAAAAAATTGTAAAGTGAACGCCTAACTGATCACATATATGTATGTATGATCTAGAAGAAATCGATATCTATCTACAACGAGTATATGATAATGAATTATATTGTAAGAAAAAGATATCTATCTATAATGAGCATATAATAATGAAAGATTTTGTAAGTAAGATCAAATTGTGCTTATCTTACATTATAAGCTTATCATATAATACCTATGTAGATTGTAGAATTTCTTCTTTCTATTGTTTTTCGTTGAAGCTTCAGTCTTAGAAGATCTTCTTCAAGCTTCTAACCTCTACATCGATCGATTTTGGGGCTAACTAAAGTAAACCTTGCATCATTTGCTTAAATTTCGAAGACAAAATACTGTAAAACACACACTCACACACATACACACACACGCTCGCACGGAGACAGTTAGCAAAAGCAGTCAAACTAGATAGAAGTGGTAAGTGGTTTGTATTTGTTAGATGGACCCGCGATGTCGGGCAGTTGAGTTGCCCGAAATGTGAGCTTACCTGGCCATTTTAGTAGGTGGAGCAGCGCGCTAATTTCAGTTTAATGCAGCTTATATAGAATAGGCGAATATATATATATGCCTATATCTTGTTTAGATATGTCAGAACAATTGGAAATTTCTCTTTTTTTCGTCGTCTCTAAACTGGGCCTCTTTTTCTCTCTGTCTCTTTTCTCTCGCTCTCCGTTTCGCTGTTTCCTCTTTCACTTGCTTGTTGTTGTGTTTGTTTTACGTGCTGTGCTGCTCCGGCAGTAAACAAAATGCACAAACACACATACACTGGAAACGTCTCTGTGTGTGTGTGTGTGTGCGTGAACAGTTACGTTGCTTTATGTGTGCGGGTAGCTCGTCAATGCGATCAAAGAAACTCTCTGCGTGGAGCGCGTCCCCAACTCAACTCAAACCTCACAACTTGCACGTTTGCCGGCCGAAGCGAAACTATTCGATCGCTTCGCCACGCGCTGTCGGGCTCGTCTCGTCTCGTCGTCGATCGAGCAGGCAAGCCGCGCAGCTCTCGCGTCCACATCGCCGAAGATCGTCATTTGTGGCGAGCTTCATCATCGCATTGTGCAGACAAACCGGTTAGGCAGAGGCGTTGCCTCGCAAGGGGATCTCATCCAGTTTACTCTAGCGTAACGGTTAATCCACTTTACAAGTATAACATGCAAACAAACATATGTACACACAAATATACGACTACGTTTATATAAGATTTGACGTTGGAATGCAAGTAGAAAAAGTTTGCAAAAACAGTCTAAGATTTTTAATAAATCTTTGTTGCCTTTTTTGAATTTGAAGTTAAGGATTACTCTGGATGTCAAGACATAAACAGAATGTCATTCCTTAAAAATCGCTTGATTTTTAACAAAGATGTGGCGAACTCCACTGAACTAAGCTCTTAAGAAAATGTTTATTGGGTTACGTTCGTAATGAAACTACAAAAAGTGTTGCATACTTTTGGGGCTGCTGAAAAATGCCAATCTTGCGAGCTAGCAACTCGTGAAACTGAACTAAAACATTTTTAGTACATAAATTAATCTTCTATCAGTATTCTTATAACATTTAATGTTAATAATAATAACAATAATAATAATAATAATAATAAAATGCTAAGAGTTCCAATGAACTATAGTAATTAATTATTTAATAGGTAAGTATTAATAAGTAATAAGTTTATATGTATGCTTACAAATTTCAGAAATGCTTGCATACTTTACGGGGTAACTAAAAATTCTTTTTAAGGGGAAAACAATTGCCCATGGAAATTTACATATTATTTCAGTGTCAACTTGGAGATTCAAAGATTAACTCCAAGTTAAAATTAAACAAACGCTACCTGCTCCATATTTCGGACTACTAAAATCAATCATCCCCCCCCCCAACTCACATTCCCAACATGGACTGCCATCAGAACGCGCTTACGTGCTAAGGTGGCGAAGCACTACTGGCTACTTGTTCGCGCAGTAAATTGTCACTCTCTAACAAGTTGACAATCTACAAACGAAAAAAAATTGGGGATGCACAGCCAAATCAAAAGGATCAGGCTATCCAGAATAAAGTCAAAATATGTGGTTTGTGCGAAACACCACCCTGCAAGAGACCTCAAACTGCAGTTTGATGAAAAAAACACCCTCGAGTCGATTCCATGAAGGTTGGAGCGCCATAAAAATCGGCTGGCCAGCGCCCTAACCCCACCAAGGAGGCTCAACAGAAGGCAACCAGAGATCTGATCTCCCTTTGACAAGGAAAAAAAATTATTCTTAACAAAAAATTTTATTGTTATCTGTGATTGTTATGTAATTATTGTTAAAGTTATTGTTAAACCAGACAAAGCTAACTATATATTAGTCGGCCCGCCCGAATGGGCTGAATTAATAGAAAGGTCACAAAGGGGTACCCAGACTTCCCGTATGCCTTAATAAACAATAATAAAAAAAAAAAAAAAAAAAAACAATTGCCCATGGAAATTTACATATTATTTCAGTGTCAACTTGGAGATTCAAAGATTAAAATATATATAAAATTAAAATATTTAAACTGCCATTAAATATTGGAAAAAAGACTGATTAAATTTATGATGATTATGATTATATAAAAATGTATTATGTAGAATAATTTCTTTTGGAGGAATACCAAAAGAAATAAATAAATTTTATTTATTTATTAATTAATTAAAACACATTTTCGTGGCAATTTTTGGCTTACAATTACAAATTGTCATATTTATTTCAATAATAGTTACATTATGTATTTATGGTAATATATTTAATGCTTTAACGAAGTTATATGTTTTTTTTTTATTAAAAAAGTTTCGTAATTTACAAGTGCAGAAACATTGACTATTTGACTATAAACCAGGACTATTTTATAGTTAATGTGACTACGATTTGAGCTACATACGTTTTGGACTTGTTTGCATTGCTGTGTTGCGTTCTATGTGTGTGTTGTGTGTGTGTGTGTGTGTGTGTGTGTGCTTTGTGTGTGTGATAGATTCTTTGCTATATAGTAGATGTTGACTTGTACTCAAGTGAGAACTTATGGTATAAAAATACATGGAATAACCCTAAGTAGAATGACGTCTGAGTTGGAGGTGAGCGTGAAGGATTGCACAACAACTTGAGCGATTTCATCGGTTTCCCCGGCTTGGGCATCTTACAACCAGACAAGGAAACCCCAGATGAGTAGCGCCAGCGTTAGGCCAACTTGGAAGCCCAAGAACGGAGTCAGGGCAAAGTAGAGCACAGCAAAGATCGCAATGAAACCGGCATAGTGCAGCACATTGAAGCTGTAGAAGGGATCAGTAGAAATCAGTAGAGAACGTTTGAGATACTAGTAGGGTTACTTACACTTTCCAGTAGTTGCGATGCCATTGCGTAGTCACAGCGGACTCCTTGAAGTAGAAGCGTCTGATGCCGATCAGGCAGCGATCGATGAACTCAGACCAATCGCACTGGCTGGCATCGAAGTTGTAACGCTTGCGATCCTTTTCGTGGATCAGCGCCGAGACACGCAAGGCGTTCTTCATGGAGTAGCGGAAATCCTTGTCGAGGAAGTAGTCAAAAGCCTTGGTGCCGTTCTGGAAGACGCGCATGTACTCGTAGGCGCTGCAAGAGAGAGCGGAAAGAGATCGTTAAGAGAAGATCACTAGAGGATACCCCCTAAACTTGAACTTACGTGTGCTGCGGCATGCCAATGCCGAAGAGTTTCTCCGGTATGATGAAGATCATAGCGGGCAGTAGATGGAACAGATAGAAGAAGAGTTCGTAGCGCCAACCGTTGCGCAGCTTGGTCGATGGCTTCCAAACGAAACTGTTGGGCGGATGCCGTTCGACGCTGCTGTTGATGGTGTCACAGAATTGAGACAGATTCAGTGGATTCACCTCACCCGATGTGCAGTGTATGATCTCGGGTTTCTCCAGATGACGTGTGCCCACGTACCAACCCATGACCAGAGAACTGTTGATCACATAGTCGCATGGAATGATGTCAATGATTGCATTCGCCTTGCCGCACATGGTGCGAAAGATGCCCTTAACGAAGCCGGCGAGAAAGCCCAAGTGGCCCGAGTTGGCATTGCCTACCCAACCCTTCATGGGATGCTCCAGTGTGCCGTAAACTAAAAGTAAGAGAAGGATGAGCATCGATTGCTAGGGTTATTCATTGATCCACTTACCAATCGATGGCCTTACTATGGCTGCGGGCAGACCAGACATCTCTGCCATCAAGAGATTCTCGGATAGATTCTTGGTAAACGTATACGTGTTGGGATGATCCTTGAGGTATTCCTTGCACTTGGCATCTGTGAAATCCACCCAGGCCTCATCGCTTTCGGCCATCTTCATCATCTCGTACGGATCGAACTGTGACTTGTACACATCCTCGGTGATCAGGCCACGATGATTGCTATTGCAGAAGGCCGTGGAGCAGTAGATGTAGGCCGAGAGTTGCTTCAGCTGCTTGGCCAGTTCGATGGTGCGTTTGGTGCCGACCAGGTTGGTGAAGATCGCAGTGCGTAGCGGTGAATTGAATCTGATTGTGGCAGCACTGTGATAGATCACGTTCACACGATCAAGTATTTCCTGCAGTAGTTCGGGGGCAAAGGCAAAGTTTGGTTCGGTTAATTCACCCACCACGGGCACAACCTTTGCGAGGGTCTTCTCATTGTACTTCTGGAAGATCTGCAAAGGAAGTAGGGAAGGAGAAAGGTTTAGGAATATGAAGTGATCTTTAGTAGGGGAAGATTTCATCTTATACAATTCACACTCGATTGCATTCTACGAGTTTTGAATACGATCACGATTTGCCTTATTTAAGGAACTGGAATTTCCATTTTATCTCATATATGCATATAAAGTTGTTCTCCGCTGATCGATTCAAGCAACTTCAAGCCGTCTTCACCACCCACATCATTTTATAATAATTATTATACACATGCCCATCAAAAAATCTCTTATTATCCATATTTGTTTTCATTTTGTTTTTCTTTCTTTTTTTCTCTATTGTTTTTATACTTTTGTTATTACGCCATTAAAAGTGCGTTTAACAATATAATGGCTTGGAATAACCGAAAAGAGCTCTAGACAAAAGAAATAAACTATGGGGCTATTACCGTGGCGAGTGGGGACGGGGAATGAAAGGCGGTAATACGCATACTAGAAAGAGCGCAGAGCGGAAGACACTTTGGGATTTTAGTTTCGACAAATTAACGCGCCATAAAGAGACGCGTAATTGCTCTGAATAATGGACCCTCTCAGGTTCCTCTAGCTGGAAATGGGTCAGGCCAAGGTACACGGTGTCAAAGTTGTTAAAAAGGGGGCGGGGCAGGGCGTGACAAAGGTGCAACGAAACTGGGCAACAGGTGAGGTTTAGCTGGCGGTGTCTTTTGTGGAGGATCGCTCTTAACGAAATGTTTTCCATTTCATTTACAGGGTATAGCCTAGTCACTAGTGTGGTCAAGTGCCTCTAGGGGTTTCTTTCGATTCACAGGTTAGTCTCATCTATAGCTCAAAACTTGCTAGGATTTTTATGGGATTTCTCTTACAGGATGTTCGCTAGCCTAATCAAATAGGGTACCAAGCTATCTATCTCTATCTAACAGGGTATTTCCCGCCTCATAGCTTATTCTACTCTACAATTCACAACTTCTTGGGGTTTCCCAGGGTATCTACGCCTCCGGTCTACTCACCGGCTTTTGCAGCAGCCGCTTGATGCGCTCGTTGGGATCGAACTTCTTCTTGCCGCGCACCAGCACATAGATGGTGCCAATGTCGGGATGTGTGTCCAGCAGTGCCTCGATGAGCACGGTGCCCAGAAAGCCAGTGCCGCCGGTGACAAAGATGTTTTTGTGGGCAAAGAATTCGGGTACGGTGAGGGCGTTGCTCAGCTGACGCTGGCCGGGATTCAGTGCAGCTTTCATCTTCGTGTTGTTGTTGTTGTTGCTGTTGGGCTGATGATTGCTGTTGCCATGCTCCGTTATGACGGCCATGGTGTAGGGCTCTAGATTTGTGGGTGGCGCCAATTTGCTGCTGGATCTGTCCGGGTTGGGGAGCTACAAAAAGAGGGAAGAGGAGGAAAGGAGAATTAGCGGGGTTAACTCAAGTAGAAAACGAATGATTAAAGTATTCAAACCGCAGCTACAGCAAGGAATGAGGCCGGGTCAACTTTTGAAAACGCTACCCAAAGCCGGCGGAAGTGCAGAGAGCGTAAAGTTAAAGTGCACTCGGAATGTGACAATTACCATAGAGATTTATGGTATAGTTAAAGCTTAAGAAAGAGCCGAGAAATACCATAAGATTCAAACCATTTCACAGACAGGAGCAGATCTTTGGTTCTATAACAGACAGAGTTATGAAATTTGAGCAAAACATAGCTATTTATATAGTCCAGGAATGGTCAAAGTTTCACTAAGATCCCAGCACAATTAACTGTGTTACAGCTAAAATTCCATATTACTTAAAAGTTATCGAAGTCAATTTGCAAAAATCTTAGCGAAAGATAGATTAATATATTATTTAACCATGCTCCAAGTTTCACCCAGATTGGTTCACGTATAACTGCGAAATATCAAAAATACTTAAAGCACCTAGACAGTTTTCTATGGTTTTTCGCATCTAGGTATGCCTGGAGCCCTGTTTCAATTGACCCCAACGTGCATGTCTCGACACCAGCCCTACAAACTTTGTTAGAATACCAGTAGCTTTCAGGGATAACATATGTCTCTACTTTCGGCCTTCAATTTGGCAAAATAAAAAAATTTTAAAAATAAAAATTTTCTCATAAAAAAAAACAAACAAACACAAAAAACACAGAAAGCAAAAAAACTTCAAACAAAATTTAAAATTTTTTCATGTAATTGAACATCTTCAACAAATGAACTAATCTTTTAAAGCGCGGCAAATTGAGTTTTCCGAGTTTTTTTGTGAACAAAAAGATGACAATGATCACGTTATTTAGGCGCAGCATGCGCGAAATGCAGAAACGCGCCTGGCTCAACCTGAGCAACGGCTGCCTGGGCAGGGAGATGATGCGTCACCTTCATCACAATCATCCAACCATCCAGCATCGCCAGCAATTAGTAGTGGGCCGATTGGGTCTAATGGGACAGTTGAGTCAACTGGGACAGTTGGGCGTCATGCAGCGTCGGTACTATAGATATGAGGATCAGTATCCCAATCAGCCCACCACCGGCGCCAGGGAGGAAGGTGAAGATGCCGATGGTCCGATGAGCAGCCAAGAGGATATGCGCTACAATCAGGGTGATTACAATTTCTATAACAGTGAGATGTACCAGAATGCATGGCGATCGAAGGATAATTCGGAGCCGCGGCGACGCATTGTGCAGGACACACAGGATCATCAGCGGCGACAGGAGCGCATTATTGCTGAGAATCGGGATAAATGGCTAAATCGTACAGAGCCAAAACCATATCCCACGGCCGATATGGAACCCTTCACCGGTGATAGCGGTAGGGACAAGGCCAATCAGTTCCAACGACGTGGTCGCAAGCAGCGTCAGGACGAGTTGCAGCGTCAGGAGCGTGAGCTGCGCGAGTCGCGCAAAAATTACAAGCTACCGGGCTACAATGCGCCACAGAAGAAGGGTGAGTCGGAGGAGGCGGCGGAACTGCAGGCAGAACAGCCCACGTCGTATGCCCAGAGTGCCAGCGAGGCTTGGTTGGCCAAGCGGGCCGAGGAACAGGAGCGACAGTATTGGCATTCGTGGCACACGTGTCCACGTGAACGGAACTTTGAAGAGGAGCGAGATGAGGATTTGGCCGAGGAGTCCACGCCAGTGGATTATGAACCGAGGCCACCACGTCGCCTGGCCAAGCCACCGCACTCTTACGATGGCAGCGTGCGTCACTTTCAGACCCTTTGCCATCCACGTTGGGGTCTGATGCAGCAATCGAAATACGTTCGCAAGACATCGGGACGCAAACCCAGCGGCCTGGAGAAGCAATATCTGTTGGCAGTGGATGCAATGCGTCCATCGGGTCGCTGTTTGGGCTCGAGCAGCCATCGGAAACCCAGCAAAATGTTAAAGGATATCGAGTTGCCGCGTCAGCCTGCGCGTGCCAAGCTCGAGTGGCAGGGATTGCCGCCTTCGGTATACAAACGCTTCGATAACATCAAACGGGCCATCGATCGCAATGAGGAGGACGCCGAGCAAATGCAGCAGCAGCAGCGCGTACGACAGCGACAGCGTATGCTGGAGGAGGAGGAGCGCCAGATGAAACGTCAGCATGGGCGTACACGCTGGATGCTGCCTGGACTGGTGCCGCCACGCTTTGCCATGACGCTGCGCCGCATGGGATCACGTCCACGGGCGCCCATCGATAGCTTCTCCAGCAAGTTGGCCGTAAAGACCGCCTTCACGCCGCACGTCGAGTACCTTGGCTATGGTAAGCAGTCCATGTGCGATGCCTGGCACAAGTTTACCACCAACAACAAGAACGGATCCGCATAAGTATTGTATCTACCCCGCATGTATATACCTCGCATGTCGCGTTGGGGTAGCGCAGGAGCGAAGGGACTAAAAGGCAATAAAATTAAACGAATTTTATGCTCCTCTTAAATGTTTCGTTCGATAGTAAAGAATATCTATTCTATTTTTTTTTTTTTTTTTGCAACTGAAGTGTCTTGACTCTTTTACCAGCTGGAGACACATAAATAAAGACCTTTTCAGAGGTGTGCAATTTTAAGGCATTTCTAGAGAGTTTCCTTAATCTTTTTCTTTTCCCCAATCGGACATGCTCAGATCTTGGTTTCTTAAGGGTTTTGGGAAACCTAGAGTTCCCTCCAAGCTAAGGAAACCTATCTACGATCAATGCGAGTTCGAACTTACAAACTAATTTTTTTTTTTTTTTTTTTTTTGGATTTTAAATTTTCCCCCCAAACCAAAAAAACCCTTTTTAGATAATAGTACAAAATTTCCATTCTTCAAGACTTTGTTTAGATTAGCTTAAATCTTATTAAGTTTGGAGGTTCTTAAAGGGTTTTCAAACTCAAGCGTCTTATCTACAATCATTTCTCACTAAAGGTCTTTCTTAAGGTCTTTGATTAGGTTTCGATCATTTTGCTCTGTTCGCTTGTTCGCTTGTTTCTTGTTTCTATTTCTTGTTTGTTGTTGTTGTTTTTGTGTCAAGGTCGCATCGAAAAGTATCTTAGAGCCCAAGCTGCTCTATAGGTCTTCATGCTACGAACTTTGTTGAGGCTGTGCGGTGTTTTTGTTTTGTTTTATTTTTTTCTCTAAATATCGATAATCAATGCAAGTTGAAATGCACGGTCACGGTCATGTTCGCATCGTATGCGTATTGAACTTTGAATTTTGAATTCCAACAAACGAATACCGATCGCATAGTTTTGCCTTCAGTTGGCCGATAAACTCAAGACTTCCCAATGTCTTTAGGTCTCTAGCAGAAACACATTGAGGTAGCTTATCGATTAGCTGCGGCATGAGCTTTTGATTGGGTCAACAAACGGATTTGATTAAGGCTTTTACTAACTATTTATCTGCTCAGTCCATCTGCAATGATCTAACGACCTAACGACTTAAAGTCCCAACATCCTAACGTCCTAAGGTCCTAAGGTCCCAACGTCCTAACAATCCAACAACCTAACTAAATTTGTAATAATTTGCGCAATCCTTTTTGAGCAGAGTCCATTACCCCTTTCTTTCTCAGCTGCCTTTAACTTCAAGGCCTGTAAGACATTTCCTAATATTCCAAACATACGAGCGCTAATCTGCGATCCTTCGATCTTTAACCTGAATCTATAGAAACTATTTCCAGCTAGTACCTCTCTATCTGTGCATCTTTCTGGCTATATAAACCGCTAAGCTAGTTGGTCTTGTTGGCCTTAAAATGCCTTAGGCGCCATAGCTTTGGCTATAACTAGATCTCGATCTCGATTTCGAACTCCTATCTTTACCCCGCGGCGACTTTGAAACCCTCGGGGGGTTTTTGACATCTTTGCGCTAATTGAACATGTGTTGCATTTGCTTAATTTCGGTTGCTGTTGCTTGTTGCTGTTAGGGTTTCTTTTTTTGGGGTTTTTGGCTTTTGGTTTTTGGTTTTTGGTTACTTTGTTCATGATTGCGCTTTCAATTTAATTAGCCAACTAATTTGAGAGACTTCGCGCAAGGGGCGTGCTACAGCGCTAAAGCCCAAACCGCGATTTGGCAACTTCCACTTCAACAGCCTTCGCTCACTTAACAATTTTCACTTCGAAAATTTTAAAGTTTCAAAGGTTTTAATTTTCGGCTAGTGAGTCAACTCGAATACGAATGCGAACACTCAACACACTCGCGCGACACGAGATCTGAGTTAGGGGCTAATTGCCCAATGACTCGAATGAATTTGTTTCTTGTTCAAGGCGTTATTCGGCTTTGACATTGACTTCAGAATTATGTAAACTCCGAGACACAATGGATCGAAGCTTGAAATGCTAACTCAAGATCGCAAGATTGCCAAGCCAGAATGCTGCCTCATGCTGAAGTTCGACAAAAGTGCGTGTGTGTGTGTGTGTCGAACTGGTTTCGCCGCAGCCTCCCGCTCTCTGTTTCTCTATCTCTCTCCCTCTCTATCTGTCTCTCTTCGCTGCGAGATCAGCAATCAACATAATTTGGACTGACCTAAAGCGCCATTTTGGTAATTCGCTATCGATGAGGAAGCCTCGCGCCAGACAGCAAAGAGAAGTCAATGAACTATGGCTAGATGGATTGATGTACGGGCGGAGTTATAGAAATTCCAGATGGGTTTACATTGATTGGGTGTGTGCTGCGACAGCTGTTCATTGATTGAAGGAAAAACCAAGCCAAAATGTCGACATTGTTTTGCTTTCATAGAACATGATATAAGAAACACGTAAATGCTCCGAAAGCTGCATAGAATATTTGATTTGATTTGGTTCTCTGTTCTCTTCTCTCTGTTTTCTGTTTTCAGTCTTTGCTTTGCTTTATTTATTATGCTTTTTGTTTGCTTTTTATTTGCTTTTTGTTCTATGCGCTGTTTAGAAAATGTACGGAAGTAAATTCCTTTTGAAATTCTTTCCTATTCTCATGGATTTCGCTTTGGAGAATCATAGTGTATTGGGGTACAGAGTGTTTCTAAAGATCGGAAGTGGAATCTGTTTAAGATATTACTGAGAATTCCTTATAAGGAATATATACTATATAAAGATAAATTTCAGCATAAATCTACCTCTATTCGTAAAGGATCTCCCTATAGAAATAGTTCTCCTAAAGTTTTCAATATAGAAATATCTTCTCAAAATCTCAACCCACAAATACAGGGTAAACAAATGTATGCACTACCCACTGTCAAGAATCTATTCATGCATTTGTCATAAAAATATATGAATTGTGTGTGTATCGTTTATGGATCAGATATGGCTTATTGTATATCATATAGTATAGTATAGAGCCAGCTAAACGTGTGCGTTGTCTATAAGCAAAACTGAGCCAAGCATGTGCATCTCTGCCCGGCTACAAACATATCGCGTAAAGCTTATATAATATATAAAAATTGTTCGAAAAAAAACTACCGAAATTTGCATAATTTTGCTACGTTTGTGTTTCGCTTGCTAATTTCGCCTCAAAGCGCGTTCGTATCTGTATCTGTAGCTGTAGCTGTGGCTGTGCATGAAGCTGCAAATGTATCTGTATCTGTATCTGTTTGTGTGTCGTATCTGCTGCTTTTTGGTAATCTGCGAGAGAGCAAAAACCATTTTATGCATATTAAATCTTTTGAAATTTCTTTCGGAGCCACGCTTTATCTATCTTTAGCTATATCTGACCTATTTCGCAAGACAATCGAACGGCGGTTTGTGACGTTTGCACGAAGGGCTGGCAAAAAAATGCGAGAAAAATATGCGAGAAAAAAATGAGAAAAAACTGTGACGAATATAATTATGAAAAAAATGCGGCGAATCTACTTTTTTGGTACTTTCTATTTTACAATTTGAGAGGAAGAGAGAGAGAGAGAGACATCTGCGTGTGGTTCACTCGCTCTTTGATCTTTTGTTATAGCTGAGATCTTTCTTTATTGATTGAGGCATCTTCCGCCTTGGCAACGCAAATAACAACAAAAGTTATCGGCTTTTTTTAGTTTACGTAGTGCGTATTAAGTGCGCATCGCACTCGACTTTTTTGGTGCCTGGTCACATTTGTTTTAGCTGCTGTTTTTTCTCATTGTTGTTGTTGTTGTTGTAGTCTGGCATTAGCATATTGTTGCTAGACCTTAACATTGAAACGACAAACGGTCTGACGAGTTCAATCAAATCGTATGCCTGCCTGTCTGACTGTCTGTCTGTCTGTCTGTGTTGGTGTGTGCGCGCGTGTGTGTCGACGCTTTCAATGTCGCGTGCAGCAAAAAAAAAAAAACAAATGACTTAGACAACGAACTTGCCACGCCTTAAGTGGCAGTGGCAGTGTGAAATAGCGGATCTCATTACAGCCAGCTACCCGAGCAATTCGCACTTGCTGTGAAGTCTTCCTACCTGACTACCTCTCTCTTCTCTCCTCTCACTCTTCCTCCTCCACCTTCTCTCTCTCTCCCTCCCTCTCTTTCTCGCACAATTGCGTCTTGTTGTCGCATGAAGTTATAAATAAATATAAAGGCGTCCATTATATGGACATTTTTTACCCCCGAGGGGCGCCCCCAACCGGTTTTGGCAGCATCATCAAATTTATTGCCTCTGGGCCCGAATTCAAATAAATCATAGCGTAAAGAAGAAGAAGAAGAAGCAGAAGAAGATTCGCCACGCTGTCGAAAAGAGAAGTTAGACGATCGAAAACTTTGAAAAACCTAAAAACCCAAAAACCGAAAACCTTCAAAAATGCAAAAAGAAAACAGCAAAAACAAAACGCACTCAAAAATTGAAGACTCAAACGCAGCCTCAATGAATTTTCCAGCAAGAGCGCGAAAAACGTGGAAAAACCACAACAACAACAACAACAACAAAAACAATCAACTTACTCAGAGCGCGTAGCTTTTCTGCACACACACACACAAACTCGGGGACTCTCGCTCAACTGTCGCAACTGGCAAATCGCTTGCTGGGGAGGCAAAGTGAAAAGGCAGCGTGTCAATAGAAGCGGCAGGTGGGCAAACAAACAAAACAAACTCGAAAAAGATCAATAGATCAGCTAATTTTCTCTTAACGGTGCAAGCAGCAGGTGCCAGGGGGTGGGGGAGGGAAGGGGGCGTCGCTTTCGTCAGAGCGTGCTTCCGTTCCGTTCGTTTTTCAAGTTTGGCAATCGATTCTCGAATACTTTCAGCACATTTGGAAATCACAAATCAATTTTTTCAAGGCAAACGTACGCGACGCGCATGGAGTTTCACTTGCATTTTAAATTATATTATTATTATTATTTATATTATGCATTAACTCTCGTTTGCTGCTGTTACAGTTAAAACGGTGTTTTCTTTGCTCAAACTAACCAAAAAACTTGTGTCAAGTCGACGATGGAAACACACGAAATTGGGGCTACGCTAAACGCAGGAGGAAGTTGCTGCCAATGCCGACGCACGCTCAACTCGAACTGAAACCGAAACTGAAACCGAAACTGAATGAGACGCAGACCGAGACTGAGACTGAAGCGGAGATTGAGCGCAGCGCAGCGTCGCGTCGTCGCGACATGAGGAAATTTTAAATAGCCAACGCAGGCGCAGGCAGAGCAAAAATAACTCGAACAGCAGCAACAACAACATAGCGTCTGCATGGCAAACGAAACCACGTAATGAAAATCGGAACACACTAAAAAAAAAAACAACGAAGTAATCAGCTCAAGCAGCGAGAGAGGGCAGAGCGCAGCGGCAGCGGCGGCTCTCATCAATAGCAAAGTCAGCACGAAGAGCTTTGCGCGCTCTTTGCTAGCAACAACAACAAAGGCTCAAGAAAGTCCCGCTACGCTGGCTAGCTGAGAAAGCCGAACTTCGTCGCTGTTGCTGTCGCTGTCGTGTCGCCTCGTGTCGTGTCGTGTCGCTCGTTGCCTGCCTTTCGTCTGCTTGAGTGGCTTAGCTTTGAGTGGCTGCTCTTCAGCAGGCAGCTGGATAGAGAGAGATTGAGAGTGTGAGAGCGGGGCGCCTTCATGCACAACATGTTTGAGCGATGGCTTCGAGCTGCTTTTTGGCACAAATTGATTTGTTGTTTCAAATGAAAATAATACGAAATGTAGCAAATTTCGCATAATTCGCCGTATTTACGCGGAACAGTTTTCCACAGTCAGCAGTTCTGCATTTTATGAGGTCACCTAGAATCGAAATTGAGCGTCGCCTTGAGTCCAATTCAAATTACGGCGACTTCTTCTTGTGTTTTTTTCACTCGACTTTTCGCTGATTTGGCCGCACTTTCAGCTGACGCGGCGAACAGGTGGAACGCCCGCGTTCATATTGTGAACTGATTTATTTCATTTCTTCTTTTCTTGGCAACTTTTCGTAATAATTTCCAAGTTATTCGTCATTGATCTCTATTGACAAAGCACAGCGATTTTTCACTGACCCAAATAGGCGAAGCCCACCACATGACTGTGTGTAATCTCAAACGGAACCCGCTAACAAAGGCCTCTCAAAGGTGTACGGTAATATAACATAATCTCTGTGCCATATATCAACAAAAGAAATGCCAAAAAGACAGCAACAAAAAGAAGAGAAGAGAGAAGAGAAGAGAAGAAAAAAAAAATAACTGAACAAATTTTGACAGCAATTTCTGTGCGTCTCGTATGTCTCTGGGCTGCACGCAAAGTTAGGAAAACCGCCTCGAAAGGCGTGTCAAGTGGGCGTGTGGGCGTGGCCATTGTGTGTCTGCGCGTGTGTTTACTTTGCGTGGGTTCAGAGAGTGAACGCGACGATGTGAGCTGCCGCTGCAGGCAAGGCCATTCCCGGTACAAAAGAGTAGCTATAATTAAACACCATAAAGGGTAATATTAAAACGCCCCATTGTCAAGTTATGCCATAATTGTTTACAGTTCTATTGATAGGCTATACGTTTTAATTAGGAAAAGTACCTAAGGAACTTTGTTTATCTGGAAAGTACTCGGCAAGTATTGTGATTAGCATAAGTTATTGTCTCATTATATTATAGGCCGTAATTACGATCGAGCTAAACGCCTTTCTGATTAATTATACTGGGAATTATTCAGTAGCTTAGCTTGTGACGTGAGAAGCGCAGAGAGAGGCGCAGGGAACTGTTGACAATCAATTATTACTTGTTGACACCTCATCAATCGTAGGTATAACTAATTAATACAGGATAGAGCGTAGCTGCTGGTATGAGAATCGCATAGAGAGGCGGAAATGCTAATCTAGCTATCTCATTCTAAGAAATCAGTATAAGTAAAGTATAAGAAAGGAGTCAGCCTAATTAATGATAATCGCAAAAAGAGGTCGATCCATGAGAATCGCAAAGAAAGGCGCACAGTCAGGTTTCACATTTTAAATGAATTTCTATGTTAAATCCCCCTAATTAATCCAACTGTTATAGCCCAATTCAGCCTATTCATCCTGCTCGGCACTAGCTAATCGTAAACGATCCATAAACCGATCAAATCGCCCATTGGCAATATAATTTACATCAATTTACATTCGATTGGGCGTTACGAAGTGCATTTTTGTAAGCAGACTAACCGCAAAGCTCTTGAGGGACACCTGGCAGTCCACTCCATGCCACAGCCAACTTGCTCGCCGGATTTGCCAAGTCACGTCTTACGCTGAGTGGTTTCCCCCAGACTGCACTGCACAGATGGGCTGGCGTCATTGTTGGAAGACGTCATACAATCTGCATGAGTAATGAGTTTTTTTGTTGGCTTGTTTGTTTGTTTTTCTTTTTTATGTTGATCGGAACTAGAAGCTCGTTTGCTGTCACACCTAGCTGGAGCTAGTTAAGTTATTAGCCAGGGGTGTTGAGATACGAAAGCTAGCGATAGTTTTGTGCATACTATCGATAGTTGTTGAGTTAGGTTATTAGGCAAGGGAATTGAGAGTAGGGAGCTAGCGATGAAAGAGCTAATAGTATGTGAGTACTATCGATAGTTGTAGTTAAAGGAAAATGTAATCGGATGTTATGTTGATACTATCGATAGTTTTTGATTTAAGCTATTAGTCGAGGGAAAGAGCCGATAGTAAGTGAATATTATCTGTAGTGGTAGCTAAGTGAGTGAAGACTTGTGACGCTAGTTGCCGATAGTTTTTAAGTTATGTTATGGACCTACGATAGTTACAGCTCCGACATTGGCTGTCATTGTTAGTTTCGATAGTATACGTATGCTATAAAAACGATAGTTAATTATGATAAAGTACAGGGTATACTTAGGGCAGCATACACATCAGGTAAGCTGATTTTAGGCTTTGTTTTAAACTAAATGGAAATTGATTATTATGCGTGGAGTGGACCAGTATTATTATGCCGACTCTTGAAAACTCACAGAGCGATGACAATGCACATAACACACGGCTCCGAAACACACACAGTGCAGCTGCCTGCCCCCTTCCCCCCCTTTTGATGACCTTCAGCATTGTCCAAATATTTACGAGTTGAGCGAAGGTGAGGTTAGGTCCGACCGGAGCCCAAAGATTAATTGAAATTGATTGCAAGATTAATATCACAGCAGCAGGGCCACCCGTTACAAACATCGAAGGAGGGGGAGGCTCGCCCTAACTTAACCCAATGGTGTGGCAGCACTTTGGGCACTGCGCCAGATGGCAACACCGTGCACCGTGCCGCGCTCAACTGCGTGCAGTGGCAACGCTGCACACGTATTTTGAAACTTAGCATGCGCAATTTGTCTCCTACTTTTCGACAGATCAAAAATATTGAGAACAAAAAATATATTTCGGAATAACTAAATTAATTTTTGCTCTCTGCCTATTTGTAATTCGGGTGATTCTCTTCATACCCTCTCTTTGTCTGCTGCTGCAAAAGGGAAAACGCATGCGCGCGAAAAGCGTATTTTCATTCAATAGGAAAACCTCGGCGACGGTGGTGGAAAAGCGAGCAGGAGGCAGAAGGGACGACGAAGCCGACAACGAAACCGACAACGAAAGGGAAGACGGAAAAAGCACGAATAACTTGGACCGAGAGAGAGTGAAAGAGAGAGAGAGAGTGAGCTAGAGAGAGGGAGAGCAAACGTGAGTCAATCGACGAGGGGTGTCGCCGTTGCCGTTGCCGTCGTCACATTCGAAAACTCACCACCAGCGGCGGCGCGCGAAAAGAGGGTGGAGTTGCCGTCGAGCCCTTGCCTCCCCCACACTAACACACACACACACACGCACGCACATGTCACCTGGTGTGTGTGCTTTGGTGAAATTTTTGTATGCTGGCGGCCCGGTTTTGCGGCCCAGTTGCCTATCGCCTGTCGCCAGTTGCCCGTTGCCCGTTGCCAGTCGCAAGTCGCATTCGTGTTGTGTCGTGTCGTGTCGTGTCGTGCCGTGCCGTGCCGTGTCGTGCCTGCTGCCGTGTTGTCTTGTCTCGTCTGTTGTGTGTCTAGGAGCTGCGCCTGTGCCTGATCCCCTATTGAAGCAGCAGCCAAAAAGAACCGTTTGTTCTCCCCATCAAAATTGTTCAAACCTTTTGTCGTCGCGTGTGAAATTTGAGTGAGTGACAACAACAACAACAACAACAACAACACAAGTAAAATAATACAAAAAAAAAGAAGAAGAAGAAGCTGCAAGTGTTTCCCAACTTACACACACACACACACACACACAAACACAACGATTTAACCATTCAGCATCCGCTCCAGCTTCAGTGCGTCCATTCCGCCTTATCCAACCCCCTTCAGCCCGCAGCCCGCAGCCCGCAGCCAGCAGCGTAACGGGTTCGCGTTCCTGTTCCTGTTCCGTTTCAGCTCAGCTCAGTTCAGTTGAGCTCAGTTCAGTTCCGTTTTGGTTCCTCACGGCTCACGGTGCAGCATCCAGCGACGACGTCGACGATTCCAACCTCACAATTTTTGTGCCGGTATGTACAACGCCCCACAGTACCCTTCACTCCCCCCCCCCCCCCTGTAACGCACCCCCTCTGTTGTAACGCCCCTGTCTGCTGGGTCCCCCCTCTGTATTTATAGCATTATTATGCGCTCAGTTTGTTGTCAAAATTTGCTGCCAAAAAGAACAGAAAATATTTCATAAAGCTTTCGGTTATTTTTAGAGGCCTCGCGCGGCACCTTTGCGCGTGTATGAATGAGTGTGCCCCAGAGAGAAAGGGAGAGAGAGTGAGAGGGGAGGAATATATGTCGCTGGGTTTATTATCTCATCGCTATTGGAAACGGCGGCGCTCGTAAAAAATTTAGCGCAAAATCTGACGTTTCCGTTGCTTGCTTCCGCAAACAAGTGCAGGAGAGAGAGAGAAAGAGAGAGCGGGAGAGAGAGCGCAAGTTATGCTCAGCGTGTGAGTGGGGGAGTGAAGCGCGAATCACTCGCGCAATTGAGAGAGCAGCAGCAGCAGCAGCAGCAGCTTCTCAGCCTCTTGCAGTGTTGCTGTGTCTTTTTCAACCGCAGCCTGAAAGTATGTGACAAAAAATTCACAGCGAATTCAATTTGCATATGGCGCGCGTGCGGCTCCAAGTCTTTTACTCTCCCTCTTTCACTCTCACTCCAGGCCTCAATTAGCTTATCGGCCACAGATAAGATAACACAACGGATCAATCAATAGATAGCATTGCACCTATGCCATATATTATATAACAGCTCGTGCAAAAGCCGGCTACAAAATAGTAGTAGAACGCCTGGCAAATAGTAGTAGATAGTGGCACAGGAAGTAGTAGTAGTGGTAGTAGTAGCTGCTGCCAGCTGCGCGAGAGCGACTCTCTCTCTCTCTCCCCCGTGCTAGTGTATTGGTGAGAGCAGGCGCGTGAAAAATCTTACAAGGCAAAGGAGCAGAGTAAAAAGAAATAAAGGACGAGAGAGAGAAAAAAAACAGGCATTTTCCCAATTGATTTTCAAGGCGGTCGACGTTCTGTGTGTTCGCGGAAAGAAACGCTAAAATATCGCTATATCAATTACGGCTCTCCGTGCGAGTTAACCTCAAATTGCGAAACGAACACGTGAAAAATAACGAACAAAAAAAAAAAAACAAACTGCCTGCCTGCCTGACTGCCTTCCCAGGCGTAGCTTGTGAAAAATGTTTGCAAAAATGCGTGACAAATATTTGGCAAGCCTTGAGAGCAGCGCCGACTGAGCTGATTGCATAAAAAATATGTGTGAGTAGCAACTGCAGACGGGGAGACTGACTGGCTGACTGAGTGACTGCGTGACCGACAAACACAGTAACTAAGCCAAGGCAGCCGAAAAGTATGCTACACTTTCTGCACTGATATAATTTCGATTATTATTGATTAGTTTGTGGCCGCTGTGGTTGTTGTTGCTGCTGTTGCCGTGTTAACTGATTAAGCATTGAATGGCCAAAGTGACTGCTCATCAACAACGTTATCCTGCTCCCCATCATCATCATCATCATCATCGCCGTCGTCGTCGTCGTCGTCGACGGCACGAGGCGATAACATTTCAAGTGCATTATGTCATATCTCTCTCTCGTTTTGTGTGTTGTCTACCTGCCTACCCCGTGTGTGTGCATGTGTGTGTGTGTGCTGGCATGAGTGTTTGCCATTTTGCCAGTCGAGGACGCGGACGAGGACGAGGACACAGCGCTGTCTGTCTGTCTGTCTGGTCTGTCCGTTCGTCCGTCTGTCTGTCTGTCAACAGGGCGCCATTTAGTGCGGTAACTTTGTGTAATTAAAAAAGAACAAGCAACAAGGCGACAGCAGCGGAGGGATTATGTCCACCTACACACACGCACACACACACACACACAGAGAGACTGACACACATGTTATTAATATATACAAACTGTAATTTCCGCCCCAGCAAGCAGCTGAAACTGATGTAAAGCAGAAATTGAAATTTCCGTTAGCTTTGGCAAGACTCAGTCGAGGCGTCATCGTAATGATTTAAACGAATTGACCACAGCAACGTGTGTCTCTCTCGCTGTGTGTGTGTGTGTGAGTGTGCTTGTGTGTGTGTGTGTTGAAATATGGCTTGACGCGCTGCTGGGCTAAAAGGGTCACAAGTGCGGCACTTTCAGCATAAATAACAAAGCAAAAGAGAGGGAGATAGTGAGAGATAGAGCGGGAGAGTGGGAGAGAAAGAGATAAAGTGTGTGGGAGAGAGAGGGAGCAACTCTGCTGGGAGTTGCCTGCCCACAGTCATTCGCAGCATGTGCTCGGCCTACTTCCGGTTTCGATTGGAATTAATGTGCGCTGCCCAAAAGTAGGCAACACTTTTTGCGCTCGCCCCATACGCCTCGCACACTGCGCAAAAACAACGTGTATTATTTGCTTGGCAAACTTTTTAACTAGCTGCGCGCGCGATTTCCGTTTTTACACGCCACCTGCCCCCTCGCTCCCCATTCCAACTCTCGCTTTTTCCCTTCGACTCATTCTTCCCGTTTTTTCGGGCCAACGTGTTAGCAAATTCAATTATCAAGTCAAATATTAACCAACGGATTAGCGGATTAGCCGCACGGCGCACGTGTCTGCCAACGAGCGGGCGGGCGGACAGTCACCAAGCCCAGCCATAGCCCAAGCTACAGTAGCTAGCCCAACCCAGTTGCGCGCGGCTCAGCTCAGCTCAGCTCAGCTCATCTCATCGCAGCTCGAGCGGGGCGCAAATAGTTTGAGTTGAGTCCGGTTAAGAACTACGTGCGGTGTCCTTGAGTTGTTGTTGCTGTTGTTGTTGTATTTTTGCATTCAGTTGGGTAAATACGGGTACTCGAAAGCCTGCGCTGACGACAGTTCGTTGTTGAGCTGATTCACGTTTTTCGAAACTATTTGTTGTCGTTGTTGTGTAGGTTGTTTGGTTGTTTAGGCTGTTTGGCAAGCTCAACGTTCAAGAATCATCTGCCCCACCCTCTCACACAGCCTCCCACCGCCCCCCCCCCCCTCGTTGAGACAACCCCCGCCATGTGCTCTCGAGTCTGAGTGTTGTCGCTGTTGACAAATAAAGCGCGCTGCAATTGCCCAGGCCCGCGTCAATTGGCCATAAGAGCGCAGCGAATATAAGAAACAGAAAATATGAGAAAATAAAAGTAAAACCACTGTGAATTCCCAGAGTGCAGTTCGCCTTAGTAGTTGTTGTTGTTCTTGTTGTTGTTTGCCTTTCGATGAGGTCAGCGCTGGGGCGAGTGCGTGCAAAGTTTACACTAGGTCAACAACTGGATCGTATAGGCAGACGGACAGACTGACGGACAGATAGACAGACGGACTGATTGACAGACAGTTCGCTTAAGGGCCGAAGTCGAGTTCGAAATGAAGCTGCGATCCGGGAAAAACTGTTGATTTTTCTCATTTAAGTCGCTGATAATGTGATTTATTTATTTATTAAAGTCAACTCGAATCAGTTGATGCGATCTGAATGAAATTTACTATTATATCAATGAGATAGGCGTATCTCTTGTTTGATAGGCACTTTAATAATGACACATTGATAGATACTCATTATTATAATATATTATCATGATGATATGTTATTTTAGTATTTTTAAAAATTTCCTTCTAATATAAAACTGCCAAAATAATTTACAAAAATTCTATGGTAAATTTTCCCCATTATTAAATTTAAAAAAGTTTAGTTTTTCAACAAAAATTCAAGTAGAAATCAAAATAAAATATAATATTTTATATTTCTTTTGGCGAACTTGGTGTTTATAAAATATTGTAGTAATAATATAAAAATCAGCCAATTCATTCTTAGAGTTTTAGTCAATAGCTGAACTCAATAAAACAAAAATAACAATAAATTATTATTTTCTTAAATGTGATGGGAAATGTACTGCGATCTAGCAGGTCTTTTTAACAACCTTCTATGCTTCAGCCTGCTTGTCTAGTTCGGTTGATCTTGGGAACTCCATGAGCTTTCCTGAGCTGATCGAACTAATCTAGTTTCTTGCAAAAAGTATAAATAAAATATTTGAGAAATTAATTGTTAAAATATATATATACATATATTATATCGAAATTAGTTGCCCTAGTCCAATTAGGACCATGTTGCTCTAACTGTAATTTCTACCCCTTCCTACAAGAGATGATCAAGTTGCACTTCATTTCACTCTTATACGATTATGCATCCATCTTTCGGTTTCCTCTCTTCTCTCTCTCCCTCTCTCTCTCTCTCTCTCTATTTCTCTGTCCTCTCTCTCTCTCTCTTTCTTGCTTTCTTTCTTTGCATATTTTCCGCTGTCTCTCCAACCTTTTTCTCAACGTCATCGTCATCGATCACCTGTGCTGTCGCTGCAGACTTTTCCACTGGTTCAACGAACTGACTGACAGCTCCTCAATGGGGCAATTCTTCCGTCTTCGCATGCTAGTCAGCCCCTTTATCCCCCTCTCTCCCCCCTCTTTCTTCTGCATTGCTGCAGGCAACTCCCTCGCATGTGCCGCGACTTTTAATTAGGCATGCGGTGTGTGTGTTGACACCATTGCCAAGTGCAAGCGCAGACACACACACACACACATAGGCACACTCTCACCTACACACACACACACACACTGGTACATACTGTCGTCTCAAGCTTATGCGTGTACTTTGACCTCTTTGGCTGTCAACTGCGTCAGCTGCGCTGCCACTGCTGCTGCCTTGTTGTCTTGGTCAATGTCAGTGCTGGCCCCGTAACGGGCACCGGGACTGGAACTGGCACCGGGAGTGGGTCTTCAACTGGTCTCTCTCTCTCTCTCTCTCTCTCTTTCTCTCTCTCTCCGTGGCCAGATTGAATTTCTTTGCATGCTCATCGTTCAGGTTTTTCCACACACACACATCAATTTCCACGACTTGTTTTCCACAGTTCTTTGCGGCTTTTTCAATTAAAGCTTGTTGCATGCCACCATCGCTGCTGCAGTCGCAGTCGCTGCCAGCGTCGTCGTCGTTTACGTGTCGCTTCCCCCTCCTCCTGCCCCGCTGCCGCCCCTTCGCCTCATGCTGCTTTCTTTTGTGCGCTTTGTGGCTGCCTTTCTTGTTGTCCACAAAAGCTGCCGCTGCTTCAGTCGCAGTTGCTGCCTCAGTCGCTGTCGCTGCCGCAGTCGCAGTCGCCGTCGCCGTCGCTGTCGCTGTCCGTTGGCTGACGCTGCATAAAGTCTTTCACTTCTTTGCCATCAAAGTTTAGTTCAGTTCCAGCCGGCGTACGTAGCGCACGCGTCTTGCGAGATCCGATCAGATCCGAAGCGACGATCCACACCGGGGCAAATCGAGAGCGAAACCGAAACCGAAAGACCGTAGCCGAAAAACCGTAAATCGTAAACCGTAAACCGTAAACAGAAATCGAGCAGAAAGAAAAACAAATAAGCCGAGCATAGAACGCAGCGTGTGTGTGAACTCTCTCTCTCTCTCTATCTTTCTCTCTGTACATCTCTCTCTTTCTACTCTCTCTCTCTTTCGCTTCGCTTGCTGTGCGTGTGTGTTTAGTGCGAGTGTGCGTAGCTCTCTTTGGCGCGACGTGCTCTCTTTCTCTGCAGCGCACGCACTCTCTTTCACTCTTCCCCACTCTCTCTCTCCCACTCTCTCCCGCTCTCTCTCGCTCTCTCGTGCGCGCGCGTGCTCTGTTTCGATAGCTTTGCGCATGCGCAGCGCGCTTCAAGCCAAACCACACGCATGCGCCGCCGTCTACGTCGCCCCCCTCCATCGCCTGCTCCACCTCCGCCTCTGCCGCTGCCGCTGCCGCCGACTGCGCAAAAGTGAAAATATTTGGAGAAATTTCTTGGGCAGAATTTTTGTGTGTCAGCTTTGTGAGTAACGTAAAAAAAAGCAACGAAACAACAAAAACAAAAAAAAAAAAAAAAAGAGAAATAAAAACAACAAAAACGACGTACAAAGTAAAAGATAAAAAGCAGAGAAAAAAACCCTAACAACAACAACAACAACAACAACAGCAACAGTAACGCAACGGTGCCATAGCTGATATACCCTGCCACTTGCCACACACATGCCACACTTGCCACTAGCCCTCGAAACGAAAGTGTTTCCAAAGCGAATTTGCACACCAAATGTCATTGACCCAAATCGAAGCAGGAGGCAAGAGGAAGGGGAAGAGGAAGAAGTAGCAAGAAGTGGCAGAAGTGGCAGAAGAAGCAACCTGCAACGTGCCACCTGCGCTGCTGCGATTTGCGGCAATTTGTTAATTCGTCTGTTATGTTTCTGCTTCTTCTCTCGCTTCTCTCTCGCTTCTTTCTCGCTTCGTGGCTAAAAATAAGCAGCCAAGCTCGCAAATATTTGGCCAAAAGGGTAGGGCCTACATGGCTAGCCGAGGGGGCAGTGTAGGGGGAAGGGGGACTGCTGCTTATGCAACGCATTATTGACGTAATATTTAGTCTAAAACTAAACGTCAGCAGCGTCGCCAGCGTCGACGCGCGAGAAAGTTGCGCGACAACGACGACGACGACGACAAAAATATTTTCGAAACCTTTTTGTATTTGTAATATTAATCACTGCATATTTACAAATAAAATTTGCACACACACACGCACACACACACACACACACACATACACTCAGCCGCATAGCTTGTTGAGCGAAAATGAAGACGCAGCATAATAAATAAACATGGATCACGGTCAGCCAGAGAGAGAGAGAGACGCAGACCGTAACTGATACAACAACTAACTAGCTATAGCTATGACTAGAGACACGCCAGATTCAGACTGAGAGCTATAGCTATAGCTAGACATGCTTTAGATCTCCCAGAGCGCTATGGCTTTAGTTAGAGACGCTTTAGACCATTTTGAAACCGTATCCAAAAGCGCAGCGCATCTCATGCCATATTAACCCATGTGCACTGCTTTATATACTGCATAAATACTGCATAAATACTGCATAAATACTGCATACATACTGCACATATATATGCTATATATACTGTGCCAGTCAGACAATCAGCGTCGTTGACCCACTTTGGCACAGCGCCGGCGTAAATGCAGTCGAAATCCAGCTTGATGGGGGCCTTACGCGCTGCGCTTGCCAAGAAATGCCCCCACAATGGATACCCCGATACGCCCCGATATACCCTCCAATATACTACATGTATATATAGTGTCCATTCGATTTCGATTTTAACTATTTCTATCGCGCTTACGTGCCGTGCGGCTTTTGGCGAAATTTCTTTCGCGCTGCGTCGCAGCGAACACTTTCGCAATTATGAATACCGAATATACTGAATATACCGCATACCGTATATACTGCATACCGACTCTACCTCTATACTGACCGTATAGAATTCTCGCACTCTTGTAGAATTTTAATGATCCATTCAAATGGGTTGGCAGCGCCATAAAGACGCGAAGCACAGGAGAAAGGGGTATCTGAAAATGGGGCTAACCCGTTGTTGGGGGGGTAACCCGATTTGAATGCTTGATGACCCAAATTGGATTGGCTGATCGCGGCTGACGTAGGAATATATAGGAAATTGTGGCAGTTATAGGCTGATTGTTATTGTTTTTTTACGACTACGTTATAGTATATTTTGATTTGCTTTAGTGTATTTCGGTATTTTCTTATGAAATCTGCAGTATTTCTAGGGATATTGGATAAAATTTGGCATGTTTCCGCTTATGAGCGTATTTTTCTGCAAAATTTGCAGTATTTTTTCAAAATGTTGGAAGTGTTTTTGATATTATTTTGCTTAATTCGGTATTTTTTAGCTTATGTCGCTAGTACTTTGCAAAATACTAAGAACGTATTATTATGAAAATGAGAGTTCTTGAGTGTCGTTTAGTATTTTATCAGTATATTTCTTCTCTGCAGTATAAATGGTCGTTTGGGATTATTTGGCTAAAGGTTTCAGTATATTTCGCTCAATTTTGGTATATTCGAGCTTATGAGCGCATTTTCTTTATAATTCATAAAATACCTAGATGGTATTTTTTCGTTAAAATGTTTAAATAGCATATTCAATGAGTTGAAGAATGTTATTTTAGTATTTATTTGGTATTTTTCTTTATAAGAGCGGTATTTTTCTGTGTTAACAGTCTATTCTTATCAGTTTGATAAAGGGCTGCAGTATATTTTGGCATATTTACATATATTTTGGCTAAATTTTATGATATTTCCCAAAGTTTCAATCCACAAGTCTAGCTGCCTTTCGCATGACTAATTCCAGCTTCTCTTATCAAAGTAAATTCGGAATATTTCGTTGCTATATACCATAGTGTGTTCTCATGCCATATGCGTCAATCTCCACATGGAAAGATCGCGCTCTCTCCCTTCCTCTTGCTTAGTGCGTGGGTCACATTCCCGCATAGGTCGTTCTCTTTTTTTTTATAGAATTCTTTCTCTTTTTTTGCTGCTGATAATAATTTTTAAGTTCTTTAAGTTTCTCAAGTTCCTTTTTGCTAAGTTGAACCACATGATGTCGCTGTCGCGCAGTTCTTATCTTAAATCGCGCCTCGAGTTTCCTCTTAATGCGGGCACCTCGTGGGGGAGGGGAGGGGAGTCTAATCAATCTCACGTGTTGTCGCACCATGGACGGTTATAAATCTTAATAATTTTTGTAAAATTGCAACGCAATTTCATAAATTAAAAGAGCGAGCAAAAGTTCCTCTCTCGCTCACTTAGTAATTTAGTATTTAGGTATTTTAGTATTTAAGTATTTAGCATGTGGTTAATTAGTCGCTTGCTCGGCTTTAATTGGGCCACGAGACGACTTGTGGCGGCATGTGGCCGATCTTGGAGGTCTTAGCTCATGCATGAGACTCGAGAGGCGTCTATAAATAAATACATATACATGTATAAATTCTAATTGTATATTATTTAATATCAAAACTTTGCGAGAGGCCGTCGACGTCGACGTCGCAGTCGGCGTCGACTTTGGCGTCAGCTGAGCTACCCAGCTCAATTGGGGCGATGGAAATTGGGGAAGCGGACAATGTGTGGGCGGGCAGTAGTGGCAACTGGAAGTGGGTGGATTGGGGGGCGGGGGGTATGCGGTATATGTGCTCTGGCGGGGGCCCCATTATACACACTTAAATTTAACTTTTATGCTGTAAACTGCCAAGCGCGCTTTGTTTGTTAATCAAAACGCAAATTATGGGCTCAGCCATGGGGCGAGGAGGAGGCGCAGCTGGTCAGGTCAGGCAGTGCGCGCGGTTTCCAGCGCAGATTTGATTCAATTACACACAAAGCATAGACAACTTACGATAACTGTAAAAGCAGCGGTAGGGGGGAGGGGGGGGCGGACCAAACATGGATCAAGTGCTGGGGTGGGGAGGGGTATCTCTGCTCTCTCGTCTGGGGGCGAGTCGAAAGGTTCAATAGAATAGAGGGCACAGACGCATTATGGAATTGTGGCGGCAGCATCCGCTGACGAGAGATTTACATAATGAGGCACGAGGCGCATTTTCCGCTCCCCCTTCCCCCAACCCCCTCAGTTAAAAGTGAAAACTTTGTGCGCCTAGTTGAACTTTCGTTGCACTACCGGGACGAGGGGGGGGAGAAGGTGCAGGGTGTCGAGCGGGGCTAAACCTCTTGACAATTGTCAAAGCAAACACGAGACACGAAACACGGCGATTTGCAGCGCATTAGAATTAGACGACTAGGGTGACAAATGCTTCCGCATGTCTCTGGTTCCGTCTTCTATCATTCCCTTCTCCTTCTGCTCCTCCTCCCCCCTCTTCTGCTGCTTCTGCTGCTTGTAATCCGAAAGCAACAAGGTCTACGCTGTTTATGGCAGGTGGGAAGAGAATCAAATCGAATCGAATCGAAAGGGGAAACAGAAAGCAATACCAGAGTTTGTCCAACTACATCGAAGCCTGTATACCCTACATGTTAAGCTTCAAAGTGGACTCTGCTCTCTTCTGGTGTACTCTACTTTCTTTTGGCATTAAATTATATTTCGTTAGCCAAGCGAAACTAGTTTAATTACCCGCACACACTAAGCTGGCTGAGCTGAGAAAACTTGAAAAAGAAACTGTTAAAACTTAAGTTCTTTAGTCTTTCTTATGTGTTTTGCAATGAGTTATAGCTATGTACAGTTGGAAAACACTCTGCCTGAAAGCTAAGTGCAGCGTATACTAAAGCTGCATAATATACAAGGCTCTCAGATAAAGGTTTTTAGCTCTTTTTGGCTTTTGGGAAGCTAAAAGTCAATCTAGCTTAATTCCAAAGATTCTTAACTTAAGAAGAGAGAGAAAGAAAGAGAGACAGAGAGAGAAAAACGACTCTAGAGTATTGATTAGAAACTAACTTGAAATACTTACAAAGTCAAAGCTCTATGTAGCTTATGGAAAATAAACAGATAATGATGACAGGAATTCAATATAAATTAGGGTTGAGAAATATTGTTAAAAAGCGAACATTTTAATATGTAATATACATAATATATATAATATGTATAATATATAAAAGAAAGAATTGCTTACAGATTTTGGAAGAAAGAATATATTTTTGAAAACTGTTTCAAGCACAGACGAATTATAGTAATCTTTTTTGGGGATCTTCTTTAAAAAGATTTATTTATTTGAAAGATTTATAAAAGATTTAAACTTTTAAAAGATCTTTGGCCCAAATACTTCGCAAAAACCCTTTAATTATTAACCCAACCGTTTGTGCTACTAAATCTGAGTATAGATTTATCTATGTTTTCAAGTCTTTCCCTAAGTTAAGCATAGTTTTTATACCCCTAGGGTCTAAGCAGCTCTACACGGTATGCGTGAAGTTGTCATAGCCCGCTTTTTGCAAAGGGTATTGGCCTAAAACGTTGCCAGTTATGCCCAGACAAAGACGGCCAACAACAGCCAACAGCAGGGCCAGTTGTTGTTGTCGTTGTTGTTGTCGCTGCTGTCGAAGTCGATGACGCTGACGATGATGATATGCGGCACGATTATAGGAAATGGGTCAGACAATACACGTACACGGGCGAACACACACGCAAAGAGAGACGACAGTGTAACTACCTTGTCAAGGCAGGTTGAATGTTTACCGTTTAACAGCACACACGCACACACACACACACTCGCACACTTGCACACTCGCACACTCCGTTAACGTGCTGCAGTTACAGATTGGTCTTCATGTTTGGTTAACACGCGCAGAGGCGTGGCTCGTCTTTGGCTCTTCGAGCTGGGCTCGAAATCGGGTTGAGGCATTTGCGCGACTCTTTGGTTTGTCTTAGCCAAGGCGCGCGAATTTCCAAAGAGAGCAAAGCCCAGAGAGAGAGACAGAGAGAAAGAGAGTGGGGTGGGAGAAAGAGAGCGGGGAAGAAGGGGTCGAGCGAAATAAGTCGATGAAAAAAGTTGAATTTCAAGAAATTTCACTTTAGAATGAGCAGAGCAGAAGCAGAAGCAGCAGCAGCAGCCAGCGAAGAAGTTGCTGACCGAACGTTGGCATCGACAAACTGGATTCCCTGGGAAGCTTCATTGATAAATTTACAGTTACGTGATGCGACTGCGACTGCGACTCGAGATTGTCTCGCAGATGCCCAGATGAGGCTGGCTCGCTTGTTTCAACTTTAATTACAAACCAAGCAGCATATGCGGCTAGGCTAGGGGAGGGAGTGGAGTGGAGATCTTAGGGGAGGTCTCTGCAGAGGGCAGAGACGCGAAGTCAGGTTCGAAGTCGAAGCCGTCAGAGCGGATATGATTCGATAATATCGCATTGTAAAATGCCCAAGCTGTGCCAATTTCGTGGGCCATTTTAACACATTTCGACAATAACATTAACAATAAATGCTGCGTCAGTGAAAGACACACAATGTGAAAGAGAGAGAAGAGAGAGAGAGAGAGAGAGAAGAAACCAAAAAACACAAATTGAAATCTCTGAGAAAGAGGCACAAAAATCAAAGATTGAAATTGAAATCTCTTTTTCTTTGGCATTCCTCTCTCTCTCTCTCTCTCTTATTTCTCCATCTCACTCTCACTGCTCTTCGCTCTCTCTCTCTCTGTGTCTCTCTCTCCCCCTCTGATAATAGTTCACTGTGCATACCCTAAATGAAAACGAAAGTTTGACCAAAATTACCAAATTTAAATACGAAATGCGACGTTGAAAAAAAAGCAAGATAAAGAAAAAAAAAAAAAAAAACATATTGCAGAGTTTAGATATTTTAAAAGTGAAAGCCATGGGCTGGCCCAAGTTCGTGTTGGGTCCGGAGCGATGCCGATGATGTTGGTGGTCAGGAGAGCGCGTTGATGGCGCTGAGCCCTCAGAGCTGCGACTTCATCGCAGTTCGCAGTTCCTGGCCATAATCAATATTTGGACAGTGTTTAATTTGAATTCAACCTCGACTGATTGCTCTTCCTATTGTTGTTGTTGCTGTTGTTGTCGCAGTTGGCGTCATCTATCTATCTCTGTCTGGTTTTTTTATGGTAATTAGCCAAGACAATTACGACAATAATTGCTCAGTTTGCATTCGCAAGGTGTAAAGTTTTCTCTCTCTCTCTCTCTCTCTCTCTCTTTCCCTTGCTCTGTGAAAGAGGAAGGGGAAGTCGCTGAGCTAATGCTGCTGCGGCTGCTGTAGGTTTTAAGCGTTGTGGGCGGTGGGCGTGGACTGAGACCGAGGGGCTAAACGGACATTTACAGCACGACAACAACAACTTGAACTCTGATCGATATAAATAAAACGCCCCAAATAGGTGTGGCCCTTTTCTCAGTCACGGGAGGGGAGGTGATACGATAACCAACGTGATTCTAGTGAAATGTTGACTTTGATACCCTGCACCCTTTACGGAACAAGTGGCAAGGGGGTGTGCTCACTTTATGCGAAAGTGTGTGTAACATAAAAATCTTTTATGAATTGTACCAAACTGTCTATCTCGTTATACAATTTTTATCTATTCTTGATCCATCTTTTCACTTAGCAAGTTTGCTCTCTGTTTTGCCTGCAGGGTATTGTGATAGTCGAGTTTTTCTCCACACACTTGCCTTGCTTATCTTCCCTTTACCGTTTATGTGTTGTTACTTAGCAACATTTGCATTGGTTGTTATTGTTGTCGTCATCTTTGTTGACTAAATACGACTTCAACTTTGGTCTGTCGCGTGTGCGCTACCTTGTTTCGGGTTGAGCATTTCGGTTGCTCTTTAACAATGTTAAATTTGCGGAATTAATATGTGAGCTTTTGTCGTAAACAGTGTTGTGTAGCGTGAACAGGCGATAGCTTTAACTAATCTTGTGGAGAGCTTTAGCTGAATAGTGGAAGAAGACGGCAAAGCTTTGACTTAATCGGCTTTTACAAAGCTCTCTTGGATTGATAAGCTTCTTCTGTAATATGAAATTTTACAAAAATGAAATTCAGCTTGGCTTAAGTGATTTTTAAAAGCTTTTTCCATCTTCCAAGTCTTTTTTTATTTTTCTATTATTTATCAAGCGCTTTTTCATTCTGTGTCAGCTACTACTTTGAATACCCTGAAAAGATCGAGCTTTATTTCTAGTTAAATATGCTTTTTATCTACCAAATTGTTAAAGCTTTCGTTTTCGATTAATCCAAATCTTTATCTTTATATGTAGTTAGCTTCAGAGAGTGCTAAGTATTCCTAGCTCTTACGTGCGCTTAATCCAAAGCTTCGCCTAAAGCTCATGAGCTTTTCGGTTTAGCCTAATCCAACGCACACTTCTCTCTCTCTCTCTCTCTCCTGAAGCGCATCCCACTTCCGGCTTAGGCAGATCGTCGATCTTCTGCCTAGCGGATCTTGCGTTGTTGTTCCCGCTTCGATGATGTGTGAAAATTCGTCGTGAAAACGCATACGTCGTCGTCGCCGTCGTCGCCGTCGTCGCGGTCGTCCGATTGGGATATTCTGCTGGCCATATAGAATGCCCCGGCACGTTGGCCAGCGAGCGCATTCGTAAACTGTCATCGATATCGACAGCAGGCCAAGTCACCCCGGTTTTGTTGCGTTCCGTGTGTGTTTTTCGGTTAGTTGAGGTTTTCCCTCTTCTCGTGTGGGGTTTTTCCAGCCTTTCACTAAGCCGCTTAAGTTCTTAAAGAGCTTTGCATATTTTGCTCTATTGTGCGTTAAATTCAATTCAATTGCATGTCTCTGTGTGTGTGTGCGTGTGTCTGTGTAAGGATACAAGTGATTCCAGTTGCATACGTCATGCTGCACAGCAATTGCATTTGGATTTGTCGTAGCTTTGGCTGCCATCCAAGGACAAATCACAGAAATCACAGCCAAAGACGTCACTAGCAAAACGGGGGCCCCAAAATTGTGGCCCCAAAATTGATGTTTGCCCATTTTCAGAGGCTTCTCTCTCCGCACGCAGCTACGCATCTGCCTGCGGTGTCAAATGGGGAACTATTTTTAGGCTCTCATCCTCGTATGACACTTTGAGCGATGGCAACAGTGGCTGCCCAGGCAAATAGAGCTGGGTATGACAGCCGAGTGCGTGTGTGACAGTGTGTGTGTGATGCTGCGTGTGACGGTGCATATGAGATCTATGCTTGACAGGCTCAATTGCTGCTCCTGCCTGGCAGCTGTGCTAAATATAAAAGGGCCTTTTCCAGCTTGTCTTTGGATCATAATTGAGCTGGGTTGCCAAAGTGCAAATTAGAGGGAACATTAATAGATCATAGCAGAGTTCTGCGCTCTGGAAATCTTCGTGGAAATTATACAAGGATTTTTTCTATATTTATTTTGCTTTTAATCGATTCACTCTCAAGTTTAAAGTATAAGCAAAAATATTTATCTATATAAACAAGGTTCGACATTCGTGAAAAGCTTTTGCATATTTATAACATTTCAATTACTAGCTTAAAAAATGATCTGGCTATAAAAACTCTGACTGTAAGATGCCTGACTATGAGAAATTCTGGCCCTTTCTAGCGTTTTCTCTTCATTAAACATGCAATCCTTTCTATGCAAACAATTTCGTTTTTCTTTGTACCTTCCCATCTCCTCTCTCTCTCTCTCTGTCTACCATTAACCCTCACATGTAATATTATTAACTAATTTGCTCTCTCTTTTTTTCTTCCCTCCTCTCTCTCTCTCTCTCTCCTCCCACAGCTAGCAATACATGCAGACTAAGCAGAACAATCTCGCCTCTTCCACACACACACAGACACAGACTCTCACATAGACACACTTAGAATTCACGAGAGCGACGTCTACGTTGTCTTCTATCCATCAACAACGACGACCATCAACAACAGCAACAACAACAACAACAACAGAGCAACAACAACAACAAGCTTAGCCTGTTCTCCGACCAAAACTGAACTTGAAAACGCGGACAAACCTAAAAATGGAAAAGCGCTCAACGGCGGCAACAGCAACAACAAATTCAATAAACTTTTGTGCAAATTAAACGCATATATGTATGGTATATAAACCGATATATATCTAGTATATATATTCGCAATAAGTAGCAAAACAAAGACCGTAAACGAAACCGATACCGAAAATACTTCCAAGAAAGAAGGAGAAGAAGGAAATTGAAAGCGCACATCGCAAAAGAAAAATTGCTTCCTAAACTAAGCTAAGCGCAAGGGATAGCATAAGGGTTAAAAGTTAATACACACACACACACACACAGTACACAAAAGAAAGAGAAAACAGACAAGCAACAACAACAACAACAACAACAACGCAACGAACATGTCACACGCCGTAGCCAAGAAAACAGAAACGGAAAACTGCATCGGCAGCAGCCTCAAACAGTCGCCACAGTCGCCCGCACAGCAGCAGCAGCAACTGCACAACAGCAACAGCAGCAGCAGCACCAACAGCAACAACATCAACAACAACAACAACATCAATGGAGATGCCGCCGCAGCGTACAATGGCCTGCTGAACGGCGGCAGCAGCCACGCCTCCTCATCACATCAGCGCAGCAACGGCCTCACTGCAGCGGCGCATGCCGCGTACGCTGGCAGCATCGTCGCCAGCTCTGGCAACGCTGGCAGCAACGCCGCGGCCGGCATCAATGCAGCGCTGCTTAGCGCCGCGCCAGCTACAGCGCTGCCGAGCAGTGGCGGTCTGCAGTCGCCCTACGAGCGGTACGCGGCGGACGATGCCAGCTACGTGCCCATTGGACAGTTCTATGCCGGACGTAGCGTATTCATCACAGGCGGTACGGGATTTATGGGCAAGGTGAGTCCGAAGATCGATTGATCTGTTGTATGTTATAATTGCAAGATTTATCGTTATTGTTATCGAAAGGCTCCTCTTGTCAAGCGAGTCCTTCAATGCCTTTGTCGAACTTATATGCATTTGTTTAGGGTATAGAAACCAGCTATAATCGATTTACTTATCGATATCGATATCGATAACGATAACGTACCTCTCATTCTATAATAGAAACTTATAACGTTAATTGTCCATTCGTTTGAAACAAAGGGCGACTAAATTTTACCACAGATAAATCGATTCTTATCGATACCAATCACATATCGATAACACAACTTCCTTAGTTGTTACTTTTATACTTTCTGCTACAGCACATATTAAAAAATAGATAGCTTTAGTATGCAAGCTATGAATGTTCCGATTCCTTTATCGATAAATACAATATATCGAATATGTCAACATCGATGCAACTTCACTAGCTATTACTTTAATACTTTTTACTTTAGTACATGCTTTATTGATTTGTCCATTGCTATCAAAATATCGTTATCGATAAATTTATCGTTATCAGTATACACATTTATTCTATATCGTCACAACTTAAAACGTTGTATGCCGTCAGATCTCAGTTCTCCTCGGTTTATTACACAAATTATATAGTGCTACCCCATATAGTATATCGTACACTTATCGTACGATTAAATATTGACTTCCTCGCCGCTTTTAATGGCATTTTCCGTGAAACTTGTTAACGAGCTGCGAATTTTTCCCCCAACTATTTTGGACTAAGCGATTTGTATTGCCTACTTTCGAGCGCGCTGCAATGACGTGAGTCGCGCCGCGTCTCGTCTGACATATGACGTAGTACTGTGCATGTTAGTCTGGCATACACACATGCACACACACACACAATCACGCATACGCCGCGTGTGCTGTGTTTGCCGTTTGTCGTTGGTGCATGCATAAGTTTTGCATAATTCGCATCGTGAACCGTTGAACTGTCGCCGCGCCGCGCCCAGCTAGCCCAGCGCGTAATAAGCTCGCCGCGCCCCCTGGCTAAATACTTCCCCCTTCCCCCTTTTCTCCAGGCACTTACTTAGTTTTATGCAAATGAACAGCTCTCCAAGGGAACGGGGGAGAGGAAGAGGGGAGCAGGGGAGGCAGCCGGAACTGCAGTGGGAGCTGCAACGGCTGCTGCTGCTGATGTCGCTGCGCTTTGTTGACTCATCGCACACATCAGCTCTAATTGTTCGTCAAGTGGGTGAGCAGAGGGAAAGAGAGAGAGAGAGAGAGAGAGAGGTGAAAGAGGGAGAGAGCAGCAACTTCGACTGCTCTGATACATCCTGCGGCTGCGTTGTGCCAATTTCAGCCATTGTAATGCGCATTGTGTGGCATGTGGCAAGTCTGTGTGTGCGTGTGTGCATGCAGTATTTCTCCGTTTGTTGCATGCCTCCTCCTGCCAGCGTCATTATGACATGTAATCGCTGGCAAAAAGGCGCCGCTCAGACTGTGCAACGCGGCACAGTGTGGCAAGTGCCATTTGCCTGCCTGCCTGCCTGACTGCATGTTTGCCTTGCGTGCATCGATTTTGTTTTGAAAATGTCATAACCTCCGTGCAGGCAGCACGTCATAACTGGCCACGCCCCCCGCCCCAGAATTTTCACGTGCTTTTTCTGCTCTCCCCCCTCTGTTTATCGGGTGTGTCCAGCTGCGCCGCACGCACAGGGGCAGCGTCTATTGATAGCACTCGCTTTGCCCTTAATCAAACATACTCGTTGTCCGCACTTGACTTCGCGCGCCCGTAATTATACTTTACGGCCCACCGATTGTGTTCGTACGTATGTCTCCTTTTGTCCTTGTCGGGGGTTAGTTTTGGACCTATATTCGACAAATTGATTGGTTAATCAAGCCAGCCATTCACAATTAGAGCCAAAGTGTTCAGAGCGCATTCATTATTCATTCGTCTCAATTTGCAGGTGCTTGTCGAGAAACTGCTGCGCTCATGTCCGGATATAAGGAATATATATCTGCTGATACGACCGAAACGCGGTCAGGAGGTAGCGGCGCGCCTCACGGAACTGCTAAATGCACCGGTAAGTCGACGCGGCAATACCCTGTAAATTGTACACATTATTTTACTAATTTCTTTTTGTACCCTTTTGCAGCTCTTCGAATCATTGCGCCGAGAGAAGCCCAAGGAATTAAGCAAAGTCATACCCATATCCGGCGATATTACATCCGAGGAGCTAGGCATCTCAGAGAGCGATCAGGTGGGTTAACAAGATCATCAAGGAAATTCCAAAGATATTTCTTGATTAATGTGGTTACCCTAATCTCTAAAGCTACCCCAGAACCATTTGTCGACAAGCTTATTGATAGCTCTAGTTAACCTAACCTCTATTTTCTATAAGAAATCGCAATCGATTAACATCGCTTTCTTACATAACCTCAAATTTTAGAAAGTATTCATCAAATATTTTTCCAACCCTAACGAAATTTCAGATAATTTCTTGAACGATCTTGTCTTTATAGTCCTTTATAGCTTTCAGACATGTTTACTGATTGATTTTGCTACCCTAACCTCAATTTCTAACCTCAAAGAACAGTTTCTTAACTGATCTTTCGCTAACCTAACCTCAATCTCTAATCAATTCCTCTTCTACCTTGCAGTCCCTACTCTGTCGCAACGTCTCCATTGTTTTTCACTCAGCTGCTACAGTGAAATTCGATGAGAAACTCAAACTGTCAGTCACAATCAACATGTTGGGCACGAAGCGTTTGGTTGAGCTCTGTCATCGCATGATGTCCCTGGACGTGAGTACAGAAACCTTATAAATATACTACTATATTGGCTATATAAATTTGAATTTGTTTCATCTTAGGCATTGATTCACGTCTCCACTGCCTATTGCAATTGCGATAGAACCGATGTATCAGAGGTTATCTATGCACCGCCCTATAATCCCGATGATATCATCTCATTAATCAATTGGCTTCCGGAGGATATACTCGATCAGGTAGCAGAGCAAGCTTACTTAAGTGTTGTACGAACTATATATATATATCTCCGTCTGTAGCTGACACCACGCCTCATTGGCAAACGCCCCAATACGTATACATTTACAAAAGCCTTAGCGGAGCATATGTTACTTAAGGAGGCTGGCAATCTGCCCGTTGCCATTGTGAGGCCCTCAATTGGTAAGAGGAAAGCCCCTAAGAGTATCTTCAGATCTAACCTAACTTAATGATCTCCTTCTCCCGCGCAGTGACTGCCAGTCTGAACGAACCGTTTGCCGGTTGGGTGGACAACTTCAATGGGCCAACGGGTCTGGTGTCGGCGCTGGCCAAGGGCCTCTTCCGCACGATGATGTGCGAGAAGAACTATGTGGCCGATATGGTACCTGTCGATATTGTGATTAATCTGATGATCGCGGCCGCATGGCGCACAGCGACGCGTAAATCCAATAATTTACTCATATACAATTGCTGTACCGGTCAACGTAATCCCATCATATGGTCTGAGTTTGTCAAGTTTGCCATGTCCAGTGTGCGCAAACATCCCTTGGGTAGGTGGTAGCACTCGAGAGACCCCATTAGCTTATTACTTAATCATCTTTTTCTCTCTCTTTCTCTCACTTTAGAGGGCTGTCTGTGGTATCCAACTGGCGACCTGCGCATGAATCGTCCCATGAACACGCTGAACTGTATATTGAAGCACTATCTGCCGGCCTACCTAATGGACGGAGTGGCGCGCCTCATGGGCAAGAAGCCATTGTAAGTAGAGAGAGCTACAAAGCTGTCCCAAGCTCAGCCATGCTAATGCAACTCTGTGTGTTTCCAGTGTTGTCAATGTACAAAATAAAATTGCCAAAGCTGTCGAATGCTTAGAGTACTTTGCCACGCGCCAATGGCGCTTCAAGGATGACAATGTGCATGGGTTGCTGAACACGCTCAGTCCCAAGGATCGTGAGATTTTCGTGTTCGATGTGCGCAACATTAACTGGAATAACTATGTGGAGCGTTATGTGTTGGGCTTCAGGGAGTTTCTGTTTAAGCAGCGACCCGAATCGTTGCCCGCCAGCAGAAGCAGGATGGTCAGGTAGGCGAATTTACAATCTATACACAGTATACAGTTACTAACTCTATATCCTTTCCCTTGCAGACTGTACTATCTGCATCAGCTGGTCAAGGTGGTCGCTGTGCTGCTTACCTGGCGTTTCCTTATGTCGCGCTCGAAGCGCCTAAATGATTTGTGGAGCGATTTTCTGGAGAATGCGCTAAAGATTGCGCGCTTGATACCCTTTTTGTAATCGCAATGCAGTCGGTAGCGACGTCGGCAGCGACAGCGGCAGCGAATCTTGTCTGGTGATGTTCTTCTTTGCAATTTCTAAATGCTTTAAACATGGCGTACATTCTAGAGGTTTTTTAGCAGTTAATTATAATCATATTTTTATATATGTTAAAACGAGTAAAACAAACAACAACAACAACAACCACAATCGAGTTGCCACACCCTCACACACACACACACACACACACGAGATGAGCTGCAGATGCGAGAGGCAATTTGTGCAATTTTTGAGATACTTTTTGGGCTTCGCCGGGTGGTCGGGGTCGTCGTCGTCGGTTCTCTCCCTCTCGTCTCGCGGCGTCGGAGTGAAAGACGTAATTTTTGTAAATTTTGTGCAGAGTCAACTAAGTAAAAGTAAAAGTAACAGTTAAACTAAAAGTATAAATTAAACTAATACTAAACCTAATACTAATACTAATAAATAAATGGTATATAGAGAATACGTATACAACAGCAACAAATGAAATAATAGAAAACAAAAAAAATATTCCACCTTTTGCGTAAAGAAAAAAATAACAAAAACAAAAACCACTTGACGATGATCGACGATAATTTCGTACTAAAAATCTATTATGGATTATATATAGAAATCAAAAATTAAAAAAAAAAACCATAATAAACTATGTCAAAGATAGTGAAGCAATTTGCAGTAATTTAGTGAATTCGAATACTTTTGAAAAAAAAAAAACAAAAATCAAGAGAATATTTAAACGATTAGTGAAAAAACAAAAAAAGCAAAATGAAAACAAAAACAAAAACGAAAAACCCTATAAAAATGGCTTGTTATTGCTTTAAATTACATAAACGTAACGTAAACTATGCTAATTAATTAATTATAAATATTATTACTAGTTTTAACATTTTTACAATTACAATTAAGTTTTCAATTTATATATTACAAAAGACAAAACAGAGACAAACAAAATGTGTAAGCAGAGAACAAAAGCAAAGCGAAAAGAAAAGAAAGGAAAATTATAAAGAAAGAAATATTTCGAAAATGACATTTGGGCTAAGGAGAAAGAAAACCCCCCGCAGATTATGAATATGCGAAATTCAATTTATAAGTATATGTATATTATATATTTGACGAATATGACGAGCGATGATGATGATGATGATGATGAAGCAGACAAACCAATAAACAATTCAACAAACAAAATTATATTTATATATATGAAAACATCAAAAATAATTTCTTAGCATTTGCAGCCTAAAACAAATTAAAGCGTAGCAAGCGCGAAACAAAACAAAAAAAAAAAAAACGATATAAGATAACAAATTATATAGTATAAATATATATATGGTATATACATGCATATATATGTATATACATATGTTCAACTGAGCAAAGTTTTTGACATGAGATTGTATACAAACAACACAAGAACAATTAGCGAAAAGAAGAAGAAAAACAAAAAACGGCATTATTAAATTTATATTATAAACTAATTAAACTGAAAACTAACAAAAGCGCATAAGAAACATACAAAGAAACAAACAAACATATAGTAAGAACATTCCATCCAGTCGATAGCGGAACGGGGCATCCAATAATCTTCTCTAGAACTTTCCAATGCGCCGCATCCCTTCCCCCACTCCCCTATACCTACTCTCTATTTCTCTCTCCTTCTCTCTATCTCGCTTCATTGAAGCTGATATCGTTGTTGTCCGAGTTATACGAATTGAGTAGTCTATATAGTGCATCTCCTTGGGGTCTTCGGACAAGACATTTCGTGCAATTATGTAATACTTTTATGTTTACGCATAGAACCTATTATATATATTTAAATATACATATATTAGAGTATGTTTTAGTTTAAACGTTTTTTTTGTATATTGCAGCGCATCAATAAAAAATACACTTCCAAAACAGAGTCGAGTCGATTTCTTCCTTCGTTCTTGATTTCCGTTTCCGTTTTGGTTCCCTTGTATAACAGTTTTAGAACAGTTACAACTAGCGACTAGACAAACTATAAACTAATGAAACCTATGACAAAATAAAACCGATAATACAAATCAAAATCGAAAACAAAAACGCTATCTTACGGTTTTAGTTCTTATTGGCATGCAAAGAAAAAAAAAAAATTACTTGAATTTAGAAATTTTCCATTAGAGACGAAGATGATGAAAACTGAATAAAAAAACCAATTAAGAAAATTATAAAAGAACAATAAAATCAAAGTGTGTTTTAATCTGGGAAGGGAAGGGAAAGGTTTTCAAAATATATATTAAATTATATTTCCAATATTGAAACACTTTCCAACACTGTTTTTTTGTACACATGAATTCTCATTTATTATTATTTATCTTTCACTTCGGTTTCGGTCACAATTCATGCGCTTCTTACACGCTACCATCTTTAAAATTGTCTCTTACTTTGGCTCTCGTGATTTTCGCAATATACGTAATACTTATGTATATAATATATATGTATATATATCATATCGTTTTTGTTTTTGGGTTTTGTCTTCTTATTAGTCGTTTTCTGTCGCTTGTTTGAGATGTTTTCTTGTTGTTGTTGCTTGTTGCTTGTTGTTCTTGTGTGATTATAGAGCGAGTAGCACCCTAACTCGTTGTCATACAAAAAATGCTCATGGTTTTCTTTTTAGCTTGAGAGATATTCGGTTTGTGTTATCAATTAAATTGCACACAAACTTTATGCGAAAAACGGGCAGGGGCCACTGATAACAGATTGAGATGTGGGTGTGTTTTTCGCGAAAACTATGGAGATTTTTGTTCAGAATGTTTTCCTCTTCAGCATAACCTTAATTTAGTAGGGTGTCTATCGATGCGATCTATTCATTTATTGTTTTTGTTTTCGATTTGTTCATGTAATTTGTTGTAATTACTAAATGGACTCGTTATCGTAAGAGTATGCACAGGTGCGGCTCAAAATGTTAGGTTTCTGTCTTCATTTTCTCATCTCAATCAGTTGCTCAACTCCTGCCCCAGGTTTAACAATTTTCTTTTACTAGATTATTTTTGTTTTTTGTTTTTTGTTTATTTCTTAGCACACTTTTCACTAACTCTGCCTGTCGATCGCTTCTAACTCACATTTCTGCTTTACAAAATGTTGTTCTAGTCTTTACGTTTCTGTTTCTTCTTCTTCTTGCCCACGAGCTTTGAATCTTCATCGTCGATTTCGCCTATTTGTTTTGCTTTAAATGTAACAAAATAAATTAGCATTTAAATGAAAACCTTCGATTTGTTTTATTTTATTAATTTAATAGCTACAGCTAATTTACGCCTGTTAATTTTATTTTTTAATTTTTTTTTTCTTTTTCTGTGTTGGTTTACCTTTTACGAGCATTCAACGGGAATTTTTTATTTAGTATATAAAAAATACTATTTATTGTTGGCCTTCCACTCATTATATACCTATATATCATTATATATATATATACGCTTGTTTAATTCTCTCAGCGTTATAGTTATCTTTTGTTTTTGTTAATGTTTACTTTAATCTTCTTCGTTTACTTCTTGTATATTTTTTGGTATCATAAATTTTCGTTGCGACATTTTATTGTTGAGTGTGTGTATTCGAAAAACTACTGATATTGGTTGGCGGCATGTGTGTTTATCCCGATGGAAATGAAGGAAATTCAACGATTCCTTGGGGGATTCTTGTGTTTGCAAAAAGTGTAGCATACTCTTGAGCGCAGCACGAAATTTGCCGTCACAGCCTGAAAGTATGCTACAGTGTTTTGTTTCTTTGCACAGAAGAGAGAGCTTCCTGTGCCCACACTCTTGCCTGACCGCAGTGGATGGTCTGCACTGAATGAACTTAGAGGATCTGAAAACTTGCTGCACTGCGCGCCAACATTAACAATACGAGTGTGTGTGTGTGTGTGTGTGTGTATAAATATGTATGTAACTCTTGTCAGGTGCTAGAATTAGGTACACAAGGTATGAGAGATCAGGGTACAATGTGGTCAGAACTGAGTGCAGAATAAGCAGCCAATTGCAGTTCGACGTGGGATCTACTACTAATTTCGACCCATCCACTGCAGTAGCAAACTGAAACAGAACTCTGTGTGTGTGTGTGCGTGTGTGGAAATTCGCTTACAATTAACGCGTATTTTTTGTAGGTATGTATTTAAGTCCGTACATGCCTCGGCACAACCATAATAGATACACATATACATAAGTAAGTAAGTACAATAAATGTTACTCCATACTAAGTTTGCCAGCTTCCGCTTTCGCTTTCGCTTCCACTTCCGCTTCCTCCTCTTCCTCTTCGAATGCAAATCAATGCACATTGAGCAAAAAGTAAGTTTAAAGTTAAGTTCTGAGATATATTTGAAGCTTAATTTCGTTTTTTGTTTTTTGTCTCGTATTTTGTGAATTAATATGTAGCATATTTATTTCTGTCTTTGTTTGTTTTTTTTTTTTATACATCTTTCGAATATATGTATATTTTTTCGTTTAATTTTTTTATTGTTTTATTTTTTTAGGCTTAAATGCTAAATGTAATTTACATAATCGATTATTATGCTTCGCGTATTCAGCATTAATTACTGTTCGAACATATATATATATATATTGTTAGATATATGTATATACTATATACTGGTATTCATATGCGCATATATATATATATAACGGTTGACTGTTGTTTTACACAAGCATAAAACATATACACGTACATATCGTAATTGTTTAGCATTATATCATTGTTTGGTTTACCATATATCTCGTATGCTCTATATATAATATTGATGCCTTTTCGCAACACACACTGAACATGCTTACATATACATACATATAATATACGTACATATACATCATATAAATTAAATGTTTTGTCAATATTTTTACTAAGCTTGCGCGTGTGTGTCTGTGTGTGTGTGTCTATGTGTGTGTGTTTATTGTATAATTTATCAAGTTTCCTTTTTCGCTCTTGTTTTTAATATAAATATGCAATTATTTTTTGTTTTGTTTTTCTTTTTTTTTTTTGCTTGTATATCGTTTTTTTTTTATATGCCATGTGTATATATATTTTTATAAAAATTATATAATTTAAAGCTTGTTTGTTACGTCTGAACTAAATGTAAAATTTGAATAACCCGACCCGTGACCTTCGGCGATCTCGGTCCGCTTAATCGCTTAATTATTTAAACAAATGCGAGTTGCACATTTAAAGCCGTTCTCTCGCTTTCGCTTTCGCTCTCGCTTTGCTGTTGGTCAACGCAAAATGTGAGAAAATACTTTACAACAATTTCCCTCTCTCTCACACACTCTCCTTCTCTGACTGTCTCTCTTTCGCATTTGCATTTCAAACTGAATATGGCATTCAAAATGAAATGTTTCTCGCTTTCCTTTTATATATGTTGGTAATTTGTTAATGCTAATCTTTGTTTTTCAAACATACAACTGAATTTTCATAAAAATCACCCTGTAAATTGTAGTTTATCTTCTTTTTTTCTTTTGTTTTCTTTTGTTGTTCTCCTCATTTGTCAATATTCTTTATATAATATGTATGTATGTATATCAATTACGGGCTAACATTAGCTTAGATATAAAACACGTAAATTCATATGCTACGACGGAAGCTTTTATGTACAGGTTAAACGAAAAACAGAAAAAACAAAATAAATAAGGGAAATTCAAAAAAGAAAAACCGTTCGAAAAGTATTCGAAAAATACACGCGCGCGCTCTCTATTTGTATATATGGACTACGTTTTCGGTTAAGAACTAAAATAAATATCGTATAATCGAATACGCTTCTGTGTGTGTGTGGGTGTGTGTGTATAAAATATAATTGAATTTTCGCTCTCTTTAGGAATATTGTTTAGCATTTCAGTCGTCAAAATACGAATTAAACGAAAAAGCAAATTTAAATTAATTTTAATTACGAACTTAATTAATTATTTAAAAAAAAATCGAATACGTTTCTGTATTGTTTTGTTATGTACAACCTCTCGCAATTGGCAAACTAATCGCTTACAAAAACTAGGCTAAACTAAACTAAACTCTAATCTCATCTCTTTTTGAAAATTCTCAAATAATTCTCGTAATTAATCTCGTGTGTCTTGGGTAATTTCTCAAGAATTACAAACACAATTAATGTGAACATCTTTCTCACTCGATTTTTGGTTTTTTATATAATGCGCATTAGCTTGAAAAAACAAATTTCGCGACCGCGACCGCGACTGGGAGACTTGGCCGAATCCTGTGCACCAGGTCAGCTAGCCAACGTTTCACCAAGTCACCAAAGACTGTTCGGTTCGTTCTCGAATCCACAAGCTTTGAGCTCGCAGAGACGAGACACCTCAGACGAGACACCCTGTAGTCGGACTACGGATTTAACAGCTGATTTCGGAATGATTGTTGTTGTCCTTGTAGCGTTCCGCATATCCTTGTATGGTGAAGGGTGAATCGTTGGCTGCCCCCACTGCCGTCGTTTCGCAGTTAAGCACCACGCCATTGCCTGTGGGCAGGGAACCATTCATCTTGACGCCAGCGCAGGGATCAGCCCTATCCGGATCAACTTGCACATTGGCATACGACTGCTTGACCCCACCGTTGGGTGTCCCTCCGTTGGTCAGGCCCTTCGACAGTGCCGCAGGATCTAGCGTAATTCCGTCCAGCTGTGAGGCAAACGACAATGGTGGCTGTATAGTCGTGGGCGTCGGTTGTGGCGTATCCAGGCTGATTAATTTCGCCTCATCGCTATGCGTGGGCGAGCGCAATACGGGCGTGTTATGTGCCGAGGCAGCTGCAGCTGCTGCGGTCGCCGCTTGCAGATTACGCTGCGAGTCGCCGTTGGCCATGGTGGTGATTGCTGCAGCGCTAAGCAGTGGCTGATCGCTCTTCGAGTTGGGCAGAATGAATGAGGTTTCCCAACAATCGCCACCGGCGCCCGAATTGACGACCCCAGCAACAACTGGTCCGCCTACTCCGCCAGCTTCCAATGCCTCTGGCATGGGCGTGGGCTTAGGTGCGGCGGGTGAGGTGACAGCAGGTGGTGTGCAGGCATTCTGATGGCGCTGGCCACTGGGTCCATAGGCAGCAGCACCGGGTGTACCATTTGGCGCCCCAGTACCAGGCAATGGCACCAGATAATCCGGCACTGCCAGACAGAACTCCTCACCGTTTGGCGGACGTATGACTGTCTCGTCCCGCTCCGAGGCTGTGGGACCCAGTATGTTGGGCAATGGAGCATTCATAATGCTCGCATCCTGCGTGCAGGCGGTCAAATGCTCCAGCAGGCTGGTGAAAGTGGGTCGATCTTCGGGCGTGGGATTCCAACAGTCAGCCATGATTTTATAGATGGAAACGGGGCATTCGGTGGGCGAACCCAGGCGTCCGCCACGCACCACCAGCTCCATGACTTGGGTATTATGCTGGCCGGGATAGGGCGAACGGCCCAAACTGAAGACCTCCCACAGCAGGATGCCAAAGGACCAGACGTCTGTCTTGGAGGTGAAGATGCCATCGAGGAATGCCTCCGGTGGCATCCACTTAATGGGCAGCATAGCCTTGCCACCCTTGCGATAGTAATCCGATCTGTAGATATCCCGAGACATGCCGAAGTCGGCGATCTTCACCACTCGACCTGGTCCTTTGCTGCTAAGCAGACAATTTCTGGCAGCAATGTCACGGTGAATGAATCGTTTGCTCTCCATATAGCGGCAGCCCTTGGCCACGTCCAGAGCGCAGAAGAGCAGATCCTTCATGGTCAGCAGGGATGGTCGTTCCGGTGTATTGCGATTCTCGCGCAAAAACTTTTGCAAGTCGCCACCGGCTAGCAGCTCCAGGACAATATAGTAGGGCTGGCGATCAAAGCAGACGCCAATTAGATGCACCATATTGGGATGATTGAACTTGGCCATGATGGCGGCCTCCTTAAGGAAGTCCTCTTCCTTCTCGCGCTTTGGATCCTCACGCAGCGTTTTCACAGCCACAGGCATTTCCACGGCGTCGCCATCGCGATGACGATAGAGCGCCAGGTAGACCTCACCGAAGGCACCTTTGCCAAGTGCACTATGGATGGGAAAGGGAATCAATTAGGGTTGGACCTGGGCAAAGCTAACACTATACTCACTTGACCAGTTGCAGACTCTCGCGTGCCACTTGCGGCAAACTGTTGACATCGATGTGTCCATTGAGTATGCCATCGCAGCCATAGTTGGGATTGAAGTTATTCAGATTTGAGTCATCGATGTTGTGGCGCAGGCGGCTCAGCTGCAGATCCTGTTCGGCGAGCATTTTGTGACGCAGCTTGGCCTGCTTTTTGCGCTGGTAGCGATTATCTGCAAAGGATAAGGGATTAGTGAAAATACTTAGAGGAGTTACTCTAAGCTACTTACACAACATAAGGATTAGCCAGGCGATAAGTATGAAGAGCACAGCCAGTGAGCCCATCAGTATGGAGACTAGATTCTGATAGGATGACTTGCCAGTTCCCTCTTGAATCTCGCAGGCAGTGTTGTTGTCTCGCTTGAGGCTCCAGCCATCCGGGCAAATGCAGCGCACCTTAGATCTGAACTCGTCCAGGGCTACGCAACGATAGTCACAGCCGCAGCCCTCGATGGCAGGAATGATGATGATGGCACCAGGGACCACTGCTAGCACCCGCAAGGATTTCACTGGTGTCCCGCAAACTACGACTTCCACTGATGTAGGAGCTGCCGCCCTCGCCGTTTGACTCGGTCAGGTATACATCTCCGCCATGGTACCCACCACCACCGCCGCCGGTATTGCAACCACCGCCACCACCACCAAAGCCACCTTGGCCATGCCTGTGCACGCTGGTTCCATTGTCCGCCAGCTCTACATAGCACGAGTGCCCGCCGCGTCCGCCTTGCAGCAAAGCAGCGCCATAGGTGGGACTCAGTGCCTGATCCTCCTTGGCACGCCAACCGCCACCAGGTCCAGCTGTCTTTTTGTTCAGCGGTTCACCGTGGATTTGTCCACTTTCGGGTGCCTGCCATGGCTTGGATTTCTGTCCGTGTTGGAAGTCCTCGTCGATATACTGACCAATGCCCAAGCCACCTCCGCCGCCGGCAACAAGGAGTGGAACTGCTTCGTTCTTGGCCTGATTCAGTAGGAAGACAAACGAGCCACCGCCGCCACCACCGGCTCCATTCTCAATAAAGATGTTCTTCACCATGTCTGTCTTGGAGCGGAAACTATACTGGCCCAGATCCAGTTCGTGTTCTGTGCCACAGCCAGCTTCCTTGTGGATGCCCATTGACTTAATGCAGGCATTTTCGCCCTGCTGCCCCACCAGAAAGTACAGCTCCTCGTTCTTGTGCAGCTCCAGCACCGCTACGGAGACAGAACCACGTGAGCTGCCAACGCCACCCGAGCCAAGGCCTCCGCTTGCTCCCTTGGCAATGATACTGAAAGGGAAAGGAAATGTTAAGCATGTGTGGTACGAAGATGTCGTATGCTACTCACGTGTAGTGTCCCTCGTTGGGCACCTTCCACTTCTGCATGCCCTTATAGGTGCTCTGATCCTCCACAACGTACACTTCGCGCAGCACATGCGTCTGGTTTTGCTCCTTGTAGGCAGTCTCGCATTGCGACTGTGTCGGTCCTATCATACCTCTTGTATCGCAGGTGGTCAGTTCTAAATCTATAGAACAAAAGATGAAATAAAGAAGTTAGACTGATCCTTTAGAGAATATTCAAGCTTATCTCTTACAGTTTGTATGTTCAAAGTCAAGATGCGTGGGACTCTTTTGATTTGTTCTAACGTTCCAATAGTTGTATCCATTGAGATGCTCGTCGGGTATATTGAGACCAAAACATTCCGGGCTAAGAGAGAAGTCATCGACGGCCACATCGGAAAAGATGCGCATACCCATGCGCGCCTCAAACTGTAGATAGTATCTACAAGAAGGGAAATATCATTTAGCTCGCACTCCTTATAGCTTAGATCTCCATTCTTACTTAGACGTTATGTTGGGCAGCACGTACTCGGCACGCAGCCAATCGCTACCCTGATTCTTAGTGCTCCACCAGAGCGTTGTGGTTATGTTCTCCTTCTCCTTCATCTCGACCACAGAGAGATTGATGCTGCCTGGATTCTTGCCGAACTGATGAATGTAAAAACGAACCACACACGAGTTGCGATACGGCGAATCCGGATTGCCATGCACCGAGGGTGGCGGATTGAACGTCTTGCTCAGCATGATGGCATTGCTGGCGAAGCCAATGATTGAATTCTTTTCGGAGTTATTGATGTGCTGATTCATGTTGACCAGCATGTAGTAGCCTCCGGTGCTGTTCAGCAAATGTTGCTGCGTGTGATCGCCGTCGGGCCCCGTGTCATGGGTGGGCGAGGAGCCAGTGTGCCGTGACCAGGTCAACGTGGTCTTGCCCGAGTCACGCCAACCGCACCAGTCATTCTCAAAGTCACAGCGGCCGCCAAAGGGTATCTTGTCTGCAATAGAGATAGCATTAATGGTGACAATGAACCTTATGATAGGCAAAGGAAGGAGGAGGGCAGAACTTACCGCATGACTGCTGCTCGTCTTCGGCATCGTCGCAATCGCGCGTTATGTCGCAGATGCGCGGCAGCGGAATACAGACAGGCACTTTGTTCATCATGCACTTGACCTGTGACGTGCTGCACTTCTCCGACTTGGTGCCCTCGGGGAAACAGTTGACCATCCGCAGATTATCTAGCGCCACATGTGCCTTCTGTCCCGGCTGCAGATCGGGCACAATTTCAAAGACAATGCGAAAGTCGCGTGAGATGCGGCCCAAGCGAAACAGTCGATGCTGCCAAGTGCGAAAATTGTCACCCTGTATTTCGGCTGGCACCCAGCTGCTCTCCTGTGGATGCAGTGGCTCCACCACGACGCGTGACAGTCCATGACTCATGTCGCTCTGATGCATATACACCTCCAGGAAACATTTCTCCAGTGTTGTGCTGAACGAAGGCGACGTCAGATTCAACTGTCGCGTCGTAGGCTGCACTCGTGCATACAGAAAATGTCCATTCGCATCGTCTATGTTGTCTGCCACGGGACCAGGCATGAGACCAGTCAGGTTCTTCTTGGCCAGCTCCGTGCCGCTGATGACTTGAAAACCATCTGGCAGATTTTCAGTCCATGCCCAGGCACAAGGCGTCTCAAAGTTGCACTTGACGCCGAGCAGATCCTCGATCTCCGATGAAGGCGTCGATTCCGTGTGCGGTGCATAGGTGTTCTGGGTAGCACAAGGAAGAGGAAAGTAAAGATAAATTGTAAATAAATTCCAAATTTAAAGGGAGAATGAAAATTTGCACAGCAAAGATAAATATGGCGCCAGTCGCGATGACTTTTTCGAGTAATCGATAACTTTTATACGTATCTATGCGATGAATTTCACGCACGCCATCGATTACTTCTTCTTATTTTTGGTATTTAAATATCAGTTATCGTATTAATTATTAATTATTGAAAAAATATCTTAATAATTCATACTAAACGTTGCAATCGTCTCGGCTATCGATAACTTACCGGCCTCGGCGCCGTGTCACGAATGCGTTCCTTAATCTGTTGTATGGGATCAACGCCGTCTATCTCCGGATCAATGTCGCCCTCCATGTTGCCGTGCGTGACACCGCCAGCTGGCTCGTCGGCCTGATTGAAACTTTTCTTCAGCTTGAGCAGCTCACTAATGGAATTCTTACGACTATAGGGCCGCTGCGGCTGGTTATCGGTGCCGCCATAGAGCGGCGGAAAACGTGTGGAGTAGGGTCCCGAGCCAGGTCCGGCTGTCATGGCCGCCGCACTGTTGGGTTGACGCAGTTTCTCGCCATAACGATCCGCCGACCCAATGCCGCCCATGCCGTTGATCTTGCCAATGGACGAAGTGGCCGAATAGGAGGCATAACCGGCACTGCTGCCCGATATACCGCCGCCGGGGCCGCCAACTGACGGACGCATCAGCTCCTTGCGCAGCACTTCCATGCCTCGCTGCCCATTGTTGCGTTCGGGGCGTGGCAGACCTCCTGCGCCCACCTGCGATAGGTTCTGCCGGCGTCGCGTATCCCGCCGACTGCCCGGCGGCGGCCGAGAGCCAAAGGTGCCGCCCGCACCGCCCGTCTCACCCTCATAGTCATCATAGGTGTGCACCGGCTGTGCCAGTCCCGGCAACGTGGGCAGTGGCAACGGATGCGGCTGCTCGTGCAGTCGTCCGTTGCGCAGCTGCTTCCCGGGCCCCTGGTAGTTGTAGTTGTTGTAGTTGCTGCCCGCGTGCTGCGACATGGGCAGCGAGTTGAAGGTGTGATTGAGCAGCGGACGCTGCGCCAGCGCCAGCACCACGCTGCACAGCAGCGGCAGCAGCACCACCAGTTGCAGTGGCATGCTGTGCGCCCCTCTATGCGTGTGTGCCGCCGTCTTTCTGTGTGTGTCTGTGTCTTAATTCGCTTTGCTTTTGCAGTTATTGTTGTTGCAGTTGCAGTTTCTTGTTGCTGTTGTCACAATTTTGGTGGCAGCTTCTGTTGATAGTTTACAGGCTTAGCCTCAGCTTCCGGAGGTGTGGCGCCTCAAACTGGCTGGCTTTAGTTTAGCTCTTGTGGCACGTGGATAATGTTCTTCTTGCTGACCGCGAGGCGGGCAAACGAGTCGCGCATTTAAAGTTCTTTAGATGCAGGCAGCACATTGCTCTCACTGTGTGTGTAAGTGTGTGGGTTGTGGGTGTGTGTTTGTTGTGTGTGTGTGTGTGTGTGTGTGTGTGTGTTTGTGAGCGTGTGCGTGTGCAGCAGTTCCTCTTGTGCTTGATCTGCTTGTGCTGCGTTCTTCATTCAACAATCTGCAAAGAGAGAAGGAGAGAGGGAGAAAGAGAGTGAGAAATGGGAGAAAGAGAAAGGAAGAGAAGGAGGGAGAGAGAGAGAGAGAGCGAGAGCATATGCAAATGAATAAGGCGCTTTGACACTTGACTTTTAGCATACATCGCCGCTTTGTTTGTTTGCCTGGAATACCCACGGCGCCCGGTGGCATTTCATGCGAGTAATTTGGCATTTATTGCACCCCGCCCGCCCCTCTGCACCCCCTACAGCGCCCCTTAGATTCCTTCTGTCATGCCAGATTTCTTCGCATCGCCCACCTTGCACGCTTAACCAAGCCGCAGGCGACGTTCCAAAAATGCAATCAAATTTGTAACCTGTAACTTCTTCCCCTCTCTGCCCTCGCCCCCCTCAGGGCTAACTTGTCTTAACCTGGCCAAAAACGAAGTGAAATTAGATGAAATTTCAATTTGCCGTAAATGGGTTAATTTTGTCATCTGTTTATAAGCCAAAAGTCAAGTTGCATCAACCTTCAGTAATGAAGAGAAGAATGCATATGCCTTGACTTTATGGAGATCTATCTGAGGAAATGGAACTGCAGCATTACAGAATTCCAGGGAAATCAACTGTCATTGTGCACCCTGCATGTGCAACAACAACTACAACAACAACAACAACAACAAATGTTGTTTTATAGTGAAAATTTCTGTGAAAATTGTAGAAAAATCTGCTCAGCTTATAGGGAAATTGGCAAGCAGCGCAAATAATTGGCATATGAAATGCATGTAAAGTATGGCAAAGCTATCAGTGAAAAACATGTGCAATGTATGGCATACACATATATGCAAATACTATACATAACTATACATACACACACATAAATACATATACAATACAGCGTAATTTATTTACACATCTGCGGGCACTCGCTACGTCTGCTACTACGAATATTGCGTATACGAACCGTTTCTAGGGGCGTCGCACAATTTCACTTTTAACATTTCGCACACACACAGCCATACTCACTCATACACACATACTCACACACCTAAGCACACACATTAGCAATGTATGTAACGTAATTTTCTGGCGTTTTCGCTGCAGCTGCGATTGAGCTGCAGCCGCTCGATGGTGGGCAGAGGGGGGAATGGGAGGGATTGGAAATGCATTTTGTTCTATTTGCAATTGACATGTATTTTATGCCCCGAAAATTCGATAGCTGCTGCTGCCGTTGTTGTTGTTGCTGCTGTTGTTGTCGCACTCGCCGTTGCTCTGCGATTCGTTGTTTTGCGTGGAACGTGGAGCTAGAAGCGCCGAAAAAAGTAACAAAGCAAAGAAAACACTGGGAAATTCTTGCAAACAGGCAAGCTGTATATGCGAGTACAAGTGTGTGTGTGTGTGTGTGAGAGTGTGTAACTTCATAGTACGCTAAGTATGCTATACAAAATGGCTGCCGCAGTTGTAGAACGCGCACCGAAAACAACAACAAAGCAGAAACGTAAATACACACACACACACACACACACACATGAGGGAGAGTGAGAGAGAGAAAGAGACAGGGAGAGAGAGAGAGAAGTGAAGAGCGCAAAGCAGCGAGTGAGCTCGGTACCACGGCGCGTATACGCAACGCGCAGCGAGTTGCGAAAACGGAAACGCAATTGAAGCCGAAAGTTATTGCGAGTAACTGCCATAGAGTCGAGCCAACTATTCACAGCTTAAAAAGGGGATGTTCCGGAGAGGGATGGAGAGAGAGAGGCAGAGTGGGGGAGGGAGAGGGGGAGAACGCTGCATAAGCGGGTTCAAAATACGTAAAAGTGCATACACGACACGGCATGAGTTGCAGAGGGGAACCTGCGATGAAGTTGTAGTTGAAGTGGGAAACTGGGAATGGGAAATGGGGAACAGGGAAGCTGGCAGATCATCAAGCAGGCCACAGAAACTGCAGCAAATATGTCAATTTGTGGCCAGGCAAGTTTTATGAGGGGGAGTGCGGGAAGGGGGTGTGGCAACTGCAGCGTCAGTTTATCTGAAGCGTTCGCCACTTGGTGCAGCTTGGCGGGGCGCCACGCTCGGGCGCATATTGCGAAACCAAGCTGCAACCTTATTGCGACTTAATTAAAAATGCCACCAGGTAATCTATGGTACGATATACCACAGTGTGCACACATGCATGTGCGTATTAGTATTAGTATTAGTTGGGGTATGTGTGCGCTGTAGTTGTAGTTAGCAGAGTATGTAGAAAGGAAGCTCTTCTTTCTAGGTATGCCCAAGGAAACAGTTTGATGATATGCCTGTCTATCTTATGCTAACACTTATGGTATGTGGAATATCCTGTCGGAGAGTGTTGCATGTCCTTTTGATACCCTTGCAATGGGTACATTAATTTTAACCAGAAGTTTGTCACGCACCTAAGAAGGCATCTTCGAGCCTTTAAAGTGTTTATATTCTTAATCAGCATCAATAGGGAAGTCGAGCTAGCCACGATTGTCCGTACGTCTGTACATCTCTCCGCCTGTCCGTCTGTCTGTCCGTCGGTATGTTGCAACGCAAATTAGTCGCTCAATTTTAGAGCTATCTTTATCAAACTTGCTACACATGCTTCTTATGGCTGTACGCTGTAAATAAGTCGGTACAAGCTGGATCGGACCAATATATCGCATGGCTGTCATAGAAGCTATCGGTCTTTTTTGTTATTTTTAAAGATATATCAAAAACTGTTGAATATTAGTAATGATTTGGGTACTAAACCTTCGGTGAATGAAGGTGGCCTTTCTTTCTTGCTTATATGTAGAATTAACAAGAGTAGATCAAGGGATTGGTTTATTGGTTTATCACAAAGATATTATCGATGAATGTTCTGCCTGGAAAGTTTATCGATGGGCATATTAGTGTCGGGCATACTCATCGTAATCAGAAGACCCGTAAAATAAGAGTAAAAGGAAGAACACGTGTCGTCGTGTTTGATGGGATTTCAGATATGATAACATGCATTTGGTTGGCCGAACTGAACAGTTCAACGATTTTAAGGCAAAGTGACACAGTTTACAGTTTACTAAAAACTAATAAACCCAAATAACAATTTCAATGGCTAATGAAATTTTACTTGAAACTGACAACTGAGCAATGCAACCGCATGGATAGCCAACCCGTGATTCGAGGAAATCCAACCTGGTAAAGACTTAACATATTGGGTTACCCATTGGTGTTAATGCGATTACCACGAATTGAAAATAGTTTGAGTTTAATTGCGAATTCAGAGAAAATACTCCCCCCCCCCCTCCTTCGGTCCTCGTGGGAAACAACAACTGCAACGATGGGCTATAAGCTTCATCAATAATTGTGAATACCGGGAAATGAAAGTCCCTCGAAACGGGAGGGGGGAGTTACATAGGCGCACGGGTTGCAGTTCTGCGAATCGAAGCAATTAAAATGCACTTTATGGCCAGATAAAGCCAGAACTGGCGGAATATTGTTGAAATAAGCTAGATTTTAATTTAAAACAAACAGAAACTGTTGCAAAATTTCAACGAGCCAAGGCAGAGAGAAAGAGAGAGAGAAAGGGAGACAGAGAGAGGGAGAGCTGCGCGTGTGTGTGTGTGTGTGAGGGAGCGCGTATTTTGCAGATACACACACAGTGCCACGCAACAACAACAACAACCATAAGGACGACGAGTTGAAGCTGCGTCAACGTCGCAAATGTTGCGCTGCCTTCGCTGCTGCCAGCGTCGCACGTCGTCGTCGTGTTGTTGTTGTTGTTGCTGCTTTCGCTGCTGTCTCCTTTAGGGCTCCAAGGCTTTTGGACCATCACCAGCCCCAATGCGAAACGCAGCTACAGCGTCGTCGTCGTCGTCGTCGGCGTCGGCTGCTGTGCGCAGGATACACACACATGCACGAGCACACACGCGCACACACACACACAGAGGCACACACACACACACACACACATACAGATGTGAAGAGGAACGTTCGCTACTAATGGCGCAGACAAATTGTTTTGCGTATCTCACAGATACAGCGCCGTACGAAAGATACTACACACAAAAACACACACACACACACACACACACACGCACACCACACGCGCACTCACACACACACACACACACACACACACACAGGCTTATAGCAAAATTTTCTCTAAAGAATTTTTCATAAAAATTCATTTGATTTTCCTTCGTTTTTCACTTGCAATTTTCCAGCACTTTTGCGTTTCAGCAGTTTTTCTCCCCGCAGCAGCCTTTAAAAAGCTATTTTCAATTACCATAACGCGCACATTTTGGCCAGATTTCACAGCGCTGATTTAGGCGAAAAAAAACACACACACTTTCAATCTGCACGAAAAACTTTTGCAAACATTTGCCAGAATTTTCCTTTGATTTTTCTTCACCAAAAACTTTTCACGTTTTCCAACAAATTCGACAAAAATTTTTCTTTTCTCTCTGCTACAGCTGAACAGAACTTGTTGTTGTTCTTGTTGTTGTTGTGGCTGTGGCTGCTGCTGCTACTTGTGTTGCTGTTGCTGTTGTTGTTGCGGCTATTGTGTGTGGCAGGTTGCATCCGTATCTGGTGGATACTTGCGCGCACGACGCTCGGCAAACGAAGACTGAAGCTGGGAAATTCTCGTGCGGACAGCAGCGGCAGCAGCACGCGCAGTTGGCAGCAGCAGCAGCAGCATCCGGAGGCAGCCCAGAGGCGACATTGTTCGGCAACGGCAAGCGGCTTCGGGTACTCGCTAAACGAATATCCTGCGCTGTAACCGAGCTGCGTGCAGGATACACAGCGTCGTAGCCAAGCACAGCACGAGGGGAGGAAATGGAATTCCTTCTATTTTATTCGCTACTCGTTAGGGCGACGAGGAACTCGCTGCAAATGTAATGGCGGCAAAAGCTGTTGCTGCTGCTGCGGCTGCGGCTGCGGCTGCTACCGAATGGAAGCTGTGGCACAGAGACAGGAGGAGAGGGAGGCGGGGAGGGGGGCACGTGCCACGACTTGACGGCGGGCTGCTCAGTGGCGCACTCTGTCGGTCGGTGTTTTGGGAAATTAATGCAAACTGCTGGAAATTTAATTTGGCTGCCAGTCAGCGCGATGGGCGTGTGGGGCAGTGGCGCATACCCTGTAGCTAGTTGAGAGCGGGTATGCTGAACAGCAGGAGTCTTGATAGAAAATTAAAGAGTTGCAGTGGGCATGTTCTAGACAGAGTATGCTGTGTACATACCCTATAATTATCGAAAAGTGGGTATGATGTGTAGGAGAGTCAAGGGCATGGCCTGCAGTGCGTTTGTTATGGCACATACCCACATTATATTACTATGTGTATACCCTGTAGCCAGTTGAAAGTGGGTATGCTAGGCAGAAGAAGATATGTTGGAATAGTATGAAGCTTCATTGGATTTAGTCAGCACATTGTTTCCCATGTGCATACCCTGTAGAGATATACAAACAGCTCTGCTTGCTTTTTGTTGGCAAAAAAATTTATATAATTTATATATATTCTTAAACAGCAATATCATCAATATCGCGCAGTTTATCTGTTGCCTTGCATTTATTATATCTCTTTGACTCTTCTATACATATATCTCTGCCTTTGTAGCGTAGATCTCGACTATTTTAAGAGGTAGGTATAGCAAATTTAACATGGAGACTTTTGTTAGTGTAAACAGCTGAAAATCCTGAAAAATATTGCATGCCACGCCCACAAATATAGTATAATGTAAGCTTCCTCAAAGTGAAGTTTTATATAATATTAATATTTAATATTTATATAAATATATGTTTTATCTGCCTGCCCCGCTCATCTTGAATTATATATCTAGTCATTAATTGTCTACAGGGTATACAGCAGTCGACTACGCTTGTCTCTAGCTGGTTTTCACTTGTGCAATTTGCTCGCCGCAATGCGCTCAAGTGCAAGTGGGCCCAACGGCCCCTTGTCCATGCTGTCCAAGGTGCTCACCCCCTTCCCCCTGCACCTCCTCCTGCTCCTCTGCAGCTCCGACTGCGTCTCATAATGTTGCCAACGCATTGGCTTGCCTCGTGTGCCCTCTGTGTGTCTCAGCCTGAGTGGGCATCCGGCTGGCCTGGTGTCTGGCGCTGCCTAGGCGCGTGCGTCTGTAATTTCATCTAATCAGTTGCACGGATGCGACATAAATGCATTTATCATGCTCCTATCGCGCGCTCGCGCCACAAGGATAATCTGTGGCCACACGAGTGCGGCTTCTACTTGGAGTCTCTGTGGCAGCTGTGGCATCCTGTGGCAGCCTGCTCAATGCTAACTCAATCAGGTTGGGGTGCCAGGATTGATTTCGCAATGAATCCGTTGCTGTCTTCCATATGCTGCGATGGCGGCAATTGCAATAAATTTCTTTGCATCGAACTGATTGGGTATCGAATTGAGTGAGGAAGGAGGGATTGGAGGAGGAGATTGAGGGGGTCTGCGTCTGGATGTGGTTTGTGCTTAAGTTTTGCTAGTTGGAAGAAAACTATGAAATGCTAAGAAAACCTAAGTGTTTGGTAAGTAAATGGGATCTATAAGATGTTGTACTTATAGGAAGTGAGTCTGATTGGGATTATATAAGAATATTATAATAGAAATACTCTACAACTGTTATAACAATAATGGAAGCCATAGATAGTTTATCTATCATATATCTCAACACATTCTTCTTCTTCTTTAAAAGCTAAAAATTTTCTGAAATTCTTAGAATATTTAAGCATTCAATTCTGATGAAATTTTAATGCAAATTAAAATACACTCTAAGCTTCATATTGGTAAAGTTTCGTAGCTATATCTACAAAAACAATAGAGATATTTACACAAAGAACATAATAATAGTTTCCAAGAATTCCAAAAAACCACCCAGACTAATTCTATTTTCTGTCTTCCCCTTGGCAACATCCACTTAGACTTTTATAGTTTGCCATTTGAAATTGCACGAAAAAACATTAAACAGAAAACAGAAACCCTCGCCCATTAGCTCCTACATTAGAAGCGTATTTCGAAACGCCCACGCCCCCTTCTCCCTTCTCCCTTCCATTTTCATTCCGGTTCCAAGACAAATTCAAATGGCAATAAGTCAAAATGCAAAAACATCGAAATCAACAAACGGAAATGGGCAAGAGAAAGAGACGGGGAAAAACAGAGAGACAAGCGCACAGATATATGCAGAGATAGGCGACTATATTTTTATATAGAACTGCGCAGACTGCGTCTATATACACATGTACGTACATACGTGCAGCATAGCATATATATATTTATTTAGAGATCGGCAACAGTCGCTGACAAGACGCGACGACGACGTCAAAGACCGATCGCAAGGCGAGGCGAGGCAAGACGCGGCGAGTCGCGGCAACTTCTCAGATACTTTTCATAGATTTTACACTATTTCGAGGTTTTTTTTTCCTACATTTATGTTCTTCTCCTTCGGTTTGTGAAAAGTTTTAGAGCTGCGCAAATTGCAAATAGCAAAATTGGCACCATAAAAGCGTCACAACGTATCTCATGGATACGCAGTGCACGAAAATAAGCGCGTTTATTTATAAACTAATTTGGTGGGGGAAATAGTGGGGCGGAGGGGGGCGTGGCAACTCACAGCGGCATGCGACGCGTGCCAGACACACGCGCGCCCTTCGTTCCACAATCCTAAGGCAAAACCGCTGCTCCAGCTGCAGTTGTATCTGTAGATGTATCTCTGTAGCTGTAGCTGTATCTCTGTCTCTGTACATGTATCTGTATCTGCGTTTCTATTCACGTTTGTATCTCTTAGCTCTTGGCTTGCACTTTTCATTCATTCAATTATGCTCACTTAAATCCGCGCACAAGCTACGTATTTTTTCGCACTGTTTCTTTTTTTTTATCGCGTCGCGTTGCGGCGCAACTGAGAGACGCGACCGTTCGATGGCAACTGGCGAGCTGCCTCGACGGGATCGAGACAAATCCCAGCGCTGCTACGGCTGCTGCGGCTGCTGTCTGTCTTTCGCTTTTTCTCACGGCCGCTCGCCGGCGCTCACTCTTGCTCTGCCCCTGCCCCTGTCTCCTCCCCCGGCTCCTTCTCTGTTTGTTTGTTTTCACTGGCGTCGCGTCAAGTGGATTCAACGCAATTGACTTGTGTGCGCGCCGTCTGTCGCACACGCAGCGGGGGCGCTACCGACACCGCAACGTGCAACGTGCCACAACCTTTGCTACCTGACGCAGACAGTCCTGGTCAGTCCTGTTCTGTTTTGTCCTTCCCTATGCCGGCCATTAAGGCCATTATTTCTGTGTGCATCCGATCAAATCCCGCCTCGTCTCTTGCTAGATTTATGTGCAGTTGCAACTGCGACGCGCAGCTATTTTTAGACGCAACCCGCAACGTGCAACGTGCTGCCTGCTGCCTTCTTGCCTGTGACATTATTGCTTGGGGTAGCTGCGAAAGAAATTAATGAGCTGCGGCCGCAACGGCAGCGCTGCCTGCTCTCTCTCTCTCTCATTCCTCTCGTGCGCTGTCTTGCTCGCACCCGACTTTACGCTTCGCAAGCGGAAGCTGACTGAAAGATCGTCACATGCTACAGTGGGCAAGCTGCTTGAAATGCTGCGTAGAAAGAGATTATGTTATGACTTGTCTTGGTGTGAATAACGTTAAATTGAGATTTAAATAAGGTAAACGCTGTCAACAGATCAGAGGAAAGGAAAAGTAATCTGTATCTGCAAAAAAACCATAAAACTATTTGTTAGTAAGTCTTCTATGAATTCAAATGTTATTTGATATCACTTTTACTATAAAATAAAAAAGGAAACAGAAATATGTTTTAAAAATAATAATAAAAATCATGAGGTTAACATTTATCTTTTATTACAATATACATATATTTACTTATTGATTGATTTTGAGTCAAAAATTATAGAAAATAATTTGCTACAAATAAATAATAATAATTAAAAATGCTTACGGAGTAAATGTAAATAATTTTAATTTACCAAAACAATAATAAACAAAAGTTAATAACTAAGTTATTAAGGTAACAATAAATTTTTATTATACGTTTAATCTGGAATAATGAAATCTTAAGATTCTTTTTAGGTAATTATGCAAATAAATTATAATTTTCATATGGATCTTAAAATAAAACCACAAGATTAAGAGTTGAAAACATGTATTTATTGTCAACTTTTATATCTTTACATTTATAAATTTTAAATTTTTTTAAATTTGTTTATTTATTCTTCTTCCCGCCAATTTCAAATTTGCATTTCAAATTACTCCACTTTTTAATGCTTCTTGCCCACTGTATACCATTCGAAGATCGTACGCTGATGTCTTCCGTTTTGTGTGGTCTGTTTCTCGCAGCAGCAGCTTTGCCACGCCTACCGCCTGCCCTCGCTCTCCCTCTCTCGCTCAAGTGTTGTCAGTGTTGTCACCGATTTGTTTGTTTACTTTTCGAGCCCTGGTCCTGCTGCGGTTATCGAGCAACGATGCAGCCCAGCAGCAGCATTAGAGAATATAAAAGAGGCGCCATGCAGGGCGCATGTCAAGTGGCCGCGTGGCCCAGTGTCGCCTTTGGTGCTTGGTATCCTTGCTGCGACAACTGTCAACGGTCGTGCCTCGTCGCTTTGTTTACGTTTGCGGCACCTGCGCACTGGACACATAAACAACTGTACCACGAATGCAAACAAGTGGCTGTTAGCCCACTGTGCCACGCAGCACGTTGTCCTGGCCACGCAGGACGCAACAAACTGTTGCCGCCGCGGGCAGGGGCAGCGACTGGGCGCGGGAGGAGAAGGAGGAGGAGATTCGCTTTGGGATTTATCGATTGGTGCCGGACATGCGCAATGCGGCGCGTCCAAGTCGCCGCTGACATATCGAAAGGAAACTCCTTTTGATGTAGACACAATAATTGCGAGTGGCGACGTCTCTGGCTTCTGGCTGCGTGGCTGCGTGGCTGCTCGGACTACGTGTGCAGAACGTTCCTGTGCCTCGTGCGAAACGGTTGACTACATTTTACGCGCGCTTCGAAGCTTCCGACAACATACACACGACTGAGTTCGTTCTCGCTCCATCTCGCTCGCACTCACGCTTCGCTGCTGCTGTGTGTGTGTCTGTGACTCCGTTTGAACCTTTGAGTTACAGATTAAACGCTGAAATCAAAAAGAAAGGACAAAAAAATTTCATCATTTTTTTCGATTGCAATTCAACACGAGCTCTTTTGCTTTTTGTGTGTCCGTGTTGCTTTCGTTTGCTTTCGTTGCTTACACACACACACGTACACATACAGCTACGCGCGCACTGACACGCACACACACTCACACTCACACACTGCTACACGCCTGGTGAAAAGTGAAAGTGACGCCCAAAAAAGAAAACCGAGACACACTTGGAGCAGCAGAACTAACGAAATTTTCTCACACACATCGCAAGGCTTAGTAAAGTAATTTTCCCCTATTACATAGCGCGCTGAGCGTTTTCTTTAACCCAATTAAAATCCGAGAAGCTGCACACACACACACACACACCCCGTACACACCCCCACGCACACACACGCATACGCATACGCACGCTCACGCACAGCCCCCGCCACAAGAGTTTCTAAATTTATGCGAAGCACATACAAATTTTGCACACACTTATACACAGCACATTTTGTAAGCACCCTACATAGGGGAGGTACGCCATCCACCTACCTACCACCCCGCCCACCCACTTGGCATGCTGTAAATTCAATATTTTTCGCATTTACTTTGCTCATTTTGTACAATTTTCGCTTGCTACGTATGTGATTTCGTAATTTCCAGTCAAAATGGTTTAATATTAAGCAAGCCAACGGATCATTGCCAGATCCGTGAAAGAAAGAAATTCCACACATTTGTAAAATATATATATATTCCAACGGGTGCCCGAGCACGAATTCCCAATTGCAACAGGTAAGTAGTGCATTTAGTTTTTTTTTTTCGAAAATTTCTTTCAATATTTTTGCGTATTTTTCGAAATTCTTTTTGGGTAAATTTTGTCAGAGCAAGTCGCATGTCATTTCTCTCCCTTTCTCTCTCTCGCTCACTCTCTGGCATAGTAAACGCATTGCGTATGGTAAAATTAGTGTAGCATACTTTTAGCTGCTTAATAAAAGCGCACGAAAGTATGCTACACTTTTATTCAAAATTAAACGCAGTTCAGCTCAGGTAAAGAATTCAGCATATATTTTTAAATTATTTCAATTAATTTTATTCAATTCAATTTAAGTACATTTTGTCTCTACCCACGCGCTTTGCATGCCTTGCGCCTGGGGTCATCATGGCCATCTGTGACCCAATCGGGATGCTGCGCCAAGGCGAGGCGTGAACTTTAGCATTCTTTGGGGGGTATATCGAGAGCAGCTACCCCCTGCTGCCCCCATCCCCTGCATGCTCTTCTGTTCAGAGGGGTGTAGGGTAACTTAAGTCGTAACCCTGAAAGTAGGCAACACTTTGTTGCCCAGTCTGACAGTGTGTACTTTCTCTGCCCTGCCTGCTCCGCTCGATATCCTCCATCCTTATTCATTCTGCCAGCTTTTGTTCGTTATTGTTGTTGTTATCTGTCTATTTCCCCCCCTCTCTCTCCATCTCTCTCTCTTGTCACTGTGTGACGCGACTTTGTACGCCATTGTAACTGTAATTTATTTGCCCAGCTCCATTCAAGGACACCTGCCCAATGCAGGTGGTCCACGCACGGTTGCCCACAGACCGACAGACAGACAGGCAAGCAGACTCTGTTCCACTGTGTCTGTCTGTGTATGCATCTGTGTGTTTGTGTGCTCCACAATTACAATTTAATTACTTGAGGCCTTGCAGTCTTAAAGGATCAAGGCGACATCTAGCGACGAGCAGCTTTACTGCTCGTATTTTTAGCATGATTCAATTAAGTTAAGCCGCAACAAGCTGAAACCACAAACACGGTATCCCCCCGGTCTCCTTTCCCCTTCACCAGCCCCCTTTGCAATCAATGCTTGAAATGTCAACTGACGCCTGTCATTGCAGTAAACCCAGATGCCCGAGGCTTTGATACTACTCGGCATGGCTGACGCAGAGCCGGATCTATCGACGTTCGAGAACAAAACGGGACTCGCCGAGGACATGAAGTTCCTGGCCTCCATGCCCGAGCTATGCGACGTTACCTTCCTCGTTGGCGACACACGCGAGCCTGTCTGCGCTGTCAAGGTAGGTGTCAGTGTGTGTGTGTGTGTGTTTGTGTGCGTGTGCTGGAATCAGGTCACTGCGTAATCGACGCAGCATCATCAGCATCATCGCCATCGTCATCCTAGACCTGCAATCTCATCGCTACGTTTCGCTCTTTTCCTTTCTCTCTCCCTCTTTCTCCCTCTCTCTCACTTACTCTCACTCTCTCTTTCCCTTTCAGGCCGTGCTGGCGTCGCGTTCCCGCGTGTTTGCCAAAATGCTTTACGCTGCACCATCGCCTCAACGCAAGCGTGAGCAAACCACCAAGGAGAACAAGCTGCGTCTCTTCCTCAAACGCTCCTCGGAGCCGTTGCTGAACCTTCAGAACGCGGCACAACAGGTTCGTAATCCCTTCCCACGTTCGGTAGCCAATCGATATAGGAATGGACACACACACACTCTCCCTCGCTCTCTCTCTCTCTCTCTATCTCTCTTTATGTGTATGTGGGAATGTGTATGTGTTGGTGTTGCTGTGCGTGTGCGTGCGTGTGTGCGTGGGGAAACACTTTATGATACTAACACATTCAGTTCTGCTCAATTGGTTCGATTATATCTTATGATTTCTGTACATTTCTGTAAATATATTTATAAGAAAATCAATGAGAAACCACTTTAATAACATCAATGTTACCTTTCTGTGCATTCTTTCTGTTGTGACACTTCCTCTACACACCTCCACCCCCCACCAAAACTAACCCATAAAACCCCAAAGAGAACCGGTTTCACCCAACAATTAGCTCCGATACCCGAGGTAAACGCCCAACTAACTTGCTAACTAACTAATCCAAGTGACATACATTGCCACGTGTATGTGTTTGTTTATTTGTGTATGTGTATGTACGCGTAATTGGCTTTGCAATTAGTGACTGCTGCAAGACGTCACGTGTCCTAGTTAAACACACTCCAAATATGTACCCAAAATTATAGATATATCGTACGTTCTGTTGGCTTGAGAGAGTTCAATTTTGATTATAATAATGTGTGCATAGCTTACTGGAATGCAGTTGCTTGTTCTTGAAAAGTTTAGGACAAGTATTCCCCCCTGTTCGCTCCCTGTGTCTAGAAATATCCGTATGAGCCTAGTAAATGCTACAGTCTAGTGTGCTTGGCTGTCATAATCCCGCTACCCAACCTGTTCAGTGCTCCAAACTATATAAAACTGAACGCTCTAGCTTTAAACATATGCTTGTAATTTGCGGCGGCGGAAAGGGGCGTGGCAAAAATCTAAAGCTTACTGTGCGTATAACATCAATGCCATCAAGGTCACCAAAATTGGTAGCCCCGGCCCTTATAGACTCTTAGCTCTTGGTGTTCCTACGAACATGTTGTAATAAGAAATACCCTACTAGCCTATGGGTAGTGGGTATAAATATCCCTTGGAATGCACTTTGTTAATGCTTGTGTTGTACTTTAGCTTAAGCTATCTCTGTCTAAACTATATGATATTCCCAGTTGTAAACTATATATGTCTAACTATCTCTAGCTATACCCTCTATCTATGCACCTTGTCTATTAACTACAAACTTAAGTTTCACTTTACTTTCGCTTTCCAAAAAACTTAAGCGTTTAACAGTTCCATCATTTCGGTTTTGATTCTCTTATGATCTTTCGCTCTTTACGCTTACAGAACTGGTTCAAACCATCGCGTAACCGATGAACCAGTTTCTATTTTCGATATAAAACTCTCTCTCTTAAGTGTACATCTTGTTGTTGTAATTGCTCTAGTTGTGTGTCGTCTAAGTATTAAGAGTTAAACTGCAAATTTAAACTGATCTTGCTGCTAATCTTCTCGTGCCGTGATCCTTACAGCCCTCGGGTCAACAGCATCAGACGTTGATCATTGAGGAGTTCGAACCCGATGTCTTCCGTCAGCTGATCGAGTACATTCACACGGGTTGTGTGACACTGCAGCCGCGCACGCTGCTAGGTAAGCTAGGTTCCTCTTTTCGTATAATACCTAGGGTCTAACCGCTTCTCTTTCCGCCAGGCGTCATGAATGCCGCCGACTACTACGGCCTGGAGGAGCTGCGTCGCGCCTGTGCTGGGTTTGTGCAGTGCTGCATCAATGTGGACACCGTGTGCGCTCTGCTGGCATCCGCGGAGCGTTACATACAATACAAGTGCACCAAGACGCTGGTGCAGAAGGTGTTGGAGTTTGTGGACGAGCACGGCAACGAGGTGCTCAATCTGGGCAGTTTTACGCTGCTGCCGCAGCATGTGGTGCGTCTGATACTCGCACGGGAGGAGCTGCGCGCCGATGAGTTCACCAAGTTTCAGGCGGCGTTTATGTGGAGCAAAAAGTACTACGATAACAATCCGGTAGGACATCCCAGTGAGGGATTACCCCATGTGGAGTAACATTCTAACCCCTTCTCTCTCTTTGCTCCGCAGAACATTGACATCAAGGAGATACTGGGCACCTTTCTGGAGTACATACAGTTCCACAAGATTCCTGCCAATGTGCTAATGCGAGAGATTCATCCACTCAATCTGGTGCCCTACGCGATCATCATGAATGCCCTGGCCTACCAGGTGGGTAGGAGCGCTAGTTCGCCCAATTGTTGTTGTTGGCTTCTTTGGTGTTTAACTCAGTTTCATTCACGCCGCATCATCTATCTATCTGCCTATCTGTCTATCTCTGTCTAACTGTCTATCTGCCTGTCTGTCTGCTTGTCTGTCTGCCTATCTCTTTCTCGCCATCTGCCCATCTGTCACCGATCACCCACGCCACATCCATGCTATCCATCCTGTTGTCCCCCTTTATGTCTGATTCTACAAATTGCAGGCAGACCCAGAAAGCATCGACCCCGGAAAGCTGTCTCCCAACTCTAGCCGAGTGAGGCGGGCGCGCCAGAACCAGGGCCGATCGATGTCCGTGCAGAGTTCGCTGGATCCCTACGGCTCCAATACCACACTCAGCTCCAGCGGCAGCAGCGATCCGACGAGTGTACCGCATCATAGCAACTAACATAGGTTGAACGGCCCCTCCTCCTCCTCCACGTCCCACAACCAGCCCCATCATCGCCATCGTCATCACCATCAGTCGCTGCCCAAGATGCGCAAGGCGAAATCTCAATCCTTTCGCACACGACGCAGTCCCTCCGAGCGTCGCAGTCCCATTGCCACACCCCAGCTGACGCTTAACACACCCGCTGCCAATGGCGAGAAGAAACGCAGTCCCCTCACACCGAAGAGTCCCGTCGGCGGGCAACCCGAATCGAAGAGTCCCGGCAGCAGTTCGCAGAAGACGCCAACGACGACGCTCTCCCGCCAGGGTACGCTGCGTGCCTCAAATCGCCGCAAGAACAGCGGCCAGCTGAGCATCTCGCTGGCGGCACAGGGCCAGGGTCGTCGCTCTCCCGTCGGGCCCAACGATCGCAGTCCACAGGGTCGCCGTAGTCCGCATTTCCCTAGCAGCCCAGTGCAGCAGCTGCCCAGCCCGACGGCGCGTAGTCCAACGGATTCGCAGCGACGTAGTCCAACCTTCAGCATACAGATTCACACACAGGAGCGTCGTTCACCCCTCGGGTCAGTGCCGCCCTCGGACTTCAGCTGCCAGGCGGGACCATCGGGCGGCTACAGCACACGACGCAGTCCCACGTCCACGGTGCACGTGCAGGACATGGCCACGGAGCCGGAGGAGGCGGGATTTGTGGGCTTCAAGCGGCCGTCAATCAATCTCTTCACGCCCATCTACTTTGCCAGCGAAAAGCGCAGTCCCATGGGACCCATACCACCCATCACTGTGTCCAATCCCACCGAGACGTACAGGAGTGCGGAGCGCGAGCGTGAGGCAGCCGAGGCCTTGGCACGCGAGCGTGAGAAGGAGGCGGCACAGGCACAGCAACCGCCGCCGGAGAAGAAGAGCGTCATGCGAGAGATCCTGGCCTTTGTGCGGAAACCCTCGAAACACATCTCGACGCGCACGAATCGCTTTGCTAATGCTTTTACGCGTGCGGAGTCGGGTTCCTCCAGCGGACCCCTCATCAGGCAAAGCACCTTCTCCGCCAGCCCCGCTGCCTCGTCGACGGCAGCAAAGAGCGCCGTGCAAAAACAAATGTCCGAGGTGGGATTCGAGCCGAAGATGTCGCTTAAGTTCGCCCACTACACCAAGATGTCCCTCAAGCTGCGTCGCTCCGCACGTCGCGAGGAGGAGGAGAAGCAACAGCAACAGCAACAGCAACAACAGCAGCAGCAGAAGACGTCGGCTGTCAACTCCGCTGCTGGCTCAAAACGGGCCAGCGCGGACTCCAATGCGGATCAGGTAGGTGGTACATCCGGTGCCGAGGAGGAGCTGCCATTCGAGCTGGCGAATGTGCACTTTGAGAAGGTAGGTGAGTCCTATATCAAGCACGAACGACTACGCGAACTGGTCGAGCCCGAACTGGAGGTGACCGAGCAGGAGACGGAGACGGAGACGGAGACAAATCAACCCGACCCGGCGATGGCACAGTTCGTTGAGGAGGTGACCAACTCGCTCAAGGTGGTTGCCCTCAACGGAGATGGCGCTGTGCCGGCCGTGCATCATTTCACACGTCGCTCCGAGAGTCGTGAACCCATCGAGCCACGCATTAGCGAGGAACGTGAATCCGACTCCAATGATCTACTCATTCCCGAAGAGCTGCGCGTCGAGCTAGCGGAGATTTTGAAAGCTTATCCACCAGAGCCAATTTATGTTAATCTGCAGGCATTGCGGCGTGAGGTAGACGAGGTCGAGGTGGTGACTGTGGCCCTGGCAGAGGCAGAGACGCAGGCAGTGCCGGCGACAGAGCTAGCAGAGGCACAATTGCGAACGCCATCGCCACCGGCACCGCCCGAGAGGCTGCCGCTGCAATGTCCTACTATTGAGTTTGAGCCACCATCGCGTCGTTCGTCCTTCGACCCGCCGCGCTCGCCATTTCTCGAGCAGCTGCGCAGTCCGGGCGTCGACACCGAAACGGATCTGATCAACCTGCAGCGCCTGGACTCGGGCGGCGACAGTTTCGAGCTGGTCGACGGGGATCGCAAGTCGAGTCGGGCCGAGTCCAGCTTCGAGTGTCCCTACTCTTCGCGTGACACCAGCTTCGATGTGTCCATATCGCGTTATCAGTCCACCAGCTACGAGGATCAGACCTCCAGCTTTGAGATAGTCGACACCGATGATCGGAGGAGGCACATTGATTTACGCAAGAGCTCCATAGAGCTCGTCGATGCGGAGACCTTTCAGCGTTCCGGCTCCTCCTGTGGACGCAAGTCCTCGCTGGAAACGCACTTCGACTACACACCCTCGGAGACGAGTGGCATCACTCCGGCCCGTTCGCCGAACTTTCCCATGACCAAGAAACAGAAAACCGAACACTTTCGCCAGCTGCACGTCTCCAGTGCCTTCTCGCGGGCACGCAGCCCGCTCTCGCAGCAGACCTCCTCCAACTATAGTTCGCGCGACAGCTACGACTCCAGTTCGTCCTATCCGAATGGACATGAGCCACAGCGCAGTCCCTTTGCGGATCCCAGCAAGAAACACTTTCCGCTGACCATCAAGCAGCGCGAGGAGGAGGTCAAGACATTCCTGTGCACAGATGTGCGTTGTGCCTCCATTTTCGAGCCGCGACCCAGCTCTGTGCTCACCCAGCAGCTCTCCACGGGCTCCATGTCGACGCCCTCCGCGTCCGGTGGTTACAGTGCACCACGTGTGCCTGTCATTGTGGGTGTACCCACAAGTGCGGGGGCGAGTGTAGTCGGGCATGTACCTAGCATGGCGGCGGGGGCAGCACCTTCCTCCTTCACCCATGGTCCCTCCTTTGGCAATACCTCGCTCGGCTCCTGTGGTTTCTCCAGTGGCAGCGAGTTTGAGCCTCCCTCGCCAAGACGCGCCGCCAGCGCCTCACCCAAGCATACCTTTACCTTCCGCATTGTCATGAAGAAGGTGGATAGCTCACCCGAGGCCTTGTGCCCCGAACGGCATCGATCCCGCATCATCGACCGCTATCGCCGCCGGGACAGTCGCCGCAAGCGCATTCACGATGCCGGAAAGAGTTTCTAGAAATAGGCCTCGGAGGAGAGTGAGAAACACAGTAGGAAATTCTGGGCATGTTGGTGTTTCTAGTTAGCTTGTGCAGCCTTTTTGCAGCCTTGATATGGAACTCGTATCTTATGACCATCTCTCTAATTACCATCTAACAATTATATAGGTATATATGCAGTATATCCCCAGCAATCGATCGATCCCAGCAGGAATACAATTTTTGACAATCTATGTGTTATTCAATCCAAGGGTTTTTTCTATATAGACTAGTTAAGTAAGTCATCGGTCAGTCGGGAAGGGGAGGGGAACTCAAACTTTATAAAATGGTTCTGGTTTTAGGCCGTTTCAAAACTCTTTGCTAGGTATTTCCGGCGTAATTCCGGGATAGCATAATGCATGTATATCTCTCTCTGTAGTACGTAAGTCATCCCAACATTAATTCCATAGCGAGATCAGCCGGTCAGTAATCAAAAAAGGATACACACTTTCATGGTACAAAACTAAGAATCAAAGATATATATATACATACATATATATATATACATATATAAAGATATTAAATGCAATATTCTAAAATGAGATCTACAAATGTATTCAGTATGTATAGCAAATTATAACATGAAATGTTCTAAGCTTCTACAAATGTATGTGAAACAATAATTCCTCCCACGATTTACCTGATTACTAATTAAACAATAGCGATAAAATACACACAGACACACACAGATGCAGATGCAGATACAAACACTAAATGTTGTAATGTTTTCGAACACTGGCTTCGAGTACGCATTTTACGTGGTTCCTGTTATATACATAGATAATTATTAAATATTTCAAATTTTTGATGGACTAGCAGAGTTAAAGCATATACATATATTAATAGCTACAGATACAAATACAGATACCGATATATTATACATAGATACTAAATGAGATTCTACAATTCTAAATGTAATGAAATTCTGCTATTGCAAGGGACAACGTTTCTTTCGTTCACTCTTTAAGACTTAAGATGAGAGATCAGAGAATATTAGCATTAGTATTATACTATAATATATCATTAATATATATACAGATATATACATACTATGTGTATGTACATTCAAAGCTGGATTTGGGGCCGTACTTAAATCTTTAATGAAAACTTCTGTGCCGAAAATGATTAAGAACTACAAATATGATTAACTTAAGATATCGAGAATCTTCGAGAAAAAGATCTACAAATTGTAATTATTATTATTATGATTATTATTGCATTAATTAATATTGTTCGAGCAGTTTTTTGGACATCGTCTATGTTTGTTTGTTAAATGAAAAATCCTATAATTAAGCAATCTCTACAGAACATAAGTTCTTAACTGTATTGTCGCCTATCTCTCGCTCTCTCTAGAACAATAAGAAAATATGAAAAAGAATGAAAGAAAGAGGAAAAGAGAAAATAGAAAATAGAAAAACATAATGAAAAGATATCAACATTTTACAGGTATTTACGCATATTAAGCATTTATTATAGCTATTATTATAAAATTGATATACAGACATACTACATATTTACATATTATGTATGTGCCACACAACATTTTCCCTATACTTTGACAACAACAACAACATACGCAGATGATGCATCTAGTAAGCGCGCCTAGAACAATTTTTGTACCACTAACATGAATGCAAGTAGTTGAAATGTTGCTATTTTGATTTGTAGTTGCTTGTTATAAAAACAAAAAATAATAACTAAAACCAAAACAAACGATCAAAAAGAACGTCTATCTTCGGCATACCGAAGCTACCATAGCCTTGCAGAGTGTTTACATTCGATTTAAGCTAAAAATATTACCAAGTATTAGAAAATTTTTTGATAAAAACTAATCCAATCGAATTAACCTAACAAGAAAGATATATAGGTGGTACTTTTCCATACAAATCGCTTTTTAGTTCATCTCGTCGAATTTATAGACAATTTTGATCTGTATTGATAATATTTCAGTTTGTCAGTCTGTTATTTTGATCTTATCCAATCTAATAATTCAAAGATCTTTACATTATTATACATATATTAATACCGTAGTACTCTCTGCAAGGGTAACCCATATGAACTTAAAACCAAAACGCTTGCAAAATTCGTAGTACTCGAAAGCGATCGATCGATCAGATTTTGATTTGCCTGTGAATGCTTGAGAAGATCATAATAAGGCGATAGCGAAAGAAGCATCCAACTACAATTCACACAATGCGACTTTCTTCTATTTACAGACTTGTTTTCTAGCGGATTTGTTCGGGACCTCATTGTTGTTGTTGCTCTTCCCCCTGTTGCTCCCGATCGAGATCACGTTTAAGATCAGAAATTTTGGATGTTGGAATATATATACATATATATAGGATATGCGATATGCATGCATTTCTACAAGTAGTAAACAATTAGCAATCAAATCTAGAATTAATTTCACATTCAATCAACTTTGCACATCCAGTAATTCCAGATGAGAATCGAATTCGAATTCGAAGTCGCTTTCGATTTCGATTTCACGTTCAAGGTTTTTTCTACAGTTTGTGTCGTTATCGTGTTATTACGGTTATCGCGGGTCTATAGCTCTATATGCATATGTATTGAGTGTACTTAAAAAGGCGCTACAACGTTCGTTTAGCCAAATTAATATTATTATGTGTTATATTATTATGTGCGTTTTATTGTAATTTACAAAAGAAAAGAAAATATAACCCGAAATCATTGTCGTTATTTGAAAGAAATCCCCTTCTCTGTCTCTCCATGGTCTATTTACAATCGTGCATCCACATGCAGTGCCAGAACGCCGTCAAAGTCCTCGGCGCCAATGTGAATGTAGGCATAACCATTGTTATCCACGGACACAGAGTTGCCTGTGCAGGCTCCATTCACCAGGTTGCCCGAGATGACGTCACAATATTGACCCGCCGGCAGACAGGTTTGCAGAGTCTCGGAGAGATCGTATAGGTTGTTGTTGAAGGCGACGAATCCCTTGTTGCCACGACAGAAGGCAATCTGGTTGTCTCCATTGTCCCACCAGTTGGACAGATCGGTGCCTCGCACAGCATTCTTGAATGCCACCATGTTGTAAATCTGGCGCCAGCGATGCTCACATATCCAGCCGTTGGTGCAGCCACCATCTGCGTCGAACTCGGGTGAAATAATTCGCTCCTGAGCATCCTGAGGTGGTGCCTGATCGCGATCATCAAAACCGAAGGAACTCATGATTTGACTGATGCCGTAGGGGAAGGCCAAGTGGAAAGCGGTGGCCATTTTGTATTGTCTGGGCGACTTGTAGTTCAGTTCCTGTCCACCATCGCGCTGGTTATCGTGATTATCCACAAAAGTCAGAGCCTGCTCAGAGGGTAAGAAGCCCCAAGCGGTTCCCCAGCTTTGCAGCCATTTCAGCGCATTGTTACCACGGAAAGCTTTGCCGATTTCCTCGGAGAAACGGAATTCAGTGACAGCACCGAGGCTGGTGTATTCATCACGCGACACGGTTTCATGACCATGATCAATAACCTCTTGATAGATGAAGGCGCGGGCGTTATTGGGGAATCCGTGTTCGGTATTCAGGTCACGCGTGTTGCTGTAAATATACTAAAGATCAAGATTAGTCCGGTACTTTAGTCAGTAGAAATTCATTTGCACTTACATCCAGATCATCAGCAGCCATATGCTTGGCAGCATCCACACGGAAGCCAGCAACACCCAGGGTAATTAAATGGTCTAGCACCTCAATGAGCTGTGTGCGCACGTAGTTGCTGCTCTGATCCAGATCCTTGAGGCCCACCAACTCACACTGTTGCACTTGGAAACGATCATTCCAGTCGTGAATCTCACAGCTAGGATGGAAGTCATTTGCTGTGTAGGGCACAGCTGGGAATGACTTGGTGCTGGGCTCCGCGACGGAACCGCCAGTGCCCCGTGCAGTACCTACGAAGTCGCCAGACATGTGATTGAGCAGCACATCCACATAGATACGCACGCCCACGTCATTGCAACGGCGCACCATCGATGCAAACTCCAATTCGTTGCCGGAACGCGTCGCGAGTTTGTAGGAAACGGGTTGGTAACGTTCCCACCACGGACGACCCTCGGAAATTATGTTTTCGGCCACAGGGCTCACCTGGACACCGGCATAGCCGTGTGGTGCCAAAAAGTCCTCACACTCCTGTGCAATATCATCCCATTTCCATTCGAAAAGATGCACGATGGTGTTGCGATTGCCCCACCAATGGGGATTGTGCTGCGCCAGCACGGAGCTGGACACCAGCAGACAGAGTAACGTCAGCCTGAACATATTTAAACCTTATACGGTTGTCCGCCATGCCACGCTTCTCTTTTATACAGCAGCCTAATCTAATCTGCTCTACATGGGGGATTTGCGTGCTTTGCGTGGTTCCAATTTACTGCCGACCCGTTGCCGATTTTGTGCTGCGATTTATGGCCGCCTTGTCTAAATGACGGGTTGACCTATGGTAACAGAGGATAGAGACATCGTGCTACTGGAATTCCCTGGAATTATAATATACACTTTCAACAAGCAAATGTTAAACAAAACTTACTTCATTTGAATTCAAAATGGCCAACGATAAATGTAAGCAATAAAATTTGCATTGTTATCGATATGTGCAAAACATTCACATAGCACGGCCAACATATCGCAACATGCATATCACGATATATCGATAGGGCATTCACAATTGTAAAGAGGTTGAAATGCAACGGCAATAACAAAAATCCAACAGAGAATAATAAATTAATAAAATAATATGCTATAATTTGATGAAAAAGCCCGTTTTTCTATTTGAGAAGCGTAAAATAACTGAACTATAGCAGATGTTGCGAGGAATGTAAAAGCACAGTGGAAAACATTGACAAATCAGAGTATTAAAACTTCGTAGACTGATTTCGCGCATATTTATTTGTTTGTTAATTTGTTTGCTGTAATTTATGAGGGCAACTTAAGCGTCTTATCGTCAATCAGCTGATTAGTTACGACCAGTTATATAGTAAACAGATTTCTGGCGATTGTCGTATTTGTCACCTGTGCGCGAAGTCGATGGAAAGACAAAGTTTGGACGCCGCTGCAGCTTCGTCTTGAGCTTTTGCCGTGCGCGGCATTCCTGCAGGTAATTTCTACGCAATATAATCGTGAAATAATATATAATCTCTACCAGAGACAACATGCTCATGCCCACAAAGAGACTGAAGGCGCTGCCCAGATTGGCTGGAATGGAATATAGAAAGCAAATCGAAGCTAGGATTAAAGCGGAATCTATTCCACATACAAACTAGGTTAACCATGCTCGTTAGCAGATCCACTCGGACGCGTCGATAAACCTGCGAGTTGAGAAAGATGTGTACGATGGCATCATTTTTCTCGATTTCGTCGCTGATGGTAAAGAAAATCAAACTATTATTATGTACTCTCTCTAATATAATCTGTCAACTGACTAAAAAGGATCCACAACTGGCATATTCAGGTGCAGCTTGGAGTTGGAGATCTGCACGTCGTAGTCGAAGTGTTCGCAGGTGAGTGGACAGTTGCACTGTGTCTTCCGTCTACGTGTGATTATGTCAGCTATGGAGAGAAAGCAATCCCACTGTAAGTAGACCCTGCTTGTAGTTGCAAACCTTTTTTACTTACGAAAGTTATCTACCAAACAAGGTATATCTCGAAAGGAGCAAATGCGATCTTTGGTACGGTTGAAGTCAAAGAAATAGGTATGGCAGCCACAAAATTTGACCATGTTGCTGACACGGCAGTTGAGCTCGCAGTTGGGATAGACGTACTCGGAGAAGTAACGTAGCTGGAATTCGTGGCGAAAGATGCAGTTTCTTTGCTCGACGGGTAACGCTTGCACTGCCGCGGAGCAGAAGGTCTCCTCGGCGCGAATTGTGGCAAATGACTCTGTGCCAAGGCCAAGGAACTTGCAAGTGGCATGTGCACTGGGAAACGCGTCGGTCTCCTGGATAAGCAGCTTGAAGCCATGCGAGTAGGATTGCAGAGCATCGTAATTCTCATCCTTGTAGCGAAGAATCAGTGATAGACCGTTGTCCAGACCGGCTGCTGCCCGCTGAGCAGTGAAGTTGAGCCTTGGGCATAATACTTATACTTGGGTCTAAAGATTGCCTTGCCCCCTGACTTACCCGCTCTGTCGCAGATTGAAGGAGCAACAATGGCCAAAGAACGTCTTCGACAGCTGAAAAAGCTGATTGCAGTCCATGATCTCACCACGAAGACGACAGCGATGAAGCAGCTCATCGCAGTCCCAACGCAGATGATCCACCAGTTGATGCATGCTCAAATTGTTGGCAAGCAGCAGCGATTCCATCAACTGAATCTCCTCCTGTGAGAAACGCTCATCGTCCAGCATGAAGCCTTGGAAGATGTGTAGATGCTGCAGTACGTTAGTCACCTCCAGGTTATCGGGAATTGTTCTGCGGAAAGATAAAATGGATTATCAATTACCTATAGCATTGAGCACCTACAGGGTTTGGAGAAAAGCTCTCGACTTGTCCATGTTAAAGAGCACCTCGGGGCAGATGGTAATGGGCGGAAAGTAGAGCCTGCTCACGGGCGTGTGATCACTCTCCACATTCATGCGCGTGGGACTGCGTCGGTAGTCGGCGTAGAAGGTCTGTGCCATGACAATGCCACAGATGAACATGACCAGCGTGATGAGTATCCATACGAAGTGCACAATGCGATTGGTGTCCGAGTCTTGGATGTATTTTAGGCCGTGTATGCTGCTCGTGGCACAAAAGTCAGACCAGGTGCGCTGCAGAGCACCCCGCATTGGGGATTGCTTTGGGTTCACCTGCTCCGGACTTAGTTCCTCCTGTTCGTGACCCATGGTGGAAATATGTGTGTGACAGGCACGTAGAGTGAAGTCGGCTTTTTATAGGGGGTTGTCGTAGGCAGTGCCAAAGGAGGCGGATTCAACGGGGCGTTTAACAGACGTCAAACGGTTTATTAAAATCACATTATATTATCTTATTGTCGCACTATTTGTATATGTATCTATTAGGTGTATTTAAGGAGTCTTAACATTCGTTTAGGCGGTAAGCCTTTCTCTCTTTCCTTGTTCTATTTACAAAAGTGTGCATTCACTGTAGAACCAGAGCCGTTGCTATCTACGGACGAGGAATTGCCTGTGCGGAATCCATTTACCAGGTTGTCCGATTAGATTACAATATAGACCCGTAGGCAGAAAGGTTTGCAGAGTCTCGGAGAGATCGTACAGGTGGTTGTTGTTAAAGCGATGAATCCTTTCTTTCCTCGATAGTTGTCATTGTTCTCCATATTCCATCTAACCTCACTTTCGTTTGGAATTACCAACACGATCTCGACTCAATTGAGATGAAAACACAGTTTTGGCTTGGCTTTTAGCAGTTATAAATGTAGTTTTTATTTGATGCAAACATTTTGGTGTCTTTTCTTGTACGATTTGAATGGTTTGCACACACGATACGATTAGGTTGTAGTAGTATGCGTAAATATACGATAGTATTTGGGTTTGTGTTTGTGTTTTTGTAGTTTAACATAGTTTATTAGTTCTTAATTTACTTCAATTGTATTGATAATCTTTGCAGAAAACAATAGGAAACTATCACAATAAGAAACTACGCATTTGAAATGGTAGACAATTAATTAACTCCGTCTTTTTCTGACGCACACACATTCTCTCTCCTTCACACTTTTGGATCACTGCACTGTGTAAATATTATGGAAGTCTCTGTGACCTTAACGATTTGTGCAATGGGATCGGATAGAATAGGGAATAATCCGTGAGGATTATTGTCTTTAATTCCTCGTGGGGTGCGTGGGCGGGGGTAGTAATAACAACTTTTGGCTTAAACTATAAATACAGACTAAAACAAGAGCTTAACCTAGGATTGGCTGCCGCCCGTTGAGGTGATGGCAGGCGTCGCCGTGTTGCCGTTGGTTAGGCGAGGAGGCGTGCTGCCTCCCAGACTTGGCTTGATCTCGTCGTTCTCGGGATTGTCCCAGAACTGTCGCTCGCCGGAGCCGAAGATGTTGTAGAAGGTACCGCAAATGATGTACACGAAGGCGGCAATGAAGAACACAATCTGCCACTGTCCCATTGAGGGCTGCAAAGAGGAAGAAGACGCATCGATTAGTTAAGCTACTCAAGAATCGCTTCAAGCTGTTTGCCGACTTACATTTCCATTGATCAGATTGCCAGCGGCAATGGGAGCCAACAGACCAGCCAGATTGGCCAAGCAGTTCGTGATGGCCATGAGGAAGCCGGCGAAACGTGGCGTCAGATCCAAATGGTTGATCTTGAAGCCAGAGTAGATGCCACCGTTAAGGCCCACGCCAATGGTGAGAATAGCCAGGGTGAGGGCACGATCACATCCCGTGTAGGAGGCGGCAATCAGGGCGAGACCAGGGCCGTATTGACCTATACTGTTAATGATCTTGCGCGTGGCCATCAGAGAGAAGCGTTTCGAGCTGATCATCCAATCGGCCACAACGGAAATGAACATGGAGAACAGCCACATGGCCAGGTAGGGCAGCGAGCTGAGCAGACCGTTTGACTTGAGCGAGAAGCGCAGCACCTGCTTCATGTAGGTGGGCAGCTCCGTCATCAGTGTCTCGTAGCCGTAGTTGTGACCCATGTGGGCGAACAGAATCGCATAGAAGGGCAGCGACTTCATGATGGCCTTGAACGGAATTGGAGGGCTCTACAGGACAGAGGAAGAAAGATTCATTAGCTTCTTGTTTCTCTTTGCTCATTGCGTTCATTGTGCTCACCTTAATCACATCTGTGCCCCAGAGAGAGTCGTTGATGTAGCGCTTCTCACGCTCATCGATGCGTGGATGCACCGAGGGATCTTCGTAGACCAGCCAGAGGAAGGCAATTGACCAGACGGTGCCCACAACGCCGAACACGTAGAAGATCGAAGGCCAACCCCCGGAGAAACCATACTCGGCTAGCAGACCCGACAGAGGCATAGAGATAATCGTACCAAATTGAGCTCCTGCATAGACTGCAGCACCCATTCGAGAACGTTCGTTGGGTGGGATCCACTTGGCCAGCAGAGCGTGTGTGCAGGGCACAATAGGTCCCTCTCCCAGACCCTGAATGAAGCGCACGGCACAGAGTCCATAGACGCCACCCTGGCGGGCTGCCACTGGCACAACGAAGGCGAACACGGAATTGATCAGCATGCCCCAGCCCAGGAAGCGCATGGCACCATATTTCTTGGCCAATATGCCGAATGGAATTTGCGTGATGACATAACCGTAGAAGAACGATGACAGAATGTAACCCTGTAAGCTGGAGCTCCACGCGAATTCACCGTCTTCGCTGTGTTCCTGTGAGTTGAAGAAGAGGAGGACAGTCAGAAAAGGATCTTCAAGGAATTTCCACTAGGCAACTTACCACTTCCAGTTCACGATCGCCGCACTCGTCATCCAAAATCTCGTCCTCCTTGGTAATGGCCGTGTGGTTCACCATGGCCACAATGGCCACTGACATGTTTGTGCGCATCACATAGGCATTGGCCATGCCCAGGAAGAGCATGAATGTGACGAAGTAGCGGGTGGTTGCCCATCCTGCAAGGAGATAGAGAGAGGGAAAGATCCATTAGCATGTAGTTTAGGAGAGGGAACAAAAAAAAAAAAAGAAAAAAATCAAATGAGATCAAGGAAGATCCAAAGAGATTGCTGTGGATTGCAGAAACTAGAAGAGATCGAAAAAAGAAAACCCAAGAGAGATGGAAAAAGAACAAGAAAATTCAAAGGTGATCTTTATAGATCGAAATTAATCAAAGAAGATAGAGAGAGAGATAGAAGACCTCAAAAGAGCTTGAGGTAGCTCGAGAGAGCAATCAAGGCGGATCATCGTTTATTTACATCCATCTTATGTGCCGAAAATGTCGACACAAATTTGGCCTGACGCTGTCGGGCAAATCCGTAAACAAATGTTGGCGGAAATGACTAAACAGCTGCCGTAAGAGAGACCCCTCATCGTCGCAGAAGAACAAGAAGCAGACCAAAGACCAAAGCGAAAGCGAATCGAGGTCGTCGGGCTGTGACGTGATAAGGCACCCAAGATAAGCGGCGCAGAATGCAGATGCGCGCCGAGATTAGATTTGCTGTGTGACTCAATGCCAGAACAGCAGCATCCACGCGCCAATGTTGCTAGAAAAGGTACTACAATGGACTGGTAATTACTACAACTCTGTGTCTACACTGCGAGAATAAACAAAGTGACTACACTTGCCCCTTTCCTCGTCCCAGTCACTTCTCATTGTGTAGCAAATTCGCAATTTCAACTGCGATTTACTTCTGCCCCTACGAGTCATAATTGGAAAATGCTATTATTACCGCTATTTGCTGTTGTTGTTGTTGCTGTTGTTGCTATATCTATTTATACAACAATTGTTTATTTGTTATTTGTTTGCTCTGTGCTCTGTGGTGTCATGCAAGCACTCAGCCAATTGTTTTCAGTGCACGGGCCCGTACAACACGTGATACTTTGGCCACGCATGTTACGGGCGTGGAAAATTTTTGGAACATATTTCACGGCTGGGTAGGGCCTAGAACTGGGGGAAGTTTCAGGTAGGGAAGAGAGGGATGGCAAAACGGTTTGAGCTGCTAGCATGTCTGGCCTAATCGACTCGCCGTGCCCTTGGTGCCGGTCGTAGCTGTACCCAAGAAGAAGAACAACAAACACGAGGCGCAGCAATGCGAATGGAATTTGAACCCCAAAAGCGTCTACCCACCCCACTGTGTAAGGGGTATACCCCCTGCTCAAGTTGATTTTTGCTTAATTTCGTAAAGTTCTGTTTGCAATTTTCCAGCAAATCGGTGCGACATACCTACACCTAGCAGCAGAAGCGGAAAACCCGCAAGCAGCGGCGAGCAAATTGCAAAGTCAGAAAACAGAAAGCAAAAAAAACAATAAAAACAACTAAGAATTTGAAACCAAAAGGCAACAACAAAAAAATTGTGTGCACGTTCGCTTTTTTGCTCATTGTGCGCACGCAGCGTTAAATCGCGCGATTTGCCGCGCCAGCTGCGACATCGCCCCCCTCCCCCCACAGTCCCCGCTGCGCCCACGTGTTGCACAATTGCTGTGGCGGCGCTGGCACGTGTAAGTCGGCTGAATAATCGTGCCGCGTGCCCCGTGCCCCGTGCCACATGCCTCATGCCTTCCCCGGCTATTTCTGCCCCATGAGCGCATGCAGCTATAAATATTACGTATACGCAGTGGGCAAGAGAAAAAAGTTATATTACACGCGTTTATATTATGTGAGAATTGCCATAAAAATCGATCGAACTGCTGCTATAAAGAAATTTCTGTACTCTCCGCTTACCCCTTGGCCTGTCCTGCAGCTGATTCTGCTCCCAGACCAGCACATGGCCATCGCGATGGCGATGATTGATCTTGCTGCGTCGAAAAGGCATCCTTGCTGAGATTCGCGACTTGTTAAGGATGTAAACTAAACTAAACTAAATTCGAAGTTCGACAGGCACACGCGACTTGTTGTTGTTGTTGTTGTTGTTACTTAGACTTTTTGCGCACTCGTTTAAACCATTTCATGTCTATCTGCTTAGCTGGCCGTGCCGGAGCATGTCTCGCAGGTCAAGCCAGAAGCAGTTCGAACGGAAAACAAGAGAGCAAGAGAGTTCTAAACGAGAGTTCTATATAGTAGTGTCGGCTAATCGGCTCGACTGCTCGACTCGAACTGAGCGGAACTGCGGAACGGGGCTCGTGAATGACTCTGCCACAACTGAGTGCCAACTGTTGCGCTATCTGGCTATATAAACAGGGCGAAAATGCGCCTGCACGCTCGAGGCGCTTGCGTTGTAGCCGACAGAGAGAGAGAGAGAGAGAGAGCGTGAGTGAAACGTGAGTGTGCTCGCACGCGATTACATCAACCATAAGGAACGTGGTCAGAGATTTGGTCAAGGCAGAGAGGGGACGAGGTGTGGAGGCAGCGGCGCAGGCATATGTTAGCTTTGCCACAAAAAAGCTTAATCATCGACGCCGCGACTGTGGCAAGGCAGGCAGCGCCAGTTTGAACCCTGCGGCGATTGATGTCAATTGGTGAATGTATATCTAATATATATATGCTATATTCTAGTCTAAATATATATAGAGCAATTGCCGAACTCTATTTATAGTGCTCGGACGTAAGAGGCCCAAAAGACATCAACCCGTACATTGCGCACATCTCGTGACCGGCGGCAAGTAACACGCGAACACGCGCGGTTCTTCCTCCACTTGAATTATGCAAAAGTCACAATTGGAATTCGCTTTACGCATTTCGAATTTCGAATTTCACATTTGCTGCCAAATCTGCCAAATCTCTGCTCGACCAGACAAAGGCAACGGCGCAAAATTATCGAGAAATGTGTGCGAGCAGCAGCTGAAACCATAGAAATGTGAGCGCAGCTTGTGGGGCAGTAAGGCGGCAGGGAGGCACAGGGGCAGGGGCGGCTGCGGGCGACTGGCGCCGCTGCGAGGGCGTCAATAACAGAAGAGAGAGAGAGAGAGGGGGGGAGGTTTGGAGGTTGCCTGCTAAGTGCCGCTAAGTGGGCAATACTTTGCGGGGGGTCACAGTCCAAAGAGCTAGCTCTCTCTCTCTTTCACTCCCACCTAGACCTACAATCACCAATTAGACAACATTTTTAGGCATAAATTATATAACAATTCTAAGGTGTTTGTTAACTTTGTGCAGGGTATAGAAAACTGGAGAACAAAACTGAAATTTGAGTGGATTGAAGTGTGCATGCCCTGAAAACTGAATATGCACTATAAAAATTCTATTTGGAAAAGAATACATCATAAATTTCATGACACATTAGGCAGGGTATGCGCTAGTCGCCCTACACACAGGGGCAACACATTCTCTTTACGGCCTCAGGCGACTTCGTTCGAGACGCGTCTGCCGACAACATGCGGCGTGTGCACGTGTTTGTCGCCTGATTCGGGCTCGACTCGTGAGGCTAACAAGTTTAGAGAGAGCGAGAGAGCAAGAGAGTGGGAGAGAGAGAGCGAGTGCGGCTCAAGTTGCTGACTAATAATGTGAGCTGCGCTGCGATATCGCCATAGCTTCTGGCAGCTTCGTCTCTCTCTCTCTTCCTCTTCTGCTTCAATTGAATTATCGACTCTTCTACAAAGTGCCGGCAGCTGTTGTTGTTGTTGTTTAGTTGGGTTTCGCCTGTTGTGTGTGAGTCAAGAAAGAATCAACCCGAACTTCAGCTCTTTTTCTTGCTCCCTAGGGAAACGCTGGGCAGGCAGGGCGAGCGTCAAAGCCGATGCCGTCATGTTTTTAGTGTTTTTTTCGTGTGTTTTGTTTTTATTTTCTTCTTTTTTTTGGCAAAACCTCAAATGGAATTATAATATACGATATGGCAGGCAGGTACAGTCGGACACAAAGCGAAATAAGTCAGTCAGTCAGCAAGCGCAACAGGGAACATGCCAGTCAAGGCAGGGCGGTGATCTAGCCCAAAATGATACCCTGCATTATGACATGGGGTGTGTTTAGTTGACTTCACTTTCTAATTCTAGCAGGAACTTTTAATAACTTGTTTTTAATTCTAATTTATTTAATCACTTCCCTCTCACTTTCATGCCACCTTTTCTCCAATGATTACAGGGTATCGTAATTAGTGCCGCACTGCCTTTGTTCTATTTCCGCTCGTTAATGAGCCAAGTGACAGCACTAACAACAACTAACCACAGCAACTAACAACAAAAGCGCTACCCCCATGCAATGCGGTCTTTTGGCGCGTGTGCACCCTACAGTTTTCAAACTTTTGAAACAAAAACCTGTTCGAAAACAGAAACAATTTTTCTTTTCCATTTTCACTTTTCCCCCATAAACTGCCAAAAACTTTGGACTCCCCTCATGCGCATCACGCGCACTTCGCGACCTTGCGGACCTATCTCAAAAAAAGCCAAAAGCAAACAAATCCGAAAACAAAACCAAATTGCGCTGGCGCTGCTCGTTTTCGAGAAATTCCAAATTGAAATTTAAAAAAATTCGAAACAAAACAATTTTTCGCGCTTAAACGGCTTTTTTAACACTGAAAACTTGCAATTGCGAGCGTAGCAAAAGCTGATTGCTATGAAATGTCGAAAGGTTTGTGTGCCGACTAAAAAAGTGTTGCCTGCTTTTGGGCGGCGCTGGAAAAGCAAACCAAAGGGCTTAAGCACTCTTTACGTTGCGTGGTGCGTAACGTAAGCGGAGTTAACGCGTTTATTCTCCCTTCTTATCGTGCGTTCATCTGCATTGCGTTATTCATGGGGGTGACGACACTGGCATATCGATGATATTCTCAGACAATTAACTTGCAATCTGATCAGATTTCGCATTATACTAAGGCATGTGTGGGAAACTATGCGGGGTCATTTATAGATAGATAGAGTTTGCACACGGAGTTAACCACTTTATGGGGTACTAAGTGGCGGCGTTACTGCGTTGTTATCAAAGGTTTTTTTAGCTTAAAAAGTTACGTTTGGAAACAGCTGCGCCTTTTGTTTGGTTGTTCATCACGGGGAATTTACATCACATAAATTCTGCGAAGTCGCCGCCAATATGGGGCATTGATAGGTGCCAAAGAGTTGGGCAAATATGTACAGGGTATAAACATACATTATGAATTTGCAAACAGAAATACAAATAATTACCAAACAGACTTGTGTGATGGCCCATTGTGGGCCAAAACAATGCACGATCTCCCTCCCCCGCGAATGATGTCATATGAAACACGTATCAGTCAAGTGCTACAGATATATGTACGTACTTGTAGATACATTGAATGCGACGAGAATATACTGCCAGACTGTGTGTATTCAGTAGATATTTTCGTGTTTGCTCATCATATCTCCGGCTGCCGTTGCCGTTGCCGTTGCAATTAAATTGTTCTACGAGTATATGTTCAGGTACTATACAGCTCGATTCGTAACCTTCCCGTTCCCCTTCGCTAGAGTCGTTCACTCTCTCTCGTTTCCCATTTAATTTCCGATGCATGAAAACAAAAAACTACAATATATGACATGTTCAGTTCGCTTTAAGCTTGGCAATTTAACTGTCGTTGGATATTTTAAATAGATTAAGCGACAACGAAAATTCCCCACTAAACTACACGAATTCTATGTGGGCAATACGTGCCAGGCTAGCCTGGGGCTGATTCAATCTAGCTCTCTCTCTCTCTCTCTCTCTCTCGCTCTCTAAAGAGGTCACTCGCTAATTTAATTCATCCAGAAATGAGTCGAGTGCACTACAAATTGCATTACACAAAAGTTCTGTCAAATCGAGCACTACGAGAATCGCGTCTATATATAAAACTATTACGATCTAGCGCTCTATGTGTCACAGGGACTGCGAGCGTGTGGGCGGGTGAAAGCCTAGCACGATTCGTGTGAAAATTATCGCACATTTGCAACTTGCAAGCTGTGCAAGTGTCGAGCGAGAGAAGAGACCCTATGCGATCTGCTCATGTAATACTAAATGGATGACAGGCCCAGAAACAAAATTGATCGCAATCAAGCGAAAATGCAATGTCAGAAGGCAGTGTCGCAGGGCCAAAAGCTCGCGAGAAGAATTTGTCAGGTTGCCAGATGTCAAAATGCTGCGAAAACTGAGTGCAGACTATAATACCCTGTAGGGTTATAGAATAGGGTAGAGGAACTTGCAGAGAGTAGAGCAGAAAGGTAACTGGAATGAAGGTAATTCTGAGTGAAGTCAGAGATAACTTGAAGTCAATTTTGCTTGTCAGTTAAATTCATATAGAAAGGGTATCTTCAAGTCAGTCACAGTGCACTAAGCAGACAGCATAAATTTGCCAAGCAATTGCTACTAATAATAATCCATCTATGTCGCATTGCAGGCATACCCTCACTCGCTATGTTTACAGCTTAAAGAGTATCTGCTAGTCGCTCATTGTTGCACGCGCACACGTGCCTAACATTTCACTCTTTAGCCGATGAAAGTGAAAGATTGCAATCAGTTCTGCGTATTGCCGTGGAATGTGAAGGTTCCCCCAGACCATGCAAACTGTTGCAAGTTTCCTCATCGTTCTTGACCTTAACACTCTGCGATGCCGTTTGTAATGAAAGCCAAACTAGTTTTAGCCGCTGTTCTTGTTGTTGTTGTTGTTGCTGCTGTTGTTGTGGCTAATTTGCATAGACATCATTATTGCACGTTCATATTGTGCCATATAAATTTCGGTTATTACCGGCAACCGGTTCGAAATGGGCCCAAAAACGAGACTCAGTCTCAGCTGCTCTCCGTAGATGTCAAGGAACTGTGTCACGCCAGAGAGTTCAGGGCAGATCGCGTATATCGCGAATTCTCGAGCTATGGCAAAGTAGGAAAACAAACCAGATCCATAAACAAATAGAGAGAGAGAGGAAGAGAGAGAGAGAGACAGGTAGATAGAGATTGCCTTGCCTCGTATCCGATTCGGATGCGGATACCGTATCTGCCCCTCGTCATCGTCTTTTCTTTTTGTTATTGTTGCGCGCTTTGATTGCGAATTTGGCTCACGCGTTGGCGACAACAAACATACGAGTATAAATCGCCTCCTCTTTATTTTTTGATGTATTTATTTATTTACTTTTTGTTTATTAATGAAAATTACCCGAGAGACATCGCATAACAAATAACTTCCGTTTCGCGGACCCTAAGGTCGCCCCGCCGACGCTTTGGGTCTTCAATTGGCCCCCTCCTTGCTGTCTCACCTAATTGAATCAGCGTCAATTGCGATTCAACTTTTGTGTATTTTCGTATTGTAATTTCGTATTTCTTGTGAAATCCGAGACATTTGCATTGGTGCACACAAATCGCCACTTACGAAACTCACGACCCGCCAGAGAGTTCCGATTCCGTTTGAGATTCCGATTCCGATTCGCTTGCGAAACGTGCTCACTAAATACCCATTAAAACTTTTTGAGTTAATCGTTTAACTTAACTTTTCAATTACCCAGGGAGGGGGGAGACACTTTATAGAGCCTATTAAAAGCAACCAAATTGAAAGTTTGTTTACCTTACACTCGCAGAAAAACGTGTTGGATTTGAATGAATGTCAGCTACATATTAGTTGATTCGATTCAGGTTTGCTGCCTGAAGGTTTCCCCTCATTTTAGCTTTAATTCTAAGTGGACTCGTAATACTTCAAAAGTTTTTGCGATTATAGCTTGACTTATTTACAATACCCATGCGATTATCTTATCGACACTTCCTGACACACGACGACAGCGACAACGTTAATCAGATAATGATCTTTATATAAGTCTGAGGATCTTGGAATTTGCACTTACCCAGACTCGGCTTCTCTGGCTCCTTTTCGGAGCTCGAGCAAATGGCTTCCTTGGATGCAGACATTGTTGCTTGCGCTCTCTCTCTCTTTTTAGCGGTTTTTAATTTAGCTTAAATTCCGTAAGTAATTAACGGAAATTCAATTGCAGTCTTTGGCGGCCTACACGGATCAACACGTGCGGAATTGCATAAGAATCAGTCGAGGAGGAAATTAAATAACTTATGAAGCAGCACGTCGCTGTTGGCGGTTTTAAGACATTTTCGACCTGTCGTCACCGCTAATGTCTAGTTGTTGTAGTTGTAGTTGTAGTTGTACTTGTTGTTTGCTATTATTATAATCGTATTTAAGGTGTATTTTTACGCTCTGTTCACTCGCGAAACACTGAGGCTGATGCTGAGACAGCTTGAAATGTTCTGAACGATTAACGAGAAGACGCGGCGCCTTTAAATAAGCTACAACAGCGGCTAAGCAGCTGGCAGCGGCGCGGGCAGAGGCAGCGGGCAGAGCAGCGTCGCTGTTTACACGATCAATTTGCTTGTTGTCGCTTCGGCTTTATTGGATTGAGTTGTTGACTTCGCGATCTTCGTGAGATTTGCGCATGCGTTTCGTTTCTCGCTTCTCGCTCGTCGCTCACTCGTCGCTCGATCGTCGCTCGATCGTCGCTCGATCGTCGCTTGGCTCGTGCTTGGCTCGGGTCTCGTTCGGGGAGTGTGTGCTCGGCCGATCTCAATCGGAACAGACACGTTAATCTGTGGGCAAAAGCAAATATCAAATTAGTACGATAAATTTAGCAAGTCGATCGTCGTTTATAAATTGATCGGGCAAACAATTGGGAAGTCGCTCACGAGTTTGTCTCCTACTCGCACGCACGCACGTTTCGATAGTTAACGCCTGGAGGTAGTTTAAATATTTGTTGGAAATGTTTGCGATGAATTGGCAAAAATTTTTTGCGAAATTCAAAATTAGTTGTGGGTGATCTGCTTTGATCGTCTATAATTATAATCAACAAAATAGAAGCTCGTTATCGAGGTACAGTTGAACCCAACGAGCTAGCTGTTCCGTCAGTTGTGTCAATATACTATATACGATTTATACAATATATATACTAGCATGTGATAGAATATTGTTAGAACGAGTTAGTCACGCTTATCCAGTCGCAATTTACATAATTTACTTGCTTCAATTTGCCTTTCAATGCGATCGATCTAACTAGATAAATTATAAGTATCTCCCTCTCTCTTCAGTCTAGAGCTAAACTCATTTGCTCAGCTGTTTTTGGCTAGTTTTTTTTTTCTCGCTTTCTTGGTCGATGACGCAACTAATTACAAGGCATTTCTTTGTTTGGCCAAGTTTGGGAGTCCGAAAAACTGGTTAGCATTTCGCACTCATTACGCACTACCTCAGTCAAATCGATTATAATTCAACTTCTGTTTACAACGAATTCTATGGAATCACAGTTAAATACGCATGAACATACATATTTAATTTTGTATATTGTAGTTTTTAGTTTAGTTTTGTTTTGTTTTGTTTTGTTTTGCTGTTTTTCTGTTTCTCTCTTTAGTTGAGTGGAATTTCAATTAGGGTTTTTGCGCGTCACAGCAACCGAAAATAACATATATTTTTTAGAAAGTATCGCAAGACAATTGGGGCTCTGATCGTACGACCACGATTGAAGCCCGACCTGTTGCGGTTGTTTGTTTACCTCGCTGTGGGTGTTGTTTGTTTGTTTTTTTGCTAAAGGGGATTTCTGAGAAAACACAGAAGGTAAAACAAAATCTATAGGAATTGGCCAAAAAATCGTTTAACCAAAATGTATAATCGGTTTATGTCTCTCTAGCAAGATCAAAGCTCTGTCAAGCCGATCGTAGCGTATTTTTGTCAACAAAATCGTTATCAGTTTATGCAATTAGCAAGTTTCGTGAATAGTGCAAAAAAAAAAAAAAAAGAAACCGATAATCCAAATGACTTTGCATTTCCAGCGCAGCATGTTTTCAGTCTCAAGACGTCGATCAGGTGGTTCGGAAGTCGACGCCGGGAGTCGTAAAGATATACATATATGTCAGAAATACCTCAATTCATGCTATCTATGGACCCTAAGCGATTCTACGCACTGAAATTAACACATTTTCTGCCTCTTGCGGAGGTCAACTTGCCCCATCGTTAACTGATTTGTTAATTGCTACAGGTTTTTTTTGGGCAATCGATTACTCCAATTATTAACTCGGGGTTTCTATTTCGCAAAAACAAATTATCAACAAATACAAAGAGATAAGTGAAAAAATTTCCCACAAAATATCGTGATTTGCCAATAAATCGTTGAGTTAAGAAAGTTTTGTTTGTATATTTCCTTAACCTGCAGGCTAGTGTATGATCTTATCTAACATAAACTGGAAAAGTTAAAGCACAATTATATCTAAAATTAGAAATGGAAATTAAGGGAATAGCACACTCAGGTGAGTTAAAAAGGGAATCACACAGGCAGAGAAAAGTCGTTATAAATACTATGTTATTTGCTGCAATTGCCGCAACAATTGCTTTTTATAGCACGTTATAATATACAATATTACATTGTAATGTATAGGAAGAATATAAAATAATAATCGATTCAAAGAGGAGCTAACCTATCGTAAATTAAATCGCAATTCGCTGAATTTATAGCATACTCCCTGAGGTGTTTAAAACATGGCAAATTGTACAAAGAGATTTACGATCTACAAACATATATATGTATATATAATTTTGTTCAATATAGTTTACTTGGACTAGGCGCCTGTCCAGGGTCTCAAGTGTTTTTTTTATTCGCAGTTTCAATAATTGTTTATACTGAAGATCGTAAATATTTATTGACTGATTTGGCTGACCAAACGTGAAACTGAACTGTACGCCGTTTATAGCAACTGGCAGATTTATAGAAGAGGTAGAAACACTCTCGAGCCTAATAATAACAATAATTGAAGTTGTCAAGGCATATTCTGGGCCCTATCGAACGGCCGTAAATCAAGTACACTTATCTAGGAGAGAGAGAGAGAGAGAGAGAATCGTGCAAACACATTATATTATATATTATATACCATAGCCTGTGGCCAGATATAGATTACATATGTATAGTATATAGTATGAGTATAGTACACACGCCGGACTCTATTAACGGATGTGGTAACTTCACACACAGCTCACACCTGCCACATATACATATGTATGTTTATGTGACTTGGACTCTTCTGTATCCACTTGTCTTTAATCTGATAACCTGGGTCCCATAAATATAGCTGAATCATGCAGCTAAACGTTGCTATAAATGTCATTCATTCGAATTAACCGCAGTTCGCACCTTCTAAATTTGAATACCTGTATTTTTGAATATCCAAAATTTCCCTAGTCACATCTCGCTCATTCAGCGAAATATTGCCATAAAAGTTGCCATAAACCATATATGGAAGTTGTTGTTTTTGTTTTAGCCTAATTGTAAAAAAATGATTAACTTTATAGCGAACTCATAAACGGGCCCTCCTCCGGCTGGTACTGACTGAATGGGGCTGGTGCTGGTACCGCTGGGTAAATCGCGTCAAGTCGTCATCTGCTTTATAAAGTACGTCAGTCTGTCAATAACCGTTAACACTTAATGTCGTTATGGCCTGGCAATACTTCAAAATTTTCCACATGTGCTCTACACGTCTAGCATGCGTTTCACGTGCAACGCGTTGCTGCGCGGGGCGAATCTCTCGACGGGCCCGAGACGAGGGGCAATTAATGTGTGTGCTGCGCGATAAATTTCTATTTTATTCAAATTATCGCAATTTGTTGAATTGCTGTGTTTATAGGTGCCCCTAGCTATGCTACGAGAACATATAGCATATATAGTATATGTAGATTTGTAGCTTTTCTACAGTGACGCTATAAATGGCGCCTGTTCTGAAGTTCAAGTGCAGCTCTATATATATATATAGAAAGAGAGAGGAAGAGCGAGAGGTGCGCACTTTCGTTTCGCCCGAGTGGCTCTTGATGCTTCATTGTCGATAGGCGATTGTGTGGGCTATGCTTGAACATTGATTGAGTCGATTCGCGTGGAACCATTGTGGCGCCCCCCTGAAGTGGGACTATCTGAACGCAATCGCGTAGCTAAATCTGGCATTTTTGCACTCGAAGCAGCTTAACGTGTAGAACTCCTGCTACTTGCGGGGGATTTAAGTAACGGCAGCAATCAGATTAATGCGCAGCTCTGTACGCACTCTAGTCGATAAACATGGCAAATAATCGATAAGCACAAGTGCGTTGCACAGGCTAATGAGTTTTTTGACACTCGATACTTCAGCGAAGGGGAGAGCGGAGAGAGAGCGAAAGGCAACTTGTGCGCTGCGCAAATTTGAGGCTGGAAATTAATTGAGCTGCGCTTGTGATTTAATTCGCGCGTGCAAGCGAGACAGAGCGAACGAACAAGCGGAGGCAACAGCTGTTTAGTGCTCTTTGCTTTCTGTTTCCATTTCGCACCCTCGCACAGCAACTCATTAGCGTAACGTAGCGTCGCTTCGACAGCGAAGGTGGAGACAAAAACAGAAAGCGAACTAAAACTCGCAACGTTGCAGACACTGGCAAATGCGAATGCGAATGTGTTATGTGATTTTCCTTTTGCCTTTTCAATTATCTATGTTTCTTTCTTTTTGCATAAGATGCCTCTTCTCCTAGTTGAAACACTCACGAGTTGCGTTGCTTTTCCAATTGAAATTGCACTGATCGATTTTCACTCCACGCACGCACTGAAAACTTTCTTATTTCGGGAGCTGCTGCGGCTGCTGTTGCTGCTGAGACGTCGAAGTCGGAGTCGGAGTCGTTGTCGTCGACAGAGGCAGAGACAGAGACAGAGACAGAGTAGCGGCCAGGCCGAGCGCTAAAGCTGTAATGACTTACTACCTGAGCTAATTGAACGTTTTTATAATTCTGTTTCTGTTTGTGCTTCGTCGCATTAAAACAGAGCTGCAGGTGGGAGGCGGTAATCAAAAAAAACAAAAAGCAAAAACAATAACAATAACAACTACAGCAAAAAAAGTTACGTACAACGACAAAAACAATCGCGAAACACGCCGTCGTGTTGCCTTCGCCGACGCACGACTTGATTCATCAAGCGCACCCGATGAGAGCCGAACCGCGGCGACGCTTCGTGCGTCGTGACAGCCCCCGACGCCGATAGTGATAATGGATAATGATGTCGTTTATTGCTCGAGTTGTAAACTATTAAATGATGTTTTTATTGCCTCAATGGCCTGCAGCAATTGCCAGCAATGACAGACTATCTCTTTCTGCCTCCACTCACCGGTGATGCTAACGCCGACTGCGCGAACTCTGTGCACGTGAGCCTGCATGCTCTCTTTGTGCGTGTGTTTGTTTTTGTTTGTGCTGCGCTTTCGTTTTGCACTCATCTTGTCAAGCTGCGCTCACGAGCGAATGCAGCATTAGAGCAGCAGAGCAGTAGAGCAGCAAAATCACTTTGCCAGGCGAACCGGTTGGCGCTCTCAGCTGCGCTCGCAGCATGCGAAGTTCAACTGCCGTTATGCTGCGTGAGCCGCTCTCTTGCAAGCGAGCGCTCTCCTTCTCTCTGCCTGTCTGCCTGCTTGCCTGCCATGACATTCACGTGCTCGCGAGCACATTCTGGATTCGAGTTGCGTGGCCAACAACAGTTTCGCAGTGATCAACTCTCGCCGCGTTGAGTAATTGAGAAATCTTTTACAATATTGACAGCTCAGTTGACGCAGAGTTTGCACAGTTATTGACGTGGGCAACGACAGCGCCAGCGACAGCGACAGCATGAGCGCTTATCAGTCATGCAAATCTCATGCTCTCAGATCAACGACATTGTCTAGGGCCAGCACGCGTTGGGCTTTGCATAAACTCTCACTCAGTTTCGGCATTGAGTGCAATAAAAGCGGCGAGCGACATTCGATAAGCGGTTAAATCGGTAAAAGCTCAAAGCGTGGAGGGGGCTGAACTGAGTTAGGGCGCTATCAAACTGATTTTGCATTGTAAAAAACAGTTTTTAAAGGTGGCAATCGAATCGGTTCGGCCTTTATGAATGGAATTGAGTGTATTACAGTAGCGTCACATGATTTGCTGTACGCCGCACAGTAAGGATGTTGCGAGTGTGTGCGTGCAGTCGCAGCTAAGCAACAGGTAAGCATGTAGTAAGTTCTGGTAATCGCGATGGCGATGGCTATCGCTGCGATTATTTGACAACTTGAAGTGCCTTATACAACGACAAGGAATAACCCAATCAATTAGATTTGTTGCCGTTCTTGTTTGTAGTGCGAGTCGAGTCAAAAGTCAATACGCCTGAAAAAGGTCTTATTTATTAACTTAACTCAACTTAAGTAAATCTATGTTGACACTATCGCTGTGGATTATCGTTGCGATTATTTATGGAATTCTCACTCGCTTAAAAGTTATAATAGCACTTGGCGAGAGTTATACGAAAGATGCAAAGACTTGCCATAAATTAGGGCAATAAGATCATATCGAAATTTCAATTCATTTATTTAGGTTAGAAATCAAGTTGAGTGAGTGTGTATAGTATCATGTGCTTCATAACTATATCTTGAGATTTCATAGGCCTATTTGCTCCCAAAATAAGAAATGTCACATATAATTAGTGCCACGACAACCAGAGTAGAGCAATAGGCACACGGATAAGGTATGACGTCATTAAATCTTCGAGCAGTTACTGCGTCAATAATGATTACAAAACCATCTGCAGGTATTATCGGGATCTTGAGCGCGTGCGAAAGGCCTCTTTTTTCTAATGTCTATAATTGAAATTGATAATGTTAACATATAATAATAATATAATATAATTCTGATAGTATTGACGCACTTATTATTGCAGGTCTCTTCTTTAGGTTGATAAGGAAATACTTCGATTGGGGATCAGGTAATTCGGCGAAGTCTATGGAGAGAGTCTTATCACTTTTGCTTTAATTGCCCAGCGACTTATCAAATGAATTTCACATAATCGCGTAACCATTTTGTGGAATTTAAAAGTGGGCGTGGCCCAAACAAAGAAAACAAGCGGAACGCTACGGTAATTGGTCGTATTAATACGGGAAAGAGACGTAATAGAAAAGCACTAAATCTTACTATAATATCTAGTATATCGTGTATATGATATAAGGTCCAAGGGCCTGTCACATAATTCTAAGCAAACATTAGCTAAAAGTGGAAAGATTTCATAATCTTACCTCATAGCTGCATTCAGATAATACTAATCGGCGTGTTATGCCGACTTTATAATGGGTATTTACCCTAATAATGGTAAATCTAATAATGGCAAATCTCTATAAGCGTAAAGACGAGTATATTTGGGATATATTATATATATACTTCGTGTATATATTCAAATTTATTAAGCCTTTATAAAGTGTAATACAAAATTTTAAAGTAAAGAACAGATTATAAAGCTCTGAGAATCTTAAGTTATTTATAAATTATCCGGTTTTTTATACCATTGCAGATGGTATATTAATTTCGTCCAGAAGAATCTCCGACCCTATAAAGTGTATATATTCTTAATCAGCATCAATAGGGGAGTCGAACTAGCCATGTCCGTCTGTCCGTCTGAGTCAGTTTTAGAGCTATCTTGATGAAACTTGGTATACATGCTTCTTATTGCTGCACGCTGTAAATAAGTCGGAATGAGCCAGATCGCACCGATATATCGTATAGATGCCATAGAATTTATCGGTCGAATTTTGTTATTATATCGTTATATCGTTAAGCTGCCATAGAACCTATATGCCGATTTAATATGTAAAGTAACTGCAATGGCATAAAACCTTCGGCGTGTCGAAGGTAGCCTTTCTTTCTTGTTTTTAAGTTAATCTGGTTAAGACTTATGTAATAAGTCTCTAAGCTTTTAAACAATAAAACTTTCTTTTGCAGTTCCTTTCAAAGAGCCCAATGAACACGTGAATTAGTCACATTGCGGAATTATCGATGAAGTTAGCCACTTAGGCAGTAAGTCAACACGTTCGTATTACTCACACGATTTGATTAATGATTGGGTTCAAAAAAACAATTGCAACTTCTCTCGTGATATATAGTCTATAAAGCGCCATAGAGTGCAAACTAATTGAAATAAATCAGTGCAACGCGGTGCGTCTTGATTACCGTCTATGATAATGACGGGCTAATATTATGGCAACTGGTGAATTGGCAAACTGTGCTGCCATAAAACTATAGCAAATGCCTGCCTGCCTGCCTCATCGTAAACATTGGCCGCGTTTCTAATTGAGTGACACGAGTGACTTCGCCCGCCCCCCCTGCTCTCCGATGCGAAAGGGGGTACCGATAACGAACGTGCTGTGGATCGGCCGAGTGCGGCGATCACGTTCACGTGAAGTGCACGCCGCACCACAAAGCCTGATAGCCAGATAGCCCGTTAGCCAAATAGGCTGTTAGCCTGATAGCCTGATAGCCAGACGACAACAACAGCTAGAGAACGTGTATGGCAAATATGACAGCAACAACAACAACGGCAAGAATGGGTACAATGCGAACTACAGCAATTTAGACATGTTGATACAAATTGCTTATCACGGATGGCATTATAAATATCTGAGCAGGCAATAAGACCACCCAGCCCAACCCAGCCCCGATTTGCCTGTCGCTGATATTGTGTTATTTGCCTTGCTGGCACACACCCATCATCTCTGCCAACACACTGGCTGTCGCTTTTAGATAGCGACTACTGTCTGTGTCGGACAGGCGTCTTAGTCAGAGTGCGTTAACTTAGTCGGCTGTGGCTTCAGACATTGCAAATATTACCTGACATGATAAATATCTGACTAAAAATATATATAGAATATATGCCTACATCCGACTAGACATGATAAAATGCAAATAAATAGCTCATTATGTATATTTAGAACGGGAATGAGTGCGTTATGCGAGCATTGCGCATACGCTCTGTTTGCGCAGCGGAATTTCATCAGGCGCCCAAAAGTATGCAACAGTTTTTATACAGACATTTCTGTTTTGCTTCATCGTTGCTGCTTTGCTTTCTTGTTCAGTTTACATCAACCACAAACTTTTCATAGAGCAAAACAAATTTCCACAGCGACAGCGACACGAAAATACAATTTAAATACGAAACTACGACCCTTCTGAAATCTATATTCGTATAAGCAAATTCAGTTTGAAATTCACTTCTTAGCCACAAAATGCCTTGCTCAGTTTCCAATTTCGAGTCGGGCTCGAATCGCTATCGCTCCATGGTGCGCATAGGCAACTGGTTCGAGGACCATTGCCTGGAGGAGGTGAGTCAGTGAGGCAGAGACTAAGCAGTATTCTCGTTGACCTCTTTCTTTCCCTTCCCCTCGCAGGACAAGATGGCCAGCTTTCGCAAGATGCGCGACAGCGGCGAGCTGCTGGTGGAGAAAGCTCGCACCTTGTTCGATAACTTTCAGAGTGAGGTGCAGCTGGATGCACCCAAGCAGGACATTATGATAGGAGCTGTCATACAGCTAATGCCCATCTATATGAACATAAGCAATATGGATACATCTCTGCTGCACCCTGCGCTGTCGGTGGTCATCAATGAACATGCGATACGCTCCAGTCAGACAATCAACGAGAGCTGCGAACTGACTGTGGCGCCCTCGGATCGTCCCTGTGTGCGCAACTCGTTTCGCATTGTCAGCGGCGATGATGGTGATCATACGGGAGAGCGTCTCAAGTATGGCCAACGTTTTCGCCTCGAGTGTGTTGTCTCCCCAGATGATCCGATTTTACTATATAGTGCCAACAAGCTGACCAACCTGTCGCAAACGATAACAACTACGTTTAATTCGTCCAAATATGGTGAAATTAATCTTCCACTGGGACTGGTGCATCGCAGCGTAAGTGCTCAGAATATTAAGACCCAATGTTGTCTCTCTAATCTCGGTTTATTTCCGTAGAAGATTCAATGCCCTGACGGCAACATACCCAAGGCCTTTACTAACTTCTTTTGCAAGCATGTCGATCCCGATAAGCGTTTCGAGAGCGAAGGCGAAACTCTGCCGGTAAGTAGATGGATTTCTTCAACATTCGATTTCGATTTCGATTAATCGATTATCCGCAGAGCAACTCACCTCTGGTCATTGTACATGCGGCAACCAATCGCAATCTGGCCGCCGAAAATATTGTGATTCAAACTCTCTTTGGTCCCGAGTTTCTTGTGTCCGTGCAGAACTATCGCAACGTCTACAAGCGTGAGATCTGGAAGAATGTCTGGATGATCAGCAATGGGCATCACACGCACGCTGCCCACTAAATTCATATATGTTAGCTGACACGTCCGCAACCAAATAGAAATACAGAAGGCCATAGCAATTAACCGACTGTTCGGCTGAACTTGATTTTTATCTACATATCTGCGCACGCATTAAGGTCAGGCCGCGCCCCTCCCTCCGCTAGGGTCTCGAGTACGTGTGACTGATAAGAGACCGTTAGTCGACTTGTGAAGGCATTCGCTTGTTCTTAATTTAGGTTCATGCTGTGTTAGATATTTAGTTAGGACTTAGTTTAATCTTAATATGATTCCATTCTAGTTGCGAGTTTCCACTTTTTAGTTAGACTTTCTTCTTGGGCTTAGCCCATTTATATTTGTCTAGCTGCCAAAGTAATTGACATATCCATTTATTTCATGGTTGTAATCATAAATTAATAAATAAATAATTAAAGCAGTTTTACGGCTTGCCGCCTGAAGGTTTTCTCTGGCAATAAGGAAATCACTTTGCCTGGTTCCGTTAGCTTGGAAATTCGCACACGAAACTGGGGCAACCAAGCCCCCCCGCTGCCGTGGGTAACTCAAGTGATAAGCAGAGTATAAAAAGCGGCGGCGCAACAGCAGCGACAAACACAACACAACAAACTCCAATCCAGACATGTCTTTGGTAAAAAACTTGATGTCTCCTGCACTCCACTTGCTGCTGCTGCTGCTGGCGGCTGTCTCCGTCCTGTCGGCAGATGTGGGTCGCATCATTGGTGGCCAGTTTGCTGCCATGGGACAATTTCCGCATCAGGTGTCGCTGCAGCTGAATGGACGCCATCATTGCGGCGGTTCGCTGATATCCAATACGATGATTGTCACCGCTGCCCACTGTACAGTGGGACAGCATCCCAGCCAGATGCGGGCGGTGGTGGGCACTAACGATCTGAGTGCTGGCAATGGGCAGAGCTTTGGCATTGCTCAGCTCATCATTCATCCGCAATACAATCCACAGAGCCAGGACTTTGATATGTCTTTGATACGCCTCAGCAGTCCGGTTCCCTTGGGTGGCCCCGTGCAGACCATCGAGATGGTCGATGAGAACGCCAATTATGCGGCGGACACCATGGCCACCATTAGTGGCTTCGGGGCTGTCAATCAGAACCTGCAGCTGCCGAACCGTCTGCTGTTCGCCAAGGTGCAACTCTGGAGTCGTGACTTCTGCAATGCTCAGAATATACCCGGCCTTACGGATCGCATGGTCTGCGCAGGACATCCCAGCGGACAGGTGAGCTCCTGCCAGGGCGACTCCGGTGGCCCCTTGACTGTTGATGGCAAATTGTTTGGCGTCGTCTCGTGGGGCTTTGGCTGCGGTGCCAAGGGACGTCCGGCCATGTACACCTATGTGGGCGCTCTGAGGGGCTGGATTCGACAGAATGCAAATGTTTAACTAGAAATTTGGCCTGAGATGGATACGGAAATCTTTGACATGTCATATTGCTAGCTATAATAAATTTATTTAACTTATTTTTGAAGAAATTAAGGAATTTTGTATTTATATTGCAATAATTAGCAGCAACTCATCTCAGCCAGCACCTAAAAGTATGCTGTAGTTTTTGCAAAACGAATTCCACACTTAGCTAATACATGCACCACAAGCTACATTAGCCAAGACAACGCACCAGTTAGTCATTTTATGGCAAATGTTGAAGTGCAAAGCTAAAAAGGTTTTTGTATTGAATAACAATTATAGAAAACTAAACGTTTTTCAATTGGGAATATTAATCAATAAATACCCAGTAAATAATTAATAACTCAGTGGTATTCATACATGAATTGCTTCTTATTTATTTGTAACTTTATCTGCGTCTGCTTGTACAACTTGTTTTAATTGGCTTACATGCTACACATTCACTACGAGTCTACGATATTTTCTGTATTATATAGTAGGTAGTACTATCGTTATAAAAAATGTACTGCTTACTGCTTGACCAATGTTATGGCTTTTGGTTTGTACGCTAAATGTAAATGTCTGTTGCCTAGGATGAAGCCTAAAATTCACACAAATCAAACATGAAACTCTTCCTCCTATCGCGATTATTTATATTATTAATATATATGTATATGTAGTTCAACTCGGTTATATTTCATGTATTATGTTTGTTTCCAGCATGTTTGATTATTTACATCTGCGATATAAAAACTTGATAGTATATACACATGTAATTTATGCATATATTAAATATATATAAAATTATTTACAGTCGTTCTATAAAGTTGTGACCTTATCGAGAGACCCATCGAATTGGCTTAATGGGGATTAACACATACATACATATGCGTGTGTGCACGTGTGTGTGTGTGTGTGTGTGTGTGTGTGTGGTAGTGTATAAAGTAGAAGGCACTATTGCATACTTGCTGCTTAGATTAGGTAGGTATTAGCTCTCTATACTTTGCTGATAGGTCAATAAGTCTGTTCGCACTGATAATGATATAGATATGGTAATCTATATCCGATACGATACGAAAGGTAACACTACTATAAGCTGGCGTTGTTCAACAAACGGGATATGTTCTCCTTGTTGCAATTAAATAAGTAAACGAAAATCAAAAGGCAAAATCGAATTCAAAATCGAAAATTAAAACAAAATCTCTAAACATAATTTGGCATAGGTTTCGAAACACTCGAAATGCGTTGAATAAATTAACTCATAGGGGGAGGGAAATCTAGGAAATGGGAATTGGATTGGGGGGGTCTGGGTATAATCACCGAAATGCTTTCCAAAACTACAACAACAATGGGACTTAAGAGCTAAGCTTACGAACTAGGAAATATTTGGAACGCGACTTTTGCAAAGCCTTTTTTCATGTCGGCAGAAGTTTTCCTATAAATATTATCGATAATGGATTTTTCGTTTGTTTTTCAGTTATTAGCCAAGTGCAAATTCAAGTCACACACACACACACACACATATGCACGCGCACACCGAGACACAAACTTTACGCCACACACACACACACACAGCCAAAGTTTGTCACGCAAAAATTGTGCTATAAATTTGATAACATTTAAATGCAAAAATTGCGCTACGACTCGCTCTCTACATAGTCTAGTATGATATATATGTTTGTGTGTATGCCTAACTGATATATAGTAGTATATAGTAGTATAAGACTTAGGATCTACTGTACAACAGTCGCTCGATTTGCCTGTTTTGCCTAACTCAAAATAAAAATCTAAAATCAATATATATAAATAAATATATATTTCTTGTGCGTGTGTCTGCGTGCGTGTGTGTGTGTGTGTGTGTAGTCGGGTGTGTGTGTGTGTGTGTGTGTGTGTGTGTAGATATGAACGTGCATGTCATGGCAACAACAACTATTGCACAACTCTCGCGGGCCGTGTAATTCGCTTAAGAAACTAACTAACTAAACGCTAATGATGCCTGCTTCTCTTTTTCCTTGCGTCCCGCTGCTGCTCCTGCTCCTGCTCATCCGTCTCCCGCCCGCATGTTCTGGGACGTGGCCAGCAGCTGGCTGCCCTTGGCATAAAAGTAGCCTCACAATTTGCTGCTGTCGTAGTTCTCCATAAGCCATTGCTGGTGCAGAAATTTCGAATCGCACTCCTCCATGACCAGCTTGTCCTTGGTCCGGTTGATGGCCAGGCATTTGCCCGAGGAGCCGTGGCGCAGCTGCTTAGTTTTCTCGCGATATGTCCAGAACTGCAAGAAGAGAGTGAGAGAGAGGGAGGAGTTAAAGAGAGAGAGAGCAAAGGAAAGAAGGGAGTGGCAGCTAACTTACCTGGTTGCCCTTGGAGCCATGGCAACTGAAGAGTATCACATCCTTGCCGGCATAGTCCAGGCACGCGCCATCGCGTCGTATTTCGCCCGCCTTGCTCAGCATCCAGTACTGTTTGGAAAGGGGGGAAAGAAAGGAGCGTGGCCAAAGAAAGTTGTATATTAATACAAATTATGCAGAGACTGAGAAATATTTGCTGCATAAGATTTTTAGCCGTGTAGCCGCATTACTTATTTTGTTACAATGTTACAATGTTTAATATTTAATATTAAATTAAATGCCAAAGCTGCTACCAGTACGTGGCGTCGTCGTGTGTGTCTGTTGGGGTGTGTGTCTCGGGTGTGTGTTCAGGCTGTGTGTGTCTGGTTTGTGTCTGCGGTCGTGATTATTTATAATTTAAAGCGAGGTCGCTCGCTCGCTTGCTACGCCATTGTTTGCTTGCCCCCCTTTCTGTGTGTGTGTGTGTGTGTGTGTGCCACATTTCCGCTTCCGCTTGCAGCTGACCCCCGGTTGCTGTTCATATATATATTTTGCTTTTTCCACATTGTTTCAACATTATCCACATTGGCAACTGTTGAGGCATTTTTGCCTAAATAAATTACAAACTCAACTGACATTTTCAGCTTTTCATTTCATTGCCACGCCCCACGCCTCGCACTGCTTTACGCTCAGCCTTCGCTGCCCACTTTCCTCTCACTTTCTGTCACACTCCTTCAGTTTTCGCCGCTTACATTTGCATTTCTGCAACCTTTGCGTGGATTTTATCTCCTGCCCTGCCCGTTGCGTTTTTTAATTATGTATGTATCTTTTTCATTTCCCCTCCCCCAACCTCTTCTGCACTTTTTTCGGGTTTTGTATCTCTTACAGTTTTTTAATATGCACGCTAAAGTTTTTCATTTTATCAGCTCTGAGTGTAGTTTTTTTTTCTGCCAGCTCTTCCCCTTTTTTTTTCTAGCCCTGCGCGCGCGTTTATGCGAAAATGCAAAAATTTTTTCATTATGCCGTGTTGCTTTTTGTTGTTGCTACGCTTGTTGTTGTTGTTGTTGTTGTTATTGTTGTTGCTGCTAACCAACTATGCAGCACGACGAGGCAGCGGGACAACTGCTGCGTGCAGGAAGATCCTTTGACGCGGCGCCAGTCAAAAGAATTGTGCAGAACTCTACTCGAGCCCCCCCCCCCCCCACCACACACTACCCACCCCTTTCCTCCTGCCTCTCCTACCCACCTCGAGGTTGGTTTACATATTTCGCGATGTGCGAAATTAAAATCTGCCACGCCCCCAACTGGAATGCGCGACATCGTTGGCAAATGTTGCTTATTTAATGTCGTGTCTCCTTCGCATTTTTTTGCAATACCCTGGCAAAGAAGGTGTCTGGGGGTATATGCAGCTGCAGGTGAGTTGCGATAGTATTTCTAAATACCTATCGCTATAAATATCGTATGCGATGTATGCAATGCATGAATCTAAATAGAGTACAAAGCCAATGAATCTTAATGCAATAGCCAAACTAATTTACGTGAAATGTTTTCTCCAATTGTTATCGATAGTTTAAGCGATAGTTAAGCTTTGCTAAGTAACTGCTAGTCATACTACTTAAGTTACATTTGCCTTATTACTTCAGCGTTTACTTGAGGTGTGGCATGGGCGGAGGCGGGGGCGGTAGGGGCGTGGCACACACAGCCGCCGTGGCGATTTTGGTGCGAGCAGAGCAGAGCGGAACGAGGTCAACACTTTCCATTTAATGTTGAATACACAATAATCCACACACACACACACACACACATAACCACATAACATGTATCTCACTGCATGAGTGTGTGTGCGTGTGTGACACTGTCTGTGTGCGTTTCTACTATTTGTTGCCGCTGTTTGCGTTTCGGTTTATTTTGTATGCAATTTTGTGCGATGCTTTTGTTGTTGCTTTTGTTGTTGTTGTTGCGTTTTGCTTGTTATTAAATGTTGGTAAAATTGTCACAGTTTTGCCTCAGTTGTTGCTGTTGTTGTTGCTGCTGCTGCTGCTGCTGTTGTTGTCGGTTTTGTAAAAACTTGCCAAACACGAGAAGCAAAGCCATGGAAATGATTTATCATTTTTCTCATTTTATTTATGATTGCGATTTAATTAATTTTGCAACGTGGCATAAATCTCAATTCCCCAAATGCAACTACTACATGTAAATGTTCGTCTGTGCGTGTGTGTGTGTGTGTGTACTGTAAAATTGGCAAAGCATTTTGCAACAATTTAAAAAACTCTTTGTCATTCTTTTTTATCAACTTTTTCTCTCACTGGCCAATGGAATTTTACGATAAATACTACGGCTTAAGGTTAAAACAAATGCGCAGATAATTACAAATCAAAATCAGAAAGGTTTTTTTTTTTGTCTTTTGTTTTTGGTTTTTTTTTTATTTTGGTTTTTGTAAAGTCCACAAACTCCGTGAAATTAGTGCTCAAAACCGCAGGGCTATCAGAAATTGTTTTAACAGGGAATTTTTTTAATGAATTTTCATTTTAGTTTTTAAACGATAACGAGTTTTGGGAAAAGTAGGTAAAAGGATCTGGGTTATTGCATTATATTATATAGATCTTGGTTAGTTGAAGAGTTTCCCGGGTGGCCAAAATATGGGACAGAACAACGCGCGGAATCGTATAGACAAAATTTAAAGTGAGTTGCTCTTGGGTTAAGTTAGAAGATATAGAAGATAGGTATTGCCCGGTAGATTGGATTAAAAGTTAACACGTAGAGCCTGAAGGTTGCTTAGGGTATTATTTAAAATTAAGATATAAATATATTTATATATAACAATTTAAATATATAAAGAGACTTTCCAATGAAAGCTGAAGAGTTCCAGAAGGAATAGGTTACTAATTGGGTTAGGTCTTCAGGTTGATTAGGTACTTGAGTCAGGTCAGGTATTAAAGGCTTATCAGTCAGTTTATTTTTGGATTTTTGTAATAGTCCTACTGAATATTTGCGTTGATTAGATGATTTATTCCCATATGAGATCAAATAAGCATTTTACAAAATATTTTTAATAGAAATCTGCATAGAAAGTTTACCCCACTCAGCTTGTCTTATGTCTAGGCTTTATCCGAGATGTTATATACATTATATACAGTGTTAGAAGCTGGAAACAAAATCGTATTTGGTTTAGTGTCATATTGGGTTAATCAAGCTACAAGCTACAACAACTACGGCGAAATTGATAAAAGCAAAGCTCGTGGCCAGAGCCGAAGCGCACTCGAAAGATCCGTAAAGAAAGAAGAAGCCGTAACCAATGCAAAGAAAATTTCAAGAGATGCTGAGCCAAGCGAAAGAGAAAACTTTGCAGAGACGCAGGTCGAAAAGAAGCGCCTGCCATTGCCAGGGGGGGAAGAGGTACATGGAGTCGCACATGGAGTTGAATGGAGAGTTTTGAGTTTTGGAGTTTTGAAGCTGCAAATGGATACCTGATTTCCTCCTTGATTGTGGCACCCGTAGATACCCACAGGAGATTCGTCATCAACTTTGCCTTGCGCGTCGAGGCACATGTTCGTTGCCGTGTTCTTGATCTGCAAATTAAGTTCGATGGTCAAATGGGAAGAGCGACAATACACATAAAGAGTATGCAATTAATCTGGATTAGAAACGAGAGCTGGAACTGTTATCGATTATCGGGCTATCGATTGCAAGGTTATCGATTGTCAGGTTATCGGTTATCGATTAACATATATCACTGTAGAGTTAGAAAGGAGTTTGCCCAATGCGCCAAAAGTTGCGGTTAGTGAAATTAGTAAAGAAATTTTTGCTTTGCTTTCGCAGGAGAGAAAGCGAGAGAGAGAGGGAGAGAGAGAGGGAGAGAGAACTGTACAAGGAGTGGGTAGGGGGACCAATCGATATCGTATAAAGGGTTCAACGGTTTTGTGCTTCAACGGAGTTTGTGGCGGTCGCATTGCTGCTACTTCTGCTTCTCTTGCTGCTGCTTGCGCTGCTGTGCACCAACCTGATTGCCACCCTGCTTGTGGCAAGGATACGTGCCGACAGCCTTCTTGAGGTTCCGCTTGCCCGACGGCGAATCCAGGCAGGTGCGACCGCCATAACCTAAGTTTCTTATCTGCAAAAAGTGTGGGAGTATTTGTGTAAGTTGGGTTAACTTTCGCCATGGCTCATTAACAGGTTAGTTTTCGCGGTTGAATCCTCATCCAACTGGCAGGTTGCCAGTTTCGCATGCCACATGCGAGTTACGGGGGTTCCGTCTGGGGGCAAGGGTAGGCAGGGTAGAAATACAATTGAAAAACTTACCTCGCCATTGGCCACTGCATCGCCGGGTATGAAGAGCTCCGGATAGATGTTGTCCAGATACCATTTGAAGCTCTTGCAGCCCAGATCATTGCTATAGTAGGAGATCAAACATTATCCCTATCCCTACTATCTGCCTTGCCAGCCCAACTTACCGCAGCTTCTTGCGATCGCTGATATCTCCATAGTCGCCCTTGTCGTTGCCTATGCGCTGATAGTAATACGTGGAGTAGTCATCCATCCAAACTTCCGCCAAGCGCACTGAGTTCTTCTTTAGCACATTCACGCCGCTGCGCCACTGCGCGGGAGGGGGAGGGGGAGGAGAGGGAAGAGCGCATAAAGATATCGTTAGTTAAGGGATTTGTGTAGCTACAGTGGCAAAGTTGCAACTGGCAAGTGGCAAGCAGGCGCCGCCGTAAGCCAACGAAAATATTTGGCAAACAAACAAGGCAGAGAGAGAGAGAGAGGGAGGAGAACAATAGACTGGCTGCAGAAAGAGAGAGAGGGGGAGAGGGAGCGACCAGTCTAATTACCTGAACGAGTCGCTTTGCGTCATGTGTGGCAACTGCTGCTGGTTGTCCACTTGCTGCAGGTTGCCTGCTGCCTGCTGCCTCTGTTGGGTTCTATTGTGGTCGCTCTCTGGCTATCTGTCTTTGCGCCCATCCTCCCTCTGCCTGCCCTGCCTTATCTGTGCATGTTTGCCTTGCCTGTGCATTGTTCTTGTTTATGTGTGCGTGTGTGTGCCGGCGGCTGTTGTAGCTGTCTGCTTTGTGGCAAGCTAATGTGCAGCAGGCACTGAGCCAGTGGCAAATGCGCTGCACGCTACACAGAGCATTAAGTCTGTTTCTATATAGTACTATATGCTGCAGATGCAATTTACTATATAGTTTAACTGCGACTCGCATATGCCACCTTTCGGGGGCACATGCCACAAAAACAGCTAACTAAGCTGCCTTAGTTTATCGATAGACCCCAATCGATAGAAAAGCGATTGCACTCAAAAGCAACTCATTTGCCGCAGGTAGCATGTGGCAAGTGGCAAGTGGCACGTAGCGCAGCTGTGTTGCAGCATGCCCCAAGCTCATTTCAATTTGCAGCCGAATCGTTGCACAATTGCAGGTGCTGCTGCAGCTTGAGGCGGCCTCAAGGGCAGAGGAAGGGAGGAGGGAGGGGGAGGGGGTAGTTGCAACACGTTACGCCATTGACAGACACAAGAGTTGCCAAACTTTTGTCGAGCGTAAACCGTTGATAATTGAGGCAGCATTCTGCACCCAAAACCGAACTGAAGACTCTGCCACAGGCGTTGCCAGTGTATTGGTGTGTGTGTGACTGTGTGTTTGTGTGTGTGTTTGTCTGTGTGCAAGTGGGACAACAAGATAGCCGCATTGGGTTCGTGTTGACCAAACACGCAGCTTGTGCTCGACTCAGGCTGCTATCCGCAAAGTATACAACACATGCCACATGCCACACATGCCACATGACACACACACACACAAATACACATGTCACACACACACAAGAGAGCGTCGCGCGCTGCTGTCCGCCTTGTTTGCACGTTTTAAATTCTCCAATGGGAACCATTAATGAGGCCCCCCCCGCTCTCGCTCTGTCTCCCTTGCACTTACCTTGTAGGGCGAACGCTTGCGGAAGATGTGACCCACATGGGAGCAGGGCACAATTTCCAACGTGCCACCGCACATCCATGTCTTGAACGACAGCTCCAGATTCTCACCGCCCCAGATATCGAAGCCAGAGTCGTAGGTGCCCAGACGCTCGAAGAACTCACGGTCAATGGAGAAGAGGCCGCCGGCCATGGTCGGCGAGTAGACAGGCTCCGCAGTGCTCTGCAACAGAAAGAGAGAGAGAGAGAAAGATAAACATAAGCAAATTGAATGTCAATTGGCGACAGGCTGTGGACAAGCCCACAAGCTACACTGTCAGAAAAATGTGTGCAGGAAAATTGCATGAGGCATGGCAAGGTTGTCAATGGAGCTTCGGGCTGAGCTACTCTGGGATTAGCTTGTCAATTGCCAGTCTTACGCTCTACTTTTCTACTTTGCTTCTTCTACTTTTCCCTCTTCTTCCTCCTTCTGCCTTTCGTACAGTGTAGTCTGCTTGAGCACAAATCAAATGGCATCTCAGCTAAGCACATTTAATTTTCCTAATTGAAACTCAAGCGTGTCTCTGCTCTCCATTTGCTCTGTCTCAGCGTTGCTCTCTCGCTTTCGCTTTCCCACTGTCTCTTTCTATCTCCCTCTCTGTCTTTGTCTTATGTCTGCCTTCGCTCAAGTGCCTGCTCGCACCTCGACAAGTGCTGCAGAGCTGTTGCAACATCGTCGTCCATGTCCATGTCCACGTCCAGTCGCAACTTGCCCCGAACTTTGTCTTGCCACACTCGGCCGCCTTTTTCAGATACTTTCAACAGCTGCCACAGCATACTCGAGGCTACATTTTATTTAGTACAACCTAAGTCTGCTGTTCCTCCACTTCCTCCCCCCTTTCCCCTACCCTGCTCTGCCTGCTTTCTAGTGTCTGTGCTCAGTTTCGACTCTCTAATTGAATATTTTGCCTTGTGTATTTGCTTAGCTCTCGTGCGAAGAGCTTCTACTGTTTCCTGTTCCCTTCCCCCTCTTCCTTCTCCTCTCCCCTCCTGCCGAATTGCAGAATTGCATTTTCATTTGCATTGCAATTTAATTGCAATCGCCCCAGCCCAGTCGAGGCGAGGCGAGCAGCAGCTGCTACCGATTGCAACGGTTTGTCGCTTATAATTAAAAATAAATAAAGTAAATAAACAACAACAAACAGCAGAAAAATAACAACAAAAACAACAAGTAAAGGCAAGCGAAAATTTGCACAAATAAATTGCAAAATGTTAATAAACAACAAATAAATAAATAATACGCACTTTCATTCCCTTGCACAATTTTTATGATTATTTCATGGCGTCATAAAGCGGAAGAGGGGGGAGAGCGAGAGAGCGGGCAGTCCAGGTAGGGGCAGCGCGTCGTAGCGTGGGGCAGTATTTTTTCATGTTGCCATCACAAAAAGCATGCAAAGCTAAGGCAACACTGCGTATACGCATATTACGCATACGCCGCGTGCGCTACGCAAATCCGAAACGGAAAAACGTCACGCAAATCAAAACAAAAAAAGCTTTAGCTATAAAGCGTGTATGCCATAAAAAAGGCATAAGGAAAACAATTGAAGAGGCACGAGGTGTAGGCAGTGTAAAATGACAGACTAGTAGTTACCCTGGAGGGGGAAATTGAAGAATAATATTTGATTTCTATTTGCACTACAAAGTGTCAGCTACGAAGGGACTGCTTAAATGTTAAAAGTGCAAAATGATGCACCTATAGATACCCTAGAAAATAAACTAAGTTTAATAATGTATGTCTACTTTGCTTTTCAAAGCATTAGCTCAACTTGAGAAGAAGGCTCTTGACAATTCAGCTAGCATCTACAGCATGTACCCTGTAATTTGCAAAACAAGCCTAAGTCGAGCACGTTTGATGTCGCAGGAAGCGTCTGAATAAATGAAATTGTCACCGACTGACAAGCAAGCAAGGCAGAAAGGCAGAAGGAAAAGGAGAGCGAGGAAGGGGCACAGGGCGAGCTGTCAGCAGTGGCTCAGCCAGCAAGGCAGAAGAGGGGTCGGGGGCGGGGCTAAGCAACTAAAAATATGCAACTTAAAGTCAACACGCACAAAAGAAGAAAATGCCAAGACGCAGAAACAACAAAAGCAGAAAGTGAAACAAAAGCGAAAACAGGCAAACCCAAATGCGACAAGACAACAACAACAACAATAACAAGCGAGGCAAGAACAAAAGAATGAACAACGAAAGAGTGAAGACAGGGCAAGGAGAGAGCGAGAGAGAGAGGGAGAGGTATAGGGGCAAATTGAGATGGGGGAATGGCTGCAAGTGAAATCTCCGAAACGCGACAAGTGCCATTGTGTTTTGGGAGCAGAGCGAAGCCGAGAGCAGTGCGTCATGGCCAGGCCGGAATGCCAGACGGATGTCAGATAGCACAAGGGAATATTACAGGGTATAGGGGCAGCTGGAGGAGTGCAGCGACGCTCGTTGGCAAATTCGCAGTGTGACATTTAATAAACACAAGACAGCTGCATGGCATGACAAGAGGGAGGGGCGGGCAGAGGGATATGCGTGGCATATAGACAGGGCAAGCAACAACAATAAGAATATTACTTTGTATAAAAGGGGGAAGGGAGGGGAAGGAATGCTGCCCCAGCGGAAGCAACATGCGGGCGGCCATTTTTGTGAAGTTCTGCGTTGTTGCTGTTTCTTTCTACGTTTTTTTTTGCGTTCATGCCGCCGGAAGTGACAGAACAAATAGCAAAAGTAAAGAGCAAAGTGTGCGAGTGTGTGTGTGTGTGCGTGTTTCTCTTTGTCTGTGTGTGTGTAATGTATGCATGTGTATGTAAGAGGATTTTATTGTTATAGCTGCCGTTTTTTTTTTCGCCGCTTCCTTACGAAATATTTTTAATACTTTTTTGAGTGTTTCCCTTCTTTTTTTAGCCGTGCATTTTTTTAAGTGTATTTCTCGTGCAACGCGTTAGTTTGTTTCATGTGCGCGTAGCGGAAATGCAAGTAAAAAACAAGCGGAGTTTCTTGTGAAAATAAACTGAAAACGAAATAAAATGCAGCGCGCTGAATAAATATGTAAACACCAAGAGTGCGAGTGAGAGAGAGGGAGAAAGAGAGAGTGGGAAAGAGTTGCCGCCAACTGGCAGTGCGCTGCAAACAAACGTGGCATAACTTTTCGCTTTTCGCCAGCCTCGGCTCGGCTCTGTTTGGCTCTCAGCCTGTCTGCAACGCGTCATCCGCTTAAATGCTTCAACACGGGATAAACATGTACTCAACTACAGTTACTCCCCCTCTCTCTCCCCCTCCTCCTCCGCCCTCTGTTAACCACAAACGAATCACGCTGTGTGTGCGCAGCGCGCGCAATGTCAACGCAATAGGCGCAGGTTAAGCCAAACCAATCGCAAAAGGCGGCTCAAAGGATATGCGAAGCCTTTGGGGCACTTGGCCGGATTCCTTCGGTGCGGCATGTCGGCTTTATGAACCAATCAATCAAATCAGCTTGCAGATATGGCTAAACAAAGACATACATAGAGAGAGGAAGCAGAAAATTGAAAGGGCATACGAGTAATTAGAGGCGTACCCTGTAGGTGTAAATGGGTAAAAGGATTGATATAGGCAAATTTCAAGGGATACTGGAATATAGTATAAAGGCAGCAGCAACTCCCATTGATATATAGATATCTTATGCCTTACTATATGGTTTCCTTACTTGGCTTGCCAAGCTATTGAATCACGCCACAAAGGATTATCAAAATGGGACACACCTCAATTTCAGTCTCTGCCTTTCCACGCTCCCTGCCTCTCCATCTCTAATTCTGCTCCCTCCTCCTCTCCCTATTTCTTCTCTAATAGCCCACATTTCTCACATGACCACCGCAAGGCGCCTTCGCGTTCTATTTAGATATCATATAAATCGGGCCAGGCATCCATTATTATGTTAGACAGTCTCTGCGTCGGCTTTGACACAATTTTGGCTGAAAAATGATGCGTTCTCTTGGCCGCCTGCCTGGGTCATTCGTCAAGTGGCAGAGCAAGTGGCTTAGCAAAGGGATCTACCAGTCGGAGGAGGAGAGCGCGGGGCGTGGCAAATTAAGCAGGCGCTAGCGAAGTGGCCCAGTTTAAAGGCAGCCCGTGTCTGGCAGGCAAGTAATGTGCTAACCTGTCTGTGTGGGCGCTGAGCAAGGCAACCACAAGAAAAAGAACAACAACAACAGCAACCACATTAATATCAAATAAAACAGTCACGAAAAGCAGCGGGAGACATGAGAGGAGCAGCAAGAGGCGGAAGAGGAGGAAGAGGGGGAGGCACAAAAGAGGAGCAAAATATATGAACGGGAATATCGTAAATGTCAGCGACGCATTATGCGAGACAGTGTCGAGTAGGGAGTAGGAAAATGGGGGAAGCTTGTGGTTTGCTGCTCCCTTAGGGCGGGGGGCGTGGCGCAAAGTGCCTGCGGCTTGGGCTACAGCAAAATGTTGCAAGCTAAAATTCTCAGGAAGAACACGTCGTCTTCGAAGGGGGAAACCGAGGCAGAAAGCGCGGAAGGAAAAAGCGCTGCTTGACATAATGTGAAGTTGACTTTTGACAAGTGCGCGCTGTCACGCCCCCCTCTCCTACCCCTGTCATATGTGTGTGTGTGTGTGTATCTGTGAAGTGGCAACTCAGCGTGAGGCAAACTTGAGAGCGCGTTTTTCTCTCTTTCATGCCTCTTTGCATCGCATTTGCATACGCTAAAAGAGAAAAAAAAAAACTCAAAGCAAATAGTTGCGCAAGTTTTGAGTAACCCTCGAGATCTGCCAGGCATCCAAAGGGAGAAGAGGGCCATCTGCAGCGGTAGACAGTTCAGGTAGCAGCGTCGCCCTGCTTAACCTGCTTCAACTGAGCTTTAAGTAAGGCGAGCTTATTAAAATGTTTAATGTGCCAGACACGCCCAGACACACCCAGACACGCCCACACACACAGACACAGATACAGCCAGACCAGGACAGGCCACACTCCAGCCAAATGCTACATGAAACGCACAAAATTAGCATAAAAAGTTCTGTGCGCGCGGCGCTGCTGCTTAGCTGATTTTGCTTTGATTACCGGTTCACTGGACCGTTAGCGAGTGCTTAGCGCTGGCCAGAACGCAGCACGAAGCCTCTTCTTAGCAGGGACTGAGCAGGAAACAAGCAAAGTAGCAGCAGGCAGAGGAAGAGAGAGAGAGAGAGGGAGGGAGACAGCCCTAACCCAGCAGCAAACACAGTTATGCGGACTATCTGCCTGCTTAGCCAGCTAAGCGCAGGGCGTAGTCAGCGGAAGATGCCACAAAAAAAGGGGGGCGCTGCTAGAGATTTATTTACATTAAATCGTACATGCACATAAATAATGCCAGCTAACTAGCTGCCTCCTCCAGCTGTTTAAGCAGCGGGAAAAACAATTTATTAAGAACTGATTTCCGATTCGAGCTGATTGAAATAATATTTGCGCAGCAAGGAGTAAGAAATAAGTACAACAAAATGTTGCATAAATTTGAATTATATAGAGCGTAAAAAATATAAAATTATGCTTGGAATAATTATACAAATATTTAGTTTGAAAGCTCATTTAAATTAAATAAATTTGCAGAGAAAGGAGAAAAAGAAAAGTAAAATAAAAATTGTAGAAATTTTAATTTTATAAAAAATATGAATTAAAAAATTAAGTCAAAGAAAATTTAAGAAAATATTATTATTATTATTTTTATTATTATTATTTATTATTTGTATTTTTTTCCTTAAAATTGTCGCTTTATTTACTTTTAATTCCAATTTATTAAATATAAAATAAAAGTTTTTCTCTATTTTATAATTTTTCGATTACTTAACCGTTTATTATGTCAAAACTTTTTTTCCTTAATTTTTTTTTTAATAATTTTCAGATTTTATTTACACGATTTTTCTAACTCCCTCGTAAGCCCTAACAAAAATTGCCAACGATTTTTTGCGAGCATATTAAACGTTGTTAATGTGCTGTGAAAAACTTTTTGGTCATGTATTATGCGCGAAAAACGTTGAACAGAGAGTCGCGGGGGCGAGGCGCCCCCCTCGTGGGCGACGCCACTGCGCAGCACATAAAACGCAGCAGAGATTTGCGCGCGTGGAAAACTTTTGCGCGTTTTTACACGCTGCGCGCGTCCTGAAAGTGCAATAAAAGTAAAGTGCAACGCTGCGTATTAAGCAGTAAAATGCGCGCACGTGCAAAGCGCGTGAAAACACGCAACGAACGAAAGAACATCAAAAAGAAGATGGCAAAAAGAAAATGCCTAAAATGCACGAAGGCAACAAAAAGTTTTATGAAAATTAAAAGAAAACGCCGTGCGGCAGCAAGAAAATGATACTAAATAATGTTGTCAAAATGCGCGAGAGGCAAGCGGAAACTCCCCCTCTCCCCTTCCCCCTGGCTGCAGGAAATGACCAAGGTCGCGCCTAGACTTGGATGCTTATTTAATTTGCCGCGCAGTTATTCAAGTTGACGCGCGTGGCCGAAGCTAAGTCGGCTATTCAACTAAGCCGTGGAGAGGGGGGAGGCAGACCACGCCCCCCTGGACATAACATAATTACCACAGCAGGGAAGGGAGAAGTGGGGGGAGGGTCTGAGAGAAACTAGACGTGCACGTGCAGCAACATGCGACGTCCATCTGTGGCTCGCACTCAAAATTTTCCATTCCGAACGTGCTCGCGTTTTCACCGCCACTAGCTGCCCCTCTGGAGCCCCCTCCTCCCCTTCCCCTTCCCCCTTTCGTTGCCACCTTCTTGTGCCTTTTCAAATTGCTGAAAATGAAGTTTTGGTTATGCGAAACGCGCACTCAATTTGCATGCCAACTGCAGATGCTGCGACGAAGAGTTGCGGAAACTGCCTCCAAGTACGTGCTTATATCTAGTTTATGGCCGCGTGTAATGGCATGCCTAGCCACCCCCCTTCCCTCTTTTCCTTACTCTTCTTTCCATCCTGTCCATAAGAAGCTCATCAATTACATCGGTTTGGCAAGAAGTTATTGCTTGACTTGGGCAACTTTGAACGTGTTAAGTTGCCTACGAGATCGCCGCCGAAATTGACTTTATGAGCTGCCTAAGAGGTTTCCGCTCTTTTAGAATTAATGGAAGCATACATAGACCTATATATAAGAACATAAATAGTATATTAAAAGCTCTTATAATATTTCAAAAATATTCTTCATCTTTTGTGCCGAAATCTTTCTTTCCTCATTCTCAATCCGCAAAAAGTTAAGATTATCTTTACTTGATAAATTCCATTCCATATAGAAGATCAAAAATATTTGTTAATATTTTCAAAAATATTCACAAAGTATTCTTCATTTATACTATAAGGACATCTTTATATAGAAGTAACAATAATTATTCAACTTTTTCAAATATGAAAATAATTGAGGTTATGTTAACTTGATCTACACCATCTTATATCTCAAGTACATTATAAAAATAGTTCAAAATATTTCACAAATATTCTTCAGCTTTCATATTGACATTTTTCTATACAAGTCAAGCTATCTCCTATCTTTTTCTAATCCAGTTATATTTGAGGTTATGTACACTTCATTAATACCATTTTATACATTTATTCTTTAAGAAATATCTCATAAGCTTTGAATATATTCTGGCTTATATTTGTTGCTTTTGTATTATATTCCTTTATCTCTTCATTTCTGCCCTCTTCACATATCCTTGCACTCCAGTCAAGTCGAGTGAACAGGAATTACTGCAATGAAAAAAGTCTGTTACTCACAATCCTTTGATAGACAACCCTTTGAGCGGGGGCCCTACGCACAATTTGGCAGAACTCTTCGCATTCGACCTTGGAGAAGAACATGTTATCATTGCCACCGCAGCCGGAGTGATAGAACTGCGCACATCCATGCTTCTTGGCCGAGTAATACCATCTGCGAATCTTCAGGCGACATTCTCCCCGAACTGGAGGTAGATGGCATATGGATATGCGTTGCATTATCTCATCCACAGTCCAGCTGGAGACGAGAGTAGCGCACAGGAGAAGCACAAGGAAGAACACGACTTTTAGCACTTTCATTTCGCCTTACTTGCGTTTCTTCTCTTTTGTGACTGCAAACACTTTTCACAATGCCAATTGCAATTTCGTACTGAATAAGTTTTCGAAAGCAACAACTGCTTATATAGGTAAAGGTATGCGATAACAAAAAAAAAAACACACACTTTCCCTTCATGGTATTTTTGCAATTATCAAAAAACGTGGCAAAACCAGTTGGCTAATTGACTGGCACCAGGAGGCGCGTAAGCGTTCAGTTGTTCTGTTTTCAAAGCAACTGTTTGGCTGTTTACAAATCTAGATAGACTCGCTAGTTCTTGCAGATCTCTGGCATGGCGAGAGCTAGAGTAAGGAAATTTGGCACACAGATGCGGGTAAATAAAAGGCATATCCGAATCATTTTAAACCATTGATAGCTCAACTATTAAGTGTGAAAATCGAGTACAAGCAAAAGGAATTTGTACTTGATTTAAGACTAAGGAGTATCTCATGGTCTAGCATGCTCTTCGTTAGCTTTTCTAACCTATCCCACTTGATAGGTTTCTAAACAGGCAACCTAGAGACACATTCCCCTGCTATGACTTCATTTGCAAGTCGATGTTTTCGGCATATGATCGCCATAACTGGCGATTTGCATGGGAAAGAAGCCGCAAAGTGGATGCAATGCTGGCGCCAATTAATAATGGCAGGTCTGCCATCCTGGCAGCAAGTGCTCCACTTTTTGGCCGGCAAATATGACGATGATAAAGGCGATGATGGCGTTGCCTATGATGGCAGTCTGGCAACTTTGACTTTCGCTGTGCTCCCCAACTAGTTCACCTACACTGCACACTATATATATAGTCATCTATTTGCATGCCAGACTGCAGTGCAAGGGGTAAGACAGGGAGGCGAGGGGTGGCCATAATGTTGTCTGCCATGCACAAAATATCGGTTGCGAAAATTGCTTAAAAATGAACCGACGCTGGCTGGCACTTGATGGATGGGCTCGCAAAGTGGAGGCCACTGGCTGGGTAGCACCCCATACCCTTCCCTTTCCACTTCCTCCCCTTTTTTTGCCACTGCCATTTACCACTTGCAGCCCGTGCAGAATGAATGGGGCAGCCTGAGCTCTGAGCATCAAAAATTTCGTAGAGGACTTTAAAAATTTCATATCTACTTTTAGTAGTTGCCTCGGCTCTGTTGCTGCTCCTTATTTCCATAGCTATTTCTCATGCATTTTTGCTTAGCACACACACACACATACAGAGGCCACTTGTTTAGCCTGGTAGTACAAAGAATGTGACAGGATAAAACATGCGCCTCTGCGTAGTTTAGTCGCTCGCTCATACTCTGCACCTCTCTCCCTCTCTTTCCTCCTTCTCTTGCGCACTCATACGCTCTATCCTTTAAGACGATGATGTTGGTAGAGCAACACACACACACACATGCACGCAGGGGCTCGCATCAACAATTCTGGGCGGAAAGTAGTTCTAATGCGAGAACTTGAGTCGAGGCTTAGAACGTTAGTTATACGCACTCACACACACAAACACACGCACAAATCTGCATTTGCATAGTACAAATTGCAATATTAAATTCATTCAACTTATTTTTTCAATTCATTTAGAATTCCCTAAAAAAGAAGGGGAAGTCCTTGCACAGTAAACAAAGCGAAAGGATTCTTCTGCCGAGTTTTCTTTTGCCTTGTGTCTCCTGCATTATTCACTCAACGTATCGAGTTGTCCTCTTGGCATTCGCTTTTCTTTCTTTCTATTTCACTGCAAATGAAGTGCAAATATGTAGAGGGAGGGGGGGCGTGGCCGTGGCAGAGGCAAAGGCATATCAAGTTGCCGATAGTCACGTCTCACGCTCTCCTCGCTAGCCAGTTTGTCTCGTTTTCGTTTTCCTTATCGTTTTGTTTTGTTTTGCTTGTGGTTTCTTTCGGCTTTTGGGTTTCTGTTTGCCTCTCTTTCTCTGTTTCTCTCTTCCCCCTCTCCCCTCTTTCGTTGCTTCTCGAGCGTATTCTGTGCATTTTTACAAGTCCTTTTTAATAAATCATGCGCCACGTAAGCTGACTTTCATGCACAGAGCCAAACGGGCGTGTGTGCGTGAGTGTGTGAGGCAGTTGTGTATATGGGTTATTGCTGTGCTTCTTGTTGCTCTGGGTTTGCATACCCTTTTCGGTTGAGTGAGTGATTTGCATATGTTGCCGCCGCCGCCGCCGTCGTTGATGCTGCAGCTGCAAAAAATGGGCGCGCACACAAATCACTTTGGGGGCAATGTGCCTGGCCACACCCACACAAACACAAACACACACACACACATATACAGGCCGCCATCAAAGTGGTCGTTACTCTCGAAATTTCATTCACAGACTCCCCCCTTTCCCCACTCCTTGCATAGCCTGCAAATTAATACACTTGCGAGTTGTTGCCGGATTGCAGCGTGATCTTGTTATTGTTGGCCACAGCTCCCTTCCATTCTCCCCTCCTACACTCTATAACCATCTATCATGCACCCCACCTACCCCATATCATTGTTGTGGTCTATGCCAGACCAGGATCACAGCTGCTGCTGCTGCTGCTGCGGGCAGCCAGCAAAGTTTTGCCAGTGTTTGCCCAGCTCGGCTTAATATGCAAAGTTATGAGGCGCTTCGCCCATACTACGCTACGCTACGGTTATCGCTGGTCAGCCGGATGCGCAGCTACTGCCACCTACTGCTATCATATATATATTATATACCTCTCTGTCTGTGTGTGTGTGTGCGTATATGTGGTCTGTGGTCAGTTTGCAAAATACCCCAGCGAGTTGTGCCGCGTAATGCGATAGCTGCCCTGATACAAATTAGGCTAACATATGCTTGCTGAGTTGGCCAATTTGATAGCTTTATGCAATAATAAATAGCAATATCTCTAACACAACTAAGTTTCATATACATTTACAGAGGAGAAACATATCATATGCTACTTAATAGCTTGTGTACTGCAGACGAACTATAACTCTAATTAAATTAATTAATTTAAATTAAATATAAATTAAATAAATTAACAGCAAAGAATGCTTTCAGTTAAGCGAGAACATGTTGTGGAATTTGTTTAATAATTTTATAGATTTTTTATGGCTTGCTATGATATAGTATAATACGTCTATTGCCTGCAATTAACCAACTGCGCTGCCTGCACTCACATCACGTGTGCCGCTGCAGGCGGCGGTTGGGTCAGCTTGAAGTAGCCTTTTAAGTGCATTAAACGCTCATTGCTCCGTGTGCTTTATAATTTTGCAAATAACATAATTTTGCCATTATTCATGGAGCCACCATGCACACACGCGAAAAACATGGTGCACTACTGTGCAGCCTTGCTGGGGCTGCAAAAAGTGTTGCATACTTTCGTGCGGGGCGTTAAATATCGCCGCAGATTGTGTAGTGCGCGCACGTTTAATTAAACAGCGCCGCGAAAATATATGTGAGCCCAGACACAGAGACACACACAATACATAAATACGTAAGCGTGTGTGTGTGTGTGTGTCTCTGCAGTTAAATACATATATAATAAAATATATGAGCAGACACAGCGAGGGCCAGCATTTCCATGGCAGCGCAAGCAAGGCAATGGGTTGCGGCACAGCGACTGAGAGAGAGAGAGAGCGAGAGGGAGAGGGAGAGAGTGCGGCAAAGAGAGAGCGAGTTCACCCACTTGTTACAACATTTCAATTAAAAGTTAAACTGCATGTAATTTTCACAAAATGTGTAAGTAATAACGCTGCCTGCTGCCGTCGCTTCTGCCTGCTACGCGAGCCAAATTAATTTACGAAATGTGAAAAAATTACGCCAAAAGCAGCAAAAAGATCAAATAAAGCGGGTTAAATGGGCGCAGAGGAGGGGGGGAGGGTCTGCCAAAAGGATTTGCTGCTTTAGACCCAGCGAGAAGCACGGGTTCGCCATTAATTAAGAAAAAAGGCAACGACGCACGAGCTGAAGTTGAAGCCAAAACCGGAGCTGAAGCTCGGCTCGGCCAATTGAAAAGCGCAATCTGCGCTGGCTGCGGGTTAGGCAAGTGAGCAGCAGCAGTAGCTGTAAAATTTTCCCCCATTTTCCTTGGCCAGCATTTTCCATTGTGTAGAGCGTTAAATTTCAATTTCCACGCACACACACAAAAGGGAGGCTCAAGTTGCCCTTGGCCAGTTTTGGCAGTCGTATTTTTTGTGGCTTGTTCGTGCGTATGATTGACTTAATCAGAAACTTGTAAGGCGAAAGACCCCCCCCCCCCCCCTTTTTAGCTTTACCCTTTACCCTGCTCCACTCCCTTCCCTCTCCCTCAATGCCATCGAAAATAAGCCCAAAGTTAGCTCAGTTTTTTTTACACTTTTCGTTTATGCAAATCGCCAGCGCCGACGGCAATTTCAATTACCCAAACCGCACACACACAGATATGCATACACCCACACACACACACATACACAAATTGGCTTTAATTTTGCAATGAAAGCGACGCGCTATAAAAGGTGATAATTGCTTTTAAATAGACGAGGCGAAACTCAACGAAAATAATTGTTATAAAGTGCAAGTGAAGCAGGCGAACCTGACTTATGGATACCCTGTAATGAACCTCTCTGTTTCCTTTGTTCGCTTGAAGAAAAGCTTATAAATCTCTTTGTTTCAAAGCTGTCTATAGACTGAATATACCCTAAATTACACTCCTACAGGGTATTCTACGAGTGAAAGATGTCCTAAATATTTTACTGCCCTGATTTGCGACTTTATAAATGCTCATTAAAAGTTTAATTTACTGTTTTGCTTTGTACACACTCAATATACCCCATTTTCTACTATTACAGGGTGTACTTTATGTTACAAATACCATGTAGTCTGCCGTTTTCTACTCTGTCAAGAGTTTTACTACTGCGCTTGCTTTGTCCAAGCTCAATATACCCCACTTTGTAAATCTACAGGGTATAATCTATGTTATTTGTTATGTAAAATCTGTTAAATACCGCCCAAACAACAATGTGACAATGGCAAACAATAAAACTGCGCACCGAGCTCGTCGCCTCGACTTCTTGTCACAAAAGCAATCGACAAACATTTTCCATGCAAATAACCCAGCAAAACTGACAACTGACAGTGGATAGAGGGACGGACAAAAGGACTAACAAACGGACAGAGAGAAGTGGTTACTGGCAACTCTGGCATCCGTAGCCAGTTCCGGTGTTCGAGTAGCTGATTGTGCGTGCCAAGCAGAGATGAGGGTCAAATCAGAGGGCAATCTCTCTCGTACTCTCTGTCTCTCTATCTCCTTCTTCTCCCTCTTGCACTTCCAATCAATGCTCTCATGCCCATGAATTCCTAAACAGAAAACACACATGTGTCTTGGTTGTGGGCAATGCGCAGGCAGACAAAGATGTAAAACTGGATCAAAAAGCGATTATGCAAAAAAAAAAACAGTTTGCAGGTCGAACGCAGTAACTGACAAAGCAAGAGAAGGAGAGAGAGAGAGAAAGAGAAGGAGAGGAAGAGAGCGACCAATCACTAAACTAACGTGTCCAGTCTGCCGTCTGATAACAAAAGCTTGTTGGGCTTAAGCTTCACTTCACTAAACACGAAACTAAGCACAAAACAAAGAGAGCAAACAAATGAACAAAAGCAATTTATAATGGAATCGAAGATGTGCGCGGAGTACAGTGAATACACTTGAAAAGCAACAGGCAGAGAAGATGTAATATTCATTTATTCTACATATTTCGTTTGAAATCTAAAATTTGGTATAAGATTAAGACTACTCCTGCTCAAGCTCTTCAGACCTGTCCCCCTTACCGAGCATCCACTGTACTTAAGCTAATCACTCCCCAGCTAAGCTTTTCCCAAAGCCTCGCCCTGTCCCTCGGCTCATTTATCAGCTTGCGCTAAGCTCAACGAACAACAACAACAGCAACAACAACAAAGACAAAAGAAACTGCGAAGTAGAAGAGGAAGCAGAACATCAGCTCAACCTTCGGTCACAGCTGAAGCTGCTTCGATCGCCAGCAGCAGGTTTCAGTTTCAATTTGTCGTTCAAGCGGCAAACACACCTAATAAAAAACTTGACGATCTGAACGTACGAAAGAGATAGAGCGAGCATGCTGAAGTCTATGACTCTGCTGGCGGCCCTGTGCCTGGCCAGCGTCTGTGCCGGCAAGGTGGGACCACAAGCACAGGCGGGTCCACAACGTCATCTCGTCTGCTACTATGACTCCGCGAGTTTTGTCAAGGAAGGTGAGTGAGTCTAGCGAATCACTAAAGCCGGCTGAGTGGCTTACAGGGAGCTGCTTACGTAATGCCCGAAAGAGACAGACGCGACACAACTGATGATTAGGCGTGAGTTAGGAGTGGAGAATAAATCACGACAGCAAAAACCGAAAAAGAACCGAAAGCGAATCTGAGATCTGAGACAAAGTGAGGCTTATCAACGTGTATTCGGGGAATTAGGTCTGTTTGTGGTTTATTTGTGCGTTAGTGTGACAGCTTTGTTTTTTCGTCTAGAGTGTGCGATGGCGATAACGAGCAGAGACAACAAGCTTTAAAGTGCCCCCATCGTACACTGAGCACAATCTGTGAGGAGGTATTAATGGGGTCAGCAAAGTGATAGAAAAATTTAATCTACAGCAAAGTAGAACTAGGGAGTCTTAAGTGATAGGTCTAACCACTTTTTAGACAAGCGTTAAGTACGATTATTTGATATACTGGATTTGAATTTGGAGGTTAATTAGATGCATATCGATTTCATATATGTGTGCAGACTAACAGACAGACTAACAGACGGACAGACAAACTAACAGACGGACACACAGACTAAAAGACGGACAGACAGACAGATTAACAGACGGACTAACGGACGGACTAACAGACGGACAGAAAGACTAACAGACGGATAGACAGACAGTCTAACAGACGGATAGACAGACAGTCTAACAGACGGACAGACCAAAGGATAGACAGACAGACGGACAGATAGACAGACAGACGGACAAGCAGACAGGCGGATAGTTGACCCGACTGTTGATCCGGAGAAAGACTATAAAGACAATATCGCCTTTATAATCTCTAAGCATCTCGCCTCCCTCCCTTATCCTTTTAGGCCTAGGAAAACTGGTTATCGATGAGTTGGAGCCTGCGCTACAATTCTGTGACTATCTGATCTATGGCTATGCGGGCATTGAGCGTGGCTCGCACAAGGCTGTGAGTCTCAACCAGCAACTGGACTTGGATCTAGGCAAGGGACTGTACCGCACGGTGACACGCTTGAAGCGCAAGTACCCCAGTCTGCGCATATTGCTCAGTGTGGGTGGTGATCGCGATATTGAGACTAGTGAGGATGCCAAGGAGCTGCCCAACAAGTATCTAGAACTCTTGGAGAATCCCACGGGACGCACTCGTTTTGTGAACACCGTGTACTCGTTGGTGAAGACCTACGGTTTCGATGGTCTCGACATCGCTTGGCAATTCCCCAAGAACAAACCGAAGAAGGTGCACAGTGGACTGGGTAGTCTATGGAAGGGCTTTAAGAAGGTCTTCAGCGGTAACTCCATTGTCGATGAACGCTCTGAGGAGCACAAGGAACAGTTCACGGCGTTGCTGCGTGATATCAAGAACGCTTTGCGCCCCGACAATCTGCTGCTCTCCACCACCGTCTTGCCCAATGTGAACGCATCGCGTAGGTTTACGGAGTGATCTCTGCAAGCAGCATCTAATCCTTCCTCTCTCCCTCTGTAGTCTTCTTTGATGTACCAGCTGTAATCAACTATCTGGACTTTGTCAACTTGGCTGCCTTTGATTTCTTCACGCCGCAGCGCAATCCCGAGGTCGCTGACTACACTGCACCCCTCTATGAGCTGAGCGAACGCAATCCCGAGTTCAATGTGGATGCACAGGTTAAGTATTGGTTGCGCAACAGTTGCCCTGCTAGCAAGATCAATGTGGGCGTGGCCACCTATGGACGTCCCTGGAAGCTAACCGATGATTCGGGAGAGACAGGACTGCCGCCAGTTAGCAATGTGGTCGATGAGGCACCTGTGGGTACCAACACACAGCTCCATGGCATCTACAGCTGGCCCGAGGTCTGTGCGCTGTTGCCCAACCAGAACAATGCCTACTCCAAGGGTGCCAATGCTCCATTGAACAAGGTCAGCGATCCTGCTAAGCGTTTCGGTACCTATGCCTATCGTGCCGCGGATAAGAAGGGTGAGAATGGCATCTGGGTGAGCTACGAGGATCCTGATACCGCCGCAGACAAGGCTGGCTATGTGCGTAGCAACAATCTGGGAGGCGTTGCCCTCTTCGACTTGTCCTACGATGACTTCCGCGGACTCTGCACCAGCGATAAGTATCCCATACTACGCGCTGTCAAGTATCGCCTGGTTAACTAGGCGGTGGGCGTGGCTGTTTCTTTTGTACTCCTCTTTATTTTGTTCTAATAAATGTAATCGAGTCTGTAATCCATATGTGCTATGATTAATGCGCCTGTCAAAACTTTGCAGACGTGCGAGCTGCCTTTGCTGAGTTCCTCTTGGCATACATTAAATTCCACTCAATATATATTTATGCTTTTCTTCCTTATTGACTCAACTAGATAGATATGCTTGACATTAACTTAATATACCGTTTGATTTGCGCTCTGACGAATGCTTTAATCCAATTGACTTCGACATAAAAGTCTAATCGGCTTTAACATTAAAGGAGCATGATTCTTCTTTCGGCTTTTATATCATATATACCATCTCTCTCTCCCTCTCACTCTCTCCTCTGCCACTGCAAACGGCTGTTTCGCTCGAAATTGACTGCTCAACATTTGTCATTGCGTCGCAAAGGCAGAAAATTTCGCATACGCAGCGTATTACAGCAGCTCACAAACCACTCGACGCAACGAGGCAAAAATACTTCTAGCTTCATGTTATGCACGATTTCACAGCGACAACAACAACAATAGCTACAACAACAACAAACACACACACACACACACGGCGATAACAGTAACAACAAATGAAGGGAACAAAAATGGAAAAAGGCCCCTAAAAACGCACGCATAGGCAATCAGAATGGCATAAACGTAAAGCGCAAGAAATGAAATGAAACGTGCAATGTCCCCCCTCCCCTTTCTCCCTCTCTTCCTCCTGTCTCTAGTGTGTCTGTGTGGGGTATTAGAAAGCATTTACCTATCCACACAGGCCCATTACACATGCACATAAGGATAAGAGACGACGACAGCCAAACAATTTTTATAGGTAAACTTTACCTTTTTCTCTCTTTTTTGTCCGTTGCCCAAAGGCGCAGGCGGAGTGCGGACAGGACAGGGAAGGGACAGGGATATAGGGGGGAGGTTGGGGCAAAGTTTCAACATCAACAACACTTTGGGCGAATATATACACGAATTGCTGTGCGTGTGCGTGTGTGTGTGTGTGCCAGTGGCACTTGTCCTTCTCTTCCTGCCCCTCCTCTACCTGTGTTTGCTGTGCCTGTGTGTGCTCCATAAAGTCGATGGTCTATGGGTTTTTAGGATCTTCTGTTCTGTGTCTGCTACACCGTGCATAATATCAATATTCAATTTGAAAGTGATATAAACTAAAACTTGAAGTATTTTCTAACTTAAGTGAGCTTGGCTTCCGTAGCAAGAAAATATGAGAGAAAACTTTCAAATAACTAATAAAAAAAATATGTTTGTATGAACACGTATACAGAGAGTATGCTATATGCTAGTACAGCAAATATCTGAGATATTATAGACAAAATATTGCACAAAAAATAATAAACTCTTACTAAATTGAAAAGTAACTTGAGCAAGGCAAATAAATAGAAGAGACGAAACGCTACTTAGCTATACAAATATTGCCAGTTAAATACAACAGTCTATCTCTAACTCTGCTTACACACACAGGCACTTATCTGCACTCTCTCTTTTACACAACTATTTTTGCGCAGTGTACCATTCCCAAGCCACCAACTGTAAACACGCTTTGGCAACGCTGCGTATGAGTGCTCGCATGGTGCGTACACCTTGGGTTTTTCAAATAATTGGATTAGTATTTGTATGCCAGCAAATAGCTAGAACTAAAGCACACACACACACACATAGTACCCGCTCTCTCCCTCTCCCTTTTCCTCTCCTCTTTGCTGGCACTTGCGAGCCCAAACCAGCCGCTGCTTTCAGCCTTTTGCTCTTCTCACTTTTGCAGGATTTTTATGAAATTGTTGTATGTAGTTTTTGTGTTTTATACACGCTTTGGGTTATTTGAGATTCTCTCCCGTGTAGTGGTGTGCTTTGTGTGTGTGTGTGTGTGTACCTTCTCTGTGCTGCTAACAAACGCGAGCGGATTAGTTGCCAGCACCGACGTTTTCATTATTTTTAGTTAGTTGCCGCAAGCGTGCGCCGAATTAGTTTTTATGTGTGTGTCGAGTTTTGTCGCACTGGTGTGTGTGTGGTGCGGGACGGGGTGTGTGTGTGGTGTCTGTATGTGGGTTGTGGCAAATTTTCAGAGCAATTTCTGCTTAACTGAGCTCAACTTCAGGTTACGAGGGAGCATTGTTCTTCTGGTTGCTAGCCCCGATTTGAATTTCAAAAAACCCACACAAAATTGTGGCACATTTGTTGCGCCCCAAAGTATGCTACAGAAAAATGAGCGCAATTTGCAGTAAATGGATTAAAAGTGAAGAGGAGCAGCCACTCTCATGCATTAAATAAATTGACAGCACTCTGGCAAAACGCTTTAATGATGGGCTTGAAACAAAGATTTGGAATTTAAGAGAAGAAACAAGTTTTTGTGGGGAAAATTCGAGATAGACATTGGTAAAGAAACAAAGAAAGAATTTCAGTTTAAAAAGAAGATAAAGATTGAATAGAAACAAGAACAAAAAATGTGAATTCAGATAGAAGAACAAAGCAATAGATTGCACAGACTAGAAAATGTTCATTTAGCAGCTTGTCTAGATTATTTTAGAGATAAAATAGCTAGAAAAATTTTAAAAAATTACAGAGCAAAATTTAAGACAGAAATAGCCCGCTAAAGCACTAATATATCTTAAAACTATGAGAAATTAATAAAAATAATACTAATTCAAAGACAGAACCTGCAAAATCTTAGCAAGAATTTCGCTCTACAAAATGTATCTTTTCCTTATAAAACAAAAAAGGCTAAAAAAAAACAACCCACCACATGCTCATTCCGCTAGCTTCTCTGCTCCCGACAGCACATGTCAAAATATGTTGCATGAGGCATGTGGCATGTGGCACGTTGAAATGTGACAGGTGAAAGAAGAATGGCCATAAAACAAGAATGTTATGGGAAATTCGCCAAGTGCGGCGCATCTTCTTGTCGCACATTGTACAAAATATTATTTACGATGCTGCATTAAAGTCGCCTTAACAGCTTTTACAATTTGCCAAGCCGAGTGATTTACTCGCCGATATGCCCCTCGCTGCGCCACTGCCCACCTGCTGCCCCCTCTCTCTCTCTTCCTGCACTAATGCGGCCCCAAAAACAGTCATACAAATTCGTTGGCAGTGGCAAAAGTTGCCAACATTTTGCCAAATTCGCTGATGAGCGGTGAGCAGTGGCATGGGGCGGGGAGAGCGGAGAGGGATTGGGGGGGCAAATGGGCAGCCAAGCGAATGGCAGCTGCCAAGTTAATGCCAAATCCATTAGCCGTTGGCGCTGCCAGCGCCACTCACGTGTAATCAGACTCTCAAACTGCGAACTACCTCGCTCCCTCTTTCTCTCTCCGTCTCTCTCTCTCTGCCTGTCACACAGTGCCATGCTGGACTACACACACACACACACACATTTACTCCGACTGCGCTGCATAGCTTTACAAATATATCGATTCTTTAAAACAACAACAAAGCCAGCAAAGTTTTTTGCAGTGAGAGAGGCAGTTGCGGTAGCCTGTGGGTGTGTGTGTTGGGAGTGGGGGACTACCCCTAACGAGTATGTATTTTTGATTCCCCAAGCACTGCTTATTATTGTTATTGTTTCAGGTGTGTTTTGGAGCTGTTGATTTTGTTGTTGTTACTGCTGTGGCTGCTGCTGCTGCTGCCTCGTTACAAGTCGAGCAACTTTTTGGACACACGGCAAAAGTTGTCGGCAAAGCTTTAAGTCTGTCAACAGCTGCACTTGGCTTAGAGCACACACTCTCTCTCACACACACACACACTCACACACACACTCGAACACACTTTATGTATTTCTAAAAAGCCTTTTCAATTCCCTCGGGCTCTGCTGCTCTTCTCTCTCCCTCCCTCCTCTTTTGCTGCAGAAACTTTGCTCGCGTTGCCGGTTATTGCGTGTAAATTTTCTTTATTTTTCGCCATTTTGTGCTGCTTGCGCCACTGTGCAGCACAGCCATTATCATTGTCTACAGGCAGACAACATTTATGGCTCACTCCGTTTCGCATTTTCGCAGCCAAGGCAAATTGCCAATGCGCCGGCACGGGAAATGCTTTACTTGATTTAGCTGCTAAGTGCAGCTTCAGGCGGCAAGTGGCAGCAGCAACAACATGCTCCACTGTGGCATGGATTTTCGGCAACATTGTTCACATAAATTCCCCGGGTGCTTGTAAAAACAATTATGCCAGATATTTACGCCGCAAGAAGCGGCAACAGCAGCTGCTGCCAGTGCAACTGCAACAGGGGAGAGCAGCGCGTAGCGTAGCGAAAATTTGCTGTTAACATTTTTGGCTTCTAATTGCAGTTACACTACACCAAATCCCTTCTATCTTACCCCTTCCCTCCCCCTGTCAACCTCTGCCGGCACATATTATTTGCGGCTGTTTAACGCGGCGTATGCGCAATAACAGCAAAGTCAAATGTTGCCCATCAAGCGAGCAGCGGCAAAACGTTTAATTAAATTGCCAGCTTGAAAATTGAAGACAATAAATTGTATAGTACACCCCTTCCTACCCCCTTCCCCTACCCCGCTCTCAAGCTAAAAAAAAAGCACAACGAGCAAAGCAATCAAAATTTTGTTTCAATTCGCAACTTTTGGCGCACTTGTCTGGCAAACCGTGTAGCCATTGAATGCAGCGCATTGTGTGTAAGTATGTGTGTGTGCTTGTGTGTGTGAGAGGAGGGAGTTGTGTGTGTGAGTGTGTGCTCAGTGTTGTGCTTGAAACTAGCTAACTAAAATTTCATTTCAAGTATTTGCCAAGCTATTCAGCAAAGCAAGCGAAACACACCAAGCACACACACACAGACACAAATTATGTGTGTGTGTGTGTGTGTTGAGGTGCTGCTGCTGCTGCTGCTACGTTGCCAGGTTTGCCACGTTGTCAGGTGTCTGCCACATAAAGAGCTAATAAGGATTTATGGCCAAATATATATAAAATGTGAGAAAGAATAACAAAGCTTTTTACGGTTTTTAAATGCATTTTGGGACAAGCGGCAGTCAGACAAAGACAGCGCGATGACAGGGAGATGTACAAGAAACCACAAGACAGAGAGTGGGAGGAGAGAGGGAGGGGCACAGCAAAGTAGAAAGTTGAGTTTACAATTCCAAGTTGAGTTAGGCAACCCAAAGATATAAATAATAAATGAACGGAGTAAAGTAAAAATTTGTGTGAGATTTCATTTTTCAATCAATAAATTAGCAATGGAAATGGAATGTATTTTTACAGTTGAATTCAATTCGAAAAATATTCTAAAAATATGCCATATATATTCATTATTTTCCCTTACAAATTTCATAAATTTTATAGTCTAAATTGTAAAGCTTTTTTGAATACAGAAAACTTATTAGTTTCCCTTAAATTTGCTACACATAAATCTCTGCACGTGACAAATTATTAAAGTCATAAACAACCCCGATCGATAATGGTAAAATACATTAGGCATTATTTGCTTCTACCTCCACCAAACTCTGCAACAAGAGTTTTCCAATTTGCAACTTGAAACTAATATTTTCTCGAAATTTATGCAAATTATCCTTAGGCAGGGAATTTATACACAAAACTTAATGAAGCACTGCAAGCGCATATAGAATTTCCCCAGTGTGCTATATGTTTGTGTGTGTGTGCTGTGTGTGTGTATGCGCTGATGGCCACATACAGTCGGGTCCTCGCCTCGTTCGAGCAGTTGTGCGCGCTTTATGCAAACGGATTTTTGGTCGACCGTGTGGAACTTGGGTTAGATTTAACCATGTCTAAACCCACACACACACACACACACACAGGCACACAATACACACACACACACACACTCCCACGCACATCTGATGATAATGGCATGTGCTTAAACAAACACGCGTGCCAAACCACAAAACCCCAGCTACGCTCTTTGACCCTCACCCCGTTTCACCCCTCACGTTTCGAGTGTTTGAAAATTTCACTGTGGTCGCGCAATGGGGCAGCATAGCAATAGGGGGGAGAGCACCCGGTTGTCGGATCGTTTCTGTGGGTCGTAAGGGGCGTCGAATTTAATAAGCTTGGACTTACGTTATGTCGCTTCTTCTCACGTTCCGGCACCGCATGCCAGCTGAACTGCAAATTCCAATCGAAGCCGCCCACATTGACGCCACTTGAGTCGCGATAATGAAACTCCAGCGTTGTATCGTCGATAACATCAATAACGGGACAGACAACGGTTGTCGAGTTGCGCGCTATGCGATCCAGCAGTGGTTCCAGCCAACCTACGAGGGGAGAGAGAGAAAGGGGAAGTTTGTAGTGCTTTGCTTGATGGGTTTTCAGTTAAACCGTGAACTTTAAAGTGTTATCGATAAAGATATCGTTGCATACTATCGTTAATACTATCTTAAGTGACTCATTTGTTGTAATATAAAGTAATATATAGTCTCTAAGGTATAGTCAGTCTATGGGGTATATTATGTCGTATTTTGCAAGCCCTCTTTTCTCTCAGTGTATCTGTGCAACTTTATTGTAGTTTGCTTTAATTGATTTTGCCCGGTTTTCAATTTGCGCTCGATGTGCTCATCCACATTGAACGACATGGACAACAAATATGGAAGTAAAAGTGAAGACTGAAATTGTTTTCCCTCACACACACACACACATATACACATGCACGGGCGCATAGCAGGACACACCCTGCAGCGTTATCCACGCTCTTTGACTCGAAACTTTTCTTCATAATATTCTTTTCTTTTTTTTTTTGTGCCAAAGTTTTGGGTTTTTGTTTTTGTTTCGTTTTGGCTCTGCGTGTTAGTTTTCCCTCTGTCGGGTTGCATCGATTTTGCTAGCAATAAACAAAATTGATTGTATTTTCCCTTGCAACATAAGGAAAGGGGAAGGGGGCAGGACGCGTCACACAAAATGAAAAGCTGGCGAACAGATAGCGAGGCAATCTGCGCCATCATCAACATCGAGCTGGAGTGGCGAGCGAGCAAAACTGAAGATTAAGTGATTTACTAGTTGGCTTTGTTTTATTGGCAACATTCTTGTTGCCTTTATTGTTGACGCTTTCGCTGCTTTGCTTCGCTTCGCTTCGTTATTGTTGTTATTGTTGCTATGTTGTTTTCTATCTCGGGAGGATTTCATCTTTCGGCTATCAAATGTAACTGAGAAAATTGATGGGCACGTTTAGAGCACGCTAGGGATTTTGCCGGAATGCGTTTGGAGTGACCCCGCAAAATACGTTAACAATTTAGATATTTGTTTTTGTTTTTTGTTTTGGTTTATCCGCTTGTTGTTTTCTCCCCCACAATGGGTTTTGGTTGCCTTTCGCAGTCAACCACACTTATTCGCTCAAATTAGCATATCGAAAACGTTGACAGTATTTAAAACCGAATTTTAAAATGTCATTTACCATTCGCATTTAGTTGCACAATTAAATATTTAACACGAACAGCAACAACAAACACAATAGCTAAAACCAGTCAATAATAAATATTGCAAATTGCGCAAGCAATTTGCAGCAATTGAAAAGCAATGCATAAAAAATGAGTCGGCAAGGGGAATGAGTAGGAATTTGTGGTTGAGGCAGGTGAGAAAAATGCCATAAAGATTGGATTAATCAATGCATGTGGCCACAATTACGTTTTGCAATAATTGTTGCATACTTCCGGGCGGCATAATTAAATGCACTTGAATGAGTTTGAAAAGCGTTGCCTACTTTCGAGCGCTTAGAAATTTGCTGCTAATTGAGTTATACAAAAACCGTAGCATACTTTTAAGTGCTAAACTAAAACTCACCTTCAGCGCACTCGCAATGTGAATCCAGGTAGGTAATGACAGGCGAACGTGCGTACTGTGCGCCCAGAAGTCGCGCGCGAATCAGACCCTCGCGCGTTTTGCCCCGCACAATCTCCACTTTGTCATAGGAATCAAAATAGTCCTCCAGCTGTTTCTTGAGATGAGCTAGAGAGGGAAAATTACACGAATTATAAAGTTCTCCACATTACGTCTTCCACAACTTACGCATATCACTGTAGTCATCGACCAATATGATCTTGCCTATTAGCTCCGGCGGCGATCGATCCAGCACAGAATGCACTGTGCGCAGCAGCACAGACCACGCCTCGTTGTGGAAACAGATAATCACATCGGTTTTGGGCAAATCACTTAGGTAACGCGTTGAATCCTTGCACCAGGCATCACGTGGATCCGGCAGCGAACGATGCACAGAGATCAAATCGGAGACATATTGATTGAAGGCATTATTAGTCCAGCCATCGTCCACGGCTTTCTTCATCTCCGGCGCCATGTGCTTGGGCAACACCACAGGGCGACCCATTTCACCGGGATTCTCCTCAAGGCCCGCGGCGGGCGCATCCAGCACGTTTTTATCTACCAAAAAAAGACGGAATGAAAAGTGACGGGTTAAGGTTGTCTGCTTGATTTGGCTGCCTAACTGGATGAGGGCGGATAAGTAATGTGTCTAAAGGATTTGCATGCTCCTGCTCCTTCTGCTACTCCTACTCTCGCTGTGCTTTGTTGTGCATGAAATTTACGACTGGCACAACACATGTGACATGCTGCGAAGATGAATCGCAATGCATTTGACATGAAAAGTTGTCATCATCAGCGTCGTGCATGAAAAATGCTTCGCATTGCAAATTTGACGCGGCAGCCAAGCAGAACACAGTGGGGCAAAAACTAACTTGTTTATGAATAAATAATTTGTTATAATTTATTATATTTTTTTTATTTTGTATTATTAATTATTTATATAGTTTTTGCCTTAGTTCACACTTTATAATTTTTTCTAGAATATTATTTATATTTTCTATATAATTTCCCTCCACTGTACAACACTGCGTATGCGTGTTGTCAGTTGCCATCTACTGCACGCTCAATGGCTTGAAGTTGTACCGCATGCGTGTGTGTATCGTGTGCGTGTACGTGTGTGCGTATGTGTGAGTGCTCTCTGTGCATTATATTATCTTGTTATTTGCATTTGCATGGAAATATGATTCTGTTCCGGCTGCCAGTTGCTGCTTTTTATGCGATTTGTCAGCCAGAAGTGACACTTATTGGCGCTGCCTGTGTGAGTGAGTGAGTGAGTTGCTTTCCGCTCTCTCTCTCTCTCTCTCTCTCTCTCTCTCTCCTTCTCTCTTGCTCATTTCGCTCACTTTCGCCTTGCCCAGCTGCGAGTGATTGTGTCGCACAATGAAAAACATTTCAATTACCACAATCATTTCAATAAACATAAAAAGCTAGCTGCAAAAAATATAAAGCCATAAAAAAAGGCTGTGCCTCCTCTGCTTCCTCTCTCTTTCTGCTAGCCACATTATGCTGCGGCTGGCGCTGCTGCTGCTGTTGGTAACAAGCGAATGGGCCAATCAGCTGGCGATAAATTACAAAAAGGCAAAATGCGCCCAGTAAAATGCGAACCTGCACATAAATTTTATGATTTGTCGTAGTTACAACTTCATTGTGGCACATCCAGCGGGGAGGAATATAGGAAGGGGCAGGTAAGCAAGAGTTGGAGAGGGGCAACTGGAGCTAAAGGATCTTCCACGCATTCGTAATGAACTTTTTTGCATGCTGTGCGCGACGCATAATAAAAAACAATAAAAAAAAATGGGGGCGTGGCCAAACGACCTAAGGGCTTTACACAGAAAACCAGAGGCGCAGCACCTAAAGGGGATTTTATGTGTTTTATTGATTCACTTATTTATGGCACAGTCAGAGGAGACAGACAGCCTGACAGACAGACATCAGGTTGAACAGAGCTACGAGGCGCGTTTCTATGCGCAGCGACAGCAACCACCTGAGCACAATCCAATTATGGCATATCGAAAAATACATATACGATATGGGAGAAGAGAAACTGCATGGGGAGCCTGACGAAGATGTTGGCGATATGAAAATCATTTTACATTTGCACAGTGGAGCAAGTGTGGCAAGTATGGAATGAAATTTAAGGTTCCTCTATGAGGTTTCTTATGAAAACCTGCTGTGCATATTGACCGTATTTCGCTTACATAAAGCAGACAAATATAGGTTGATGTTAGCTAGCCAAGTCAAGTATCATATACTAGATGAGCCCCCAATGGACACTCCCTAATCACATTAACCTGATTTCAGCTAGCACAGTGGAATAAGGCAAGCAAATGTTGAACCGAATTGAAAGGTCAAGCTTGTTATTGATTAGATTAGTATAAATATGATATAAGAACTCCATATAGGCACTTCAAATCCCAATCAAAGTATACCTAGTCTAATCTCTAACAATATCCACACTGTGTGCACCTACCACATGTGCCCACTGTAGCCAAAGCAAAGGCGCCCTAGCGTATGCGTTATCCATCTATATAATTTTCCTATCTATCGACAGTTTATAGACATACAGAGGGCGGGGCAGAAGAGAGGGCAGAGTTGGGGGCTTAGGCAGCTGGGGACAGCGCATAATACACGTAGCACACCAGGGACCAAGGCTGAGCGTGACAGGAAGCTATAAAGTGTTCGTTATGCGCAAACCGAGAGACAAAGCGACGGCAGGCAGAGAGCGTGTAGAAAGCGTAGGGGAATGAGTTAGGAAGGGGGTAGGGAGAGAGGGAGGGGCGGTAGGCGTACAAATGCCTGCACAACTGCCTGAACAATCTGCCCGAGCATAACGCATAAAAGGAACATAATATGCCAAAGTAGCGTTATTTGCCAGGCAGGAAAGGAGGAGACGGAGGCGGGCGGAGGAGAAGTATAGCCGCGCCTGGGGACTGCAAACAAGGACAATAGACAGGCACACCACACACTCGCACACACACACACACACACACTCAAAATCAGCGTGTTATGTTATTAACATGGCAAGGGGGATTAGCATTGATTAAAAACGAAACGCCGCAGGATGTGGACGCGAACGTGAACGTGGAGCGCGCCTCGTGGAGTCGCAATCAATCTGCAGCTGTGGCCCCCGGGCCCGTAGAGCCAGGACTGCCCAGCACCGAGGGGCGTGGCATTTGCATTGTATGTACAAAATCATTATCGCTGCTAAATTGTAAAAAAAAAGAGAGAATACGCCAAGTACGAAGTGGGGAGTAGAACCTGAACCTGACCAGGCCAAGATCAAGATAAAGACCTGGCCCTGCGGGCAAGGCAAACTCGAGTCGGGTGACTGACTGAGGAAAGCGATGGAGCGACTGCCTGACGGACTGACTCACTAACTGACTGACTGATGCGTGCGCGCGATAAACGTCGTGTTGGCCACATCTTTTGGTGGTAAGCGCCCCAAGGCCAGTCCAGGCCAAGCCAGAGCAAAGCAGACCAGGCCAGGCCAGAGCAGACCAGGCAATAAGTACAACAACACTAATTACCAGGCTACGAACAGACAAAGGCGCAGGATCGAGTGGGAACCATGTAGCATGTGCGTGGCTGCCGCTGCCGCTGCCGCTGCGAGTGTTGGTAAACGTTGTAGGCTTGCACACAATTTTGACGCCACGGGGCGGCTGCTGCACGACAGGATCAGCAAATAGCAAACAACAACGCGCAACGCGCAACAACAACAGCAACAACTACGACGGGCAACTTGTAGCTTTGCCACCTTGTCGAAGTTGATGAGGCAGGCAGAGGAGAGAGGAAAGAGGAGGCAGGGAAGAGGGGCAGCAGCCGAGGCAGAGAGATGCAAACATGATATGCGAAATTGCAAATACGTGCATTGTGTGGAACTGAGGCAGAGCGAGAGACGCAACCGAGCAGAAACCCCAAGAACCCTAGAGCACACCTCACAGTACTTGCCCCCGTCCCCCCTCGGCCTATGTAGATGCAATCTTAAATGCTTGTTCCACATGCAACGGCGTCTTGCACGATAGATGCCCCTGCACTTGCCACAACATCAGCTACGACTGCGACTCCAACTCCAACTGCGACCTTAGCCAACTTACAGACGGTTGCGACTGACTGCTTCATTGATTTGCCCAGCCAACTGAGCCAGTGTCTGTCTGCCTGGCTGTCTGTCCCCCTGTCCGTCCCCCTGTCCGCCCATCTGTCTGTCAGCCCATTGAGTAAAACCTCAGGCCGTGGGGCCGTGGATTGACGATTGAAGTCTGTGTCTGATTAGCAAAAGGTTCTGCTCGCTCGCCCATTTTGCATACACACAGTGCAGCGAGGGTAGCTTCAATTTTAAATTAAATGCAAGATGCAGAGGGGAATAGGAGAGGTGAACTGGGAGGGGATATGGCTGCATATATAAAGCTGATCAAGTTGTCAACGATTAAATGTTTATTTTGATTGACAATCGCACGCGATTGACTGACAGCTTGGGTTCTTTGTGGAATATATTAACTAAAGAGCATCCCAGGGATTTTCTTAGACTTATGGCATATATATTCTTGATCAGTATGAGCAATACAGGCGATTTTGCTTTGGTTTGGCTTCCTTCTCTATACCGCTTGTATTATATCTACCACAACCTTACCTAATTGAATATCATGCTAAAGCTGTTGGAATATTTTGAGTAAATCAGTCTTTTCGTCTTATATTACCAACTGCTATATACCCTACACTTATCAGCGTATTGCATCTTCAACGTGCGTAAGTTATTTCAAGATTTCTTCTCTCACTTTTAATATGCTTAATGCGAATGCTTCGCCTGACAGCGGCATGAGTAAAGTTTTGGTCTCTCTATTCGCATTACTCTTGTCGCGATGCATCAATCCCCTCTCGCCCCCATCCCCTCACATACTCTATCCCCCCTTTTACAAGTCTCCCCCTTTGTCGTTGACGTTGCGTGCCATTGAAAATGCTGTTTGGCAACAATTGCAAGTTGTGTTAAGTGCTTCTACTTGGATTTCTGTTGCTGTTGTTGTTGCTTTTGTTGTTGCAGTTCCCGTTGTTGTAGTTGTTCCCATTGTTGTTGTTGTTTTTGTCGCCGTTGGCATCACTTTACATTGTTGAGAAACTTGTTAGAAATTTTCTTGAAGGAGCTGCCTCAAGAGCAGAAGGAAAGAAAGCTATATGTGTTATTATTTCCTTACATGTTCAGTTCGATTCTATGGCCTGCCTGACCCAAAATGCAAACAACAGGGAGAGAGAAAAAGAGAGAGACAAGAAGGGAGAGAGAGAGAGAGAGCGAGCGAGAGGGAGCACTGGTTGCGAATTAGTTGGAAAAGATTGCGTGGAAATGAAGTGCGAATGGGAACACAGCGCGCGGGCACAAAGAGCGAGCTAGGAGATTCGCTAAAACTGATTACAGGAATCCAAGTGAGCAGAAGATATATGTGCATGTGTGTGTGAAAAACGAGTTGAATCGAGGCCGGGCATAGCACAGGGAGAGAGAGAGAGAGCTCTAGCAGTGATGAATGAAGCTGCAAATGTGGAACTGATTTCAATATAAATATTAATGTGCCACATTTGCTAGGAGCGCGTACATCGTGTGTGAGAGTTGAGAAATGACCACGTCCCAATCAAGATGCTAGCTACACAAGCTTGGCTACTTCGAGGAGCAACCATATATTTTATGTGAGGTTAGAGCAACAAAATCAAATCAACTCGATGAGTATCTCAAGTTGTAGTAAAGCAACAAAAAACGAGAGAAAGAAAGAGAGAAAGAGGAAGAGAGAGTGAAAGACTGTTGGAAAATTGTTCGTGCGAAAATTTGCATATGCTAAATGGGTTTCTCCTACGCATTATTAAACAATAAATTTGAATTTTCACGCAATTTCGAACTGAATCAAAGTCGAGAAACATGCGAGCATGTTCTATGATATACATAAGTTATAGATGGACAACTGTTTTATGCAGTTGCACAACTGTTTGGCTATGGATAGATTGCCATGAAATGAATACAGTTTGGTAATTGAAGTAGGATACCTCGCCAGAAATACCCTGTAGCAAGTAAGAAACATATTTGCTTAAAGTTTCCTCAACTTTGCTACTCTAGCTAGACAGCTTTAGTCTTTACGCTTTTGTTAACACTTGCACAAAACTAATATGCCCTTTCTGTACGCACTATAATAGCGTAGGGTATGCCTATTGTAGCCAAGGCAACAGCCTGCATATTTCTGCTACAACTTTGCATAATTTGATTGATAAGTTCAATTATTAATTATGATGAAATTCTCTGTACACACACACACAACCGCACACACACTCACACCCACACACACTCACACCCGCACACATGCTGTGCGTAATTAAATATATTAATTGCAATTTGCACTCACCATCTTCCTTATTAATGATTTTGTCCTCCGGCTGCGCGAGCTCATTCTCTCGCCCCAAGTCCTCGACCTTCAGGCGCGGCAACACCTTCACCCTTGACTTCTGCTGCTTGTCCGCGGGCGGCACTTCCGGCTCCTGCTCGGCTCTCTCTGCGGGTGCTGCCTCTACTGCCACCTCCGGCACTGGCGCTGCTGCTGCTGCTGCTGCATCGACATCGAGTTCCTGTTCCACCGAGTCCGGGCCATTTTTCAGGGCCAATGCAATGGGATCACCCGCAGCGGGCACTCCGGCCCCATAGCCGCTCGTTTCCTGCGTTGCACGCCGCCGCGTATCGTCCGTGTAGATGAGGAAGGCGATGCAGAACCAAATGGCAAGCATTAATGCGACCAGCTTGACAATTGTTGTGGAACGACGACGCCAGATGAATGCCATGATGAGATGTGTTTGTGCTGCTCCTTGTTGCTTTAGTTGTTGTTGTTGTAGTTGTTGTTGTTGTTGTTGTTGTTAGTGCGCCTTAATGGCTTGTGGAAGTGGTTGTATGTGGCCGGCGCACGCTGCGTATGCGCAACATACATCAATGTGTGTGCCCAGTGTGCTTTCAGCCGATTTGCGCTGCAATTTGCCAGTGTGATATGTGGTTAGTGCTGCCGCTTCTCCTGCTGCTCCTTCTCGTTCCCGCTGCTCATGCCACACGTCTTCAGTCGGACACAAATTTCAATTTGTTGGCATTTCACTTGGCAATTGCACACGCAGCTCTCGCCCCCGAATTGCTTCAGTTCTTTCTTCTCTTTTCTTCTTTTGTTTGCTTTGCTTTTGTTGTTGGCAGCGCGAGTTCAGTCAGTCTGTTGTTGCGAGGCAGAGGATGAGGCGTAGGTTGCTGCTGTTGTTGCTTGCCACACACGTTCCGTTAAGTCAATTTCGCTCAGCCTAGAGAAAGAGATAGAAAGAGGGAGAGAGAGAGAGAGAGATGGGAATTAGAATCGAGCCGAAGTTGACTGGAAGATGCCGTCTCTGTCGTTGCGGCTAATTGAAACTGCATTAAGCCATGCAAAATTGAAACACAAATCAAATATTCAATTTCAATTTCGATTTCGAATTCAATTTTTGCCTTAGGCTGCAATTAAAAGGCTAAGGGGTCCCCTATGCATGCTGCATAACATTGCATAAAACGAGACAGACAACATGCAACTAATGTCAATATTATATAATTGCAGCAAAAACCGCAGCATCACCCCCCTCCCCCCTCTACCTTAAACTCCCGCTCTGAGTTGCGTTTGCGGCTGCCAAGGTAAATGACATGCCACTTCAGCCGCACAGCCGCACAGCCACAGCTCCAGCAGAGCCAAGTCAAGCCGAAGCAAAGCTCACTGTGTGTGTGTGTTGCGCACCGTCAGTCCCCAGTCAAGTGAATGTGGATGCCCCACAGCGCGCTGGGTTGCGTGCCAGGTTCGGTGCATCAGGCCAAACGATAACTCAGGGCAGAGTTGCACGCAAAATGCACTCGCAAAAAAGAATGCCTTAATTATGCAATCTTTTGTTGTTGGTTATAAACAATTTACAATTATAAATTGTGCAGGGAAGGGCGTAAAAACTAGTTACTTCTAGGAAATATAAATGAGTTAGGGATGACACTTTTACGATAGTTACATAATCGAAATATCAGAATATCCTTTCATCTTATCTTTTTATTTTATTAATTAAAAAAATCGCCAATTCTTTACACAACTCTTGCTTAGCATAGAAATTTCTACAAAAACTAGTAATTTTCGATTAGGGATGACACCTGTACGATAGCTTAACAAATAAAATATATAAATGTATTGATAATTTTTACATTTTTAAACAAACAACTCATATCTATTACATTTTGGTTTGCTAAGCATAAGAAATAGGAATAGTTACTAGTAAATATCTGTTGGGGATGATACTTTTTCGATAAGAAAAAATCGATATATTAATATTATTATTTAGAAATATCGATTCTTCAATATTCAATTCTCGCAGTGTCCGCTTAGCATAGCAAACTCATAAATGGGAGTTGGGGCCAAGTAAAATGTAATGAGCATTAAGCATTAGCTCGACCATGATCGGCTGCAGTAGTTACCCAGGCCGGGCTAATGGCCAAGTCTCGGTTGCCATGAGCCCAGTTCGAAAGCGTAATTGAATGCACATGCAGGCCAGAGACTGCAGTCGTAGCGATCTTCCACCCCTCCCCTACCTTCCCTAGCTGCCCTAATAGCCATGCCTTCTACCCCAGCGGACAGCTTATCAATTAGAAAGGGCAACGAAGCCAGCTTCTCCCCAGTGGGCAGGTCCGGCAGCAGGCCAGCTATAGTCCCTTGCGCACTCCCTGTCCCTCTCGCTCTCTCTCTGTTTGTTGCTGTCTCCCTCTAGCTATGCTTGCTATGTGTGCATACAATAAATACAAGTTAATTACTTCGTGTGCCTTTTGTTATGGCTCGTTGGGTTCAAGTGCCATCGTCGACCTGGCCCCATCACTTCTCTCCCCCCTCCACGCCTCAACCTACATTTAGTTGGCAATTTCCGTTGTGTGCGCTTATAAATTGAAAAGAGAGGGGGAAGAGGGGGACAGTTGCACCACATGTCATGTCCTCACTCAGCTAGAAAACTGCGTGCTCTGACAAAATGGAGCGATTAGAGTTGCCAAGCTGCCGCAACAGATAGCGAGGGAGAGGGCAGAGTTTGCACTCGTTTCGCTTTAAAGTTCACAATTCCACGTAGTACTAGCTATAATTGAGCCATAGCATCGGCGCTCAGACATATCGTATTTATATTGAACATGTTTTTATACGCATCGCTTATCTAATTAGTTTGCGACCCTTGTCAGTTTTGGATACCGCTGAAAAGGGTCAAATTGTTCTACTAACTACATACTTCAATGGCAATCACATGAAATTGTTTTTACACACACACGCACACACGTTGCATAATTGATGAGTTGCATTGCATTTCGGCGTATTCGTTTCGGGAATTTGTGCAGCATTTTCCATGGACTGCAAAATGACGTACGTTGCGTATGCGTCGCTTTTTTCGGGTCAAAATTGTTTGCATCTCCCATGGCCCAAATAACATCAGACCCCCCTGCCGAATATTCGCTGATTCTCTTTTGTTTCTTTGCAAAATGCCATTTTAAATTGTTTGTTAATTAAAATTCGCTTCTTGTTGCGTTGGCCACGCGGCGTATGCGCAATACGTGAGCATACCGAGGCGATTTTTGCACAATAAATTAGTATCGTTTCATACTCACAGACTGATAGACAGACAGACAGATAGACAGACTGATAGATAGATAGACGAGCTGGCATATTCTATACGAAACTAACTCCAATTTAACATTTCATTTGACGTGGAAACTATCAGAAGTTCTGGCAAAGAGAATCGCTAAAAATTTTAATTAAATGAAAACTGAAACTTTAATTGTTCACCTTAAATGGATGAGATAAACTCGAGTGTTGTCAAAGTTTTTAATTATGTCAGGGCTGTCAGTTTTTTTAAAAGAATTCAAGATAGTATTAATTACTCTTTAGTTAATGACAGTCAAAGAGAACAGATTAACTTTTGTTAGTGTTTGTAGGGAGATACCTTGAAAGTTAATTGCTTATATCATATTTCGAAAAAAGTGATAACCAAAAAATCAAGGTAAACGAAAACCTTTTAATTGTCTTCATAAAGCATATTTTATAAGATTACCAGAGATATTGTTTCATTAACAAATTGTCATCTCTCGTACAAATCGTTTGATTTTAAGCAAAGTTTTGGTGGATGAAAGTTAAGTGAGAGATTGCAACGGCTTTTCAAGGTTGGGCGTAGGGTATCTGCCTATCGTGAGCACTTAACTGTATCTTTTATTGTTTGTTATGCTATAAACTATATTAAACAAGGAAGAGATCTCTCTTATCTAGTTCTACTCTTCATATTGTCAGCTAAAGGCCGCGTTCTATGTTCTGTCTATCTGAAAACAAGAACCTTATTTGCGGAACACTATTTATCTGCCTGTTTTGGGCTTAGAGACTAAATAGACTCTCTGATATGGATACATTGTATCAGCTCACCTGTGCGAAGATGTTTGAGCAACATTTTTTAGAGAGACGCGAAAGACCCAACTCAACACAACAGAAGTTGACAACACTAAAAGCGACCTAGTTACGTGCCTTGCTTACGCGGGCTTATCACAGGTGGGAGAGGAAGATGATGTAGAGGGGGTGGAGCGAACGAATTGTAGAAGGAAGACAATCGAAATTGAAAGATATGCGATGACAGGTAGCGCGGCTCGTAACTCGCTCGATAAGCAAAAGGTAACAAAAACAAAAACAAAACCTAAGCAAGGCATTGTTAGCCGTCAAGAGGCAATACAGACACCTCCTACCGCAGTCGCTCCACAACTTTTACCACGCTTTTTTTCTTTTTTTTTTGCCACAGTCATTTGCGCCAATGTTCGCGTTGCTTGTTTGCCTTATCTCACGGCTAATTGACTGATAAGCGCCCAAGAAATTTGTGTGTGTTCCGCGAAGAGTTTTCCTGCGCTGCCTTTGCTTCTTGCTTCTTGCTCCGCGTTCTTCAAGTTCGCCAAGATAGATAAGATAAGAATTAATTAAATTTGAAGGCGAACTTGTAAATGCCATTGGCAAATGCAAATGCCGCGGGATCATCTTCTTCTCTTTCTCTCTCTTCCTGTTGCAACTTGCCTTCTCTATTTCGCTTTTATTGCTTCTACCATTCGCGTATAATTGTTGGCATAATTAGACGCACATTTAACTTGAAATTAATCCAAGCTCAGTCGCCTTTCCTCCCTTTGCTCCACTTGGCATTTAAGCCAAATGAAATATTACAAAAGGCTGAGAAAAAAACGTGAGCAGGAAAATGAGGGAAAATCCCAAACAAATTGCGCGCAATAAAGTCCAAGAATTTTTTCCCGCTTCCCGCAAGAAGAAAACTTCATTGTCGCGATGGGGATTTTTTCTTTTTTTGCTTATATTTCTTCTCCTTCATTTCTTTTTCTTTTCTTTTGCGACTTTTTGCATACTTTTCCGGCACGACTCGAAGCTGATACTCTGAAACTCCGTTGATCATTTGTCATTTTCTTATGCAAAAAGTTTTCCCAAGTGGAAGAACGGGCAGGGGGAAAGGCTGGCGTATCTGCTACGCGCTGATGCGCATACACACACACACACACACACAGAGACTCACACACACACTGAGACAGTTTATTATGATTATTATTTATGCGGACTTAATCCGCAGTTATTAAAACGCAGCCTCAAGTTTAATATTCATTTGCATTTTGGCCAGAAAACTTTTACCGCCAAATGCCGCAAATTTCAGTTCCTTCTAATGAGTTGCATGAGCAAGGGAAAGAGAGAGAGAAAGAGAGAGTGTGCGAAAGAGGGAGAGCAAGACTGACTCCTTCACTTTGGGCCAACTACAATTTGCGGCCAATTTTGGCTGCAGGCGCAACCTGAAGGCCGCAGACAAAACCCACAAGGTGGCTCCCGCTCCCGCTCCCCCTCCCCCTTCTCCTTTCCCTCCTCTTACTCTCCCTGCACAGTGAAACAAAAGATTTAGATTTGCCAACACAAATCAGCGTGAAAGCTGTAGTTGAGCAAAGCGAATCGCTCGCTTTAAGAAACTAAGAATTCATTTAAGTCGAACCGAAAGTTTCCACTTATAAAACTTTCGCTTTTGCAACTTTGGCATGGAAAAAAGAACAAATTTCCACCTTGATTCATTATTAATCTAGGCGATTCTTTTAAGTATTTTGTGGAAAAAAAAAAAAGGAGTCATAAAAACATTTTAAAAGATCTTAAGAGTGTTAATATTTTACTAAAACATCAAATTTGGATACTCACGACAAGCTATTAAATTTGCAGAATTTATTACTATATCTTTATAATATATTTTAAGAGCTACAAGCAGCCACTAACCCACCCAACTGACTTGAATTTGGATTGTTATAACCTTAATATATACTATTATATATTATTATTTTGTTATTGTAATGTTTTCAAATTTCAATCTAATTGCATATTGTACGTTTTCAAGGCGCAGTTTCAAATGGAAAACAATGTTCGGGCTCCAATTTCGGAACTATGCGCCGTGTCAGCAAAGGTCGCATTGAACTGGGCGAACTACAAACATGCAACGTTGAGAGAAAGAGAGAAGGAAGTAGAGAAAGAGATAGAAGCCACAGCTGATAATGAGGATGCTAAAGACAGTCCGCTGACGATGATGTTGATGATGATGTTGATGATGATGCTGGTGCTGCAAAACGTGTTTCATGCAGAAGCAGGAAATGTGTTCATGCTGCCTGCAGTAAACTGGCAGCTGCCAGACAACAAGACAGACAGACAGACAGAACACGCATGCGAGGAGTGAGAGAGACGGATGAAGAGAGAGAGGGAGAACACAGGAGCTGCTGCTGCTGCACTTTGGTGCAAAGAAAGTTGCCATGGAGAAAATTTAATCAAAATATTTGCACATCCGCCAAGCGAGAAGCTGCCAAGGAGACTAGAATTACCAGTACCCGCTGCCAGTGCCAGTGCCAGTGCCACAGCCGGAGCCAGTGTCAGTGCCAGACAACAGGTCTTCCCAGTCTCAGGTCTAAGCATTAGCCCCCTCATCTTCCTCCCCTCCTGAGTAGCTGCAACTCCTTTTGGGTATTTGGTGCATGGAAACCAGTCAAACCTCATTCGAGACATGGCCCCATCTTCTCCAGCGTTGCGCTTTTTCTTGCTCTTTCCTTTTTGGAGCAGCTTTCAAGTCGCGTCGCCTCGCATCGCATTGAGACGATGCTGTGTGTGTTGTCTTTGACAATTATTTACCGTTTGGCGCTTAACTGTTAATTTGTGCCAGGCCAACAGACAAACGGAGTTGCTGCCAGAGTTGCCAGAGCTGCCGAACGGCAGCTGCAATCCTCGGCAATTGCCACATGCCACGCATATTTTTTATAGCGCTTAATTCGACAACGTTGTAAAAATGTTTGCTACACATGAGTGACCCCTTTTCCTCCCCCTCCCCTTCTCCCCTCTCTCTTTTTGCTCCTTTTTAGCTCTCTCTCTCTCGAGGCCAGGGCACGTCATCTATCTAGCTGTATTGGCCCCACTATTTCTCTATGTCCCTGTAGAGCCATGACTTGCGCTCTCTCCCTCTCTCTTTCTCTCTCTCCCTCTTCCTCTTATCCTCACGCATTGTAATTAAATGTTTTTCAGCACGTTGCTTGCCTGCAAATATTTTTTCTCTTTTTTCCAGCGTATTTTCTTCTTTCTCATTATTAGAAAATAAATTACAGGATGAACGCGCGATTAAAGTGCAATTAAATGCGAAATGGCGAAAAGAGCAAAAGACACGCACAAACATGCACATACATTGAGGATTTCTACCCCCCCCTCTTTCGCTCTTTTATGCCATCTCTTTCGATTTCAGATGATGATTAATGGTTGCCCGCTTTGGTTTTTGGTCTGCAGCTGACGATTTTCCCAGGCTAATTTGATTAGTCCCCGATGCGATGCGGCGAAAACTTCGAGGAAAAACTCGTTAAAACTTGTCGCTTTTTATTGAGTTCGCAGTTTGCGCAGAATTTCGCAGCCAGACAAAGTGTTTAATTGAAATGGCAAACTTGATCGCGTAGCTAGTGCACAGAGACTGAAGGAGAACTAAGTTACTTTTAAATCTTATTAAGATTTCTTACTGTATTTATAATTGGATTGCTGGGAAATTTGCAGAGAACAAGCTTAATGAACTCTTTTAATCATATTTGACTATAATGTCTTTCAACTTGCTGTATACGCTTTGAAATTCAAGAATCAGCCCGCACATCTTTTACTCAACTTTCACTCAACTCATTCTAATCTCTCTATTCAATCTATGCAATCTATCAAACTCTTTTTCTTCTCCACCTCTCTCTCTTTCTCTCTCTTTGACTTCCTCTTTCCCTCTCTCTTTTCAACCCTCAACCCAACCGACCTTGCACTTGCCGTCAGCTTCAGTTCAAGGTCAGCGCGGCAGCGCCAACTTTAATTTCAGGGTCAAAGTGTGCGCAAGCGAGACAAGAAATATTGGATTAACCCTCGCATGGGCCACAAGAAATCAATTGTGCATTTGCATATGCATAACAACAACAACGAGAGTAACTAGCACTGGCCATCTGGTTTACCTTTCCTCTTTCTCTTCCTCTCTCTCTCTCTCTCTCTCTCGCTGATTTTACCTCTATGGCACGACCTCAATATTTATTTGTTTGCTCGTTTGGCCGTTTGTTCGTTTGCTCAAGCATTCATCGGGGGCACCCATTCAGGCATTCAGGCATTCATTCGATTATTCAGCCAGACTGCAGCCAGTTAGCCGCATCTTTGCGTTTTTCCCCTGCATTTTTCATGAGTTTTCCGCGCAGCAGCCGCAGCAGTCGCAGCCAACCTGGCCAACTGGAACTGGACCTTGGCCAACTCTCAGCCGACTTGCCGCGGCTTGAGTGGAGAGAATGGGCGGAAAAGAAATGAAAACTAATTCAGCAGGCTATTTGCAGAGGGCGAAAAAGAGAAAAACAAGTAGAGAAAAAAGCACAAGAGGAGCAAAAAATAAATCCCAAAAGTTATCAGCGTTAATTTTGTTTATTCAGCTCTTTTCCGGCTGATTCAAAAATTAATAAATGCTGCAAGAATTTCAGGATCATAAACAGATTTAGATTTAATCAAATGATAGCCCGCAGGCGGTATAATAAACTCGATATATTTCAATGTGGCAGCTCGATTAAATATGCCAAGCACAGTAAACGTAAGAGGGAGACAGAAAGACAGACAGAGCGAGAGGAAAGGACAAAGTTGAGAAATGGCAACAGATTTTACCGCATTCATGTGAAAATGTGCAGGGTTTCGGAAAAATGCTTTTAGCTATGGCTGTGTATGTTGTGTGTGTGTGACTGAGTGTGTCTGCGAGTGTGTGTATAAACTATCATCAACAGATTTTGGGTCTGTACATTTTATGGGCATAAAACATGTTGTGGGCACCAACGGACAGAGCAAATATATCTCTTGTCCTGCTCCCCCCTCGAGTCCCTTTGCCACCAAAAATTAGACAGAGATAGCGATAGAGAGCGAAGATAACAAATCGAAAATGCTACGCTTTGAAAATTGCCTGTCAAATGACAAAAATGGTTTCATTTCTATGCCCCTAATGGCAGTTGGTCATTTTTTATGGCCAACGGGGCAACATGTTGTGCCTTGGGGCGAGGCGCAAGATTAGACAGACCGAAACGAAGACCCAAAAGACCTCTACAATCATATACTATATAGAACAGTCTAAAGGTATCCCACTCGCTCCCTCTCTCTCTCTTTTGCGGTCATAATGAACCGCACAGCGTGTGCCTACATAACACGGAATGGCTTTGTTTGCCGCACACAAGGGTTAACAAAGAGGTCAAACCAAGCGATAATTGTTAACTTAAGCTGAACTTGAACTTGGCATGTAGAAAAGGTAGAGACCATGTTAATTGAATTTCCACAGCATTTTTATTTCTATGCTTTGGTGATTTGCTTTAAACATTAGCAAGAGGTCCCTAGATACCCTACACTTATTTTTTTCGCAATTTTATATAAAAACTCCTCGCTCGTTAAAAATAAAACTATCGACTCGTAGTGCCTCCTCTCTCTCTCTCTCATTCTCCCCTTTTCAATAAATCGCTTCCAGCCAATTGCGCCGATTGCCTTGGATAACGAGGTCCTTGGTCAGGGCAGGGCCAGTGCCAGTGCCAGAGCCCAGTCCGCAGTGAGATATATAAACATTGCCTGGATATTTAATGAGGCATAAACATTTCAGCTCGTTATCCTCAATCGGCACCTCGGACATAAAACTGTCAAAAAGTCTCCTATATAAATCGCTAAACTAAATGCCTCTCATAGTTTAATGTCACCTCGGGGGATTTGAGCTACACACACGCACACGCACCGGCCTGGAGCTCGGCAGTTGGCGCTGGTCGACAGAAGTCGCTGCAGACAACGTGTCTCTATCGAAGGGCAGTAACAGTAGCAGCTATGATACAGAAACAACAACAGGGAGTAGAGGATGAAGTTGCAAGGTAGCATAGATAACGACTTGCAGATACCCGGTAAATTTATAGGTTTAAAGTATATCACAGGGTTCCTATATTTATCTAGATATAAAAATACTTCCTCGAGAATGACTATCTTGCATTTATTATTATATAACCTCATTAATGTGGGCTAAATTAAAGATAAAACTTGCTCGATTGGCAATATATATCAATATCAGTCTATATAAAATAAAGATAGCTTTTTATAGAACGTCAGATAAAATATAGTGAGAAAAAGTAGGTAAACTTTCGTCTATTCTTGAGCGATATGAATAGTAAAAGAAGAGTAGAAGAAATGCTTGCACATCGTCTGAGTTCATCACGCTGTACAAGAATATATATAAAACATAACCTCAAAGTTGCCTACCCCAACTTCAGCTGCTCATCATACCCTCTCAATTCGCTTTCACTGAGCACAACAACTGCACATCAAAGTGGCAACAACTCCAAACTGCCAACTAGTTCTGGCTTTGGTGTTCTGCTCTGTTCTGTCCGTCTGTCTGTCCGTCTGTCTTTCTGTCTAGTCCGCTCCTGTCTTGTCCTATGCTCCGCTGGCCTGTCCTGTTTCAGTGCTGGTCATTAAAGCCGCATGAATAATGCAGTAGACCAAGTGAACTAGTTGCACTCTACCCGGAGACAAGACAAGGGCTCCGATTTGGGGCTTCGGGTTTGTTGTTTGTTGTTTTAATTAACTAATTAAGATTTTTCTATGTCGCTTGAGTCCGCACAGTGTGCCGCACTGTGCCGCACTGTGGTACGTGTGGAATGTTTGCATTATTTGTTGCAGCCAAGTTGCTAAGGACCCAATTAACCTTTTATGGCCATTTGGCACAATAACGAGACGGGCAAACGAGACGGAAATCAAGAACGAGACCGAGACCAAGACCGAGACCAAAGCGAAGCCAAGTGAGGTGCAGACAATGCCAGACTTGGGTGAAGATCTTGGCGAGATGCAGCCAGCACCAAAGCGTTACCAGGTTGCAGCTAAATTGCCCACCATACTTGGCGCTTATTAGTTTTGGCCAGGCAAACAATGATCTTGTCTGTCGCCGAGGAGGATATCATAAATTCCGAGTACAAATTGACATGCTGCCTCGGTTTTGTGTCACGCTGCTCTCTTCTACTCACCTCCATATGCAGTCGGGGCTTATCGATTGTTTATTTATAAATATATATATAATGATACTTCTTCTTCAATGGGGCGCTGTTCTTATCTGAGCCTGAAATGAGAACCAAAATACAAAATGAAATGAGTTATAAATCAGCCAAACAGGTAAGTGCAAAGCAGACAGCCTGATAAGCTTCCCCCAACCATACACACACACTATCATCGCACTAGCGATAACGGCTGCCCGATAGTAGTGGTAGTAGGTTCCGTTCTATATTCAATTAAGCGTTAACTACAGTACAGTCCAACCACAATTTATGAGCTCGAGCAATATGGCATGGCCGGGACGGGCCTGCCTTACACACATAATTAACAAAATTAATGGCACGTCCTGGGCAACAATTGCATTTGGACTTCATTTACATATCTGCTATAATTATTTATAGCACCCTTATGCCTCAGCAGCTGCCAGTTTTAATTTATTATTGTTTTGTTTTTATTAAAGTGCAATTATTTAAGCAGATGAATTATCGAAAGGGGAGGGAGACGGAATTAATCATATTGTTAAAAATAAACTATGCAAATTATATGCAAAATATAATGGAGCAATTATGGCCATTTGAATGCGTGAAGCATATTAAATATAATTACATTTTAAAGGCTAAAAAAGGCTAAATAAGCTGTCTTTAAACTAAAAAGTTTTGCTTGCATTTGATTTTAAAAATTTTATAGTTTCAAATTTCATTCAAAAAGTTCTCCCAAAACAAACTATATCTATTTACGATTTACGTGTGCGTTGAATGTGGAATCTAAAATTTAAAATAAACATGCGAAGCCGATAGTATACAGGATTCCATATGCCAAATTTGGTATTACTAGCCTTTAAAATAGCTGAGATTAGTGTGTTCACACAGACGGACAGACGGACAGATGGTTCAACGGACACGGCTCAATCGAATCGGCTAGTAGTACTGAGCAAGAATATATATACTTTATTAGCTCTGCCACGCCTCCGTATACCTGTTAGCTACATTTGCACAAAGTAAATATACCCACTTTTGTGCATTATCAACGGTCGTAGGATATTAAAAAGAGTTAAATCAGTCCAAATAAATTTTGATAACACTTAAGGTTTATTAGAACTTGACGTTGAATTTTTTCGCAGAATTTAAAGCAAAAAAAGATTACAAATTTTCTTGGAAAAACAATCGATATAATCTTAGCGGAGCTGTGCGCTTTCTTTTGCTATTTTTCTAGCTTTTTTCTCTCTCTCCCTATTCCCTCTAAATGTTGTTTTCAATGTTACAGTTTGCGGCAAATGCAACCGGTTACGTGCTGGACTTAATGTGCAGCGAAATACACGACCAAAGCAGCAGTAACTATGGCAATTACAGCAACAATAACAGCAGCAACAACTAAAGCTACAACTAAAATAACAACAACAGCAGCAACAACAACAACAACTGCTGCAATACTTGTCTCCAAGCGAGTAGATAAAAATTGCCCCGGCGATATCAACTTGAAGTGGCCTCTGGTGCTGTGTGGGTGTAGTACGCGAGTGCGTTTGAGTGTGTGTGTGTGTGCGAGTGTATTTGTCGTGCACACGCTGACCAACTCACCTAAATACATACTCACTCACACACACACACATCACGACTCATTCTAGCGCGTGTCGCTACATTTTTTCAATAACTAATCAGGTTGCTGTAATTAGAAACGCCTCAAGAACTGGGCGGGTTTGGGGGTTGGGACCTTGCCTTGCGGCAAGCCGTAAAGGCGGCGAAAATAATTAATAAATGACCTCAAGTTTTTCGCTAATCAAGCTAATTAATTAATTCGATTTTGCAACAAAGACATAGCTAATTAATGAATGAAGCCTGCCACGCACACACATTCTCTGTCATTGCAAGGACTGAAGCCATTAATTATTTTATTGGCAAAATGCGTATGGCCTAGTATTCATTGTGTGGAAGTGTGTGAAGTGAGTGAAGTGAGTCAGTGTGTGAGTGTGGGAGGTGGAGAGTGAGTGTGAGTGTGTGCTTTAGGCCATAAAACAGTAGTCCCTGCTGCCGCTGCCGTGTCAAGTGCTTGGATCTATTAAAGCGGCTTAAAAACTTCGACAACAACATTTCGCACGCTTTGCGGCGCCCACCAACGGCGGCAACAACAACAGCGATAACAACAACAACTACAACAACAACAACTACTACAAAAACACTAATAATTCAAAAGATTTTCAAGCATTTCGAGCAGTTCATTAAACGAATGTTGGCCCAATAAGCTAAAGCAGCTTACACACAAACGATCCGCAAAAAGGGTTCGCACTGGGCAAACGATTGTCTTGCTTGCGCGCTCACAGCCCACAAATACCCTGCACAAGAGTGGGGTCAGTAAGCTGACTAGACGATATTTGAATAAGGTTATAAGGTGATTATTTTAAAGGAAAGAGTTCTTAAGGAAGTCATTGAAATTTAAAATTTAAATATATAAAACTATCGTGTTATCACATGGGGAAAATATTTTTAAAAATCTTTGTAATGTTTTTCAACAAATAAAAAAAATAATTAAAATTTGTATTTTAATAAATTTGGGCCATTTTTATTTAAAGAAAATGTAATATTTCTATTTTAAAAATGTTCTTAAGTAAATATAAAGTATCTTTCAAACTTCCAACAACTCAAAACGGCTTAATGTGTTTTGCTCCGTTTCATAAACATATTCACAATATGAAACAGTTTTTCCAACATAAACAAATGTTACTCAATCTAAAAATTCTCCCCATTTAAAGTTGGTGTATTTCTCTCTGATTCCCATCAACCCAAACAACTAAATCGATTCAGCGCGTTCTGCTCGGCCAGGCCCGTAAATGGTGTAAATTATTTGCTAATGATCGCAAAATGTTGCTGGCCGTAAACACTCTTAAATATATAAACAAAATGCCTTTGGAATTTTGTTTGGTTAAGTTGTTGTTTTCTGTATTTCGATTTCGTTCTTTTTCTTTATTTCTTTCTTTCTTTCGTTTTTTTTTTTTGGCTCGCGGCGTTTTCATTCTGCTTTCTGCCCTTCCACGTCGTTGTTGGCCATTAAAAGAGCTTCGATTCGGCCAGTCTGCATAATATGATTTTCCGTTTTTTATTTCGATCTCTTTCTTCTCCGCAACGTCTTGATTAAGCGCAATTAATCGCTGCAATTGTCGATTGTAAATCCAATTTGTGGTATGTGGGGATTGCACTTCCCCTTCCCTCTTCCCCTTTTGCCACTTTGCAATTGATTGGGATGCCGCCGTGCGCAGACCTTATCTGTTCCGTTCCGACTGTCCATCATCCGCGACGAAGGTCATCTGCATATTTATGATATCTGTTGTTGTTGTATTTCTTATTGTTGTAGTTGTTGTTGCTGTTGCTGTTGTACACGCAATCGTTTCTTTTGAATATTAATAAAAATTTACATAGTCGATTAACCAGTTTGCGTTTGCGTTTGTGTCTTCTCGACTCGTCATCGTCATCGGCATCGAAATTGAATGTCAGTTGGACTACGGGCTGGACCGGGCTCGAACCGAGTTTTAGCCCGGAATGCGCCTTATGTTCGTTTGGCTTTAAGCTAGCGCCATAGACATAGAAACTAGACATTGGCATTGGCATATTGACGGCAATTTTACGACTGCTCAGATAAGGCTGAGGCTGAGGCTGAGGCTCAAGTTGCCGGTTGAGTGCAGTGCACGGTGGGCGAAATTGATGAATTTTAGCTCAAAATAGGTTCTAAGAATATTGTTAAACTACATGAGGAGAGAAAGAGGAAAAATGTGAAACTTTTCTGGTTGGTAGAAGTATTAAGACAGACCCCAGAATTAAATAAAGCTTTAAAAGTACCAAAAACAATCAGAAAGTTTTTTTATTAAAATTTCTATGAAAATATATTTTTATTTAGCTCAATTCAGATGCTTCAAAATCAGAAAATGCTAAAATATTTAAATAAAATAAAATAGAGGGAGAAAGAGAAGAATAAGGGGAAAATAAGGGACTTTTCTGTTTATTGAAATCAAAAAGAAAAATCACTGAAATGGATAGAGCCATAAAAGAGCAAAAAGCCGTCAGAAAGCTCAACTATAATGCGAGGCGAGTATAAAAATATATTCATATTTTATTGCTGTCATTCACGCACTGCTTGTACTACATTAAAACCCACTCACTAATTTATGTAGCTCAATTAACGCAGTCGATTTCCTGCCCCCTCGCCCACTGTATGCACAGACGGCCCGTTGTGCATTTTATGGCCAACAAAAACAAAAGAAAGACAAAGTAACTGAAGCAATTTGTCTTGCATTAAGATGGAAAGGAGATGCAGAACAGGCTTACGGTCTCTCTCTCTCTCTCTCTCTCTCTCTCTCTCTCTCTCTCTCACTCATCGACTCGGACTGTGTGGAATGTCTTCCTCTTACTCTGCCGCCTTAACTTCTTGCCAAAAATTTAATTACATAACAATAAAAAGAAGTAACAAAAACCAAAGAAGAGAGAAAAGAATAAGCAGGCAGTGCGGCAGGCTGTAAGGCAGTCAGGCAGGACAATGGGCGGAAAATGGCAACAATAAAAAGCAAATAAAAATGCCAGGCAATAATTTTTGCTTTTAACTTGCCTGTGTGGAGAGTCTCAACAAAAATGCGAATTATTTGCGCGCAAGCAAGTACAACGTGAGGTCCAAAAGGACTGTGCGGACTCTGCGGACTCTCAAGTCGTGTCAGCATCCGGGGAATGCAGGCTACCAAGTAAAATTGCAAATCATGCAATTTGTGCGCACTTCGATTGCGAACTGCAAACTGCAAACTGCAAACTACGAATGCAATCAGCACAAACTGTTTGATTTATGATCAGTCAGTCCGATGGGGGTTTAGTTTAGGGGGAGCCCTATGCCGCAGCAGTTTGTACTAATTTTTCAAATCACATACAGTGAAAAAAGGCAGCCTGACTCGGCAGAAAAATTAATCATAGTTTGCCAGACGGAGAGGCCGCTCACAATCAATAACTCAAATCAGAGAGTTGCAACAGGAGGACGCCGAGGCATCTGCCTGGCCAGCTGCAACGTCTTAAGACGTAGTCGGACTAAAAGCAGTAATTATACGCGGTACGGCCCCCCCTTTCTAGCTGCATCTCCATCTCTCTCTATATCTGTCTCTCTCACTCCCTCTGGTAACATTGTTGTGCTAAACGATGGACGCTCTGGCAACGACTTCATCATGTTTTGCCTACCTTTTTGGCCTTTGCTTTTATCACTATTGCCTTGGCTAATTAGGTAAGGCGATACATGCCGGCGGCAGTTGGTAATTTTATTTGCTGCAACTGCAAATTAGCATGCATTTTACTAATTAGTTACGATTGTAAAAGCCTCCCCCCTCCTCCCTTGCCACTCTCCACTCACTCTCTTTGTGCCGATAGCAACTCCTCTCGAGGAGAATGCACTGCCCACTCGTCCGAGAAGTTGACTGCAAACTCGTATCTCAAGCATGTCAGCAAGCTGTGTATGAGTGTGTGTGTGTGTGTGTGTCCCTCTATTAGATACGAGCCAAGACCCAAGCAATTCCCGACTGCGGTTGCTCGTTGACTCGCACTCTTCTAGAGCTCTGCCCAGACAAGTTTATTCAAATGAATTAAATATAAGCTGACCAAAGAGACAGACAGAAGAGAGAGAGAGGGAAAGCAGAGAGGGAGAGGGAAAATCAATGAGATAAAATGAAAAATGAATTCGAATTGGAATTGAAAGAGTGTTGTAATTCCCTGAGAGTTCAGTGTTAAGTCAAGCATTGCAACATTTATTTACCAAGGCATAGCTTAAGATACAGAATAAATAACAGAAATCAGTGCAGAGCAGGCTTAGTCTATCTGCCTCTCTCACACTCTCTCCCCCCTCTCTTACTCTTTTGCTTTTAATGCCAGTACCTATCAACTGTCAAAGAGTAAAGTCTTCAACTCATTCTGACACGTTTCATTAATAATATATGCAGCTTGTGACTAACTCTACGCTTAATAATAACCACAAGCCAAACAAGTCATTATTAATTCATACAAATATTTAAACAAATACAAAAATACCCATACAGCATGTGTCTGTATTTTTAGCCACATACATGAATAATCAGCAAATTGCTGTTCAATATTGCATGCATTTTAACACACACACACGCAGAATCGAAAGAGTTTATTTTGTAAGCACAATTTCAGTTACATATGCCGATGCGTCGGCCTGCTACACATGTTGTTGACATTCCGCCATATTATTTATATATTTTGTTAACAAATATTTGTGCCTTTTCAAAGCGAGCAATTTATATATTGAGTGCGCTGCCCCCTCGCTCCCCTTTCCACACTTTCCCTTGCCTGATGCGCAGCAACATTAAACACGCGCAGTCTACATTCAGTTTTTAATACCCTTCACTTTTGATAAGGGTACAAGCAACTTAGAGTGGAAATGAGACACTTGATAGAGGATGACTTAAGCCTTATTGAATATGCTAATAGAAATAGAACATTGAAGTGCATTCTATAATATTAAAATTTCTATATTTACTCTTTTCGAGCCTTTTCATATTTCTAATTATTCAATAACATTTTAAATTATTTGTTGATGCCTTTCTAAAGATTTCTTTGAGAACTACAAATTCTGATAATTTCCTAACTATAACATCTAAAATTTTTCTGTAATTTTATATAGAATATGCCCCGACATAGGTGCAAGTCCTATTCTGCCTCTTTAAGAACCTTAAGGTATTTTAAATATAACTTATTATTTCTTGCTCTTTAAGATTGTTGCTTGCAGATTATCATAAACATTCCTTGAAGATTACCTCTTATAGATACCAGTCTTACTTTAGCTCTCTTAGACTCTCTTATTTCATGCTCTTTCAATTCGTTCTTTGATTCACTTTAAAACATTAATTTAAGAACTTCAAATTCTAAAAATTTCCTAACTGTAATACAATCCCAATTTATTACATATAGAGTATTTTCTCGCAATAGATACTCCCTTCCTCTCTTAGCGTTTTTACGGCATTTTGTTCGCTAACAGAATCAAACAAACAAATCAGACAAAAAACTTGATGGGCAAAATGAACGAATATAATTTGTACACATGTACGAACACATGTAATACACACGCACACCCTCACACACACACACAGATATCAGTGTGTATGGGTTTCCGCTGCAGATAACAAACTAAGAGAAAAATTTGAAATGGAAAAAAGTATTATATATCGCAATATAAATATAAATGTAGAGCATTGTAATCGCCATATACGACGCGATGCGATGCGATGCGTAACAAAAACAAATATGCTAACACTTATTGTTTTTATTTATTTTCAGCGACAACTATGCAGTTTTTGCTTTCTTTCATAAATTGTTATACAACAACAACAAAAGCAGAAGAGGCAAAAATTCATAATCATAATCAAACAAACAACGTCGCCCTCCGGGCAGATAGTGAAAGTTAACCGTTTTTTTTTTTCAGAGCTTCATTCAGCTTTTTTTTCTATTTTATTTTCAGTTATATCTTTTTTCTTTAATACTCGGGAAGCTGATGATGACGATGATGACGACGATGAGGTTTGACTATGGGCAAACATTTGTTCAAATCACATGAAGTAGTCATTCATTCATTCATTCATTGATGAAGACATTGGCATTGCATAAGCCGTAAAATTGCCAAAACTCAAGAGGGAAGCGGAGAAGGGGGAGACTTATTTTTAGCAGAAAGTTTGGCAAAAAGCAGATGGGGTTAGCAGAGTGAAACGAAGAAGATTAACGCAGTGAATGTTAGCAAATCGTTAGGGGTGATTAAGTTGTATCCCTGGCAACAATAAGGGGGGAGCTTCTCCTGCCGCCAAGCTTGGCAAAGTGTTTTCCACAAATTTGCCCAATGAATGGCAAAGTTAGTGCAAGTTTTCTTTTCATTACAGACAAATTGCAAGTAGGGAGGGAGTTTCGCAGCTAGTCGATTTAAGCAGCTTTAATTAGACAAGAGCATGTATTAAGTAAGCTTTGTGAAATTCGAGGCGGAGCTATTTAGCCATAATCCTCTTTTTAATGATTTAGGTTTTGCTCTGAATAACACTCAATTAAAGCTAAATTTACAAGGCAAAATCTTTAGAAAATTGCAGCTACTTTTGCTTGGGATTTGCTAATCCAATTTGAGAGATTTCTAAACAATTGAAACTAGACACAAAATGCTTCTCTTTTGAATTACTATCCCCCATTTAAATCTTCAATTTTTGTTGTAAATCTTAGGCCAAAGTTTTACACAGCAAAATCTGTAGATAATTGCAGTTACTTTTGCTTGGGATTTGCTAATCCAATTTGAGAGATTTCTAAACAATTGAAACTAGACACAAAAGGTTTCTATTTTAAGTTTGTAATCCAACTATCTACTAGCTAATTGGAATTCCCCTTTAAATCTTCCATTTTAGCTTCCAATCTTTACACAGCAAAATCTTTATAAATATGTAGCTACTTCTGTTCTAGATTACTTTATCCAATTTGAGAGATTTCCACAAAATTCAAACTATACACGAAAGGTTTCCTTTTGAGCTCTTAATCCAAACGCCCTTCAATTTTTGCTACAGCAGAACTCTCTCACATTTTTGCTAAGTGTATTTTTTAATAAATTGAATTCTGTCAGCTTGCAGAAATCCCTGTTGGTTTTGCCTGTCTACGCCCCATTCCTCCCTCCTTTTCCCTTCACCCAATAGGCAAATAGACCGAATCCCTTTCAAGCTGCTTTCCCTTTAGTTCTTTCTCTCTCTTTCATGCTCTGGCTAAATTTAGCCATTTGCATTTGCCGGCGTGCAGCAATTTTGGCCAAAGTTTTCTAGCCATTTACCTCACTCTCTCTTACTCTGAATTCTGCTACTCCTTTTGTTTATAAACAAATGACCAAATATAATTAGAGTACCTCGTCAGCGGCAGCTTGGAAAACAAAGCAGGTGTCAGCAGCAAACGAATAGCAAACAAACCAGGCAGGCCGAGCAAGAGAGGGAGACAGAGAGATGGAGAGGGAGAGCGCAGTGTGGACTATGGGCTTGAGTAAATAAATAGCTGTAAAAATCTTTAAAAGGCCATCAGACGGTTGTTCACCTGCGACTTGAGGCGACGCGCTCCACGTCGTTTCTTGGTCAACCTTTTGGGCCGACTGGCCAAGCCCAAGTTCTGGTTGTTGTTGTTGTGGCTGTCAGTTACGTTTGCGTTCTCTGCCTTTTCGCTGCGTATTTCGTATTTCTTTTGGGTTTTTTTTTTCGTGCGCCTTTTTGATTTTGGTTAATTTCTAACGTGCCAAGAATTTCATCCGCCCATTTCCATGTCAATTGGGTCCGGTACTCACTGCGTTGCGTTCTGTTTCGGTAGCTCGTTTTCGTTTTTTTTTTTTCTAAACAAACAATTTTCTTCTTACCAAAGTGTCGACCCACATAGTCAGTCAGCGAGGTAAGCCAAGCTGAGCCAAGTTATTCAAGTTAGCCAAGCTCGTAAGGGCCTCTTCATCTCGTCTCGTCTCATTGTGCTGCCTAATTACGGCTCAATCAACTAGCTGACTTGTGGCCAACTGCAGCTGGATTGCCTCAGACTCAGCCTCAGCCTCAGCCGCAGCCTCTGCTGGTTAGGTAACCGGCAGTTAATGACTTTACTGAAAGTCAAGACGGAACCCAGCGACGACAGGCGACAGGCGCGCACAAACTTTGCTCTGTGTGTTTGGCATGCCTTGAATATTTCGACGCCACCTGAATGCATTTTACACATTTTTCTGTTGCCTGCTGCAGCGGCTGCTGCTGCTGCTGTTGATGCCTGCAATTTATCACATGTTGCAGCAACAGCAGCAACACATACAACAACAACAAATCGACTTGAGCAACAGAGCAAACCTACACTTGGTTAACATTTTGCGCGCTGACATTTTTGCCCAACTGACTCATTGCCTTGTGCTGGGCACGGCGCAGCCCACAGTACTGTATGTACTGCATGTACTGGTATTATATAGCGCCGGATCTGTAGACGGATCCATTAACGATTAACCCATTAAAAATGCCAAGCCAAAAGGTGAGCAGAGGCAGCAACATTGATGAGGCTGCATTGAGAAGGCAAAGCCAAAGCCAACAGATGCGTTGCTATTGAATGGCTACACAGGGAGAGAGAGAGAAAGAGAGGGAGCCTGTGTGGTGTGTGTGTATGTGTGTGTGTGCGTGTTAATGATGATGCAACATTTGCCACAATTGTACAAAAAGCGCCCGTGGCGCATAGAGGCAAAAGTTTAATGGCCCGAAGGCCGAAAGCGTGTGGCTCTGGCCAACAACATCATGACAGATTCATTATACCCTACAATGTGCGGGGCATGTCTATAAGAAATAGGAAAACAGGCAACGCAGACATAGATACACACACACACGCAGCAACTTGCCACTTACATTGTATGCGCAGCGAGTTAGCGTTAATATGCGAACTGCCTCTAGCTATAGCTATGTCTAGCAATCTAAGCTAGGTGGAGCAGAGAGAGATAGAAAGAGAGAGAGAGAGAAAGACAGAGAGAGGGAGGGAGAGGAAGAGACTTTCCACTCCACAAATTGTTCTAATTATTTTTGCTATGTATTTTTGCAATTATTTATAGCACTTATAGCACTTATATATCTATATAATTTACTCGCGTTGAGCACCTTTTTTTATGGCACCCGGAATTACGATCATTTTTTACGATCTTTGCCAAGGGGTGACATCAGCAATAGCAACTCTTCTAATTGCACTTTATGGCTGCTTGATTAGTTAATCAATTATTACGTGGCTGCCTCACCTTGTCTCTTGTCTTATCTTGTCTTGGGTTTTCAATTAACGATCTTACCGAGAGACAATGGAAACGGAAAGCATTTGTTGTAATCATTGCTGAAAGGGTATATTTATTTTCAGCATAAGTTAAACAATATGAAAAACATTGCAATCAAACTTAGCGCATTTTATTAATGGCATAAGTTTTACATAATCTTCAAATTTTATTAATATCGACCCACTACAACATAGATAAGTCACTTTTCAGCAAAATTCTGATATCGTTCATGTGAAAACTTAATTTATAATAAATTTTACAGTGTCCTTTATATTGTAGTGAAATTTCATCTAAATCGTTTTACTATAACCTAAAGATATCATAGGAATAGTCCGTCTACCAAATTCCATAGAAAATTCATAAATCTCCCATAAATTAAATTCTGTAGACCTTCCATAGACTCCTTGTAACCTCTCTAACACAATAAAATTCTATATTATACCATATATATTTTCATAGAAAAAATCTGTGACAAATTTTGCCATAAACGAAAGTGTATAAAACCTTCGATATACCAAAGACAACCTCTGCTTATTGTTGATTTCCAACATTTTTTTTAAGAAACTTCTTCAGCGCGACAAAAGTTTAAATTGTCGCCATACCCTGTCATCAAGAGGCAGAGGGCAAAGGGGGGGTTAGCATTGTTGTTAGCGCATTGCGCGAAAATGTCAATGGTTTTTTGGAAAACGCGTTGCATTTGCATTGGCATTTTCCGATGCTTTTCGCTTTGGACACGGTTTAATAAGCAGCGCAGCGAATGCCAAGCGACAACAATTCGCATAGTGTCTATGTGTATGTGTGTGCTTGCCTGTTAGCCAGCTTTATGGTCGCTGTTATAGCCGTATTAAAAATAATAAATAAAAACTAGTCAAGTGAGGCAGACCAAGTTGAGAGCCAAAACCAAAAAACATTGCAACAGGTTTCTCCACTGGCCTTTTGCCTTATTAAATCTTCTGCTTTGCCATTGTTAGTTGGATGTCTCTCTATCTGTGTGTGTGTGTCAGTGTGTTTGTATTTGTGTGTGCCTGTTTCTGACAACGATGATTTGTGAGCGAAGGTTAGTGCGCGTCGTCTGACTTTTAACTGGCCTGGCCTGGCCTGGTCTGGCCTAAACCAAGAGGAAACCAATTGCAAATAATGAGAAAAAGCGCGAAACGATTAGAAGGAAAAAAGCGTATGAAAACTAAAGTAAATTGTTGCAAAATGTCGCGCAAAAGACGCGACTAATGTTTAGTGTAATACGAAGAAGACTAGGGGTCACCAAGGGGGAGGGGGGAGGGGAGGTGAGCAAGTTCAGCTATCGCACAAAGCACTCGACCAAGTTGGCAAACTTTGCAACTTTGGATGCTGCCCCAGCGAGTCTCTTTCTTCCTCCTTCTTCTTCTTCTGTCTTCCTTTTGTGCTTCCTGATAGCTACAAAATGCTCGAGCACAATGAGAACTACTCGCAGTGTTCTTAAGACAAGCTACCCCCCTACCCCCTACCCCACGCCCTGCCTCTACCCTTGCCCTTTCTAACACGTAATTCATTACGCGCTGAGATTCTTCTGATGCGGCGGCTATTGTGCTCCGACTTATCCAAAAAAAAGAAGTATATACATATATATATTTTGAAGATATGTAGATATATGTGTACACTGTACTTGGGGGCAGACAAAACGTTGTGCACACACACAGCAAGAGGAAGTCGCAGCGCGCACTCTGTGTGTGTTTGTGTATCCGTCAGATATCGCGCCAACTATTTGTATGCGTATTTGCCGAGTTGCTCATATTTTATGGCCCTCGCCGCCGCATAAACAATACACAGAAAGTACAGCAACAACAACAACAACAACAACAAATGTATTCAGCCAGATAAGCAGTTTTTTCTTTTCATTCTTTAGCTTATTTTTTATAAATATGCGGCCCACGCTGCCACTCAAAACTGACCCCCAGGGCACATCTTGTGTAGGGCCAAGACAAACACACACACACACACCTCAACCCACCCACACGGCAACAAGTTGCAACGGCTGCGCGAACTTAGCTGCTCAGTTTGTCACAATGCAGGACACGTGGCTGTGGCATGTTAGCTATAAAGCGACAATTGATGAGATACCAGGAGCATGTTGTGTGAATTTGTGGCAAATTTTGGGGGAGGTTTGCGTAGGGGGAACTTTACTATGGCCACGCAATTAGATAGTTTAGAGGGGTAGGTTAAATTACAGGCTATAAAATGCTTTAGAATTGTAGGGTTGAAGTATGGAAGGGGTTTCAGTAGTTTAGAGAACCCCAAACTTTAAAGAAACTACGCAAAGAATGTGCAGAGAATTTGTTAAGCAACATTTGTTACAGACTTGCAATTAAAACATAATATAAATAACTACAGGGATCAAAAAGGTTCTTAAGAATTTCGACTTAACGAGTATAGAGACGTGTATCTCAAAAAAGAATCTCAGCTTAAAAAGAGATTAGCAAACATGAGAATGAAATTTGATATAATCAGAACTAAAGAACTTTGCCACATAACATAAGCTTATAGCTTTGTATATATTCTCTTCTGTTTCTTGATTATATATAGCATATTCTTTATCATATTCCGCATCATATTGCATAAATATTATGCCACATCATATCGTATGACGTAAATCTTTGACTTTTTAAGCTTTTGCAACATTTTTGCAAGTTTCAATTAGATCATATCTAAGTTTGTGTTTTCCACAACTCGATCGACACTTTCAGCCTGCCTCGCTGTCCCTCTCCCTGTCTTTTCCCCTCCCTGCAGTACCTGCATTCTTGTACCTTGCCAACTCCCTTCCCTCTCCCTCTCTCCGGCTCCCCTTCATCGTGACAGGCGCTCCAATTTATGGCCATCGATACGCGTACTATAAATTGTGCCTGGGCTATTGATTTCTTCGCCACGTCGTTGTTGTTGTTGATTGTCTTGTTGTTGTTGTTGTTGTTGCTGTTGCTGCTGCTGCGTGTGTTGACAGTTGACAGTTGAGTTACAAGGTCATTATGTGTGCCTGTGTCAGTGGGCAGAGTTGACCAGCATTGGGCGTGCACTGCAAGTTGTGTGTGCGTCATGAGATACGAATGTATCTATGCCTGTGTATCTGTATCCGCAGCTGTAACTATGCGTGTATCCGTGCGCTCGCTAGCTGCGTGCGTAATTACAGTTAACACCAAAGCAATGCGAGCCTCAACCTCAACTTCATTTCCGCTAACTCGCAACGAAATCTACGAAATCTAAAGCGCGTAGCTTTTGATTGATGTGCCTAGGCACATCGTCCATCGTCAAGTTTGACAGGTAGCGCGAGCAGCCACAGCAACAAAAAAAGAGTGCACAAAAGGCTGGCAAACACAGACACAAACACACACACACACACACACACACACACACACACACACAAAAAAACCCATCAAAGTGTGAGACAACGTGTTGATCCCGCGCTTCAATTGAGCTGTCTTTGTGCGAGATACAGATACAGATACACAGATACAAGCGTATCTTTTGTTTCATATTTTCGCCCTCTCTTTCTTTCTTTCTCTCTCTGTGATGGATTTCCATATTTGCTGTGTGCCCACAGTGATTAGAAACAGCTCAGCTTAGAGCCCAATTAGTAAGCAAGGGAATTGTCCAAATATTTGAGCTACTTTACTTCTGCACTCTGTGTGTGTGTGACACATGGGAAAGCCGCTGCTGATACGATCTGATAAGCCGCAGCAGGTTCTCGAAGTGGGTCGACATCGTGCTGGAGGAAGACAGGGAGAGACAGAGAAAGAGAGAGAGAGAGAGAAGAAGAGGGGCGAGCCATGATTTTATGGACAGGCCGCAAGCCGAATGCGTTGCGCTTTCACCAAACTCTGCTGCAGATGCAGCACCAAAAGTAACATGATGCAGCAGACAGACAGAGAGGGAGAGAGAGAGAGAGAGGGGGAGAGAGAGGTAGAGAGAGACAGCTGGACAGACAGCTACTCGAGCTGGCTACGACAAATGCAGATACAAGATACAAATGCTGACAGCTACTTAATCGAAGTAGCCGCAACGAATCCATACACAGAGGGTGACCAAGGATGGGAGCTGAAGATGGAACTGGACACGGCAGGAGGGAGTTCCAAGTGAAACGCTGATAATGTTATGCACTTGCAGTGTCTCTTGGCCGCCTTTTCGTAAGTACCCAAGCAAAGCTAAAAAGCCAAAGATGAGTTTCAATTTCAGTTGTAGTTGGAGACGGACTTGGAGACGGAGCTGGAGTTGAAGACGGAGTCGGGTGCGATGAAGATGACTGCCGCATTCCACAAGATGCAGGCCCAAAAAACACACAAACGCAGAGGAACACAGAGGGAGAGAGACAGAAAGAGAGAGAGAGAGGGAAGAAAGAGACACAGAGACCCAAAGACTATATGGCTGTGGTCTCGTATAAATCGCTGTTAATGTGGTTGTGTTTGCTGCTGTTGTTGTTGTTGTTGTGTGCTGGGGGATACTGCAGGAACCAGTTTGGTTTGAATTTTATGTGTATTTGGTTGAAAATTTACGAGTTTGGCGAATAAAGCAGCTAAGAATTCAATGAACTCGTCTGCCGAACGGACTTCTAAGCCAGCAAAGAGCAGCAGCGGCAGCTTTCTCGGCTCGCGTGCACTGGGAGAAACAGTTGAGTGGCAAGTTCAAATTGTATGCAGAGCATTGTAATCTATGTTTTGTGTGCTGTATTAAGTCATGCACTGAGAGAAAAGTGTATGGAGAATCTAATTTTGAAAGCTTGTAACTAATTTTTTGCAGTGTATATAATTTTTAACTTATAAATATTTATCATCGATTTACTTGCTAACTTAATTTTTAAAATTTTATTATACGACAATTTGAATTTCTCTCAGTGCACTTGTACATACATCTGTAGTTTAAACGTTTACACTGACCATGTCTATGTACAACATGCAACCGAATTTATATACATCTACTTAAAGCAGGCCTATGTCGCCTCACACTCACTCGCACACACACACACACACAGAGCGTTGCATATGCATGCTGCAGGCTCCTCTGGTTATGCAAATGTTCTTCGCTCTGCTCTGCTCTGCCCACCCGCTGCAAGCGACTCTAAGCAGAAATTGCTTTCGAATTGGTTTGGGCTTACGAATTTTTATGCCTGCCTCAAGAGGCAGCAACAAAAACAACAACAACAGCTCGCACTGCATGTTGCCAATGTTGGTGCTGCAGTCGTGTGTTGTTGCTCACTTGTAGCTGCAGGTTGTAGCAACATTTGTCTTGTCATTGCAGTTGTAGATTCTTTCAGTTGAGTCTCTCCCCCCTTGGCAACCTGTCCCTCCCACTGGCACACCCCCTGTCGCTGCTTGGCAATTAGCCGCATCCACTCTGAGCCCATTGGCCATATTAGCCTGACTACTTTAGGCCGACTGCATTTGCGACTCCACTTGATGCTCTGCTCGCTCGTCTGCTTAGGTCGTTTTGCTCACTTTTTGCTCGTTTTTGGTCGTTTCTCTAACACATTTTTAATTGTCCGCCACGCAGAATTTGCCCAACTCGCTGTGAGTTGGCTGAGTTATAATTAAACTGCAGCCACAGCAACAATTTATGGCTAAGAGCCCGGTATTTAAGTATTAATTGCCATCATTTGTGGCCCTCCCCCTTTTCCCCCTCTTGAGGGGAAGACGCCAAAAATATACCACAATTATGTGAAGTTAGGGGTACCCCCCTCTCCAGAGGGGCTAAGTTGCCTGAGAAAGTTAAACATTTACTTAAGGAAGTCAATTAAATTAAATGCAGCCAATTATAGAGCTTAAAACTATCGCGTAATGCGTAGCCGATGTAAGACGATCATTTGTGATCGAAAGTTGAAAGTTTAAGATTTTCAAAATTTTGTGTGTTATATAGAGATGATAATTATGAAATATCTTTAAATATTTTGTTTTAATGAAAAGATCTAAGCGAATCACTTGATCCATCTATAAAATATTCCAATTGAATTTATATCAACACGATATGATCACACATTAAAAGAAAGAAGGGTATTTTAACTAATTGAAGTCAAATATAATCGATTTTATTTTATAATATTAATCGATAGCTTCGAAACTTATTATTATAATTCAAATTTAAAAAAGAAAACTTCATTTAATTTAAATAAAAAGAAAAAGCTTAAAGCTTATATCTCTTAGATATAATCGTACATACTATATCAAGTATTATATAAGATATATCAATCTTCCTTCATCTATTAAAAAAAATAAATTTGAAATATCCGATTTTAATTTAATATCTTCACACAAATTCTAAAATGCTTTAAAGGAATTTTGATTTATATACAATAAATCCAAAAAAATACTGAAGCAATCAAAACAAACCTAGAAAAACCCCCAAAAAGCTCATAGATTTCTTATCGTAAATCGAATATAATTTGATATGATCTTTGTATAGCTACCAATATAACTGGAGTGTGTCATCACTTTTATGGCTTAAGCGCGACTTCTTTGCGATATAGAGAGCCTATCGCACTCTCTCTCTATATATATACAAATGTTATTTAAGCGAACGGGCACGCACACTCACTGCAAAAACACAATTGAGTTTATGGTACAAGATGTGAAACAGGTCTCTCGTTCGCATACTTCTGCTAGCGACTGTGAAACGCGAAACTGCCACTCGAGTTACTCAAAAGTTCTTTCACAACTCTAGACACGGGTTGAGGTTGAGTCTTGCATAGAGAAGAAGAAGAACAACAACAACAGCTTGGACAGCAGCATCGCAATCGGACTCTACGTGCCTTGTCGCTAGCCTCTGCCCCCCGCCCATCTAAACTGGGGGCTACAGGTGCTATTCGTATTTGCAGTTTCCGTTTTCAGCTAGTCTGTACGGAATGCCTCAGTTATCCAGTGTGCTAACTACAGTTACGAACGTGCTCAACGTTTTGGGACGACATTAGATTACAGCCAAGTTAGCTGAGCCGAGAACTTTTGATAGTATCTCTCTTCTGGTAGAACTCTAACCTCGAGGCATGTGTAACTATCTGTGTAACTGCTTTAATCAGCCTATTGACACGTGGCAGAAGCTGCCGATTTTACAATTTTTTACATTTTGGCAATTCTTCAGTTATTTCTGGGTTTTATTTTTAGCCTATTGGCTGCAGTCGATCTACATTTCTGGGCCGAAGAACGTGACGACGTGCGAAATGAATGAATGATTAGCGCCCCGGCTCAACTCATTTCTCGCTTTGCTGGCCAACATTGTGTGAGGTCAACGTGAGCAGAACATAAATCAGCAGACAGAGAGAGACAGGGAGATAAAGAAAATGGGAAAGAGAGGGAAGTATGACAGCGTACGGTCGGTCATGATGTAAGCGAAGTCATAATGCGTGTGTGATTAATTTATTGAAATTAACATAAATGGCAACAGCTTTAACTTTTACTCACTACTGACTCCCTGCCCCTCTTCCAGCCCCCTTCTTCCCTCCCCTCTTTGCTGTGTCACTGGCCGCATAACGACCCCCTGCAGACACCTTCTTCTTGACTGCCATACCGACCCTAGCTCGGGCCCGGACCGACATTAATAATTAAATTTAATTGCCAATGCTGCTTCTTAATGATGCAGTCCGAAACAGTTAAGACCAAAGAGCGAAAGAGACAGCAGGAGAGAGAAAAGAGATGGAGAAGAAACCAGCAAGGTAGCTCACTCTCTAGACTAGCGGCAAAAACGAAACCCGTTTTCAAATGAACATGGAAATTAAACGAATGCCGCGTTTTATTAAATCAACAAAAAATAAAAACTGTGAATGAACATAAAGCAGAAAAAAAATGACAGACAGACAGACACCCCATAAACATGGGCGGCAGCACTTTTACTTCTTCTTGACCGGACAGGTTTGTGTGACAGGTGTGTGTGTGCGAGTGGGTCCCCAAAACGGGTTGTCAAATTTTTGCGAAATTGCCACAAGTGAAGGGCAGTACCGCTAGGGAAGGGGATTTCCCAGACTTAGGCAACCATTTACATAATATTTCAAGTTCATTTAACAAAGTAAATCATCTTTATAAACCATAAATCCTCTAACAAAAGAGGCTACCAAAATATCTTATACATTTTCCAGCTCTTTTGGGGTAGGTCCACAACAGATAAAAATTTAATGGTCTCCCTGGGCACATAAAACGCATTTGAAGTCATGTCTAGAGATCATTTCGATAGCCTTACCGATAATTACAGGAAATACGCAATTTCAGTAGTCGAAAACTAATCGCCTTAACATTCTAAACGCAACATAACCTCAATAAAAATACGAAATTATGCAAACCTACTTGAAGCTCAAATCTTAAGTCAATTAAAGACATTCAAGATTTTAATAGATTTTAAAACGATAGTTTATAGCACTCACACACACACGCGCGCAGATTAACCGTTTCGAGAGACCCCAACAAGTTTTAACTGCGACAACTTGAAACTTAACTCTTTTTTTTTAGAGAATGTAACGTTTTATTATCGATCTTTCGTTCAACGAACTATGGGCGGACTGCTCTATATACCAGTTCTTTTGCTAGTTTCTACTTTGATTATGTAGATTTAATAAAATAGCAGCCTAATTAGCGCATCCATAAGAGACAAGAAAGCAGAGACTATCTGCGGTATCAATCTCCGAAATCTTCTACCTCAGCTCATCCAACTATCTCCTGTACTGCCCCGCGAAAGTATGTCATCTAACGGGTGTCCCCCTCTCTCTCTCTCTCTCTCGCCCATATAGCCCCAGTGATAATTAATAAATTTTTATTTTGGCTCGTTTCTAGGCCAGTACGCTGGTTACTCTGGCTGCCTTTTGTCTCATGCTAAACCCAAACAAACCCGGCAGCAGACAGAAGGGGGTGGCAGTTGTAGGTAGCTAGGAGAGGCTTGGCTGCCATGGCAAAGGCACAAAACAAAAGCCTAGACGGAAGGGGACAAAAAGAGGGTAGAAAGGGGAGAGGGAGGGAGAAAGCTGCCTGTGCAGGCCACAGCTGTGCGACACGGACATGAAAATCAAATAAAAATTTATTGATTTTTCCCTCTCTCGCTCTCTCTCTCTCTCTCTCTCTCTTTCTCTCAGCTGGCGAAAAAACAAAGCCAAAGCCAGAAGGAAACGGCCAATAAAAGTAATTTGCAAGCAAACACACAAACAAACACACAGGCAAAGACAAACACAAACCCACACACACCCATACACAGACAGCGACAGCGGGCAAAAACAAAAGCGCTCGCAATGCGCCAGAAGAAAGGCCAAAAACAAACATGCAAAAACAAAAGCAAAACAACAAAAACCAAATTCGTTTCTCCGTGTGTGTGTGCTTGTACGCTGCCAAAGTCAATGCACGCCGCCCAAGCAAGAAGCAGCAGCAAAAATAACAACAACAACAAAAAGTGCAGAACTCAAACACGCCAAGTGGGGAGGGGGAATGGGCTCCAGAGGGTACCCGGCGTCGTTTGCAGTGTTGTAAATGTCAGCTCGAGTTAACGGCGCTCCACGCGGAACACACACGCAACAACAACAACAACAACACAAGAAAGAAATGTTGAACAACAACAAACAGCAGCAGGTGCCGCCGTCAAGGTTCTATGCGAACTTCTGTCGCTGCCGCTGCCTCTGCCTCTGCTCAGCCTGTTCGATGGCCCACCTTTTTGTTGTTGTTGCTGTTGTGCCTGCTGGTCGCGTGGCGGCGACACTTGACGTTCAGTTGATGCGACGACTTACCCCGCTGCCGCTGCCGTTGGCGTTGTCTCTGCTGCCGCTGCCGCTGCTGCGCTGCGCTGCTCTGCTTTGATTTTGCTGTCAAAACGTAGACTGAGGATTATTGCACTGACTCGAACGAACACGTCGGGACACGTCGTCGACGCGCTGCCACCGAAAAGGGGCAACCACTTTGTAAATATTGTGCGGGCAGGGTGAAGTTAGAGGCGGGGGGTGAGGTAGATATACACGGCGCACGCTTTGATTCGATTTGTTTTAGTTAATTTTTGGAATTGACGCTAATAATTTAAAATTGTATGCTTATTATTTATTCTTAATTTTATTTTTATTTATTTTTCACACATATTTTACGTTTATCGAAGCAAAACTCACAGCTGACTGTGATTTTTTTCTCTCTCTCTCTTTTATTGACTTTCTTCTTTGTTGCTCTTCTTTCTTGCTTCTTTTGTTGTGTTTTCACGCGCCCTCAAACACGCAGACACACATACGGACACGCACACGCGCTCGAACGAACGGACGAACAAACAAATAGTACGGTGCACCTGTGTGTGAGAGGATTTTGCGTTGCGTCGTGCGCAAGTGGAGTGGAGTGAAGTCAAAGAGAGATGGCAACACGATTCGCTCAGCACGCGCTCCACTTGTCCGACTGCTTCGACGGCCGAAAATCAACTGACGCAGCGCAACGCAGCGCGCGACCCAAAGGCAACGGGCCAACTTGTGCTGTGCCGGCTCTGAACGATGGTTGGCAACGCGACGCGACAACATGTTCGTTCGTTCGCTTGCGCTGCATCGCGTTCGATGTGGGAGTGTGCGCTGACCCTTGTCGGCTTTGGGTTTTCGTTTTTGTTTTGCTTCTTTCGCTGCCGCGATAAGTTTCTTTCTTTCTTTCTTCTTTTATTTTGCGCTGCGGGCACCGGCGACATGAATTTCTTAGAGCCGGAATGACGAATGCGCACCCGCATTAGCAAGCGAACTGGCATATCGCTAAAGTGCCCAAGCGCAGATTTTACTTTACTTTTTTTCGAATTTTTCGAAATATCTATGAAAATTGGAAACTTCCTTACTCTTATCTTTATATTTTAGTAGTCTATCTGTAAGACATAAGCATTTAGTATATAATATAGTTCTGCATTAGACCTTTCTTATCTAAAACCAATTTGAAAACTACGAGACTACAAAATAGTAAAGTAACAAAATTCTATTGAACCTTTCTTATCACAGTAAATAACTTTAAGAGTCATACAAATTGATTTTTTTCTCTTCAACAAAGCAATTAGTTTTATCTGATAGTTCTAAATTGAGCTGAAATTTATAGCTTGACACACATAAATTTTTTTGTTTTTGTCCTTCTAAAGTTGTATATCTTTAAAGTTAAGACAGAAAATAAGTAAATGTTTATTAAGCATAGAGGAATTGAGTTACTTTGTATATTTATTTTATTTATATTTTTAATTATATATTAAAAACTCCCCGCAAATATTGCAATCTTGCCAATTTCTTTGAAACTGAGAACATTTCCAACGAACCTGTTCGACAGTCAAACAAGTTGCAGCCTCATTGTTGCAACTGCAACTTGCTCGTTGCCGGCATCTCGCCAAAACAAACATGTTGCAAGTGAAACACTTGACGTTTGCCGTCGATGCACGTGGCTCATTTGCATATGCGTGTGCAAGGGTACGTGCGTGTGCATGTGTGTGCGTGTGTGTGGTTGGGGTATCTGGGGGGCAAGTTGACAAAATTGCGCGCAATTTTCACAAATATTCGCGAGTTTATTATGAGCCCCCTGCTGAAATTGTATAGCACAGTGTGCCATAATGGAGAACAGCTGTATTTGGTTAATACTATTATAGCGCATTTATAACGCACATTTATGACACTTCTTTGCATGCATAATGAAAAACAAATGCATTTCAGTTTTGCATTCTTCCAACTTGTGGCAAACTGTCCCCTTTGACGTGTGTGTTCGCTCTGCGGGGAATATTTTACCAGGCTAAATATTTGCACAACTGTGTTCGCTTATCGCTTGAGTTGACCAGACCCAGTTTGGACTTGAAATCGCATACAATATATATCTGAAATAAGGTATGCTTGGGGTAATCGAACATACGCTTGATAAGAATAAAGAATTTTACAATTACTTTGAATTAAATTCTTAAAAAATAACATAAGCTTTATTAATAAACATAATATATCATATTTTTTTTATTTTTTATGCATACTTTTAAAATTTGGAATTCTACAAATATTTGGAACTAAATCAAAAGAATAGAAAAATTTATAATACATTTATTTTAAAGAATTTAAATATTTTATTAAGTTTTAATTTAATTTAAAATTTTACTTAAATATTTTCTTATTTTCAGATTTATTTTTCATCTAAATTTTTAATGCATACTTTTTTAAAATTTAGAATTTAATAGAAGGACTTATAATACATTTAAATTATATATTTTAGAGAACTTAAATAAAAATCTTTAGAAATTTTATTTAGTTTTAATTTAATTTCATTTAAAATTTTACTTATTTCTTAGTTTCTTATTTATTATAGATTTATTTTTCATCTAAATTTTTCTTTTCCTTCAAAAAGCTTTTGAAATTTTCTTTCAACCTTTTTTATCTCCTCTTGTCTTGTTCCTAAAATTTCTGGTAGATTTTTCTAACTCTTTTCCTATCTTCTTTTTCCATATCCTCTCTTGTTTGATTCCTACTAATCTGTCTAGATTTTCCCACACTTAACTTCCGAAAATTCCTCAATCGTTTTAAAGAAATTTCCTCAAAATTGACAATTTCTGTCGCCATCAGAAATGCATTTCGATTGCTCCAATTTCCGTTCAAGCTGGCCACTCTGCCACCTCATACCTCCCTCTCCCTGTGCCCCTTTGTCACCCGTCCCATTTACGGCAGTTGCACTTTTCATTTGTTTGCATTTTCCATGCACACAGAGAAAAGACAAACGAGAAGAAAAACTCCGGAACGAACTCGGAACTCACAGAACTGCAATCAACTTTTCTTTTCCATTTTTTTTTTTTTTTTTGGTGCAAATTTCAAAGTTTTCTTGGCTACAAAACGAGTTCAGAAGTTTTTCACTATTTGTTGCAGTCTATTGATAAAGTTGCCCCACCGCGACCCCGTGCAACATTGAGAATATGTGGTAAACACACATACATATGTACATATATTCTCTGAGGTTACCACACTCCTCCACCCGTTTTGCTAGTGTCAACTCGCGACAACTCTCTCTGCCCATTTCTCTAGTCTCCAGTCGAGCTTGAAGATGAATTTCGCACAAATAATAATCAAGATGTTCCCACTCGACTGCAGCTTGACTCGATTCCCCATCTCCTTTCTTCCCCCTTCTGCTGTCTGACAAAAGTTTCTTCAGGCTTCATTAGGTTTTTGACATAACCTTTTGCTTAAGCGTATTCGGGTCAAGTCATTCGGGCTTTCAATAAAAGCGCAAGCTTGCCATTTCAACTTGTTTGTCTCCCCGACTTTTGAAATGGGTTGCACTGGTAGGAGAGGGTAGCATGCAAGGAGCTATAATACCTATTGATTTTTATAGCAAAACAAATGCTTCGATTGTTGTGAATTTGATGTATTCTTAGCTGGAAGTTGAGTAGAAATCACTCGCCATAATGTATGTTTTGTGGTATTTTAAAAATCGATATGTTATCGGAGTGTTATCGATAAGAATCGAAAAATTATCGACAGAAATTGAATTGTTGTCGATAAGAATCGAAATTTTATCGATAAAAATCGAAATGTTATCGATAAAAATCGAAATGTTATCGAAAGCTTGGAAGCCTGGTTTGAAAGCCTTAATTAGACAGCATTAAAATCAGTGAATAATGCAGTATAATCGATATATTATCGATACTCCCAGAGCGCACTAAGCCATGCTTAGCCGCCGCTTTGCCCATGCCTCGATTGGCTGTGCGTCGCTGCCGCTGCTGCTGCTGCTGTTGCTGCCAATTTGCTGGCCAATTGAAAATTCAATGCACGCCCCGGACAAAAAACTCATTTGCAACACTTCACGCAATGCAGGCGATTTCGATTTAGCCAAGATCAAGGGCGATAATAAAGCCCGCGGCCGGCAGCGTCTGCCTCGAGTTGCTGCAGCAAGTTGCATTTTACAGTGCCGAATCGTGTTGCGTGTTGCGCGTTTGCTGTGGCGCGACTAAAAATAGCCCACAGGCAGCAGCAGCAGCAACAACAACAACAGCAACAACAAGCTGGCCTTATCCCAGTTGGCTGATCTTTACGCAGCAACAACTGCGATCAACAACAGCAACAACAATGGGGCAGCAACAACATTCCTTTCGACATTTAATTAACGATTGCGATTGCAATCAATGCAGCGCAGCTTGCAGCAAGCCCCCCCCCTCCTGCCCCCTTTTTCTTTCCCTCTCTCTCTCTTTCTCTCTTCCTGTGCACTTTTGGTGGCCCACAAAGCTGACAAATACTGTAATTAATTTTAATTGCAGCGATTGGCGCCCATCTACGCGTCTCATTAAAGTCGCCACGAGAGACTGCAAGGGCACAGGGGGAGGGGCAGCTTGCCACTTACTGGCCCAGGATCAGAGGGGGCACGTTTCGGTACGTGTTTTTGCACCTAATTGCAACATTTTTGTGCATTGCCTGCGATTGCGTCAATGTTGTCTGGCAACAGCAATAAAACGCTCAACAAGGCAGCATAACAACAATGGTTGGGCGGGGGAGGGGAGGGCAGAGGAGAGAGGGAGAGGAAGTTGCAGAGGCAGACAACAAGCAGAGGAGCCTCGCGCTGCTGTTGCTGCTGCTGCCATTGCTCAAGTGCAATAATAATATAAAATACTTTTAGTATTCCAGTTCATTGAACGTGCACAAATCCAATTAGATTTGTAACACTCGCTCTAGCTTGCTCGCTCGCTCGCACACACACACACACACAGACACACCCGCACAGCCAGCCAGTTGAGTGCAAATGGCATGCACAAAAAATCGTAGCATACTTTTGTGCGCTACCAAATTATGCTAGTCAATTTGCCAGCAACACAACTTTTGCATGCTTGTGGCTGGCTCTCGGTGCGTGTGTGTGTGTGTGTGTGAAATGACTATGCAAGTGCACAGCTGTATGTGTGTGTTTGTGTGTGTGTTGCCTGGCAAAAAGTTAGACTTGTCTGGCAATTACAGCTGCATGCCGCAGCTCAAGTTAATATTGATTATTGATTTTGACATTTTAGCTATGAGAGTTTTGATTGGTTTTTAATGAGCAGGGTAAATATCTACCAAAATATCTTTTATTGCTGGTAAGTTGACATATTTCGCTTGCTAAGAGGACTTAATTCCCCTGCTTTGGTAAAGTATTTCACCTGCTAAGCTGACTTACTTTACTTAGTAAGGCAACTTCTTTTGCTTCATAATGAACATATTATGTTGACTTATTTCTCTTGGTATGGTAATTTATTTCACTTGCTGTGGTGACTTATTTCGCAGCGGAAGGTAACTTATTTCGCTGGTAATATTTTGGTATATTTTCAAAATTTTTATCAATCATTTAGACCTGAAAACTTTTCTTAATAAGAAAACTTTGCGTGCCTTCCACAATTTGCTTTGCCTACTTCCCTCTCTCTCTCTCTCTTTCTCTCTCTCTTCTTCTACTGGTTTGTCGAACTTTATGCCATTTTCTACGCTGACTTTTGCCGCATTGCCTGCCCTGAGTGACTGCTCAATTAAGCGGTTTAATTACGCGTCGCAAAGGCCTTAAACCTCAATTGGCAAATGGAATGCGCCCTAATTAGTTCAATATGTGAATTAAACAAATAATGATTTATGAAATTAATCCACATTATGACAAAATTATCGATATGCTGTCGCGGCGAATTATATTGAAATGTTAAATGCAGGAAGCACCAGCAAATAATAATAATAAAATGTAATAAAAAATCTGTGTGTGTGTGTGAAGTGAAACCACAAAGCCGCAAATTCGCGGCGCATTCACGAAAGTTGGCAGTGCGCGCAGAGAAAAAAAAACGCAAAAAGGGGTGGCAAATTTTTCACAAACACAAGCAGACAATTAAGAAACCATAAACACATGCTTCACATGGTGTGGGGAAGCGCACAAACACACACAAACACACACACACACAAGCTCAGCTCGCACAAATGGCAGCCAAAAGTTACGAAGCGACATTTGAAAAACACTAAATAAGTCGGCGACGGATGCGACGGAGCGAAAGGATGTGAGCTGCCGCGCGACACGTAGCGCTGCTGCAGCGTCACGAAAAGGATTTGCATGTGAACTGTTATACGCTGTAAGGTAGGGGAGTGAAATGTATGATAGACTGGAACAGAAAAGTTGCCAATTCATCAAAGTTTTCCATTTCTGCCTGTACATAAACAGTAAGATCTTGAGATCTATAATAGTTAGAGCATTGAAATTTGGTATACTCATTAATAAGTTACTAAGACATATAATAGTATTTAAACCACTCCTTAAAGTTTACTGCAATTCTTGCTATAAGCAAACCAAAATTTGCAGTGCATTTATCTCAGTTGTTATATGAGTTAGCTCCTTCTTATTTAACATGAATGTAGTTATGGGGATTATTAATCACATAATCAAATTTCATCAAAATCCCAAGAGAAATAGTTGAGTAATACACGAAATAGTTTCACCATATTCAAAACATAGCACCTTCTTTCACGCATCTCTCAGCTCTGTCTAAGTATCTCACAGTCGTGCACTCTGCCGTTAGTATTTCTCGCATCTTACAGTCAAATGGTTCTTGGTACTTCCTCTCACCAGAGCAGCATCCTCTGGCAGGGAGGGATATATGAGCAGGCAATGACATGACTTGGCAGCAATTTCTATTTGTGTATGTCCTTCCGACCCGCAGTTCGAAATGGATTGTGACAAATGGGTTGGGCTCCGGCTCAGAAAGGGGCGTGGCCAGACAGGTGTTTTGCGGGTAAAGCTGCTGCAGGTTAGGTGTGATGTGAGGCTGCGAGTGTGTGTGTGTGTGTGTTCGCTGTGTGTGTGCCAGGGCAGCAGCAGAACAACAAGCGGCAGCAGTTGCAGTCAACTCTGACGCAGATTTATGGGTTCAACTTGAGTTCTTTATTGAATATTGCGTAGAGTTTACGACAACAGGAACTGTCTGACTGTGCCAGACATACAATTCGGGGGAAATTAAATTTTATAGGGTATATTTCATGTTGTTTTAGAAACTTTAATAAAGGTTTAGAAAGGTTAATAAAAGGTTTTGAGTTCTTAGGTTTTTTGAAGTATTTAGTTCAGTTAGGAATGGATGAACTATTTAAAATTAAGGGAATATATTGTAGTATATATAAGATCAGAAATATATAACCTCAATTTTCGAAGAGCAAGCCTTTCCTCCATTAGAAATTGTTCACTAATTTTTAAGCTTATTCGTATCATCCTTTTCAACTTCAAACTACCCATTCAAATATATTTCAGGCTCAATTTTATATGCAGTCTATCTATAAATTATTATTATACACATATGCATCTATAGCCCTCTAACTAATCTATATCTAACCTCAAATTGATTGATTTCTCCCTTCATTTCACACATTGCATTAGAGCTCCCCTACATTTTGCAGTTTTCAATCGAGTTTAAAGCTGCCCACACACACTCCCCCCACCGACACCCCTTCTGCACACACCTGTCTGTTACGCCTGGCGACGCCGGCTGAGCATCTGCCACAGTGTGTCCTTGTCCATGGCTGGCATCGCCATCATAATTAGTATCCTGTGCAGACATGTGTATGATGCATGCGTGCGTGAGTGTGGCTCATCCTGTTGCCAAAGATACTGTTGTTGTAGCACACACACACACATACACACACTCACCTACACGGACACAGTTAGGTAGCTTTGTTGTGCTCTGTGTGATATATCGGCTTTTAAGCCGACTGCGGCCTGTTGCAATATTCCCCCACAAACTTCTGTGCGACGCTTAAAGGACAGAAACGCATGAATAATGTCAGGCAATTTTGCAGACACCCCTTAAATTGTCCACTGTGTCCACTGTGTCCCAGTGGCTCCACACAGAGAGAGAGTGAGAGAGAGGACTTCATTAAACTGTAAAAATAGAATTAGGCCAGCCTGCAGGACGAGAGAGTGAGAAAGCCGAGCAGCTTAATTACAGCTCAGACCTCAATTAAAGCGAGATAGAGAGAGCGGGAGGGAGTGAAAGAGACCGAGATTGCAGGAGCAAACATTTTCACATTTGCCCCCGAAACAGCAGCAGCAATAACAACAACAATAACAACAACAACAACAACGAAGGCAATGGCAATAGAAATAATGATGATGATGGGCCATAAAACACCTTGGCTAATTTGCGCAAATTGTTTTGCAGTTGCACCTGACGAGCGACAGGTGAAAATTAATGGAAAGCACGTAAGTGAAGTGTATTGCTGGAGTGGGAAGGGGAAGAGGGGATTGTAGGATAATTGATAGCCATAAGAGAAGATTTAGAGTTATCTAAAAGCTTGTAAACTGTGATAGATGAAAGCATTTATAAGGCATATATATTCTTGATCTATTTACAGATTTTACAACAAGTTAGGAGGATGGAAATTCGCGATAATTGAAAGACATAAGTAATGGATTAATAGAGAGTTGGATAAATAAATACAACTCCTATAGAGCATATATATTCTTGATCCGCTGACAGATTTAGATCATAATAAAGGGTATGGAAATTTGGAATATTTGTAAGACATATAAAAGATAAGAATGCATTTTGAAAGCATCTACTGGGTGATAGGTAAAAGCTTTATAATGTGTATAGAGTATATATATTCTTGATCCATTGACAGATTTTGATCAAAATAAAGGGAATGGGAATTTGGGATACTTGTAAGACTTAACAAATTTAAGGATTCATTTTAAAGCTTTTACCGCATGATATATATATTAGCTTTATAATGCTTATAAATTCTTGAACCGTTGGAAGATGAATCAACTAGCTTTGCGAACTAGTTTTTGTTCATTCAGAGCCATAGCAGCATTTGTATGCTTTAGTAAGCCTGCCATGTGCTGTGAATAGTTGAAAAAATCTATAGATATTAAAGCTACCTAAACTAGTTAACCAAATTAACGGTATTTTTAATGCTATCTGCCCTCGCCAACTCTTTAAGCCATGCGCAAAGCCTTTTTTTGCAGCCCAAAACTGTTGAATTTTAAGTCGCATCGCTGCATGGGATTTTGGGGGACCTGCACATAAGTCGCTCGTTAGTTCCGTCCGTCCGTCCGTCCGATCTGCACGTTACACGTAATCGTAATCGAAAGAGCCGGGAACAATGTGTGTGTAAAGCCAGTTAACGGGACAGCCGGAGGATTTGCAGCTGCGCTGGTGCATCGTGTGTGCGTGCATGTGTGTGTGTGCGCGCACATGACGCTAATGGAAGCTACAAAGTGCTGTACCACGATGCGCTACCCGCTCTCCTACCCCCTACCCAATCCTCCTGCTGCACGACCTCCCGAGGCAGTCGCAATAAATTTGCAGCGCCAAAGTGATAATGAAAGTGTTTCCTTCCGTTTTGGCCAAACTCGGCGCCAAGGCACAAGCGTGTGAACTAGAGAGAAAGAGACAGCAGAGAGGGAGAGGGAGGGAAAGGGGGAGGGAAGAGAAGGGGTTGAGGGATATTGAAATACACGAAAACACAAAGCAATTTATCAACACGACTCGAATGCTCTCACTTTGCTTTATCATTGTTTGGTTTTTTGGCTATGCAAATGCCTAATTGAAAGACAGAGAAAGGAGAGAGGAAGAAAGAGATAGAAAGAGAGGTGATAGGTGATTGAAAGAGACAATGTGTAAGAGAGATTGTATTGGCATATGTTTGCCTAGATACCAAAGATGAAATGGGAAAATATAGAAGAAATGGAAATATATTCGACAAAAGAAGAGCCTGTAATAATCGACCATAGGATATGCTATCTTTCTCTCTCTTATTTAGTTCCTTTAATTCTTAATTCTTAGTAATATATCATTCATATTCACATTCATGCTATAATCATGCCATATCGATAACTTTATTAAACTGTTCTCACCCAATCACATGCATAACATGGTTTAAACCTTACCAACTTCTCTCTTGCTCTCTCTCTCTCTCTATTTTCTTCCCTCTCTTTCTACACTTTAAGTGCCCCGTTTAAAACGATTCCCAAAAGCCAAGCTAGCAACTGGCGCCACATGCCACCTGCTTTGCCATCGCCAACGCCATCGCCATCGCCTTCTCCTGCCGGCGCTGCGCTTCGTCGCCTTCGTTGCACGTCTCGGTTACCCATTTCCTCTTCCCCTCCCTCCTTGCTTCTTCTTCGCCTGCGTCTCGTTCTTCGCTTGGCTTGTTTATTGTTTTCCGCTCAGCGAGAAATTCAATTTCGGAAACAAACAACGCACATGGCAAACAAATGAACGAAGCGCAGCAAATGCGCCAATTGCATTCCGTGTAAATCTTGCAGAGCGTGCCAGCGATTTATGCTCTCACCCACCTCAGACACCCCCACCCCCCCCCCTTCCCCTCTCAGCTAGTTGCGCGCTTAATTGTACGCTTAAACTAAACGCTGGACAGTTGCAAACAATTAGAGCTGCCCTCGCGCGCGCGTTCACAGAACGAGAGAGTAAAAAGGCTGCGAAATTCGCCAAGTTTTTCAAGCGCTCCCAAAGGGGATGGCAGGGGGGGGGGCAGGGGAAGGTAGCAGCTGCCCTACAGCAGAGCCTTTTAGTCCAGCTCTTGGTCCTTCTCCAGCTTCTCTTTCTCTTCCTCTCTCTCCCCACACTTCTTCTCCCATTGCACTTCGCTGTCGCTTTTCGCAACTTTCTTTGTTGCCTTTGTTTGTTTGCACATTTCCAACTCACCCGACCCCCTCCCCCTTCCCCTGCCCACCTCGACGCAAACAGTCGACGCTGCGTGTCGTGTGGGCATGGCATGGGGCATGGGGCAGCAGGCGCGCAACTATGACAAAAGATTGCAGTGCCAAAAGTTTCGGCGAAACGTTAATTAATTTTGCATGAACTGAGTGCTTGAACTCGACGTCGCTGCCGCAGTCGACGTCGCCGTTGCCGCTGTAGTTTTCCGCCAAGTGGTTTTTCTCTCGCAAAAGCAAAGAAACCTCACGCTGTTCATGCATTTTTCTTGAACTGCACGGCAATCCACGTGGCTGAGGGGGGGAAATGGAAAAAATTATTAAGAAAATATTATCACAAGTTGGGCTAGTTTTGTGTTATCTTTAGTGCGTTCTTCGCACTTCCCAGAGATGAGTTTACTTGGTTAAAACTCGATTTATGGTGGAATAGGTGACAAGTCAGTTGGAAAGTCTATTTTTTCAGTTCTTATGCTATATTCTTTTGGGAAGTGTGGCATGTTCTTTTGATAGGGTGAAAATATCTGAAGGCTCATATATTTACTTTGAAGTTCCTTGAGGTTTAATTGGGCTTAGTTTTATAGCAGCTAAGTATCTTATATTATCATTAAGTATATAATATGTTCTCAGCCCATCAACTACTTCAAAAAATGAACAATCTTGCGTCCCCTAAAAGCTCTCCTTATTGTTATTATTTTTTACAAATTTTAAGTTTCCTTCTGAATATTATCTAATCTTTCTTTATCTATATCTAAGCCGATTATAGCTTAGACTGTAAGATCTTATATGTATCTGCTTCTGCGCAAAAACTCTCCTTTTCTCTGCTTTTTTCTCTTTCACTTTTCCTTCTCTCTTCTTAACTTTTCCTCTATCTTTTTCTTTTTCTATCTTTCCTTCTCTATTTTTCTCTTTACTGCTCTCTTCTTTTCCTTCCTTCTCTTTTCTTCTCTCCCCCTTTCTTTTCAACTCTTTCTTCTCCCTCCTTTTCTACTTCTATCCTTTTCTTCCCTTATCTGTGCTTCTCTTTCCTTTCCTTCTTCTTTTTCTCCATTTTTCCTCATTCTCTTTCATTTTCCTTCTTATTAAATATACACCTATTTCACTTAAGTTTATCCCTGTTCCCTATAGCTATCTTCTACCCACCCACCTTCCTTGTGGCTATCAAAAATCCCAACTCTCTAAAAAGCTGTCAAAATTGACACGCTTTAAAGCCGTTTAGCAAGTGACGATTTTTAATGTCAGTCTCCAGAGTACCCCAAAGCTCTACTGACTCTTTAACTCTCTCGACTTTTAACTGCTCTGGCCCCCAGTTGCCCCCAACTCTCATGTTATCTCCCCCTCCCCCTTCTTTTTTTGGGGCCAAGCGACGATAATGGCGGTCATTAGGAATGTGTTTCACAATTAAGCGCAACATCTGCAGACACCACGCCCCTCCTTCTGCCACACCCCCTTCCCTGTAGGGGGTCATCTCTGCCTTTGGGGGATCATTCTTTTGCGCGCTTTGTGACCTTATGCTAATGAGGCAGGCGAATTGTCCAGCTAGGTTGAGCGATAAAAGCTTAGCTCGGGTTGCCGCTTTATGACATGTTTGGTCAGTCGCAGCAGGACACTTGGCAAGCAGCACAGGCGCGGGAGGTGCAAGGAGGAGAAGGGGGGGTTGGGTTTGGGGATGAAGCTACTCGCTCTGTTTATCCACTTTGAGCGTGTCTTCGTCGGCTTTCATTGATTGATGCAGACTGCAGGCAGCGGCAAAAACTGCCAACAAACAACTTTATTTAAAGCGGAATTCATGAAATATTCATGCTGCATGTGGCAGAGTCAACAACAACAACAACAGCGGCAGCAACTGCAACAGCAACTAGCAAAATGACCACAACAGCAACAACAACAACAACAACGAGAACAACCAGAAGGAGGCCTTGCCTGACAGGACAATGGCACAAGGAGTGGAGGCAGCTGACCATAAATTATGCCTGACTTTGCCGCTATTCGGAATGGCAACTGCAACTGCAATAGATCTAAGATGAATGCAATTTCATTATAACAGCTTAGCTTCGGGTCTTTCAAGCGGCACAATGAAGTGTGTGCCATGAAAGTAGTTCGCTTTTCAATTTTAATAAGCAAGAAATTGAGGGGGACTTAGGAGAGGGAGTGAAAATGTGTTGTATAGAAAGAGGGAGAACCTATAGAAGGAAACTTAAAGCGAAAAGCCACTGGAACAATGTACAATAGAAAAGAGTTATAGGTAAATAGATAAAAATATATAAATGCAGATAAGTGAACTCAGATAGATAGATAAAGATTAAGGAATAGATAGATGGATTAATATATAAGTATATTAAGATAAATATATTGTAGAAAGATAGACAACTAGGTTACAAATAAATAGAACCAGATAGATAAAGAAAGATAGACTAATATATATAAAGATAGATAAAGAAAGATATATAGGTCAATCAGATAAAAAAGATAGGTATATAGAACCAGATAGACACGTTTTCATGGAAAGATATATATTAAATATATATATATATATATAAAGATAGATAAATGAGGTTAGATGAAAACGGACATTGTGATAGAACTAGATGAATTAAACAGATAAATTGATAATGGAAGTTCGAGAAGATAAGACAGATAATCTAAAAGAAAAGCGAAAAAGAGTAAAAGAAAGAGAAGAAGAGTCACATAATAAAAAGGGAAAAGGAGAGAAACAGATAAAGAGAGCACAAGGAAGTTAAGATAGAAGGAGAAACTTGCATCTTAATCTCTCTTTCTATAAGCATAAGGAGGCAAAATAGAAGGTTGAGAAATAAACAGAACGCGTCAGACAAAGATAAAGCTGTTAGATGAGTTATACACACCAATCAGTATCGCTTCCTCTATCCCTCTCTCTTCCCCTCTGTCTTTCTCCATCTCTTCCTCACCCTCTCAACAACTCATCTCAAACATTTCGCAGCGATTAAGCTATACAACCTGCCAGAGCAATCCATCTTCCAGAGCCATTATCAAGCACTCAACTTTCGGTCGCTCACCACACTCTCCCCTCCCTCTCCCGCTCCCCCTTTCCCAACCCACACCCACACACGTCAAACATATTTTCCGCTACACTCGCTTTTCCCTATTTATCTGCGCTCAATACGTATGCCCCATGAATTTGCATTGCCGCCAGTGGCAAGTGGCAAGTGAAATGTGGAATGTGGAAAGTGGAAAGCGGCGAACCCTACTCAAGTCTCCACGCTTCGCTCCGCTGCCGGCTGATCCACTTGCCCCGGCAGCAGGTCGGGTCATTTATCTGGTCAGCTTAGGATTGACCCACATTTGACACTTGGCTTAGGTTTGCCATTTTCTAGATGTGCCCCCACCGGCTCCCTCAACGGTTTCTGCTCGCAATTTACGGGGCAAACCACGTTGCGACCTTCTGTGGTCAACGAGCCGAAAGAGTAACCAGCAGTCAGGCAGTCCAATGTGGCTTAAACAGCGGGAGGTTGGCAGAGGGAGGTGGGGAGACTGCAGACAACAGTCTGTAGACTGTAGCAAACATTATCGTCTTGCAAACACAAACTATAAATTGGCCAAAAGCTGTTGGAAAACTTGGCTGTGAAACGTGAAGCTACCAAAATTCGTGTGTGCATTAAAAGTTGACTCTATCGACTACCAGAAGCTGCTGCAGCAGGCCCCCCTTAGTGGAGTGGAGTGGAGCAACGCTTGACACTTCTGAACTTTGATGCACTTAAGGCTGCAATTTGCCAAAGCTGCAGTTGCAGTTGTTCCCAAATACCCTGTAAAAACTGAGAGAATGTAGCAAAGAGAGTGGTTAGGGCTGGGAAGAAGGTAAAGAAGAGATGGATGAATTAGATGTGGTAGACAGTAAAGAGAAGTAGAAAGAGGGAACAAGAATGGTAAAATTCAGGAAGTCTGAAATTCAAAAACTATATATTCCTGTTCAGCATTAGGTCTTACTTTGACTTGTTACCCATGAATCTCTCCTACTCAGTTTAGTTTAAAATTTCAATGCAAAAAGATTATGCCATAAAATAGTTATATATTCTTGTTCAGCAATGACTTCAAACTTAACATTATCTTCTACAATTTCTCTTGCCTGGTTTTAAGGAATTTAAAACTGTAGGGCATATTTCAGCCAGTAACCCCGAACACGTGACTTTTACTTGTTGTTTGCCGCTGCAAAGTTTCTCGCACAAAGTCATGTTTCGAATTTGATTTGCAATAAATTTTTCTCTCCTCCGAGCAGCTAATTTTAGTTGGCATTTCGTTGTCAAGTGCAAGTTTTCACAATGACGGCGCAGCTTCAAAAGACACAGGAGGGGGCGGAGGGGCGTGGATAAGGGACGCAACTCATGACTTTTACCGAAAAGCAAAGTCGAAACTTTATGGCAATGACAACCTGTTTTTTGCAGCATAAATTACAATTGAGAGGGAGACAGAGAAAGAGAGAGACAGAGAGAGAGACAGCGCAGATTACGACCAAGGAAAGGTGTTGTAAAATCTTTAAACACTTTTCTTAATTTCATGTCAAACGAAAAACGTGTAAGTTTTACCAAAATAAAGCTGACGCGTCATGCTGATGAGATTTTAAGCTTTAAAGACACACAAAATATGTTGTATACTTTATATCCCTATATGCTATAGTACCGTAATTACATTCGGCCCTATTAAAGTGAACCACTTCGATTTCAGCTCATGCAGTAAAAAGCCCCATTCAATCAGAACTCAACTCAGGCAGAAAACTCTGAAACTGAAAGCAAAAAACAGAAAACGCAAAAGCGCGAAAATGGGGAAAATTCCCATTCAATTTCATCTTCATTAGAGATGGAGGATTGAGGGGATTGGGGGGAAGCGGAACTCTCGCAGTGCGCGCGTATTAAAAATTCATTAATGAAATTCTCGGAAAATTCGAGTTTTGCTTTGAATTAATATTAATGCGCACTGGGTGCAGCTGCCATTGTTCTGCTCCGGCCGGAATACCCTGCGGAAGGAGGATAATGCGAGTGGGTCATAAAGTATTTGACACAAAAGCGGGGCTTATTAATTGAAAAATAATTGATTTCCGCTTATATTTTATCGATTTTCTCTAGATATGTTATCGAACAGTTATCGATATGTTATTGAACATTTATCGATATATTATCAAGCATTTATCGATACACTATCGACTTGCTATTGAGCTTATATCAGTTATCAATCAAACTACGAAGCATAAAAGTCTACAAACGGCAAAATAACAGTAATCGATAGATTATTCTACATGCTATCGTTCTGTTATCGTACATACCACTCTCACGACACTTCTTCACTCCCTGCTAGGGTATCTCAACTGTAGCATTTCCAGCACACGCCTTGGCCTCGCTACTAGTATTTTTTTGCCAATCAGCCTCACTGACCGACTTATCGATCCATTGTCCGATTGTCCGATTCTATGCAAATCTCAAACTGGACGCCACATGACGGCGACAACTTCATCCGGCGAACGAAGCAAACATTGACACGCCCGAATTTAATTCGATTAAGCTTCGAAGTCGTTGCAAAAGGAAGACCCTCAAGGCTTAGAGACACGCCTCCATCTCATTTGCATAGTGTGGTCTAATTTGCAACTCCACAACAACAACAACGACAACGAGAAGGAGGAGACAAGGAGAGACAATGCGAACAATCGAGCATTGCGAAAATAATGAAAATTGAATTATGCGTTTAATGAATGCGCCGCCTGCCAATCCTATTTGACAGCTGCACAGCTACACGACATTTGCATTTTACTGGCTTAGTAATACCTATGTAAGGCACACAGACAGACACACAGACAGAGACACACACACAGAGACAGACGAACAGATATTTGTATTGTACTTTTGTTTATTAGTGCAATTTGCATTTTATTAGTTTGTCCTTTGACAAGCAGATGAAAATTGTCGAGGCTTGGGCAACTTGACCCATCTCCTTCCCCTCCCCCCTTTTTTGATGTATTAACAAATTAAGAGCTTTGCGCTAGACAAGGACAGCATACCAAGTGGAAAGCATTGAAAAGACTTAAATGAATGCAATTCCAGGTTGAGTTTGAATTTAATTCAATTTGAATTTAACTTTGAGTTAAGTTAGGCAGGTTGAAAATGTGCATAGATTATGTATGATTATGAAATGTAAATTTGTTGCTTCCACTTAGAGCAAATACCCTGTAATTTAGTAGAAGCAGGCAATAAACTTCTCTGCAATTCGATAGTTTCTATATGAAAGTCGTGATTTTCTTCATTTCACTTTATTTCAATTACATTACATTCCATATACAAGTGAAAATACCCTGTAATATAAATATATATATCTCTTCTTTAACCCTTGGGATCGAGCGGCACATACTCTATGATATTCACTTTATAATCATCATTACTGTTATCCTCATCGAGACCCTCTTGGCCAGCAGGCTCGACATCCTCTGTGCTTGGATCATTACCCCTGCAAGTGGTTATATGACGATGGCCCATATTGTTAAGCACCACCAGTGCCTCAACGCAGGCACAACCATTGCCGCAACGAAACACGCAATCGCCCTGTCCATCATCCAGGCAATTGCTCAAGCAAAAGTGTTTGCAATCCAGAAAAACACTGAGTGTATCATTGTAGGAAGTATCACCATGTCCAACTACGAGTTGGAGAAGGCTGACCAGGCTGACCAAGGCGTATAGTATCGTCCACATTGCAGGCAAATTTAAAGTTAACTGGCAAAACAGCAAGTATTGAACGATGTATAATAAGCATAGCTAAAGGGTTAACTGATTCGTATGAGAAGCAAAGCGGAACGAAAGAGCAGGAGAACTGCAACCAAAACTTATCGATATGTGTATCGAATAAATACGATATTTATTGAACAATGTAGCTCATCTCAAAATGGTTTATTTTATTAAAAATTCCTTCGAAAATCTTTATAAAAAAGTAGAAAAGTTAAGTAGAAATTTGAGTTCTATTTTGAGGCTATAATGGAACTGAAACCGGAACCGGAACTCTAGCCAGAGCTGCAATCTTAGTGAGAACCGGCACCGGAACCTACCAAATTCGCTCTAAAGACTCGCCTATCTATGTAGGCACCTTATAGTATCTTTTCTGTACCACAGACGCACCTCGTCCAACTGGAACTGCAACTGCCTCTGCCGAGCTCAGTTGCCTGCCAGGCTTTAACATTGACGGACGCACTGCAGCGGTTTCAGCGCTGCCTGCTGTCGCGCTCACTCTCTAACTCTCAATTATTTTTAAACATTTCATGCATATCCTCCAGAGCACACTGCACTAAGCTAATCCGTTGGTGGTGGTCCACGCGGACGTAGCACACTCTCGAGCAGATTGGGTCCGGGTTGATTCTTTGGCCTGGGCGTTGGTGTCAGCGAACGCGTATGCGGTGGTGCATCCTCCTTCTTGTGCACCGCTGAGGTGGCTGCACGTCGCGCACGAATCTTCTCTTCCATTTTGCTGGGCACCATGAAGCAATTGGACTCTTTGTACACCGGCTTGCGACGATCGTTCCAAGGGAATGTCCACTGAATGGGCGTAAAGTCACGTCGCCAGGGCTTGCGTGGCCTGAACCAGCAATCACATGTCCAGTCCTCCTCACCGGGCGCGTCGTCATCGCTGCAAAGGAGACACACAGAAGGAACTCTCATTAAACTCCCGAGAGGATTCCATCAACGTGACTGACACTTACCCGCGCACATAGACGCGCACATAGCGCGACGATTTGCGAAACAGTTGCAGTGCCTCGTTGAAGGTCATCTCCAGGGCGGGCACATCGTTAATCTGGGTAATCTCGTCGCCCACCCGCATGCCGCCCCGCTTGGCCAGTCCCGTCGGCGAGACATTGACTATGGTCAGCGGCTCGAACTGATCGATGCCGCCGGTCACCTCCATGCCCCACATGGCATCGTAGAAGCTCATGATGCGACGATCTGTCTCCAGGGTATAGGTCATCTGCAGTTCGTACTCGACATTGTCGAATGCATCGGAGTCATATTTGGGCACCTTAATCTTCGAGTCGAACATGCTGCAACAGGTGTCGGTCTGCGGGGTCTGCCTGGGTGTCTCTCTGGATGGATATCTGTCTGGGATGGATGGATGCGTGTGGTAAAACTGACGCGATAACTGCCGCAATGCGCGTCCTCTTCACACGTTTTTCTGACTCGCATCTATGGGACGTGTTCGCTTTTATAGTCGCCGCCGACACAGTTGGCAGCCGCTTGAGGGTTGTCTCGTTGTCGGTTGTCTCCACCCATACTCGTCCTACACCCATTGACAATGTCAATGTCTGTGCGCGCTGTCGCTTGCCAAGTTAATTGAACCCATTGAACCCATTGCAACGAATCGATTTGCATTTAATTGCGGCTATTTTTGAATAAGACGGAAACTGTTCTCTTACGGAAGATATACTAGCTGATGCCAAGGATGCAACTGCAACCAATCATGGCAAGGAAGTTGGAAAATTTTAAAAGACTATATTGAAGTTTTTGATATGCAGGGTTACTAGGATTATCAAATCCTAAACAAAATGTCATTCCTCCAGATGTGGTAAATAAACAAACCCTTACCAAAACTTAAAAAATTTCCAAAATTTTAACGGGACTATATGCATATATTTTTAATTGTGGGATTACTTAAGGTGACAAAACATAAACAAACTCGATTGATTGATTAAAACAAAATTTGTTCTAAATTAATAAGGGGTTCCACTTTCTGAATATCGAAAATTTGGAAAATTTTCAAATTATCTAAATTACATATTTTTGAAATGTAAGATAATGTAAATTGTGAAACCATAAACAAAATGTCATTCCGCTTAAAAATTGCTTTATTATTGAAAAACTTAAATTGGGTTAAAAATTGTCTTATATTATCTTATTTTCTAAGACGAATTTGATATGATTTTTGACCAAAACAAAATTATCTTATTAAACAGAACGATCGAAACCAAAGACAATTAAAAATATAGATTGTGCAACAATTCTTAATTGTCTTTGATCGAAACTGAACGAAAGTTTTCCAGACCAAAGGTTGCGGTCTGCGATAATCGTTCGATTGTCTCGACTAAAAAGATGTTGTGACGGGTTTGTGTCTCGGCTAAAAATTCTTATATTTTAAATTAAATCGAACTTAAAGATGTTTTATTTGTAAACTGTGTTGTCAGCAATAAATCTAGATTTACCGTTGTCTGCAAAGAAATTTAAAAGACGCCAGTTTTGAACTGTTTTTATTGCTAAAAATAAGGCAATCAGTTCAACTGATCGCAGTAAGCCTTAATCTATCAAATCAAATATCGTATGAAACGACCGAGCTTTGCAGCTTCAGTCTGCGTTTATAACTTGTGTGCGTGTGATTTCTAACTAAATTTAATAAATTCTCTAGAATCAAAAGATTAAAAAATGCAAAACTCATCTGTACTGAAGGATTATGTGGAGCAGCATTACCACTACGTAAGTGTTATGCCAGCAAACGGAATCTTACATACATACATATATTGAATTCCGATAGATGAGCTGCTCCAATGTGATACAAATACCGTATCACTTGCGCTGTGAATATGTAAAGGAAACCAGAAATTGTCTAAGCTACGAGGGTTTTATTAACTATTTGGTTTTCGTCGAATGTGGCTCAGAAGAGAATACGCGTCGCAAGGAAATCTTTTGCTGCCTTGGATTGGCATTGTTGATCATTTACTATCTGCTCTGCATGGCAATTGTGGCAGATCAATTGTAAGTTGGTAACACCCAATAAAATAGTGTATAAGAAAACAATTCACCTACCCCTCTACAGCTACAGTCCCGCTCTGAAGGCAACCGCCAATAAGTTGAATATGAGCGAACATTTAGCTGGCGTTACTTTGCTGGCCTTTGGCAATAGCACATCGGATTTGATTGCCTATATGAAGAGTTCGGGCATTGACACCCTCTTCACCTATATGGTCTCGAATGCCATATTTATTACACTAATATCCGGCGGACTTGTCTGCATGCTGTGGCCCACGCCCTTGTTGCAGTTCGAGACTATGCGCACCATGCTCTTCTTCATTCTGTCCGTCATGTTGACGGAGTATGCGCTGTCCGACAGCGAGGCTGGCACTGTCATAACCATAAGGGAGTCCATTTGTTAAGTATTGAAAAAATTTAATTATTCTATACATACAAAGTACTTCTATTTTAATGCAATTTATGTACTATAAAATATCGCAGAAATTGCTAAAAAAAATTTTTATGACAAAATGTTGCACTAAACTCAAAGAAAAAATAATGTAAATTTAAAAAAAAAAATGTAAAACTTAAAAAAAAAGTACAATAATTTCTACACATAACAAAAATTGTATAAATGTTAAAAATTAAAAAAAAAATATAATCGCCCGAGCAGGGACTTGAACCCTGGACCCTTGGATTAAAAGTCCAATGCTCTACCGACTGAGCTACCCGGGCACATGCTAAGGTCCGGCCAAATCGCTCACACGAAAGTCACTGGAAATTCCTTAGAGAATTTCAAAATAAATAAATACTTGATATACTTATATTATTAATAATTCATGACTAATTTCAATGTTTTCGCAGGTGTCATAGTATTATATGGTATATACTTGACTTTCACAATTGTCGAGGGACTTTTCAAGAGTTTCGAAAGCGTTGTCATTTTAGAGACAAAAAGCGGAACCAGTCCCGCATCAACAATCTTTGGTCGCAGCACCAAGTCAGGGTTAACCGTTAAGACAATTGATCGTGATATGCGAACGAGTGTAAACATTGAGGCAACGCGTTATGCAGATTTTCGTGCTGCTAACACAAAAAATGAATATCTGCTGGATGGCTTCTTAGAAAGCATACAACCCATTAACGAAGATGTTTGGCGTACAGCTGGTGTATTCATACGAGTTGCCCTGATCATTCTATCGCCCCTGATGCTCTTCTTTCTGCTGCTCATACCGATGGTTAACTTGGCACGCAGACGCCATGGTTGGTCCAAATTGTTGAATTGTTTGCAAGTTGTTGTCACCCCAATGTATGCTTCGTTCGTTTGTAAGTGTATTAATATTACACTCTGACATATATCCACCCACCCCAAACCCTTGACTAATATCATCTTTACCTCTAGTACTTCATCGTGTCACTAGGATTTTCGTGTTTCAACTGATCGTTACGGTTCCACTGGCAATATTTATTTTCAAAAAAACACGCACCGATGTGCCACCGAAATATCATTTTGTAAGTGTGCAAAAGCAAGTTCGGGAAAACACGAGAACCCCTCATCTAATCTAAATCTGGGTCTGTCTTTCATCCCTCGATAGTTCTTCGTTTTGATAGGCGCCTCTGGCTCCATTATTATGCTGTACGTGTTCACCACCGAAATGAATGAGATATTAAAGGTTTTTGGCTTGATATTTGGTCTGTCCAATAGCTTTATTGCCGCCACCTTTAGCTGCTGGGGCTCCTCGGTGTCCACCATTGTGATCAATGTGATTCTAGCCGCTCATGGCTATGCTTCCATGGCATTCACTGCCAGCTATGCGGGACCATTTTTCAGTGAGTTCTCATACACCCATCTCTAATCTACCTATAATTATTCTACATCTCTTATGTCTTGCAGATTTCATGATTGCCATGGGCATATTGCCGGTATATAAATATCTATCCGCTAGCACCACTCTATTCTTGGACAATGATTATACTTTACTCTCCTATGTGTTCCTTATGATATCGCTGCTTAGCGCCATCTGGTGGCTATTGCTATTTAACTTTGTTGGTCGTCGTTCGGTTGGTATATATAATATCATGATCTACATTATATATGTTCTATATTGTGTGCTCTGCGAGAGGGGCATAATACATTCGTATGCCAAAAATACCATATTCGATGTGGTCTAAAAAAAAAATAATTAATAAATGTATTAAATTACTAATACTATTAATGTAATAAATTTAAAAAAAAATAAAAAAGTCTTTGTCAGAAGTGGGATTCGAACCCACGCCTACAGAGTAGACTGCGACCTGAACGCAGCGCCTTAGACCACTCGGCCATCCTGACATTGAGTTCACCGTGGGCCAAGAAGTCTTTATGCACGAAAATGCTCGATAAAATAATTCTATAATTAGTTCTCTTTGCGTGCCACGTATACGTGTTGAACCGAAAGTAATTACGGAAAGCATTTAAAAATTTCGATATTTATTGATTTATTACTATATTTATACATCGAAAATGTACAATAATAATGCAATTACTTAACGTACGACTTTTCTCATAAAAGGATTTGTTTGCTCATAACTCATGCTATAATAATAATAATAATAATAATGAATAACTTTTTGTAAAATATGCATTTTAATTAGTTTCTCTTTTATACACATAATGGATTTCGGTCTTTGCATCAAAATTTTTGTATCGTTTCTTAACTCGAATACATATTTCATTCCATTTTCACTTTCACAATCTTCCATTGGAAACGCATCGTTTCGTAGTGTGTATTGCTAGACATTCCTAGAGGATATATCGTTAACTAAAAATATGACTAAAGTATAAGCAAAACTATTTGCACACATCTATATAGAGTCTAATGAATCTGATAAATTTGGCCATATTTATTGCCAAAAACGCGTGCTTTGTTTTTAGTACTAAGTCTTTCATTTGCTGCATTTGAATTTTGACTTGAAATTGGTTTCCTTTATTCGTAATTGTTTACTTTTAACTAAATTGCCCTAATCTATATATTTTACAGTATTCTTTATGGAGGTTTCTTACATCATAATTTAAATTTGCTTGTGATTTATTTTCTCCTTTTATTTATTTACTGCATTTTTTAGCATTTCAAAATTCAAAACATTTCACGTTTTTTTTTTTTCGTGTTATTGAGTTTTGCTACAATTTCTCATTACTTCAATATATTTGCCATATATATAGTTAACTTAGTTTAAAGAAGTACGCTATTTATAGTATGTGTGTGTGTGTGTGTGTGTTGGTTTGTGTGTCATCTGCGCCTGCATAGACATAGACTTTGATATATACGCGTTTGTGTGTGAGTTTTTGTGTATATGTATAGTATGTACATAATCATTAGGCAACCACTTAAGCATAGTTTATTGTTTTGTGTTTTGCTTTTGTTTTGTTTGTTTCTCATTTTATAAAAAAAGATCTTGTTTTATGCAATTTTTACTTGCTCAAAAATGTACTAAAAATCAAAAACTGCGCATCGTTTGCTAGCGTTATCAACTGAACCATCATTATCATTGTCAATCATTCGTTATCTATTATTATCATTATCATTATCATCATTATCATCATCAACAGCATACTAGAAAACACATGAACCAAACCATCTGTACAGTGTGTATCTAAAAACTTAGTACAATTCTCATTTATAATAATTGTTAAACAAAATAAAAACAATTGAGCACATTAAGCCATGGTAAGCAATAAAAATGTTCTCTCTCTTTACAGGCATTTGGTTTTTAGATCTTTTAGTACTTAAGCTAGTTTGGTTTCGAATAACTCATGTTTGTTGTTCTTTCTATCTCAGCTATACAAGAACAGCATCTCGTCTCTATCTCTCCCACACACACTCTCTCTCTCGCCCTCTGTTTGTCTGTCTATTTTTGTATATAGATAGCTTCAAGCCGCTGCTGCTGCTGCAACTACTCCTTAGTATATTGATTTTCATGAAGCGTACATGCGATTAATGTCGTGCTGGTATTTATCCTGGATATCCTTGCGCTTCAGCTTGAATGCAGCCGTCACTAATCCCATATCCGGTGACCAGACCTCCTTGCATAACGTAATTGCCGCAGGTACCTCGTGCTTTTGCAGTTTACCTGATAAGTATTTGTAATTTATATTAAATTATAGTTGCACATCTGATGGAGAAGTCGCTGGGCAACTTACATTTCCGCGCATGTTCACTAATCTCTTTGAGTATGGCCTTCTCCATGACCGCCGATGAGCACAGCTCTTCAAAGATTTTGTTCTTCAGTCCATTTCGTTCGGCCAACTCTTCCAGATGTTTTTGATTAGGTACGACCAGCGCAACAGTGAACTGCTTTGTGGGATCACCATAAACGCAAATATTCTCAATAATTCCGCATGTCTTCAGCTCCGATTCCACCTTGCCCAATGAGACATATTCGCCAGCCTGCAGCTTAACCAAATCCTTCTTACGATCTGCATGCAACAAGGTACAAATTTAGTAAAGCCAATTTGAATAGATTCCATCGGTTCTACACACCAATAATTTTAAGTACACCATCGGATTGTACTTCTCCAATATCACCGGTCTTGAACCACCGACGTCCGTCCTCCTCGAAAAAGTCCTCATTGGTCTTGCCAGGTAGTTTGTAGTAGCCTTGCGACACACACTCGCCTCCGATTAGCACCTCACCCTGTGGATAGGGTTTGTTGGTTACGCGATAGTTGCCCTCCTCCCAATTAGCAAGTCGAATATCGCAAACAGTTAAGGGTCCGCCAGTGCGCCCATAGGTCATGTCACGAGCTAGAATTGAGCATTAAATTGTTGTTCACAATTGAAATGCGTAGTCAATACTTACAGTCCATAACAGTAGCACCCGATGTAGTCTCCGTCAAGCCATAGCCCTGTATCAGATCCACGCACAAGCAAGTCTTAATCTGTTCGTGTGTATCGGCCGAAAGTGGCGCTCCGCCAGACATGATAATACGCACTCGGCCGCCCATCAATTTAGCCACCTTTTTGAAGACAAGTCTGACAAAAGGAAAAGAGTATAAGTTAGAGTATATATCAAGGGGTACAACTCCTCTTCTTACTTGTCAATCAATGGTGTCTGAAAGCCGCGCTGTATCCACGTGACTTTGTATTGGTACAGAAATTTGAAGAGCGCTTTCCTGAATGCCGATCCTGAGTTAACCTTATCGTTAATGCCCTTGGAGATGCGATCAAGTATCAATGGCACTGAGGTCATGCAGGTGGGTCGCAGCACCGATGCATCGCCCTTGCAGCCGCGTTTAATTTTGCTGCTCGTATCAATGAGAGTCAATGGAGTCGAATAACCAATCGAGACGCCAGTCATCAGGCAAACACTCTCGGCAACCAATTCAAAAACATGGGCCAATGGCAAAAATCCAATTAGCACATCCTCGGGATAGATTTCAACCATATCGCAGAATCCTTTCATTGTGGCAATGCAATTCTTGTGTGACAATAGCACGCCCTTTGGTGTGCCTGTCGATCCGGAAGTGTACATAATAATGGCAATGTCTTCGCCCTTGGGTGGCACGTTCTCTGCGGGGAAATAAAAACCAATATATTAATCCAATAATAATGCAAATGGAGATCCTTCTTCGTTACTTACCAAATTTACTCTCATTTCCAAACTTAACAACTTGGGTAAACGGCAAAATCTTAACGCCCTCCTTAAAGCCCGTGGTATCGGTCTTGTGCAGCTGATCCTCCATATAGATAATGGTATTCACATTGGGACAGTGGGCCAGCAGCGTCTTAAACTTGGGCAAGAGATCGTGCGAGGTAATGACAGTGGTAACTTCCGTTTCGCTGATGCCTAAAAGGAAAGTACAACAAATTAGTATGGCAAACCAATAGCAACTTAATTCCATTTCTCTTACAGTGGGCAACTCCTTCGTCTCCGAGTGTAGCATAAACCGTAACAATGGGCATGGCCTGCTTGAAACAACCATGGGCAGCAATCATCCATTCGGCACGCGTTTCGGCAAAGATTACAATATTCTGACGTGGTCCCTGGCCAAGTTCACGTAGTCCACGTCCAAAGCTGGCCGCCATACGCTCCGCCTCAATGAAGTTCTTCCACTTGTAGTCGCCCATGTTGTACTTCTTGAAGACACGTCCGTTCGGCTGCGTTTCATCCTCTTCGCTGAGTATCTGACGTGTGCCCAGACAACGTTTGGTCGAATGAGTTTTGGCCACGTAATTGAAAACCTTTTCCAGCGTATCGATATTCTCCTGCAGCATTTTAACATGTACTTCCCTTGGTGGTTCCGTGGTGCGATAGGTCAGTTCGGTGTCATCATTTTTAATTATCTTTGCCTGGAAAGTGAAAAGTAGAAAAATTAGTAACTAATTCGAATACAACAGTTTCAAAGCAAAAGCCAAGTGTCAGGGTTGTGGAACACCGATCTTGTGTAGGACATAGGGTGGTTTTTCAGGGGGTTGTAGAGGGAGGGGGGGACTACTACACAAATTTTCTATAGAAATTGATTAGACCAACTCGATGAGTCAAAGCTCTTGTGGGGAAAAGGGCCCATTGGGTACAACATATATGCATGTATGTGCGTTGGTGTGTGTATGTGTGTGCTTCACATTGTACCACCAACTTAAGCAGGTGTGTGTGCTTTGGGCGGGGAAGGGTCAAACACCATGTTTTCTCTTGTTTATACATACGAATAAAACCATTAACAAAATTAAAAGACATGCAAAATTAAAACCTCAATATCATCCGGCGAATACTTGGGGGACTCATCGATCAACATTTTCTTGCTGATGCACGTGGCCTGTGTGTGATGTGAAAGGAGTAGGGATGTAAAATACCAATTAGCAATAATGCATATTATCAGATAATAATAATTATTGATCCCCTTTATTTTTGTTATTTACGATCCCAATTGTTTTGCTATAAAAGTTTAGAGAGCATGTCGAAATTATTTCATTTCAGTTTTTTATAACAGGTTGTTTGGCAGCGCCTTATCAAATCGTTAGATAGTTCGATAACGTGCTGTGTGCGAATCATCGAAATGAACTGAAGTTTGCGGCAAACAGTTATCAATGAATTTGGTCGTTTTGAACGGAAATTCGTAAAGCACTGAATCATATGGAAATATATGGTATATAGTATATACAAATATTTCAAACAATCTATGGAAACATCGAATCTAGGACGGAAATAAGCCTGGTCAAATTCCAAAACTAACTTGATCTGCGCACGAACAACTCAAGTACGCTTTCATATCAAAAGAATTCTCAAGTTCTTGGTTTCTGCGATATCTGCAGCACGATTTTGTATAAAATGTACTTTATAACTATACTATATACTCAAAATCTGTTCAAGTGCTTGAACTTTTACACTTAACTGTCGAGATAATCTCGCAAATACAAGCATATAGAGAGCTAGAGCTACTAATATTGATATACAGGTCTATAATCTTTTTTCATGAAACGATTACAAAACGTAAGCGGAAAATTAAAAAAAAAAAAACTGAAACGAAATGATGATATGATAACTATAATGGAAGGGAAACAGCTAACATGAACGTAATACAGACATTATAGCGAGACAGGGAAACTGACCACGTTTGCGTGTTATCGTCTGAAGGTGAAGGCACAGCGAGACAACCTACTTAATGAGGTACTGCAATAACTCTATATGTACCGCCCAAGTACATAGGCAAAGCGGCACACAGAGATGATAATTCCATGCATAGAATATGCACCACACTTACCTTCACTCGCCTCGACTCCTGTCGACGTTTCCAGGGCGCCTGTAGCACCAGATAAACCGGAAGCGTTATAATGTCATAGACAAACGCAATCGCCTTGATGGCACCCAGTGCACTCTGCACCCAAAAGCTGTCCATTCTGCAAAGAGTAATAATACGTTAATAAATTACTCTAGTTAGTTGGCTATATATTTTTGCGTATAAGCAACTAACATATAACTTGCTTAGATAAGACGAGATCTGAAAATCTGTAAGCGACTAGTTCTAATGTCGTCGCAAGTTGCTGGCTAACTGATTTCACTTGTTATAACCGATGACTGCGAAAGGGTTGTACTACTAGCTTGTAGCGAAGCAAGATCGAGAGAGAGAGAGAGAGGTGGGAAAAAGAGCGAGAACTGCTTAGGCAGCGATAACATTGAAAAGCGTTTGCGCTTGTAGCTTATCAGTTGAGACGGTGGAAAACGACGCGTCGTGTAGATCGTGGCAATAAGCAACGCCGATGTGTGACACAGTTTTTGGAGAGCGTTACTAGATGATTTCGCACGGGCCGGGCTACACGAAGTGGAGCAATATGTCTGCCGTCGTGGTAATTGCTGCGCTCTTCCGGTTATCGCTAGACGGTCTACATACATCTAGAATTCAACTAAATATGCTCGTTTGAGCGATCTATAATTATATACTATATACGTAACAGTTAATGGCATAGTTTTATGGCTGTTGCCATAAAAAAAATAAGTCATTTGTCGGACAAACTCTTAAGATTAAGTGCAAATTGATTTATTTCAACTGATTTGTTGCTAGAATTATGTACACTCGACTAGAAGATACTCTGCTCCGAGCTAAAATCTTTATCTAAAGTAATTTGGCATAAAAGTTAGATTTACTTTGCTCTCCCGCATGCGTATCTCACACTCACTTAACCTCAAGAGATAATCTAGCACCTGCGCGCTAACGAACGCCAACTCAAGGTCATTTCATGTTAATACAATCTCAAAATTTTTTAGTGATTATCTGCACCTGTCGTACACATAGATGACGCAGATGAGGCGCGGCATACATACGTGTAGATGCAACCTAATCAAAGCAATGACAACCTTTGCTATTGCCTTATCAGTGCATTTTGAAATTCCTGTAGAACCTTAACTAAAGTTTAAAGTCTTCAGTCTATTTAAAGTATAGCGCGTGCATATTATGTTTACAGTTCGTTCACTTTCCCGCGTACAGTCAAGGCAAATGGTATGCAAATCGATGCGCTAATTACACCTCAGCCCTAAGTCTACCCTAACAAATTGCAATTCAAATCGTGGACAATGTAATATAACTTAGTGCAAGGAAAAGATTTTACAATGAGTTCGCAACGTTTTTCCCCACTTTAAATATCATGCTATAAAAAACGAGCGCCATAAACCGCTATACAAGCGTGATAAGGCGAGCTCTTGCTGCTCTCTTCGCGATAAGCTAGCGACGTCATTGTGTCCCTGAACTTGACATGCATAAGTGAACGCCTTCCAGTTCCAGTTCCAGCTCCATAGCCCGGCACACTCTGGCACTGATTGACAGATCAGCTTGGTCATTTCACGCTAACTGATTGAGGCACACATCAATATCACATCAACTGATAGCGCGCCTAATTTACTAATAGAAAAGTTAATCGTATTCTATACTAATCGAGTCTTAATTAAATTGCACTGATTTTCAACAAAGCCAACAGATATTTTTATAAAAAATCCAAAATATTTATAAACATATAGTGTATAGACATATTGCAGTTAATTCCTGCACGTAAACACATGGCCCAATACGCAGTTTGAGTTTAAAAAATTATACGAATATCTATGCTAACATATAAACATATATAGAATATATACTTACTGCGCATCATCTTCGATAAACATCTTGCCGACTTTTACTGTGACAAGACAGAGACACTGATAGAGAGAGAGAGAGAGAGAGAGAGCGAGGGAATGCGCACTCACGCACACACGTAGATGGAGTGAGTGTATGTGTGTGTGTGTGTGTGTGTGTGTGTGTGTGTGTGTGTGTGTTTGAAATGTTCTCTCAACAAGTATAGTCTCTTTCTGTCAATGCCAAATGTCCTTCAAGTTCTTCTTGTCCCCCAAAACAAACGTAACTGCGATGATAATGCGGCGTATACGTAATGCGACTTCTTAACTCTGTCAGCTAAAGTACACGAGGGTAGACAGAGACAGACGACAGATATGTAGATGGATGCAACACTTAGGTGGTGATGATGTCCTGATGATATCCTCGATGTATCATTTACCTAATGAGAGAGAGAGAGAGAGAGGGAAGAGAAAAACAGATATGCAATTTATGTAGTTACAATCGTGACAATGCATAGAAAGAGATGACAAATTATGGAATCGTTGAACATACAAATACCCTGTAAAAACACACAGACACAACAAGTTCAATTGACCTTAGCAAACGACGAGCATTTCAGCCTTTTTCACGCTATAAATAAACATACATATTATTGTTGTTCTACCACCCGCAGCAGCAGAATCTACACAAAATATTTAAACTTTTTTTTTTGTTTTGCTTTTTGCTTTAATTAACTTTCAAATCGACTAATAAAATGCCGAAGCAGCGCAGCGCAGTCGCAAATATTTTAATTTTTGTGCAAAACCGAAAAGAAACAAGTTTTTCTTTAGGTTCTACGGTTTCGTCTTCTCCTCCCTCTTTCGTTCATTTGGTGTTTAGCCAAAAAGTGATAAAAGCGAACAGCAACAACAACAACAATGAGAGGTGTATCTACATATAGTTAGCATACAAATTAAATTTAGACAGAGAAATTTCAAATTCTATTGCATAATAGTATACAAGAAATGCCAACAAAAGAGACACAGAGAGAGAGAGAGAGATGAAATATATTTCGCGTGCAAGATCTGCCCCTTCTTTTTGCCTTCTCGAGGTAATAAATTGGTATAGGTCGCGCTTCGTCAATTTGTTATATGGCAATTTTTATTCATAGCGCACTTCTTGACATTTTTCTAGGGCTAAAAATTCCACAGTAAACTCCATTAATTACATTAGAAATAAAAAGCGAATAATAACTGAAAGACGATACCGCAACTCCTACAAGATTCAAGATTCAATAAGTAAAGTATGAAAATATTTTATATTCATTTACGAAATTTCGACAGAAATCTGAAACAGTAACGCTTTGTATGCCCAATCTAATCTGCTCTTTGTTTCTTACTCTTTCTTCGTGCAATGTTTATGCACAGAGGCCAATGAACTATCGTCACAGCCTATACGAAAACAAAATAATACAATTTCGCGATAATATCTGTGGCGTGTTTTGTTTACAAATCGCAATACAAAGTTAAATTGAATCGTTAACAAAGCGAATAAGCCAACTGTTTAGGTTTTTCAAAGATTCTTTTCACTTAGATTATGCTTAACTTGGTTGACAGAGCTCACAGAGGCAGAGATTACTGTAGACAATTAAAGACACCCCGCACAACTTTAGTCGAAAGTGCAACGACAACCACTGTGCGCGCACAAGCGAAAGTTGTTTTTCTCCCTCCCCCCCTGGTCACGTAATGCTTACCCCAGCACTTTCTGCTTTAGCCAAATTATAGGTTAATGAATGAGAAAACCATGCACAAAGCACAGAGTTCATTCGCGATCGCGATCGCGCCAGCAACAACATATCGCAGCGTTGTGAACTTTGAGCCCGTGTTTGGCTCAACTTGACGCCACATGTGCGCGACCGTACGATCGTGACCCTGATCAAAGTTAAACTGCATTACGGACAGTCGGACTGCTCTGACGGACAGTTTAGCACAGAAGAAACAACTAAATAAATATAGTCTGGATTGAGACAATCAGGAAATGTGTGTGTGTGTGCGCTTGATTACATGGATGTACTTTGTACACCCAAAGCGTACCCCGATCGTATATGTATGCATGTATGTACATGCTGAATAAGTGAAAAAGTGTTGCCTAAACAAGCCCCAGCTCCACACAACACACGATTAAATCAGATCAGCAGTAATAGGTCGTAATTAGAATATCACACACATTACTCGGACTGAGATCGTCGCCTGAATTTGCAAGGTGCAAAGATGCCTTTATTTGTGAATTTATTTTATAATTCAATTTGAGTGAGCAAAGCTAAATAAATCGAGAAATATTGTGAAACATTATTAAGATACATATAGTAAAAATATAGAACATATTTACATTGATAATATTGCAACAAGAATGTCGAGACAAAACCAAAACTTTGCATGGATGGAATGGCCTATCGTGGTGCGTGTGGAAATCGATCGTATGTTTACTGGATTCCTGCTCAGATTTGTAAATAAACTTCCGCCCTTGTAATCTCTATATATTTCTCACACTTTTATCTGTCTCCAGTCTAAATTTCAGCTACTCCCGCCTTAAGCAACTCAAAGTGCAGCTGTGTGAGAGAAGGAAGGTTAAGAATCGCTGTTAATTAAGAGAGCTCTCATACGAAGTTAAGGTGAAACTGTTTTAATTGTTTCACTTATAAGGCAATTGTGTACATGTGCCCCGCCTTAATTGCATTTGCAACCGTTTTAGAACCGTTATTCGTATTGCTATTGTTTCTTTTCATTTTGCAATCATCGCAAAATACGTTGCGACTGTTTGCATACATATGTACATATGTATGTAGATCGTTTCATAACAAATGGCAACAACAATTTGTAGAAATCATTGAGCCAAACGTGCCCGCGTCAACGCGTCATGCTTGAATAACTGGAAATGTAATCGAGAGGCGGGATGGACGGACAAACGGACAAACAACCTCGAACCTGAAAAGTGCATTATTTGAGTTGGGTGTGTGTGTGTGTGTGTGTGTGTGTGTGCGGCGTTCACCCAAAATACAGTCCCCAGTGCCCAGTCCAGTCCAGTCCAAAATATCACTTGTCAAACTCAACAGAATCGCACGAATAATTCTTTGTCACGCAACTACGATGTGTTTTCTTGTGTGTGTGTGTGTGTGTGTGTGTGTGTGTGCAAAGTCCAATTGTGGTACAAAGTCCCTAAGTAATTGAGCCACAAATCGTCGAACATTAAATATTTAGTTCTTATTATTATTGTGTGAACTTTTGTAAACCATATGCGCGCGACTCACAAACAGAAACACAGACAACGCGAGAACTTGACGCTCGAAACTCGCTAGAAAACCACATAGCTCGAATAACTCTAAAGCGGATTTCGAAAATGGGAATGACTTGTAGATTTTGTGGGAAAATAGTGGCAATATTCTTGAATGACCTCACCAGATAGTTATAGAGCAAATTTATATATAATAATGTTGAAACATTTCTCAATCAGAGAATACAGAAAAAATTCTTAAATAAATAGCAAGGTTCATTAGCTTTTTTTTCAGTTTCAAGGTAACTGAAAATCCAAACAAAGTTTTGTAGAGCAAGTCTAATTTCTTAAGAGTTCTTTCCCAATTTTACATTTCTTTATATCAGTCACGTTTCTACTGATAGTTCTTCTAGCGTAAGTCCCAATTGTTTTTTAAGTCGTTTTGTCACTTGAACTTTGCCTGTGTCAAAAGTAAACAACGCAAGGTGCCCAAAAACAACAACCCTATATCACATAACTGTGCTTGGTTAATCATCAAGCATATCGATAACATCAGTCATCGAGTCACCTTGACATTGTGGCCTGTGCGGGCAAGGGGTATCAGCGGTCAGTCAGTCTTCAATACTTCTTCATATCCAGAACGCAGCCACACACATACGTGTACTCACATGTACTATATACGATATATACTATGTGAGGTTATGTACGTATGTACATTGTACGTGTGCAATTAAATAATATGCGCCGCTTGCTTCATTTTTATTTGACCTGAGACAAAACACTTGTCCCTCGATCGTTTGTGCGAGAGAACGAGAGTGCGAGAGCCCGAGAATGAGAACGCCACTTGTCCGCCTCTCCCTCTCCCTCTCCCTCTCCGCCTGCGTCGTGCATCTCGCTCCCGCAAATGGGGTAATACAAAATCATCGTATGACTGTGTCAAAGTCCAAAATAAAAATAATTTTCTACAGAGTATTTGTTTTTCTGTGTTTTATTTTTATTTCGTATTTTGTGTTGCAGAGAGAGAATGAGAAAAAAAAAATACTTGCACTGAGATTCTAACTATGTACATACAACAACAGCAATAACAAAATTTGTTGTTAGTCGTACAAATTTTCGCGGCAATTTGCACGATTCATTGAGAATGAGAAAGAGAGAAAGAACGAAAGAACAGAAAGAGTAACAAACATGCAAAACAAACAAACAAACCAATTGATTGCGTGGGTGAATTTAAATCAATTTCATTTATTGGCAAGTGCAGGCGAAGAGAGTGGGAGAGGGACAGAGAGAGTGGGAGTGGAAGAGTAAGTGAGAGCAGCACCCAGCACGCTCTCCACATATGTTTGTGTGTTTAAAGAGCAGACAAATGGAAGATCTTTCGCTCTTTTGCACTCGCTCATTTTGTCTGCGCTGCTTCTGTGTGCGTGTGTGTGTGTGTGAAAGTAAAGCGTCGCAGACAAAAACAAAATGACCTAGACAAACATGCGTGCGTTTATCTTTAGAGTGACCAACACACACACGCACACAAGGCAAGTTGTTCCCCGCTCCGCAAAAGCACGTGCCAAGTTGTAAGTGAAAATTTTCCACAACATCATCACACAAACACACACAGACACACACATACACAGGTATTTATACTTATATCAGTGTATGTACACAGTTATATTGACAATGATCATGATCATGAAGTGCACGTCGCAAAAAGCCGGTTTAATGCTTTAGAAAAAAAAAAAAAAAAAACACACACACACACACAAAGAGAGACAGATAGAAAGACAGACAGACAGAGCGATAGTCAGACAGACATTCAATACGTACAAGTTGGATGCCCCGTTGGCAAAACCGGTTAGAAAATCTTTTTAGCAAACATTTCAACGTCGTGACTTCAGCAAACTCTATGTGTGTGTGTGTGGGTGAGCTTTGATTGTTTGTCAGCTTGAGATTTAATGACAAGAAAAACGCTAAATTAGTCAGCTATAGAACGGTCTAAGCAAACATGCTTAGCGTATAATGAAAACCTGAAGAAAAGTTGTAATCAAACTTAAGCGAAACACTTTCCCAGCATTTAAAATGATTTCAATCAATATCTAAGGTCACGGAAAAAAAACATTTATCCAAACAAATGTTATAGTTGCCCTTAAGTTGCATCAATTATTTATATAGGCAGGAAACAGAAGAGCCTAGGGGTGCTAGGGGTTCATTTGACTGCTTGACTTCTTAGACACATGATATACTCTATTATATATGCACATTGAAATCGCGTGACTATTTCGCCTCGGGGGAGGAGGCAGCAGCAGCAGCTGGTGTTGCCACTGGGCGCAGCAGGGAAATCAGATGAGGGTTGCATGGCGGCAGCGGCGGCAACACGTTTTTCTTTCTTTCATCGTCGGCATTTGGTTATACTGGCTGAAAATCGTACGAGTTTCAGGGGAAATGTTGCACACAGCAAAGTGCGGCGAAGAGAGAGCGCCAGAGAGAGAGTGAGAGAGTGGCCAACGGGGCTTTGCCTTGGGCTGCCTGGGCTCTGCACGCTGCAACTGTACAACAACTGAGCATAGGGCGGCGCAGGGCGGCAATGACGTTGACGGCGAAGGCGAAGCGAAGCGAAGAGAGAGAGAGCACGCGCTCTCATTTAAGAGGAAGCTGAAAAAGGTCAAAGAGCAGTTTGTTTACACCGACAATGTGAATACTGTCGCTGTCACAATTGTCGATTAGATTTGGCCATGAATGAAAGCTGCGCGACCGGCGAAAAAAAAAAACAAACACACACACACACACAGACAAATAAATAAACATATGTACGAGTGCGTGTGTGTGTGTGTGTGAGGGAAAGCAGCAGTCGGAAAATGACGGCTTTTATGAAAATGCGGGCTCTTTGAAAGCAACGCAAAATGCACAGAAATAAAAGTATACCACGCAGAGATACCACGTAATTGTTTATTCGTCATGCCAATTACATATTATAAACAAATATTATGGCAGACTTATATTGATAAGCGCAGCACTTGCAGATACTGTTGTAAGGCAAACAAAGATAGACAAATATCACTTGAACATTCGATAAAAACAACTACATATAGCTATACCATTTCATGGTTCCACAGACGATAAGCGAACCCCAAAGAAACGTGAAGAACTAACAATGAAACAATGAACAGGTAGCTCTGGTCTTCTATCTATTTGGGAGCGCGCGTAACGAACGTGTCCAATGTCTAAATGATAAACTGCAGCAATGCACGGAAACCAACCAGGGGCCCTCACTCGTCTTCTTCCGGGGCTATGTTGGGGTATGAAAAACCGCACCCCAGAAATCAGCTCATCGTCATCAGCAGAAAGGCCATGGCGTTGCCTCGACTCGACTTGGCTCAGCTGGTCAGCGCGCGCCAACGCAGTCACAACAAGAACTGAAAACATATGACACACAGGCACACGCATACACACACGCGCATACGTACATATGACCCCGCAGCCACGTTACACACGCCTCTCCCCGCCTGCGCACACTCTTTTTCCAACGTGGAGCAAACACTGCAGAACTCGTATGATTTTCTGTTGGTATAATAAACTGAGCAGACAGCAGTGAGTGGGTGTACGAGAGAGAGCGCACTGAGTCAGCGCCAGAGAGTACAAGTACAAGCGCAAGCACGAGAGAGAGAGCGCAATCACAAACGCTGTAAGAGAGCGCGCGAGGCCTACGCACTCAGTATTTACAAGAAATCACACGTGCAGCTGGCTGGCAAGCCAGAGTTGGGGGGAATGGCCAAAAAAAATGAAAGAGAGAAAGCAAACCGGAGAGAGGCTAAGCGTATTATCAAAATTAAATTGTATTTTTTTTAGCGAATTAGAAACGCACAAAAGAAGCACAAAGAATCCGCCTACTTCAAAACAGATAACTGCGACACCACGTTGTCTCTCTCCCTTTCGTACACTCACAATTACTCTCACTCGCTGTGCAACTCTCTCTCTCTGGCTGGTATTGAAGGTCGTTAGCTTTGCGGGATTGCGCTGTTTCTCAACTGATTTCGAATTCGCAATTCTAGAATCAAACAAAAATCAATAGACAGTGGAAACACAAATAAACAATAACAAATTACAAATGTTGCCATTGACAACGAAATTGCATAATGCATTAGCATAAAACAAAAAAAAATAAAAACACAAAACTAGGTCAAGCCTTTGAGCTATATTTATCAGAATCATTAGAACTTTATCTAAATCTCAAATGCTAATGACACCCACAAGGTGCAAGGAGAGCAGAGCAGAGGAGAGAGCAAAGAGAGCGTGGGGTGATTGCATTTAAATTTCCCACTTGGTCTCATTGATAAGGTGGCGTGACATTTGAGACGAGTCACACCGGCAAACGCGGCATGGGAGAAGAAAATCAGCCGTGCGAGAGCGAGAAGGTAAGAGCGCAGCACTGCACCGGTGTGCGTTTGCTTGTGTATGCATCTATGTGTGTGTGTGTGTGTGTGTGTGCGTGTGACCTGTGTCAGCTGAGATACCAAGAACAAGTCTGTGCATACGTCATGGCATACACCGTTATTGAAAAGTTTAAAGCTTACCTGCTTGCTTTATTTGCCAATTGTAAGAGTAAATTTCAGCATTTTTGCGTCGTAATTTACATACGTATTGAACAGTATAGAACCGTTATTGGCAGAGCGAAACAGACGTAGACGAGGACGAAAACGAAGACGTGGTAGAGCGCGTGCACATGTAAAAACATTAGACATTAATTTATGATAAATATATGGAAAAATTGAATGTGCAAAATGACGTTGTTTGCTTGAATTGTTTCATTTTTATTTCTATTTAATATATGTATGTGACTTTGCTGCACTCTGTTGTCAGCTTAGTTAGCACGCGGCATTTCACAAGAATCTGTGTGGATTGTAAGTGGATCTATTATTTCTTTGTTTATTTTCACTCGCTCTTTCTTCAATTTAACAACGCAATGCAAACTCTTTATTCAAATTAAACTTTCACCAAAAATTTCACACTAATGCATATTTCGTTGTTGTTGTTTTGTTGTATTTCGTAGCTGCGCTTTTGCCAATTTAATGACCCACTCCACACCAACACAGACACACACACACACTCGCACATACACTGTCACACAGGCATACCGTAACAGAAACAACTACATAGCCACAATACACAACCGGGCAACGAAAGCCAATTTTCGTACTTACACAAAGCTTTTTATTTAACTTTTAACGCCAATCCGCCTTCAATTGCGTTTTAAAGTATATTGGTTTTTATTTTGCGTTCTGTTGTTTCGCGCTCGCATGTAAAACAACGTTTATTTGCAAACTGCTTTTATTTTGTTTTTAAATAATTTATTACGTACGGGCCCGGCGCGTCGTTCCTGTACAACGTTCTCAAAACACGTTGAGTTTGTTTCTGATACGTGTATAAAGTGTCGCCGTCGCTGTTGCCACGATTATTTTCACAGTCTGATTCGAGTACCACACACACACTCACTTACACAAGCGCAAAAGGTGAGTGTATGTGCACGGCACGGCGACGCTCTCTCGCTCTTGCGGTCGATTCCTTTTTTATTACGTAGTTCTCTGCGGTGCATACAAATTGCAGTGAGACTTGTCAACGATTTAAATTTAATATTTGAATGTTGCACTGATTTAAATATGTTTATTTTATAAGCGACAAGGAAATTCTTTACGCAGGCGTTGCGCTTCCAATTGTTTCTCTTTATCTTTTTTTCTTTTTGTTGATGTTTATATCGTAATTGAATATCGATAAGTAAAAACTACTTTTGCGATAGCTCTCAAGCTAGCTATCTGGCAACATTGATAAATGCTATCATATTTTCATTAAATTAAATGGAAAAGAGTGTATAAAAAGCTACGTCGTGCTTATAAAATTGTTATCTTTTTGTATATTTAACAATAAATAAGGAATTTCTGTTATTTATAATTCTGATAAAAAGCGATAATTTATATCAAACTGTGCTTATCGGCGCGCCATTATTGTTTGCCACTTACCGGACCCACCACCAGCCCAACACAATGGCAAGCTAAAAATCGCGTGGTTTTCGCGTTGCCAGATCAACCAAAAGTAGCTAGGACACAAAATCAAATGAAAATGGTTTGAAACTCGGATGAAGTGCACATGATAAGTGGTGTGTTGTAAATTATTAAGTTGCAAACCAATTTGGGAACAGTTTCTTAATTCATTTCAATATTTATTCTATACAAATTAACACAAAATGTATTAAATTATCGCGGCTGCAGTATCAGATTTGGTGAAAACTCATGAGCGAATTGCATTTCGACAGCCACAGCGTAGATAAGAAACAAAGCAAATATAATCAAGGTGAAAATTCCCACAGAACGTCGAGCAGCGAAATTGAGGGTCACCGACCACCACAGGGTGGCCAAGACGCTTATGATCAGGAATATATAACAGGTATCGCCATGTTCACCATATACCCAGAACGAATTGTCCCTGTCGCGCGCCCGTTTGTTGAGTAGCAGCGCCATACCCATTCCCACCACGATATCTGCGGGAACAAGATCATATATGTCATGAAACATGTATAGTGACTGCAAATACCCTGTACTCACTGAAAAACGGATTCGCTAAGACCGCTGCAAAAGCCATTTTCTCATAACCCTGTGACACAGCGGCGAGTGTGGCCAACATGTTGATCGTTGCATTCGCCAGGGAGCCAAAGGTGATGTCCATGAAGTTATCACTCAGATGGAAGACCACGCCCACCATGGAGACAAGCACCTCGATCTCATCCACACAGAAGGCGACAATAATCAGGCAGCTGCAAGTGCTCAGCACCGTGAAGAGCTTGGGTTGAGGAGGGGAAGTGAGGATGAGGATGGGATTAAGGACTAGAAATAGGGTTAGCGATTAACCCCTTTACTTACATGATGATAGGCTGGCGGCAGATCGGTGCGTGTATAGAGAAACATGTAGATGACCAGCGGCAGCGTCAGGCAGAAGCTCCACTTGGAGTACTCGAAATGCAGATCAATGTACCACGAGCTATATTGGCTAACAAACTTGGCTGCAGGAGGATTTGGAGGAAGATAAGCTGAAGCTGGACAGCAGGTGGAGGAAGCAGTACATACAATTTATGGCGGTAATCAGCATGAAAGGATTCAACACCATCTGCAGGCAATTGAGCAACTTGCTCCAGCCATGCTTGTCTCGCTCGTAATCCACAACGGGCACCAGCAAGGTGAGAATGAGCAACATGGGTGCCTTGATGAGCAGCAGCAGACGCTGACAGCGACTGGCCAAGCGCCAATCGATGGGATCAATGGGATTGAGGGATTCCAGAAAGTCCTGCCACAGCAGATGATTCATGCCATTGCTCTGCTTATGGAAGATGCGTCCCGTTAACTCGTAATCAACGCGTATAGGTCCATCATCATTATCTGCTCTCCTGTCATTGCCGCGCAGACCGATCACCTCATGTTGCAGCATATCGCGCAGTGTGAACTGTTTCTTCTGCAGCTGCGCATTGCGCTCCGACGAGGGTTCCTCCTGTTTGAGGTGTTCGATCTCCAAGCGCAAATCTGTGGAAGGTCAGTTGGAGCAGGGAAGGGGTAAGTTATTTCCAGAGGATCACTTACTTTTCATGGTAGAACGCAGCAGTTTCAGATCGACTATAATAACCACCAGATAAATCAGGTAGACACTTAGCAAGCCTGTAGAGGAATAGAGAGAGTTAGAGCTAGGAACTCTCTCGCTCCAATCCCTCACCAATGCACTCCCCCAAGCTGACACTATGCTGGGTGAACATAACGAGCCTTAGCAACTCCAAACCAAGTAGAAGAAACAACAGATCCCGCACCATGGCATGTCCATCGATCTTGAAGGGTTTCATAAAGCAGACCATGCCGCCGCACAGTAGCATTTCCACCACGGAATTACTCACCATCGAGGTGAACATGCCCGACATGGTGCGTAAGGGCATTAGATTGGCTACCAAATCCGGCGCAGAGTTACCAAAGACCATCAAGGTGCAACCAGCAATTTGCTCATTCAGATGCAGCTTCATCGCGAGTATCTTCAGCACGGGCGTAAAGCTGTGGGGTAGGTTAGTCCCGTAGGGATTTACACTCAATTTTACCACACACTCACTAGAAATCCACCACAATGGACATGAGTATCAGGTAGCTTAAGATGATCACCACAAAGATGCTCATCACCAGAATCTCCACCCATTTCTCATGTATGTGAAAGAAGCAATACATCATCTCGAAGTAGTTAAAGTAATGTATGATCTCATGGCAATCCTTCACACGCTTCGCCATCTCGCAACGCATCTCGTAGGGTAGCTTCAGCACGCTGAGGCAGCTAACCTGGAGTACAAGTTCGAGGGAAGATTAACTCAATAAGAAATCAAACTGCGCTTACGTTATTGAGATAGTGTGCAAACTCCTTATCCAGCGCTGTCATGGCTAAGCTTTCATTTTCCCCTATATCATACGAGATAGATTGACAAAGCAAAGACAGAGAGACCCAAACAGTTTTCTAGTTTCAGGCTAGTTGAGGTTGGAAATAAACTTGGCTTGTCTGGCATAGCTATAGCTACCTTCTAGCCAAATTTCCTAAAGGTAACCCCAATAATAATCAAAATAAACCCTTTAAGTTTCGCTTTACAAAATGTTTTCGTTTTATTCAACTGCGTTTTTCGTTTGTTCTGTGTGTAGGTTTGTGTTAGCTGGAAAAACTAGACAGACAATTGGCCGCATGTACCATATACAATATACCATATACCATATATATATATGTACTGTATATAGTCTTATTATTTGATAGTTTTGGTTTTTAAGTACCTATAGGGGACAGCAGCAGCACGCACTACACTCTCTTCTCATACTTCCCTCCCTTTCTCTCTCTCTCTTTCTCTCTCTCTCGTTTCTTTCTTAAACTGAACGTGTTATATATTTTTTAAGCGATACTATTTTGGTTCAAGTCCTTGTGTTCTATGTACATATTTACGCTAAATTATATGCTATAAATTACTAGTTGGGTTCGATCGAAGCTTCGAAGTCTAAGTACATAGCGGGGGGTTATGTGTGTGTGTGTGTGTGTGTGTGTGTGTGTTACAATAAATAACTCTATGTATAAGAATGCCTTAGGTGCTAGGATACATACAAAGCTGCTAGAAGACACGCGCACAGATCGCACAGATCTCCCTCTCTCTCGATGCGTTACTGTGCGGGAATTAGCTAACATGCATAGTTTACAGTTACAGTTAACAGTTGGTAGTTAACATATTACATTTTACAGTTAACAGTTAACAGTTTACACTTTACAGTTACAATTAACCGTTTCACTTCACGGTTTACAGTTTAAAGTCTCGAGTAACCGCAACAGTTTACAATTTACAGTAACAGTTAACATAGTTTTTACAGCTAGTTTACAGTTTACAGTTAACATCTAGAGTTGCCAGAGCATTTACAGCTAACCGGCTAATCGTCGCTAAGGGAACTAACAACAGGAACTACTCTCTAGCCATGGGCTAACTGGTGAAATTGTAGCTACGCACAGCACGGCCGGGAGTAACAAGCTCCACCTTAATGTTAGCCGTCGCTGTCACCTTGGTGGTATTACTATCCGAATGGGTTGTCTCCACCGTGACCTCCGGTTGCACCACAATGCTCTGCAGCTCGGGCGGCGCATAGCCTATGGGGCCTGGCTGCGATACCTTGTGATACGAGGGAGGTGGCCCGCTGGCATAGCTGCAGTTTGAGCCGGAACCAGAGCTGGAACCCATGGGCGGACCATGTTGTTGCTGCTGCTGCTGTTGCTGATAGCTATTGATATTGTTCATATAATGATTGTTCAGATTGTGATGATTATGCGCTGAGTTGGCGGACGACGACGTCGGGGGCGGCGCATTCCAATCGTTGTGCATCTGTATGGATGAGTTGCTCGATTTCCATGACTGCGGCTCCTCGGTGATGGTGGTCAATGAGGGATCATTGATATTCATATCTTTGTGATAATGATGCGATTTATGGCAATTATTCGAACCAGATTGACGGGAGGAACCACGTGAACCATTCACTATAAAGGATTTATTGGAACGTTTGCTACGTAGCGGCACAGGCGATGGGGTGGATATGCGATCGGGATGCTCCAGGGGCACTAGCTCTGCCTCCGGGCCCAACATGCTGAGTATTATGGGAAATACCACTAAACTGTTGCAGGCACCCACGCAAAGCACCACCAACAGTAGCCAACAAAAGTGACGTATGACAAACTCAAAGGGCGACGTGGAGAGCATAAACACTGCCATGCCCGAGGTGAGCATGCCGTGCACCAGTGGACCCAGCGATAACTGCATGGCCAGATGTATGCGACGCTGTCGATTGCCCACCGAAGTCATAAAACCCTACGGAGGAGATAAGGGAGATGATTAGTAAGGGGAACCCATAGGGTAACCTGCTTTGACTTACCAGTGAGATGTGCACATTGAAGCAGAGCATCATGCCTACGCCTAGTATGAGTATAACCGCCGGAATGGCCGATAGCTTGATGCCCAGCAGCGTCATGGCGCCAAAGATTTGCACTAGCGATGCCAACACCGTAATGATAACTAGCACAGCAGCCCAGACGGAGAGCAACAGCAGCGAAACCAGTACCAGGGCAGCCAGCAGCGCGCAGGCCAGAATCAGAGCCAGCGAAGAGCGCAGAGTCATATACTGCTCCCAGAAGATGAAGGGTATGCCTAAGGAAATGAAAAACCAATAGATTAGTTAAGGAATCTCCTCAAAAAGTGATTAACCCTTACCTGAGGGATAATTGGGCAAGCCGTAACCCTCAAACTTGAAACTCAAATCACGTATATGTCCAATCAGGGTCTTAATCTCTGATGTATCCGTCAACCCATGGAGGTAGAAAGGCATCTGTGCATAGACCAGCGGCAGGCTCTTTGGAATCTTCAAATCATACTCGGTGGGTGCGTGATAATACTGTCGCGGCTCCGGATAGAGTTTACCCTAAGAGAAGAAGAAACAAAAACCTTTAGTAACCTAACCAAGTTGGGTAAACCTTCTTGTCACTCACCTGTGAAGCACCATAGGCAAACACATCATTGGTGGCCCAGGCAGACAAATAGTTATAGAACGCCTTGGGATTAATGATGCCTTCGTTGCTAACCAAACGATTTGTGCCCACCAAGCTCTTGTCCACAGGATTATCCACATGTCCCGTTTGCACAATCAACTTGTAAGCGAGTATGGCATCACTGCTAGCATTGGGATACCAACTCTCCTTGGTTAGCCGTCCATCGCGTACCTCCTCGTCAAAGATGCGCTGCAGATTACTCAACCAATCGCGGAAGAGTAGCAACCAGAAATCGGGTAATCCTCCATTATCGTTCTTAATCACATGCGGCACACGCACAAAGGCTTCGTGATAATCGCACAGGAGTTGCTGCTGCGTTGGGTACTCGAAGTTGCCCTGCGTCACCGCGTACATGCTGTAGAAACCAAAGAGACGTGTTTGGGCATCCAAGAACTTGTGCTCGCTGCTCTGTTTGGGTACCAGATCAATAATGTCAAGTCCATCCTGCAGTGCCGTCGCCTCGTATAGGCAAAAGATCAATGCCACCAGGAAACCCATGACGGCCAGAAACTTAACCCAACTGCGCATTAGGAAGGGTGTATAATACTTGAAGGCGAAGCTGGCCAGAGAGAAGGAGGGCACAATGCTACCTCCACCTGCCTTGGATTGCCTGGGCTCCAACAAGGGATTCTGTGCTGGTTGTGGTGGCAGTTGCTGCGCCGATCTCATGTTGTTGCAATTCTTCACATGTCGCGATCCCCGCACATTGTTGTTGTTCATGGCCAAATTGGTTGCCCTGGGTTGCTCCTTCCATACCGGAAAACAGCAACAGAATATGTCAGCACGTCCTGCGGTGCGACGACGCAAATCCAATGAAATCATGGCAGGAAAAACCAACAGAGCCGCTGCCAAATTGAAGCACATCACGATCGCTGCCTGCAGGCAGAAAACCTTCAGGGCGGGCACTGGAATAAAGACCGCAGCAAAGAAGGATCCTGCTGTGCTGCATGCACTGAAGAGTATACTGGGTCCCACTTTCTTCAATATCAGCTTGGTTTGCTCCTTCCTGTTGCTCTCCGCATAGGCCGCAGTAAGCATGAAGATGTGATCCACACCAAGACCCAAGGCTAGGAAAGGAACCACCTGTGTGCTGGCAGCATTAAAGACAATTCCAAGCAGCGCGCACAAACCCAAACCGGCGGCAGTGCTAAAGCACATGAGGAGCACTCCAGCAACTCCCACACTGCTCTGTCCACGCACAGGATCACGCCAACGTAGCAAGGTGCAAAAGGCATACAACACAGTGGCCGCAACGCCAATGACAATGCTTACTGCACTAGGATGCGAGAACTTTGGCCAAGATGTCATCCAATGTAGCCGAACTGAAGACATAGATGTCATAGTTAGCCGCAATGCGGGATTGCTTGCGCAGCAGTTGCTCCACTTCGCGGGAGAAGTTCCGTTGCCAAGCATTTAACACCTCCGCTGCCTTCTGCTGTGTCCAACCAATGTGATGCACCTTGTAATTGTCCTGCCACTGATCGTACATTTCCTTCTCTGTCATCAGTTGCACCACAGTCTGCAGGGCCTTGGCCTTCTTCAGGTGTCCACTGCGATTACGTTGTGCTCCGCCCACAATCAATTGCTCGGGCCAATGCATATACTTCGCAGCATAGCCATAGCAACCTCCCGAGAGTATGGCACCCACATCCGGTGGTTGCTCGCTGTTCTTGTTGGGCGCCGTGTCCGGACACGAGGGATGCGAGGGATTCAAACAAGGCTTCTCCATGTAGCCACTGCTTATGGCTGCACGCTTCATATACTGTTCCACCGTATCGAAATCGAAGCTGATCTTCTGATCCGACATTTGTTGCTTCATAAACTGCATCACTGCCGAGGGATTCAGGGTGCTCCACATCAGGCGCTTGTTGAGGCCACTAAGAAGTAGGGAAAGAGAGCAGTGGATTAGAGTGTGTTAAGCCTGGCTGGATTTCTCTACTTACGGTATATACACCGGTGTCTCGGGTCCCAACAGCTGACTGCCCTCCCAGAAGCAATCGAGCGGCGTTATGATGGAACACGGTATCAAATGCTTTCAATATCTGCTCGATATAATAGTGTCCCTCGAAACTGGGCGTTGTGGGTGAATTGCACATGTCTCGCAGCCCCCATTCCGTATCGTACATGTGCACCTTCACTGCCGTCGCCTTGACCAGCACCTCCAGATGTGAGAGTAACGCCTGTGGATGCAACACCGATGCGTTGGGATCATGTGCTGTCTGTATGATCAATTGATGCGTCGATGATTCATCCTCTCCGATTGTCTTTTGTGTATAGGCTAACTCCGATTCAAGTCTGCCACCCTCCTGTATCCACAGCTGATGTACTTTCGAATGTATCTGCGCACTTTTCAGTCCAACACAGAAGGTGCTCAGCACCAGTATGGCCACAAAGAGCACCTTCCCCGCATGCTTCTGCACTGAACTACCAAGGGTTTCGAGGTGGGATTGGAATACTGAACGTAGATAGATGGCCGTGCGGTTGCCACGCGCCTTACCCTGTACAGAAAGAGAGAGAGAGAGAGGGGAGAAAGTGTTAGTCTGAGTTGAGTTTTTGGGATTTTTGGCATTTTTTATTTTTCATTTCTTCTCTTTTCTTCCGCCATAAATAACGCATTAAAATTATAACGAAACAGCGTGTGGCCCAAGTCTCCGGGACCGACCGCAGTCATATAATTTATATGTTTTCGTAGCATCTGCCACGATGAAGCCATCAGCCAAGCAGCAGCATCATCATCATCATCATCATCATCATCATCATCTCCCATACCCATCCCCATTCCAATGTAGGCCCAGCCCAGCCTACAAAAACAACGAAAGACGCCGACGCAAACGCCGACATCGACAGCGCAGCAGCAGCAGCAGCCTCTGCCTCTGCCGCTGTAGCAACCTATAATCGTCTGTTTGGCAATTGGAACCTCGCTTAGTGTGCCTCATCAAGCTGCATTTTCCCTCTCCCTCCCACTTGCATTGCCTTGCCTCTCTCCCTCTGCCTTCATGTTTGTCTTCGTCTTTGGCTTTGTCTTTGGCCTGCTCTTTCTCTGCTGCGGCTGCTGCACGGAAATTGAGCCCCAAATAATGAGGATCGAACCTTCAATCGACCACACACTGCACAGTGGAACGTACAGTGGGGCAAATACAGTTAAATAGAAGTACAAGCTTCAAAACTCAGTTAAAAGCTCTTTGAGTATTTCTCTCGAATTAATTATAAATAAATAGATAATATTATTTAATTAAAATTATTTATATAAAAAATAATTATTATTATTAATATTTTATTTTGAATATCCATTTTAAATATTAATAAATATTAATATTAAGTTTGATTCTCATTTAGTTTGCCTAGTTTACCCTATACTTCGCACCACTGTGCAGCAAACGCCGCACCCAGACCCAGGCCCAGAACCCGCCACATTCCACACTGAGCTCGCAGCGTCTCCTCTTCCCCAATCTCTCTCTCTCTCTTCAAGTTCGTCTCTTCCTTTTTTGCTTTTATCGCTTTTCATAGATTTTCCGCCCATGGTTTTCCCGTCCAGCGGATGCGTTTGTTGGTTCTGTATTAAAGCGCAAAACTGAAGAATTACTTAAGTGGCAGCACCCCGGACTACCGTTAGAAGAGAGAGGGAGAGAGGGGGACGACGCGCCAATGAGCCAAGGCAAAGGTTGAAGCTTTTAATGCTATGCGCGGCATTTGTAGCTGCGTTGGCAGAGAAAGAGTGGGAGAGAGAGGGAGAGATCGAGCCAGAGAGCGTGCCACATTTCCTGCCCGTTATTGTTGTTGTTGTTTATTTATGCAGCGCAAGGCGCGTGAGTTTGTCATTTCCGCAAAAATTCAAACTCCAAAGCGGCTTTTACTTTGTCGCTATTAATTAAGTCATTGACGGCGACGCCAACTGCGACGGCGACGGCGACGCTGGCAGCAACGGTGGCAGTGGCATTGGCAGTCGAGGCGGCGGCGGCGGCGTCCCTTTCAAGCTGCGCCGCATGTGGCGTCTGCGTCGACTGCAATGTTCGTGGAATTTTTCCATAATTTGTGTGTGTGCCTAGGCTAAGAGAGAGCAGAGCAGCTGGAGGGAGAGCGGGAGAGCGGCAGAGCGGAAGAGAGAGGCAAGTGAAGAGCGGCAGCGCAAAACTAAACAAAAAAGATGCACAAAATTCCAGGAATCTTTGTACAGGGCGGCTGCAACAATGTTGCTACAATGTTGTAATGTTGTATTGTTTTTGTTGTCATGTTGTTGTTCTTCTTGTTGTTGTTGCTGTTGTTGTTGTTAGTGATGCTGTTGCATGACCGCAGGTCGTAACTAAAAATAAACTTAATCTAGATTCGGCACAGAGCAGCGACAAGCAATGCAGCTCAAACTGTGCGACGCTGCTTGATTGAGCCATCGCGCAGCGGACGCTGTTAACGCTTGTCAGCCGCCGCCGCCTCTCCTCTCCCGCTTTCTCCCCATCTCTCTCTCTCTCACGCTCCTTCACTCGCCAAATGTTGCCTGGCCGTGTGACATGTCATCAATCTTTCCCGCTGTTCGTCCGTTTTACTCGTTCTTGTCTTCCTTCCCACTGCTGCCGTCGCTGTTGCTGTCTCTGTCTCTGTCTCTGCCGACGTCGTGAGGAAATGTCACAAATTGATTTATGGCCCCTGCTCAGTTTGCTTTCATGTTAAAGGCAGAAAACTGCATCCAACTGGGAACAACTTCATTAGAAATGCGCATGGTTCGCTCCTAATCCGCTGCGCATGGCTAATCCCACGAAAACGCACCACTGTGCGCATGTTGAGAGTGCCACAGGAGCGTGTGTGAGAGAGAGAACAAGAGGCAAGGAGCAGCATGGCCGCTTGACAGTGTGACAGGTGCATTGTAAAAAGGCAGCACAAAAGCAAATGCAAAACAAAAGCGAAAAAGGAACTGAGAGAGAAAAGGAGGAGAAAGACTAAACAAAGGTGCTTCAATTTCGTTTAACTTAGCATAGGGAAAATGGTTCCCTAGACCTTCCAGATATTTACTATATATAGTGATAGTAAGCATCGGTATATAATATATAATACATTATAGTATATACAAAGTTCCTTTCCAACTCAAAGCCAAGCCATTAAAATCTCTTCACGTCGAACTAATCAATCAAAATAGAAAACCCGAAAAAATCAAGAAATCATAATTATTATATTCCCAAAAAATACATATTGCCGCCCAGGTCGACTCCCCGCGGGCTACGACTACTTAATTACACGGCACATTATGAACAGACAGAGAGAGAAAGAGAGAGAGAGAGAGAGGGAACAGTGAAATAATGAAAACTTTTCCACGACCACCAGGCCAGTCTACGCATAAGGCGTTCCCTATATATGTAGCTATGCCCCCATAAAAATCGAATGCAAAACCATTTTAGCATAAAACGAAATCCCCCAAACTATATTGGTAGACAAAAGACGACGTGCCGGGACCACCCAGTGAATGCATAATTATCGGTTGAGTATAGCGCATATATAGAAATTCCAGGGAAACCATAATTCATAAACTTATCAACAAAATATTCTTAAGGCTTTGGTTTAATAGTATAAAATATATAAAATCAACATAGTCTGGCTGTCCCCTCATGTTACTTTAATCATGCGCATCGAATTGGTCTGGCCTCCACCGAATCCCAAGCTGGTAACGACAATAATTGTTTCCTCCACCTTAACCATATTGGCTTTCTTGGCAATACCGAGTCCAAGTTTAAGACGATCTTCTATTGAACTATCTTTGCTTGGGGGCTTATAGGGTATGGTGAGAATGCCGCGATAAAGATGCGATTGTCTTGCCAGGCGATCGTTGTCCTCGATAAGACTTAAGATCGGACACGGTGGTCGATATCTGCTCAACTGCACCGATGTATTTCCCGTCGAGGTGAATACGACAATTGCTTTGCAGCGACTCGTAATCGCGGCATTAACAATTGACATGAACATGGATCGTTCATCCGTTATGACTTCCCTGTTCGCCTCGATGAGATCCATAAAAAGACTCTCATACCAAATTGCCGATTCGGCCTCCCTACACACTCGCCCCATAGTTCTAACACATTCCGTTGGATAATCCCCTTTGGCTGTCTCCCCGGAGAGCATCACACAGTCGGCACCGTCGAGCACGGCATTTGCCACATCGGAGAGTTCAGCACGTGTGGCACGTGGCTTCTTGATCATTGACTCCAACATTTGTGTAGCGCAAATACCCGGTTTCCCTGCCCTCATGCACTGCGCAAAGATGGTCTTCTGTGAGGTGAAGACCTTCTCGGCGGGTATCTCAATGCCCAGATCTCCACGGGCTGCCATTACACCATCTGATGCTTCGATAATTTCACCAATATTCTCCATACCCTGATGATTTTCGATTTTCGCTATAATCTTTATCGATTTACCCTCCTCGCCCAGTTCACAACGTATCTCCTCAATGTTCTCGGCATTTCTAATGAACGATGCAAAGATGAAGTCAAGTTTATGTTTTGTAGCAAATTTAAAATCGTCTTGCTCCTTCTCTGATATATTAGGCAGATCCACAGCGATACCGGGCAGATTAACACCTTTGCTGGAGCCCAATTGGCCATCGTTTTCGATTTCACATATCAATTCGTCACCCTTGATTTCTTTAACTTTCAGTGAAATGAGTCCATCGTCTACAAAAATAAGATTCTCCGGTTTCAAGATCTTTGGCATATTCTTGTAGTCCACAAAGACCTTGTCGGCGCTACCATTTTCCCTTACTTCCGGATTGGTGCTTAAAGTGATCGTTCCGCCTTTCTTCAACTCAACTACATTGGTGGCTTTACCTCCAATGAGACCTGTACGTATTTCGGGTCCTTTCGTATCGAGCGCAATACCCAAAAAATATCTATAACCAATTTTCTTGGAGAAAATCTCAACGGCTTTACGTAAATTTGCAACTGTCTCGGCGTGATATTCATGTGTGCCATGCGAGAAATTAAGACGTGCTATATTCATGCCCGCCCTCATCAATTCCACCATCATCTCCACGCTTTTCGTAGCCGGTCCAATGGTACAGATAATCCCAGTGAGACGAACTCTTTCCATTACCCTGTCATATTTCAAACGGCACGCATGATCCAATTGGCTGCTCGCTGAGGATTTGCTTAGCTTTTGTCTACGCTAAGTGAAGATAAGGAAGGAGGATCAGTCTACAGTCTACATTCATGGGTTATTCAAGAGCTTCTCTTTTCGACGCTATGCAAAGCTTTAGAAATAGATTCTGTTTTCACACTTGCCTCTTCCTTATGTGGCTCACGTAACGGTATGGCATAAAATGTGTAGATACTATTAAATTTATAACCCGCATGGGAGCATATGAGAATACCAAGTTTGGCAACATGATTATTACGGCCGAAACAGCATGTGGAAGTCCGGTAAAAGTTAAAAGATATCACGCAAATTTCTAACGCACTAATCTGACTTGGATGTGAACGAGTACTAAGTTGTAGTTTACTAGGGAAATTCTTGAAATTTCTACACACATATTACTAGGGGTACTCTGTTTAAGTTAGTTGCTAATATAATATTAATATATATAAATATAAATAAATAAACGTAATTTCATTTTTTAAAATTTTTATAAAAATATTTCAAATTAATCTAGTTTAGTTAATTAAAATTGAAATCATTTTAGCTGCCAGTGCAATTTGGAGCACATCAGTTCCACTGTGCACACACACGCACACAGGCAGCCCGCATTGAAAAGCGTCAGTGTATTTATTTTTATATAAATTCCAAGTGTGCGTGTGTGTGCGCCTGTGTGTGTGCGTTGTTTGGGCCACACACAACGCAGACATTCGGTTACGCACGGTGCTTAAAACATGCCCAGTTTGCGCTAGGCGAGCAATTAAAATAAAGTAAATGGGACGATGACGACGCATGCAAATCGCCATTTGCCCCGGCAATTTATGGCGCCCCTTAAACGTGACCAGCAACCGTTTGCGCACACACACATACACACATATACGCTGCCTCTCTCCCTGCCGCTCTCTTGGTCTCTGTTGGCTACGCTCTGCAGTTGTTGCCAGCTTAAGTAAAAGAGAGCAAAAGGTTTGAAGGTCATTGGAGCAGCTGCAATTGTTTGCCTGAGAGCGTGAGAGCGACGACAGCTTGCGATACCGTTAGGCAGCGGCAGCGGCAGCATAAGTCCTGCAGGTGACGGAGAGAGAGAGAGAGAGAGACAGAGTGAGGGGAAGCGTAGCAGCTGCGCTCAGTTTGAGCTCAACTTTGTTGTTGTGTGCGTTGTTGTTGTTGTTTCTTTCGCTGCGTGGGCGAAGCAGCGTAGAAAAAATAAATAAAAATAAACTTAAACATAAAAATGCAAGCAATAACTTTAAAATTGAACTTCACCTGCGCCGAAACGAAGACAACAAGGAGAGAAGAAGAAGAAGCAACAACGAGGAGGGCCTCTTTGTTGTTGTTGTTGTTGTTGCCTCTTGCTTTTTAAGCAATTTAATTTCTTTATTATTTTCATACGAAACACAGGCCCCAGAGGTACACACACACACACACACACACGAGTCAGGTAGCCCAGGCGGCCACGTCGCTCATTCTCTCTCTCACTCATTCAGACACAGGTACACGCACACACACACACACTGACACAGGCGCAACAGGGCTCAGTCTCGACTGGAGAGCCCTACGAGAGTTACGTGTAGCTGCGTTCGTCCGTCTGTCGCCGTCGTCCAGGCTGTCCGTTAACTGCTTTTTCAGTGAATTCCGTGATTATTGCTTGAATGTTTCTTTCCGGTACTCGCCTTGCTTCGCTCTCTCTCTCTCTCTCTCTCTCTCTCTCTCTCTTTGCCCCGGCTTAGTCGCTGTCTCAGTCAGCCGCGCAGTCGCTGTCTCAGTTCAGTCTCTGTTGTGTTGCCTTCTCATCTTGCTGCTCTCTCTCTCTTTCTCTCTCTGCCCAATGTCACTGCGTCGTCTTCTTTTCCTTTGGTACCTTTTTTCGTTTTCGTTGTTGTTGCTGTTGTTGTTGCTTTTATCTGCTTTTCTCGCTCCTCCGTCCGTCTGTCCGTGCCGTCTCCCGGTTCGCTTGCTGTGTGTGGTCAAGTTAATGTCTTCATAATTCTTTAGATTTTTTTTCTCTGTACGTTTTACGTCTTACGTTCGTTGTTGTTGTTGTTTTTCTTGTTGTTGTTGCCTTTGCTGTTGCCCCGTTGCTGGGGCACGCTGATGATGAAGACAATAACAGTTTTATGTGCGGCCGAAGACACACACAGCGACGCGTCGCTAGGGCAGCCTCTCTCCTCCTCTCCCGCTCGGGTCTTTCCCCCCCTTTGGGTCTTGAGCCTAATGAAGCTGAGTGAAAAAACATATTTCGACTTCCAGTTTCAGTTCTACCAATAAAGTTGTCTGCCCCTCTCTCTCTCGCTCTCTCTCTCTCCCTCTCGCTCTTTATGTCTCTTTCTTGTGTGGCGAGGCCTAAAAATTGAGCTGTCAATTGTTGAAGAAACGTGTGGGCGCTATTTCGGTCATTCTGTGTGTGTGTGAGTGTGCTTGTGTGTGTGAGTTTTTGGGGGTATTTTTAGTCTTAATTGGGGGAATTCGTATGGAGCAAAGGTTAAAAGCGTTCTACGTGATATAGCAGGCCGGTAAAGTATGAAATATCTAGGGTATTATTTATGCTTATGCGTTAGGCTTTTGTATTGCTGATGATTTATCTAGGTTAACCTAGATTAAGGTGTGTCTTATGTGATATATGCTTAAAGTTAATGTCATATATGATATATGCTATAATTGATAATATTATTTATGGTATAGCCAAGTTTAGAGCAATCTATTGTATTATGCATGATATTATGCAGATCACTTTACACCTGGTATAGATCAGTCTCTGACTTTATAGCGTATAGAGGCAAGTCTTCTTCCGCTCCTTTCCTGCCTATCAAACTGTAAATATTTGTCAATATTTTCAAGTTCTCATATGCATAACGTGGGGCTAAACCTAGGCACTGCAGGTAAACTGAAACTCAAATATTATAATAAGATAAGATACGATAAGATCACGCAGCGTAGAGCAGGTGTTAGGCTACGTAAATCAATGTCACACTTTTGGGGGCGCATGGGGGCCGGGAAAAATGGGACCACCAACAATGACAAAGAAAGAATAAAACAAAAAACTAAAGAAGAAGAAATGAAAAAAAATATTTGAAAACCATAATCATTTCTGAATGTCGTGCGGCAAATGGGGAAAAAATGTCGAACACACCCCAAAGCAAACAAAACTGAAAGATCAAAGAGACCGTGGGCAGGCAAAGAGAGCGAAAGAGAGGGAAAGAGAGAGAGGGGCAGCGTTCGTGTGCGAACTAATCCTTAAGCAAACACACGTACACAACCGGCAGATACCTGCATAAATTGCTCAGATTCGAAGGGCTGGAAACCGGGACTGAGAGTGGCTTCCGAGAAGAAACGAACGTAGAATTGTTGTGGATGAAGATATCTCACGCCTACCAAGCATTTCCGGCTCACACAACAACGGCTAACAGAGCAAAAGGAAGTGCATACTTGGCCTTAACAAGTTAACCGTAATGCGACATGCTGCGTCTGTTGAAGGCGGTACGAGAGTTGGAATTGAGACATCAGCTAGGGGCGGGTTAGCTCTACATCTCCCACTCCCTCTCACTCTCTCTCTCTCTTTCTCTATCTCGAGCTACTTCTAGGAATGTGAGTAATAAGATGCAAAGATGCCGAAACTATGCCACATTTTGACTTTCTAAGGGGAAGAAAGAGTGTAGATCAAAAGGAATTTACATAGAAATTTGACTTTGCCACGCCTAAAAAAACATTTCTATAGAGATTACCATAAGTCCAGATTTACTCTACTCTTTACCATATCTAGTTGGGGGCATTCGATATGCTCCGAAGATTCCGCTGAAACAGCTATTCAAACATTATGCGCAACTTGTGTTTGCTATGCAAAACATTTTCGCACAAGTTCTACGAGATCTTTTTTTTGTTGTATATATTTTGTTTGGACATTATGTTTACCCAGTGCATTAGCGAGGGAGCCAAGCGGTTATGTTTACGATTTTCAGGGTTTATGCGCTACTGGTTTTCGATTTTGGCCATGTCAATTTCGAGTAACGTCTGCGCATTATTTGTTTTTCATGTGATGTTGTGAAAAGATCGGGGCGGCATGACTAAACAAATTTCATAGTCGTTGTTGTTGTTGTTGTTGCCCACATACATAAACATCAGCAGCGGCGGCAGCCAGCGACTACAAAAACAAGAACAACAACAACAACGCCAACTTCTTCAAAATGCCGCCAATGTTTCTCAACTTCCTGTCCTGAGTGGTTTTGTGTGCTTTACAATTGGCACAGAGCACAGAGAGGGGGCGGGGGGAGAGAGAAGAGGGGAAGGGGCAGGGGAGAGGCAGCGGAGCAACGGCACCCCGACAATTTCATTCATGAATTTATATGTAGCTGCAAATGTATCTGATAGATACAAATACAATAACCTGCGTCTCTTTCGCCGCCATCGTCGCACACTCGTCCGTCCGTCCGTCTGTCTGTCTGTCCGTCCGTCTGTTCGTCGTTCGCTCGTACATGGTCTGCATCCATAGTGCGGCATTGCCATAAATAAATTTGCGGCACCAGCGAATAAAAACTCATAGGAGCATTGCGTGTAAGCGACACGCATAGAATACCCTGTAATTGGGCTAGTGTGAGGTCTTAAATTCATTTGCATCTGTAAGATACTTTTGTATCTGTAAGATACTTTTGTATCTGTAAGATACTTTTGTATCTGTAAGATACTAATTACTGAGAGGTGAACTGCTTGATATTTCCACGTTAAAGATTATTTTGTATCTGTAAGATACCTTTGTATCTGTAAGATACTTTTGTATCTGTAAGATACCTTTGTATCTATTGGTTTTGTACCCATCAAACTCCTATGAGGTTAGCTACTTGTTATTTCTTCGTTGAAGATACATTGTATGTAAGATACTTTATATCTATGAAATACTTTTCAATAAAATACACAACCAGAAGATACTTTCGTATTTACAGCCAACTTTTATGTGTTTCTATCAATGAGCTACCTTTGACTTCCACACTTTACAGGGTATTCGTTAAACTTATGGATTATGCTTATGAGCAAAAACAACAAAAGCAACAATACGAACCACCACGTATTGATCCGCATCACAAGTCGCGCTTGGCATTCGCTTCATTCATGAAGCAAAACGTCATCAATAGACCTCCCAGTAGCGAGTCCCCCTCCCCCCTCCCCTGCCTTGTATGGCATATGGAAACTAATAAACATAACGCTGGGGCACAATTTGCATAGCGTGAGCAAAAGCGACTCGAAAAGGTAACGAATGCATTTCGTTGTTGTTGTTGTTGCCGTTGCTTTTGCTGGCTTACTTAGACGATATTAATGTCTTAATATATTTCGTTAAATTGAGTCATTAAAATAAATCGCCAACGTTGTCGATGACGACGGCGCCGTCACGAGCAAGAAGAGGCCAAAACAACACGGCAACAACAACAACAACAACGCAACAACAATGCAGCACGACCACACCTTGCCTCTGCCACAGTCTTTGACTCTGCCTGCTACGCGATGCTGCGCCGATCGATCGCGTCGCGTCGATCGCTTGCCACAACTTTCGAGAAGTTCACTGCAACGAGAAACGTTGTAACGTTACAAAACACAACAACGACAACAACAACAGCAACAACGGCGCAGCCTCCTCTGCAAGAAATAATTGAGATGCCCGCAGTGCCAGCGGTGCAAGCAAGATAGCAACAGCAACAGAGCGCAGAGGCAAAGCCAGAGCCAGCCGCAAACCATAATGAAGACATCAAGTTGTAAAAAGCACCGCAAAAGGCAATGCACACAGCGCAGCGAGGAGCAGCGCAGCGAGAGAGAGACGCGGCGAAGCAACGAGAAAAGTTCAGGCTGTTTGCCTGCCTGCCTGCCTGCCTGCGCGCCACAGTTTGACAGCTACTGAGAGCGCTGCGCAGTCGAAAACGCGTGCGTCAGTGAAATGTTTTGTTTTGTTGTGTTTTTGTTGTTTTCTCTCTCTCTTTTTTTTTTGTTGTTCGCTTCGCTGCCGTCGTGGGCCACCCGCGCTCAAAGCATACACATGCAAGTGCTTTCGCATGCATATGTCTCTGTGTGTGTGTGTGTGTGTGTTTGTTCGTGTTTCTTCTAGCTGACGTGACGCGCTGTGTGTGGCGGCGGCCTCTACAATTCCTCAACCACAACAACAACAACAACAAGAAAGCTATCTGAATGCTTTTGGCATCGTCGACGTTGGCGTAAGAAAAGAAAAGAAAAGAAAAAAGCAACAACAAAACAACCGCGCGCAGCACATGAAAAACGAACATTAAAAAAAATTTGTGTATTCAAATAATTTACAACGACACACGAATGCCCTATAAATTAATCAGCTTAATCAACAAAAATCCTGTTTTAATTGTTTTTTGTTAGCACTGAAATTAACATTTTAAGCGCATGCAATAATATAAAGTGTGATTAAAGAATTCTCGTTTGGTTTAATTGTTGAATTTGATTAGAATAAAAGTGCTTAAACGCGATACACGCGCTAAGCGAATTGCGCAGCTTAAGGCAAAATCTGCATAGAAATGTCTCTTAAATGCATTTCTCACCTTTTCACCTTTGCAAAGAGTTGGCAAAACTCACCTTATCGCAGAGTAAATCACAAGTGCCTCTCTTCTTCCCTTCCCCAACTACAGACGAAGCTTCACTGTTTTTGGCACTCGTTGCTGTTGTTGCTCTGCAGTTACTGCTGCCGCTGCCTCTGTTGGCGTTGTGAATTTTTTGCGGTCAAACAGCAGAAGCAACAACAACAAGTCGCCGCACAGTAGCACAATACAATTAAGTTGTTTTTGCTCTGTGTGCGCGCTCTGGCAACTGAGATCGAGTTCTGAGCCGCGACGTCTGAGAGAGAGGTTAAGGGGGGTGGGGGGGGGGTAAGCCCTCTGCCTGCTGCTGGATGGAGCCTGCCTGCTGTGCGCCAAGTTAAAATAACTTGAGCTCTGATTTGTGCAACAGTTGATATGTTTGTCTGTCTGTTCTTCACTCTCTTTGTTGCTGTCACTTTTGAAGTCTGCAGACGATTTGCTCACATGTTGTTTGTGTTGTGATCTATTTTCATCTTCAAAGCCTAAACTAGCAGCAGCCTATGCTATGTTACAATTAAAAGAGCAAAAGCGAATACTCTTTACTCTTACTATTACAATGTAGTTGAACGCTTCAATCAACATGTCAATTAGTACAGCAAGAAATTAATTTCTCTTAATCGTCCACGCGCTTTGGCAGAGCATAAACTAGTGAATATAAATCGATTGTGCTTAAAGCTTAACGACCTTCTCCCTCTCTCTCTCTTTCTGTCAAGCCGCAAACAACTCTATTAAAATAAATTGAGTAAAACGCAAAGTCGAAGACGAAACGAAACGAAAACGAAATGAAACGCGGCGCAAAGCGCGATAAAAAACGGCGAGAGATATCAGCAATAAATTGTATTAAAAACTGTCCCAACGGCTTAATGGCTTCATTAAACAAAACCTCTAGGCCGGGCTTGATTGAGACATTCGCTCGCTCGCACACACACACACACACGCATGCGTAAGAGAGCTACGCTTTGCAGAAAGCGTGCGAGAGCTGGTAAATCTTTTCGGGCACTTACCTTATCAATTTGATCGAGCGCCACTTGAGCATCCACCCAGCTGGTGCGTATGTAAAGATCCGAGAATAATTTCTCATCGACAACGTCGCCGTGTGTGTCCGGAACGCGCGGGAGGCTGTCCCTATCCATGTTGCTGATATGTGTGTTTGTATGTATGTATGTAATTGTATATTGGCTAATGCACGTGAAGTTGTTGTTGTTTTTAGAGTTTTGAGCGCGTACTCTCAACTGTTAAGTGTCTGTTAATTAACAGCGAACGAATAGTGCTACCAATCTGCTTAAAGTTCACGTTCTCTCTCTATCGGGATGTTTGGCACGTTTGTTTGTGTGCGTGTGTGTATTGTTTATATTTGTTATTTACGTTTTTCAAGAAAAAAAAACACAACAATTTAATTTTACTTGTATTTTATATAAAACTTTTCGCTTATTTCGCTGCACTGCACTGCAACATGTCAACACACCAGCGCACCAACACGCTCTGCTCTTGTCGTGTTATCGCTCTCTCTCTCTCTCTCTCGACAGACTCTCGCCTGCTTTCTGTTTCGTTTTGTTGTGATTTCTGGCTTCGCTTTAGCCTCGACTTGTGCTTGGGGCAATTGCTTCACTTATGCACTGCGTTGGAGCACATTTTCCTCAAGAATTTCAACAATTTTCACACATAATTCACGCATTTTCTGCTGCGACGCGTCGCGAACGCCTCAGAGATTTCCACACACACAATACTGCATCACGTTTTTTTCTTCTCTTCTCTTCTCTCTGCACGTTTGCTGCGCGTTTTGCTTTTGCTTTTTTGTTGTATTTTTTTTTAACACACGCTTTGCGCACGTATACGTTTCGTTTGCTGTTGTTGTTGCTTTCTGTATTTAATTCATTAATTTCCTGAACATGTTACCGATTATATATTTTTCTACGATTTCAACACACGGAATTATACTGTATATACGCAAACACTTTGCAGCTTAGCTCGATTATCGAATTTATATTGAATATGCGTTCAGCGCGTTTCGTTAGTGCCGCTCACGCAGTGAGCACAACCGTTTCGTTCGAGGATCGCACGCAGTCTGAGAGATTCGAGAGATACAGAAACGTTTTCTGTGTTGTGTCTCATGTTAATCTCTGCTCTGCAGATGCTGTTAACTCACATTGGCACTGTTAAACTCAAAATGAACATGTTAAGTGCTCGAGAGAGAGTATCTCGCAGACGAGGCTTCGCCAGCCGTCGTACAACTTCATTAGCGTGGCCCGACAACGCTGAAACTCTCATATTCTCTCACATTCTTATACTCCCGCTCTGGCCCTGCTGCGCTGCGCTGCGGCCATTTTGAATTGAGTACCACCGCTGCCCGTAACTAGGGCTACACAGCAGATGCGCGCAGTTAACAGTTTTTGGAAGTTCTGCAATATTTGAAAATGGTACAATGCAATTTGATAATAGGTTATTATTTTTTCCATGGTTTAATTTTCTTTTTTAATAATTATAAGCGTAATTAATTTTCTAAAGTTTTATAAATTATTCAAAATATTTTTTACGTTTCCAAATATATTTTCTTAATAATATTTTTATACTTTCAAATAATATCCTTCTACATACTGCTAAACAGTTTAATTAATATTAAGCTAACATTTTTTTATAACGTTTATTTCGCATCTGTCCAAATACATGTACACAAAATTGTTTAAATAAGCTTCGGGTAGCAAATATTTTGTTGTTGTTATTCTAGCTTGGGCCCCACACGTCGCGACGTTGAAGGCGTGCGGCCGCCGGCATATTCATATTATTATTGCTGTTGTTTTGCGCTGCCGCTGCCGCTGCTGTTGTTTTTGTTATTTTTATTGCAGCGACCACCCAAATACGATTTGTTGTTGCTTCATTAAAAGCGACTGCCGGCATTGTGGGTGGTCTCTGTCCCGAGGCTGCTGCTGCTGCTTCTCTTATGCCCGCTCTTCTTCGGTTCGCTGCCGCGCAGTCGACCAGAGAGTAGCGACTCTGGCGGCAGAGAAGCTTTTATTGTTCGTATGTGTGTGTGTGTTTGTTAGCCTGTGGAGCGCGTGCGTGGCAGGCTTTAGGTGTATGTTTGTGTGTGAGTGGATGTGTCTGTGTGTTTTGCGCAGGCTGTGAATTGTTGGCAAATTTGTTAGCCCCATGTGGATGCTGTTCATGTTGTTGTTGTTGTTCTCGTTCTCTTCCACATGTGCTTGATGTCTGTTTTTGCATGTTCTTAATACTAAATTATGTCGTGCGTCCTTGTACGTGCACAAATACGCACGCAAGTGTGTGTGTGTGTGGACCACACAAGTTGTTGTTTACGCGAGCAAATTATATACGGCCCGCTGAAATGTTGATTGTTTCCAGGACCTGAGGCAACGCCAGACACACAGATACGGAATGAATGGAGATTAGTGTGTATGTGTGTGTGTACTTAAACAAACCATTAACAATTCAATGCCTAAGCTTTCGCATAATCAAAGCTTTCAAATCATTCAGCTTTACAATCAAATTATTCTTATTGTTCGAACAATTTATGAATGAAAATGCACATTGAACACTAAAAAAAAAAAAAATTATAGCTACGTGTGTGTCTGCAACTCAATCTACTAGCAATAAATAGAAAAAAAAAACTCCAAACGATCAGAAATTAGCGTTCGAATCGCAGTCTACGTCGAAGTCGCATTCAAATGCTACGTCATTGCGCGGACCCACCACAAGCCGCTATTATAATCAAACGACAGCAACAACAACAGCAGAAACGGCAGCAGCACAACAACCGCAAAGGCAACAACAAACCGCTCTTGATGACGAGCAATCGAGTCTCTCTCTCTCTTGTATCTTTGCCGCCCTCTCACCTGACTAACATTACATCAATGTGAATGGCTGCTTTTGCCTTAACTGAGTGCGCCTGCACTCAAAGCATTGTACGATCTCTCGCTCGCGCTCTCGGTCTCGCTCTCGTCTCTCTGTTATTCTCTCATTTGGCATTGCAGCAGTGAGTCAAAGGGGAGAGGCAAGTCGCCGAATTGTTGTTGTTGCTGTTTCTGCACGTTTCTGTTTTGGATTGCGTGTGGTGCATTTTGGCGACATGGGCGGCATTTTTGCCGCCGTCTCGCGGGCCGCATATTTCAGCTTTATCCATTTACGTCGCGCTCTCCACAGATTGCGCCATTTTTTTGCTCAGCACATCGGCAATTAGAGATGGCCGCGGGTCGTGAAGTTACACAGCAATAAATTTATAATCTACCAAAAAAAAATAATTAATAACATTAAGTAATTCTACACTATAAAGAAAATAATGCAGTTTCTATTCTTTGAACTTTTCTTGCGTAATGCGCAGCACATTTTTGCCATTCCTTTTGAATTTAATGCGTGCTTTCAAAATAATCGTTTTTTTCTGCACGAACTGAGCACCACTAACAGCGCACGGCATGACTCTCGTGTTTTTCTCTCAATGACTTGCAGTTTGTTTTGCTCAATTCGCCTGCAGCGTAACGCAGCTCCAATGCGCTCCCCAACACACACACACACACACACACACACACACACGCAAACAGAGTGAGAGACTAAGAGAGTTAGGGAGCACAAGCGAAGTAAAGGTCCACTCTCGTGCATGTGTGTGTGCGTATGTACATGAGCATTCAAATGCTGCGCCTGTGTGGCGGCAGCGGCGCAGCTGCCATCAGACCACCAACGTAGCCGTCTGGAGAGCTTCATTTGCCGTTTCAGTTGCGGCAACGTTGGGTTGTTGTTGCCGAACTGAGTTGCCTGCCTGCCTGCCTGCCTTGCCTGCTTAGAGCACAGCAAGTTTTTCGATGCTGCCTTGTTTTCAGTTATCATTCACAGGCTGAGGCAATTGATCTAGTTCGAGAGTTGGGGAGGGTTGCAAATGGGAGCAGCTGTTGTTGCAATCTGAAATCAAGCAAGGAACACAACAAATTGCAGCAGGGGAATTGCCGGCTGCAGGTTGCAGGTTCAGTACGAAAGGGGAGATCAAGATAGATGGTGAAATAATGCAGGATGTTGCCTTATCTTTACCATGGCTTTCAACATACAAGCAAGTTTACAATTACACTGTGAATGATATGCGCACCAAGCGCTTGCCTATTGTAGATGGACTGTGTATGTGTGTGTGTGTGTGTGTGTGGGTTGCGCTAGCCGAAATTTTTCGCTCGTTTCCCGCGCTACGCTCTCAACAACTACACTCCTCCGGTCTCTCTCTCTTGCGATGCCGTTCCCTCTCTTTAACGACAGCCTGTTTGTTTTTAATCGCATAATGTCTTAATTTATAGTGCACCGCGGAGGGAGCTGCCTGCCTCTCTCTCTCTCTCTCTCTCTCCCCTGTCGGCATTGCAATCCGCATCGCTAGGCAATTGCATTTGTCATTGGCCTATAACGCCATTAACATTGCCGGCCTGAGCCGAGCCGAGCCGAACCGGACGACGGCGTCGCGACGTCGGGGAGAGGCACTCGCTACACCACTTAAAGTTTAACTGCAATCGCTTAGAAGGGGCACTGCGGTTGCTTTAGAGGCGGCTGCAGGGGCCGCGCATCGTTGCCATTTTTATGGCCGGTCGTTGTTGTTGTTGTTGCCGTATTATTGCGGTGCATTTAATGTAATAATTACTATTTGCCACCGGTAATACGTGTGGCTCAGGCTCGCCCAAGTCGCCGCCGCAGCCGCAGCCGCCGCCGCCGCCACTGAAACCCGGCCCGGCAAGCTACGCCTTTACCCTTCGCACCTCGCTTCGCTTCTTTTCTGCTCACCGTGCGATGGCGTGTGTGGTAAATTTGTTTGTGGTTGGCTCTCTTTCGTTGTGTTTTTTTTTTCTTCTTTTACTCGTTATCTTGGCGTCGGCTTTTGCGGTTACGCGGAGCAGCGACTGGCTCTCGGGCCCCAGTTGCACTCGCAGTCGCGGCTGCGCCGTCGCTGTCGCTGTCGCCGTCGTTTCGTTTGTTCGTGTAATCAACCGTCGAGTCGCCAGCGTCGCCGCTCAGTGGTTGTCTCTCTTGCCTGTGTGTGGCTTTGCCAGCGTCTTCGCCTGTGCCTTCGCCTTCGCCTTAGCCTCCGACAGCGACGGCGACGGCGACTTCGTCTTCGTCTTGTGTGGTCCTGTCATGCGCTCTGCTGTGCTTGTTGTTTTTGTTTTGGCTGCCGTCGTCGTCGTCGTCGTCGTCGTCGTTGTTGCTCTTGTTGTTGTTGCTGTTATGGCTGAGCCAATCGGACGGGTCGACGGATCGATGGCTTTTCGGTTATCATTTGGCAACCTACGCGTGGCGACAACACCGTCAGAGGCTTAGGCTCATGTTTGCTCGAATGGAAAGTGCTTTGTGGGTGGCCTTCGTCTTGGGCTAATTGAGGCCTCGAGAGTTGGAGTAAGGCGTGTGGGTGGGCCACCTCATTCTCTTAATGACCAAAAAGTCGTGAAATGGCAGCACACAGCTTAGTTGGGGCTTAATAGCTACTACGAACGAGGTCCGCAAAGCAACAACGTAATGGAAAATACTCTATCGGAAAATGCTCTGCAATAATCGATAATTTCTAAAATAATCGCTATAAACATCTACGCTTTACTCATGCTGCCAAGCAAATCGAAATCAATTTGCGCTGAAACCGTTAACTTCTGAGCGACTGCGATACGATCGGCAAACGATCAGATACGAGTTAAGCTCAACGCATAAGCTCAGTCGCGCAGTCGCGTCGCTTGTCGCGCATGTTGCATGTGTTAATGTGACTGCGAGGACGATAACGATGTGCGCAAGGCAAGGCAGCGCAGCAGAGAGCAGGTAGGTGAAGAGAGCAAGAGCAAACAGTGAGGTGAAGAGAGCAAGAGTGGAAGAGAGAGACGTTGATGTCGAAGGCGCATGCATTTCGCGTTGGTTGTCAAATTAATTTCGTTTTGTGACGACGTCGTCGGCTGCGTCGTCGCCGACTGCGACTGCTCTGCTGCGGCGACCATGACAATGCGACTCTGCGTGGGCGCTGCGTGTCAGCTATAAGCAAGCGACATTAACATATCTTTAGAGACGCATGCATAATTTGGACTTTGACAATAACCAGGCAGGCAAGCAGGCAGGCAGGCGGACGGACCCAAGCTCCGAGACCCGAGCCAGGCCCAGACCCAGACCCAGACCCAGGTCCAGACCCCCAATGCAAGTCAGCGTGCCGCATACTAAAAGATTCGACTGACTCATAAGCTGGTGAAATGTGAAATGTGTTCACCCCACACCCGCCCCCCCCACTTCTCCCTCCTCCCACGGCAGAATTCGCCAGCCCATGCCCGAAGCACTAAGCCTGAGCCTGGCTCTGCGCTGCAGCGCAAGCTTGGCAAGAATTCGTGGAATGACTGCACAAATCGTCGCTTGGGTGGTCTCTCCTCTCTGTCCCGTTCCCCCTGCCCCATCCCAGAGCCTTGTGGTTTATGAGGCACGTGCGCTGGCGTTCGGCTTATGGCCGTGCAACTCATTGAGTTGCTTATTTACGGCTTGCAGGTATTCACAACGATTCTGCTCCCTCTCTCTTTCCCCGTTTTACTGCCACAAGGTGAAGTAATAAGAGTAGCAATTGCCCCCCGCTTGGAGATACCCGCCCGAACGGGCGTGTGCCTTGCTGCCTGCGACAACTTTCGAGTGGCATCGAAGCGAGGCAAGGCGAGGCAAGGCAAATCGAATTGAGTCTCGTTTTTACTGCGGCTGTGATTTCAGTTAACTTTATAAGGTTGAGTTTCCTACAATAAGAGATGGAAAGGATTGCAAATTTCAAATATTTACGTTACTTTCGGGTATTTTATTAGGATACTATTCAAAGGAAAGCCCTCTGCCTGTCTGTATGAACGTCTAGATCTCGGAGACCATAAGTGCTAGAGCCACTAGGTTTTGTGACAACCTTCATACCTTTGCCTAGCAGCTAATAGAATGGTTGAAAATATTGGAAAAAGGTTACCAAAAAAGTTTTTAGTAAAGGTTTGGTAATTGGTAAGCCCCGTTGAGGGTGTTACATGTCCAACCCTTGAACAATTCTGACATGATCGTTAGGAAAACCCAGATACTGCCACAACCTTCAAGTTTCTGCTCTTTTGACAGACTACAGATAATACTAAGTACCTGACTAATACGATCAATTAGGCCCCGCTGCTCGGTACTACCCATTGCTTGGTCATAACTCAAGGCGCTCGTCTGGCCCGTGGAGTTGCGTTGACAACTCAACTTGTTGCCCGTCCGTCGACTTATCTCTAACCGATAGTATCGCTGCCCGGCGACGAATGCGTGGGGGAAGGGGAGGGGGAGGACCACACCAAGTGGTAAATGGGAGTGGAAACCGCAGAGCTCGGCCAGTTTTATGGCGTTTCTCGACAAACTCAAAATCAAATGGGAATCTCTCTTGCTTTGAAATTGATTTGCTGCGACTGCCGAGCGAGACAGGAGAGCCCGCACTGAGATCGGGACTGACACTGGGACTGAGACCGGTATCGTTACCGGGGCCAGCATGTCCAGCTGTGCGGCCTGTCGCTGTCGCACGAGAACATTTCAATTGCGACCTGGCAGCAACCTCAACCTGAACCTGAACTGGCACCGAGACCGTATATCATTTGTTTACATTGTATTGAGTTGTTGCCCTGCCGCTGCCTGCCCGCCCTCCTGCTTGGCGTTACATTTTAATTGGTTCTCGGTCCGCCCGCACACGTCGTCGTCGTCGTCGTCGTCGTCGGTGCGATAAGCCCCAGTCGGGGTCCCTGGCTAGCTAACCCATTGAAATTTTGCCAGCTCCAACATCGGACCGGAAGTTTTCGGATTGACCCTAAGCGAACGCGTCCATTAATCAGTTTGGCTCGATGCCAGCTTTATCGATAGCATGCGGGCATATGTGTGTGTGTGTGTGTTGGTGTGTGTGCTGCGGTAGGTCGCTGCGTTGGAACTGTAAAGAATAGAGATGAAAAGAATTCAAGAAGAATTGAATTGAATAGAAACGTTCGAGAGTGCGCTAAACCTCTTAAGTTTCCATTCAGCTTTGACAGTTTTCCTAATATATTGTGGCTGCGCATTCGCTGAGGAAAAACGAAAGAAAAAAACATAGAAAAAAACTCCATTGTCATGCCCCTGCCCCGCCCCCGCTGTCTGCCCCGGCATATCTTGAGAATCGGTTTGTTTGTCACATGACAACAATAAAGCAAAGTCAACCCTGTGTGCGTGTGCGTGTGCATTGCGTGGGAGAGCTCTTCCAGCGAAGAACAACTACGTCTCCAACTACCACGACAACTACAGATCCGCCTCCAACTCCCCGTCCGAGTTGTGGGTTTCCAACGAACCAAGGAAGTGATAATTGGCTAATGTTTTGTTTTCTCTATTTCACTTTTTCGACAAATTTTCAGTTTTCCGAATTGCAAAACATTTTCAAAAGGTTGTAGGAAAAAGTGATTAGGCTATGGAATATCCTAGGAACCCTAAAATCAAAATTGGCAACTTTTCCTTAGATAAAGATGAAAATACAGCAAATTGTCAGAGGTTATCAAAGGTAATGATGATCTTCGAGATAGAAGTCAAAGTTGGGCTATGAAAATGCATCAAAATTTAAGGCTTTAGCTTTGATAAAGTTGAAAAAATCAGGTAATACCAGAGATAATCAAGTATAACGATAATTAGCTTTAACAAAGTTGGAAAGATCAGGTAATATCAGGAATTATCAAAGGTTATCATGGTATACCCAATCGAAATCTAAATTTGGCCATAAAACAAGAGGTTTTTTATTGTCCTACGATTTGGTACAGTTAAAACCCCCCACATTTGCCGATTTCACACACAGTACAGGGTATCAAATCAGTCATAGATGGCAAGACAATGGGATTTTACCTGGCCGAAAAGTCATCCCACAATGACAATGACGACGACGATGATGATGATGATGATGATGTCAGGGGATGCAGGACTCCAGGGGAGAACTGAACTCGTAACTCATCATTAATAACCGAAGCTAACTAAGATGTTTTATTGTGTATTGTGTGCATCAGAATTGAATTCCAGCTGTGTGTGTCGGGGTAGAATCGAATCGAAACGAAACGAAATGGATCGTCCTGGAATTACACAACCAACAACTGTTGGTAGATTAAAAGGACCGAGCTCAGGTGTTCGCACACGCTGGCGGCGAGGACTAAAGAAAGAGAGAAAGACATCAAAGGAGGCTGCGGACTGTCCAAGTTGTTGTTGTCAGTCTACATTGTTGTTGTTTTCCTTTTCTCACTTTCTCGCATGAGAGTTTTGAAACTGCCGAAGTCATAATTAAAATTTTTTAGATCCTTATCTGGGTTGATCTCATTTTGGTAGCACACACAGCAGCAGCTCCCTATTGTTTGCCTGCCTCTCACTCACTCTTCCTAATCTTACTCTCTTTCTCCCTGTCTCTGTTTAGCTGCCTCTCCCTGCCGCTCTCCCTCTCTCTTTCTCTCTGTATTGTAATATTTGCAAAAGTCAATTCACATTTGAGATCAAAGCCAAAAGAGATCGCAAATCGTGCTACCTGTTGCTTCGTTCTGTTTCTCCGCCTCTCTTTCTCTGGTTGCCCCTTCTCTCATCTCTTCTTCGGCTGTCGCTTTGTCTTTTTTCTTTACAACAGTTTCCGTAATTTCGTAAAAGCGATTTGTGTTTTCCGAAATAATTCTGCGAAACTAATTGATTATTTTGACCTGATCTGCTGCTGTTCTTCGCTGCTTTTCTCCACTCTTCGTCTTCTTCTTCTACTTCGTCTTCTTGCTGCTGTCGGCAACGGAAGACAAGTCAATTTTCTCACACCTTTTTCTACGAAATTAATTTGTTGGCTTTAATGATTTTGTTTCTTTCGACCTGGCAATCAATGGGGAACGTAGATCGTAGATCGTAGAGCGTAGAGCGAAGACTGGGCAAACGTTTCTTCATTTGTCTGCAGATGAGGCGAGATTATGTAGATAGGCTCAAAGAACATGGTCAGTCAGTGAGCATTCAAATGGACTGGGTTGATTTCTAAAGCCTCTTCGTATCAGATCTATAGGAAATAAACTATCAAAAGATCAAATCGAAAGAGAGCTCCGAGTTTCAAGTTTCAAGTTTTTTCGAAATCTACTTAAGATAGCATTAAGAAACTCTTCTTTGCTGATTCCCTCGCTAAACCCTTTAAGCAATCTCCATACCTTCAAGAACTTGGCTTCCGAAGTTCCGCTGAAGAGCGAAACGAAATTACTTGCGCAAATATTTGGCCAAAAGAAACAAAATAACCAAAAAAGTCAACAGAAAACAAAACAAAAAAAAAACCAGGTAAATACTACATTAAAAAAAACTCATAAATTTCTGCTGAGTCACGAGATAAATCACACACACACACACAGTACGCCGGCGGCGGCTTCTGTAAATATTATGAGATTATGCGCTTAATTAAACCTGGAGACGCCGCTTCAGCTGCAGGAGCACTGCAGCGATCCCAAGCGCCTGCTCCAGTCGTAGCTTTTGCCTCAACGGTAGCCGGCGACGCATGTTAATCCCACTTTACACATTGTGATCACTTAAAGCTGCGAAAGAAAGAGAAAGAGCGAGTGAGAGAAAGGGATAGGCGCTTCGTTCAGGCAATTTGAAAGCGGAAACTTTTTGAGGCCAACAACAGGCGAAATCATGAGCTCAAGGCAGGGCAACAAAAGAGAGAGGGAGAAGAGAGGGAGAAGGAGGAGAGGGTGCTCTGAGCTTGAAGCCGGGTGCGATGAGGGAGACCACCGTGAATTGAAAATGAAAATTAACCTCTACCTACATATTATGTATAGCATAGACAGAAGCTGCACAGATAGATAGACAGCTGGACACGGTGGCCCCAGAAAGTGACACACATGGATACATTCGGAGATCGCTGTAGATGGTATAGATAGGTTACCCTCTCTTTCTTTCTCTCTCTCTCTCTCTCTCTCTCTCTCTCTCTCTCTGTTCGCAACATATGCTCAAAGCTTCACCGAGTGATCCCAAAAACTGTGCGGTCTTCTTCGCTTACATTTATTGATTTCATCGGGAAGCGAACCCAAGGCAAAGACTTAGCTAAGAGGAAAGAGCGAAGAGTAGAAGAGGAAGGAGGTAGACCCTTCTACGGACTGAGCTGCGATCGGCCAACTGGTCGCATCGCATTAAGCGTAGAACAGTGGCAGACTCAGCGCTCGCAGCGATTTACCCCACACTCGTTCGCCTCTGCTTCTTCCTACTCCCTTACCTCTCCCCCTTTTTCCCCATGCCGCATTTCAACTTAATTCCTTTTTGAGACAGCTTGAGGAAACAGGAATACCCTAACACGGCATATGCATTTTGAGCTAAGGTTTGACGCGCAGTTATTTACCATAAGCAAAATGAGTCTAGGGAATTTCCTAAAGAGCTTATCCACCTTTGAATTTCCTTTATATATCCTCTATAGGTTGCACTAAGGATAATATTGAGGCAGCGCCTTGCCTAGGTCACTGCAACAGTGCAACAACTGCTCGTCGAGCGTGTCGACGAGGTGCTGCCGCAAGATGCCGCGTATGCCACGAATTTGTTCCACTCTGCGTGCAATCATGTCGCTGTCGCTTGGAGTCCGTGCCCCGTTGGGACCCCGTTTTGGACTTGACTTCTGCCCGCTGCTTCCGCCAACCTCTACTTATCTCTCTGCGCAGTGTGTGGTGTGCGGTGTCTCTGTGTGTGTGGACAGTGCGCACTGTGTAAATCGGTAGCAGGGCATTGAGCGCATTGAAGAGGTTTGGGAAGGCTTAGGTCTCCACAGAAACGAAGTCGGAAATGTCTCTTCTTTCTCGTTGTTTTATTTGCTTGAAAAGCTTCAAGATATTGTGTGAACTGGGAAGATCGATCTTAAGATTTGAAATTGGAAATGAATGACCTTTCTTTAACTTTAATGCAAAAGCTTCAAAGTACAGCTGGGTAATTTACACATATCGAAAGGTTTTCCAAGTTATAATAGATGGAAAATCCTAAGATATCCTAAGACTCAAGATTGAGGTTTTAGATTCACCCTACAGAGAACAAAAGATCCTAAGCTCTAGGACTTACTATAACTAATCCCATTACCTCATCAAGTTATGAACTGTAAATCGGCTTACACTTAAAGTACATCCCCCTCCTCCGTTTTCGACAAGCTGCTGCATTCCCACGCCCCTTGCCCGGAGTACATCCTTGCTTCGCACTTAATCCCATCGAAGAACAACAGGAAACGAGGCATTACGTCGCCCCGAGATTGTTATCCCATCGGTTACGCGGCTCAGCCGTCGACACCCGCATGAACAAGATGTCGGCGATGAGTCACATATGACACTCGCTCTCTCTCTCAAATCATAATGGGTCGAGGCACTTAGCAGGGGCCACCTTCGATCGTGACGGCGGCAACTTCCACAGGTAACTCCGAATTTTTCGGCCAAATTTAGACATTATCGCAGAGCGAAAGAGAGACGACCCCACGATCTCTTCGGCTTGCGGTTGTGTGTAAATGCGTGTAATTCCATTTTATGGCTCCTGTTGCCGCCCCACACCCCGCTTCCCCCTCCCCCTCTCGAGGGGTACTACCTCTGACGGCGTGTGGAAATATAACTAACAAAAAATGCCAACATAAAATTGTATTTAGTCATGCTACATCACTTTGTAATAATTTTCATTTTGGCGCTCGCTTTGATCTGAAGCCGGCGCACCGCGTGCGGCGCTGTCTGCCCTCTCTTTCGCGCTCTCTGTCTCGCTCTGGGGCCGGCTACAACTGTCAGGCTGGGGCAAAACTGCCACCGTGCGGCGTGTTCAACTCGTTGCGTTAAATTTGAAATAATGATCATGGTGGTCCAGGCCAGACCTGGCCGAAGCTGGCAGGCAATTTGGCAGCCAGACCCAAGCCAAGCCCCTCTACCCTCATCCCCCCGTCTGGCAACGGGTAACTGCGCCATAAGATTGAACAATCATCAATAATGCGAATTGAGCATGAAGAAAAGCGAAACTTAACGCAATGGGGTAGGCGCAAAAGGTGTTGCTGTACCACCAAAGAGGGGGAAGGTACCGAAAGAATTAGCTAACAATTTGAAAGAGGCTCTAACTTAGGTTAGTTTTCTAACTAATTTTTGGTTTCTTCTTTTCCTTAAGTAACTGCAAACCCTTGACAAACTCAAACCCTTGGAACTCATTGCCTTACCCCCATATGTTTTTCAAGGGAAAGCTACTTAAAGAATTATCTAGAGATTTGCAAATTGGCTATCCCTAAAAAGAATGCCATGAAATCTTTCTAAACTCAATTTCGGCTTTACTTTTTTCCCTACAAGTACCCCGAAACCCTTGACAAACTCAAAACCCCAAGAGCTCATTTGCCTTACCCCCATATGGTTTTTATTTACCCACAAATGCTTCACGCTTCTTGACATGCAAATGGCAACGAGCCGTGTAAACTGACCACCATAGGCCATATATCATTTGGCAGTGAATCGAAGCGGTACTGTTGCTCCTTGGGTCGGTCGTTTTCCCTATAAATAGCACGTGTTGTGAGTTTACGCGTCTGCGCCTGCGTGTTTGTGTCTTGTGTTTGTGTTTGTATTTGACCCCTGCCTGTACGCGTACTCCATGTGCAATGATTTCAGGGAATTGCAGTGGACTCTACTTAAATGGTCTGTCCGTCCAACCCTCGTCCCGACTGCAGTGACCTTGTTGGCGTTTGGCTTCAGTGAGAGCTATTGACGTTGGCCATTAACAAGACGCACATTTGCATCTAACACACACACACACATACACATATAGCCTTCCACTTGCAACTCTATGTTAGTTCTGTGTTAGCTGCCTTCACGAGATTTATGGCAAGGTCAATGGGTCTAGAAATGACAACAAACTAACAGCCAAGGCGAATTGCTTAAGCGAGCGGCGCTTGAGTGGTTTTCGATATGGGGCAGTGTTGGAAAATACGCAAATATGGTTTTATAACCTCAAAAGTTCAAATTTTATTAGGGTGAACATATCATAAATGATATTTCAGAGTTGCATTACCTGCCCTCCAACTTTAAGCATGATTTCTGGCTTCCAAGATTATCTATAGAAAAAAGCTTTTAAATTTCCCTTTCTAAGCGAAGTTCTTTGTGTTATCCGTTTGAATATGAAGTGTTAACCAGTATATACTGGTTATCTGAGATAATACCAATTATTCTATGAAACATTATAATATAAACTTGCAATCTCTTTTAAAGATTAGAAAGAGATTGCAAATTAAAGGCTTAGATAAAGCACATCGGGTTGACATGATATTATAAACGATAACTATATGAATAAGATTGCAAACTTACAGCTAAGATAAAGCACATGATCGCCTAACTTAATCTACGCTACGCTAAACCAAAGAGGGAGAGATGGAGAGATTCCCTTGGATTGCGGTTTGGATTACGACACACACTTCAAGCACGTCTGTCGCTCGAAAGGGAGGAACATGCACATCGCACAAGACGATTTTAATGCTCACATAAAGTTAAAGGACCAATTAATTATGGTCATTGAGCATTGGAACGCCATGAAACACGAGCGATCGATATGCGCTATGCCCATACGGCAGTCGCCGATCCCAATCCCAATTCCCCGAGACAAGAAACCAACAAGCACACACACACGCACAGTCGAGTCGGAGTCGGAGTCGAAGTTGGAGTTGGATTCAGATGCAGATTGAGAACAACAGCAACGACAACTCGTGAAACTTGAAGTGCCGCTGCTATGTTGGGACTGGACATGGACTGCGACTGCGACTGCGACGGGGAAGGGGAAGGGGATTGAGAACGGGAACGAAACGGAACGGGACCACACGCATCGTATGTGACGGCGATAAAAATCACAGCATGTTGCAAACAGCGCAGAACGGGCAAGTTGAGTATGTTATGGTTGTTGTTGCTGTTGCTGTTGCTGCTCTGGCTGTGGGCAAATCTTTTGACAGTTGTGTTGAAGCATAAAGATGCCAAACAGGCAACAGCAACAGCAACAACAACACAAGTGCGTGAATCCCGAACCGCCGTCAGAGACAGCGCAGCACCAAAAGCGCATCAATCAAACGGCACCGCCAACGCCGCCAAGCGTGCCCCTACACACACACACACACATGCTCGCGCACACATACTCGCACACACCATTTCGATCAATCATTTATTATGGCGTCGCTGATGGCGGCCCCAACGGGCTTCGTTGGTGGCCTACCCCCATAGGAAGACAATGAAATTTCCTATGAATCCATAGCCAATTTCCTATGGGCCATAAAAACGCGAGAAAGAGAGTGAGAGAGAGAGAGAGATGAGGAGTAATTTTTTTGATTTCTTTCAAATTCGAATTCGATTTGATTCCGTTTCGGGTTGGCCCACTGGCCCAGCCCAGTCCAGACAATTTCCAGCACGTAATTGTTGGCTATGCCAAAAACGGGGTAGCCAACTGACCATAGAAATAGCCATTATCCAAGGCGGGTGATCAGTGATTAGATGAGTAATCTTAACTACCTATACATAGAAGAGGTTTAAGTTGTAGTTGTCTATATGAGATTATCTTGGCATGTAAGGGGTACGATTGATAGTTAGCCCATAAAACTGAACAAACTTCTCTAATCTCGCACTCTGAGGAGTTATGATTTATAATATAGTTTTGAGGTTATGGCCTTAAGATAGTTATGAAAATCTTTTCAATAGCAAGGACACACTCCTTTTTACGGTATTTTATAGGTATTTATAGTTACTTTTTTATGTATAATTAAATTTGGAAGATTATCTATGGCTCTATAAAAAATATCTTAATTAATTGCCATACAGCGTCTTTAATATTTTGTTTTAATAACAAGAGTAGCCCATTTAAAAAATGTTCTCTCCTATTACAGGGTATACCACAGTCGTGCAGTCTAATTACCATTCCAAAACTGATGTCTTACTTCGCTCTAATTGGCTCATTTCTCAACTGTGCCGAGTCAAAACGTCAAGTTGAATCAAATTTTAAATTTTAAATTTTAATTACAAAAACCAAAAGGCAACACAGAACAAGAAACATTTAAAAAATATTTATGCATGTTCCAAAGATGATGATGATGATGATGCTAATGATAATGATGCTGCTGATGATTAAGGCGAAACACACACACGTAGCTTGGCCGCGGCCCACCCAAGTGGCCAGCGTTGTTGGTGGCCTCTGCGAGAGCACAAAATTTGTTGCTTGTTTCGTTTGTCGTCGCAGCGCTTGTTTTTTTTTTATTGCCGGCATAAATATGGAAATTTTTCATTAGCGATATCCGTTTCCGATTTATCTTAATGGGCGTCTTCTTCTCCTTGTTGTTGTTGTAATTAAGAACGGCTACCGTTTGGCGCTACGCTGCGAGCCGCAGTACCGAAGCGAGAGCAGGTTGCATAAACGATGCCGCTGCCGCTGCCGCTGCCAACTTCAGCGGCGACTGCGACGTCAACTTAGGCGGCGCGCTGTGTGTGGTCTGCTGATTGAATGTTCAGGCTTTGGCCAATGAAAGCGGCTATTAAGTCGGGGCAGCCAACCAAGGCACAGTTTGCCGACTTGGGTGGCAACATGCCATTCACCAATCACACACACACACTCGTACACACACAGACAGACATTGGCGGCGCCGCAAAAAAGAAAGCGCGTACAAGAGCAAAGTCGACTGCGGCGTCCCCAGGCTGCTGCGGCTGTGGCGGCTGCTGCTGCAGCTGGGGGGGAAAAAAACTCAACCGACCGGAACTGCAACTGGCGCTATATGCAATTATAAGCTGCATGTGCGTGTGCAAGTGTGTGTGTGTGTTTGTTTGTTTGTTCGTTTGTGCAGCAACAACAATGCCACACAGTAGCAACATTTGCCTTCGCCAAAGATTGACAGCAGCAGTGGCAGCGGCAGCGGCAGCGGGGGCAGACCACCAAGAAGATGCGCGCGCTGCAACATGTTGCTGATGCCTTTGTTGTTGTCTTTTCCTGCTGCTGCGGCTGCGCCTTGTTTTTGATCTTTCACGCTGCAAATTATACAGCAGCAGCTTCAACAACAACAACAACAACAACCATAACCTGCACTGTCCATGCAAATTGTTGTTGTTGCTATCTGGCTTGCTGTCAACAACACAAATAATTGTTGGCAACATTGCACGCGAAACGGTTTTGCCTGTGTTGCCAACTACATTTTCCGCTGCCTTTGCATGTCATAATTTCAGTGTGCCCAGCGGCGAGCACAATTTTAATTGCTCGAATTTGCCTACACACACACACACACACACACATGTATGGGTGTATGCGTTGTCATTGGCAGCGTTCGCTAGTTTGGTTAGATTTGGTTCCCACACGCTGTGATTTTATTTCTCTGGAACCCTTTTGCTAAAATAAAAAAACGTTTAGAACGAATCGTAAAATCATGTTTAACGATTTTCGCAAATGTTTCCTAGAAAAAAGCCCAAACTAAATGGCAAAACCTACACACACACGCACGCACCCATATCTCTATGTGTGTATGTAGATCGTCGTAATTTGAGACCACACACAATGCGTGCGGCAGCGCGCACACTTAAAAAACCAATAAAAAACAAATAATTGCTAATTTTATGCTCGAATAAAAACGCAAAAGGATCAAAATGGGCAACCGAAAGCAGCAGCAGCAACGGCAGCGGCAGCAGCAGCAGCAGCATAAATTAGTGCGAGCGAAATAGCAATATGAAAACGTCACGCATTATCAAACGAGAAAATGATCAATGGGGGCACATGCACACACACACACACACAACACGACCATGCAGCCATGCATATGTGAATGTGTGCACAGTCTGTGGATAGACAGAGACAGGCAGTGTGCGATCCACTGTTACACACACACACAGACAAGCGATAGACCACCCATGACGCAACGACGAATTAAAGGCCACCCGCGAAGAGCGCGCACATGTGTGTGGCCGACGGGCTGAGAGTGTGTGTGTGTGTGTATTGTGAAAAGGCCTTTGAAAACGAATTCACCATTGCCCCTGAAGGGGAGAGATATGCAGAGAGATGATAAATGAAATTTGTACGCGCGTGTGTATGTTTGTGAAACTTGAACATGTGCGCTGAAGTGGGCACATCGATGTCAAAACTATAATATGCAGACTACAGCAATAATAAATAAAAGACAAATCAAGCAAGGGCGCAGTACTTATAAGATTGCTTGGAAAATGTTTACTTAAATTCTTGAATAAAAATATCATAGACTGCAACTGATAACGTTCAATCGTTTCAATTGTTTTTTAAACTTTTCAGTTATTGTTTATTTGTGCTGCCAGATGTTTTAAAAAAGATTGGCAGCTCTTTAATACATGACACCTTGTGCTGAGAATATATCGATTAACCTATCAATTATTCGTACGCCGCCGTTGCTGTTTAGTGACGGCTTCAGCGTCAGCCTGTTCAACAATAATTTTTAATAAATAACTGTGCGCTTTTAGATCTTATTTTCAAGTTGTTAAATTTGTTGTAGCACAAAGATGCCACCAAAAAAGGCGCCGGCCCCGAGCAAGAAGACGGAGCAAAAGAAAAAGGAGAAAGTCATTGAGGTAAACATACCAAATTGCAGCAAATGTCTGCCCCACCAGCTCTGCGCACACACATAACCTCAATGCAGCAGCAGCAGCAACCACGACAGACAGGCCGATAACTACACATACTTCTACAACATGTACAACGTCAACAAATTCATCCAAATTTATTCGATTGGCAGGACAAAACTTTCGGTCTGAAAAACAAGAAAGGCACCAAGCAACAGAAGTTCATACAGCAAGTACAGAAACAGGTGCAAGCCGGTGGCCATCATCCGCGACAGGATGGCGACAAACGGAAGGAGGAGAAGGAGAAGAAATTGGCCGATCAGCGTGAGATGGCCATGATCTTCAAGCCAGTGCAAACGCAGAAGGTTGAGAAGGGCACGGATCCCAAGTCTGTTGTTTGTGCGTTCTTCAAGCAGGGCACATGTACCAAGGGTGATAAGTGTAAGTTTTCTCACGATCTCTCCCTGGAGAACAAGGTGGAGAAGCGTTCCGTGTACGTCGACATGCGTGACAGCGAAGATGATCCAATGACCAACTGGGATGATGCCAAGCTCAAAGAGGTGGTGGATAAGAAGCACTCTGAAGAGAAGCGACGTCCTACCACGGAAATTGTAAGAGAAACCACGCGTGACTCTCTGTTTAAGTGTATCGGAATTTTAATAAATCTACCAATACGTTTTACAGATTTGCAAGTACTTCTTGGAGGCAGTGGAGAAATCCAAGTACGGCTGGTTCTGGGAATGTCCAAACGGTGAGAAATGCATCTATCGTCATGCACTGCCGGCCGGATATGTACTGAAGCGAGACAAAAAGAAGGAGGAGAAACCCACGGAAATCTCGTTGGTCGATCTTATCGAGAAGGAACGTGCTGCCCTGGGTCCCAATCAGACGCGTGTGACGTTAGAGTCCTTCCTTGCCTGGAAGAAACGGAAGCTGCAGGAAAAGAAGGCGAAGCTGGCTGCCGAAGAGGAGCGCAAGAAGAGCGACTACAGCAAAGGCAAACAATTCGGCATTTCGGGTCGTGAAATGTTCAGTTTCAATCCCGATCTGGTCGACGACGGACCCATGGAGGATGGTGATGCTGCATTCGATATCTACAAGCGCGAGGACGATGACGATGAAAATGTGGTTGAATTTAAGGAACTCGACTTGGCGGCACTCTCGCTGGCCGCCCAGGAGGTTGACGGTTCGGGCACAATTGCATCCACAACGCGATTACTTGATCAGGCAGCCGAAGCAGCCAAGACTGCAGAAGCTGAAGATGCTGCGGCTGCCGCGGCGTCTACCAGCGCTGACAGTGCGCCCGCCATTAATAAAGATCTGTTCACCGATTTGGATTTAGCGGGTGAACTAGACGATCTGGATCTTGACGATGAGGACGATTAGCTGACTTTGCCAACGAGAAACCATGAGATGATATTTTAAAGATTCTCTCGCTTTGAATTGCATACGTTCATATAATGATTTCTACCGTTAGCAACTTTCGATCAATAAAATTGTGGCTTTCAAATGTTGCATTATTCTACATACTATGCTCTATATGCGTTCTATATATCTGAAGTCCAGTAACCTAGAAGAATACTCGTTTTCCTTGTAATATCGTACTTTTTTTTTCTTACACATAAGTCGACAAAAACAATTAAAACTGTAAGCTAAGTGGAATCCAATGGATTATGGACAATCTTGTTCCGAATATTCATTCAATTCGTCATCCAGGTTAAAAGTGTTGTCCATTATGGTATTATTCCATGATCCCATTTTCGCACAGAGCCGCCAAAGGCCTTCCAGGTCCAGTTTATCTGTCTTCAAAAGTCCTCGAATTTTATTCACCACATAATTGACCTTCTTCCTTTTGGGCTTATAGGAATATTGATAGGTATTTGCGAACTTAACGTAGGGTCCCCTTGCGCAGGTATCCATGTGATTCCACATTCTGGCAGCAACTGCTGCACTTTCATATGCCGAGAACGGGCACTTGCGATGCTTGCGGAAATGCTGGAGGAATACCATGAAGGGATTACGACAGAAGCGTTGACTGCGTCCCTTGCACTCTTTGTTCAGTCTTTTATATCGGGAGGCGACTTGGCAAGATTTTGAGGGTTTTACCTTACAAACGCGAACCATTTTTTTTCACAGATAATTTTGAAATACCCTACTGACAGACTTACTTTTCTATAATGAATTGAACATAATGAAATCTTGACATAACTATATCCATGCTTTCTTGATCGCCTGCTTTATATAACAGTTAAGTAGATAAAACTTTACTTGTATCGTATAAAGTGCAAAACATTGCACTTTCACTTAATCCTTATTAGAAAATATCACTTAAACAGTTAGAAGGAAAGGTTAAACAGAAACAAGTGTAGAGGCTACCAGAATCCAGGAGGCAACACGCCCACAACCTGTGGTATCTGGCGTTCACGTAGAAACTTAGATAGTAGCATCTCAAGTCGCGTCTTGGGGCCACCCTCGTCGTATTGCGATAGCTGTGGCATATAAATTGTCTGGATGTACATGAGAAGCTTGAGGAAATTCCGTCCATAGGCACGCCACAGCTCAAAGCCGAGTGTCTGCAACATTTCCATGATCATGGTGGCACAAATGTCGGGCAATGGCTTAACGAGCATTATGTGTGTAAGCCAGCGCCAGGCTTCCTCCAGACCAAAGCACTGCACTGGGCCATCTGCCTTGCGGCTTGGTGTGATAATGACCGCAGCATAAAGACGCGAGATGCCCGTCTGGCGTTTGAGAAACATATCTGGCTTTTCCAATTCATTCTGATCGGACAAACGATAGCCCATTGTCTTCAAATACTGCTCCGGTGTCTGACCCGTCTGTTGGGGTATGACATATGGCACCAGATATGGCGACTCCTTGTACATGTAGGCCAAAAATATTTTGCCAAAGTCCGGCAGTAGCTTCCAAAAGCTGTTGATGACCGAGGCAAAGGGAAAGGCTGCCTGTGGATTACTCGAAATAGCCGTATCCGATTGGCTAACAAACTTCTTGGCCATCAGCAGGATGCAATAGTCGCGGGCGAGTGGATGATCGTTTATTGTAATGGTGCTACCATCTGTAGTCCTCACCGGCTGACCCGCAAAGAAGGTGTACAGCTTATCAAAGTTGTTGGTCAGATGTTGCGGGCTGGCGGCTGTGATAGCATTCAGGGGTACGTTAATGGTTCGCTGGCAGTTGGTGCGGTACTTTTTCCATGCCTCGTCTGTCTGCAGTGGCTTTACCGCATCCACTTTGCTTTGGTACAGGGCAATAATCTCGTTATAAAAGGCCAAACGTGTGGGATGCACATAGCTGGTGGAGATGCCAGATGTGGCAGGCGTTGATGTGGGTGCAGCTTGCGTTTCGATGGGCCCTGCCTCTTGTGTTTGTGTTGCTGGTGCTGCAGCAGCAGCTGCTGCTGCTTCGGCAGCTGCACTCTTTTGCTTTGCATCGAGTTCCTGCTGCCTTTTCTCCTGTTTCTGCTGCTCCTGTTGACGCTGCTGTTCAGCTTCAAGAAGACGTTGCTTTTCTTTCTCCTCTGCCAACTGTTTTGCTTTTTTTAGTTGCTGCTGCTCCTGTTCCGACATTTTCTTGTGCAGATTATGTTCTAGTTTATCCAGACTCTGGCAGTGCTGCTCCGCTGTGAAGATACACGACAGTTCAGGTGGTCCGTTGTTTGTGCTTTTTATTTTGGCCACTAGCTGATCGAACTGTTGACCCAGATCCCGCAGCTCTGCGTTGATGTCCGCACATGCCTGAACAGTCTCCTTGTCCAGCGTTAAAAGCAATTTAATTATCGCTTCATATTTGGCACAGAATCGGCTGTGGCAACGTGAAACGCCCTCGATTGCTAGCAGTTGTAACTTTTGGTTATTTTGTCGTAGCAACGCCAGTTGTTCCCGCTGCTGTGCTTCCAGTTCTGCTTTGGCCAACTGTTCGGCCTGCTGCTGCAGCCGTTTGTCGTTCTCTTGCCGTAAGGTTCGGCTATCGCCATGTTGTGTCAGTTGCTTTGTCTCTTGCTGTGCCGCGGAGCGGTCTTTGATCGCACTTTGCTGGCGTTCCTTTAATTCTTTCAGCTGCAACTGCACACTGCGCTTGCACGCCTCAGACAGTTCTCGCTTCAGGATACTTGCATTAATTGCGTCTGCATCTGGCAGCATGCTTATATATATTGGATCTTCTTCTGGCAATCTCAGTTCTGCCTTTTTTGCAGCTGACGTTGCAGACGCTGGGACTATTTCGCTGGCTGATAAATCGATTTGGTTTTCCTTTTTTACATCCAGCCAGACTCTTGGCTTTCGGTCTGGTCCTATTGTACGTGGTCCTGTGCAAGCCAAAGATGCCTCTGCTGCGTGCTGCAGCACATTTGACAGGCGCACATGATCCAACACCATCTCGTCGACGCTCTGAAAAGAATTGCAAGTTTCTGTAAACATTTGTTATAAGTCAAGAGACAAGTTCTCACCATTGCGCTTTTTTTTTGTGTAAAATAAATGTTATAATTTATTACAATAATTTCTAATTCTCTTAGCGGAATTAGTTAGTTTACGAAAGCCAACGAAAACAAAGATGCCGGCGATGTGCAGCTGTAGTTTATTGGTGAACTTGTTCGAATGCACGTAAATCGATTAACTTGCGCAGCAGTGCTGCCATAAATATAGCCAGTTTTAGCTCGAAAATAGTTGAAAATCCAGCCCTGCTGTGCAACGAAATGAAAACGAAACAGTTTATTCTTGTGGCACGCTGTGCTGCCAACTTTTGCGAATTAAAGAATTATAAATATTATTTTTAAAAACTCTATGAGTAAAACAAAAATCAATAAGTAATTCCATTTTTAAATTAAGAGTAGACTAAATAAGTAAATTATTGCAATTTTTGGTGTCTTGTCCTTTTTTTTATTTACACAGAAATTTCGTTCAATAGGGGGTTCAAAGCAATGGAATTATTGTACTTTAGAAAAATTTCACTCCGTGACTGCCATCCATTTCTATGAGTTCGCATGCACCCTTTTCTTCGAGCAGACGTAACGCCTTAAGCAACACAGCCTCGTCAATGCCATGGAATTTCTGGTCTGCAGTACTCTCGCCAGACGCTATTTCGTACAGTGTGCATATGGTGTTCGTCTGACCTGTCTCCTGAATCCAGTTGTAGACCATATTGCCGTACTCCTCCAGCGTGTGCCAGTACACCTGCCACTCCTGGCCTCGTTTATCCAGCGGGGCTGCATGTCCAGTCCTCTGCAGGCGCTCCAGTATCTTCACTGTAAGCTCAGTGGGCAGGCGACGTTTGATTGATTCATTATAAAGTAATGGCAAGTTTTGCTCGTTAACACCAATGGTAAATTTATTGGTATGTTTGAGGTATTTGAGAAAGAGATCTGCCCAGACTTTCAACTGTTGCTGACGCGTTTCTTCATGGGGCTGCAAACTGAGGTGCAATGGATAGTTAGTATCATTATTTACTATGTTTTAAATTTACTTACGTGAAAAACGGTGGGAATGTATATTCCCAGGGCCATTGAAATTCAGTCATTGTTTTGTTGAAAGTGACGTCACGAATTTGTCAACTAAAACAGATGTTAGAGTTACCACCCCAATAATCAGCGCTACCAGACTGTTCGATAACCGATAACCAGTTCACGCTCAACTATTCAAAATAGGAACACTAAGAATTCAAAGCATTTTATGCAAAAAAAGACACCCGCATTAGAAATGCATTGAATTTCATGTTTTATTTGTCTTAATTAGAAAAAAATGTGTACATTAACATTCTTTTTATTCCATACACTTTAAAGTTGATCTCATATTTGCTATTGTAATTGTTACATTTTCATCCAAAAGTGAACATGTAGAGACAAAAAAAAAAGAAGTTTGTAGATATCGGCATTTTGTTTTTGTTTTGAATCATATATTCATAAATATATATTCACACATATACTTATATCAGCTTTATATTCATGTTCAATTTATGAAAGTACTAGGATGCGCAACACTATACATTCAATATTTCACTTTTTATATAGATTTATTTTTTAGTTTCATTCATTATTCTGTTTCAATCCGCTTTGCTTTAACAAGCCTCCGCTGACACCCTTCGCCCTTTATCCAGTTTGCGATCCATTTATACCTATTTTTAAATTTAATGCTGTTAGTAAATTTACGTTTCATTTGACTTTGTCGATTTTCATTTATAAAATTAATAGCAACTTGTGCTTTAGAAGTGATTCTCGGTGTGTTTTCTGTGCTCATAGTAATTCATAGTTTTCTGTGTGTTTCTAACTGGCATAATGTAGGCTTTCTTTCTTTTTTTCATTACTTAAAGTTATTAAGTGTTCATGCTGATGGGGTGAAGGGGCGGGGAACTGGGATAGAGCGGTGCAGGCAGTTAATATTTAGTTAACGCTTCTTTCATTGCGCGGTAAATACGAATCGTTTTATCTGGTTATTTTGCACTTTGCTTTCTTCATGCCTTTTTTTTTGGTTTTGTACACTTTCGTGGAAATTCTCTAGAGCCATTCTTGGGGAAAATATCTCTGATAGTTCAGTTTGTGTTAGCTAGTTAAAGAGTTTTACAGTTAGTTCCTAGTTAACAAGTGAGGTTTGGTTGAAATCTTTCTTTGCTATATAAGTTAGGTATGTATATGGTTCTGTATCATTTTTGTGTACCTCCAACTAGGGAGATAAGTATATATGAATATAGCATACAAGATGCTCTTCCTAAGACATTTATATATAGCAATAACATTTCTTGTCTTGCACACATACGAGTACATACTAAAGCGATCCTCTAATGCTGTATTTGGAAAATAAAACAAAAACTAAAATACAAAATAAATGCTCTATATCTGTGCTTTAAGCATATTGATGAAAATTTCATTTACTCGAAATGCTTTGCTGGTTTCCCTAAGTTACGAAAAGCCAAAAAAAAAATTGCATACAAAATTAAAATGCTTAAAACAAAGCGCATTTGGTACCCGGTTAAGTTAGGATAGTTACTGCATTTTAGCTTAATATACAGCAGGTAGAACGAAAACATAGATTTTGGGAATCACTAGATTGAAATGAAAGGACTTTTATAATGTGTTATGTATGGGTTTTGCTTTATAAATTTGAAAAAAAAAAATTACATGCTTAAACATCTATATATGCCCTTAGTTTTTATCATCGTTTGAAAAAAATTTAAATAAACAATAGACACCTTATAAATTACATAAAATATTGTATGCTCTCACTAAATATCCTTTATGTTACATACAGTTCGCAGATCTTAATCTTCTAATATGCATTATTATATTATCGCTAGTATTGATAATCTACTAAAAAAATGGCATGTGGGTGTGGATGTGTATGCGCTGCACATACACACACACACATTCAAACGTTATTACAAATTACAGTATACATATACATACAGTACATACATTTATATATATATATATATATAATTTTCTTTCGAATTGGTATATTATAATTGAGAGCGACAACAATATCCATTCAATTGCATATTGAATATAGCTTGTTTGCTCCGCATTGGTTGCTTGGTTGGTTTCTCCTTCTTCCTCTTGATCTTCTGTTAGCCTACGGTCTAATTGAGTTACATATACATATATAAAGTTTTGGGATTTTCGAATCACTGCACGTATAGCATGACATGACAGCATGTTGTTTCACACAATGCTCCATATTTCGACTAAAGACTAATACTAGACGTATAGATAAGCCTAAGCTACAATTTTTGCCTAAGACGACAATCGGCTGCCTGCCATGCGTACTATGGAGGGCTGATGTCTACTGCTGATGCTGCTGCTGCTTGTCTTTTACTTGGCCAACGGCTCCAGGTAGCAGCGCACCGTGTTATTCTCATCCAGCATGGCTGATAAATGACGCGCCGGCTGCTGCTGCTGCTGTTGCTGCGCGTGATGATGTTGGAGGAGGATTGAATTGGGAGCATGTTGCGGGTTACTGTGCGATGTGTGCGACGACGATGATGTTGTGGACTGCGGTGATAATTTTTGTAGCTGCTGGCGCTTTTGTGCGGGAGTCTGGTTAGCCGGTGGTAGTGGCGGCCCGGCAATACCATGGCCAAATAGCTCGTTTACCGCCAAGCGTGCGCTCGGCGATTTGGCATTCAGTTGTTGTTGCTGCTGCTGCTGCTGCCGATATGCGCTACGGATGGAGCCCTCACCAACGCCGCCGCTAACCCCAAAAACCGCACTATTGTGCTCCTGATAGTTTTCTGGTGCCGTTTGCGGCGGCGCTCCATAATCTAGAGGCAATCCATTTTTGCGCTGTTGACGCCTGTTATGAAGACAGGAGAAGTTAGAGATTGGGCCACATGGGGATTGCATTGAGTACTTACTGAAACCGCCGCTTGAAGTCCTCATCTTGGAGCGCCATTAGGCGACGCATGCGCTCATCACTTTGCGGCGGCAGCCCATGCGTATCATCATCAATATCGCTCTCATTATCCTCATCATCACATACGCTGTCGTGCAACTGCTCTGCTGCCGTCACCTCATCATCGTACTCATCATCATCATCGTCATCGTCGTCGTCATCGGCTGCACACCGACGTGGTGGTTGTTTCTGATGTTGCTGCTGTTGCTTCTGTTGCTGTTGGTGCTGTTGATTTCGCGAGGAGACGCTGCCTCCACTTAGGCTGCCACCATAGCGACTGCCTCCTGCAGCCACCGCGGCACGCATATTATTAAAGACTCCAGTGCCGACGCTGTTGTTGTACACCTCGTCCACATCAAAGTCACCTACTTCGTAGTGCTGCACATCCGAGTTGCGGTTACTCAAGATCTCCTCGTAAACGGGACCGCCATCACCACCACCGTTGCTGTTGCCTTGATTATAATAGGCATCGACCAGGCCCATGCCCATGTTCATGCCTACGCCCATGTTCTGGCTAAGATCACAGTTGGAATGCTTATTTCTATACTGCTGGCGCTGATGTTGCGCCAATAACTCCTGCTGATACTGCGCCATGTGCGGCGGTGGTGCTGGTAGCTGTTGTCCGCCAGCGCGTCGCTGCTGATGCTGCAAGTGCAACAGGTGTGCATGCTGTTCCGCCTGCTCCTCATCCGAGGACAGCTGTTGTTGCTGCTGCTGCTGCTGTTGCTGTCGTTGCTGACGCAGCTGCTGCTGTTGTTGTAGTTGCTGCTGGTAGTACGCGGCATTGGGTGGGTCCAGTGCCTCGGCATAATGCGGATAGGCTTGTTGTGATGATGACGGCTGCTTCATGCCGCTGGTCTTTTTGTATGATGGATAGAATAATACCTGCGAGGCAGCTGTGACACGACTATGCAATGATCCACTCGGTGATGCGGGCACAGCTCCTCCACGTTTCTTCTTTCCATGCTGGTTGTTATGTTTCTGCGTCCAATAGAATACTTCATGTCCTTGTTGTGGCGATACGCCACCCACACCAGCAACTCCGCCGCCAGCTGCACCTCCCGTGTTGTTGTAATATTCACGTTGATTTGGCGGCGGCTGTTTCCAGCTGTAATAATCTGGCTGATGGTAGTAGGTCTCGCCGGGCTGTTGCATTTGCTGCTTGTGAGCAAAGATCAGATGTGTGGAACCAGCTGAACTGGTGGGTGATGCATGTCCGACACTAGCGATGCCTGCTGAGCGCAAAGTACCGCGTTCAAGTACCACGGAGCCAACGGGGGCCGCTGCTGGTTGCAGGCTACCTGTGAGAAGTCCACTTTTCTGTGTTCGCCGCTGCTGCGCTTCATTAAGCTCACAGTCAGAGCTGGCTCCAATAATGATGGCATCTTCGGTTGCCGCCACATCATGTGGCTGCTGCTGATCTTGTTCTTCGCGTGCCTCATCACCTGCACCCAATGGCAATTTAGACTTTGATTTCGACAGTGTTCCGGCAGAGTTTGCCATAGTTCCACCGACTCCACCGGGGCCACCGTTACCGGTCACTATGCCCGAGGAAATGGAGGTCTTTGAGCAACGCAGACACTTGGGCAGCCAGGCATGTTGTCGCACATATTTCCGGTATTCACGTCGTATTTTCTCATTCTGTATACAGTGGAACACAAAGATATACAGACCGAGCAACGTGTTGAAGCACACAAAGCAATAGCCATATATGACGGCCACTTCGTCGTCCTGTTTAGCGCCACGCAAATAGAAGTAGGCACAGCACCAAACGGCGCTTAGCAGCAAGAGGAATACAAACGAGCAGCGTATGTCAAACCTATGAGAACAAAACAAAAGTAATTATAATCATGTTGTTGCAACATGTGTCCAGCTGAATTGATAACATACCGCACGTTAGCCAGACGCGTGTGCTCTTTGGTTTTTAGTGCCGTGCGACTTTTCCGACGCATAATGATCCAGGACAAGAACGTGTAGGCAACTGCCGCCTGTTCGTAAAAAGTGTAGGGGATAAGGAATTGCTCCATATATGTTTTGGGAAGTAAAAGAGAACCTACCACAAAGAATATTAAAACAGGTGCCACAAACGTGGCATAGAAGAGCGCATTGGCCTCCATAAGAACACAGTAATCATTCTGGGTGTACGTGCTGGGATTAATAACCAGGGAAATGGCTACCACGCTGAGAGAGAGGCCATAGGACAGCAGATAATAGCAGTTTACTTTGGGTGTCTGATCCACCTCCAGTAGCAGCTCATCAGAGGTGAGCGTGGAGTACGAATGGAAGGCTGCATTACAAGACATAGGTTAAAAACTGTCCAGGACACGGCTGTCTCAGTTGTGCGCTTACCTTCGTAGCAAAACCAGGCGGTGCCAGAGAGTATGGCACAGTGCAGAAAGACTGTTATGAACCCACAAAATATGCTTGTTTCGGTCTGTTCGATTCCCAGTAGAAATAGCAATTCAATGGCCAGCAGGCAAATGTAAATGCTGCTATAGATCGAGGTGCGTGCCGACTGCAGAATAAGAGAGAAAGAGGGGGCGAGAAAGAGAGAGAAAGGAAATGAGTATCCAAATGTTTATAAATTGAGAATTATTGCAAAAAGAGGAGAATTCCTCAAAATCGACACGGAGTAGCAGCCTCGAGAAATATTATTAATACATTTAATTTACAGTAATTTCGGTGGTTTTTGGTGGTGAAAATTTTGAAAAAAAAAAAAATATTATAAAATATTGACTAATACAAAAATTTAGCGCATTATTAAACAAAACAAACATATGAACATGTACGAAACAAGACACGAAGCAAGCAACACAAAATGTAAAAAGCAAAACATAAAAATACTACAACATGAACATAAACTATAAACAATAATAAAATGCAAACATTTACAAGGTACAATTAAAAAAATGTTGTTTTATTATTAATTACACACACATATAAGAAAAATGATTACGAAAAATGACAAAATGCATAAATAATAACATGAAATATTGGGTTGTTAAACAATTAGTTTGTTAGACAATGAAGTGCACATAAATATAATGAATTAATTTACGGTTGGTTAATTTACGATATAAGGGGGCGGAGAAAGAAAATGCGCTAAACTTATATCTATAGACACTAACTAGGCTAATAGCTAAAACTGGATTGTTTAAACAAAAAAGAAGGAGGCGTAGAGAGTAATTAACTATTCATCCGCCCAGTCTTCTAAAATTGAACATTTACAATTTGAGTTACCTAAACATTATATCACATGTACAGGCGATCGCTCTGCAATTAAATATCCAACTAGCTAAATGTTTGAAAAAAAAAGTTCTTAAATAGCCTAACTAACTACGTAACTATTATTTACTTAATTTTGTTTTTTCACCACCACCACCATTTATACTGCAAATCATCCATATTAGCCTGCATTATGATATTGTTCGCATCCATCGCATTGCTGCCATCCACATTGAGATTGTGATTGTGCTGTGGATGTTGCTGATGCGCATGCTGTGTCTGATGTTGTTGTTGCTGTTGTTGTTGGTGTTGCTGTTGATGCTGCTGCTGTGACTGTTGTCGTGCTTGCAGATAATTGTGGCTTATATTCAAATTGTTACTCGCCGCAACATTAGCAGCAGCTGCTGCACCCACATGTGCTGCATGTTGCTGCAGAGCTGCTGCTATTGATGCTGCCGCTGCAGCAGCAGCTGCTGTCGTTGTATTTGTTGCTGCCGCTGTCGACTGCTGACCATGCGGGTGTAAGTTTATATTCAGATTGTTCATTTGCATGCCACGCGGTTGTGATTGTTGATTCAGACTGTTATTGTTACTATGCGAAAGAACGACAGCAGCAGCGGCAGCAGCGACCACTTGTTGTTGTTGTTGGTGCTGTTGCTGCTGCTGTTGTTGTTGCAACTGTTGCTGCAGATTATAATTCAAATTGTTGCGATGCGAATTACGTATGGAATTATGCTGTATGAAATTCGTATGCTGTTGCAAGTTATTGTTGTTGTTGCTGTGCGTATTATTCGTTCCCGTGGGTGTGGTCAGAGTCAGAGACTCGTGCGTCTGATCGCGTATATTATTCTGTTGCCGTCTGCTACTCCCCGCTCGTTGATGTGGCAATTGGGTGGAGTTTGCATTTCTTACCTTGACGAAAACACCATTGAAGAGTTTCAGCGTGAGCAGAGCTATGATGATAAATATCACGCAAATCGACACACTGATGTATATAAAGATGCGCATATTGCCGTCGAACATGGTGAACAGCGAGTGCTGATGCTCATCCACAACATCCATGAGTATTGCAAAGTTGGTCAAATGATTGCAGACACAGACGCTGTGTGTGCGGTTCGTGGACTCGAGGCTACATCCATTGGCAGACCAAGCGCTGTGAGGAAAGAATAACAAATTGATTCAAGTGATTCATTTACATAGAGTATGCAAAGTATTTACTGGTCAATATAGTTCCAAAATACGCAGGTGGGATTGCTAACATTCTCTGTCTTCAAGTGCTTAAGCACGAGTGTGATGGGTTGCGATAGCTGTATGTGACGTCCCTTGCCCAAGCTGGCCGAGATTACTTTGCTGTTAAGTATGCGTATACGCTGCTGCATCTCGCCGCCTGCTGCATCGCTATCGTTTGATAGGATAGCCGTGTTGCGCACTGTAAACCAAAAGAAATAGTTTATATCAAGCACATAATGTGCTGCCTTGCAAACTTACCATAGCTTCGTGCGTTCTTCAAATCAAAGTGATCATAACTGGGCTTCAATATGGACTCTAGGCGATCAAAGGCCGCGAACACAATGCGCACCAGGCCGCCTTCGCTGTTCTCAATGAGCGCCGTACGCGGCAGTTCGATGCGATCGGAGCTGAGGGGCCATTGATCTGAGTCCGGAAAAACTACACTGCCTTGTATAGTTTTCGTTTCCAATACACGTACAGATAGCACTAGAATTTGGAGAACCAGATGAGTATATAGATAACTAACATAAAAGCCGGAAACTTACGTATGTTTTTGACTTTTTGCACCACATTGCGCTCCCTTATGATTGTGTCAGCTAGCAAAAACGCATTGTACTCTAGACCAGTTAATAGCGAGGTGGCCACACGCATTTGATCCTCCTGATTGAGATCCAACCACGAAGAGAGCTGCGACTCATCAAGCAGATTCGATCCAGTTTTGACTACGCCTTGCAGCAACTCCATGATAATGGCCTCACGCTGACGTTGGTCAGGAAAAGTCTCTTTGTCGTGAAACATTTTCTCGGACATAGTTTGTATAATCTTTGTCGTAACAAGCATATCGCCACCATAGAGCGTCTTGCTGCTAGTCACTTCTGAGAGATCATTGGCAATAGAAATTAACGACGAGTCGCGTTGATTTACACGTATCTCAAGGCTGTTTAGCCACAGACTGCGACACTGCGTCAGATCTGGTGTCATGGGATGCCATGTTGGCTCAAAATTACGTAGTCTCTGATTTTGGTTTACTTTGTGAGCCATGCTCACTGGTGGTTCGCAGCTGCTGCTGTTGTGCAAGCAATCATCTCTAGTACTTGGCGGCACAGGCGTTGTGCTGGTCGTGGTGGGAAATAATATCATCGTCATATTCATCATAGCCTGAATCGGGCATGCGCTTCATAAGGACGCAACGCCATTTCGCAATGCCGGCAGCACCACCTGGACAAGGCTGAACATTTACATCGCCCACACGAGTCATATTCCAGAACAGATTCCGCGCATGCGTTGGGCCACAAAATAGCTTGGACTCATCATCAGTACCAGCCATGCCAGCTGCATTCAGATTAATGTTATTGATAGTTCGCACCACGTTTCCACCTCCAGTTCCACCTATACTGAGGCTGCCATTGATGACCGCCGTGCCAGGCGTGCGATTAGACGAGCTCTTGGTGGTTATTAGTGTACCATCATCGCTGCCAGAGCCACCAACACCCGTTAGGATACGTGTATTGGATGGAGCTGTAACATTGCCAGCATTACTGCTGGCCTTGGTGGGTGCGGTTTCCTCCATGTGAGGATGATGATGATGCAATTGTGGCGGTGGTGGCAGACCGTCATGCCGACCTCCTGGATGACGTGTTGTTGTGCTGACACTTGTAACACCTTTTAGCCTACCACCAGGCATCGTTGCTGTACTAACGCTACTTGGAGTGGTGTGAGAGGGTTGCACAGCATTTATGCCATGAATGCCCACAACACCCGGCAGTGTTGGCAAACGCGGTGGGGGTGGCTGCGGTTGTATATGACCGCTGCCATTGCCAAATATGGGCGGGCCATTACTTAGGACCCAAGGTGGTGGACTTGGTCGATTTGTGGTTGTGGACGTCTGAGCTGCGGAAACACACTGATAATGTGCCTCCAAATATTTGTGAGTTCCTGGACACGGATCTCCAAACATGCTGGTAGCCGCGAGGACACTACAGCTCTGCTTATGAGAACATCTAAGGGAAAATAAGATTGTTGTTTAAAGGTTTAATGATAATGATATTTAAAGTTGCTATAAGTTAACTACGACTGCAATGATAATTACCTTGAGTTTAGTACAGTGAGACTCTTAGGAAACATGCAATTAACACTCCACTCCACATTGCCATGATCATTGCAAATGGTTATTGAGAAACGTCCATAATTGGCCCGTATCAGATTGATTAAGTCGCCTGGCTCGCATTCGATGGTTAGTTTCTTACCTTCGCAAGCATAGGCCGTCTGGTATTTGGGCGCTGTAAAGGTTTCTTCATAAGTTAAGCGTAATAATGATAGTTTTCTTTTAATAAATTTATGTATGTAAATGAAGGGAGTCAATAGAGAAGAAATATTATTAGTGACGCTGAGTTGTTTTGTTGTAGTTTGGTTTGGTTTTGGTTGGTTGTTGATTGACCTGCAATGACACTTACTGGCTATTCATATGGACATATAACGTATGTATATACAAAGACAATGTGAAGATATTTAAATCTCATGATACACGCATTTTACACTGCCTGGGATATACTTAGTATGTGTGGTGGTTGGTGGGTCGTTAGCGATGCTTTGTAGCAAGCAGTATAGTAGTCATAAATACCAAATCCTGTCGGACACTGCTCACAGAACATGCAGATCGTCTTCCCTCCTTCCGGCTGTTCAGTCTTATCACTTGAATGGTTGTCATTTGCTTCTGTTCCGAGTTTATTGAACTGTAAAAATGATTTATTTACTTAGATAAGAACTCTTTAGTGATAAGAAATATGACAGACAACGATAAAGTACTGAATGTAATTGAGTGTTTGATTCATTACAGATACAAGTATCTGCAATGTAGATAACTTCAGGAAACTTTTCAATTCAAAGAACAATTGTTTGTAAGCTATTTGTTAATTTCGAAAATATTTGTGGTCTGCTTGCGTCAGTGCATTGAACCAATTGAACTGATTGCAACAACTGGTGTGACCCAAATTTGGGGTGAAAGGTCACTTACCGCAGCACGCATTCAATTGTGAAAGTTCCATGGCCAAGAAGCAGGCAAGGGCTGGCGGCCATAACTAAAAATACAAAATTTCAATTAGTCACGTATTTATGCGCATGGGAAATTACAAACTTAAGATAAATAGCTATTAGCCAATGAGGCAAATAAGTAAACAAGAGATAACTGGAAAAGGAAATCTAAAAATACTTACACAAACACATACAAATGCGCCTATGCACACACACCCTTCTTGGGCCGCTCTGCTTTTCCGACGACGAACAAAGACGAGACTCGTTTTCTTTGTACACTCATATTGCATTCGTAAAAATGCACTCAGATGTAGAGAAAATTTCACGCTGGCTGCGCTGCCGCTGCTTTGTCGCACGCACACTAACACAATCAAGTCTTTTCAGCTGCAGCAGAGACTGCGCTGCTGTGGCCAGCGGAGCACCCCTGGTGTTGCTGCCCTTTGTTCTGAGCTTGCTCATATGAATTTTGAGATACGTTTCCTGGCACATTATCCATGACTTTTGTTTGCATTTTGAACACTATTAAGTTAATAATACTGTAAATTTTATATTCAACAGCTTTTTTGCGTTTTTCTTAAATATTTTTCAGTCTTTGTAAGAAAATGCGACTGCACTTGCTGACGTATGCGCTCGATGTGAGAAAAAGAAGTTGGGAAAGTTGCGTCTGCTGCTTGAAAACTGGTTTGAGTCGTGTTTTTAGGTGGCGATAATTGACTCTTATTGCCGTTTTTTGACTGATCCAACATGGAATTAAGATATAACTAATCATGCATGGCATGTAGCAGCAACAATTTCATTTATTTATTGGGTATTTAACAACTTTTCTTAAAACTTTTTGGGAGCTCAAATCACACACGACTTCCTTTTAGAAAAATTCTGTATACTGTAATTGCTAGCGGTCATGCGTGAGAACGAGACGACCATACAGACACGAAAACTATATTGGCAGGGCTGCCAACGTAGTTCAATGCGCGCACTATTTGAAATTTTAAAATGTACCTACTATATAAATTAATTAGAGAGGCTTAAAAAATAAAATTATCAAATAAAAAAAGGCCAAAGATCAAATAAGTATACATTATACAAAATAATTGTTCCATAATTGCTAATAAAACCAAATTAGACAGCGAATATTGAGCTCACGTGACGATCCATAGCAAATCTCTTATCTGAATATTGCTGAACTTCCTGAATTCAAAACATGCTGCTATAAATAATGCATTTGATTTATGGATGTCAAATCAGTATTACGCCAAGTGTCAATGGTTCAGTTCGCGCCTGTGTGAAATAAGCTCAGATTAGGAATAATTAGAAATTATGAAAGAGCGAAATTATTTGATTGTTATTATGCTGATTTTAGCTCTTCCAAGAACATCCACGCTTTTTGGTGCAAAGAAAAAGGAACCGGTGAAAGATTGTTCGATCAATAAAACAGAAGGTTGCGTTGCGAATGCCACACTAACTCAACCCCCGATCGGTGGCAATCAGACAATTAGTCCAACACCTAAGCCAAAGCTGGCGGAATTTCAAATCGAAGATCACAAGAGAATCAGTATAACTAAGGATGATTTAAACGATCTCTTGGGCGTGTATATGACCAAGTTAGCTGAAAATGCCGTTGCCATTAATAATAAGGACCATGAAATTGTGGCGCTACAATCTCAAAACAAATCAGCCGATGATGAACTGAAGAAATATCAGGAATTGTCGGACTCGTGTAAAGCTGCAAATATGTCATTCGGCGTTAAGTTAAGTGAAAAGAGAGGAGAGATAAAAGCTCTCCAGCTGAAGGTTAGCACATATGAGGTTAGACTGAAGCGAAAGCAAACGCTCCTGGGACAGTATAGAAGACTGAACATATCGAATACAGTGATTATAAATGAACTTATGGCGAAGGTAACAATGCTAGCCGCTAAGCTTAGGGAGCGGAAGGATGATCTGTTGGCCGATTGGGAGGCGGCTACGAACAGTTGTGTGCCGCATGGAAAAACCTCGAGCATTCACCTGATACAACTTCCGGATTTTCGACCTTTTCTTGTTGCCTGCGATGGCCTTACCGAGGCTGGCAGCGGCTGGACAGTTATACAGCGTCGCCTCAACGGATCTGTGGATTTCTATCGGAATTGGGCGGAGTATCGTCAGGGTTTTGGCAAACTCAATGGCGATTTCTTTATTGGCCTCGAAAAGTTACACAGACTGACAAATCATCAGCCACACGAGCTCTACATATCGCTGCAGCTTTTCAATGGCACCACACGATTTGCTCTATACAATAATTTCCTTATCGGCAGCGAAGAGGAGGGTTATCCAATGAAACTACTGGGTCATTATCATGGCAATGCCAGTGATGCAATGCGCACACACGACAAAATGAAATTCTCCACATACGATAGGGACAATGACGAGTTTACCCACATCAATTGCGCTGAATATCATCATGGTGCATGGTGGTATGACTTCTGTTCGCGCAGGTATGGTAATACTATATCATTTCCAACTGGAGATACTCAATATGTTTCGTCTTACAGCAACCTCAATGGCAAATACTTTAATGAGCAGACCGACAATGAGCAGGGTATCTTCTGGGATCGCTGGTATAGCTACAAGTCACTCAAGTCTGTACAGATGATGATACGACCAAGGAATATCCCAAAGATTGACCCAAAGAAAAGTGCTTAACAATCAATTTTAATAAACAATTATTTCGCGTACTTATAAATAAATTGAGCAAAAATTGTCAATTTGTCGGCATCTTTTTGAAATCTTCGCAGAGAGATAAGCCCCCATTTAGTTGTTAATTTCCATTTTGCTATGCCCCATTTAGCAATTTGTTTCTTCTCTGCATTCATTCTCGTTCTCTCTCCCCACAAATTCCGCATTTGCTTGTTATGGTTCGTTGCTGTCGCAAAACGATTTCATTTCTTTTGGATATTACATATAGTATTACTTAACGCTTTGGCATTTAACTATATTCGGCATATGAATGAATATGATTCACTTTATAAATTTGTTTTTGGAATATTTATAGATTTTTATTTGCCTTACTATGTACTATATAAATATTTTACAGAGAGAACATTTCTAATCATAAAGCTATGACGAGCTCTGCAGTTTCAGGTTCAAGTTCAGTCGCAATAGCTTTTAGATAGTATTACGTAGAGTTATGGAGAATTGTAACGTTACTTTTTACTTATCTTATGTCAGAGAACTTATAGAACTAGAGAGAGCTCTCTGCTAAAGCAGCTTAAATACTTTTGAGATCGGTTGGGTGTATATTGTTGGCTTTTTAGGTGGACAACAGGAACTTTCACTTCTTCTTCCCTTATAAGTACGATAAGACAACAATATACGAAGTACTGTTAGTTTACATAGAAAGATATGTGTGTGTGTTGTGTGTGGAGAGAGTGTTCGAGACAGACAGCTCTTAAAATGGTTTAACTGCTGGCTTACATCTCCTCCGCCTTTGCCTGCTCCTGCTGCAGTTGCTGCTGCTGTTGCTCTGCGCTGTGAACACGCTTGCGATGCCAGCGTAGACTGGCAAACTGCGCAAAACGTTTGCCACACGCTGCACACTTGTACTTCTTCACGGCCAGATGCAGCTCGGTGTGCTTCTTCAGGTTGCCATATGTGGTAAAAGTCTTGCCGCAGACGGTGCACAAATGCTTGCGTATATTGAGATGCGCGTTCATGTGGTCGGTGAAGCGATTCTTCTCGTAGAATCCCTTGTCGCAGATGGGGCAATGGAACGTCGACTGATTGAGATGTGTGCGCCGATGGATGTCAAAGAAGGACCAGGTCTTAAATGACTTGCCGCACAGATCGCAGATATAGGGCCGCTCGCCGGTGTGCGTGCGCATATGGATGGCCACCTCGGTGGAGGTGGCGAAGCGTTTGTCGCACTGCTCGCATGCATAGGGAAAGTCACGTCGATGGCGACGTATGTGCACGGTCAGATTACATGGCATCTGGAATCCCTTGCCGCACAGGGTGCAGATGAATGGTTGCGTGCCATCGTGCGCGGATCGATGCACTTTATACTGATCGCACGTCTTGATCAATTCATCGCATATATCACAGCGAAATGGACCCAGATTCGGTTCGAGAAATTGACCCAGCTTTGCGTGCAGCAACGGAATGCTGCTGGAGCCCGCCGGATTGGTGAGTATTTTACGCTTCTGTGCTGAGAAATCCTTACGCAGCTCGAACAGTGTCTTCTCCAGCTGTGCCGCGGTCGAGGCACATTGAAATGTTGTGTTCAGCTCGTCGAGCATTTGACTCAGTGCCTGATTGCGATAAGCATTCGAGCGAAAATCAGGATGATCCACATCCCACAGGGCGGGATAATTGCGATAGATCTCTACAAACTGTAGCTGATCGTCCTGCGTGTCGAAGCGAATGCAGCTGGCATTGATGAACTTGGTCTTCTGATTCGTCTCCACCACGCCCTTTTTCTGCAAAAGATTAGACGAATCATTATTATATGTGTTAATGCAGTTACAAATTCCCTGCTCACCTTGCTGATCTTGTTGAAGATTTGCTCCTCCAGTATCTTTTGGAGAAACTCCAGCTCATCGTAGCACCAGAGCTTGGGCAGATACAGGCCCTTGTGTTTGATCACCATGCGAAGCTCCTTGCGATAGCGTGTGCGCAGCTTTTGTATCTCCTTGAAGCACTCCTCGCCGCTCAGCTCGTAGTTGAGCTCTTCGAGCAGCTCGGCGGAGATGTCGCGATACAGTTCCTTCTTGCAGCAATTGTTGTAGTCAAAGTGTTGTGGATTCCAGAGACTCTCCTGGCGGCGAAATGCATCGATTATGAAGCTGAGCACTTCGCGATATTGAGCCGACTTTGAGGTGGATTCATTATCGGTTTCACTGGATTTCTCGCTCTCTGTTGATTCGCTCTGCGAAAGAAGGAGAAAGTGGATTAGGAATGTAGTCTATATTTGACGGGGCAAAGTTGAACCCACCTTAGCTTCCCGTTCGGCGCGTTTGTGCTCGATGACGCCGCGCAGAAAGTGCATCTTGTCGAAGTACCAAAGACGTGACTTGTACTTGTTGCCTAGCGCGTTCAGTTTGCTCAGCTCGCGACGATAGCGACCACGTAGTTCCTTGAGCACCGAAAAGATTTCGCTGCCGGTGAGGGGCATCTGGAAGACGGCTTGCAGCGGTGCAGCCAGTTCGCCATAGAGACTGCGTTTCGCATTGTATTTGTAGTCGGGATGCTTGGGATTCCAGAGTTTCTCGTTGCGCTCATAGGCCACCAGCAGGGAGCAGACGAATTCCCGATTACGCTCCAATTCGCGACGTGTGCGCTGAAGGAAGACGCAAGAAAAAGAGAGAGAGAGAGGGGGAGAGAAAAAGAGGTCAACATTTGTGATTGCATAAGCTTCAGTTGTTTTTGTTCCTGTTCTTCTTGTTGTTGTTGTTGATGTTCGCGATTGTTTCGCTGTTTACTCACCAGCTTCAAGTCGACACTGCTGGCTACGCTGCCGGCAAAGCTGCTGGTAGGCGACGTGGGTGCGAGGGGCGTCGGTGGAGTAGCCGGTGGCGTCAGTTCCAGCAAGTTTTCCTCCAGTTGTTGCTGCTGCTGTAGATGTAGTTGCAATTGTAGCTGTTGCTGTTGCTGTTGTTGTTGTTGTTCTTGCAGCTGCTGTTGCAGATGTTGTTGCTGTTGCTGTTCTTCTGCCGTCTTTGCCGTTTCCGCGTCGCGCAGCTTGCGTTGCATTGCCTGGGCAAGAACAAATAATGGACAGAAGCGTAAATAAATTTGTATCTCACAGATACGCATTCGAGTTGTGCGCAAGCACAGACAATGCCACATGATCGCCAGTCACCTCTCTCCCCCCCTCCTCCCTCTCTTTCTCTACCGGCAGCGGCTATTGGCCTTTGGAATTCTGCGCCGGCGTCGCGTTGCGTCGCAATCGTCATAAACATGGCTTATCGTGCATTGCACAGACCCCTAGGCGTAGCTACAATATGTTTGTGTATATATTTTATATATATGTATATATACAGACATGCGTGTATATGCGATATATCTTATATTGTTTTGGTTTCGCTGTAGCCAGCGCAAGTAGCCAGCGCATTATCGTATTGCCCATATAGATACAAATACCTTTACATATTTACATGCGAACTCTATGAATAATTCAAGGGCAATTCGCGTGTGCCGCACTGTGCAGAGCTTCTACGAAAGGTTTTCGACAAAGGAAAGGCTCTCGCAATGTTTGCTATGAAGGAAATTTCGCAACGTAAAGCTTGACAAAGAAGAAGATAACCACACAAAGAAATGCTATCCCTAGCTCAATGAGAAGATACTCTGTAAACATTCACTTCAAACTAAGAACATGGAAAGGATGTATATTATAGATAGAGAAATATAACAGTTATCTGAAGAATGAATATGTTGTATAGATAGATATAACAGTTATCTAAAGAGGGATACATTGTATAGGTTGATTGTATAGATTGATATAACAGTTATCTGTAAAAAGTACATATGTATGTATTTTATAGATAAATATAACAGTTATCTGAAGTGTATTGTATAGAAAGCAGTTATCTGAAGAATGGATATATTGGTTAGAAAGCTATAACAGTTATCTAAAGAAAGTATACACTATAGATAAATATAACAGTTATCTGAAGAGAGAGTGTATTGTATAGAAAGCAGTTATCTGAAGAATGGATATATTGCTTAGAAAGATATAACAGTTATCTTAAGAAAGTATACATTTAATAGATAAATATAACAGTTATCTGATGCAATATCGACCTTAAAATCAAGAAAATAACAACTGAAGCCTTAGTAGAAATTTTATCCAAAACTTCCCAAGTAAATAAAACAGTTATTCAAGTTGCTTCATATCTTAAATTGTATGAAATAAAAATTATTAATATTTCTGGAATGTATGCAATCTTTATGGTAGCCAAACAAATACGTAGGGTAGTCCGCCAGCGACTCAGCGACTACGCGCGACACACAGAGGCGGTATTATCTGGTTCTCACTCGTTTTTGGCTGAGTAACACACGACTTGACTGACTGACTACCCGATATGCCTGATTTCCGATACGCTTTTCATGTATATGTGTGTTTGGACCATAATCGCGAATCGCGAAGTTGTCGCCCCCCTCAACGACGCTGATGATTGTCTTGAATTAAGGCGACAAGTGCTACAATTGCCTCCACCTTCTTCTGGCTCTACATACTATGTCTGGTTGGGGTTTCTGTACGATTCTCAATGATATATTTTTTGTTTTTGTTGGCCCTTGCAGAGAATCAATAAAATGACTGATTGGCGGATCGATAAAGAAATGGAGTACATTAATTAATTGCTGCAACAGTTTGCTGACATCCAAGTGATTTATGCGTTGATGTGGAAATATCTGCATTTAGCTTGGGTCTTTATAAAGGAATTTTTTGAAGAATTATTTTGAGGATATGTGAAAGTTTTATTCGCTTGCAGCATAACGCATGGGCAGTTAAACCTTGACCCTTGTTAACGACGCGTAATCATTTATAGCCTCCCTTCCTCCGTTAGCTAATTGAATAACTCAGGCAGTTTAGTCCTTGACCTCCATACGAAAAAATACGTAGAAAATGCAGGAATAAAACAGAAATTCCACTTTCAAATAAAACTGAAAAGTCAAACACACCCCCTTGGTGGCGCTAGCGACCCAAAAGTGATGCAATTTCATAAAGCTAATCCCCCACTGCAGTTCATACTAACCTCCCACCTGCTAGCCCCCTCCCAACTCCCTTTTGACGTTTGTCTAGCTGGAAAAGTGAAAATATGAACGCAAACATAGGTGCGCAGCAAGGGTTGGGTCTGCTGCATGCCATGATTGCTTATGAACATACGTATGTATATATCGTATATGTATGTAGTACTATATAATCTATGAAGCAAATGGCTTAGCAGCTGTTTCTGAGCGTGCCAAACAATGGCAAAACTCGACGCGCGATGACGCTGACTCGCGACTTTCCGACTTTGCCCTCTCTCTCTTTCTCCCTCTCTCTTTCGTTTTGGCTAGTTTGGGGTGAGCTTTACTTGGAAATTATTGGGTGTGGTATGTTTGGCTGGTTTGTTTTGTGTGTGTGTTGGTGTGTGAGTTGGAGGCGCCGTTTCGGGGGCTTGACCGCTGCCCGCCTGTCGCTGCCATTGATGGGGCCCCTGCGTCATGACGCCGCGTCTGTTTACCGAGCACGCAATTGAAATAATTGATCCAGTTAACAAAATTGCATAAAAATTCAATAAAAAGGCAGCCACAACAACAACAACAACAACAATAACAACAGCAGAAGAAGGAACAACAGCAACAGACCCAACCCCATTGACAGCTTGAATGCCGTCTGTTCAAATTGAAACCCGATCGCAGACCCATTTATCGAGTTAGGTTCCTCTTCGCGATGTTTATTTTGCATATATGTATGAATGAATGGAATGAATGGTCGCTGATGGAAAGGGGTCGAAACTTGTTAGAACCGTCTAGGTACAAAAAATTATTTGAGAAATGTTAGGGGGTACCCATGCCTACGGACAGAAGCCCCAGTAACAAAATCTACAGTCGAGCATGCCCGACAGTGAGATCTATCTATGCGTATGTCGAAGTATGTCGAAAAAGTTGTGGAAAGTTTTATTCATTTGTTACAAATCAAATTCAATAATTATTTTATTGTGAAATATCTGAAGTTAATTATTACTAAGGGTATGAAGACTTAACGAAATTTCATTTCATTCAAAGAGATAAAGGTTTCTCAAGCTCTTTAATAATCGAATACCTGATAATAGCCGATCTTTTATAATGATAATATTGCAATCAAGAACTTGCCATGTCTGGCATACGAGTATATTTATAGTAATTTATAGAGAAAGGCTTTCAGTTTTATATATTGCGAGCTTACCTTATCCCGAATTTGCCGCTACGAGCGACCTACACTAAACCAATTCTAATCAGGCTTATATAACACACACATTTTGGCTGGCAATTTTTCTGGCAACTGTGGAACCGCGTACTTTCCGCTGATAAGCATGGCATAGCATGGTCTATATGGTGCGATGCCAAACCATATCAATATCAACAAATCCATGTCGTACCAGCTGCGTCATCGATTCGACCTCGTCGTCGTCGTCGCCGTCGTCGCGTCGTTGGTGATGATATAGGGGAATATTCATAACTATTGTGCTGAACAGCGGTTCAATTAAAAACGATTGTTTATTGCATTTGCCACCAGATACAAAAAAAAAAAAGAATCGAAAACGAAGAAATGATATATGCGGGTAACGCAATCAATTCCTTTGATGATGACGACTTCTGCTTGTCCATTTGTCCACTTGATGGAGATAGAATTTCCTTCACTTTACAAATTAATCGACGGAGCATTCTGCGACCATTTCGAATTCTTAATTATCAAATGGGAAAAACCAGAAGCCCTCCAGACCCGTCTCAGACTAGGGCGTGTGGGCGTGGCAATTAGATGGCGTCCGCTAAGCGGGTGCGGTTGCGTTTGGGGCTGCCAGTGCTGCCAGTGCAAATAAAAGATTCATGTTAATGCCATTAATGCCACGACTAATGCCATTATAAAACTTTGGCCTCATGACAGACTTACGGCCAGACAGACAGACAGATAGATATAGGGCTAAATGGTGTCAAAGTGTCTTCACTTCAGATAGTTGATGACTGTTCATGTCATAGCATTATAGGGTATCTTGGCATTTAATGAGCATTTCATTGAATAGCCTCGATGTAAAAATAAATGAGAAAATTCAGTTGAGTTAAGACCCCGAGGAAAAGTCGTTAACGGTTGCAAGCAACTATGGCGGGGAAAAAGTGGCACGCGTGGCGCACATTTGTATGCTATATAACGGTGCGGTAAAAACCGGGAGGCAAAAATGTGCCATAAAAAGTTGTGTCCATATGATAATCGCAAGCCAAATGGCGTAAAAGGCCACAAGACATGCAAGCGACAGACCGGGGGAAAGCTAGCAGTAAGCCTGACGTGTAAATACCCTGCAGGCGAAGAATGTGTGAGCTTTTTCAACTTGTTTTTCTAATACCTTGACCTACTTAGGCACAACACATACCCCACTGATTGCTACATTTACAGGGTAACAACACGAGACCCACGTGCTCGTAAAGTAAGAGCCCGCAATATGTTTTTCACGCAAGTCCCCGCAAGGCCTTTGAGACACGTGTACACAAAACACTTTCAATAATACGTACGTACGATGTACGACAGTGTAAATACATACTAGGTTCCCGCCATCGATCCACTTGAGTCTCTCTTGTATCAAAGATAATACGCCAAGTATGCGCACTGCAATCAATTTCTACCCTAATGCACCCATATTAACTTTGTTTCTTGCGTCTTGCGTCCCTCCAAAACTAACAACTGAATAAAAAGAGTATTAGCTAAATTATTTCGTCAGTCAGTCACAAGGCGGCCGTAATTTAATTAGACTGACTGTAAAGCCAAGGCGATAAATCAGCTGATCGATCGGGGGGCCGTCCCGCAGCAGGCGTGGGTGGTGGCGGAACCCGCCAAAAAGCAGTGCAATCAATAAAAGCCGCCAAGACAGCAACAGAGAGAAATAGACGAAAACAGGGGGAAATTAGGGGGAATTTAAGCTTGAAACGTGCTAAACAAATGTTGAATTAAACATGTTAATTATTTAATAAGCGCAGCCGATAAAAACTGAATTATTTCGTCTAATTAGCGAGCTCATAAAGTGAAGGCAAGAAACCGCTAAATAATCGAAACTTAGAAAGAAGAACATTTCAAATGGATAGTGTGTACCTTTTGACAGCTATGTATATCTATAGGAAATAGTTAGGAAATATCAGTTTTGTCGCCTTGCTGACTGCAGACGATCAGATAGCAGGATAAAGTCAAGAATTCGTTCGATCAATTAGTCATTTTTTTTTTTTTTTTTTTTTCGCGAATCACGTTGACAATTTCACATAGAACCCTATGGATTGGGTCTATAATAACACTTCAAAGTATCGCCTAGCCATTTGATTTATGCTTTCCAATCGTTCCGCTGCCATCGACTTTTATGGCAGGTGCTCTAAAAATATCAATTTACCGATGTTTAAATGTACATTAAAACCTCCTTAGGCCCATGAACAGAGTAAACCGCATTACGTGCCACATTGCTTATCTCTCTAGAGCAGCTTTTTAATGGCTAAAAACAAACAGAATCGAATTATTATTTTATAGACCACCAGAACTCATGCTATCGCCGCACGATGAGTGGATTGGTCGTGTGTGAGTTATATAGCACATAGATGTCTGCTTGATTAAGTTGAGGATCGAGTGTGTTGGGCACCTGCCACGTCTAAGCCAATGATCAGTTGGCAGTAAAACTTAATTTTAGCTAACTAAGAAAAACAATTGCTTATATACCTAAATTTATACAGCAATTCTTGGTTAATTGTGCCACTGTGCAGCGCTGTACATAGAATACCTCCCTAATCGAAGCTTAGATAATTTGCCTGCTTGTTTACTTTCTCGGGGTTTATAGATAATAGCAACAGCCAACCGAACAGACCGAGTGCGGCCAGCCAAAGTTACTCATATCGATAAAAAAATAAAAGTGCCCCGACGGAATTACTTTTACGCGTAATTGTGTGGATGTTTTTTTTTTGTTTTTGATACCCTGCGACCAATGAAAATTGTGAAAAAGGGTATAATAACCAAGTGCATATGTAAGAGACATTTATATATATATTCCTCCCAGAATTCCTAGTCGTTTGAACACATAGATCTCAGTTATTATAGGAGTAACAATTTTCTGCCTTGACATATACATAGATGTACACTTTATGCAACTATATTTCAAATTACAAAACAATCGTATCGTAAACACAATAGTTATTAACATAAATATTTTCCCCTCTTCTGTGATATATCAGAAGAAGATGTTAAGAAGTTTAACGAAGGGTATCTTACTGTCGATCATGCTCAACTATAGCTTTTGTAACTTGTTTTTATTTTCTATGCACGATGTCTGACCCAATATCAGCACTTGTATTTCAATGGGTAGTTCTGTTATTTCGATGCCACTTCTCTGATACCAATATCGATATCGGGCCAGGGGGCCGCTGGAATATACGTATGTATGTATGTATAAAAATAGCAAATTTACGTCTAGGCGTAACTCATAAATGGATGCTACATACACATACTGACGACACTTTCTAATGGGAAATTGTTTTCAAGATAAAAAAAACATGTAAATAAAACTAGGGTTGAATGCACTTGACTCCTAAATACCCTGTACAATACAATACAACCATGAAGACATAAATTATGAATACATTAAATATATTTAAAGATGCTCTCCCCCGCTTCTTGAATGTATATCTTACAAATTGCCCCCAATGGACTGGCCCGACTGAGTTTTCCAGGTCACATCGGGATTCATTTTTGGCACAATAATTTAACGCGCATAAAATTTAATATTTATACTCCAAGTGCCGCATTCATTTTCCACAAATAAAGTCGTAAAAAACATTGGCCGTCTTCCGAAATGGTATAAGTATTCTGATGCATATACAGATATATGTATTTCATATGTTTTCGCTCTCTGAACAGCTAAATATATGTCTGTATATAGTAAGTATACATATCTGTTAGATATCCATGCAAACAGTTGCGATTCCCCGAATTACAAGAGTGTGACAAACTGGAGAGCTGAGACACATTAGTTTCTTAAGTCATAACTTCATAATTCTTCCCTAACTACACAAAGTTTCTCAGTTTTCTGATTCATTATTGGCCTGTCCATTCCACTAAATAAGTATCTCATTAAAATGTCAATCAGAAACAAACTAGTTCAGCATGGAAAGAAACATTCAATTCCAATTGCCCCAAGGCGTGTGTCGAATGTTTGTGTCCCAAATTTATTTTTCCAAACATTTGTATACTATACATACATATACTCTACATTTGTATTTGTTTATCGCATAAATTTTGCTGTGCTCTCGTTGCTTTTGAAAAAAACAAAAAACTTTGTTTTTGTTGCTCTTGGCGTCAAAATTTATATTTCCAACGGGGCAAAAAAAAAAAAAACAAACGAAACAAGTGGAAAACCAAAAAAATTTGCGACGCGTCCAACAAACGTAAAAATAGCTTAACGCTCGTGAAGCTCTGATGAACTGGCCTGCCTAGCCTACTGTCTCCTCCACCTTGTCAGCTAGTCAGCAAGTCACCTTCCTGCCTGCCGCGCCAGACATATGTATGGACATCCAACTGTATGTAGTACATATTGTATTTCGTGATTAACGGGCCGCAGTGCGGGAGTATGTATAACATACATAAATAACGAAAGTAGTGTAATTCGGGGGCGAATACGAATGGGAAATACTCTTTCTAGGTTCCCGGAATTCGTGCACAAATTTGCAGAAATTAAAAGAAAAGAAGTAATAAGCTCTAGATAAGACCCACTGTGCTTATCACACAGTGCATACCCCGATAAACACAACACTTTCACTCTACGACACATCATACCCCGCACAGGCAGACACACAGCATGGACAAGGGGTATTTCTTTAGTTCAGTCTAAAGGCGACACAGTTTTATTAGCTTTTTTTCGCTGCCAATGCATGGCGTTATTTTTGAAGGTCGTGCGGCCACTGTCGGGCTTAAATATTTGTTTACAAAGGGTTACAAAGAACAACACAACAAAACATGGACAGAACAAAAACAAAAAGGGCAAACGGAAGCCCCTTTTTGCATAACGGATTCGCATAAAAAGCGAAAAAACCACGATAAGGGGAGGAGGCACGACGAGTGCGGGGAATCAACGATTACGATAAACGACTCTACTTACCACGCGTCGCGTCTCGTAACGATGCGGTGTGGCATGACCAACACCAACACCAACACCGCAGGCGCTCCTGGAGTTTGTCTCCGCATACGCAGCGGGTAGGGGCAACTCGGCTGCGTCACTCAACTCACATATCATTCCGCATGGATCTATCAAGTGCAGTCGCGGGCTGTCAGCCGTTTGGGCATGTGTATGTGGGGGCGAGGGCGGTAATGGATTTTCTAGCACATGAACGAAGTCTATTTCGGCTGGAGTCGTCGTCGTCGTCGTCGCCGTCGGCGTTGTTGTTGTTAGGCCTTTGTTGCTTAGCTGCAGTAGCGTCGCGCCATTGTTGCTGCTCGCCTGTAGCTGTGATTGCGTTGGTGGCAAAACGTTTCCCAGTTCCATGCTTATGCCCATGCCTATGCCCATTCCCAAATCTATGCACACGTCCGCCAGGCCCAGGGTTGTCTCTGCCGCCGATGTCTGCCCCCATGTCTCATTCCAATTCGGCTTCTTCGTGCGCTTCTCGGGGCGAATAGCATTTGTTGTGGCCAATGCTGTCGACGTTGTCGTTGGCGCTACCACTGCTGCCTGCTCTGCCACTGTGTCCATTTGAAATTTGTCACTGTCCATGTGCATGTCCATTAGCATTAGATTAAAATCGGTCTGCGTTGTTTGTTCGATTTTCTCATCGGCAACCTCGTAGCGCCGGCGCATATCCTGCATGTGCTGGCCGCGTATGTGATCAACGAAGACCGAGAACTGCAGGCAAATGGCGGGACAGAAGGCGCAATTGAAGCCGAAACACTGCACGTCCGGCGAGGTGGTAATTTCGCCGCACTTGTGAAAATACGCATAGTCCTCCAGTTGCCAGTGGAAGGACTGCTGTGGCGGCAGTGCCGCCTCCGTCTCCACGCCAGGCTGCAGTGATAATATCGAGTTGGTTATCTCAACCGCCATCGCACATTAACCGAAAGCGCAAGCTCCTTTCTTAAGCGAAGTCCTGGTATAGTCTGTGATAAACTTCAAGTTTTTATTTCGTATTTGGTTTTCTATTATTGTATTGCGCGCCCGCGACAACGAAAGAAGCAAATGAAAGAGCAGAGCGCGCGCGACAAGTGCGAAACGTTGCGGAGGAGCGAATGGCGACGAGAATGGAAATGCGCTGCAAACAGCCGGCAAGCGAAAACTGTTGTTGTCTCTCCATGTTCTCTTGCTTATAAGAACGCCGCCGCCAGGGTTACACGCAATGTGAGGGTGTCGCAATGCGCAATGGCTACCGCTTGCGCTCTCCGAAAACATAAACAACAAGAGAGTGTGACGTCACAGCAGAGCACAGTCTGTTGGATGAGCGGCAATGAATGAAATTCTTGTGCAGCCCTGACTTGGCTTGCTCAGCGCAATCAAAAACTTAATACAGGGCTACATAACAATTATAAATAATTGACGACGATAAAATATTTTCAGTTTGAAAAAAAAAAATTGTTTACGCGGATTATCGAATTGGTAGATCGGCGATAGATGTTGAAATACGATAGCTTTGAGCGCGGAACTGCTGCAAGCTGCGCAGCTCGAATAGAAACGACTTGAATAACTTGTGTTTTTTATCCGATCGAATTGTATTTTCGGGGAAAAAAAGTGTTTCCTTTCTTTTTAAAGCATTCATACATATGTACATACTTTCAGCATCTTCCGCAAATACTTTTTATTCAAAATTAGCTTAATGGGCGCTACAAGACTTTTGTTCTCGAAACAAGTTTACAAATTTAATCCCCTGTATTTTTGCTACGTTTGCAGCACTTATACAGACAAAATATATATATAATAAGCTTCCATTAAACTAATATGTGTAAAGTAACTTAAAATACTTTGTTTTGACAATCATCTTGCATGTTTCATGTATAAAGTAAGGTGTATTAATAATTATGTATTGGTAATATGTTGGATTAATTTCTTAAACTAACATTTCTATATCCTCAATTTCGCCCTTTATCTCCGCATCCAGGACACTTGTAGTGCCAACTGTGTCCGGCAGGATGCATTCCTCGGGCTGTGATAGAACTTGTTGGACAATAAATAGGTTACGATTCGAGCTATTGCTAGTGGTATTTTTAGCATTGGATGATGTTGATGTTTTTGGTGCCGCCGGTGCCAATCTTGTGCTAGCCGGACTTCTAGAGTAGGTCTTTTGCGCCGGTGACGGATTAAACGGTATAGTAGTGCCGGACCCTATTCTTCTTGCTGCACGCATGCCTCCAGCTCCAGCTGGTGGTGTCACAGTGTTGCCTGCTCCCAGCTGCGATAAAAGATGTTAAAAATGAGACGTTTGGTTTAAAATTATTTTGTGGAAAACTCACCATAGAATTGGCAACTGATGGTGTTTTGTACTGATAGCCAATTATTTTTTTATCCTTATCATAGATGGGACGACCCTTTGAATTGCAATCAGAGGCCGCGCCGGTTGCAACTCCACTGCCAACACTGCCAATTCTTTGTGTCCCTAGACGCGTTGATGCAGTTGGATTGGACGGTTTGGAGACCATTGTGTTGCTTTTGCCGCTAACGACTTGGTTTGTAGTGGTGGTAGGCGTTGCAGTTAATGACATGGATGCACTTTCCGTCATGGTGTTCGTCGCCGCATTTAGATGATAGACATAATCCTCTAAGAGCTTTGTTCCCACAGTGACATCCACGGGAAGCAAAGAGCTGGTCTTTACAATGTTCTCAATGACCACTTGCCGCTCCGAAGCACTCATTGTAGCAGCACGACGAGCTAACCGCTGCAAGACCACGTCGAATAGCTGGAGACGTGCCTGCAACTCCGTGCGCTGTTTATCTGTTGGACAGATGGTGGGAAGCTGCAGCATGCCCGGAACTGTTTTTGATTTTGCAGATGGAGGCAACGAGCTCGGCAACGCAGTTGGTGCAGCGGATTTCGGTTGCGGTTTCGTAGGCAATGGCATGGCAGGTGTCAATGATTTGCGTAGCCGATCATTTACACTTTCAACTGGTGGCGCGGCAGTCGGCGCAACCGTTGCCACTGCAGTTGGTGGGACAGCAGGTGGCGCATTGGGTGCGGAGTGTGTTTGCAGCGCCCTCATGGCACAGGGCAGTCCTTCTTTGGCCGCCAATTGTTCCAGTTTGGCACGTACTTTTGGTGGTATATTCTTATCTTGTTTCGATATTATTTTAGTCGATATGACCATGTACTGGGGTAGCTCTAGCACCGGCACTTCCACTTTCGCATGTAGACGGGTTGGATCAATCGCCTGCATTGGCCCATCCAAGTTGGGACAGCAAAAGTCTAAACCAACTTGGCCGTACGAACGCTGATATCGTGACGGATGCAGGAACGAGAACATTTTCGTTGTACCAAACGTAAGAGAATCGCTAGCATTACTTGCCGAGGGAATCGCACTACTGCTGTTGGAGTTGTTGGTAGGCGCTGAACTGCTTGCATTGTGTACCGTGGTAGAGATGGCTACGGGTGGTGGAGCAATTGAAGTGCGAGAGAATGCCGCAGCTTGCAATTGAATTACAGGTCTGACGTCAACAATCCTTGGCTGCGCTGGCTCAGATACAGGCGGCAACACCTGCTCATTACCAATTTCTTCATGTTCAGCTTTGATTTCCAGCACTGGCAACGGCACAGGCAGTGGCACAGACTTTGCAGCCGGCAGCACCCTCTGCACTTGCCTCTGCGGAACTACCGGAGCAACTGGTAGCGGTTGAGATCTTAAAGGTGCAACCTCACTTGTCAGCCGCGCCATGGCAGCTTGTTGTCGCTGTTGATGCTGCTGTTGCTCGATCCATTTCCTTACAATCCTTCGATTTAGTCGTACGCGCACCTTACGCTGCTTCAATGGCAATGGATGTGGGGGCAGTGACAGCTCCTTGGGCTGATTTAATCCTGCCGATACTGTAACGGGTAAAGCTTTCAAGACTTCGGCGGGTGCTATGTTCTGAGCAGGAGTAACAGGAGCCGTGGCTGCAGCTGTTATGCGCACTGGAAAGGCAACTTGCGTACTGTTGGCATCCTCTTTCGTACGCTTAACATTTGCAAGTTCTGCCGTAGTTGCCTCAGGTAGCTTACGTTTGCGACCAGAAACGGATTGCTCAACATCGGACGATTTCTTTCCAATTTTCTTGGATTGTCGTTGCGGTTTCGGTTGCAACTCCGTTAGTCGTGGTACAGTTGGTGACATAGGATCGGGGGTTGGTGTTGCTGCATTGCGACATTGACTGGTGCCTCGTGTCACGGGCGTTGCAGCCCGCGCATTGGGTATTGTCGATTTGTTAGTACGATAGGTTCGTTTTGTACGCTCATTTGAAGGCTCTCGGGACTCGGAAGCGGAGGACATACCTGATTTTTCTGTAGAAACCGGCGTCGTTGGTTCTTCAGTTACCTGAGACTCAATTGCTGGAGTTCTTTTGCCCGTCTTCGGTATTTCAGATTTTCCTTTGTTAGACTTGGCTTGTAACGTTTTTTCAGTTGTTTCCACTTGCTTTGCCTGTGTTTGTGGTATAGATTTCTGTGGGCTTTCAGTGTTCGCCACTGGAGTGGATTCCTCGGGCAGCTGCTTGACTTTCTCGGACTGCATTTTTCTGCTCGTCGTCGCAATAGGTGGCTCCGGCAATTTGCTCGACACATCTTCGGAACTTGTTGTTAGCTTGGCGGGCAGAGAAATCCGTTTGTCTATGCCAGGCTTACGTCCCTTTGGTTTCTTGGTCGTCCCTGGGGCTGGGAATGATGCCACTGAGCCTATTTTAGCTGATGCATTAAGTGAAAACATTTTCCTAACAGTCTCAGCTTGCGTCAAGGGCCTCTTGGATAGGACGCTCTGCTGTTCTGCCTGCTGCTTGCTGGTTTCAGGTACCACAGATACAGAAATATTTATGCCACTTGCTGTCGTCGAAGTGATTTCCGGTTTTTTGTACGTTTCCACAGTGGGTGTTGCTCCTGTTGTTTTTGTAATTATTACAGAATTATCAATTGGCACGGGGTCAGAATCGGACAACAGAGTGGATAACGCTGACTTCATTGGCAAAACTTGTTTCTCCAGAGGCTTGAGGAACTGATTCTGCTGCTGCCCTGCTGTGACTTTGCTAACAGTCGTTGCCACTCCATGGCTTGAGACTGGCTCTTCCCCTGGAGGCCTCTTTGCATCTACATTGCTAGACTCCACAACCTTGCGGCGTTTTGCCATTTTGCGCAGTACTAGAGAAAAATTTAAAGAATCATTTTACATACATTGTTGATTAAGTCACACTTTTACCTCCTTCCACTGCGGCGAGCTCTCGTTTGTTGGGTTGTACTGGTGGTGCTGGTTTTGCCGGTGGTGCCATTTTTTTCTTGTTACTGATGATTTTATTATGTTTCTTCGGTTGTTGCAACATTTTCATGTTTTTGGTCCCATCTAAAATGAAAGAAAGTATTAAAAGAAAGTCAAAAATCAGAGCGCTAGTTGCATTGAGTCATGGACATGTGTCAATGAATAAGAGTAATTATAATAATTGCTATTAACCATCTGGCTGGGGGTCATCCGCCACATCACCGTTTTTGTTGTCGACACTTGTGTTGACACCTGTTGTTTCAGTAGAGGAAGTAACCAATTGAGCTTTGTGATCCGATTCCTTTTGCAAATTGACTGCAGACTCAATATCCGAATAAGGCTGTGGTTGTTCCTTCGTTTCACTTTGTGATTCTGAATAAGCTTCTAACTCTTCATTTTTTCCTATTACATCGATCTCTATCTTCTGATCAACCAGATGCACGTTCTCCTTAACAGAATGCATCATCAGATCGGCAAAAACAGTGGGTTCAGTCTTATTGCCCTCTTTTGTGCTGTCCACCAAGGCATCGTCCAAAGGTTTTCCAGTTGTTTCAATGCCTGAAATATTTGTACAGATTGGTAACTTTATATTCATAATCCGAACACGGCACTTGCGGCATATTGTGCTGGATTTTGTTGAGCAATTACTCGTTGGTACGGATTCTCTTCCTTTTGGCTTCGAGGGTTTCGTTACTGCCGGGACATTTGTTTCCATGTTCTGTTCCAGATTTACTGTATTCTCGTGGGATGGGTTTGTTATTTCGTTGCATTTCCTGTCCGCCTCAGCTATCTCTACATGCTCCACTGGGGTTAACCTCATTTCAGTTTTAGACGAATTGTTTGCCTCTTCTTGATCGGTGCTCTGTTTTGTTTCTACATTTTGCTTCTTTATGGCAGACTCGCTTGTACGTTCCTTGTGTTTTAATGGAACTCGTTTCAGTTTCGGCGTTTGTGTCCTCAAACGTGTACTTCGAACATCTTCATCAAAATCAATCTCTTTCTCTTTATTCTCGTGTAATAACCCGCGCATCTCTCTCGTTACGCCACGAATTGGCCATCTTATGTCTGAAGTCTTCTGTTCTAACTTATCACCCTCTTCATCATTCTTATTTTTTAAAGTATCTAACTTTAAATTAACTAGATCGGTGACATCTTCACTTTTAGTCCCAACATCTGTTTTAATATCCATTGTCCCAGTTGTAGATGTGGGTAAATCTTGGATATCGACAGCTTCCGTTTTAACTATTTCCGTATTTGTCTGTATCGATGAAGGCCTTTCCCTACTTTTTTCTTTTTTATGCAATTTTCTTGCACGGTTTAAATGTTTCTTTCTACCTGCTACAGTTGACGCACTATCTGTGTTAGATAGAGGTTCCTTGTGGTCAATTGGGTCTGGCTTATCACTAGAGCCAAGTGCCTGATTAGGTTTTGGTTCCGGTGTCCTCGACTCATTACCCTCCTGTTGTCTGCATAACAACTTATCTTCTTTGCTCATTAAGCTATCCTCCTGCCTCTTCTCAGACTTAATAGGAATCGATGCAGTTTGGTTATCTGTGTTGAAAGGTGCATTGTCTGTTGGGCTCTTAAGCTGGTCTTCAGAGATGAGTGGGTCAGCTGGAAGTTGTGCATTCTTTTTGAGCCCTGGTAATTTGGACTCTTTTGGTTTTACTAATATAATCTTTTGTGGCTTTGGTGACAGTTTATCATTTTTCAACTTACTCTTCGTACTACGTGATTTTTGTTTGCTTGAAGAATTATCCACAATAGGACTTTCACTATTTGTAGCCTCTTTAGGCGTTTCCACCGTAGAAGGCTCTTCCTCGCCTATATTTGAGCTCTGTTGTTGGGTTGATTCAGTTGACATCGCCTCTTTGATTTCTTTTTCTTGATCAACCTTACTATCAGTTGCCTTTTTGGTTCTTTTCTTTAAATGAGAATCAATGGGTTTATCTTTTGCATTTTTGCGAATTCCCTTCAATGGAGCAGGTGATTCTCTTTCGGATGCTGGCGATTTTTCGGTCAATCTTGGGCTGTTGCGTCGTTGAACTTCATTCGAAACCAGTGCATCAACTTCGCTCTTAAGGCTACGTTTCGAGCTGCGACTTTCTCGTCCTGTTTCTTTTGTAGAAGGCAGAAGCGGCGGACAAGGACTACTATTTGTAGACTCGACTAAGCTGGCATCTTCAGTTGTTTCTTTGCCCACATTCAAAGAGTCACTGTCATTGCATGGAGCTTCGAGGTCTTTAGCTGGCTCATTAGCACAGTTTTCGTTGACAACATCAGCTAGATTATTTTCTACCCCTACATCGTTATTCGGTAAATCTGTATTAATATCTGCTTCCTTCAAATTATTGGCACATTCAATTGGAGTATCTGCTATTGCCGCACAAGAATTATCTTCAAGTGTTTTCACACTCGTTATCTCATTTGTTTTGTCTGCATCCTGCGCAGAGCCAATTTCCTTATTTTCAACCGAAAAAATCGACTCTGTATTTGCCTTGGGTAAATCATCGTCATGGAGAACTGCTTCCCTTCTTTGATCCAGGTTGTCACCAAAGGTGTGAATGCACTTTTCAATACTAGTTACCTCAACGCACTTCCCAGCACTCATCTCTTTATCTCGCTCCACAGCACTGTCACAAGTTATCATTTTTTGTCCATGTTCCTCTTCAGCATCTTTGCTCTTTAACGATTCTTCTTCCGTTGCAGCTTTTACAAGTAGTTGCTCAAAAAATGCATCTTCTTTGGCATCAGGTGGATCACTTGGTTGACAAGTACCAATGTCTTGTGGCCAATTGTCGGTTTTATCCGAGTTTCCCTGGTGACTTGAGGACTTTTCAACAGATTCAATTTCAATTTTTTCGCTTTCAGTTGTTAATTCGACACATATTCCCTCAACTCTTTCAACTTTTTCAATTTCAATTGTAGTATTTTCTTTTGATTCGTTACTTTCCAAAATGTTTGACTCTTCCTTTAATGGTTGATTTGAGTTTTCAGTAATTAATTGCTTTAATTCTTTAGCATTTTCTGAAGTACCTTCATTGCTTTTCTCAATCGAATCAATTTTGTCAGATTTTTCAATGACAACAGGGAAATGTTTTCGGGGTCTACCACGTTTCCTTTTTATTGGTTCATTTGAATTTTGAGCATTTTGAGAAGTTACTTTGGATTTACTGTCTTCGCTCGGTGTTGGCACATTCTCCACAGCTTGTTTTGTTGGTGAAGTTTTACTAATTTTAGTCTCTTCTGTGGTTGCAGATCTTATTTTTTTTGGGCGACCAGGTTTAGGAATATTATCACTTTTGACCCTACGAATCTGGTTTTTAAATGGTGACACCTGATCAAGAGATTCGTTGGAGTAGGTAAGCTTGCGAACATGACTGACAGACAGAGATGAGCCTTTTAATGAGCCAGGTATTTTAGAGGAGGAGGAATCACTACGCGGTTTCGATGCAGATCGCTTTTCAAACTCGATAGAGCGCTCTGTGTCAATGTTAATTATTTGCTCTTCAAGATTGAGGCTTAATCGCTCTACTGCTTCGTAGGTGAGGTTTACATCCACATAATCGGCACTCGGTTGATTGTCAGGCTCATCGAACAGACGTCGTATGCTTGTACTGCTGGAGGGCTTGTCTAACAGATCCTTGGCTGCAATATTTAAAGCAAATGCATTAATAAATACGAAAATGAGGAATATTTTTAAAAGCATTTGGATGAACTAACCCTCTTCAAGCGTTTGCTCTGGCCTTTTTTCGTCTTGTTCATAAGATTCGTGAGGCCTTTGTGCTTTTGTTGGAGTCAAAGACTTTTTTTCATTGGAATGCGATTTTCTTTTTACACGTTTTTGTTTCGACGGTGGTGACTCGGCGCTACTTAAATTATTTAAATATGAATGCAGATGCTCGTTTTTGCCGTGTGGTGATTGTTCTCGTCTTTGATTCTGCTGGCCTTCATCTTCCGAAACAACAGGTGTCACAGTGTCTACACGGTTTACGCACATTATAAATATAATCAGAGGGTTGGCAGTATCAACTAGTTGTTTAATGCCGACTTACCCGCCACAGATGCCAATGTGCTTGTATCCGTTGATATATCAATAACCTGCCTTGGGTCTGCATTATCTTCATCTGTCTCGTCCTCGTCGTAGAACTCCGAATCGTATTTATAGGACGAATCACTGTCCGACTCATCTGAGAAATCTTGTAGGTCTGAAATGAGTTTAAAAACATTAATTCAAATATAAGAACAACAAAGAAAAACTTCAGTGTCTAATGTGACTTAATTCATATATAAAGACTCACGCAGCGGATCTTGTTTGGGCTCATGAATGGGTGGTTTAAAGTTTGTTTTTTTGGCCCTAAGAATAGTCACCGGCCTCTTCTTGTTCGAAGTTTGTGAGAATCTAGATGAGCTGCTGCTTCTACTGTCGGGAGCCATGTTGCCACTTTGAAAGCTGTGACCTCCCCTTTTTGCCTTGAGGACGACTGATGTTGAGCTGGCCTTGCTACCAATTGGTTTCCTTTCAACAATTTTGGATTTTGCACTGACTCTACCTCTAAAATTATCACAATGCTGTTTTCTTTGAAACGAATTCGAACTAGTCGGCTTGGGCAGATGTTTATTGCGATTTGATCCCATTAAAGCATCTCCTATGGAGAAAAAGTACAGTATTGAATTTTTTTTTTAACTACAAATCTTAAATACATACCCAAATCATCAATGGAATCGTATGATTCTAATCGCTCGCTTCTCTTTGACTTTGTATTATTGCTTTGTTGGCCGTATAATCTGTCAATAACGTCGTCCGAACAGCTGGACGAGGAACTCAACCAATTCCGAGATTTTCTGTTTGCATTTGAGCCGCCTAATTAAAACATTATTATTAGAACAGGATCTCTTTAATCTTGTAATTGACTTACTTTCATTAAGCAGATCATCGTCAAGAAACTTTCCGTCAAAGAGTTTTTGAAAGATATCCGCATCGAGTGATGAAGATCCAGTTGAGTCAGATGAAGGCCGTCTGCGATGCGGAATTCGGGAAGACGCTTGCTCTGATGACGCCGCTGTTGCCGCGCGACCGTCGCTGCTTTGTTTAATACCTAAGGCAAAGGGATGCGTTGTGAAATATATTTGGCTTATCAAATTCATTGCATACCTGGCAGCACCAAGTCTTTATACTCATCGAGATATTCTATTTCTATATCTTCCATTTTATTGAATTTTCCTTGTATGTTTTGATCCCTTGCGTCTGCTGATATTTCAAGAGCTTGTACTTCTCTTTGTTTCAGGCTTGTACTTTTGGTTTTCGCCCGTGAAGGACGGCGCAGACAATGTGCAAATTGTTATTTTAAAGCATAATGCACAGAATAAGAATTAATATTTACTGCACTGCTGCAAAAACTTAAAACTTTTTATTCCGCACACGAAAAATGTAATGGATATGGCTTAGGCATCGATAGTACAATAAACTGGTATCGATACCGATTTTAATTATAGGAATTCGCTCATACGGTTGCATGTGGAATAGGAAATCGAAAGTTGCCGCTTTATTTAAATTCAATATGTTTAAAAATCAACTAAATAAAAAACAGGTAAAACGCAAAGTAACAAATATTTTGAAAATAATTATTGCATTTAAACTTTATATTGTTTTCATAAGCTTTTCAATCTAAATAAAAGATGTTTTAAAGGTTATTTAATTTCAAGAGTTTTATATTCCCATTTTTAACATCTTTTTTGAATTTACAACTGTTCTTACAAAAAAAAAAACCCACGCACATAACTATTAATTATTATTTTACCTGCCAAGAAAAATAATCGATGAAATCAATCGAATAGTCGCTGTCAAACTAACTCTTCGGGGCGAATGGCAGGTGACGTGGAACACGAAACCGACACGAAGAGATGTCAGATTGATTTCAACGCTTTCAACACTTTCCAGGTCAGCACGCAGCACTCACAGACTTTAGTGCACATTTGTCTTCAATTAAAATAAAACATATAAATTAAAATGGTGAGTTCTTTGCATCTATTGCGATATAAAAATAAACATTGAGGTGCGTTTATCAATTCAGCCTGCTCCTGCAAGTTCGACATCAGTTGGCAGCGGTTCACGCTCGCCCAGCAAATTGTCGGCGCCACGTAGCGCCGGCGCTGGTGGCGGCAGCACACTGAAACAACGTAAAACGACAACGACAACAGCGGCAAGGAGTCGTGCTCCCGGCGGTGCAGGCACTGGTGGAATGTGGCGTTTCTACACAGACGATTCACCCGGCATCAAAGTGTAAGTGTGAACTTAGCTGTCCCCACTAAAGTGACTTTATATTTTATGTTGTTGTTACTTTCTTTTTAACTACTCTTGCAGTGGTCCAGTTCCAGTCTTGGTCATGTCGCTGCTGTTCATCGCCTCAGTGTTCATGTTGCACATTTGGGGCAAATACAACCGTTCTTAGACATTTTTAACGTAGCAAATAAATACTTTCACCTCAACGAGCGAACAAACGATGCGACCCCATCTGTCGACGTCATCAGATTTCATACAAACAGTAGCCTAAATCAACAACAACAACAATAATAATCATAACAACAACAAGAAGTGAACAGTCGCATTTGGCGCTGTGGTATCTGCATTCCGTTTGTTGAGGCATTGGTGTTTTCCACTTGAAATTAATTACTGTCTAAGCTTAAGTTATCCGTCGTTAACTGATACACTTTATACATACATATATGATTTGTCAAAATTTGCTATTGACTTCATTGCTGCATGCTTTTTTCGAGTTTGCAGCAGATAATCCATTCCACAATTTATGGTGGCCAATTCATTTCGCGTTTCATTAACGCAATTCAAAAATGTTAAGCAAAAAGAATTTGGTATTAAAAGAAAGTTAAAATGTAAATTGTGTATTCTGTACGATTTGCAATCGTACTTATCATTTATGTTTTTTTATCTTTGATATAAACAAAAACAAAAACATAGATTAAAAAAAATCAACAATCGATTTGCAGTCTTCTTCGAAGTTCTATGGTTGTTTTTCCCATAAACTGTGATTCCTTTAGGTACTTGGAGCGCAGTTTGCAGTTTCGTTCGCTATGATCCTCTCTCGAGCAGATGAGGCATGCGTCGTTTCGCTTCTTGCGCTTTGAGGTTTTCCTGAGCTGCAACCAAAGCAGACAATTGGTCTCGATATGCCCACGTTGACCACAAAGCCAGCAACGCTGCTTGGATTGATATAGCTCACACGAATGACCCTCGCGTTGTGTACAGCGGCGACAGTTCGCACAGTGCACGTAGTTGGGCTTCACGCACAGATCGCACATGCGGCAGTGTCGGTAGGTCTGACCGTTCTGAGAGGAGCAATCGCTGCAGCGATCACAGTGTAAATTTTCTGCCGCAGTAAAACGATCGCACTTCGTGCAGTACTTGTAGCCCTCTTCGGCTGGCAGCTGGAGCAGGTTGAGTGGCACGTTCGTAAAGACGCGAACCGGAGAGCCATAGCTTCGGCAAGCGGCACCGACGTTGGTGTATCGATTGTGATTCGTATAGTTGAGCTTGTAGTCGCACATTTGCAGTTCGGGCATATCCTGATTAATATAATTGCCCATGTAGTACGGATATACCCAGAAAATAGGCAAGGGTGAGTGTACAGGTAGACGGTTAATGCGATTATGTAGATGCTTCAGAGAGCGTAGCGTCTGGGCAATTAGTTCAGTGCGACAGCCGAATGGGGGATCAGTTACAATCAATACGCGCTCGTTGCTGCAATTTAAGGGATTAACTATAGATCACGTTCATGTACTGATAGGTTAAACTTACTTGTTGCACTTTAGAAACAGCTCAAACGGTTCTCGGGTATAAAAGAAGTGATTGTTGCACATATTGTAGAGACAAAATTCCTGCGGACTTAGGTAACTAGCAAAGCGTTCGTCGAAATCGAGCAGGAAACTTTGCACGTTCTGCATAGGTTGCAGGTGAAAGTGAAGACGTGGCACGCCCATGCAAATTACTTTACTAAAAGGAGAAATAATTGAGAATTTAAGTTTAAAAGATTATGGTTTCAGCTTACCTGATTTTCAGTAAACGAATCTGTTCCGCAAGGAACTTCAGCGCTTTATCATCGAAAAAGTACTGTGCATGCACATCGTCCTGCGAAAGGGGTTCGAGGTGTTTTGTCGGGTCAAGATCTTTTTCCTCAGTTGCCTTGGGATATTCTCGAGTTTCAGCATACAGTGTTAAGTCATTGGCTTTCCACTTGTTTTGATCCATTCGAAAATTGCAAAGTTTAGGATTGCGGTAGGCGGAGCAGGCGTAAAAACCATCGCTTGGCATTTGACTTTCCCGGTAGAAGAGCACAGTGGGTCCATGTGGACATCTTGGATGTCGATCACTCTCAGTGGCCTCGTGGTCCTCCACTTGTAGGAGTAGTTTTTCTTTGATGTTTTCATTCATTTGTTGTTACTTGAGCTAAGCGCACATTTGTTTCTCTGCGCAGTTGCCAGATTGTTTAAGGTGTAATTGCATTTATAATTTTTAAAGTTTTTTTATAGTCTATTTTAAATAACTCTTAACAAATGGTATTGCTATTAAAATTTAAAATAAATACTTCTTTAGCTTTTATTTTTAATTTAACAAAATGAAAAACTTGTTGCTTCATTGTTTATTTGCTCGTCTGGCAGCACTTTTCTCTTATCGATATAAACGAGTACATTATATATCGCCATCAGCATATGTAAGAGCATTGCAAGTTGCAACACAGCAGCGGTAGCACATTTTTCTATTAAAAATATCCAGTAAAGCAAGCATATTATATAACAAGATGAATAGCCTGAGGACCGCAACTATGCGTTTCGCCAATTTGGTCAACACATCAACTGGAGCGTTAGGCAAACGTGAATTCACCAGGAGTCTGTGGCACATGACCAAAAAGCCGGCGGCTGTAGGTGATCATGTTACGGTGCTTAACGTGCACAAACCCAGCATTAACTGCACCTGTGGCTGCAATGTTCACACGAAGGGTAAGTATCTCATAGATACACATGTCGACTTTCGGGTAAAGATGGCTTCACGTTTTAACAACACTGTTACATAACCTCAATGTGTGTTGCTGATGAAATATCTAAAAAACTTTTGATTGTTTATTTAAATAGGCGAGCGTGAGCTGGTCGAGTTCCTTACCGAAGAGATCATTGCCGAGCGCAAGGTGCAAAAGGGTAAAACTGTACCCAGCACACTGGAGGGTTTCAGTGTGAAGCTGAGTGGCGCCGATGTTGAGCTGACCAAAGCAACGGACAAGGAGAAGGTTGTTATCAGCTTCAATGTAAACCACACTGTGGACAGCGAAGAGGAGCCGGAGATTAATCCCAATGCTGATAAACCCGATTTGGGTGAGATGCGCAGCAAGCCTCGCTTTGAAGTGGACGTTATTAAGGGAAATACGACCCTTTCGTTCACATGCTCCTACTTGGAGGGAGATGCACAGGAAGGCGAGTACAACGATGTGTTCTCCATTGATGAATTGTCCATCTATGAGGGCGAATGGAATGACAAAGTCTATGCCGTTGCTGGCGATGTGCTAGATGGTTATTTGTATGACCTGTTGATGAATCTGCTCGAGGAGAAGGGTGTCAGCAATGAGTTCGCCGAGAAACTATCCGATTTGGCCACCGCCCATGAGCATACCTCATACATTAGCCTGCTCGAGAAGCTGTCCACGTTCACAGCTGGCAGCAAGTAAATCTGGCATTATTGTTTATTATATTAAGGTGTAGATTTTTAAGTTTTGCCAGCTGCCGCTGCCGTCGTAGCTATGGCAGATACACCACCAACCACACGATGATGCTGCGACTAGAGACGTTTTTAATCGTTTGTGTCTCTAGACGAGAGCGCTCGGAATCCATATAGTTTTTAAGCTAAAAAGTTTATATACCCGGAACACATTTGTTGTTGTGGCTCTAAAGGAACAGCATATTCCAATTGATTATCCCTGTATGGTTTATGGCTAGAGATTCGTTTAAGTTAAATACAGCATTTTGTTCAATTAATTTAAATCTTTATTCTGGACTTTCATCATCACCAGCGTGAAGATCCGAAGTTAGGCTGTTGTGGTCTGTTTGGCGGCAATGTTTGTGGTCGGCTGTGCCCGCCCAAGTTAGAATGCGAAGGTCCAAAGGGCTCAGCCAGAATGAGTTGTGTGCAAACAGCACAGAAAACTACGACGAGCATCAGGAGCGATGAAAGGAATTGCATCTTGACGGTTGGGAATCTGTTTTGTCTTTGTTATCACAGCAGATGTTCCAGCGTCTTTTATACACACCCATTTTGTTGTTATCTCAAAAAATCCCTCGAATTGGAAATCACCGTTGGCACCTTGACACAAGAGTTCTAGATGCGATAGGCTGCACGGGGACTTACTGATGCGTACGGAGGCACAACGCAGAAGGGGATACATGTTTACATTCTGATTCAGAGAAAGATTGAAAGGCCAGTTTTAAAATATATAGTTTTATTTGGTTTCCATTCTACAGCACGCACAACGTAACAATTGTTTATTATTATTAAGAAAGAGGGTACATATTTACAAACTTTAACCGTAACAAAGCTAGCTGTTTTAACTTAAAATAGATTTAAATTTTTAATATACATGTCGGTCATTTTAAAAGCTGCTACTGGATTTGAGGAAATTCCTGCTTTCGCACTGCAGAGTTGCGTCGTCAAGGGAGCGGGATCTCGTGGCAGTATATCCTTCCTCATTTATGCAAGTCTGACGCATAGTATTATCGTCCGAAGTGGGTGGTCAACTTTTTCCTTGGCCAGTCTGCTGCTGTTTACTGCCGCTCGCATCGTATTCGCTGCCGGTGCTGTAATCTGTCTCGATTTCACGCAATTCTATTTTCTGCTCCCGCATAGCACGCTGTTGGTGGGTCGATTGGGGTCAAGGGTCGAGAGATACATATTAGCTAATAAGAATTATTTTGGGGTAATGGTTAACTTCACCTTAACGCATTCCTGATAAACCTTAAAAATGGGTGCACATGCGGAATCATCGGTATCGCCTTTGAGAAAACGTTCAGAGAACCAATTGTTGAAGCAGGCGTCATATTGTTTCTTCAGCTCATTGCAATCTTCGCCAATGCTGTTCATGTTGTAAATTTACAATTTTAATTAACAATTTTCACTTGTTAAATAATAAGCCAATGGAATGTGCTGTGCCTGCAGAGTGGTTGCCGATAGCCTCGATAACATGCGACAGCCCTCATCGATAGCTCAGCCGGTCGATGGACATGCCAGGTACGGTGTTAAAAAATAACTAAGGCAAATTAAAGTTGTGCCTATGAAAAATGTTTGCTGGGTTGTGTGCAGTGCTTTAGAAAATGTAGAATTAGTTTAATATTCCACTAATTTAATGAAACTATGATATTTAGTTAGTGCTATAAGTATTATTTCTACCCAAACAGTAAAAAGAAAAGTCCATATTTGTGTTTTTCTTGTTTTTTCCGTTTGTTTCTTTTATATAGTTTTTGTTTTTATCATAGACTTTCGCACTTTAGATTTAAGTTCATACAAAATGCATTTATCAATAGTTTTTGTTAGGCATAATGAGCTTTAAAACAAATTCACAGCGTAATAGAAAAGGCGACAGATGAACACAGACCTCCGATTCAGCATTTGCTAGCCGAACCGGAGGCCTGGCCACAGTTATCGGCAGCAATAATTCTTTCCTTCCTCCATCCATTGTTCCATTGGCCCATCGATCGCAGTTTCTCCATTAACAACATGTATTTGTTTGTTGGCTTTTGTATGTGTGCCGACTGTCTCTACTCCTCTTCGATAGTTTGGACTTGTTGTTGCTGCTGCTGCTGCTGTTGCTTGTGATGTCCACGTTGGCCGCGGTTGCGCTGGCGATTGTCACGACGCTGACCACCCCAGTTGCCGCCCTGGTTGTTCTGATTGCGATTGTAGCCGCGATCCCGGTTGCCCATATTGCCGCGCTGGAAGAAGTTACCCTGCTTCATGTCGAACACCTTTTCGTTGACATCGACCAGATTGGTCACCTTGTCCACAAACTGCATAGCCAAAGCCTGGAGACGAGATGGTTCCGAGCGATGCATGACCACAGTTTCGCTGGGATCATCCAAGCTGGCCATGAGCTCCTCATTGATGATCATCTTGCTGATGATAGAATGCACCTTGGGGAGGGGAAGCTCGTACATCTGCGCCAGCGATGGTATGCTAATCGATGTGTACACATTCGAATATGTGAACAAATAGGTGCGCAGAGACTCCTCCTTGATGAACTTAACAAGCATTTCACGCACACGCTCCGACTCGTAGAACAAATCCCAGACCTTGGTGTTCATCTTCTTGTTGACAATAAAGTTGGCGCACGCCTGCCAGTTGCCACAGCGCATCGCCTTGGCGGCGGCCACGACATGCTCACGCATCGACTCGGGTGGACCCACCAGGGACTGACGTTCGGAGGAGCGCAGCTGCTGATAGAACGTTTTGCTGATCATGCGACGGCGTGCATCGAACTCGTGGGCTGCAATATAGGGTATTTCCAGAAGCATAGCCGACACAAGGTAAACACACTCGAGCAGCTCCAAATTGATGTGCATGTGGAATGGCATTTGACGTTGCTTCTCGATCTTTTCTTGTTCGGCAGAACGTTCGTGTTGCCGCTGGGGCAGCAATCCCTGGGCCAAAAGTTCCTTGGGCTTGCCGGTGACCATCAGATCAACCAGACAATGGTGAGCATCCTTGATGTTCTCCTGACGGAAGGCGCACAGACCCAAATTGGCCATCATACGATTGTAGAGAATGCGCGTCGAGGGATCTGCTGCGTCAATGTTATCTTGCAGATGCGACATCAGCACAAGATCGCGAGCCTGGAACCAGTTGTCGTGCATGGCGTGATGATAGATGTGGGCCAGTATTGCGCGTGTCCTAATTCGATCCGTATCATCCTTGGCATAGATAAACTTGCACAGTTTATCCATCACATCGACTGAGGATGGAGTTTGAACTGTTCCAGCGGGTGGCAGCTCTCCTCGCTTGCGCTTCAATACTTCAGGATCGAACTTGTAGTACAGATGCTCGATCTTGCGCAGGTATATGCGGCAGCGTTCATTGTTGCTGCCGGAGCGCTCAAAGTATTGGACAACAAGCTCAATAGTTTTTACCACATTGATCTCATCCTTGAGTCGGGATACATAGTCGTTCGAGTGAGGATCGCACTCCTTCAGCAGCTTCGTGAACTCATCGTCCAGACGCTCGACGGCAGCCAAGGGGCAACCGCGAATAAAGTATGGCGCTGTTCCATACTCCTCGTGCTCTTCGGCTACGCTCTCGTTCATGTTAATGTCCGGATTTGCGAGGAGCAACTTCAACATGCTCTGCATAACCTCCAGCAACAAGGCCCAGTGCTCCAGCTTCATTGGTTCCGAAATCTTTTGATTGTAGTCGAAAATTGCAGAAATGATGTTGAAGTGAATCTTTACGCTAATGGTTGTGCCCAGAGAGTGCTGCTCCGCAATGTCGCGCAGTTCGAAAAGCAAATCGATTTGCAAACGACGATCAGTACGCTTCTTGCCGCGAGCAGACATGATCTCCTGCAATTTGGCCAGTACCAGTGGTATGTCGATCTCCGCATCTTTCTCAAACATTTTCGGTTTCTCCACCACATTTCCTTTGACAACGGTTTCCCATTCGCCATCTTCATCGTCTTCGGCACGTTTGCGCGCCTTGTGCTTTTGCTCCTTGCGCTTATCCTTACGTTTGTCATCCTTATCCTCTTTCTCTTCCTTGTCGGTTGGGCGCTTAAGGAAACGTTCACGATAATTCTGGTATTGATTTTCATCCTCCGACGACTCGGTCTCCGATTCCGTGTCTGAGTCCCAGTCGATTGAATCATCAGAATCATCCTCATCGGCAACAACCTTGGATGGCACGGGCTTAGCAGTTTTGGGCAGATCAGCAAGTTTACCGCTTCCGGTAGCTGTGACTCCACTATCGCTGTCAGCTCCAGCACGTTCACCATCGCTGTCCTGGGCCTCACCCTCGCCCTCATCGACGTCACTCTCCTGGTCGGGGGCCTCGCGGAAACGCGAAAGATCATCTTCGAAATCCTTGATGTACTTGCGGACCTTTTGGCGTAGAGTACCTAGAGATTTCGAATTGTTTTTCGAGAGGTTTTTGCGTCCCTCACGATCCTCCCACACCTCATTGATAAAATCCTCCAGTTCAGCCAAGCAGCGAATGTAGAAGCGCGGCGTAATGCCATTCTCCTCCTTGGAGATGACGGGCAACGCCTTCGTGTAGGCGCGCGTCAAATCCTCAAAACTGCTTAGTGTGTTTGGTATATCTTTAATTTTCTTGTGGTTGCGTATCGTTTTAATGATGCCAGTAAGGTTCTCGTATCGCTTCTCCTTAGTAGAGCGTACGACACGTTTCACCTCTTCTTCGTCATCGCTGAATTGCTAAAAAGGAATTGCATTATTATAGTGGAATATTTCATCTATTGCATATTCCTTACGAAATTGGTGTTTTTATTGAAGGCTGGTACTTGGACCTCCTCCTCGCTGGACTCAGATTCCGAGTCGGAACCGTTGGCAAAGAAACGCGACATGGTGTTTACTTCTGCTTATGCCGTTTTCTGCAACAAAATAAGACAAACGTACACACAATTCAATTGGGGTGTCACTTTCGATTGAGGTTATGTGCAAGCGGCCAACATGGCGTTTGCAAATTATTAACAGCAATGTATTGCCAAAATTACAATGTATCTTCGATGACCGTGGCTTAAAATAGACGCCGGACTTTCTGTTCTTGATTGTAGACTAAGTTAATCGCTGCGCAAGTCACGCTTTTTCACAAAAACTTACAATTATTACAGCAAACCGATGTCATTCACAAGACATCAAAGAAAAGAGGAATACAAGTTTTCGGTAATCGATATACGAGCTGTAGGCATCGATATATTTTGGCGATATTTTTGATGTTTTTCAACATTGTAAGCGAAATCTCCTTTTTTTGACTTTGTAAATAAACAACAAGTTCTAGGTACAACATAAACGATTCTTACCTTTACTTTTATGTCAAAAAAATGCTACAAAAATGCTGAATTTTGATCAAAAGAAAACATTAAAATAAGTATTAAGTTAGACAAATTTTTGTAATACTGAGGGCTTACAGTTTGCTGTTAAAATTTTTTGTACGTTCGAGCTATCAAATACATTTTCTTATCGATAAATTTGCTCAGTATAAGTAAATTAAATATTTAAAAATATCAACTTGCTAAGCAAGAATTTTACTTACTTAAAATATTTCATTTTTATATTTCAAGGCAGTTTATTTCGGTAAAGTGCTGTTAGCAATCATCAATATATTCGCTTTAAATTCAAATTGACGCGTAACAGTGCCAATTGAGCCTAACATTGCCATACTGAGCTTAACAGTGCAAATGAAAAGTTAACCTACGGATAACTTAAAAGATGAGCAAATGAAATTCGGGCTTCAATGTTTGGAAAATCTTTTTAACGATTTTGTACGTACATCTTAAAAAAAATAACAATGGAAAAACTTAGCAAACGGCTGAATTGTTTGCAATAATAAACTGTTAACCAAGCTGATAAGAAACGGCAAACAGACCTGCGCAGGCGCATCTATCAGCCGGCGTTTGGTAGAAACCAGTCCGACACCCTCCGCCCATCCCATCCGATTTAGATGTAAACGAACGAATATTGCGAACTGCGAACTGCGAGTGGGCCAACATTTCGACACGAATTTGCGCGCGCCAACAAGTCGCCTGCGTTCGCTCGTCGTGGCCAGTTCACCAGCTGCCCCAATCGGCGGAAGCGGCAAATCTCTCGCATCTACGTGCCGTATAGCGCGAACTTTAAGTACGTTCGAAAGTCCGTTTCCGGCTGTGAGTTTGACTAGCCGCGCGCTAAGTGATAAAAAGTTGAAAAATTAAACAAAATTCAGACAAGTGTTTAGCGCACATCTTCCGCTGCCCGGAGAAATTGCCCAGACACGTGTGCTAAGTATGCACGATCTTTAGATCGGGCAAAAATAAGGAAACATTTACGAAACGCAAATGTAATCATAATAAAAAAAATATAATTACAAACTGATGCAAATGTGTGTTTATCCAGCATGTCGCTCAAAGCGAACCGAATGGAAATCATAAATTGACCAGGTAAATTCCGCCGGACAACTGACATCTGACAGCTGACATGGCGCAGATATAGAGATACCAGAAATGCGAAAATGGATGGGCCAACCTATGCATTATTTGGCACCCACGCAAATTGTATGAAATGTCGTCAAGCACTTAATGCACTTTTGCACTTAGGGTCGGGGTTCCTATCCGCCGTTTCTACTACATTTTATCGTCCATTAGTCGTTCATAAATCGTCTACCAACACATGAGTTCAAACTTTTTATGGAGTTTTCTATACACCGCACTTCCTAGCTGTGTCTCTTGTTTTCCGGTTCTCTAGCGGAAATCTCTTTGAAATAACTGTAACTGTAACAGGCGTGTCCAATTCTCTAACCGGATATGCAACAACAGGATTGTGCATGCATAAACATGCACTTGCATGTATTGATTGGTTTTAGCGCTGCCCCCACACACATTACATTCTTTTTTCCATATTTTATATTTACGTATCCCCAGTTTTAAAGTGTCTAGGGTTTTATGGGGTCCGTGCAAATGGAAAATACATGTAGCACGCTTCCCACTATGTAAACTGTATTTCAAATCAATTTTCTTGTTAATATGCAAATCATTTATGCAGAATGAGTCACACGTAACTAGAATAAAAGACTTTAACTTTAAAGTACAGTACAGTCAAATATAATCATGGACAATGTAGCCCATAAATTTTAACCTTCATGTTTGCCTCATTTTATTTTACCAAGAATATAATATATATATTTGCATATTTCTGCCCAGTCGATTCCCTGGAAACGTCAAGAGGTTTTTTAGATTTATTGAATTTTGTTTTCTAAGAAAAAGACTGTCGCATATAAAAGAACCCTACCTGGTGGCGCTTGGGGATACTGCTACTTCCCCCAGACTGCAGCTAGGACAATTTATGAGCGAGACACGAAAGTGCAATCGAACCACGATCCTGTGCTGCCACCGCAGGGCAACTAATGAAAGAAAGCGCAACTTAAAAATGCACTAAAGAAATTTAGCACTTGGGAGACGCGAGCAGAGCGCGTGCCATTTATTAGCATTTGGCAGCGGAAGCTGGCAGATGCGCGTGGCTTAAACGTGCCTGGCCAAAAACTATTACCCTAAGCTTTCTAGCGTGCAGGACAGAGGTGGGCAGCAGAGGGAAATGGGGTTTATTGTCTATATAAATGTTTACAATTTACGAGTCTCTGCCTAATTGTTGTAGCATGTGCAATATGGAACGAAAGACTGCGACCCGATCGAATGAATATCTCGATAGATGTTTGCCCCTAGCTAAATATAAATCAGGGGCGTGCTTCAGGCCAAGATATAGTTTGTTTATAGTCGACAACGAAGCGACAATGCTAAACACATATCTTGCTGGAAAAATAAACAAAGTAGCGAATCATAAAAATCGCTCACCTGAATCGAAGCGAACACGGAACGGACAACAGATTCCATTAATCATTGATTTCTTATTTACTCATTTTTTTATATAGTATCTTAGATTTAATTAGTGCTTATATAGTTGTGCTAACATATTATTTGACTGTACTTTGTAGATTAAATTTACTGTTTTTTACTGCTTTAGTTTTTATGCCTTTTTTCGTCTGGGGAAATAAGTTGAAAATCACAATATGGGAATACTAAAAGGAAACTGTAATTCGCGTAGCTAACTTAGTTTAGATCTTCACTTGATTAAGTAGTCTGTCGGATAATTCGTTATCCCTTACCTTTGTTTCCAGGGGCTCCACGTGTCCATATCGCATGCTAGTTCCGGTTTTTATGGCGCAAGTTTGTCTGCTCATTAACCTACCCACTTGGTGTGTTAATATCGCTCAATATGCTACCAGTTCCTGGCCAAGTCGCATCCTTGCATGGAACCCACGCAACTCTCCCTCTCTCTCTCTCTCTCTCTCTCTATCTTCCCTGTTTGCCTTGGCCATGTAGCTAATGCCGCAGTTAATGCTTACGAATGGCTATGTCATTTAATTTCTATGAGCCATTAATTTTTATAATGCACATTCGTTTGGTTTCCTATGTATATATGTATGTAGGTCTATCCCGCTGCATGTGACTGTGATGTAAGCGGCGCAGAGTCGCACAGTCGCTGCTAAAAGTCCGCCAACAACAACAACAACAAAACAAACAATTGCAGCTAATTAGCTGACAAACGAGCTGCTGCCCCGACAAGCAAATTGACCCCGCCTCAGCTGGCCGAGCTAAAGAACTCCGAGAATTTCCAGTGAATTCTTGAGATGCCACAATGAATACGCAATGAATGCGCCGGCAACTGGTTGCAAGTAGAGTAGCGAATGCAACTTAAGTATTTTGAAAAGCTTTTCTAATGGGATTCCTCGAGTGAACTTCAATGTTTAACATTTTCTGCGTATTTCGTCGACTTTTTGGGCAATCAAAACTGGCCAAGCGAAGCGCGCGCATAAAAATGGCCAAGAAGATGAAGTGAAAACGGGCGCCAACAAAAGTTTTTTTGATGAGCATTCATTGAGTTTAGTCCTCCTTCTCCCTTTTCTTCTTTTTGTGCGCCCTCTCTGCTGTATTCGATAGTTTTTTTTCTGTGCTGTCTGTTCTTTTGTGTCTGCGCATATGCCTAATAAGAGCTATCGAAAAATGCTCACGACAAGCGACGCATCTCATAGCCTAAGCGTTTTGTTTGCTCACCACTCAGCACACACCACACACAGACGCACACACACACACAAATCACTTGTCGCCGCCCACTATTCACCACTCACCACGCTCTCTATTGAAATGTGGGCTGCATTCTCTGACGTTTGCTTTACTTCATTTTGGTTTTGTTTACCGACTGCCTGCTGAAAGTGACGCCGGAGTCGATGCCTCAGATCCCTTGGAGTGTGTGTGTGAGATTGTCCTCTTTGTGTGTGTGCAGACACAAAGCCAATCACCACAAAACACAAAACTAATGACGCTGAACTGTGCAAGTGGCTTTTGTCTCCTTGGCTTAGCAGCAGATTCCAGGATATCTACTATTGGCATTTGTCTTCCCCATTGTTTTCTTACTTTTATTGGCTTAAGTCTAATTCATATCGGAGCTCAGTGATTTAATTGATTTTAAAACCGTTGGAAGGTCAAAGAGCAAAGGTAACAATAGGCGGAACCGCAAAGCTTGAAGAGCTTGTTTTATCTATGGAATATATTGCGGTGAAACATAGTGGACAATGTAGCTTTAATATTTGCACAGGCAACTTGTATACCCTGGAAAGTCTAATGTTGGGTATGTTAACTACAAACTGTTCTTAGCTTATGTTATGCCGAGAGCGTAGCAAGTTGCAGGCTGGAATCATTTAAAATCAAATGGCTGCATATCGATAGGCGCTTTTGATATCGATATGCTGCATTGCGCAGTTTGTGTTGTGTTGATCGCAGAGTAGTGGTCTTTCGATAGCTGCTTTTCGTATCGATAGTGTGTTACAATCCTACTTATTTGCACTGCTCGTAATTTTTCAATGCGAACAAAGCTTAACACAATTTTAATGCAGTTTTAATTTTGTAAATTCAAATTAAATGTAGTTTTTTGTCAAGATTTATTCACAATACTTTATAAACACATTTTGAGCTCCACGCAAAGCAGCGAATTTGCAAAAATGTCTTTCTTTGGTGTTTTCCTGCCGCATTTTCGAGCCGGTTACGAGGGCAGCGGCCCCGCGCATTATCCCGGCTCATTGGGCGTCAGAGTTTCGAATGCTGGCGATTTCGAAGTTCCGCTTGACTCGCCACTATGGCAGATATTTACGGACAAGTTCAAGGCCCTCAATATGCTCAAACGTTACAAGTCGGGGCGTTTACGCGAATTTGCCAGTCGCCAGCAGGCCGAACATTACGTAAAGTATGGAGTAACAAGCACTAAGCCGTCAAAACGTATCGCCCGAGCCAAGTCGGCCAGGAAGTCTGTGCAAGCTGTGTCCTCCACGCCTGCGGCCTGCGAGCACAGCAGATCTTTGCTCACCGGTGGTACGAGCCGAATACCTCTGGCCTCCGGCGGAAGCTCACCAAACTTAACATACATCAGCAACTCCGGCAGCAACTCGCTCGGTGCTGAGCGTCAAGTGTTTCGTACGCCAACAAAACAGGAGTTCACAAAGTTTCGCCGCCACATCGAGACGGGACATTATGAGCAAGTGAAGCGTGAGGTCTGGCTGAATCCACGCTTGTTAATCAGCAGCGGCGACACGCCCACCAGCCTCAAGGAGGGCTATCGCTACAATGCCATGCACATCTGTGCGCAGCTGAATCAGGTGCGCATCGCTGAGCTGATACTCAAGGTTGTCTCAGACCTGAAGTTCATTCGCGACTATGCCGGAAGCAAGACCAAGATGGAGATGTGCGCCGCAATTAGTACCAACCTGCTGGACTATTATCTCAATATGCCGGACAAGACACTTGGCGAAACGCCGTTGCATTTCGCTGCAAAGAATTGCCACCTGGCTATGGTCGAGCTGCTCATCTCGTATCCGCAATGCAAGTCGCTGCGCAATGAAAGCGGAAAATATCCACGGGATGTGATTTGCCAAAGGCAATGGAATGTCATACCGAAGTTTATTGGCAAACTGAAGCTGTTGCTGTCGGAGCCGTACTATGTGCCTGTACTGCGCGCCTGTGCGGATGAGTTGCCGCCACGAATTGGACAGCCTTTTACACCGGCCGAGCCGCCCGTGCTACTGGGCAGAAGTGTGGAGATTGAGCATTTTGTTGTGCAGCTAAGGATTAGTGCATTGGCCGGTCCCATGACACGAGAGCAGGCGGAGTGTTTCTACCGTCGCTGGAAGACACCGCCAGGCAGTAGGCATGCTAACCCATATGACCCACCTGGTGAACCCTTTCATTCCCTCAAAAGCAGCGTGTTCAGTCTGAATAGCAGTTTCCTAGAGCGTGACATCAAGAATTCAGATATTGAGAAGGGCCTCGAGGCTATCGGTCGCCAGCTGGCGCGTCACGAGGAAGTCGAATGGCGTGAGTATTGGGATTTTCTCGACGGCTTCATGGACATCTCTACCAGCAACGGACTGGCGCATCTTGAAACATATCTGGCTGCCAAATCGACAGAGGCGCAAATATCGATGCTTGCGGATAAACTAAATCAGGGCATAAATTTACACAAAATGGATAAGTATTTCGATGCAGTTGCGGATCGAATTAAGACCAACATTACGGCAGCAGGTCGCACCGCAGCTCCCAAGCGTGTGCAGTCGCCTTTCTCTTGTGTGGAGAAGTCGTTTCAGGTGTTCGCACGGCGCATCACTAAGACGCTGTTCGGGCACATGGACAACCTGCAGCTGCTCAATGTTAAGTTGCACAACGAGCTAAAACGATTGAATTATCTCGTCCTAAGTTTCAAGGACGATGCACGTTTTCTAACCATTGACTTTGGCAAGGTGCACGCGCGAATCGCGGAACTCGTCGGCGGCTACGTGGTCTACTCGCAGAACGTGGGCATTGTGCGCAGATGCCAGGTGATGATAATGCTACGCCAGTTAATGCAGTTCGAAGACTGCCAGCACTTGCATTGCGTATGTTCGCGCCTGTTCCTGCAACTGGAACAGCCGCAAACTGTCCAACTGCCAGACGCACTGCAGACCGAGCCATTGTGCTCGGCCGCCTGGCAATTGGCACAATACTGTAAGTGTCAATGGGAGGCAGCGAATCTTGGTTGCAGAACAGGACGAAGGCATAAGGATACGCCACGCGTGCAATCACAGCTCGTGGAGCAGCCCAGCGTTATGACCGTGCAATCCACGTCCAAGCCAACCAACATTGCTGTAGTTAATCCCGTAAAGATAAGCGATAGCGAAGAGGAAAGTCGTTTCTACGAGTGCTACGACAGCGTGTGCAGCGAAATGGAGGAAGAGGAGGACGAGCACGACGACGAAGACGATGACGATGACGACAATGATGACGATGATGAAGATAAGGACGAGATGTACTATACGCCGGCGCATAGTCGCGATTCGATATTGTCCAATGACATGGAATCATGCAATGTGTTCTTTATATGCGGCAAGAAGCCAACTAAACGCGATGATGATGTACTGCTTGCCCTTTGTCATGTGGATGTGGATGAGGAGTCGTTTCCATGTGTGCATGCCTGGCTAACAGCTATGCGTGCACACTCGTCCATTGAAAAGAAGCTCTTGCCAGCCACAAAACACAAGCAGAGCACAGCCAGGGAAACTGTTGGACGACTGCAGCCGAAGAAGCGGTCTGGAAATATCTTGGCCTCGTCACCCATGGCTCGGCCAATAAACCAAGGGCAAAGCAACAACGCGAACCCAACGCTTCAACCGTGGTCGGCAACTGCTGTCAATATATCGCAAACGCTTTACCGCAAACTCAACAAGCTGAGCGTGCTTCTTAAGAACCGCAAGAGCGGCAAAGAGCTGTTGACCACCGAGTAGTTTACGTTACGTTTGAGCTCTCTCTCTCTCTCTCTCTCCCTCTCTCCCAATCTCGCCATATTTAACGGAAAAGACAACCAATGAATCCAATAGAATAGTGTATGCCAGCTAATCAGTTGTGACTCTTAGTGCTATGTTTTAGTTACTTTTTAATGTTCTTTTAAATTTCATCTTTTAAATTTTAAGAAACCAAACGGGTATTTTCAATATTAATGTTCAAATTATAATGCAGATTAAACGATTAGAGGAAATTTAGCAAAGTTACAGTTCTCCCCCCCACACTTACCTAGGGTTTCAAGTTCATTTTACCACTTGCCCTAATAAGTATGCTACGTTTTTGCTCGCGTGCTTGCAGTTGCCCTAAAAAGTATGCAAGGTTTTTGTATGTTTCCTTTGTGCAACTGTAAAATGCAATTAGTCTTATTGAATGTGTAAACCGAAGCATTTCGCTGCAATTGCGTAAAATTGGCAACGCTTATGCGCCGCATTTTGGGACGCGTGCCAAAGCATCGTGTCGACAATCTCATTAATTAACTAACCAACTGAAGCAGACGTTTTTAATACTTTCGCCAAGACAGTTTTTTGATAAGCGCGCACGCGCCAGGAATTAATGAAATTCAGCTAGCAAAGACTTCCTGCACGGAGACTGGGGGCGTCTGTTGCGCAGCAGGACAACTAGTTTCGCACTAGGGAAGGGACAGCGTTGCTCTTAGCTGAAATTAATTTATCATTACACGTCCCACTCTATTAAGTCTGTCAGTTTATGGCGTTTATATTTCGCATTTTGATGTTTTTTGTTGTGGCGATTCTGAATTATTGATGGAACTCGTGTTGTGGAATCTATTCAACTTTCGCTTAAGTAAATCAAGGCCAAATCAAGTGGAATAGCGGTGGAAATAATTGTGAAAACAATCCATAACAAATTTGACATTGTAACTAATTTTACTTGGTTAATAATCATGACTCCTAATTATTTTGTATATATACTTTTAATAAATTGTAATATTTGGATATCTTAAACAATTTTAAAAATTTTGTAACTCATTTTTCATGAATAAACAGCGCGTTTCCTCTAACAAAATGAGAAGTTAATCCTATCTCAACAAAGCCCAAAGTACTCAGCAGAAACTAATTAGTTGCATCTAATCTCTAGGCTTAATCTAGACACATATACCCCAGATAGGGGATTGCTTAAAGCAGCTGCCATTTGGCTTAGCCAAATTACGTAATTCACTGGGCGAAAAGTCAAAGTGGCAAATGTAAATTGCATAATCCGAATTGAATCTGCCGCATTATTCATAAATGACGAAGCCACGGCACTTTTTCACACACACACTTAATGAGTCTGTTGCTTGCGAGGGAGGGGCGACGGCTAAGCACGCCCGGAAGTGGAGACGCCTCTGCTTTTGGCGTCGCCACCACCTTTCATGTATGCTGTCATGTAATTTAATACGAACAACGGCAACTTCGACGCCATCGCCCAACCAATTAACTGGGGGCCATTCAGCACGAATGGACCTCGAGGGGTGAGGAGATTGGGAGACAAATTACAAAATGAAAATGATATATGTATGTAGGTTTGTTCGTGTCGAATGAGGAGGCAGAGACACTAGCAGCAGCAGAGCAGAAGGAGGAAGGTGAGGAGAAGAGGGAAGTGGAGTTGGGGTAGGGGGTTTGAGAGCCGGCAGTGATACGAAGACAGCTGCCTGTCACTTGGCAGCGCACAGAGCTGCCGGCATAATTTATGTGTGTCCAGAGCCAGAGACTACCTCCAAGTTGGGCAAAGCGTAGCCAAGTCCAGGCTGAACGCGAATCCATCAAAGAGATGTCAACAAACTACAGCAAAAACTGAGACGTTTCTTTTGGCGCGGTCGACGCGAATTATGCAAATTGGGGGCGTTTTGTAGAACGCCGCAAGGAATATGCTAAAAATAAAAGCGTTAGAAATTTAGAAATTAGTGAGAGAGGGAAAAGCAGAGAGTGAAACAGAATGTCCGGCAAAGCGAGCAACCATGGCGGATGAGCAATGTGCGAGCAGCTTCCATAAAATATCAATCAAATATCGAGGGGGAAATTGCTCGGCAATCGTATTACAGTAAATAGTCTAGTCGGATAATTTAATATACAAGAAATTTAAAGCCGACTTTGGTTCACTTTAAATGTAGCTTAAATTCCCCAACAACAGTAACAATAATCCCAGCTTTATGAGGTAGGGGCAGGCCATTACTCAAGTGCATAAATCAAGCTCCAGGCGACTTCTCTCATTTCCATGCACAGACACTCGACTGGAGGAGACGCCACTTAAGGGGCGCGCCCCAAAAAAAAATGAGAAACACACACTGAAAAGTGAACGAAAAAATTGCCACTTTTTAGTGCTGCAATTAGCGCGTGGGGGGAGGGATGGGGGGTTAGATGGTGCCGGCAGATTCCGTTAGTTTACGCTAAGGGAACAGCAAATGGCGCGAAAATCATTGGCCAAATGAAATGGCAACACGACACGCGCTGCAACGGAACGCTGAGTATGTTGCCAGAGCCGACAGACTCATTTAACTTTGCATAACATACACATACACACACATGCACAGATAGAGACAGAGACACTTAGCGGTGATGTGTTCTGGTAAATGTTTTCGCTGAAATTTTGTCAGCTTACAGATTCCACAATTATGTTAGAAAAGCGCATTAATAATGTATTATCGATAGTATATCGTTAGACACTACGACGTTATGTTTTTATAGAATGGCGAATTTAGCGCGAAAGCGTTTTCTGGCATGCCCCTTTCGTCTGCTGCAGCTGCTGCGTAGCGCAAAATCAAATCCGAAACTAGACTCAACTCTTGTTTCGGCAAACAATTCAAATGCCAAAATTGCCAGCTGAAGTTTTGGCCCCAAACTAATGCACTCTAATTGTAAGCACAGCTGGTTACGAAGAGTGGGGGAGGGGCTTAGTGGCGTATGCAGACTGGCATCGTAAGCCCCAAGTACAGTTATTAGAAGACATTACAAGTGAGCGCGCAGCTGTGATTTAAACCTCCTCCTTTACTGATTGAGCAATGCAATTCCATAGATACGCCAGACAGGCATTATACATATATAGTATGTTTGTATGTATGTAGTTTGTGGCGGCTGCCTTCGTTATCCACTTCAATTTTATGTGATCAAATTGCTGAACGAAATCGCATTATTATTTTTATATAGTATATAATGCGAATTGCTGCCGGCGGGCTGGCGAAAATGTTATCGCAACAATTTCGTTGGGACAGTCGATTTCCGGTGTGGGCAATTTTTAAAGCATACTTTCGGGCGGTGCGGGAAATTCATAAAGATATTGACTGCGCTATTATAGTATGTACTATAAATGATGCAGATAATGATGCGATATCATCTTTGCCAGAGCCGAGGAAAATATATTTAAAATCATGTGAGGCAGCTTAAAGCCGCAAAAGCTGCCAATAAACCGCAAATTCCATTAGCCGGCGTGCGCGTACAAGTGCGTATAAATGTCTGTATGTATGAATGTATATGTGTGTATGTTATTATTTGTGTGTATTTCTGCATTTATCGTATTTATGTGTCGGCTTAAGGCACGCTTTAAACTGACTACTCGGTTAGCCCTGCCCGACGTGCCGTGCAATTACAAGTAAGTGTGCGTGTGTGTGGGGCGTGCCACCAATTGAAATAAGCCTGCGGCTTATTTGCAGCCTCAAGTGCGTCTCAGCTTTTTATGCGCATTCAAATAGTTTGCAGTCATAATTTAATTTCATTTGCCAGTAGATACATCGGGTATATCACGTATACGTTCATTCATATATGCCTGTTTTCTAATGCAAATTGAACCCAACTCCTGCTCAATACTCGATAAGCTGATGAAGTCACAGAACTCTTAGGTCCTCGACACGCTCTGCTGCTCTCAAGTAGCCCGCACGTTTTGGCACATACGTGTGCGTTGAGTCCTATAGGAAAATATATTTATTTGCCTCTTACAAACTAGGAAAAAAAAACACTACAAAAAGTTCGAAACTTGAAAAGTTCTGGCACAATAGAGAAACACTTAATGCGTTCGTATTTTTAGCATGGTATGAAATAACTGATAACTTTAATAGGCGTACATATTATTATGCGCAGCGCTGTCAGCTTAATATGTATATTGCTAAGGAAAGAAATAGACAGTTCAAATATTTACTTAACATTCCGTTTTGGTTTTTAATTCGATTCTCTTCTACTTCTTCTATTCGTCTTGTCTGTCGGTCTCATAACTCAAGGAATTTGCTAAATTATTGTTTATTCATTACAAAAATATTTTTAGGCATTTTTTTTAGGGAGCGTTCGCTTGTGAAAACATTCAATTACAGAGGCACAAAACAAATGCGCCAACACAAATCTTTTTTGTGCAGTTCCCTAAACAGAGTGCCAGACTTGCTAGGTAGAGCACCCACACCTACACACGCACACGGCCAGACACTCACACAGCAGCAGTAAAGCATATTTCAAGAAATCCTGCGGCACACATAAACATGAACACAATGCGAATAACGAGTGTAAAATGCTACCGCTTCGCGTTGTTTATTACAAATAAGTAAGGAAAGCAACAGTAGAGCATTAACGACTGTTGGATACTCTGTAAAGAAATTTAGCATAGACTTGTAGGCTAAAAAGGAAGATATATGTTTTTAAAACTCTGTTTAGGGTTAGGTTAGCGGGTTTTCCTAGAACCCTGGGCATGGCTCTTAGCCTTGGAAATACCCTACGTGTGTGTGTGTTGGGTTCCTTAAAATGTATATGCTAAATTTCACGACTCCTACAAGCTGGGATCTGTAACGCTCAAGAAGCACATTAAATCAAGTCGCCAGTGTAATTTACATATATAGTAAGACCTTAGCTTAATTTTAATATAGGCCTTCGCTCTCACCCCCAAACTAATTTGCCAAACGCGGTTACAGGGTATATGATATGAATATTTCGGGTGCTGCGTTGTGTGGGCGAACGGGGTCTTAACTGTATTTATTAGGAGCTGCACTAAGCCCCCGCGGCGGACAGATAAGATTTGCGTGAGGGAAACGCGTGCGCGTTGCCGGGTGGAGCGGAGTGTTTGCGTTGAGATAAAAGTGTCGGGTGTCCCGAAAACATACGACAGATTTTAAGTGAACTGTTGATAAATTGCATTGATTTATCAAATCCACTCGCTCATGCCTATGTGTGTGTGTGTGTGTGTGTGTGCGAAAGGGCAACACACTCGATGGGAGTCCATAAAGCAGGGCAACCAGATGGCCGACAGATAAGCGAGCGCACCTTCGCCTCCTTCTCCTTGCTTTGCCCCCCCGTCCGAGTTGACATAAATCAATGGACTTCTTGTTTTTGTTTCTGTCACATTTTCGTTGTCTGTTCTCTGTTTCCCGTTTTGTTTTTGTTGTGTGTGTGTGTGTGCGTGTGTGTAAGCTCGTTATTGATACAGACTAACAGGTTAGTCTGTTGGCCTAATGGACTACGGGCTACGGCATTATCACTGGAGTGCTTTGCAGCTCAAATCGGATTCTAAGAGGATTGAGGGCTGAAACAGACGTAGGCTCCCAAGCTGTCACTGTGCCCCAAGTCAAAGTGAGCCACACTGAGCTCCAAGCTGTATCTGCAACGAAAGCTACAGCCAAAGCTGAAACTAAAACCGAGTCGAGCGACAGGAACGAGGCTGACGCGTCTTGCGCGAATGCAAATTTGATGCCCTGCAGTTTGTAAATATTAATTAGCTAAGTGAAGCACAAACAAAAACATGCTCAACTAACATGCGTACGTATGTGTGTGTGTGCGTGTTTGCGTGGGTGTGTGTGTGTTGACATCCTTGAAGCTTCTTGCCGGAGCATTGTGTTGGCAAATTAATTACGCGATAGGGCAAACAATGCGCCCGCGTTGACATTCCGCGTTGGCCAATTCGCCGACCGAGGACCTTCTTCTACATACATCAAAGCAACACTTGAACGGGGCAACAAAACTTTAGCTGGCAACTTCAGAAAATGATTGAAATGAAACAATGCAAATGGATTCGCTACTTAATTAGCCAGCTTTGTGCTGCTAGGCCGGAATCAAAGGCGTCGCGGCGGCGACTCACTTAAGTCAAGCTATTCCACGACTCGCTGCCATTCACAATATTTACATTTGTAATTATGCAAAGCAGCTGCCCCTCAATATTTGCTAATTTAATTTGTCTGGCATCTCGTCAAGTGGTCTGCATAGTTGTTGCTGGCTTCGGTTGGAAGGAAACCCCATAATCAAATAATGGCGGTGCGCAGAAGAAAGCCAAAAAAGGGCTATAAATAATTTCAAATTTCAATTTGACTTATACGTGGTCAAGCTGCTGATTAGCGTGAGTAGGAGTTGCCCATTGTGACTCAACAATCGATAGCAGCGCACGACATATCGCTTAAACGATGTTTTAAGTGTTGAGCAATGTTCAACAAGTGATAAATTAACGATATAATTATGGCAGTTAAATTGCAATTACACATTATTACTTTCAGTTTTATATGGTAGAAAAACTTTGTAAAACTGTATATAGAATCCAGATACATCAACTGAGAATTCTCGATCAACTTGACTCGCTTTATTGACTGCAATGACGTAGTTATTGCGCGCCGCAATTAGCAAACATTGCGCGTTGTCATAAATTCATTAAGAATCCATTTTTTATTACTCAAACGCTTGCAGAACTCATGCAGCCTGCATTGAAATTCTACTTGAACTTGACAAAAATACAAACAAAAATTCAATGAAACTTTAAGTTCTGAAAGACCGTCGGCAAAACTTCGACTTCATAACTGTCAGCTTCCTTGCTAGATACTTCTCCCTCCAACCAAAGAATTTGTTGGAAACTTACGACGTGGCAGCCGCTGAACGCTTCAAAGTGATTTTGCTGCACGCTTAATTAGACGTGCGCCATAAACTGTCGTCAGGCAGCCGGTAACAAGTGGGGGGTGAGGCACTTATTATCGAAATTGAAACTTATCGATTGGTAAGTGAGGGCATGCATTGAATTTGCTCTACAAATATTAAATTTTTGCTTATTGAAATTGAAAATATTATTGAATTTACAATTTGATTAAATGCTACAAAAATCTTTAATTCAAGTTGATTTGTGTTGCTTTTTCAATAAGCAATAAATCAAATAAATGTCTAACTTTTTCAGCTTTATTTTGCTTAAAATTGTGAAATATTGGCTCATCATTTAAGCTCGGGTGCTTGCTCAATCTCTAGTTTTCAGCAGAAAGGAATTCACTTGCGCATTGCTCATACGCCACATTGCACCTGCATCTAGTAAAGCGCACGCAGTCACAAATGATTTCACCACACTTGCACCTGACTTTCCAATCGGATTGCACTTGGCTGCTCCACAAAGCTTTCTGCAGTTTGTCAATATTAACCCCTAACCCCCAACCCACTTGCCTTACCCCTTGCGAGGTGACTTATTTCCATGCGCCTTTGGCAGTTGCTGTCAGCATTTTGCAGACAGTCGACGAAAACTGCAAAATGAAAATGAAAATGTCTGGCATCGTGTGAGGTTTGTGTGTGCGTGTGCCTGCACCTGTAATTAAAGTAAACACTGTAGCATTAAAAGAAAATGCTGCTTTCTTTTACAGCTAATTGTGGCAGCGCACACTGTTGACTGCATCTTTAAGTTGCACAGCAGCAGAATCTTTCTTTCTTTATCAGCTGGAGGCGAGAGGTTGCTCCGTTGAGCTATAGTCAGCCTGACACGCTGACAGCAGCAATGGGTTGGGATAGGTTGAGCGAGGGGGCAACATACTCGCACACTGTCATTACATTTCCAGCCATTAAGCACACACCCGAACACACACACATGCACACAGATGAGCCCGCATACATTGCGTCATAAAATATTACAGACACCCTGGAAACTTCAATGGCACCGAGGACTCGTCGCTTTACTTGCTTGGGGACCCTTCTGACTTTTCGTATTTTTGACTTGCCTTTCAAAGCGAAAGAGACAGAGCGAGCGGGCGAGAGAAAGGGAGAGAGAGAGAGAGAGACGGGGGCAACTCTCAGTAATTGAAATCCTCGCCTGGCTTTCACTTATGCCCCTCGGTTCCACCCACAGCCTCCTCAGTGTCCGTCTCTCTCGGTACCCTTGCCTTCTTTCTGGAAAATATTATTGGTTCGACATAGTGTGCACTACTGCGGGACCTCTGTGTGCGTATTTATTGTATTGTGATGAAGGCCTGTAAAATGTGCCGCACATTGTTGTTATGCCGCACGAAATCTGCATAAATGATAAGTAATGGAAATGAAGCGCTAAGATGTGTAAATTGCTGCGAAAGTTTTCACAGAATGTAATTTGAATGTCTGTCATTAGGTTATGTTTAATGTACCCCAAATATTCCATTAGGCTTGTGGAATGGTTATAAATTATGTTTATTAAAGTTTGCAACTTAGCAAGCTCGACTCGGAGATATCCTACTCACATTATACTAATAACGCTGCAGAGCTTAGAAAAGTATCGATAGTTAAGGCTGTGTTATCAAGTACAAAAGTCCAATCGTTAATAGGGATGTTAAATGCTATGAAAGTAATCGATAGTTAAATAAGTGTTATCAAGTAAAGAAGTACAATCGCTAATAGGGATGTAAAATGCTATGAAAGTAATCGATAGTTAAGGATGTGTTACCGAGTAAAAAAGTACGATCGCTAATACGGTTCTTTTAAACAAGTCTTTTTTAACGTTAGGATAAATGTTATTTCATTAGCTTCTGGGTCACTCCCGGTTTGCCATTTTACTCATTCCTATTTCCATTTAATAAACTGCCAATTCATCGAGAGCTCAGTTCAATTCACTTTTCGATGTGCTCTAAAAGTTTTAGAGCGCAAAATGCAATCAAATATGCGCAATTTCATTTAAACAAATGCCAGAAATAAATGCATTTCACAGTACGTTTGTTTCCATTTCTTCTGTTTACAGCAATTTACAACAGCAGCAGCAATAGCAACAACAACCACAACAACAAATAACTGCAGCAAAAAACTTTCACAACGCGTTGGCAAACAGCATAAAAAACCGCGCACAAAATTTGCCAACCCAACGAACGTGTGGATAAAACGCGCAAAGAAGGCAGACTAGGAGTAGCAATAGCTGGAGAAGGAGGGGGAGGAAAATGCAGCAGGAAACGAGGCGAGAGGAAATTAAATTAATAGTTTACGCTTAACTAGACTGCGTGCCTTCTGATAACGACGACACAAAACAACATCTGGGCCAGCAACATGTTGACAAGTCTGCTCAACGACTTTGCCAGCAGCAGCATTGCGCTGGCTGCGAATGTGGATGCAGACTCCTCCGTGGAATCGTCGACATTGTCGTCGCCACTGTCAACGCTCAATGCCAGCCGTGCACTGTTTGAGCTGGCAATGTCGACGACGGTACAGACGACTTTCTTCTTCGACGATGACAACAGCAGCGAGGTCACCACGGTCACCGAGACACCCTACGTGCCCTACGGTCGTCGCCCCGAAACGTATATAGTGCCGCTTCTGTTCGCCCTGATCTTTGTCGTGGGCGTGCTGGGCAACGGCACGCTTATCGTGGTCTTTCTTAGCGTGCGTCAAATGCGCAATGTGCCCAACACGTGAGTAAAGCAAATTCTATACTTTGCAATATGTCAAAGATTCCCATGGGGGTTTGGGGGATTTCCCGTACACTGATGAGTTTTACATATTTTAGATGCATAAATTTAGCCATATCATAGCTAAAAATAGACGAGCAATTGAAAGTGATTGATTGATTGACTGAGACTCCACATTGACATCTACCTTCATAATTTATTATGTCTAGTGCAGCTCAATTCTTTCTGGCTGCTTCTCTAATTGCAGGGTATACTGCAGTCGAGCTACTCACACGAACCTCTTGCCTGCTAGAAAAATGACTTTTTGATGCGGAGGCCCACTTAAATAGAATCTAATTATGCCCATTCTCTGCCCGCCAAGTAGCTGCCAAATTATGCATGCAAAAACCAAAGTTGCGAGGATAGAGAAGTCTTAATTAGGAATGAGAAGTGGAGAGAAGCAGGAAGGGAGCTAGCTGTCGCTTTTACGATGGCGACAATGTTGCTGCTGTTCGCCGTGCTTGGCAGGAATCAACATACCGACGGCAGCTGCATGGAAACTGTTGTTGTCGCTGATGTTGCCGCAAAACGGCGAAGAGAAATTTCGGCTACCTGCCTAAGATAATAGGGGGGCGGACCTGCCTAATTAGCCATGCCTGCACGTGTGTGCGACATTTTTGTTTTTGCATAAATTGACTGGCATAAATCAAGTTATTGTCTTTTCCCTCATTCAGCCGAATCAGAAGTCGCGTTTAATGTGAGTTTTCTGCTTGGCAAGTCAAGAAAGAGCTGACATAAGCAAAGATGTTGCCTACTTTTGTGCGAAAAGCGCTTTAGGTTTACTTCAGTAAAGGTTGCCTACTTTTGGGCGGTTTACATATAAGTCAGAGTTTTAAACAAAGATGTTGCCTATTTTTGAGCCCCTTATATATAAGTCTGCGTTTTGCTAAAGACTCTCGCCAAGACAGAGTTATACCAATAAACGTTGCCTACTTTTGTGCGCTTCATACATGTGCGACGATTCCCAAAGATGCTGCCATCTTTGGTGCATGCCACCCTGACCTTTTCGCCCTTATTTAAGTAACGTAACTACCATAAAAATGTATCATGATGTTTCTACGACTCTACCCAACTACGTGCTGGCTTCGCTTTTGCCATTATTTATTTGATTAATACACTCTCCCTCTCTTTCCAATAGCCAATCATTTCGCATTTTCCAATATTTTCTGTTAATTTACTCAACCCTGCCCATGGCAACTGAGTTCATCTCTGACCAAGCAGAGTTGTCAACGCGCTTGTGGTCCGTCAACTGCCTGAGAGCGTCCAATTAAAATATCGCATCCTTAACTGACAGTTATACGCGCAAGTTTACGGTCAGTGTGCAATGAAAAAGCGGGGGGAAAAAAGTGTTGCCAACTCACTGCACATAATTTTATATGGCAACGCTTCACCCCTCGCTGCATTTGCAGCTGTCAAAGGGCAAGCGGGAGAGAGAGAGAGAGAGAGCGAGAGAAAGTCAAGTGCATGAGTTGCTAATTAATTGAGATGGAGCATTTTGGTTCATTAGCTATAAATAGAGAACTTACTAAGAAAGCTATTAAAAGGATTATTGCAATTTCATTATGTTTTATATATGTTTTTTATATTATTAAAGATTTTACATGCTATATATCTTTGGCTGTAAACTTATTGCTTATTAAACGTTATAGCTTTTTAATACAAGTGTATAATGCCAACAGGGCTGCCATAGTCGTTGCTTTAGGGTTACCATGGCTCGTTACGCTCTCTGTCTCTCTCTCTCTCTCTCTCTCGCTCTGACTGCGGCACTTAGCACACGCTTATCGCATAAAACTTGCATATCTGGTGCAGCGGCAGGAAGGCAAACGGAAATGTCAACTGATCGCATTAAGTTGAAATTGCATTTCGGGTGCCAGGAGCGTGTGCCTCCCCTCCCCCTGCCCAACTTGTGCTGCTGCTGGCTATAGTTGCTTATCGGTCGTTGGCTGCCCGTGCCAGTGCAATGTAATTTGGTGTTACACAAACAGCGTGCCACATGCAGCTTATTTATTGTGGTCGTGTGGACGTGTGGCATCAAATGAAATGGCTGCCCCAGAGACCGTACACAGAATTGCAACTGCAATTCATATACCCGCCCCCTCGATGCCTGAATTATTCCAGGCGACAAGCAATTACCCGATGGCAAAGATAAGGGAACGAAGGGGAGGTTCTGCATTACGCCATATGCACGATAGTTTACCCAATCAAAACTCAATTGAAGGAAACTATTTGATTAACTGTTTTACACAATAATTAGTAGAACTTGGCCTGAATGAAGTGCAGATAAAATTTCTATACTCCTAGTGAGCTCATTCCAATACCATAACTCTGATCTTCCCTCGTTAAATATGTAGAAAAATACGTTGCATAAATTTCGGAAAATATTCCATATTTTAGCGCAGCCAACTTGAACTTGTCACAGAGTGTCGCACACAAGACACAAGCTGACTTAAGGTTTCTTGGCCACATTTTTTGAGGAATTTATTTAATAAAGTGTCATATAAATCAATTTTATCGGCGCGCGAAATAGACAGAGACAGAGAAAGAGAGAGAGAGAGGGAGGGAGGGAGCTAGCATTAGTCCCGCGTCACGAGTGAAAAGTGACAAGACCCGCAAATTTGCCTAAAGTTGAGCTACATAAATCATTGTTGGGGCGTAACACGTGCTGTTGAACCGGGGAAAAAACTGGAGGAGTGGAAAGTGAGGTGGGCGGAGGGGGTGTTACTTGCCCCAAATGAAGGGTCAGCTTGTTTATCTCAGCGGGAAAAGCATAAATCTGCCCGGGGCCGCCCTCGCAGCTAGGAGTCCATCAAGCATGCTCATTTTAGAGCTTATTGATTTTCAATTTACAACTCCCTCTCTGTCTCTTCCTCCCCAGCTACATCTTGTCACTGGCGCTGGCTGACCTGCTGGTCATACTGACTACCGTGCCCCTCGTCTCTACCATCTACACCGTGGAGTATTGGCCGTGGGGCAGCTTTCTGTGCAGCGTGTCGGAGTTCATGAAGGATGTCTCCATTGGAGTCTCCGTTTTCACGCTGACTGCGCTCTCCAGCGATCGCTACTTTGCCATTGTGGATCCACTGCGCAAGTTTCATGCACATGGTAAGCCATAATCTTCATGGATCTCAACTTTTCTAACTCAACATTATCTTTCCTAGGTGGCGGACGTCGCGCCACTCGCATGACCCTGGCCATTGCTGTCTCCATCTGGCTGCTGGCCATTCTCTGTGGCCTTCCCGCGCTCATCGGCAGCAATCTCAAGGTGCGTCTCTGGGTCACGTGGCCTGTGCTTTAATTGTTTTGCTTGCAACTCTTTTTCAGCCGCTGGGCATCAACCCAGAGAAGTCGATTGTCATCTGCTATCCGTATCCGGATGCCTGGGGTCATAACTATGCCAAGCTAATGGTCATGTTGCACTTCCTCGTCTACTATGCCATTCCTCTAGTGGTCATTGCCGCCTTCTACGTGCTGATTGCGCTGCATCTGATGTATTCGGCGAGTGTGCCCGGCGAAATGCAGGGAGCGGTCAGGCAGGTGAGCTAGCAACACGATTGAGGCTGTTTGACAGAGAGCGAGACAGAAAGAGAGAGAGGAGAATTTACTATGCACAGGAATGAAGATTATAAATTTAGAGGAAGAAGTTCATGGAAACAACTTCTCCAACTCTCACTCGATTTGCCAAACCGAAGACAAACGCAGCTTGATGACTTCCTCGAAAAATAATGAAATTAAATATTCAGCTGGTAAATTGTACGAAATTTACGCTGTGTGCGAATTGAATTTCCTGTCTCCCTCTTGCTTCCCTCTCTCTCTCTCTCTCTCTCTCTCTCTCTCTCTTTGTCTTGATTTACAGTTTGAGTTAAATAAAAGATATCTTTGTATGCTGAAGTATTAGTTTCACGCATTTTCCACACATACGAGTTGTCTCTAACGTTGCTACGGCTCCCCTCCTCCTTCTCTTTCTCTTTCTGCTTCTTTTTCCTTCTCTTCTTGCAGGTTCGAGCGCGTCGCAAAGTTGCCGTAACGGTGCTGGCATTCGTTGTCATCTTCGGCATTTGTTTTCTGCCTTATCACGTCTTCTTTCTCTGGTTCTACTACTGGTAAGCGTCCTCGTTCTCGTCCTCGTTCTCGTCCTCGTCCTCGCCCAGCGACAGGCGGCGTGGGATTTATGATGCCCCAACGGGCGTATGAGTAATGCGCTCACCAAGCGCTGTCCCCTTCGGCCCCGCTCTGGTCAATCAATTTGTCGCCTGTCGCCGGCTTATGTCTCCATTAGGTTTCCATACACTAACCCCCTCCACTTTCCTCTCTCTCTCTCGCTGCAGGCCCAGTGCACAGCAGGATTACAACATGTTCTGGCATGTGCTGCGCATCGTAGGCTTCTGCATGTCGTTCGCCAACAGCTGCGCCAATCCGGTGGCTCTCTACTTTGTGAGCGGAGCGTTTCGCAAGCATTTCAATAGGTATTTGTTCGTTCACATCACACCAGCGAATGCAGACAATGGCAATCGATAACCGATTGCCGATTGCGATAACAATCAAAGTCTAACTGTAACCGTAAGCGTAAGCCAAACTGCAATTTGTTTTGTCTGTACTCTCGCACAACACACACACACACTCACACACATCTACACAGGCCAGTTCGTTTTGGTGTGTGTTGGTTCAGCTGATTTCCGATTGCGTGAAAGTGGGGTTAAATCCGTTCTTCACATGAATTGATTCAATTAAATTGTGTGTGCGTAGCAAAGAGCATAAATCGATGAGACACACGCAAAATGCCAAGAATGGCAACAGAAATTCGACAGCAAATGATTTTGGCATAAATTAATTAATATTCATCTGCATCTTATGCAAATAACCATTGTCAGCTGCACGGCACACACACACACACACACACACGCACCCACATACAGACACACTTACACGTACACTGGGAGCAATAAGAATTCGCCTGATCGCTGACTTTGTCGCCACAAATCGAACAATGCGTGTCGAACGACGCCTAATTTCGCTCTCATTTTTCGTTGCATACTTTTGCGCGCTCCGTGCAAAATGCAGATACCTCTTCTGCCGCGGCGCCAGCGGGCGACGCAAGAAGCGCAACCAGCACAACGACACGTTCTGCATGCACCGCGATACCTCGTTGACCAGCACCGCCTCGAAGCGCTACCAATCGAGGCATTCCTGCTACCAGAGCACCGTGCGCAGGTAAGTCTGTGTGCGTGTGGTGGGGGGGGGATGGGCAGCACATTGTTAACCCAACGTTCTTTTGTCCCCTTGCCATTTTCAGTTGCCGCCTGCAGGAGACAACAATCACAACGCTACCCAACGGCGGACTCAATGGCAGCGCCCAACCCATCACGCCCATCACGGTTGTCTCGCACAACGAGAGCGCCAGCTATGAGTTCGCGCCCCTTGGGGATTACGGCCCGCTCAAGGATTCACAGTTGACCCAGCGCATGCAGGAGTCGCGTCTGAACTAAATAATGACGCGGCGTGGCCAGCTGAGTTGACCCAACGGAGATTACAGGAAGTCAAGTTGCCGCGGCGCAACGTTAAGTTTTAAATAATTGAGGCGAGCGACGAGAGACGAGACAAACTACAGAAATCACATTTTCGCCGTGCTTTTTATTGCCCCTTGAAATTTTATAGATCCGGCAGAGAGAGAGAGATAGAGAGAGAGGGCAGGTTGCCGCCGAGCGCCACATGCTGTGGTCAACATAAAGTAAATGACTTTGCCTAGCCTAGTTTAAAGAGAAGTTCAAGTTGAAGTTGATGTCATTTTCATGCCTCCAGTCGTAATCCTAAGCGGCCCAAGTATTGCAGCCGTTGCAGACGGCTTTAAGCTAACGAAATTTAATTAAACCGATTACAATGCGATTTATGGGCAAGCACAACGTACTACGTGCTTGGCATGCATACGCAGGGTCCACGAGCTAAGCAAATCAATTGCAATCTCTTTGTCCCCTTCCCTCTGTCCCCTCGCCCTGTACATTATCCAGATGCTTAATACTAGCTGTGTAAATAGATATAACATACCAGAGAATATGTACGTGTCCAAAGATTTTAAACGATTGTTGCAATAAATGTAAATTTTGTGTGTGCGTTAAAACGATATAAAAAAGTAAAGAAATTTTGTTATTTTTGTTTGTGGCGCTTATTGCATTTTTTTGCAGCGCACAAAAGCAGACTCAATTCTAAGGGCTGAATTAAATCAATCGCAGCCTAAAAGTATGCTATACTTTAAATATGAAAGCTTTGCTACGCATTTGAAATTGCAGCGTGAAAATATGCTATACATTTAATCTAACTAACCGGCAGTATATTAAACGCGGGCACCGAAAAGTATGCTACACTTTTAAAGTGATGGCGTAGTCAGTTTTTAAAAGCGCAGCCTGAAAGTATGTGATTGTTTTTAATTTTCTGGAAAAAAACCAGTGACCTTCTGCTTACTTCTGTTCGCCTGGTAGATTTTGCTGGTTTTGTTTCCTGAGCTGCGAAGTTGCGAGCGCCAAGTTTCCAAGAATTACGCACAAAATTATGCTACACTTAAATAAAAATTTCTGCATTGTTAATTAAAATGCTGCAGCCTTGAAGGTTAGTTAATAGCTTACACCCCGTACCACAGCCGAACGCAGTCAAGTAGCTTGGAGTGCTGTTGAATCGCAGACTTACATTTGCCCAGCATGTGAATGCCATCAGAACGCGAAGGTGGCGAAGTACTACTGGCTACTCTGTTGGCTCCAACAAGCTGACAATTTACAAAGAGATTATAGCACCAAACTGGAAGTACGGGTGCCCAATCTGGGGCTTGGAGGCTCAATAGAAGGCAACCGAGTTTTTTTTTTTATTTTATTTTATTGTTTATTAAGGCATACGGGGAAATCTGGGTACCCCTTTGTGACCTTTGTCTCTATTAATTCAGCCCATTTTGGCGCGCCGGCTAACTATGGTATAGTTAGCTTTGTCTAATTTAACAATAACTTTAACAATAATTACATAACAATCACAGATAAAAATTTTTTGACAAGCATTAGCTTCTGCTGACCCTTGTCGAGTGATCTCATTTCCCGATCTCCTTTAACAAGGGTAATTTTTTTTTTTTTTTTTGGTTATTCATTAGTCTTAATGTCACTAGGAATCGTTCAGTTCCTTCTAAACTAACCTGTGTAGCTTAAAAGATACTATTATGGATAATGTTCCTTAAAAATATTATATATACAAATGTACAGTGGAGGGATTATGCTATCTTACGTGAAAGGAGTTCATGGGAATGTATTCTCTTTAGACGTCGGAGGGAAATGGGGTCGACAAGATCATTCGCCAACGTGGTAGGGTGGGGTCAGCAGAAGAAAATAAAAAAAAAATTCTTTTGAAAATGTCACGGCCAGAAAACGTTGCCTACTTTTGGGGCGAGGCATAAAATACGCTAAGCACGAAGAGTGTTGCCTACTTTCGGGATGATACATAAAACATTGTTAACTGTGGTGACTTTTATTGGCGACTTTTAAGGCGAAAACTTCTTCTCGATTGTCGATTTCGAAAACCGGAAAGGGAGCGGCTGCTTGCCAAATTTGTTCTACTTTGCGTGGGCCGCGATAAGCATGAGGCAGATTAATTGGTTTGGCTGCAGGCACAGCACGCGACAGGCAACAAGGTGTGGGCGCCGTCGCTTTTAAGCCGCTGTGACTCGATTTCCGGCCATTTACGGGTGCACCGAGTCAATCAACCTAAGCCGCAGCTGCTGAACATTTCTACGATTGAGTCGGCTGCGATGACAGTTGCAGAAATTAAATTAACTTCTCCAAAAATGTCGCAGACGTTAGCTTTTATTTTGCGCGCCGCGTTGCCTGTGGCATCAGCGTGGGCTTTATCCAACTCAAGCTACTCATCATGCTCCTCCTTATCCTCGAGAGCGTTGACAAGCCATCAGCTCAGCCTGCTCATATTTATTTGCCTACGCGTCGTCGTCCAACGAGCCGAAATTGCTTATCCCTGTGGATTATTAGCTGTCCGAGTTGCCTTTTTCGTGGTTTCGTGGTTTTGAATTTCAACTTCAATTCCATTTGAGTTCGCTTTGCTCATTTGTTTTGTTATTTTATTATCAATTTTTCAAAATTTTCACAGCTTACGCCTCGACATTTCTGCGGTCGCAACAATTGAATAATATTAATTTTACATTATGTCGCGTTTCACTGCGTGAGTTAATTAGTTGGCCAAGTGGTTATTAAATATGCAAATGCAATTTAAAGCACATAATTGGCCATCGCGACGGTAGGGTGCGCTACAGATTAAGTGTAAGTTGGAATTTCCAGGCTTCAAATGAGGAAAGTGCAGGTTCGAGAAACGATTCTGCCAAATTAAATTTAATTCAACAAACTAAGCGAAACCCTATTGATCTAAATTCAATTTTATTGATGTTTTTAACAAGTTATAGATAATTAAAATTGCTTAAAATGTGATAAGCGAAAGTCCTTACATAACCATAAAAATAATTCAATTTAAAATTGTCTTAATTGAATATTTTTATTCCCAATAAAAATCGATTGATTTTTGTCATAGTTAAGGCGAAACAAAATTTCCCTAAAAGTGATAAGGGGACCCTTATATTTTGGGCCATCAAATGTTTACAAATTGCTCAAGGCACATGCTCTCAAATATTAAAATAATTAAAAAATAAATAAAATAAACAATTAATTTTCCTTTCGGAAATCAACCGTTTTTTTCTTTGCGCAGCAATTTCTATTGAAGGGCAACACGATAGCCTAGAGAGAGTAAAGTTTCAATTTCGTGTACTACCTTCTTTCGGCATTGTTATGCACGTACATTCTATTTCATAAAACAGTCTGTGCTCCTTAATCTAGCAGCAAACAAAAGAGAATTTACAGGCTTTCCCAGGTAACACGAGCCGTGGGGACGCACTGCCTCTCCGTCGGGGCCAGAGATTTCGGCATATTCGTTGTCGGAACTTTGGTTTCATTCAAGTTGTGTGAAATATTTTTTTTTCGGGAGTTTGTTTTTTGGTTTCCTTTTTAAGGTTTTATGCTTCTACGAAGGGCAAGAACAACAAAAACAAGAAGGAGGCGTAAAAAAGAACTTGTAACGCGTTTAGTTGTTCATCTTTTATTTAAACGACCATCAATATTCATGGCTCGACACTTAAAAGCCGCAATAAAAACAACAACACCAAAAACGGCAGACGGGGAAGCCGTAATGAAAGTACAATAACAAACAAATAACGTGGATGTCCCCACCTGCCTCTCCCACCCACACACACACACAACAATATTGGCAAATGGCAAAGGCATATAAAACATATGTGTGGCTCAAGTGGTGGAATTAGTGATAGAGAAAGGTGACTTGAGTTGGGGCAATGGGAGGGGGTGTGCTGTGAGCTGAGGTGTATTGTAGCAAATAAATAAAGCGATTTGGGACGCACAACGCAAATGTAAATACGCAAAAGCATCAAGGTACCAGAGCGAAGAGTGAGGTTATGTGCTTGTAGATGTCAGTTGGGGTGAGTGAGGGAGAAGGAGGAGGACTTGCTAATCGTAAATTGCGGCATGCAGAAGAACAACAGAGAAGCAGAGCAGAAAGACGCCTAATCTGTACGCACACACACCCGCACACGCACACACATAAACACATTAACGATATAAAAATTGGCACTCAATAAGCATGAGGGCACTTTCGGGGCTACTCCTCCACTTCCACACACTCACACATTCGCAGCCAGTTCTCTCGGTGACTTTTCATGCGTGTGTATGTGTGTGTGTGTGTGTGTGTGTGCGGCAGACAAAGCACGTAAGCTACTCCTGCGTGGGCGTCGGCATTCGGAAAGATGTCGCCAGGACAACGCCTCTGACGACGCCAGACCGTGCATTCGAATTACAGATATACGAGCAGCTATTACAGCGGGATACGGATACCAGACGCATGTCACTCGCTCGGAAATTATTCTTCGCCTTTGAGGTTTGACAAACGATTCGACGGTGCTTTGAAGCGTTTCACGGGCAGCTGTGGATCGATAAATATAGAAAGATAGTATTGAGAATGTGTACAAATATTTTCGATGAAGTTAAATAATCGGGAAATCTTCGGAACTATCGAAAATAGATTCATTTTAATCAAATAAACAATTTAGTTTTTGAATCCCCTATAACAGTTATTTATAATTTGCGTCAATCAGTTACAGCCTTTAGAGCACCCCCAACCTCAATTGAAATCGACTCAACTATTTGCCAACTTTCGATAAGTTAGTTGACCTTTTCGATAGCACGCTTAGTGCCCACAAATTTCAATTAGGTCAATTGACGGCGACGCAATCCAGTCCATTGTCTGGCCACGATGCTCACATGAGTGTAATCGCATGCCCCATTTCAATACGGTTGGGGGTGAGAAGGGTGGTAGGCAGAGGAACTGGTTGTGGGCGTGAGTCTTACCAGACTGTTACCCGAAGCTATGCGGGCAATCACGCACAACCAAAACTCATCACCTGCTGACTTTCGATATATTAAGCTGAAATTACACGCCGTTCGCACAGCCCTCCCTCTGCGCTTTCTGAGCCTCTCCTTCTCTTCTCCCACTTGCATCCCCTTCTGCTCTGCGCATTAACTACCACACACTCACACAGTTTATTGCAGGTCTAAGGCCCACACCCGTCCAATTTATTCTAGGCAACTTGGACTCTGGTTCGGGTCTATTTTAAGCATTTACAACTTTATTGTCCGTCGGTCAAGTGGCCAAGTGCCACCACAAATCCCACACAAGCCACAGCCTCCCCTCCTGCAGTCGACTTTGTCCCGTTTTCTTTTGGGAGTAATCTCGTCAGGCAGCAGTCCGGCCACAACGGGTGGTTTATGTGGTTGGGTCGCTGCTTCCGCATGCGGCTTCTGCTTCCCCGGGCTATGCAGGGTATGTGCGGCTTGAACTGCTGCTCTTACCCTGCCTAATTGCAGGAAAGGAGTTGAATGTCTCTTGTAGTTCAAGTACGAGAGAGTTAAGCATACGCCCTGTGCGACACGACAGCAAAGTGAAAGTTAAAGGGAAACCCTAAGCGCACAGCGAAAGGCTCTCAGTAATTAAGCGACTTAATTTGGCAGCTAAGAGCGAGAGAAAGAGAGAGCGAGGCGAGAACGACGAATAACCCAATTAAATGTAGAGCAAGGATTGGCGTAATTATCGAAATGACTCAGAAGTATGCAGGCAGCTAGGCCTGCCACCACTCAAACAAAGCCCTCAGCAAAGTTCGCTGATGCGAGGCAAATTCGTAAAACCCGGGACAGCGCAAGGAATTTACACAGATATCAAAATGTGACACTTAAATTGATTGCGTTTATAGCAAAAGCGACAGCGGGGGGCGTCACACCCTGTAGACAAGCTTAGAAATGTTGGATCATCAAAAGGAAACGACAATGTTCGAAGGGTATTAATGTTAGGTCGTATTATTTTGAGCACGATCCACATAACAGTCAAAGCGGAATTAGTTTATCGTATATCGTATGTAGCCTCAGTTTGCCATTCGCTGTTCGCAAAAGTTTCCAAAGCCGTAAAAATGCCATTCGCCCCGATTGACGCATATCTGCGAGTAGTGCGCCTAACGGATGAGCAGCGACCATTGAAAAGATTAAAGTAACTCAATTTATGCGACGACATTCTATGCTCGTCCTCCTCCTTGAACCGGGCCATATTGTCAAAGTCAAGGTCCTTTCGCAGCACATTTCCTTGCGCTGCATTTAACAAATTCATAAAATCTTCGAGAGCCATTTGAATTTCCATATGTTTAAGCATGTGCGAGCGAATAAATGTCTGCGACGCACGCCAGAGGTCAAGTTTCTGCTTGACTAGACACCACACAGATATGGAGAGCTTTTGAAATTCATTGGAGGTGTCAAGGCATTCCGATGTAAGGGGCAGAAATCTCATTCGATTGCATGGCATTTCGCACAAGTATAACATTCTTAGCGAGGTATTTACACGAGCACAAATGTGAGACATGGATTACATTTCTTTTGTATAGTCTGCATATAATATTATTCATTTCTTGCCTTTTTGTCATCGATTTATCGCTTTGATGTTGCTTGCAACAAGTGCATCACTGCGCAACCTAAACAGCTGGCAGCACCGACCTCAACTAATCGAAACATCGCGAGCATTAGTCTATCGATTGATCGTCTAGAAAAAAACACCCTGTGCTCTGTTTCATTTGATGCACAAGCGCAAATTAAACTTGAAATTGAAAATGTCCACTGCGAACTTAAAGCAAATCTCAGACACGTGTTTAATTAATTTGAAATTTGAGGTCTTGTCTTCGTCTCCCACGCGAACCTTGCGCATAAAACAAACAGGACTCTCAAAACTTTTGGCGTCCAACTGGCGGGCATGAACTTTGCTCGATGGGCTTAACGCAGGAAAAAAATGGGACAAAAAGGGGCAAGGATAAAGTAAATTTGGTTTATTTTTTTTATATTTTCTTTTATTTTTCGACTTATGCGCTTCGACGATTTTATTTGTTTGTGCGCAACTGAGAGCGAGCGAAGAAGAACCCTTTTCAATCAAATTAGCCGCAGCAAACGGGACGCTCAATCATTTTGAACGGCAGCTGATAAAATTGAAAGAACTACAAGATTAACGCAGAAAAGAGCACAGTGCAAACACAGAACCACACAATGAGGCATAGAGGGGTTGGAGGGGTAGTTTGCGGCCCCAGTGCGCTTGTTGTGTTAACTGGGCTATAAAATTGAAATATAGTCTAGCTTCGCATTGTTTGTAGGCCAATTGCAGTTGTCCTACCTGAATGAGAAGACAGACAAGAGTTATTACAATCAAAATAAGTATGAAGAGATTTTTTTTTTTTTTTTGGAACGCACAAATAATCGATAAATGCTTGAAAATCGTGCATAAAACCTTAAAGATTGCCAAATGATTTAAAGAGAAAGCTGCAAACACTTTTTAGCTCACAAGAATATTACGAGCCGCTCGTTAAGGTTTAAGATGCTATATAATGGTATATTGGTGGCGATGTTCAAAGAGTACTTGGCGCACTTTATTATTGAGCACTTCTTGGCTGAGACAATGTGGTTTTCATATCGAAAACATGAGCTTTACTTTAATCTCAGTTTCCAACTCAAATTGTGCGCGTTATTGCAGTTCCCGCCCGTCTGGCGTTCTTAAGCGTTGCCTGTCATTAAGTCATCGTTCGATTCCCTGCGTTCGCGCCGGATGTGACTGCCAGACGGGTAGTAGTACTCCATGGGGTAAAGTTCACACAACTTGACAACTTGTCGCCAGAAAACTATTAATGGGTGGGCAAGTGACGCCTTCGTGGGCGGCAACTCCCGCCGGGAGCTGCGTGTATTGCGCTAAGAAGTTGACAAGCCCGACTTCGCTGCCTGATGGCTGCAACTGCCAAATCATCTGCCCACGCATTTGACAGCTGCTGCTTGAAGAAGCCGAGCAGGGGCATGGACTCCGACAGCTGCAATGATGACAATTCAAATCCCGACGACAGAGGGTGCCTCCTTGACAACTTTTGCCAAGTTTGTTCAAGTTTTGCTAGACTTGGAATTGGAGTTGAGTTTGGTTCGCCCAGTTCCGTTTCCACTCGGCTGCATGCAAAATAATGACAAATTATTGTGGTACTAGAGGGAGAGAAGGAGAGAGAGCAAGAGCAAGACAGACCATCGACTGGCCAAGTGAGCGTTTACGTACGTGTTTGCGGATTCCTCGCTAGAATCGCTTCGTTACTCTCCAGACGGAGTATTCCCCTTATTTGGTTTTAAGCATTTGAGTTATGGCATTTTGGTCCAAACGGAAGCACGTTCCATGAACATGTTAATAAAACCTAATACATGCATATTTGTGCTCGAGAACAATATATTTGTATAATATATGTATTTTGCCTGTGGCTTATCGTAATACCTGGCTAAAGCTTCTAAAAAGGCTCTTTGGATTTGCGTTTATTTATTAATTGTAACAATATGTGTGCAGCTTGTTCTTTTTTTATTTACTGAATATTGAATTGATTAGAAAACAATCTATAAATATTAAATAAAAATCTTAATTTAGATATAACAAATTTTAAAGGCAAAGAAACTTAAGTTTCTAACATTCAAATGGGACCAACTGCATTTGGTCGCGAGCCCAGCACGTATTATATACTGCAGTGAAGTTTATTTCAAGGGTTTCTAGAAGCCCAAGCACCAGATGACTGCCAAAAACTCATACACACTCACACACACACAGGCACATGAAAGGACCTCAACTGTCGAGGTCAAAGACACGCACGAAATGAATTATGTACTCGAGAATGGTTCAGTTTGCGCTGTTACACAAACCGAATAGATGTGAAATAAACAAAAGAGAATGTGGCGCAAAGGAAGAAATAAAAAGAAAACTGAGAAGTGACAAAAAAATGTCTGAAGTATGAAATTTTTTCGATTTAAATTGTAAAAGAAATTGCGCGATTCTCGTCTTGAAGCTGTCAGCGACAGCGGCAGACGGAGAATAGATTAAAATATCGAAGCAGGCGAGGATGTAACAGACAATTGGGGACACACGCATACACCTGCACACACACACACTCACACACATACACAGGTGTGTAACGGCTAAAAAAGAATCGGTTGACTGTTGCATACGCTTAGGAAGCAGGTGGACAAATTGCCCATTCTCCCGCCTTCCCCTCGCCGCATGCAACAGTTTTTTGTTTGCACCTCCAACTACCACTACGACAGAGCGAGATGGAAGTTGTCATTTGCATATTGCAGCAGAAAGGGGCACAAATATCCCGTCGCTTATGTCACAACGATATCAACGGATCGAACGAGGATTCTGTCCGCAGGCAGCCAACCGGCCAGGAGAGTGACACCTGCCTCCCCTTCCGTTAAGTTTGCTACAACAATCGAAGTTTATGCGGTGCGGGCAATAGTAACCAAAAGCACAAACTGACTGACTGGCGAATACCCTGAAGCTGGCCTAATTTCTTTGTAATCAATCAAATAATTGATTATACAATTAATTATAATGTACGTAAGTAGAAAATTTTATTGCGATATCGATATAAAAATATTAAAATCATGCAGATCAAGGCCTATTTGCAATCCTTTTACCATTTACAGGGTGTTGTCAGGCCAATCGTAGGCCTTAGAGGCCATCAAAATACGATGGCAGCCCTTTTCGTGCTACCGCAATTTATTGGACTGCGCAAACATTTGATTTTGACGGGGGTCCCGCATTCCGTTGACATTCGAAATTGGATGCGACATTATGCAGAGCAGCTGATCCACCTCAAAATGTTTGAGTCGCGACTTATTGAAAGAATACTGAAATAATAAAGTTTAAAAAAAAAGTGGACTCACAATTATTTATAAAGAAAATTAAGGGGGTTAGTGAGGTTGGAAAACGTTGCGAGGATGGCTAATTTCCATAACATTTCGACATGATTTTTAGTCTACAATAAAAATATCTATATCTAACTTACGTTATTTGCTTGAATTTGGTTAAACGGTGAGTGTCCAAGCTAGCGGGGTTCTTGTACTCGCTGAGTTTGCCTCTGCTCCTTTCGTTCAGAGTGGAGCAAGCTTCGTCAATTTATCAGGTTCATGCACACGATAAAATCGTTGGCATTTGAAAGAAAGCTGAAATTAAATAATTATAGAAGCATTTATAAAATTTATTAATCAGTATGAGATTAGTTAAGTTTTAGTTTAGCTTAGCTTTCATAAATAAACTCTGCTACGATATGTTTTAACGCTTTTAAAAAAACTCACCTGCTGCCTGTAGTCTTCAGCAAAGCTTACGCGCGCTTGACAACCCTGATTACCAACAACAACAGCCAACTGGCCATGTCTTGGTCTAAGCTACCACGCGCTGAGCGCGAGTTTAAGTTTAAACTCTCTCAGTCTTGCTCTCGCTCTCTCTGTCTCTCTTTTGCTGTGTCTTGCACTTGTTTGAGCTGGAAACGTGTTTTGGCCACTCTGTTTCTTCGCTCAGTCGCTGTTCGCCGCCATTCTTCGGTCTCAGTTCAATTCGAAACGCGTCTCACTTTGGTTGTTGTCCACGGTTCAATTTCGTTTCCGTCTTAGTCTTGGCCAGAAGACCAGGCAAAGCTAACTAGCGAAGCGCTGATTTCTGTAGGTGCGCGATTTCTGTGTGTGTATTTGTGTGCGCGAGTATCGAGGAGCAAGTGCGTCCGCCCGCTCGGTGGGCCGTCGTTGAACGGTTTTCGGGGCTTCAATTTGTAATTCGGTTTGTTGTTTCTTTCTTTCGTTTTTGTCGCTTTTTACGTATGCAGAACGCGTAAATTCGCATTACGACGGATCATCCAACGTCATAAAAGTGATACCTACACAAACTGGACAATCACCCCCTGTCTACCTCTTCCCCCCCCCCTTTCAACACTCTTGCATTAACAGTTCAGTCATTCGGTCATTAACTGCTCTTTTTATTGTTGTTGTTGTTGCTGTGACTGTGATTACTGTTGATTTCGAATTTGTTGTGTCGCACTGTTTGCTGTTTGGTCTGGTCGCTTCCAGCGCTTTTACTTGTGCATGTGAAAAATTTCACTTTGCATTGGAAATCAAGTTTTCGGCTCCACATGCAATTCGCGCTGTGTGGTCACTGTGCGTGCCGTAGTTGTACGTTTTTGCCTCACTGCACTCGTTAGCCAATTACGCGTCCGTTCTTAAGCGGGGTAAATTAGCATAAAACTAACACTGTAGGCGAGTGGGCTGACCTCCAGTTAGAAACTACTGCCAAGAATATGCATTAAAATTTATTAATTAAATACAGAAAAAACATAATAATTAAAAACTCGCTAAAGAGCGAGTCGTAAATACCGAAGGCCGATAAACGATAGACGATAATCGCAGGGGCCGGAGGTGGGGCAACACTTTAAGCAAGTGTTGTTGTAAGAAATCTATTTCGATAATTGACAAAAGTCGCTTCGATAATTCGCTACTAGAAATAGCAATGACAACAGCAGATCGAAGCATTTAAATGCAAAAAATGTGAAGAGAAAAAACCGCGCATAAATAATTTGTAAATAACAAACAAAATGAGCTAACGCTCTGCGCAAAATTGTTGTTAAAAAGCAAACCGTGAGTGAGACGCATTCAAGGTGAATCTTGCCATTATATTTTTTGACAAAGCAGGTGAAAATTTATGGCCAAAATCTCCGTCAAACAAAGTTAATTAAAAAGCGCAATAAATTAATAAATCTGTAATTTTAATAGAAAATCAAACCTGCTGTCGATCGTTTCGAAGTCGAAATATTTTAAGCAACTCTGACTAAGAAGGTTCTGAAAGATCTATTACTTACCTTTCTACTATAATCCACTTTCCTAATAAATATTTTATTATAAATCCATATATCGTTTTATATATATTAACTACCCGTTAGATCCACATTTCCGATTATGGTGTGATCTACTCACACACAATTCTAAATATTCATCATACGCCACGTGGCCTTGAACCTCTTAAAACAAAAGAAGACAAAAACAAACAACAATAAAATCGAAAAAACCAAATCGCAGTATTATTAATTACATTTTAACGGTAACTCAATCGAGCTGTTAGCCAATAATTCAAGAGTTTTTTACGTGTATTTTTGCATAGGAGTAACAAACCAGTTTGGCAACTCAAGATTCGAAATTCGGTGCAAATGTGCTGCAAACGCCGCAAAGTGATATAAAACAAAATGCAAATACTGAGCAACGCCAGATAAATTGCTAATAATTTACAAATTGAAAGCTTAACAAACTAAGCGAAACAACAACAGAAACGACAACAAGTTACAAGCGAGACGCCGCGAGTTGAGAAACCCAAAACACCTTTTTGGATACTCGTATCTCAAAATCCCCCCGAAAAAATGCCTGTCAAGCCGCAGCTGACAACGCCGGCGTGGAGCCGCAGCGTCTTCATCGCCGCCGCCGCTGTCTTCTGCTGCGTCAGCGTCAGCGCACAAGGTGAGTGAGTTTTACATGCGGGGTTTTTATTATTATGCTTTATTATGGTTTGTACATTTGTTTGTACACAACAACTATACGAACAAAATTAAAATTGAATTTCCAAAATCTTGCGGCTTTTAGTCATATTTTTGTCGCAGTTATTACCGCCGTTAATTTGCCTCTTGTTGCTCGTTGTTGTTATTCCATTATGTTTGTTGTCTTCTTATCTTGGTCTTCATTTAAACCAGAAGAGCCGAAGACCATCGTGATTCACTCTTCATGCTAATTTATCTTGATGCTGCCGGCTGCGGCTGCGGCTGCTTGTAAGCCCTGAGATCTTCTGCCTCAGCCGGAACTTAGCCGAGGTCTGAGCCGCTGCTGAGGCTCAAGAGCGAGTGATATGACACAATAAATGCGTGTGTTCGAAAAGTGTTAAATCGTGTGAGCTGTGGTTTTGTCACGAACAAGGAGAATAAGTAGAGGAAGAACAAACGGAAAGAAAGAGAACGCAATAATAAGCCTAAATAAAAATATAACACGTACTTCCGCGAGTTGCTTCTAATCTTGGCATTAATTGTAAATAAAAGTTTTGTGTTTTCAATCGTGAAGACATTTGGAAATAAAAAACTACAAGCACTCCACCTACACTGCATGCATGTTTACACCTCTCTCTCTCTCTCTCTCTTTCGCTCCCATTGCTTTTTTTCCAGGCAAATCTTACCGTTGCTTGTGCTCATTCTTGGCATGCATTTATTGCGGCTGCAGTAAACTGACTTCGTTTTAAAATGTGTTAAAATGTCACCGTGTCAATTAAGTGTTACACCCTGTGCTTAAGCTCACAGCACAAGTGTGTAAGCACTTAAGCAAATATTTAAGTGGGCAACCGCACAAATATTGGCATAGCGGTTAAATGCGCATACAAAGGCGTCCTTAATGCGCATACATACACATACATACATACGAAAACATTAATTTTTAAATAGTGACTCTGTCCCAGTAGAATGCCTTGTCTTGTAAATTCTGCAGTCGATATTTACATACATATATCGATAAAAAGTCGAAGCTTTCTCACGATAGTAACGCATCTTAGGAAATACTTGTATGCAGACTGATGTAGATAAATTATATTTTAAATACATGTATTTTAGCTGTACTAGGTACAGGTTTAATCATGATGATATCCATACACACAATTTTAGCTACACGCGACCCTTACATAATATTCGACTAATTGACAAATGCAAATTAAACAAATCAGCATGATGCCTAAAAACGAGCATATTTAATCAATAGAAAACAAAGCGAAACTAACAAAATGCAAACACACAGCTAGACAAATTAAAATCCAAAATCTTACGTAACAACTTCGCAGCGAAAACAAACTAAGCCTGATAAAACCTTTCTACCAAAATTTAATACCGCAACGAAAAGCCAATAGCGTGGACCCCGCCAAATGAATTTAAATAAAAATTGAAAAAAACCAACAACAATTAAGGCTATGGCAATGTTGTCAAACAAAAACAATGCTAATAAAATTAACTTACTAATGAAGATGATGATCATGCCGTAAACACAGAGGCATATAGTCAAAATCAAGAAATACAACTCTGAAAAAATCTACATTCATTTCATATGCAGACATTTTGTCGCGCGTGTATGCATGTGTGTGCGTGTGTGTATGTGTCAATAAGAAAACAAGTTTCTGGGCGCATTTCTGCCAACAACTATGCAAATTAAATACTAAATATGTATTGTCCAACCGAACTGTCTATAGAGAGTTGATATTTTGTAACAATCATACAGAAAAGAAAAAAAAATGAAAGTGACTCGCTCGCTCATGTGTTGACTTTGAAAACCCTTGATGTCGCCCTTGTCGCTCTCGTCGCGACGGCATTTCACTTTTCTTTCTAGCCTTGTGTCAGGTTGTAAATTTTTATCAAATTAAAATATATGTATGTGTGTGCGTGCAAGTGTATGCACAAGCGAACCATCAACAATGCGATAAATAGAGATGGCACTACCGATATGCTGCTGCCTCGTGAAAGCAAGTGAAAGAAATGCGCAAGTTGCCCCACAGGTTTGCGCACTAAACGTAACAACGTATGCCTCACGGGTTTGACTGGATTCGGGCAAACTGTCACACACGACTTTTCGGTTGATAAACAAGTCTAGTGGTCGACCGAGCGCGACGCATGTTTTGCTCTCATTCATCAAACATAGCAGTCTATATAAATGCATGTATGTATGTCTGTATGTCTATATACAAAAAATACAACATATGTATGTTTTCTTTGCGTACTTAAGTAATTAGTAACGGGTTTTCTTTATTTTTTTCATTTGAAATTAACGCTTTCTGTATTGTAATCATGAGAAATCTGCCAATGACATTGTCCCTGGCATGTGTATGTAAAATACACCTCGATATGAGCATTATTTCAGGGAAAAGTACAATTAAGATACAACCATTGTGGCAACATGTAATTTTTACTGCAAAATGAAGCACAGGTGAAGCATAGAAATCAACACACTAGCATTGGCCAATTAAAATACTTGCATTTTCACATTATTTCCGCTTTATAGTCACCTGCAGTTCAGCTTTAGCTGAAGCACGAAAAACGAGTTTAAAAACTCGATCAAAACATACCTGAAGTGGTGCACAAGCAGCACCTTTTACATACAAACACACTTAAGAAATATGAAAAAATCAAAGAGGGCACACATGATTTGAAAAGCATTTCCTATTCAATGCAGTCTGTTGATGCTGTGCACCACAGTGTAACAAATATTATTACACTTTGCTGCGGACTATCCTGGGCTTTAAATTGTTTTGTGCATGCAGCTATCGACTTTGTTATCGATAGATGTTAGCTTGACAGGTCTGGCATCCCCATTTTACGCTTCTATTACTGGCACAGAGTTGTTCTGCAAATTTGACAATACCCGCGTGCAGTGGACAATTAAAAGAACCTTCCATTCTTATGCTGGCATATTTAAATAAAATCAAAGGTAAAATACATAGCTCTTTTTGTGTTTTTAAGAGATCATATTTACTCAATCATTCATTGCTCTGCTCTCCGTTGGAAGTTGTAAAATCAAAAGCAAACCATACTTGTCAAAGTGCGACACTTTGTTGTTGTAGACAAATAGGACGCCTATTTGAAATCGACAATTTTGTTGTTACCCATTTGAAATGGCTGAATGCAATTCCCGCAACGGGCCTCCGAATGGTTTTGGCAAAAGAAAGTCGGGTAATGCAACTGCCGGTGGCGGAAAAAAGGCCAAAAGGATTAAAGGAAAGACCAACAACAACAAGAATAATAACAATACGCCACTTGTCAATCCGAAATCAACTGATCTGGAAGGTACACACTTGGTGGAGAAAATATTGAGGAAGCGCTACGTCAACGGTCGCCCCCAATTGTTATTGAAATGGCAAGACTATCCAGAATCGGAGAGTACATGGGAGCCCATCGAGAATTTGAGTGGCGCATGCATGGGAATGTTGGCTGACTTTGAGGCCGCATTATTTGCGGCGCAATGCGAGAAAAGGACTCAGTCGGGTAAACATCAACAGAATAATTCAGGTAACAAAGCGAAGCCAGGTCAGCTCAAGTCACCAAAAGCAGCAATAAAAAGAGGAAATCGAAAATCCTTTGTTAAAACTTACTCGCCAAAAAGGAATAAACAAATGAAGCAGAAAAACAGCCCAAAGAGCAGTGATAGCAGCACCAGCAGCAGCAGCAGTAGCTTTTGCAGTAGCAGTACTAGCGGAAGCAGCAGTAGCAGCGATAGCAGCAGCTCCAGCAGTAGCAGTGACAGCTCCAGCTCTTCCGAAGACGGTGCTCCGAAGTCTAAGCAGAAGCCGAGCGCAAAGCTTCTAATGCCGTATCAACGCAACGTAAACATTTCAAATTTGGCGAGCAACAACAACAACGTTCACTTGCTTCATAACCTAAACCTTAGCAGCGATGATGACGATGCTACTGAATCAAATGATGTGGACGTGGGGAGGTCTTCGCCGACGCGCCTTTTGCTTGCGAATGTAAATGGCAAAACATCTATAAGAAACTTGAAGGAACAGGCGCACAGGTGGAAGGACTGGAAAGTAACTAATAAAAGCACTGAGGTGTCATCGGTGCCACAAGTTCCTCAACCCATTACTGCGTCAGAAGATTCAATGTCATTGGGATTGGAGCTTAAACGAAGGGCTAGCCTGGGTCCGTTGAAGCCAGTTGATGCATTGCCAAATACACCAAAGATTTGTCGGAATATCCGCGGGGGTAGAAATGGGCAAGTAAGTATTTGCAGCTCCTAGTGTGACTTATTCAACTGATCTCTCACCTGCTCCTAGATGCCCGGCCCAAGAGTACCCGTGGAGATGAATCAGCTGCCAAGGCAAAGTCCTCAATCTATAAATTTCGCTAATATCAATACCTACAACAACGTGATTCCTAAAAGAGTGAGGGGTTCGCCGAGCACGTGCAATAACCGCGGCATTCCCATATTGCTAGCGACGACCAAGAGTCAGGGGTCCAAGCAAACGACCAGTGGTGCCCAGTCGGGCAGTAGCGATTGCAGCGTAGGCAGTTCCAAAAGTACTGAAATCCCCATTGACGCCTATAGCATGCAATTGGCAAAGTCCGCCGGCTGGGATCATGCACTGCAATTATCGAACAAACCAGCGGGCATTGAACGCGGTCTTGTGCTGGAGAAGATATATAAATCATACAAATTGGAGGGAAAAACGTTTCTAATTGTCAAATGGAAGGGTTTATCTGTGCCCGATGCCGTCTTGCTGAATCGCTTGGTCGAATTATATCCGCACCTAGTGATCGAGTATTTTGAGAAATTGGAATTGCGCACTGAAACCATATAACACGTGAGTTTCCCTCTTCAGAAAGATTTGTCGTTGCTGTTGTTGTCTTAGGTGCTGCCGTAGTTGTTGTTGTAGTTGTGGCTGTTGCTGCTTCTATTGCTGCTGCTGTTGGCCCTGTGCCTATAACCTTAAAGCGTCGCTTCCGTTTGGCACAGCTTCATAACTTTACAGTTCGACGCTCACATTGCCATGGGCCATGAACATTTTGCCAGCGTTTGGGTCAAGATAAATTTGCCGCCAAAAAGCGTCGACATCCGCTCAGTCAGACGATCCGCACGAGACGATGCGACTAGAGTGGCGGTTAAGTCGTAAACTCTTCGGCTTTGGCTGCATCTGCTGTTTTCCGCAGACATCTTTATAAATCATTGATAACGCGAACTTAGCCATTTGACAAATTGCATAGCCCCTTTGCTGGTATCCCTTCACTCTCTCGATGTGCATTTGATTTACGATCACTTAGCATATGAATTATTTTCGCTTAGTTGCGCTGTGCGTGGTGCTAAGCATACATGACTCACTGTACCCTGTGCTGCCATGGAGCGGGGAACGTTTGTTTGCGATCATAAAATATTCGCAAATTGTCTGTCCGCAGCGTTATCTGTTCCCGCAGATCTGTCAAATGATATAGCGCACTCTAATTTCACTAAAACCTACTCAGGCTTTATAAATGTTGCCGTCATTAATAATCAACTAAGGGAACTTATCAACGCGATCGGAATGTTAAAAGAATTTCTGAGTTTTGTTGGGTTAGTTTACTTATATACACAAAATAATAAATTAATAACAGAAACATTATTCGTTTAAAAAAATTAAAGATTTCTTGGGAAAACTATAAGTTTCTCTTAAAATTTTTGTTCTTCAAAGTTTTTGTTTACAATTTAATTTTTTTCCAAATATTTAACTAATTTTGTTGTGGTTTTTCAAAAAGTTTTTTATCAATTTGATTACTTTTTTACTTTGATTTATTAATGTTGTAAAATATTAATTTTTTTTTCTTAGTTACTTTAATTTTGTTTGTAAAACGAAAAATTGTATACGCAGTAGCCACAGTTATTTTATTATTACAGTTTTGTGTCAATGGATCTGGGACTGTAGGTAAACTGAAATCGATTGTTGCCTTGTTTTCTTGTTAGAAACATATCTTAGATTGAATTTGAAATATTTGTTGACAGTTGTCTCAAAGCTATGCAAGCTATGAAGATTTGGTTAAACTTATGAAATTGTATATGCATTTTCTTTAATCTATTTTCTTTATCGCAGTGAGATTTATGGGACAACGTTTTCACTAGCTACACTGCTGGCTTGTTCTTTGCTGAGATCAACGTGCCAGTTATGAGGCTGAGAAGCGACAAACCACCGCTTGACTTGGCGTCTCGTTTTATCGCCGACATCTGGTGACAGCTGGCGACAACAACAACAACATCAACCCACGACGCCTTCGCTTTGAACTCTGCGCCACTTGGCAGAAGATTTATATCTATATCTATTCAATTGTGATGTGTTCATGTGGCCAGACTCAACACCCCCGAGTTCATTGAACTCTGTCCAGCAGCGATTAGGCTGACAAAAATGGCAACTAAAAATGTCTTGAGGTTTTGCTATGGACCAAAGACTTGTTCAGCTGTCGCAACCTTCGTCTGGACCAGACACACCTCACTCTCACAGCGACACATGCTAACTGCTCCCAGTGAGTGAGTGTCTCAATCTGTGGCTAGCAAATGCTTCGCTACTGCCTCGACTAATGTATCCATTAATTGCGCCGATCTGGTTGCCGCGTTGTGCAATTTCAATGTCATTTGTAAACTGTCCGTCCATTTGCTGATTGCGCGTTCAAGCAATTTGCCAAGTTGCTCAGGATTTACCATTAGCTACCATTTTCGTATTATTTTTAGGCCGCATGAGATCTCTCTCATGGGATTTGGAGGCGCGTTGAAGGTTTTGAACAATGTGTAAACTAGTCAAGAGTTTGTAACAATTAAATTAGGCTAAGCCAAAGCTGTGTAAACTATTCAAATGCCTTAGTCAAGGTTGTGCCCAAGTCAGGGCTAGTCTAGTCTAATTTGTTGCCTGGCTTCCAAGAAATCGTTGCGCATTGTAAAGCTTTTTGTATAGTTTCTATACTTTTACGATCGTTACTTTTATTATATAATTTGTATAGCATAGAGTGTCTTGAAAACAGCTAGGTTGTTTAATAATTCCACGCCAAGAACTTTTCGAACAATCGCCTTCCACTTGGCAATTTGCGCGACTTGTGTGTTTGATTTTAATTCCACGCCATAATTTAATCAATTTTCCTTCTTTCCGATTTCTATCGGTTCGTTCTGCTATTATTTCTTATTATTGCTATGCAGTTAGTTTCGCGCTTTGTTTACGATTCCGACATCGACTTCGGGTTGGTTTCTTACTGCTGTTGTTGTTGTTGTTGTCGTTGTTCTCTGCCCAGCCCAGTTGTTTGTTGTTGTTGTTGTTCACTTGGCTATAATTTACAGCAGCAAACAAGTTTTCCATGTTGGCTGTGGTTGCTTTTGCATATAATACCTAAAATGGTGATCGGATTGCAGCTGAAATGCTTCTCGCTCGACATTATGTTTTAACTGCAGCAATATTTATTTCCAGCGAGGTATTCATAGGCCTCCTACAGACCCTAATTAATTGCCAGCAATTTGGAAAATAATTTTTAATTTCCTGGCCAAAGATTTGGAAATTCTTCAAGCATTTTTTTTTTTTTGGCAATAATTTGCATTTAATTTTGCCCCGGCATTTCCCATTGCTGTTTTGGGGCTCTTGTCGGTTCGATTATTATTACAACAACAACAAGGCAACAACAGCAACAGGGGCAACATATATGTATGTAATATCTTGCCGTCTCTCTTGACCATTTTTGGGTGCTTGATGTAATTACGCCCAAAGCGGCCCCAGACGCCATCGGGCGCCCTCATTTATGACGCTTTGCATACAACAGCAACAACAACAACAGCAACAAATCTCGACACACTCGCCTGTCGCTGCTATTGTTGCTGTTGTTGTTGTAGTTGCTGTAATGCAATTTGTTTAACGCTTCGTTTATTACCAAAAACAGCAAACGCATTTGAGGTGCTCCATCATTCACATAGTTGTTGCTGCTACTTGTTGCTGTTGTGTATTTTGGTGTACAACATTTTGTTGAGCATGTTGAATAAAATACAAAATAAACAGTCAACTTTGAAGCAACGAACTGCAGCTACCCCAGTCGGGAGCAAGAAGCTGAGAGCAGTGTGTAAGACTTCACAAGGGAAAGAGTAAGATCCCAGTCAATGCATGATTATGTCATTCCGCCTTCCCATCTCTCTCTTGCTGACCACATCTCCCGCGGGTTGTCCAGCATGTTGTGCGGGTGTGGAGCATTGTTTATTGTCTTGTTAGCTTGATTTAATGAATTCGATTAGGCATTACTTGGAGGTTACTGGGACAACAGCAAACGTTTCGATTGCAATGCAATTGTCTCGGGTACTCGCTTTCCTGCATTTGAATGTGGTTTGAATGATGGATGATGGATGGAAGTGAAATAGAGCGCTCTGCGCTGACACTTGATGCAGCTAATGGAGCTAATGCTCGATTTCTTTGTTACCAACTGGACCGTGTAACTGGGCTAGCATACATTTCTGATAGACGTCTCTATATGACGGATAGATAATAAATATGTTGGTATAATAAAGTAAAAACCAGCACATTGTCCATAAATGGAGTCGTTGCAGTTTCAATGGGGGCTTTTCTTTTTGATACCCCTTTGAAAATGCAGAAAAAAACGTAATTAATTTGTGAAAATCTATCTTCAATCTGTGTAACTGTCCTTACTTGGTTATGATTGTGTGATACTATCAAAAACTCTTGTTTTCTACGCATAAATTGGTCACTCTAATGCATTATTTATCAACGCACGGAAGTGTCTTAATCAATGTGAGTTCCAAATTGTATTGTTTCTAGACTGCATAATAGATATGAACATATGTATGTATTCCGTCTGGGTAGAGACTATACCCTAAGACAATTTGTTCGTGGTTTCATGGGCTCTCTAATGTGCCCCTCATTTGTCTAGCAGGCCGACTGGAAATACTAAGTCTTTCGACCTGGCCTTGACCGTCTAACCTGTGAACTGGCTGTTCGCTTGCTGAGATTTATGGTGTACCTTAATAAGTATAACTGATTGTATCGTAACTCAAAACTCAAGCTATAACAATATACGCTGGAACAATAATAATAATACCGACGATTTTCACCAATTTTATCTGTTCCGTTTCGTGTGTGTGAGAGCGTCGCAAAAGCAAACGACCTTGCTTTGTTTTGTTTTTTCCCCTTTCTGCTGCCTTTTTTTTGCCACGCCCCAGAACTTGTTTATAATAAGCGTGCTCCCTTTTTAATTTCAAGACATTAACTAACTTTATAACTTAACTTTATTATAATACATATATCTTGTTTGTTCCATTTCAGGTAAGTTGAACTTCGGAAAATGAATCACATTGTTGAAGATTGCGGAAAGAGGAACACAAGTTACCATCTCAAATCAGAAAAAATTGGATTCAGAATGCCTTCGTTAAGTTTCCAATGATCGAACTAATTATTTGAGTTGATTCTTGATAATTGCGATTTTAAAGATAATTTAATTAGACATTATAAAAGATTATACATGTATATAGGGAATATGTACAATAACAAGCTTCTTAAACTAGAGACGAATAAAACTGACATTAAACTAGTTAGTTCTTTAGGAGTATAAGTGCCAATATATATAAATTTCTATAATTTTGGTTAGATCACCAAACTGAAACGCGCTGTAAAGCATTTTAAATGTCATTTGCTGTAATTGTAATTTAAAATTGAAAATGAAGGCGAAGATCTCTGCCTCTGGCACGTCTCTCCTTCTCTCGTCGTCGCGTTGTTGACATTTTTGTTTGACTTTTGGAAACATTCCGACAAAGCAACAGCGCCCCGAAATCGGTTCGAGAAATACTACGATATTATTATACCGTTTGTATGGGCAAATGTTTTCGTGTATTCGTTGCACTGCGCTGTTTTTCAGGGTGTGTTTCTGCCTTGCGACCCCATTGATAAAATAAATTTGTATGGTAATTTGCAGACATTGCATTCTTCTGTTGCCTTCTCAGATATACTATGTATATACTGTCTATACAGAGAGGCATGTAAATATGTCAAATGTCTTGAGTCAATTAAAGTGAGCTGCGGGTATTTGCATAGAAATCGCAAGATATTGCATATATTGATACATGTCTGAATTCTTGATTCAATCTGCTGTTTTCTTGAGAACTAAAATCAGTTTAGAATTCTGCATATAATTAGTATAATGACATAATTTATCAACGTTTCGTAAGGGGTATCCAAATGATGTTTAGCTCTACATTGACAATGCCCATCTTTATGCCTGTGCCTCTGTTATTTGCTTAAAACTTTAATTAGTCAGTTAGCTAAGCCCATATCGAGTTACGCCAAGGTATTTACCTCTATCGGCTTGCTGCGCCTACAACTTCCGCAACAACAACTTAAGTTGTATGCAAAACGCTACGCTTCGCGCTTGTGCCATGAGTCAGCAGCAGCAGCTCCATCGACAGCTCAATCTGGGCAATGTGCCCGTGCCACGCCCATTAGTGGGCGGGATAAAGAGAGAGACGTTGCACTGCCTACTGCACACCGAGTCGGGTGCATTGAACGCATTTACTGCGCTCGTTTTGCGTTTCTTTCTTACTCTCGCTCGATTTTCCTCATGCATTTTCGCTTTTCCTTTTAATTGCTGTTTCTTGTGTTGGTTTTCTTTGCTGCATTTGCATCACTGTCTGCTGTTTGCTTTACTTTTCCGCTCACAACTTGTTGCAATTGTGCCACTGTCCAGTCCAGTCCAGTCCAGTTCCAGACTCGATTCGATGCGACCCGTGTCGACGTTAGCGTCTCTTTATGGCTTCCAGTTTCGCCCTGGGCCTTGGCGCAGTCGAGCAGAACGCGCAACGCTTTGATTTCATTTGACAAATGGCCAAAGCCATAAATCATAAAATCAAAAAGAAAACACAAGTTTTGGCAATAAAAGAAAGCGGCGACTGCCCGGAACGGAAGTGTTTGAGCCCGGCTTGGCTTGGCCCAAAGGCAAGTGCCCAATGGGGCAGCGATTGGGCGAAAGTAATTCGCAAATCAAGCGTACAAGGCGACTTAATTTGAACATTTACCTCTCTCTCTCTCTCTCTCTCTATCTGATTATAATGCTCGATGGGCTCGATAAGCGGACCCACCTAAGGAAGCAAGTTTGCTACCGATTTCAATTACATAATATCAGTTATTTCAATGATTACAAGACGATCATGAATTATCGCTCGAGTAGTCTGAAAAGATGAAAACATTTCAGCAAATAGGTCAGTAACCTTTTGTTGGGAGAATCTCATTAATTTAATTATCATATTTACGCTTGAATCTTTTTAAGACATTCTTGTAATTTGCTCTGAGCTCGTTTTTAGTTATTAAGTCGATCCGTTTCACACATTTTACTGAAAACATAATAATAACCATACCATGTTTCATATGATAAATGAACGTGTTCCATTGTTGTCAGAATTTCCCACAATTAGAAGCAGTTTGCGACGTGGTTGGCTTTTGGGTTTCCGAAAATCAGTCGATTAAAATACGATATACAACTGCAAATACTATAAACTTATTCGTATTTGCTGTGACTCACAGTCTGCACCATGTACAATGACTGAGACACCCCGTTGAGGTTGAGTTTGAACCATGGCATAGACGCATGTGCGGTGCGAGGCAAGTGACATAACAAGCGCAAATATTTTGAAAACACGCAAAAGCGTTCGCAGGGCATGGCTCCCCGACCAGGTGTGCCTGCCTCGGCCTGCAGGCAATGGAGTGTGGCCAAATTGATTACAGCTGCCGAATCCTTGACCCATTAAGCGCAGCTTGGCATTTTCGCTTGCCTCATCTCGTCAGCATTTCGGCATTTCCGTCGAACTGCAAAGTTAGCTGCAAATGGCAAAAGAGAAGAAGTTGCCTATTTGCGACGCCCTTAATGCGTTTTTTTTTTCTATACTGTTCAAAAGTTTACACCTTAAACGCTTAAGCACTTTTAGTCTGGCTGCGTTTTTCCATCCAGCTTCAAGGTAAATTGGCGTGCGGTTGGGCGTTTTTTCCTTCCATATCATCGCTGTCACTTGCCACATGCCACTTGCAGTTGAGTTGCAGATGAAAAGTTGCACAATGCTAGAAAAACACAAAAAAAAAACCAACGAATTTTAAGTATTTCCAAATAGATTTGAAATTTCGTATGATTCACGGCGGTACCAAACCGGATATAACAAAAGATTTACGTTTATCGTATTAATGGGTACTTTTTCTTTACCCATCTTCAAGTTGATTCACACTTGGCCTCGTTCTATTTAACACTCTCAGCGCTTCCACTCATCGATTCTTTGGGGAATTTCATTCAAACTCATTCTGCGGGTGCCGCGGTTCCATTTGAATCCAATCTCATCTGTAGCCCGTTTTTTGATTTCTTTCACCAACTTTACGCAACTTTTTGGCCCACGCGCAAAGAAACTCTCTGAGATTATCGTAATTCATAATAATTTACGATTAGATCTTTCAATTGTGATTTTCCGCATAATTTTCGGGTATAGAAACGAACAAAGGAGTGTGCGACGTGGTCGCAAAAGGCCAAAAGTAAAATAGATTTGCGAAAACAAGAGACACAAAAGAGAGGAAGAGAGAGATATACGAATAAACGAAATGTAAGCAGCAAAAATGGTCAATAGTCTTGGCTTAGTTTGTTGCCCATTAAGCCCATGTTGTTGTCTCGCTGGCTGTAGTTGTTGTTGTTGTAATTACAAACGGTATTGTTGTTGTCTGTGATTTATTGTGTGAAGCAAGCAGCCAGGCAGGTTTCCTCCTCCCGGCAGTCGCCTTTGCCAGCTCCCTCATTTGGGTTCTTTCGGCTTTTGTTCTTGTTGAATTTGCATTTCGCTCGCCGTTCGCGGTGGGTGTGTTGTCCATTTAGAGTGGGCGTGGTGTGAGCTCTGCCTAGAAGGCATGCTCGATACGATATGCCCCTTAAGTGGTTCGACACTCGGCATCGCTTTGAGTGTTCGCAATTGGCTTCTTCGACGCGGAACAGTTCATTGCCCCCGTCGTGCCACTGCAGCCCCAAGTGTTTTCTAAGCAAACAACTTGGCACCCGGTGCGCGGCCTGTCGCGCGTCGCGTCAACACCAACCGAGAGAGTGAGAGAGATCCAGCAGCCATCAATCAGCGCGTTGACGGCACCTTCGAGTGCCTACTCGAACGCCCGCGCAGCGATCTTCGACAATGCGACTGCAAAAAGTGAATCAATTCGCGATGCACACAAGTCAAGGACCACAGTTCGTCGCAAAATGCAATTCATTGTCGCCACGTCTGGAAAAGGCAAATGGTTCTCCTCCTGCTGCGCCTTCATCTCCTCCTCTCTGGGTCTCAGATATCTCGCAGATATCTTGACATTTTTATTAAAAATGCTCGCGAACAAAGGGCATATTTTATGCATGCCGTTCGTTAAGTCCAACGGGGCAACTTGGGCAACTGTCCATGCCAAATTGCCCCTCGAATCCGGCTAAAGTGCAGCTGACGTTACTGTTGTTGCCGCCGCTGCTGCTGTTGCTTTTGGGCATCGTTTCCTGCTTAAATGCAACAACAACGGCACAATGCAGTCCATGGACAGCTTAACTGCTCCTGGTCTCGAAGGGAGCTTCACATACGCACACACATTTAGCTATGTATGTTTGTGTGTATATAATTATTTATGGGTAGCCATAATCTCAAGGAAAACAACATTGTATGCCGGTTTCTGAAACTGCGCCTGCAGTTTCAGTTTCTCAGCAAGGCAAAAGGGCAGCGTGGCGAGGTTTGGTAACGAACTTGTTAAATGTTTTTTTTAAACAAGTCGAGCACTGCAATTACACATTTATTATATACAAAAATTTAAGCAGAATTTTGCAAATTGCAACTTTTGCGAAACAGGTATAAAACCAGTGATGTTCGCATACATCGATATTTTCACGGTGATCAGCAACGATGTATCGATAATTGGCAAACTGCAGATTCAGAGCTGCAAAGCAGAAGCTTTTGCGCGACTTGAGCACCGATATTTGCTTCCATCGATACTTTCGATAAAATCAGCAACGGTATAACGATTTTGAATGCAATTTACAAAAGTAAAGATAGACAAACAAAAGAAAAATGACCCTATTTATAAGCAGATAATGTTCCTTTATATTTGCATAGCGTATTACTCAACTTGACGAGCAGAAGAGTCCAAAAACACACATAATTTCCAGTGCGATCCCTGTCTCTCGTTGCACGCCGTGACGAAAGCAACAGCACCAGCAGCGACATCGCCAACGCCAATCTCAGTAGCAACAAAAACAACATCAGAGCAGCATCCAAAGAGTTGACTAAGTACTGCTGTTGCGCCATTTGAAGTACGCGGCGCACTCGGAGTGGCAGCCAGACACAAAACAGTTCTATTACTTAATACACTACGCTAATGCGAACAATGCCGCGGCACGAAGACTTGCCAACGTGGATGCGGACGTGGTGCAGGCAGTGCATTCACTCGCGGGCGCACACACACGATCCTCCACAATCCGCCAGCGAAGTTTTCAAAGCGAGGCATTCAATCAGCCACGACTGCCAAGACCTGCATTAGAAAGGCGACATGGCGCAAAAGGCGACTTGACTCTTGCAATTGCAGTTGAAATTGGAGTCTCAGTCGGAGTTGGAGGTAGGCGTCTCTCGTAGAGGGTTAACCGTTTTTTCACACCTAGAACCGCACGTTTTTGGCCAACAGCTGCGTGCCACAGTTTTTTTGTTAGCCGTCGAATGGCTTGATATACCTCGGATTGATATACCTTAAGCCACTTACAGCTTTTGGTGGCACTTTTTGTGCGGTTCTGGTCGGGTTCCAAGCCATGCTGTGTCTAATGAGCTCAGTTTGTTCGCTGCCTGAATAGTAATTTAAGTGTTTTAAACGGCAACTTTCAGTTTATTGAAGCCGTGTTCTCTTGGAATTGGAGCAGAAATTTGTTTTCTACTCGAATATTTAATGCGGAGCGAGTGGGAAAATGTTGTTTTGGGAAAATTCTTTGCATTCAAGTCGGGAACTGTTATCTGCGTAACAGCATAGATTGTTTTAAAATGTGTTAAAAAAGTTTTTATGACATCAAAGGTTTCAATGTGGTGCGGTTCGTTTTTCTATTTTGATTTAAGCCCAGAGTTGCATATTCGGTTTAGATTTAGTTCCATTGAACTGATTTGTTAAGCGAATAAAGGAACTTTATCCCTGAAAGGAACGAATATCGACAGCTCAAAAAACTTATGAAGTTGGCTGCGATTGATACTATTGTGCTTAAACGATTTCTATCGATACTTAATGCTTACTGAAATTAAGAAGGAAACTTGTTAACAAGCGCATAAACTTAACAAAATTGGAGACAATTCTTGGAAGCTAACAAAAATCCCACCAATTTTCAACGACATTTGGCTAGAGTCCTTGCATAAATTGAGATTTGAGAACTTAATTGTTTGGTTTCGGCACGGTTCGGCTCGGAACCCGTCGAATCTGCGAATCTGAATCTATAGTTGAATTTCTGTTTGCTCAACAATTTGCTCTATTATTGGCCACAATTTATTGCCACACGGCGTAGCCAAGCCCAGCGCAATACCAATACTAATGCGGGGGACTGCAGCGCACTCCCCTTTCGAACTCCTCGCATTAGTATTCGGGTTCCAGTTTGTGGGGGCTAACTCCGACTTCGTTTGCGCGAAACTCGTTTGCATTTGCGCTCGTAATTTACTTTTAATATTTGCAATATACTTTTTACTTGATTTTCGCCTGCCTTTATTAGAGCAACTTGCAGAGCACGCTCAGCGAATTACATAAACCAAATCGCTGGAGAGCGTACACAAGCAAAACGAACCAAAAACAAACCGAAATCGCACCTCGCAATCAAAACAAAAAGTCATGGCACGAGCAGACAGCGTCGAAGAAGACGCCAAACAGAGAAAGAGGAGCAGCTAGAGGTGAGGGTAGAAACGAAGTGCGAAGCACAAATCAAACATCAAATAATTGATAGAATATTGATGATGGTTAACTGCAGCCAGTCGACAAGCCAAACGATCCCAAATGATCCCAGGCAAATGCAAAACATCGTCGGCCTTTCACCCGCTGCGGGCTGCGACGTTGACCCAGCACGAGCCTCGAACGAAGGGACCGACGTACCGATTCCAACTTGAATCGTGACTCAAATTCAGTCATGGAACAAAGGCGGTGTGCAAGGGGGTAGCTGAACTTCCCTTGCCACCCCCCGTTCGGCCCTCTGTGGACATTGCCACCCGCACGCGCACTGTGCTGTGTTTGTATTGAACCAGTTTCTACTGGCCACAGCCGCCGCTGGCTTCCAACGTGTTGCGGGAGTGGTAATCGAAAACCGGCTAAAGAATTTCCAGCTAAGAAGTTTTCCATGTTCATTTGCCATTTACGGAGAGACACAATGGAAACCCGAGCTCCAGCTTGGGCATTGCATAAGAGTCTAAGTTCGCTTTTTCACTCCATTTGGCATTCGTTTTGGGACTCCATTGGAGAGGTTAAATATCGTTATTCTCCATCAAATCTTAGGACAAACAAAGTAATATAACTTAATATGTTACGTATTCTCCTTCTTTCCTAGTTATCAATTGAGCGTTAACCCCATTTAGTCCGGTGCAATTCGATCATTGATCATGCTGCTGCTTCGCCCATGCGATGAGTTTTAATTTCGGTGGAAAAGAAAACCTGACGAAAATGATCGAATCGAGCACAGTCCAACCAAATTTCACTTTCGTTCGGGGCCTTTCTTTCTCCAAAATTCATTCATTCATTTATTCCGCTGCTCTTCGCAGTGACCCTCAAGCGTTACGTAAGTTCCCGCTTAAGCCACGCCCAGTAGTCGCTGCTGTTGTTATTGTAGTTGCCGCATCTGAGAGCTATAAAATTGTATATTATTCCAAGGTAAATGGTTAACAAATTTATACGCTTTTCTCTGGGTGCCCAAAAGTGATTCAATCCAATTCATTCGCTTCCTCTTTGGAGTATTATGTCAAGCAACTGGTGGAATTTAGGAATACATTATCTGAAACACCTTTTGAGGGGTTTGTTCAGTTTCTTAGCTTTCCCACAGGCCATTGGGAAATTAATATTTATCTAAGTTATTAACTTGGCTTGTGCAGGAAATCGAGACCCACCGATGTGGCTCTAGAATGTGGTCGAGAGTGAAAAGTTGTTGAAAGCCTTTGACAAAATACTTGATCGGTAACTGGTCAACACACCCTCGAGGCGAAGTCAAGTGTCAGTTCTGTAATTGCCTTAGACACAATTAAGGCCAAATAATCGTCACAGTCAGAGTCGGGCTTGATCCATGGCACGACTCATAAACAGGTTCTACGTCGCGACGTTGCAGTTTTAGAATGTTGCGAACGCGTTTCTCTTGTGGCTGTGCGGGTGTTAGCCGCGTTCCATTTCCAGGTTCAATTGGTTCTTCAACCTTGAAGTGCTATGCAAAATGATTGATTAGCATTTCTTGCAGACCAAAACACGGATATTATGTAGGTATGTTCGCGGAACAGATCAACAAATTGCTGCGAGGCCTTTAAACTGGTTCAAAAAAAAAAAAAAATTTTCTAGCAAAATATGTAGTAAACAGTGCAACAGATTCAAAAAGTTATGTATATACTATATGTTTTGAGAAAAAACTAAGATCTAAGACAACAAGTACGCAATAACCAAATTTGGTAAAGACTGAGTAGCTTAATATCTTGGTCACGCCCATTTCCGACCTCCATTGATACAGTACATTTGGTTTATGGTATTTTAGGTTTATATAATAGGTTCGTTTTCGTTTTTTCTATATTTCAAATCTCTTTTGACTTGAAACAAAAAAAAATGAAAAACATTGTACTTATCAAGCTAGCTACTGGGTAACTGTTAGTCGAGTGCACTCGACTTTTCGCACCTGCTGCTGCCGTTTGTTATTATATTTACCTAGTATTATTTGCATAGGCAACGCGACGAAGAAAATCGCAAGTTGTTGAGCAAGTCAACAGAAATTTTCGGTCAATAGGCGAACAAGTCTAACTGGGTGGGCAGCCAAGTGGGTAGCTACTGCCTGGCGCTGTGGCAGACCGATAATTGTAGCTGTTGCGCCCCAGGTGGTTTTTCAATTGACGCTACTAACCTGGTATAAGCTGAATCCCCGCTCAGGATGAAAAGCTCAGTTGCAAATACCAAATAAAGTTATAAATATTATGAGACTATATATAAATATTGAGGGTAGCAAGTAAATTCTTAGCCTAAAAACCGCTAACTGTATTGCCTGCTGCCAGCGGTAAATGCTACTGAGCTTTGTGTGAAAATTTACAGCTAAACCTAATATACGGTTTATTTAGTGCGCTGCCCGAAATTTGCATTTGCCACATACTAAGCTCCCCTTACACCTTCGCCACGTTCCCTTAGCGTGGTAGCCCGCTGTTTGTCCAAGCTAAACAATAGCCGAAACAGCGGGCTAACCAAAACAGCTGGCGATTTGCCATGCAACACATTAGGGTTGTGTCTAGCTGCTGCTGCTGCTGCTGTAGTAGTCGTTGTTGTAGCACTAGTTGTAGTAAAAGTTGTTGTTGTTGTTTCTCTTGTAGCTGTTTCTCATTTTTGTAGCTTTGGTTTTGGCTGCTCGCGCGCTTTGCGCTTTGCGCCCAGTTTCGTTTTTAGCGTTTACTTTGTGTAACAAGTTTGCATATGCGATTAACAAACAACACAGCATGCATTAGTAAATATAATTATAGCACTCTGAAAAAGCAACAACAGCAACAGCAGCAGCGTGGAATGCTGCGAGTGATGCAAGAAGCGCACCTCGAAATTCTACAGCCAAAAGCGAAAGACTTAGGCGACGAACGTGCGTAGGCTTCGGCTTACATTACCGACTTCCGTGGGCGCACATATGTTTCTGTACGTGTATGGTCCAAATTTTCAGCTGACTCACTTTTCTCTCTCTCTCTCTCTTTCTTTCCTCTTTGTTCTCCAGCATCATTGCCATGCCCCATTCTGCTTCTTCTACTCTTGACATTGACCTTCAGCGACGCATTATTATTTTCTAATTAGCAGCAGCCCCAGGCTTCCAGACAAGGCAGAGGCAGAGGCAGTGGGAGGGAAAGAGCGAGAGAAGAAGTAAAACTAACTTGTTGTCCACTTCTTGTGTTTGCCTATTCAGTTATTACGATCGCGAGACAGTTCGCAGTTCTCTGCATTGTTCTCTTTGTTCAAGTTGATATCTTTGATTTTCGCGTGTCTCTTTTGTGGCACTTTTCGGGGTTCTGTCACCCCGGCTGAAGTCCATTAAAAAGGCGAGTAAATTAAATGAAATTATCTGTCTATTTTTCGAACTGGGCGTGGCATGATGTCACACAACACGTTGGAAGTAGAATTTCAGGTCTCCCATTATAGCTATGATGACATTCAGATATGGAGATATGTATATGTTGGCACGACTAGAGATGGGTAACTTCTATTAGAGAGAAAATGCAGCAACATTTCGTGCAATATATCGGCAAATCTTTTCGTTTCATTATTTATATCGATATTTGTTGTTATCAATACCGATATTTTTCTACCGGCTGCCATCTCTAGGCATAGCAGCTGCACGATGGCGGAATTTTAATTAGTTTACTCTAATCCAATTCCAATTGTTCTCATGTTTAGCCGAAAAATGATTAAAGAAATATTTACATAGAGAGAGACAATCGCAAACAGTCTGACAGTCTTGTTGACTTAACACGCTTTTCAGTGGCTCCAAAACTGTTGCACGAGCTGCAGCTCGACGACCTTCAATCGCGTTGAAGATGAAGAAGAAGCAACGGCACAAAAACTTGATTAAAGTTAAGAAAATTTAAAGTTCAACTTGTTGCGTCTTCTTCTTACCAGGTGCTGCTGCTGTTGTTGTTGTTATTGCACTTCTGAATGGCTTTTCGCATTGGCCTCTTGACATTTCGCACGGGCAGCAGCAACAGCAACAGGGAGACAACTAAAGAAAGAGCTGATTGAGGCGGTTATTCATGCGTTTTTTTGTGCAATTTCAAAAAGTAACCCACAGCTGGCAGGCATTGTACGCAGCTTCCCAGTAAAATGACCTGCCCAATCCGCTCCAGAAGTGAATCCAAGAAAGATACCATATCAGCTGCAACGGCAAGTTTGGAATTCTCGACGTCGCGACGTTGCTGCAAAACTGTAAATGTCAAACTGCCGACGCAGGCGCGACTCCCACCCGCACAGTGGTGTAAACTCAATGAGATTGATGTATCTAATTCAAAATATTCAAAATTAACCTCGTGACTCGTAACTGAACAAGTTTTCTTCATTGTTCTTTTTGCAGTCTTAATAGTTTTTTTTTTGCAAAATTCTCTACCGCTTGCTGCACACTGTGCAACGCTGGCGTCGCTGTCTCCGCGACGCTGAAAATGGCTTGAGCCTGCCTTATTGTATGGCGCTCGCTTTGGGCCAAATGCCAAATGCGCTGCGGATTGGGAGACAACACTTGACTAAAGGCCGCGTGCGGCAAAGTTGAAACAATTTTGCGTGCAACTATTATAGGCATTGTTGGCGCTACGGACACTGCCAATTGCAGAACTTAGCTTCCTAAAATGTTTAAACAGTTCTATTTTTAATCGTACACAAAATGTATGAGAAATTAGCATGAATATCAAGTTCAATAATATTTTGAGTCGAATTGTGGAAAATAGCAAACATACACTCTACGCAAACTAACGGTAATTCCATCTGTAAATTTTGCTCAGTTAAACAGTTTAGTTTTTCGTAGCACATTTAAAATTCAAACAGTAAGCTCGCTCAATCATTACAATAAATTCCAAGACGATCGATCGATCGATAGACCCACATTGACCCATTTATGCGAAGGTTGTCTTCGAATTTTGCGTTCTACCTAGGAATATACGCAAAATAGATTTGCCTACATATGTATGTACAGTGTATGTGTATGTTAGTTGTGTATGTGTCACGACACCGTCGATTTTGATAGTTTTTCAATTTTAGGTCGTGTGTGCGTGGAATAATAATATAAACTTGTCTCGTTATTCTCAAAATTTGAGTAACACGATTACAGCAACATATTTATTTATTATGAATTATTCTGTCTTGCAATATATCTGTATTGCGTGCTAAAAAAATATTTCAAAATTGTATTCAATCACGTCAGAACTGCAATGCCCACTTATGTAACGGAACAATAGTGCAGTGTCAACGGCAGAGGAGATTGAACGATTTGATCTACCTTCAATTGCGGATTAGAGTTACCGGCTTGAAATAACACGGCAACTCTTGCCCAAGCGCAGAAGGCTAACGGTAAATATAAAATGCAAGGCCTAAAAATGAAGTTTTTCTATTGAAATAAAATTGCTCCCGGGCAGTTTCGATCCACCTAAAACCCCTGAAAAGTTTCTCCAGGTGACAGGCAATTCTACGCACGCAGCCACCGCCGAAACCATATACTGTTTGCTTAACATACACCAGTTGTTCTCGTTCTAAAATTAGAACGCAAAGCAAGCAGTGCAGAAGCAATCGCCAAGCAGTGTTCAATCTACCTTGACATAGTAAAGCATGGACACACGTTGTCGTATACTTGTATTGTTAATAACATTTCCTGACGTTGATTTTCATCAATTAATCATTACTTCAACCTATCCGCCTATGCAATTGCGACAACACTCATCACATTGTGTGCTTCCTCACCGCTCCCGCAATAATTCTTGGTTTACACACACTTACAAAAAAAGGTGTGAAACTTAGCTAAGCAACGGCGTGCGTCCCTCTCTCCAACAACCTGAAACGTAGGCGTTGCCACGTTGGTTGAATGTCGGCTACATAAATTCGGTGCTCTGCATTTTCTTTTGAAATATTGCGCGCTTGCGCTTGTTGTGCTTGTATGATATTTCAATTTTCAATTAGTGGCCGCCATTTTTGCGTGGCGCGGCTTTCATGCCAGACATTCAGACATTGTGGGTCAAAAGAGCCAAGTGTGACGCATGCGAGGTTGCAGCTGGAAGCCAGTTGCCGTTGTTATTGTTGTTGTTGCCAGTACAGCACTGGGTGCCCACGCTCCATATGTGCGCATAGACATGATTATACACACAAGTACATGCAGATATGTATGTATGCACTTATGTAAAAGCCAACTAGTTACACTGCGGTTTTTGGAGTTTTAATATCTGTGCAAATCTTCAAATGGTGCCATAGTTTGTTTGTGCACAGCAATTGGCAATGCGGCATGATGAGATCAAAACTCATCCGACACATTTCTGCGTCATATTTTCAATAAATGTGATTTGACGGAAAAAAAGCTAACCTGGCAACACTGGCCACAAGCTGCGGCAGCAGCAGTGCCTTTATTTATTTATTACAATTTATTGACAATTATGTTCAATGATTTTGTCTTCGAGCCCGTTTCATGGCTAACTAAATAGCCAGCGGCGCTGAAAGATGTCAACAAAGCGATCGAGGCAACAACAAGTTGTGAAATTCATAATTGGCTGCTGCGTTTACCCCATTAACGTTTGACCTTGTTTACCTTTCAGATGGCTCTGGCTATTATTTTCCATCTCAAAACCGCTTCGTACCCTCCTCTGGCTCCTTTCCACGCCAGCAGCAAACGCTCAATGGTTATCGAAGTGGCGGCAACAGCGCTGCATACTCGCCCGCCCCCGGATCGTACCAGGAACAGCTCCTGTTCATCGCCAATGAGAACAACAGCAACAATAATAACAAGCAGCAGGCTGCAATCGCCGCCAATTCACCATACGGAACACCTTTTGGGGCCAGCAGCCAACAATTTGCGGTAAGTTCGAACTCTCAATTAACTCTGACTCCGGCTCAAATCACACAGCGCCAACTCCAACTCCGACTTCAACGTCAACTCCAACTTTCAATTCAAATTCAAACTGAAATTAAAATTTTCCAAGTTTCGGCCAGTGCATTACATTTCCATATGCGTTGAGCAGGGGGGCGGGGGCGGGCAGGCAACAGACAGCAGACAACCTGCAGCAAATATGCAATCCGACTGTGGCTGCAGGCAATTAAGTAACTCGTTGCCTGTGTTTGCGTATGTGTGTGTGTGATTGTGTGGTGAGCTTGAGCTCCGGCTCTACTGCCCGCAAAGCTGTATCAATCAACGCCAAAAACGAAATTAAATCAAATTCATAAATTACAACATGCCACATGCCACTTGCCACATTTGAAATTTGTTTAAACCGGATTGCAAAAAGAGGAGAATGCGAACAGCAATTGGCGATGATCGCGTGACACGAGTGCGCTCCTTAGATTGTTTACAAATTATGCAAATATTGCAATGCCAAAAATAGTTATCGATATCATTATTTGAATCGATGTATCGAGGAAAAGCAGAAATCGCAACCAACTTCACGGCGAATGCGGGTAGGAACGTTGCTTATGTAAATTGCCCACTCTTTTTGCAATATTTTACGCAGCACGCACTTCCTTACAGCGAAATGTATTTCAGTTGTATTTCCTATATCAGATAAATAGTTTTCTTCCCCCACGATCAGCAGCTCAATGGGTCTTTGGTACATCGCTTACTTATAGGAAATAGTTTTTCTGCAAGTGATCACGAGAAATGTTACAGACCAAATAGGGAAGCAGAAATAGGTCTTCGATTCGCTACGCCCACCGCACGATTGCCCCGCTGCTTGACGAGCCACCTCTAATTTTGAAGTCAGCGCTTCGCTTCGGCTGCGTCCACGTCTTCTTCTTCTTTGTCTTCGTCTGCAGTTGGTCATCGCACTGCGACTGTCGGCCACGACTCACGCAACACTCGAAACGCAAACGTAAATCGAATTACACGCACTGAAGAAATGGCCACTGCGCAGTGGCGCTGCAAGCGGTTTCCAAATCCAAAAATCTATTTTCCCACTTTCCCACCTCACTTTCACTTCGCCCAAAAGGCACCCACAAAAGAGACTGCGCCGCGACGTCATCTGCATATTAACGATATTGACCAAATCTGTCGGCAAAGTCTTGGCTGCATCGATGGGTCATTCGGTGGGTCTTTGAGTGGAACGTGTTCCTAATTGAAAAGCCCCATAATCATATTGTTTATTACCAGTTTGCGATCATGAGCACGCACTTTTCTTGGGCTCCCTAATTGAAATCGCATGTCCGACTTGAAGTGGACAGCCTTTGTACAGGGTGAGGTGGGAGGGAAGTGCATGTAAAGTGGCTTGCAGTCTGTCAGCGCCCAGCGAGAGGTCTTGGCATCTATTGTCATGATCCGCCCGACAACGGCTGCAGTTTTCAACGCCTCTGCCCGCCTTTCCGCCTGGATTGAACTGGTTCGCCTGTATTGAGTCGTTTTTTGCGTCTGAACACTGGTTTGCCTAATGGAAGCGACTTCTTTAGGCCGCAAGAGGAGCCAATCAAGGGGGTCAATTAACTTGTTTGACTTTGGCTACGGGCAGACGAAAAGCTCCTCTACTTGCAAGATGAATGAAAATGCATTGGATCAATGAAAGTTGAGAAAGATGAGATGAGAAATTAAGCTGAAGTGACTTTTATCTATTGATAAATTGGTAATATAGCATGATTGTTTCATTAGTAATATAAGTAATTTACACTTTTCAATTAGATAGGTAATCAAAGCGTACCGAACAATAGAAACCCTGAAGGGTGTTTGGGAAAAAAGCTGATTAACAGGAAGAAGTGAGAGAGATGATTGCACTGACTCACTATTATGTTTTCCCGTGGCCAGCCGAGAGTTCGGCTAATGTTTTGGCTAAAGTGAAAGTGAAATACTTAGAAATGCGTTCGTTATGGATTCTCCTGCTCTTTCTACGACTGCAGCTCGTCTTGCGAACAATTTCTACAAGAGAGACGTGAGCAACTTTTATACTTTTTATAATGTTTTCATATTGACAAACGACTTCAGAGCTCTTTAATGTCGACGCTTTCTTCGTCGCACACACGCAAACACACACACATACACACACGTCTCACGTAGATCAATTGGCCTGAAATCAGTTGCCTTATTACGGCTCAAAGCGTCGGCTATTGCACTCGCTGCCAATGAGATATACGACTTAAACACGCCGTAATAGAGGCGGAGTAATCAGACTACAACTTGTAGCCTGAACCACAAATGAAGCCATTCTCGCGCATTTCTCACTAATTGCCGGAGAAAATTCGCCCACAAATCGCTGCAGCTTGGCTTGGGCTTGGCCGAAACCCTGTGGGGTATTCTCTGATGCGTAAACGTTGAGAAGCGGAAAACGAGAAAAACAACCGCCATCGACTGCAGTGGAAAATCGCCTTTTGGCAACAAAACTTGCGTTTTGTATGCAATTTGCTTAACAGAGCAAAACTCTGCAGCGTGTTAGAAGCACTTTCGAAAAACAAAAACAGAAAAACCCCGAGAAAAAATAACAATCAAACAGAAATACAACAATAATGCATAATAATAACACAAGTACTTACTTGCCTCGATCGCAGCGATCGGGGCGAAACTGGCAACTGACGGCGATTTTCGTAATTAGCGACCCGTCGAATTGCGGAGCATGGAATTCCGTTAACAACTCCGCTCGGCCAAGGCGACCTTGATACACTTCAATCAAATATTTTTGATAGGTTTCCATTGTCTGATTTCTGATTTCTTGTTGCTGCCGCTTTCGATTTCGATTCGGAATCGAACTTCGATTGCAATCAACCTCATGTGTTGTCAGAGTTTTTTTCGGATCTCCAAGCGCTTTGGCATTGTCTACAACACGTGCAGTGAAGGCTTCTCGTTGAAGTACTTAGGGAAAAGACAAGTGCGTCCATTACGGGGTCTTCGAGTAGTGTGTGAACTGGTGCAGGGTTTTGGGTGCATTTGGGACAGGCAAATAGACTGGGAGATGTCGCTTGTCAGCTTAGCTCGAAGTGGACAACTGTAACGCATCTATAGCAAGCTGTTGGTCCGATTACGCCAAGCTGAAAGATTTGGTATAACATCTGTGTAGGTTATTACTAGATTAGTCTCATTTTATAAGCCCCCAAAGGGGGTCCTAAGCCGGAAATTTATCAATCTATGACGCGAACTGAGATGCATTTCAAAAGTGCATTTCGTAAGTTATGGAGAGGAAGAAAAAAATTGGAAAAATATTGTATCTAGCATGATAAAATTTTTAATATCTTGCGAGATTTTAAAAACCTATTCAAGCTATTCGCTTTAAATGACTTCATGATTGTCTTACGTATGAAACTAAAACCTTTTATAGCAACTTCAGAATTTACAAATATTTTCTGTAATTTATAAAAAGTTGTTATGATGAGCTAGAGAAACAATCAACTTTTATAGTAAAAAGATATCTGGAATTTTAAAAACTATTGAATGATTTATGTGCAGATGATTATGGATTATTATACCGTTGAATATGAATATAAATGAATACTAAATCCGATTCTATCTTCTTAACCTTTAGACCTCATGTCAATCAATTTCAAATTTTGGGTTACACCCCTTAAACAAATGCAAAACTAATTAACTAACTTGGCTTTAATAACCGAAAACGTTTTGTTTGTTTTTCTTTTCTTTCCCACAGAAACCGAATCGTCAATCGGAGTATTACGATATCTCGCCACGCCCCTTTGGCGTGCCCGTCGTTGGAGGTGGCGCAACGTCCGTGGTGTCCGCAGCGCCACCAAGTGGACTGACACGCTCCAAGGCAATACGCAACGGCGCTAGCCTGAACAGTTTCCAGCCCCAGCAGCAGTCGACGTTGGCGCAGACGCCGGCGCAGCGCGTCAATGTGCCCCACCAGCAGACGCAGTTTCTGGCGCACTTCAGTGAGGTAAGCAGCAGCAGCAGCAGAAGGAAACGGAGGTAGTTGCGAACTCTCATCGATCAGCAGTTGCTTAAGGGGGAGGGGCTACCCTGCCTGTCGGATATCGAATGAGTCGAAAGTAAAAGCGGCACGGGGATTGCGGACAGAAAGACAGACTCACGGTGGTAGCGGGGGCATTGCATAAGACCAAAACAAAACAATTGGCCATGCTCTGATTTGGCCAATATCAGTTGGCGCTAATGCCGCCCCTCTCGCTCTTTCCCTTTCCCTTTCTCTCTCTCTGTTTCTGTCTTTGGCAAACCCCAGAACCAGTTGCAAGCCACACTTTGTTTTCTTTTCAAACCAAACCGCAGGCAGCAAAACAAAAACAGCCGAAAAAACGCTAGAAAACAACAATTGAAACACCCTAAAAGATAACCGTATATTGCTGAAGTAGTATATATGTATATATGTATCGTATTCGTAACTATCGAATGAATTCATTTTTACCTTTCACCAGGTCAACCGACACACAAAGTGGTCCATTTTTTATTTGTTTATCTCCGAAACGGAATCGCAACACACAAGGCATTCTGCGCTCTTTGTGGGGCTTACAAATACGTTGAAAATATATGCGAAGATTTGTTTGTTCAGCTCTTTATATAAATAGCGTATAAGTGATCATTCAAACTCAATATTAACTTCATAATTGAATCGTTCGCGGCATTTATGAATGAATCGCGCGATACTTGGCGCTCTCTCCAGCTTTCTCCCTCTCAGTCTCTCTTTCTCTCTCTCTTTCTTTCCCCCAAGCGCCCACGCTCTGTAAACAAGCTATTACTTAATCCTAGTCAAAAATTCGACCGTTTATTTGGCTCAATAAACAAATTGACCACCCACAATGCAAGTGAATCAATTGCCCCGAAATGGCGGAGTATAATGGGTAATTTGCCTATAAAAAGAGAGTGAAAAATATTGGAGACAATATTATTGAAAAGATATTGTTTTTATGGATCTATTCCTTATATTGTGAGTTGTAGGAAATAATAAGGTTTATTAAGTGTGGGAAAACCCTAGAAGAACAAAGTTATAATGGTTGGACAAGATTTTTCACAGCATCAGGCTCAAGGAAGGGTATCTTAAAGTCGGGCATACTCGACTGTAGCGTTGATTACTTGCTTAGTATTTGTATAATCAATCTTAAACATGAGCTACCTCTTCTAGGAATATTATGGTCATAATTTCTGATATTTTCGATGATTTTCGAAAGAACCGTCATGGGATTCTCCCAACCTGACAGTCTAGGCGAGCGTGTGCAGCTCGTCTCGAGAGGTCTCATCGATATCGCAGACCTTTCCCAAGAAGCTGCAACCTTTTGGCAGCTTCGATTACGCCGCACTTCACGTGGCACTCCGCACTAGTCAGTCGTCACTCGTCAACGTTGCAACGACCCAAATATCATCGTGCTGCACTTCATCTTGCAACGCTCAATCGCTAACACGATGTGGCTGCAGCACGTAGCGCGTTGCACGCGGGGCAAGTCGCTTCGACTGAGGCAGCAGCTGCCTTCACATGAAGATTGAATAAATACGTCGAGCGTCGAATGGGCAAATGAAACATGGAACAGAGACGGGCTGTAAAATTTGCACAAAACGCTTTAGACAAATTTGAGAGAATCACTCAAAGGGAGCGGGGGCGGGGGAAAGGGGCAGAGCTGGCTGAGAAGAGTTCGCACGCAAAACAATTGACAGACGAACCGCAGCGATTGCGTGTAGGGTGCAGGGTAAAGGGGCGTGAGTGAGTGAGTGATTGGCGGGCCATGTTGAAACTGTAACAGTTTCCCATGACGCCGCCACGACGATAACATATGACCACAAAAGCCGACGCTGTGAACGGGTCGCTGCAATCGCTCCAAAATAAAAGAAGCAGGTGACGGAACAGACAGGGGAAGGCAACCTATGCGGATTACCCACATTACTCACCCTCTACCTCTCTCTCTCTCTCTCTCTTTGCAGAACGAGAAGCGTCTGTCATCCACATCGAATTCGGCTGCACTGCGACCTTTTGGCAACGGCGGCTTCTCGCCTAGCGTGACACGCACGCGCACCCAGCCGCCGCCAGCGGCTGTCGAAGATGCCACACCCCAAGCAGCATCGCCGTATCGTTTGCGCAATCGCTTCCAGCCTGCCACGTCGTCACCCTCCTCTACCTCGTCCACAACGAGCAGCGCCGAGGTGAGCAGCAAACGCTACAATCGCTTCGGTAGCAATCGTGCCACGTCCAAGACAACGTCGACGACGAGCAGCACGACCAGTGCACCGTCCTCGGAACGTCCCAGCTTCGGGCGCAAGCCCCCGAATCCACGTCGTCCCGTCTTCATTAGCCGCGAAGTCAACGAACCGGTGAGTGTGGTCAGCAAGCGTCCCTTCCAGTTCAACAACAGCGCCAGGCCGAAGTTGCCGTTGCGATACACATCCAGCACCACCAGCACTACGGAGGGTCTGGAAGTGGAGAACAGCAACGAGCAATACGAACAGGAGTCGCAGGAGGAGCAAGTGGAGGAGGTAGAGCAACCTCAACAGCAGCAGCAGTTAGAGCAGCAGGCGGAGCAGAAGCCTTTGGAACCCGCCAGTCTAGAGAAACTGCCGCTGCAGGAGCAGACCAGTGAACCTATTGCCATAAGCCAGGAGAGCAGCTCACCGGATTACAGCACGACCAGCACCGAAGAGAGCCAAACGGATGCCTCGGACAGCAGTGACTTTACCGAAGAGACGACGCTGTCGAATCCTTCACACGAGTACGAATATGTGGAGGAGCACGATGAGAAGACGACAACAGAAGCAATGCCTTCATCCAAGGAGGAGAAGGATGCAACGGAGGAGCAGGAGCGGCAAACCGAGCTTGAGACGGAGACCACCGAGCTGCCAGACGAGAGCATAAGCACCACAAGCGATTCACCAGACGATGTTGCTGAGCACAGCCAATCGACACCAGATGCCCCCGAGGAGACATCGAAGAGCTCATCTTCCAAACAGGAGGACGAATCCGAGTATGATGACGAGGAGGGAGAGGAAGGTAAGCATTTTCATTTAGATATTGATTTCCGACTCCTCTTTCAATTGTGAATCCTTTCCCAGGTGACGAGGAATACGAATACGATGAGGAGGACGAAGCTGAGGATGCTGGCCACGGCGAGGAAGGACACGAAGAGGGACACAGCGATAGCAACGTCACCACCGAGTCAGAGTCGTTGCAGGAGGCCCAACATAGTCGCGAGGCGGAGACCGAGCACGTGGATGAGCGTGAGATCATCTCAGTGGTGACCACCAAGAGTGTGGTCAACGGTTCCACGGCATACCCAGTGCCGCCAGTGACACCCAGCAGCTTTGGCAGTACCACCATTGCAGACAGTCAGCCTGCACCACAGGCCGAGCCGGAGGAGCACACGGAACCAACCAATAGAGAAGTCGTTGAGACAACGCCACAGCCCGGCGACGACCTAACCTCTGGCGTACCCAACGTGACCGAGAGCTATGTGGTGGTGGCCTCCATACAAACTAGTCGCAGCATCAACGGCGCACGCTTTCTGCCCTTCCCTGCCATCGAGCAGGAGGAGACCAAGCAAACGTTGTCCGAGCTAGAGCGCAAGGTGCACTCCAAACAGCAGCAGAAGCAGGCCGAGCTTAACGAAAGCAGTGAAGAGCCAACCACGACAACAACAACCACTACGGAAGCACCATCTTTGATCTCCTCAAGCACAACAGAGCGATCGCTGGCGGCGCAGGGCGTTTCCACGGAGAGCATCATTGACAAGCTGGACCGCGTGCAATCGGAGCTTTCTAGTGGCGTTCTCTCCGGCAAGTATCCCATCATCAGTCAAATGGACTCCTCCACGCCGGCCACCTCGACTACCACAGGAACAGGCAAGTTCGTGCCCCACATACGCAAGTTCCAGCCACGCACTACGTCAACGCCGAGCACGACCAGCAGCGGCGCGAAGAGCATGAAGGTGCAGCACCTGCATGAAATGGATGAGATGGACGAACTAGCTGGCCTGTTGCCGGTGGGATTCAAGCCCAAGTCAAGCTACAAGAATCGCAAGATAACCACAACAACGGAGGCGCCTGCCCCGGATCAATTGAAGAAACCCGAACGCAACTCGACCATCAGTCGCAGCTTCAAGAACGGAGTAGTCGCTGCGCAGGATGTCGCCCTAGCTGGTCTGCTGCCCAAGGGTTATCGGGCACCCAAGACCACAACAACAACAACGACAACAACCCGTACACCCAACAAGTCATCCGGCGGTCTGGAGAGTCTCTTCAGCGAGGTGAAGTTTGACGATTCGCTGGCTGCGCTATTGCCCAAGGATTACCCACTGAATGCTACCACAACGAAGCCTGCCATCAGCACGGTCGATGACATATCCAAGTTTTTGCCTCCCGGCTTCAGCCAATCAACGACTTTGCGGACAACTACCACGCAGAGATCACCCGCTGTGGCTGTACCCTTCGATGATCTTAGTAGTTTCCTGCCACCTGGCTACAAGCCGCCAAGCAAGGGCCAACAAGAGGTGGAGGTGGTCGAGGAGCCCAAGGTATCTAATGGTATCACCAAGGTGACCGACATCAGCAGCTTCTTGCCGCCTGGCTTTAAGCTGAATGACACCGCTACGCCCAAGATTCCTTTGGTCGCCTCCGATAGCGATGAGCTGCTCGCTTCGCTACTGCCGCCTGGCTACAACAAATCCAAGCCAGTGCATCCAGCCTCAACCACAAGCAAACCCAAGGTCAGTTCTCTGCCCACTTCCACGGCGACACCAGCTGCCAATGAGACTACACCTGCTGCAGGAGGCAGCGGCTTGAAGGTGGTCTTTCCCAAGGGATTCCACAAACGTTTGGGCTCGCATCGTCTGACCACGCCCCACACACCACACGAAGCGGGCGATGGGCCAACTTCATCGCCTGCAGTTGTAATCAAAAAGGGTCCACCGACGCGTGTGACCACAGAGTTTACGGGCTGGCCAACGCCTCCGACAACTCCTTTGTCCATAGACAAACTCAATGCGCAGACAATCAACTTTGAGGACCTGCTGACGGCAGCGGGCAGCAGCAGCACAACCACAAGCACCACCACTACGACAACCAGCACAACGACCACCACCACGCCACGACCTACCAAGCCAGGACACTGCACGGCCGACTGCGATTTGGAGGCCACCATTAGGATCATTGAAGGTGTTGCCTGGAAACCAGAGCTGCTGGACCACAACACGCTCGAATGGAAGAACCTCGCACATGAACTGGAGGCGCAGGTAAGTCGAGTCAACTGGCTCCACAAATTTCTTCTTAACTAATCCCATTTCTGCCTCCTGGCCCAAGCTCAATGATGTCTACTCGAATGCTGCGCAGCTCAGCAAGTGGTACAAGAAGGTGCGCATCGATAGCTTCAGCCAGGGCAGCGTCTTGGTTGACTATTATGTCGAGTTGGCCAACATAACCGACGATGTGAATACGCTGGAGATCAAGCAGCTCTTCCACGACGCACTGACCAAGCCGCCGACACCTGTGCTGCCCGACAAGGACGCACAGGAGAACGAGACAGACAATGAGGCTGGACCACAGGAGGAGCAGCTAGTCAAGGCAAGCTACCAGATGGGCAAGTTTATAATCGATCCGGCCGCAACCGAATTCAGTGGTGAGTATGACGATGGGATGCTAATCCCTGATCCCAATTAACTCTGTTGCCTTTCAGTTATTGCCAAGAATCTGCATTCGAATGTGGAGTTGCCCGAGGATGATTTGCCCATTCCTCAGTGGGCCATTGTGGTCATTGTAATCGGCGTGGGTTCGCTTGTCTTTGTAGTCATCTTTGGCGTCACTGTGGTAAGTACTGCCTTGCCTTTCAAGCCTCTCCATCGACACAACCTTAATCACTCCTTTCCTGCTTGCAGCTACTCAATCGCCAGAAGCGCGCCAAGAAGACGCCTATTCCACTGACCAATGACATGTTAAACGAGCTAAAGGTCAATCACATGGGTGGTGCGGATAACTATGGAGTGGATGACTTCTACAACATTGACGATCCCTGGAATGATACCAAGCAGCCCATTAAGCCCAAGGTGAAGAGAGTCTCCTGGCATACTATGCTGCAGCTACTTATCTCATGTTTCCTCTTCTCTCCCAGCAGCGCTTCACCAACTCCATGCACGGCAGCAACAGCTCCAACATCTACGATAGCTGGCGCTCTACTCGGCATCCGCATAGCAGCGGCGACTATTTCTACGATCAACAACCGACCTACTCGACAAAGGGCGACTCCCTAAAGCGTCCGCAGCTGCAGCAGCACCATCATCATCATCACCAGCAGCAGCAGCAACCCTATTCCGGACATCAGCAGCAGGCCTATGGCCATGCCGGCTATCCGGATGCCTTCGCCGATGCCCACCAGATGTACAGCTATAACAATCACGCGAGTCGGACGCGCTATGCGCGCGATTACGATCCGGACTTCTAGTCTGGTTTAGCGAGTCCGACTACCCCTGCGCGGCCACAGACTAATCACATATAACTACAACTAGCTTTAGTAATTGCGCCCGATTTAGTGATGCAACTGAATATATAGCTTAATACGTCTCTGTATATAATGTATAAGGCAGAAGATATCGTACTATTTATGGCAATCTTACTGAGAGTTGACCAGGGCCAACTCGAGCTGAGGCCTTCTATCGTATTTCAACCTGGACGCAGATTATTCGTGCGTTCTCTCTACACTTTAATCTTTACTAAACTTAATATGTGTTCTCTATGTGAGTAAATGGAAATTAGGAGCACTACGGCGTGCTCCCGAGAAAGTATATAGTCATGCACTCTTAGTTAATCCTAGCTTGTAATTATATAGTAGACATTTGAATAATTTAATAATGGCGGCCTAATAATAACTATATGTATTGTATAACTAATTTCTATATTTAGACAAACAATAAAACAAAATATTTAATTATCATGAAAAACAAGCCTGAGTATTTATGGAGATAAAGATGGAAGAACAAAAAAAAATGAATTGCCGAAACCCGGGATTGAACCGGGGACCTTTAGATCTTCAGTCTAACGCTCTCCCAACTGAGCTATTTCGGCACATGTCTTATGTGAGTCAAATGACTCACTAGGCATCAGGCTGCTTGAATATGACAGAATGGTTCATGTCTATGCTTAAAATTTTTATTTTATAGTTTTCAACACTGCTTTAGTTATGCAACAAGACAAGTGCTGCCAATACCTGCCGACAAAATGAATATATTTATAAATACAACAAAAAGAAAATACAAACGGCAAAAATTATTAAAAGCAAAAATCATTTATTTTGTGGAAAAAAAAATTAATCATTGCCGAAACCCGGGATTGAACCGGGGACCTTTAGATCTTCAGTCTAACGCTCTCCCAACTGAGCTATTTCGGCACATGTGCGCCTGTGTTCTAATGGTCAACTTGGGACACAGAACAAAGAAAGTTCATTTAAAAAGAATATTATTACTCTGCTAAAAACAAACAGCAAGCAACAAATTACCAACAAAAATCTAAAGCGTAAAATCTGTAGTGACAATTCAATTATTTAAAAATAAAAAAAATTAATCATTGCCGAAACCCGGGATTGAACCGGGGACCTTTAGATCTTCAGTCTAACGCTCTCCCAACTGAGCTATTTCGGCTGTTGGGACCCCTGCTTCCACATAATATTTTCATCCCACACGCCTTAAATGCAGCTGATTAGACCAGCCCCATATGTTAAATAATAGGAAAACCCATTTTGAATGAAACAACAACAACCTATCGTTTATATTTTTTATTAATCCTTGTCATTAGTATGCAGAATTTCTGCCTAATTTCAATTGCAATATACACCCTAGAGCTCTCTAAAGCTAAAAAGTTAACGTTCGATTTGTGTTGTTGTATTTGTTTGGGGCTTACTTAAAACTTTACGCGCGCAATGCCATAAAACCAATGGTATAAATTTTCAATATATGTTCGAATTATTCTTAGATAACTATCAATTGTTACAATTTAATTCAAAGACAGTTAAAATTTTTTACTAATATCACTTTCTATAAATTTGTCCAATTCGTATTATGTATCTAATGTTGATTGATGATGATGTTGATTTTTGCATGTATGTATGTATGGTATCTATGTATGTTAAAGCCTACTATGTAATTTTGTGTAAGAATATGTTATTTGTTCCTCAAATGTTTTACCTAATTTTGGCTTTAATAAAATCTAATTCTCTTCTTGGATTCCGGCCAAACCACAAGATACAAAATAAAACATTAACCGAAATCAAATAAAATTGTGTTCATTTATTTAAAAAATAACTAATTATAATAATTGAGTAATTTTCATGTGTTTGCATTTTGCGTTTTGTGTTGTTTTTTTTTTTTTGGGTGTGGGTAATCAATTTGTATAAAATATATATACCTAAAGAATATGCAAGTTTGTGTGTGTGTGTGGATTTTGTGTGACTGAACGAAGTTTTTGTGTATGAGAGTGTTAATGTGTGTATTTGTGTAAAGTAAGAGTAGGTGTATTTAAGGACATTTTTAACAATAATTAAAAACTTAGCAGTGAGTTCGATTCCTTTATAAATGTACAAAATATAATTAATAAACATAAAAATGCATTTAAAACTAAACAAAAGCACTTAATTGCCGGTCCAATGCCTACAATTTGAAAATTTGTATTGTGGTTGTATTGGTTACGCCTAATTATTGTTTATATATATCTATATGAATATATATAACCGTATATGTGTGTGTGTGTATATTTATAAGGGTTTTAATGTTTAAACCTACAATTTATAACACGACGTAAACAAACAAAGGCCAAGGGTAGATAGCAAAATACAAATAGATATAGTACGTATCGTATCGTATGTACTTCTGAGTGTATATGCACTTGGTAACTATGTATAAGAATTGCTGCCTTAATGCAACACATAAATATGTACGTAATAAGTCTGTATGTATGTATAATGTTCTATCATTACAATTACAATTTTAACTGCAAAAGGCGCAGCAAAAGAATAAACAGCATTGCGGAGCATTTTCAACAGACAAATTCCAATGCAATTAATTGTTTTTGTTTTTGGCGGCCCAGGCCAGTATAATTTTGATTTCAAATCGCTTTCGTCTCTCTCTATATATATATGATATAATGCATATGTATTTTTCTTTTTATTTTTGTGTGTCCATATGTGGATGTGTGTGTTCATGAATGCTGGTCTGTGTGTGTCGTAGTATTTTTCTATTCCACAGCAAAGCCGCACGTCTCCTCCACGGCTTGGGTCAGCTTGTCGCAGAGCAGCTGATAGCTCTCGTAGGGCGGCAAGTCGATGCGATTAAAGCAGGTGTGTGCTTTGGGTAAATTTTGTGTGGGCACATCCGCTGTCAGATGAATGGTAAAGAGTCGTGGTCCAACCGCTCCCGTCGAGCCTTGCAGCGCACGGAATCCTTGCAAAGGCACACGCGACGAACCCGTCACAAACTGTAACAAACGCGCTCGCATCTCAGAGCTGTACGACTCAACGACCTATAAAGAGGATGACAACAAATCAGTGAACATTCAGTTTAAATTCTTAACTATCTCGGTTATAGTGTCAACTCACCTGCCAGAACCATAAAACCTGCGTCGTTTCGTTGGTGCAGTGCTTCAGTCTCGTATTGTTACGCCAATCGTTGACATCGATGCTAGAGATGCCCCCAATGACCAATTCCAATTCGCGCTCATCAAATGGTCGCAGCAGATGACTTGGTATCAGCTCACAAAAACCTGACAAAGACAAAGAAGGATTAGCACATTGTGCTGGCAAAAAGATAATTCTCTAGTTACCCTTTTGTAACGCCAGAAACTGCTGCTCGATGCCCCGCATGAAACGATAGTTGACATAGAGCTTTACATACTCTCGCTTGTTCTCTTCAGTGACAGGTATCGACGCACCACCGGGCTTTAGTTCGTGCACCACCAGAGCGCCAAAGCTATTGTTCTCCACACTGAATGTTGACTCTATTATCCCGCTAATGTTGCTTTCTCTGCAAAAAGAAGAGTTCAAAAATAAGTATCCGCATAAAATTCGGTATCCATTTTACTTACAGCATCCAAGTAAGGCTGCGATGCAGCTCGGGATCCACACCTTCAATGTCACCAAGTGTTATGGGCTTATTAAGCAGTTGCTTGTAGAAAGGTGTAGTGAATCCGCCATCCAGACAGTGGCCATGGAACACGGCTATGCCTAGTGTGCGTCCAACGAAATGAAAGTAGGACAAATGATCGGGATTGACGCCAGAATCAGGATTGATTTGCAGTGTATAGTGATCATCGCGACTGTACTGAAACAGTCCGTACTGCGGGTTAAGCATCTCGCGCGAGAGTAGATGCAACCATTCACGCGCAACGCCACCATAGTCCAAACCCTCCTCGCCCTTGAACTTGACCATGAGCCGCTTGCGCATGTCCTTGGCGCGCATCTTCATAATCAGTCTGTAGCTCTCCTCGAATATTTCACTCCGCGACACCTCCAGGCGACAGTGGCCCGATTGTGGTTGCATTGTCTGCAGCTCCGATCTCAGCGCTCGCATTTTACCCACTAAATCACGGCGATACTTTGGCAGCAGATCGGCTCCCTCGAGCAGACCCTGCGGCAGATCCGGCACCACAATATGTTGGGTCGTACTGCGATGCGGCGTCGTCACTGCCGGCGTCGTTGTGTTGCCAGCGTTAGGTGTTGTCGGCAATGTCGTTTGGGCTGGAGGCGGCGCTGATGTTACTGTGACCGCTCCTGATGCTGCCACTGTGTTTGGCGTCGCTGGCGGCACACTTCCTCCGCGTCGTATCATTTGCAATATACTTCCGCTAAGACGTGGATCCGTGAACTGTGTGGTCCGATTGTTGTGATCCACAAAATACACACGTCCTGATGCCGTCTTGCGTTGCTCCCATCCGCTGGGCAGCGGTCCAATCGCATCTAGCGTCAAATGCTGCGTGTCAAAATCACGTGGTATGCGCGGGTCATGCCATGTGGACACTCCCGTGGGTATGTGATAGAAATACACTTGACCCTGCTGCGTTGTGCGCATCTCATAGCCCGGTGGCAGATCTAGAAAAGGACGCGCTGCTTGATTTGCCGCTGCTATCGCTGCCGACACATATCGCAGTCCACCGCCGCCAGTCGTCGTTCCAGTTGTACCGCCCGAAGTATTGCGTGTGCCGCGTGACGAACGTCGGCGCGACGACACCTCTTCGACAGCTTGTCGTGAGCTACGACGCTGAGAACGCTGGGTGGGCGCAGCAGTTGTGGGCGTTCGTTCCGATCTTCCAATAGGCTGACTATTTGCATTGGGACTTTGCACATTGCCATTGCCATTGCTGTTGCTGTGGTTGTTGGTTGTGTTCGGTGTGATCGGAGTGGGCGGTGCCACTAGTGTCGTCGTTGTGGGACTTTGCCTTGGCGGTGTCGTAGACGTTGTCGTCGTGGTGCCATCCTCTGTCGCCCATCCATTGTTAGCCTGCTGTGGTTGCGCTGATTGGCCACTTTGTGCGTTACCATTCACATAATTCTGTTGGCCCGTGGGCGATGTGGGTGTCCCCTCGCCTGGCGCATGTCCATTGATCGCTGTCGATGCTTGATGCTTTGGCGTTTTTAAATGATTGTCATTGTTGCTGCTCTGCAGGCGACCAGTCGCCGTGGTTGTTGTTGTGTTGCTGCTACCATTGCTATTGCTGTTGTTGCTGCTACTACTGCTACTGTTGTTTTGAGATGCCGGCTCTAATGCCGCATTCGCGGCTCTACTGGACGTCTTCTTGCCTGGTGTCGTTGTTGTAGGCGCTGTTGATCCTGTCGTTGGACTGGTGTTCTCCTTGCCGCCAGCAATACCAACACCCACACCTACACTGGATAGTATTTCCGTTGAATGGCGTCGCTCGTCGGGCACCTCACGCGATACCTGGCGATTGCTATGGCCATTAAGGAGGTTCGTGCAGGTTGTCGAACGCGTTGGACCCGCCGGAGGCTGTCTGTCAATGTTATTGCCATTGTGCTGACGCTGCTGCGGTGACTTTGTCCCCGCCGGCGTTGCTGCGGCTCTGGGTCGATCCCATTGCGTTGATTTGGTTGCATGGTTCACGTAATATATACGTCCATTGTCCGTTCGCCGTTCCTCCCAGCCTTCTGGCAAGTTGTCCTCCGACGAATCTTCCTCCGAAGGTCCACGAACATCACCGCTAGGCCCAACAATGGCTAACGGGTTGCCACCGCAGGGTCCATCTTTAGGCAACAACGATATAATAATCTGACCGCGTACCAGTTCATCGTCATCTGGCGATAGTTTGCCCAAATCAAGCCGTTGAACTGTGGAAAGGAATGGAAATCATTAGACACTGTGGTTCATCACAATCATCATTTTATTTTATTCAACTTACAGCCGGCACCCTTTAGGCTCTGTATAGTCTGAGCGGGAATGCGAACACAGCCAAGGAAACCGCTGCCTTTGTGTATCTTGCGCTGATTCCATACGGTTATAGTTACTGAATCGCCACGCCCCAGAAACAGATCGTAGTGGGCATTCCATTTGGGATCTAATGAGGATTTGCTTATTTCTGTTGAGTACACCTGACCGGTGCCATCCACCTGAACCTTGGCAAAGGGATCGGGTAAACCTGTAGATAAACAATACAAACAATTTAGTAAATGACGCTGACTATTCGTGTTGTAAATTGGAACAGTTATTGAGCTAAAGTAACGCAACAAATAAATATGGAGATCCATTTCCACTTGGGAGTTAGTAACAATTGCAATCGGTTTCTATTCATACACCAAACACATCGGACTATTTTCCAACAGTAATGGATAGTTCAACATTTGTTTTTCTGTGCCTACTCATCAATTTGATGACGCTTACTTGCTGCTATATACCTCATCCGCATCCTGGCTTTCCTAATCGTTTTTCTATTGATCCAAGAAAAGTCCCATTAAGGTGCTTGGAGCAACAGACGGAATCAATGACAACAGAGGCAAGCACAACCAGCATGACAACCCCAGAAGATCGAGCTACCACAGGATTTAAAGTACACATTGGCCTTGATTAGCTAAGAGTAAATTCCCCTCACGATGACGCCGTTTGTTTGCCAAAAGCTTGTGAGTCCCCTATGGAATCGCTCTCCCAATCGCGCTCTATCTCTCGAGACAGATTACTTATGTACGAGTCTCGCTCAAACAATGGAGGGTAATCACCGGCTGACCCATATACATATAAAAGCGCCATCGTTAATGCAGGCACAACACACAATAGTCATGGCTTCCGTTCGCTTCACTACACTCTTTTCCTGGTTGTTCCTGGCACTAATCGGGCTGTGCATCACTACAACTGCATCAGCTGCACCCTTCGACGAGCGTCGTAGACCATATCAACAACGTCCTAACCAGATGCCTAAAATTCCTGGCACACCGCCTTTCAATCCCTATGGAAAATAGACGCCAGTTGTAGCAGTTGATACAATTAACTGATTGAGCGAGTGGAATCTCACTCTGGCCGCAGAGGGCAATAAGTTTCAATTAAATCTCAAGAGCGCATAAATAATTGTTTTACTTGCAATGAGGGAATGGAATGGGGCCAAGCGGGGCGGGTTATTAGTTAACCCAGAGGTAGGCCGGCACTGTGATTGCTGATAAGAGGCAGCCAAGCTTGAGGCTAAGCTATCTTCAAATGTTATAACGCCACTTAATACAATTTGAGATTGCAGTGATTTATGCAAATTAAAATCAAGTTAATTGACTTGTTGGAATGTGGTTCCATCTCAAATATAGCATAAATAGAACATAATAAATGCAGAAAGAGTTTATACTTTGTAGAGCTCGGTCATTTGCTTACAGGATCTACGCATTCCGGAAAGTTCCTGTTTCAGTCGAACCTACTTTAATGTGCCCAAGCCATCTGAAGGCCATTCTCGAATTCCCTCAACTCATCAGCCTGTAGTCCTGCTATGTCATTTAATGATTGCTTTTACCTGTACCGGTACCTGCACTCGCACATTTACCTGTTTCTCTATCTCTCTCTCTCTCTCTCTCTCTCTCTCTCTCTCTCTCTGTGTGCGTGTGCGTGTAATTTGAGCTACAGACAACAGCAACAGCAGCTGTTGATTGATTTTATGCACCAAAGAACACAGCAAAAGAAAAACGTTGAAAAGTAAAAGGAAATAGCGAAAACAAAAAGAGCAAAGAAAACTGCGAGAAGTCGACAAGGCTATGCTCTTTTAATATTGCATATTTCAACAGAATATGTACATAAAATATAGGCTGAGGGATTATGAGTAAAAACTTGGGTAACATTTCTAATAAATAACCAAAAAGGATTATATACGATTTACTGTAATTAGCAAAGCAAAAAAGATTATATAATCTGGCAGATTGGTTGCATTATATGCAAAGCTTAATAATCGCAAAACCTAACCAAACGAACATATGAAATATTAAAATACCTATTAAATTATAGCTAGGAGTCAAATAATTTTTAACATATAGTTAATTGGTTACAATTAACTAAATGATTCTACTTTCCCGCAAGCAAGCTTACTAGCTGGAAACCCCCCAACATTCCGTAGCTGTGGAGACTAGCGACCAACCATGGATTACCCCACTGTCGTAGTCGACCGACTGCCGACTGATTGTCTCGACCACATGTCGTTCAACCCCATTTGAGTTAACGCTACATGGCACAATTTCGTGGCTCGCTCGGCGGCGCACGTCGGGAGTAGGAAATTAACGATTGGCTGCACTTTCACTCGCCAACTGCAGGCGGCGACGACGGCGGCGCCAGCAGAACTCAGCGTTGCATGAAGATTGACGGCGCTCCAAAGGTTTCGCGCAGTACGGCTTTACGTTTTATTGCGAATCAACTTTATTGACATTTTTTTCCTTGGATTTCTGTTCCTTAGCCTTTTTATCGGCCAGGGCACGATTGCGTATGCGCTCCTCCATAAGTGGACGGAAGTGGCGTATCAATCCCTGTGGCGGCCATGCGGCACCATCGCCCAGGGCACATATGGTGTGACCCTCCACCTGTTTGGTTATCTCAAAGAGCATATCGATTTCGCCGATCTGTGCCTGACCGGTTACCATACGACGCATGATCAAATTAATCCAGTGTAAGCCCTCGCGACATGGAGTGCACTGGCCGCAGCTCTCGTGTTTATAGAACTCACAGAGACGCGCAATGGCCTTAATCATATCAGTGCTCTTGCTCATTACGATGAGTGCAGCAGTGCCCAAAGAGGATCTAACAGCCATTAGACCATCGTAGTCGTGAATAGAATTGGTTGCATTCTCTTTGGTTATACAAGGTGTTGAGGAGCCGCCCGGTATGATGGCCAATAGATTATCCCAGCCACCTTTGACTCCACCAGCATGTCTTTCTATTAATTCCCTTGTTGGTATTGACATCTCTTCCTCCACTGTGCATGGATTCTCCACATGTCCTGATATATTGAATAGCTTGGTGCCTGAATTACGAGTTCGACCAAAGCTTGCAAACCATTTACCACCACGTCGGCAAATAGTGGGTGCCACAGCCACCGTCTCTACATTGGTCACAGTCGAAGGACACCCGAAGACACCGATGTCCGCTGGAAATGGTGGTTTATTACGTGGTTTTCCAGCTTTGCCTTCCAAGGATTCGATGAGGGATGTCTCCTCCCCGCACACATATGCTCCGGCACCGCGATGCACATAGAGGTCGAAATCAAAGCCGGATCCACAAGCGTTCTTGCCCAGAAATCCAGCATTATACGCCTCCAAAATGGCGTATTGCAAGTTGCAGGCCTCATTGAAGAACTCGCCACGTATATAGATGAAGCCAGTGTTGGCTCCCATTGCGGTTCCGGCAATAAGGCATCCCTCTACCAATTTGTGCGGATCATGGCGCATTATCTCACGATCTTTGCATGTACCCGGTTCTCCTTCGTCAGCGTTTACGAGCAAAAACTTTGGTCGTCCATCAGGTGGCTTAACCATGAATGACCACTTAAGGCCGGAGGGAAAACCAGCGCCACCGCGTCCACGTAAACCAGAGGTTTTTATCTCATTTATTATCCATGCCGAACCCTTCTCGACCATCTCCCGTGTCTTGTACCAATCCCCACGCTTCATTGCCTCCTTCAGACGCCAGTCATGACGACCGTACAAATTCGTGAATATTCGATCTGCATCTGCCAATGGACCAAACTTAGTCTTGGTTTGCGGTGGCGGTGTACCCGGTGGAGGACCCTTCGGCGGTGGTGGAGGACCTGGCGGCTTTGACTTATCTGAACCTGACTTTTTTGATGTCGAATAATATTTCACAGATTGATGTAAAGCCATTGGAACAGCAGAAACCCTCGTTGTACAGAAAGTGGAAAATGACCTCCCGCACTTTCCACTGTTGTTATGTTTCGGATGATTCTTGTCATATTTATCCTTGGCTTTCTTCAATACATTAGCCAATTCGCTATCTTCGGTCTCAAGCAATCTATCACATCGGGGGAATTTCGAGGGATCTTTTTCTGTGTTTACTGGAAATTTGGTGTATTCTTTGTATTTAACTTTTTCGATTTCCCATTTCTTTTGCTTTACTTCACTATCCAATTTCAAATTTCGCAGCATTTCATGCATATATTTTTTTCGCCTTTTTGATACCTTGGGTAAGCTCATGCTATCAATTATAGGAAGTTTCTTTTCACAATATTTATTTTTTTGATTTTTTGGCACTTTTTCAGAGTCTTCTCCTTTAGCGCCTTTATCATTGCTTCCCGCCTTGGTGCACATGACCAGCGATTTGGTCATGTGAGCGGGACACTTTAATATCGCATCGTTCCTTAATTTTGGCCAATTTTGGACCGACTTAGCATTATTCTCAGCCGAAAATCCAATTAAAACCTTTGACTTGTATCGCATGTAGAAAAGCTCTCGCCTAGCAGTCTTCAGTGTGTCATCATTGTCATTTACGGGTTGACAATATCCTTTGAGTACTAAATCATTGTTCAACCAATATTGGGATATCAATGGTGAAGCTAAAGATTTTTTGAAATTCACTTGCAAATGAGGACGCAACCACAATAAATTCATTTTTCGTTGTTTCGAAGTTTTTATGACTATACTGAATCTGTATTATGTTCATCTGATAGGGTAAGAGTAGACCCGAAATTCCCCGCATACTAAGTTTAAAAAAAAAACGTAGTTGCTGACAACAAAATGAACTGATATAGTCTTGAAAATACATTTTCCTGACATGCATAATACGAAAATTCTTTCGTTGGTGAACCACAAAATGAATGAACACTCCGGAAGCTTAGTCATATCGTACATAAGTATATGAATATGAATGTTACTTCAATAAATCCCTTGCCTTTAATATCTATTTTTATATATAGAACACAATAACCTGAGTCAAGCGCCAGACGATAGTGCCGTGTGTCCTATGTAAGAGCCCAAACACCCATATATTTTTTTTAACTACTTTGCGGCTTGGCTTTTCCCCAACAATCATAGTGTGCCGAGTTCTTGGCCATATAGCACGAATCTAATCAGAGCACCGATAACCGAAAAGTTCAGTGCGAACTACGATGTTTTGCTTTAGCCCTATTTGCATGGGAATGAAAGCGATCACTGCGTCAAAAAGTAAGCCAAGTGTATAGACCGGCCAGGGAATATGTATGTATGTTCAGATTGGGGCATGGTCATACTCGAGCTACACTACTCGGTCAGTCAGTCAGTAAGCTCGCTACTTGGCAATCCAATGTTAATTATACATTAGCATTAATGTGTTATTTGATTTGGCAAAGTCGTCGACGCGTCAACGACAACGAAAGCAACTCCTTCTTTGGAGCCCAACACGAACACACACATCTGTCGCATAGGTATTCGAGAATGTGTCGGTATTCGACAATGCGAGATATATATATATGGAAATACAGATATAAAATATATATATAGATTTATATGCGTATTTTTTGGTATGCTGTTTATAATATGTGATTCAAGACGGCAATAGGCAACGCACACCCTGTGAACGGCAGCCCGCGTGATTAAGGTGCAACGATGTGTAACACACTGAACGAGAAATATAATAATAATAATATAATGCGTGTGGCAAGTGAGTGAGTGAGAGAAACGGAGAGACAGACAGAGCAACAATAAAAACGAATAAATAATCATTTCTTTTTTGTGTTTTGTGTTATGTGTGTAAACAGAAAATTATAACAAAAAGTAAAACAAAATTGACGGCGGCATGGCAACTGTAATTTGTCGGTACATGGTGTGGTACAGGTGGGTAGGGGTTGAAATTTCAGGCCCCTCAACGCCCCCCCGTGGCACTAGTGAAAGTAGACAAAAGGAAGTACTAAATTTAGATATGTATAACGAAGCACGTAGCACTCGTTAAAGCAACCATAGCTGGCGATTCGAAAATGATTAGTGCTAACAGTTCCTGCAATATTTATGTATTTTGATCTATAGGAAGCCAGCGATAAGTAAATATTTCAATAACTGTTTCTATAAATGATTAATGTTTAAATGTCATTTTGGTTTAATACTTACGAAATAAATCCTTGCGCGCCAAGTTTCTTGCACACAATACTGTAAAAGTTATTAATAATTAGTTAGCCAGAGATGTCAATAAACTAATGAATGAGAATCGTTAAACTTACGCGTTATTCGAACTTTGTGTGTACCATTGCGACGTGGGTAATCCAATTTATTCATAATTTCAGACTTTTAATTTTGATTTTTATATTTTTATAGTTTCAAATGAATATAAAAAATATAGTTGAACTTTTGTTATTGCGTTATAAAACAATTGGTCAGTCGGACAATTGTGTTGCTCATTTTTGGGCATAGTCTCACTGCATTAATTTGTTGCTAATGTTGTGATTGTTGTTGTTGTTGATGTTTTGTTGTTGTCGCTGGCAGCAGAGAAAAACAGAAGGAGGAGGTAGAGCAATACGAAAACAAGATATTCCAGACGCTAGTGCTTATTTTTTCGTTGTCGTTATTATTATTAATATAGTTATAGCCTTGAATTGCTGTATTGTTGCCGTTACAGTTGTGTGTCATTGTTTGAACGAAGAAATATTAAAGTTTTGTTGTTGTTGTTGCTGTTGTTTTGTTGACGGTTTCAATAACGCTGGCAAAAAGCGAATGCAAACTGCAATAGAAAAGCGACAAAACTGATTATTTACGAGTTTCATAATTGAATTTATACGATTTGCTTTATTAACACACATACACACAAATACACACCCACACACACGTAGTCACAGTTGATAACTGAAACGTTCGAACATTTGTTAAGATAAGCGCACTTGTATCTGTGTCTGTGGTTCGCCGTTCTCCGAGTCTGAAGAATGAATGGAGTGCGTAAGTATTAGAATTTCCCTTACGTGTGTGCGTAGAGAAGGGCGTGCAAACTGCCGGCGAGCATACGAAACACGATGGAAAGTGGAAAAGGAAAACAACTTTTGCAGGTAGCACACACAACTCATCCGAAATTGTTTTGCTTCTGTTGCTGTTTCTGTTTAAACCATTTCACAGGCACATGTCATACACACACGCAAACGCACACACACATACACGGACACTGCACGACGCACGCTGCTGCAGGCAACACGAGTAACACACAAGCAATTTACGAATACAAACTTTTATTTTTTCATAAATTGTGTTAAATTATGTATGTCTATATGTATTTCAGCAATCTCTTAATTAACTTTAATTTGTTTCCTGTCGTTGTATGGGTGCATACTACTTCGATTGTGTACTGTGCGTTTATGTCTGCCTGTGCCACAGAATTTGCAATAAACTACACTTGCGAACGCAGAGCCGCCACACACTTGTTAATTTTTATAATATTTTCAAGCATACACGCAAGTAAGTGCATGTATGTAGGTGCGTGTGCACTGAATTATGAACTGTGAGCAACATACATATTTCAAAGCATCATTAGCAACAAAAATATTCTTTGGTTTTTACGCACTGCTCTCGTTTTTATACTTACGGAGAGACAAACGAAAGAGCGAATAAAATATGTATGTACAACGACGACAACGACAGCGACGACTGAATACGGATGAAGCACGTTAGCTACCCGAACCGTTGGATTTAGCAACAATTGTTTCGATTTCAGTTTAACTACATTATTTCGCTTTGTTCATATTACTTTACTCACGTTTTAAACATGCTCATAACTATCTAATGCTTGTATCGCGCACAAATCAGTTCTTGTCCGACGAGAAACGCCATTTTAATTGTTAGTCTACAACACATAGAGTGTTGGGGAACGCAATTTTGTACACTGCTAGCAGTGCACACAATTCATAACGCTGACCAACACTAACATTTTGGCGGTGTTTATTTATGGTTTGTTGTTTTCGTTGATTTCGATTCTTGATCAAACATAACTATGTCAATTACACTGGATTTCGATATTAAACAAGTGGAGAACAAAAGGCCAATGCACCTTCACTATTTGCCTGCCAAAATTGTTGGTGACGGTGAATGTACTAATGTCGATAAATATTTTAATAACTACACGCGCGAAGTCTCCGAATTTGGTTCTGGTGTGCTAACAAATTCACTTAGAGGTTACCCTCTGTTAGGAAGACAAGAGTCTGTGCCCAGGGGATACAAAGGCTTGGTCCTACAGGAAACTAATCCGTATGTCAACGACCGTCAATTAAGGCTAACTGGAACGTTTCAGAAGTTCACATACTGGAACTACGACAAAGTGCCGTCAAAAGGCGATGGATACCAACAGGCAGTAAATATGTTGCAAGTAGCGGAAGCGGTAAGTTTTAAATGCGCTTAGCGAATTATAATTCTTAATAGAAAAAGCAATTTTTGTACATTTATACACAGCTGGCGGCTCCAGTGAGCGAGGAGGCTCTCGAAAATGAGATGAAGCAGCATTCAAAGTTAAAAGAGGAAAACGCTTGAATATTTGGTGCGCTTACAGCGTTTTTTATCTTGTAGTATATAGTATTCCAAAAGCTAATCAAATATGTTCACAATTCATACACTTTAGACTTACAATTCGTATAAAAGATTCAAATATAAATACGTATGCATATGGATGAATTGTTTAATTGGAGTAGTGTGTAGATAAATTCACTTTCATGCAGCCTTATTCATCCGCGTCTTCAAAGCGCTCATCGTCGTCGTCCAAGCTTAGATTCTGCATGCCACCTACTTCGCCACCATTGCGGCCAAGCGTTAGAGCGTCCTCTACCATTTCTTGATCGTCAAAAGCCATGCCAACACCGCCGGCATCCTCCATTGGATCGCTATCCTCCGAGTTGCTGTCCGCTGAGTCTGGATGCAACTCTTGGCAAGTGGTCATCGCATTGTACATTGTGTCCACAGTGTGTATATCGTCGGGCAGCAACCAGCACTCGGTGACATCGGCCAATTGCTGGTCGACTGCATCTTCAAAGTTGTCATCGTCGTCATCATCATCGTCGTGCTCATCACTGCCGTTGCCCTCATCAACATCGTTATTTGCAACAGCTACAGCATTTCGTTGCGGCTCGTCTCCTCCGCCATTCTGGCCATTCAGTTCGAGGCTTCGGCCCATATAGACGCCTTCCCACTCCACTTTACAGTCGAGCATAAAATAAATGCATTTTCTGGGGTTTGATGAGATGCCGTGCAGGCTTACTTGTTTCCATTCGATAGATATTCCATCTAACAGATCCACCGGTTGCCAAGAGAGGGTGCTGCGTTGAAAACAAAAAGAGTCAGAAAATTTGCAAAACATTCAAAGCGTTGTCGACCAATTTTCCACTCACTTTTGTGAAATGTATACGGTCCCCTGACCCACTACTTTATCTCCAAGTTTGAGCTTTATATTGTTAGCTGTATATAAAAGCCCGTGTTCGGGCGGACTAATGGGTGTTATTATTACCATTTTAATAGAAAACTGAGCAAAATACACACGACAATGAACAGTTTTGCGCAGACAGTCTGGCAGCGGTAAGTTCATTTAGTGTTGGTAAACGTGTCCAGTAAAAAACAAAACGAACGATAACGAAAGAACACTTGATCTTATATACTTTAGTTTGCGCATATAAGAATAAAATAGGAAAGAGAAATATATTATGATCATAGATTCGTATTTTTCGACATATCATATAATACTTTTCTTACACTTTCCTACACTGTATCAGTGAGTGTTTTGACAGAGCGTAGCAACTCTGTAATTTCAATTCACAGCGGTTGGTAGAGAGCGTCTTGCATTTTTTCTTTACGGCAATTATTTAATTGACGAGCTACGCAGTGATCATGGGATGTGTAGTGTATGCCAAAAAGAGCATATAGTCAAATAATTTTAGTGCATAAAAGTAAAACACAATTAGAGTAAATGGCCTAAGCTGGCTATCCGGAGAATTCGTCATTGTCCTGCGCGCTATTTCCGATCCGTTGTCGTTGTTTTTGTTTTTTTTTTTGCTGCAGCAGCAGCTGCTACGTGCATACACACAAATATACACAAGTACGCACACACACACATACGTAGAGTTTTCATTTTATTTGGCCGAAAACGTCACAGAGCCAACAATGGACATGGAATACGTGAATATCAATGAATTTAACGACCTCGAACTGGCGACGCGCATGCGCACCTGCAACTATGAGAAATACAAATCTCTCGTGCGAATGCACCTTTCATTTGAGCTGGAATTGAACACCGATGAGTAAGTACATATGCGAAAGAAAGATGTGAATGGGTATCTAAGTAAGTGATTTGCACCAACACAATGCATGTAGATTCGATTTACCCTGCCACGAGATTGTGTATGAAGATAAAGGCAAGCTCAAGAAGTGGAACCGTCTATCTAAGAAGCATCGATTGGGCCACGTTGGCAACGCAGCAACTGTAGCTGGTTGTGGCTCTGGAGCCGGCAGCAAGTCAGTGGGTAACAGTCCCACCGAGTGTCTGCAGCAGCAAATCGATGCAGGTTTCCAAATGCATCTATTGGAACTAAAGCAGTTTCTCATGCTTGATAAAAGTAAGTCCAACAAATAGTTGTATTCATTTGACGGGTAAAAAACTTTATCTTTATCCGTTTTCCAGATCTAACACAAGAAGGACTGTTCCGTAAGACAGGTGCCGTGTCTCGTCAGAATGAACTGCGCCTACACATTCAGCAGGATAAGCCTTTAGAACTGGAACAGGCCGGATTCTCAGCCCATGACTGCGCTACAGTCTTCAAGGGCTTTCTGGCCGAGTTGCCTGAGCCCTTGTTAACGGATGCACACTATCCCGCACATTTACAAATTGCGCCTTTGTGCCAAGCTCTGGCAGAGAAGACGCAGGCCACATCGGAACGCCAGCAGCATTTACTCAATTCGGTGCAGCTGTTGGTGCTTCTGCTGCCTGAGGAGCAGCGTGAGCTTCTGCAACATATCATGGAAATGCTGCACGCCGTTTCATTACACGAACAGAGTAACAAAATGACAGCAGAGAATCTTGCGACAATATTCACTCCACATTTGATCTGCCCACGTAATTTGCCTCCCGAGGTGTTGCATTACACAGCAAAGCGCATGTCCAGTATCGTTGCCTACATGATCAACCGTAGCACCGAAATTTTTGCAGTTCCCGCCAAGCTAGCGACGGATATACGGGCGTACTTTCTTGAACGCAAACGCAAGAAAACAATGTCGCCGGAGCAAACGCTTGATGAATCAATCTCGGACATATCGACGGTCAACACGGTGTACACTTTTGTAGATCGTGCTGCTACTGCAGCGGCTACCAATTCTAACAACACGGACACAGAGCTGGCGCAACTTTATGCACATATTCAGAGTCTACCAGAGTCCTCCAAGAAGCGACGCCTTATTAAACAATTTAACAAACAGAATGGACAAGGTGCGTAGGAGTGCATACATCATAGATATTTTTTTTAACGAGATCAACTAACTGACCCGTGTTGTTTTGCTTAGGCACTCCTTTGCAGTTGGTCGTCATGAATAGACTTAAGAACAACGAGGCGACACGCAGCGCCAAATCACTAGGTGACTCCATAAAGAAGCATATATTCCACAAGAGTCTGATGCCGCGTACTCCCAAACGAGCTCCTGTTCTGCATGCCATGGGAGGAAATGAGGTGAGTGCAAATTGGGCTATAAGTGTTTCTGTATGACCTCACGAATTGTTATGATTCATTTTCATTCTTGAATGTTTTGTAAACTAACCGCATGTTTTTGTATTCCTGCGCAGACGCCTAATCTGTCGAATGTCAAGGCGCCCAAATTGCGCGTACTATTCCAAAGTCCCACGCCAGCAAGACAACATCCTTTATCTTCGGTCACCACAGCATCTGCATCTAGCACTAACCCATTGCACACGCTTCAGAAATCCATTTCATCTGCATCGCTTAAGATCGAGTCATCGTCGGATAGTAGCAGCTGTGGCGCCAACAGTAGCCAATCAGCTCCCGTTAGTCGCCAGCAATCACATGAACTGTCCAATAATGTGCCAGCCGCTGTGCCCGAGCTGGACGAAGTCGATGTGTGTTGTGTGACGCCACTGAAAGTTATTTCGGCGGTGGCACAGCAACTGATCAGTGGGGCCGAAAAGAAAACTGTGGCCTGGGACGATCGTCGTTTAATAGATATTGAAGAGTTCTCGAATCCTTGCACTCCAGTGCAACAATCTTCCCGCTACAAATCTGAACCTAATCTGTGCAGTATGCGACCGCAGGTGCAAAACGAACATGACGGCGATGACGATGATAACGCTGCACTTACGCCAATTATAGAGGTATCCACCACACAGGTCAGCACTGGCATGGGAAAGTCGCTGACCCGCAAGCTGATGAAGGGCGTAAGCATGCACAATTTACGTTTCCCCTTCAGCACGCCGGAGACCACAAAACGTTTGGTACGGAGCGTGTCTGCGACGCTAAAACGTCGACCTAACAGTACCGATGATGCCAAGCATACGGGATGCCATCTGCAAACTGCAGACGGTCCGTTGCTGGAGGATATGGATGATAGTGACATGGACGAAGACGATGATGATACCTTGTCTGAAACTAATGGCAGCTCAAATGAGTTACCTGGTGGCATGCCTGTAGACGTAAGCTATCATCAGCAACTGATGCAGAGCAGTGTTTACCGCAATCTGGATCTCATAACGAGCACTCCTGCTCTGCGATTGGGTCGTCGATCGATGTCACCAATCACCAAATCGACACAACGCATGCCCAAAGCGATGCAGGTAAGTTAGGCATGATTTTTTTCTTTGCATGTTGCAAGATAAGCACGACAGAGAATGAATCTTAGGGGAATCTCAAATAACTGGTATGTTCTTGCAGGAGTCCATAATGACGCCACGTTCTCGCAAGCCGGTGATGCTGCTCACTGCCTTGGGCAACGGAGACAAGCAGCAAAATCCGAACTTTGTCGAGCAACCTGATCAGACTAGCCAACCAGCTGGTATCAGGCAGCTGGAACCACCGGTGCTACACAGTGAGGATGCAACCTCGTTGGGCGGATATGCGGATATTCTAAGACGCCAGCAAAACTTTGTGAACAACCACCTTCTGTCGTCCCGGCAACGTACGAGCAGCAGCAGCAATAGTAACAGCACCGAGCTGGAACTAGAGCCCTCAATGGACGCAAAGCCGCAGAATGCCCTGTCGAGTGATTTTAAGTGAGTTTTGCAGTAGCTTTGCAGCCAGTGGCATATTAGATACTCATCTGTTAATCCTTAGGGAATATTTGCTAACTCGCAGCGTGTTGACGGCTAGTCCGGGTGATTTATCTTTTGCCAGTCGATCGGATGACTTTGGTGGCACCAACACCACACAAGACATTGAGGATTTCGATGAGTCTGAGCTGAGTCCAAGTTTGCTGTACTGCTTGGATGGAAATGAGCCAGCGGTCGCCTCTCCGTTGCAAAGTTTTAACAATGGACGGAAACGCTCAGCGGACACGCCTCTGAAAACAATGGGACTTGTTCCGGATTGTGAGGACAATAAGGAGAATATTTCAAGCGGTGATGCGGACGAGCCAATGCACAGCAAGAAATTTTTAATTACTTCTCATGAGGAGTATCCAGGCGAAACGGCACTTTAGCTTTAAAACAAACCTTCACGCACTATTACCCAACTCATATTGCACCTTCGAACGTTAAAACCGTTGTACGGTTTTAAAAATTATCTCTTATCAAACATTGCTTCCGTGAAATTGTTTTCGAAAACTGGCGTTTTGACAGATTTGTGCTTAACGCTTTTAGCATAGATAGGAAAACGAATTCGCTTTGTAATTGGCCGCGTTTTCATTCAAATGTAGTTTTAGATTTTCATTTTAAATGCATGATCCCCCCCTAGATTATTCTCAAAAATTACACAGAATTTTACATATTTTCAAGCTTATTTACATTTAATAAAATTATTTTATTAATTCCATAACTGCTTATTCTTTTAATTTTTTAAATTGAATTTCCAGTGTCAACCACTTTGCACGCATAAGTGTTAAGCTCAGTTTTCGATTAAAACTACTGTTATCGATTAGTTTATTAACAGTGAAGTGCTGAGCAACACTGCTGTTTTTCAAAACGCAACACTGAAAGATCAGCTGGTTTTTGTTGACAGGCGGCGCAGAAAACGTAATAACAACAAAGTATTTGGAAAAACAAGAGAATATCACAAAAACAACATGGGAACCTGGGTACTAGAGGTGGCCAAAATGGGCATGTACATGGCATTTCCCGTGACGCTATTCCACATATTCAATCAGCCCGAGTATTTCGAGGAGTGGGTGACTAAGAAAAAGCGCGAGCTGTATCCACCGGAAAGCAAGAGCCATCACGAAGAACTGCAACGTGCCATACAAGAACACCACAAGAAGCACGATGCAGCCATAATGCGCGCCCTGGAGGAAGCGGAGCGCAAGAAGTAAAGCCCGTCAGCCGGGACCGGTGAAATATTTGTGAATTGTTTACACGATATTAGCTTCGTTCGTTTGTTATGTAAGACAAGTGGCACTTTTAGTGGCCATCCTCGAGTGCAGCGATGTGTCATTAAGTAAATAAATATCTGTTTTTGTATTACCCATGTAATTGCGCCACAATCCTTTGTATAGGTGGGGGTAAATAAACAATGTCGAGGTTATCTCTCAGAGTTTTCCCGGTAACTTCGAGTAGCGGCTTCTATCACATGGACCGCAGATATTACGAACCAGTGTGTAGTAAGCTCAAGTACAACATGCTCTAGCAAAAACAATCCACTTATCAATGGAGCATGATTTAGTTGGCCACTCGTTGCGCGCGCCGCATTATCACCACTTTGGCCACTTGTTCGCCGTCGTCGCCGGACCAGAAGTGCCGCACGTTATGACGGCTCACTTCATTGACGCGTTCTTCGCTGCCGGTGACCGTCAGTTGACCGTTGCAAAGTTACCTAGCTATTTACCCATATGGTATATATATGTATATGCTATTTATATTATTACGTACACTCGTGTCGGCCGAGTTTGCGGTATATTCGTATTGGCCGTGATCGCCACAAGATTAGATCCACTTTAAGCGATTTAGGGCGCTATTACCTGCATGTGTGCTCTTCACACGCGGCTCCAGCAGTGAGAACACCAACAACAACAGCATGAGTTGTACAATTACACAGATTGTTTTCTGGTTCTTATGGCAACTGCCCGATCTGTTGTCGGGCTTAACAAAACAGTTTAATTAGGCAATACAGTAAATACAACATATAACGAATACATGGAACACTGGAAACTGAGATGCCACATGCATCTAAGCACGTTTTAAGGCATTCCAAAGATTCTATTGCAGATTGTATTAATTTCCTTTTTAGATAGGCAAGCTAATATTTCTATTTCTTATCATAAAAATTTGCAAAATCCGTTTTTCTCAGGCAATAAATCATAGGTACAGTCCACTTTAATTGTTTAACTGATTATAAACTGAGATTTATAGACTAAGTTAAAATGATCTTGTATAAAAGGAAATAACCATGTTGTATAAACTAGCTAGGTTCTCGGCTTCAAGTAGTTCTAATCTGCAAAGGTTTACTGTACTTTAAACTTTGTTTTTGTTGCAGGGCTCCCTCGGGGGGCTTTAGGTTCTCATAACGTAAATTTGTGTAGTTATTCATTTATGGCGATCCGCTGCCAAGTAGCAGCAGCAGCTTTGACGTCGCAGTTAGAGTCGACGTCGACGTCGACGTTCAAGTTATCACCGAAACACCGCACTGCAATGATTTTTCCAGCCAAGTAGTGGTTGTCCATTGACAATCAGTTAGCTTTGAACCGTTACAACGAACAGTACAGAAGTCGGTACAGAAATAAGTAAAGAGTGAGAATCCAGTGAAATCAAGCGCAATGAGGGACCAAGTGAAGCCAAAGGTGCTGCCCCAATACATTGCCGGCTTGTCGGCGGCATTTGGAGCCTTCTGCATGGGCGCCAGCATGGGCTGGTCCGCTCCTGTTGAGTCAAAGCTGACGACGGATGGTGACTATGGGTTTCCGATATCGTCAGATCAATTCGGTTGGATATCCTCGCTGCTAACCCTGGGCGCCACTGTGGTCTGCATACCAATGGGATTTGTCATCGATGTCTTCGGACGCAAGCCAACCATGTTGGCTCTGATACCGCCCTATATGGTCGGTTGGTTGCTGATGATCTTTGCCAATAGCGTGATAATGTTGTACTTTGGACGCTTCATTCTTGGGGTCTGTGGCGGCGCCTTTTGTGTCACTGCCTCCATGTACACTACGGAGATATCGACAATTTCCACACGTGGCACCCTGGGAAGCTTCTTTCAGCTAAACACAGTGTCGGGATTGCTCTACGGTTACATTGTTGGCGGCTATCTGGACCTGTTGATCATCAACATATTGTGCGCCATTTTGCCACTGATCTTTGCCGCTGTTCACTTCTTTATGCCCGAGTCGCCGGTGTTTTTTGCCATGAAAAACCGTACTGAGGATGCCAAGAAATCACTACATTGGCTACGTGGACAGGATTGTGATATCAGTGAGGAGCTAAAGGAGATACTTGAGGAGACGACTAAGGGAGCGGACGAGCCGAAGGAAAGCATCTTTGTGGCACTGCGACGACCGATCACACTAAAGGGTCTGTCCATTGCGGTCATTCTTCAGGCCCTCCAGCAGTGGACCGGCATCAATGCCATTATGTTCTACTCCACATCCATTTTCGAGGATGTTGGTTCCAGCCTTGAGGGTCGCGTCTGTACCATACTAATTGGTGCCACCCAAGTGATTCTCACAGTTGTCGCAGCGTTGATTATCGACAAGGCTGGACGACGCATTCTCCTGCTAATCTCATCGTTCTTTATGGCCATAACCACCTGCCTCATGGGCGTCTATTTCCAAATGAAGGACAACGATCCAGCATCGGTTGAATCTATTGGCTGGTTGCCTATCACCAGCATTCTGGTGTTTATCGTTTTCTTCTCCATTGGCTTTGGACCGGTTCCATGGCTTATCATGGCCGAACTTTTCACCGAGGATGTTAAGAGTGTGGCTGGCTCCATTGCTGGCACCAGCAACTGGTTCTCTGCCTTCCTGGTGACTCTGCTCTTCCCCATTCTTAAGAACAGTATCGGATCGGCGGCAACCTTTTGGATTTTCGCTGGCATCGCAGTTGTCGCCTTCGTTTACTGCTTGATCTTTGTGCCGGAGACTAAGGGAAAATCTCTGGCGGAAATTCAACACATCCTTGCGGGCGGCAAAAAGAGTACTCTCCCCGAGGAGGCCACAAATTAGAGCTTTGTAAACCAAAAATATGCTATGTACATACGTATTCCTAGTTATTTTAAATTAGCCATAATTCCTAGCGATAAAAATAAACAAACGATTTTCCCAAGCTATGGCGTTTTATAACTTTCGACCAACTTTAACATGCGAGAAGGCGTGGCAGACCCCATAAAGATTAGGCCATTTCCGTTTGACGATCTCAGCTATAGAAACATTTAATTTTGCCACGCCCACCGCCTCCGTAAATCGATTAATTGCGATTAGCAAGCCAAATATTTAGGTTACAACATTCTGATTAGGCATACACATAGATAGACACTATATGCACCTATTAATACAGTTTGTCGATGACATATTTCGAGTATACCCAACTCTGGTATAGCTCTACCCATAATATCCGTAGAAGTAACCGTAACCTGGCAAATCAATATGCAGACACGCTAGCAACATGTGTCTTTCGCCTCTCAGATTGTTCAAATAATGTGCTTTATCTACAATAACGTTATTCCTGTTATTGTTCAGTGTCTCGTGATAAGGTTAAAACAAAACATCAGACTTTAATTAACAATTAGGTTAAAATTTAATCGAGACGTAACAAACGGAAAGAATCACGTCTGCAGAAATTGCTAAGAGGTATGACGCGTCAAACTGTGTCAAGTTTACGTATCAAAATCGAAGCAGTTAAACTATTAATTTGCCAATAGTAACTATCTAATCCATTGCCGATAATTACATGTTAGATAATGTTCACAAATTGTGAGAATATTTTTTAATAATTACGGGAAGTTTGTTATCAAATCAAAGTAATGACTAGTCTTACGGAAGCTTATCTACCGCTGTATATGGAAAGTTTATATATGTATATTATAATAGGATTAGAGATATTCTTCTTAACTAACTCTTTAAGGGATCATGGGCAAGCTGCAAATTGTTGCACTTTTTGTTAGTGAGCACATTAAATAAAATCATTAGTTTTCAGAATTTTGTACAATTTCCAAGTGTTTATTAATTTTTATGTTTTGCTTTTGTGTGTCGTGTTGTGTGTTTATTTAATACGAATTTAAATATATATATATATATGCAATTTACTTAAGGTCTAACGAATATTAAGAAACAGCTTTCTATTACATGCTCCACATCGTTTTCGTCATTGTCGTCATTGTTCTTTCTGTTTCGTTTCCTCCTTCTTCCACTTCATCTCTATTATTATATGGTGTTCTTATTATTTGCACTGAGAATATTAACATATTTCTATGATAGATCGTATCGTATATGAATTGTACACAAACTCTTTCGAATCGCTCGCGAAAAAAGTTGCTAGAAATAAGCTTCTGTCGTTGCGCAAATAATTATCAATGAATTAGCTCGATTTTTTTTTAAATACATATATCGTTATTATTACAAAATGGATTAAACGCTTTTAAGGCTCAGGCAATGTGTGTGTGTATGTAATTGTATCTGTGTGTGTGTGTGTGTGTGATGCATGTGAAAAGCAGAAACTGTTTAGTTAACGGGAAATGCAGTTAGATTTGTTGCCTTACAACGCTTTACATGCTATGGCAGTATTATGGTTAATTATCTTGCTCGCTAGATTTGTTCGGAATTATTCTCCGTTTTTTTTTTACTTACAATTTCGAAATGCCTTCGAAATCCTGGCTCTATTTATGTTTCTGCTTTTCTCAGCACTTCACCTTTTGCTGCTGCCGCTGCATTACATCTGATTCTGTTTCTAATCTTCTTTTCAAATACAGATATATACATATATATATGCATATATATAACATATACACACATACATACATATATACATATTTTTATTTTTAAATAGTTGTACGTACATAAAAATATATATATATATATATAGTATCCATATAAAAAACTAATACAATGCTGATTGTTTACATTTCTATTGTGTGTGTGTGTGTATTTGGGTGTGTGTGAAATTTTTCAAATTTATAAACAATATTTAAAAAACAATACATAAAACATACAAAGCAATATCTCTCTGCACCCACACACACACACACACACACATGCTATGAAATATCAAGTGTTTATTGCGTTTAAAAAAATATTGCATATAGTGGTATATGTGTGTGTATGTGTGGGTTGTGTGCTGGCGTTTTCCAATAAATATCTGCCATATATATAACAAAAAAAAAATGAATTTTCTTTTCTTTTTTTCTTTTTTCAAAACACACACTGTGAAATCTTGCGGAATTATCGCATTTTGTTTATAATTTTTTGTTTTTTGTTTTCTTTTTACTATGTAATGTTGTTACGTAGTATATTTTAAGCGCTTAGAGAACTATTTTATAGATTTGCTTTGCTTTTTTTTTTTGCTTGTTTTTTGTTTTGTTTTTGTTGTTGTTGTAAAGAGAACAGCGGCAAAATGTGTATTGAAAACTGAATGACAGTTTTGTTAATAATTTGTTTTGTAGTTTTTGTTCTTTCTCTCTTTTCAAGTTGCTCGTCTGTTTTAGCTGCTCATTTGTTGCTTTTTTAATGCCTCATTTTATACTAGTCATATTTGCTGTTGTTGTTTGCGTTATGCGTTTTGTTTTGCTTCGTCGTTTCTTCATGTTGTGTCGTTTCTCCCACGATTCCTCACTTTTTCATTCGGTTACACTATCGTCCCGTTCTTCTGGTTCTTGTTATTCCACTCCACTTCTTAGGCCTCGGCCTTCTTCTTCTCCTTCTTCTTTTTCAAAAACGACGGTGTGCGCAGTCCCTTCTTCTTCTTCTTGTCTTTCTTGGGTGATCCATCTGTGGACACATCCTGGAACTTATAATAGAAATTTGAAATAAAAATATCGTTTCGTTACGGAAGTTTTTAGTTCTACTTACCTCTTTACTGCTCTGTGAGAAGGTGCTCAGATGCGCCTCCGAGTGGTCTCCGTTTTGTACATTCTCGCCTGTAGAGTGCAAGAAAGAAAGAAAGATTGTGAATAAAATAGGATATATGATATATATATATGTAATCTGTACAACTTAGTGGACGCACACGAAATGATATCTATGTCTATGGATTATTCTGCACCGTTTTAGAAAGAGACACGCACACTCGAGATAAACACAAAATTTTCGAATGACAAAACGAAACATGTATAAAATGTGAGAATGTATTGAGTTAAAAGTGTTTAGTTATAACATATAGAGTTGTTAGTAGTGAGAACGACAAGCACAAACATGCAGTAAATATTAAAGCCAAAAATATACCAAGCAAAACATTTAAACAAAAAGTGCAAAAAATGTTACCTGTTCAACGAAGGTTTTCTTTTTTTTTTTCTCATCTTATAAAGTATAATGCAAACTTAAAACTATTCAAACCATCTTGCATGAAGCTCACAAGAAACATTTATTATAACAAATTGAATGATGATAATGATCCTAAATCGTACAAATGTGATGTGTATATAAAAGAAATGTAAATTGAACAAAAAACAAATTTCGCTTAAGTATTACAAAAAAAGTAGAACAGAAAAATAACAATGTCTATATATATTCCAGATATAGTTAAAGATTATATTAATATACGTAGTTGTTGCAGCGATAAAAGGGATAAATTGACGCGGGCCACTCTACTTGGCTCTGGTTTTCTTGCCCGCCCCCCGAAGATCTTCACGCATCTGCGAGATGCGCATGCGACAGTCGTAGATGACGGCACGATGGTGCAGCTCGTGCGCGTGGATCAGGCTATTGAGCAGACGTTGCAACTCAAGCTCCAGAAGTTCCACCTCCGGGCAGCCTTGATGATGTTGATTTGGCGTTGCACGCGTCGCCGCCGTTTGCAGCAATTCGGAGTCATGGGGCAAAGCCACATAGCTATAAGTGTGGCATAGAGCTGGTGCAGAGTTGCAACGTTGCAACAAGTGCGACGACGTGGTCGAAGATGATATAGGTGTGGCAAGTGGCGCACGTGGCGGCGGATCTCTCTCCGTCGATTGCAGCAATTGTGCGCTGCGCTGTTGCATGGCCAACTGCTGCGATATATAATGAATCTCATCGTCGATGACCTTCTCTAGCTTGCTACGAAATTCCTGCTCATGTGCCTGCACCGTTTGCACGCATTCCGAGTTGCGCAATGAGACATTGATGAGTATCTCAATCGACGAGTTCTTGAGCTGAGCGGCATGCATATCAGGTGAACTGCTCAGTGTTAGCTTTATATGTTTGCCCTGACTATAGGCTTCGGCCTCCTGCGTGGAGGAATCATTGCTGCTGGTCACCAGACGTTCACGTCGTCTAGTTGTTCCCATGCCACCACTGGCTGTGCCGCTGTCACCCAAACCGCTGTCGTTTCCAACCTGCTGTCGCTGCTGCTCCTCGTACATGGCTTGCTCTGCCTCCGGCTTGTCACGTGCCGTCGTTTCACCATCCTTGTTCATTCTGGGCTCATGATTGTCTGGCAAGAAGCTGCGCATTGTGTAATTACCCGGATAGAGACTGTCATCATCGTCGCGATCTGTAGCAATTGTCGTAGGTCGCGATCTCATCGGCTTATCCGATATGCTCAACATGGAGCCGAACTGATCAATGAGTCCGTCCAACCCATCATCATCGACAGCGCTTCCTTGCTGGCAGCTCGACTCAAGACTGCTGCTGGTCATGGCGCTATTGTTGCGTCGCTTTCGCTCGGGCGTCGGCTCCAGCCGTATATGCATCTCTGAGACATACGACGGCGATGTGGGCTCTTCCAGCGCCAGTTGCTTGCGTCCCTCGGCTGACTTACTGCCGCCGCCGCCGCCGCTGCCAGAGCAACCGCTTAGCACGCTTAGCATTTTGCGCTTGGCAAAGCTCAAGGCGGTCAGATCAAAGAAGGATACGACACGCTCGCGCTGCTCGGCAACAGATTGCCAGATGCTTAGGTTCGCCGGATGCAGCAATATGTTAGGTGCACAAGCCAAGGGGCAATTGTAACCGTAGTGTGAGACGGTGCGAAACGGAGCAGCTGCAGTGGAATTAGCTAAGCTGCTGTTGTTGTTGTTGCTATCAGTTGCCAATGTGCTGTTAGCCACCACGCCCACAGCAAAGTTATTCTCCGTGTCATCGTGCGTGGACTCCCTCAGAGGCGGATAGTTGTGCCTGCTGCCAGTGCCTGCATCCACCTTGTAGATGACATGCACCTGCACGTGTTGAAAGCGTGGAACGCACGCATCGAGATAACGCTCACTGGGCGCATAGAGAAAGGCATATTTGGTTGCTAGAGCGCAGCGCATAGCTGAGACGGAACAAGAGAGAGAGAAAGAGGGGAGGGAGGAAAAGCAAGTGGACGCCGTTGGCAATGAGTGTGGGTGTGCGTGTGTGTGTGTGTGTGTGTGTGTGGGGGGGGGAATATGTTTGTGTAAGTGTGTAGGACGCGTCACAAAACAGGGTCACAAGACAAGGAATAGAGGGGAATACTTTTGTTTATATCACATTAACAGACGAGTTAACAGTAGAATGTTAACAATAACAGATTTTGTACTTAACATTAATTGGATGTACATCTTTTACATATTATATTTAAAGATAACAATAGATCTACGCTAAAATTTTAATTGTTTTATAAATCACAAAGTTCTATTTTCAGTTGCTTAATAAATTTTCCAAATTTGCTTAAAATATTCTTAAAACTAAAACAAATTGCACAATTTCTAAAGTGAAATTAAAAAAGTAACTTTTATTAATATTCTTTCCATTAAAAAATACACCAATAAGCCAATTAGTAATCATGATGGTATAAAAATAAAGTTAGTTACGTTCTTCATGCATACAAGTTTTATAAAAGGTTCTGTTTCAAAGAGGGAAAACTTTTCGAGTGTATCAACCTGGCAGCAGAGTTTTTGTCAAGTTTAATATAAAAATATTTAAGAAAAAACTAAGGCATTATAATTCATTATATTTATTTCATATAAAAATTCCAATTTATTGAAAACGCAGGGGGGCAGCTGTATCTTTGGCCTAAAGAAACATGTCTTTTGTTTGATTCTCCTCGTTTTGGCTTATTTCTAGAACTTGTTCATTATTTGAAGTCCAATCTGCAATGCAGGGACTTAGTTCATGTAGTTTATCGGAACTATCACCAGGTTCCAACTGCAGCTGCGCAGTTTCGACTCTTGCAACCTCTGCATCTATATTGGGTAACTGCTCCACTAGATCTAAATCTAAGGGCAACAGTTCCATCAAATCAAATTCCTCTTCTTCGCTTTCTTCAGCTAAAATGTCAATTTCAAATAGAGTTAAGGGATCATGATTAGGCTTTAAGCTACAGCGTGGCGCTTGTACATCGTCCTTGGACTCGTCTGTAAGATATAGAGTTCCTCCGCGTAGCGTACACTTTGTCTTTAGAACAACCGAATCTTTGGAGTCCGCCTTTCCAGAAGAAGAACACTTTGAACTACGCGATCTACGTCGATTTCTTCTGGCAGCTGCCTTAGATGTGATAGGTTTGTCATCATCCTCAGATTCATTGTGCTGCGAAACATGTAAATTATCCTCAGTTCCGAGTAGGACTTCCGAAGAATCAAAGGAAGTCGTCGATGGAGTAGGGGCTTTTGTGTGTAAGTTCATGCACGCTTGCGTAGAGTTTAGCGCATAGTCAGCAGAAGAGAATTCCATATTTCCCATTGCCTTGTCATCTTCTCGCTTATCCTGGAGAACATTCAACTCTTTAATTTCCAAGCCACTGGAAGAATTCTCCAAATTGAGCACTGAACTCGAAATTTCGTCTTCAATAGAGACCGAAGAAGTGGCTTCGAAAGCTTCATTATTCTCATCTGTCTGATCGGTAGAGTCTTCTGGGCAAAAATCATTGACTGTGGTAAATTCCTTGGTTTCACTAGCATCGCTATCTTTGATCTGTCCTACACTCTCCACTGAGGTCATTTCAACTTGACTGGGATCAGTATCATTTTCTGTTGAAGCACTTGGCGCATTTGTGCCCATCCCCACATCTTCATCTCCATTGATTTCGTTATACTCACCCTGTGAATTACTTTCTATCACATCCTCGATGGATTGATCGGAAGTTGTGAGACTGCTTTGTGAGGGATAAGATAGTTCCTCACTGGTTCCAGCATCCGCTGAAGATATGGGTTCTTCGATAGGATTAGCTCTAACTGTTTTTCCGCCAGACATACGCGACATATCCTCCAGGACAGACGGAGTACTCTGGCTATCTGTTGTTGCACTATCGTTGGCACTAAAATACACCGAGTTGTTGGTATTATTCTTTTTCTCCTCCTCCAGTTGGCCGACATCCGAGGTGACCTCCAGCTGGAAGGTATCGCTGGAAATATCTTGAGCCAAAGCGCTGGGCTCAAATGTTTTACTCGACATGGTGGGATGCAAGGGTTGGGGCACAGCACCATCAACCTGCCTGCGCCGTTTGGCCATGCTTAAAGAGGACGAAATGGAATTAAATGTGGCACTTGGATTACCCAAACGACGCTTATGTCCGATTGCATTACGTGGCGATGTAGGCAACGAGACCCACAAGCGTGTTCCATACTCCTTCTGATCGGCTTGGAAGGTACAGATGGTAGATGCCTCACTTGTGCTGCTCTGAGCGGCATTCCGTGTCCTCGCAGCCCCACGTTGTTTACCCACGTTACGTATGTTTTCCAGTATAAAGTTACGTTTCTTGCGCGGACTACTACGGTACACAAAAGTTGTCGAGGATATGGTGCGATTCAGAGATGGCTTTGAATCACTGGCCGGAGACGAAGATGACGATGACGACGACTGACTGCGTCCATTGGAGGTGCTCCAGGACCGGGAGCGACGAGGGGACTTGCTCGTGATCACACGTACATGTGCCTCCGAGCTATGCGGTGCAGAAATACTGTGCATGGAGTAGGCAGACGGACGTGGCTCGCTGCTAAACTGAAAGAGATGTGGAGTCCTGTCCTCGGGTTTCACTTGCATTGGCGGCGTCTTGAAGATATGTGTGCATGTGCTGAAGCTTTCCTCGACTTCGCCTGTAAAGCTTTGCATGCGGCAAGGTGTCAGCTTGTTACGTATGCTCTCGTCGATGCGACCAAAGATGGATTCCCTTTCGATTAGTCTGTCCGTCTGAATTCGTTCAAGTATCTCGCGTTCCAGTGGGGAAAAGATGGCAGTCTCATTGGAATCATTTGGCAGATCCTCCGGAGACGTTGTGGGCGACACATTCTCGATAACTATTTTAGGTATTTCCAATTCTCTATGATTGACATACTCATTCTCATCGACATCCTTCTCATCGATATGACTGCACTCAATACAATCCTTTTCCTTGCCCATGGGTTCGGGTGATGGTGTCACAGGTTTCTCATCATCTCGCTTCTCATCGTGAGGTTCTTCCTCAGGTGCCAAATCATCATTATATTCATTCCCTTCATTATCATCTTCATCGCTACTGCTGAAAGCAGGCAGAGTAACGCGTTCCGGTTCTTGTACGCAAGCCGTTTCATCAGCATCGGGAATATTTTCCAAGTCAATGGCACGAAAGAGTGATCCACTATCCGCCGACTCCTCTGGAACATCTTCTATGTGCACCAGCTCGGGTTGTAGATTTCTGGCTGCGGCCATAAGTTTCCCAAGGTGCTCGCTGGCAACGTTAAGACTTTGTTCGAAATCGTGTATAATCTGAGGTAAGACCTGTTGTTCTGGTTGTTGGGAAGCTTCCTTCTGATGTCCTTCATTCTCGTCGGTTTGCTCAGTTGTGTGTTCTGTGATATTTGGCTGCTCTTTCAACCAAATAGTTTCCGGCTGCTGTGCTACCAAAGCCATTGACAGTGTAGGATAAACAGTTGTATTGACTTCTGTATTCTCTTCTTGCATCTCCTGCTTGGCGCCATAATACTCTACATGATCTTGCCACAGCTCTTCAAACTCCAATTTGCGACGATGTCGCTCCTCCCGTGACATTAACTGCCGTTCCATTTGCTGTTCTGCATTAAACTTTTGCGTAATCTCCAGCATAATGCGACGTTCAGTCAGGGGTTGCTGCGCCTCCTGCTCTTGGGTGGGCTGCTCCTGTTGCTGCTCCTGCCAGTTGCCAAAGTTTAATACCTCCGTTACATTTGTACGCATTCCTTGACATGATTTTATCTGCACCGCACTTGTTGCGCTCTCTGCCGGACTCGTTGGCGTCTGTATGGCTAGCTGACCTAGCACGAAGTTAGGATTTACCGACTCCTGTGAGTAGTTAAGACAATCGATTTGAGTTAGAAAGTTGTTCGGAGGACTGAAACAGGTCTGGATGCCGGCATCGCATCTTACGCTGCCGCGCAACGATGATCTCTCGTAAATCTCTTCGTACTGATCCTCGTCGTGCAGCTCGGTCAACGTGGCTAACCTCTGAGGCGTCACTGAGCTGCTGGCATAGCTAATGATGTCCTCGCCATGTTCATCGCCGCTGCTGCTGGCTGCATTACGTCGCAGTAGCTCCGGTTTGAGACGCAACAAGTGCTCGAAGCAGGGCGGACAAAGCTGTTCGTAGCGCGACGAGGCGAAGATCTCCTCATAGCTAATGCCACGATGCATGGGACGATAACGTACATAACCTGTACCTGTGGGTAGATGCTTATGCTCCAAGCGTGGCGGCTGTCGTGGTGAATTAAATCCAAAATGCGAGAGCGTGCGATACGGAGGCGGTAACCCATTGGACAAGTGCAGCGGGCGATGCGATATGTAGTTGTCGCTGGCAGTCTCCATGCTGGAGGGGCCATTAAAACGATTTCCGATGTTGTAGTATGACATGTTGTGCAGATAGTCCGTAGGCAGAGTATGCAGCAGCACCGAACAGATTTGAGGTTGACAACAGGGGGCCAAAGACGCAGCTGCCCCACCCCCATAAGCATATGTATAGATCTCTCCCTGCAACAGCAAAGGTGTTGGATTCAATGTAGATCTCTGCGCCAGGTCGGCTACATCTTGGGAAAGGGGAGATGGATTGGAATGGGAACTACTACAACTACTTGAACCGTTAAAGGTATTAGGATTAGCATTTCCTTGACTAAACGCTGGAAACAAATCCCGACGACACTTGCTATTGTTCGAGATTGATGTGGAACTCTGTTGCCGATTGCGAATCTGATTCAGATACTTCTTATCCAGCTCCTCATAGTTGATATTACTTCTCATACCATCCGTTGTCGCCTGCTGCTCGACAGTTTCGGAATTAATTTCATAAACTTGAACTTCTTCATTGGGTTTGTGATGGGGAAAAAGAAATGCAAAGGATAATCAGTAACTTTTTTGTGCGCGGGCGGTGGAAGTGTGGAAAGATTACAAGACTTACTCTCCAGCGCAACTCAAGTATAAAGCCGACAACTTCTTGGACATAGAGTGCGGCAAATATGACTTGCAACTCGCTGATATACATAAAGAATGTATATAGTAATATGTATAACTCTGTTGTAGGGGAATAAGACTAGACTGAAAATGGAATCAATTTACCAAAACTGATAAAAGATATATGCTTTTAACCGAAACCAAACTTTACCCTAGCTATATCAAGGGGTATATACACAGACAGCTTTATATTTAAGCATTATTTAAGACTAGGTTATAAGGGGAGTGCATATCAAACTTCGTGATGTGGGTGGTTAAAACCAACAACATAATGGGTATGAATCATTAGTCTGAATCAATGTACAAATGCAGCAATATGCATGGTTATATCGGATTATATATTTGGGGATTATCTGAGATAGACAAATTCAACTTGTTCTTTACCTCGGCCAGTTGGCGGCTTGCGATTTGTTGCTGTATGAGAGCGTTCGCCGTTTATAAAACTAAGTGTAGCTAAAATAGTATTGAGAAACAAACGGTACGTATATGAAAAGAATTCACACATGTTTTAAGTGCTTAAATAGCAAATGGAAAAGAAATAGGCAGATCATTAACTTAACTTAGGAATGCATTAAAAGTAGGTAAAAATAAAATAAATATAGCTTATGCACATATCACAAAAAATATCGAATAAGTTTTAGGTTAGATCAGATGCATGCTTAGGCGTTAGTTTAGCTTTAATAAGCAGTCAGTTGGAGTGTTGTGTAGTGTTAGCTAGAGAAAGCAGTTCTATATTTGATCATACTATCGAGAAAGCAAATATATATCTGCAGTAAGTCGAGTGAAAGTGATTAACATGATGCGCAATGCTAACAACTAACAGCGAGCCTGGTTAACATGATGAGCAATGTGACTTAACAGCGAGAGAGAGAGAGAGCAAGGAAGCGCTGCAAAGCTTATGAGTATATGTAGCTGCTATTGTGACGATATACGATCGATAACAATATCAATCACAATAGTGCATTCTCTTAGAGTTCCTTGTGTTGTGAATGAATAATTATATTATGTACTTTGGTTTGAATCTTCACTGATCTATTAACTATGCATTGTCGAGTATTGTGTTATTATTTGGTGTTGATTTTTGGTTTTTTTTTTTCTTTATATACTACACACTAATCCTTTGGAACTGCACTCACCTCTAACATAAAATATGGTACTAAACTGCATTTTGTATATATTTGGTTTGGTTTTGTTTTTGTTTTGTGTGTGTTTTATAGCGCAGCACCAGCAATGCGTGGTAGTAGAAAAGGTAGTAGGTAGTAGAAGTAGTAGTAGTAGTAGTAGTAGTATTGGTAGAGAAGTAGTTTCGTGTTCTGTTGAGCTTCGCTGTTGTTTGAGCTGTTTCTTATTTGATTTTAATTTGTTTTCCCTACACACATTTCTACGAATTTGTATCTACATTGAGGTTTATCAAATTTTTCTTAGCCGGCCAATTTAATTACGCCTGCGTTTGGCTTGTGGTGGTTCGGCGGGTGGGGGGGCAGTTAATTAAAAAAGAATTTAAGGAATATAAACAGTTAATAATTTTGATTTACAACTTGACCAGATTGTATGCAGGGAAATGGGTCGAAACTCATCAACATCATGTGCAGAAAAAAGAAAATAAAAACCAATTGCAGGTGTAAAACGAAAAATAACAAGAAGAATAAACCAGTTGGAAGTTCTAGAAGGAGTAGCCTTTGGTTGTTGTAGTTCTTGCTGTTGTTGTTGTTGGTGTCGAAATAAAAATCACTTAATACACGCCGTACAACAGGAAATTCCTTAAATTGTAGCAGATATAGAATATAGCACAAAGTAGTTTGTAGATAATTCAGATAAGGAATGATAATAACAAAAGAAGTGTTGTTGTAGATGTAACGGTACTTGATTTACAAGAGGTTGGTCGAAACTATGTCGAGTGCTACGAGTACTTTTTTGCTAACTGTCGATTGTTTTATTATTATGAGTTGTTTATTATAATATTTATGTGTGTTTTTGTTTTTGTGTTTTTTGTGTTAAAGAAGTGGAGTAGAAAGGCAAAAAATAGAGGGGAAAATAGCATAAGTAAAATTTAAGGTTAGAATAAAATCAATGTATAAATAATAAAATATGTTGTTTAAATAATATTAATGCTAGGTAACTAAAATGGCAACGTTAACGAGAGCAAACAATATTACATGTACTTTATCTTTTTTAAACTGTTTGGAATTGTAGTCAAATAACATAATAAAAATTGAGTTAATTATAAAATTTTGAAAAAATAAACTCACAAACAAAAAATAAAATAAAATCGAAAAATAAAAGTATAAAACATTTGAACAATTTTAACAGAGGACTGTTTCATATGTGGTGTATGGGAAGACATAATTTGGTATGTGTGTGTGTGTGTGTGTGGAATAAACATAATGGGCGTAGACATAATACAATGGGAGAATGATATATGGGGGAAAGGCTTAAGACTTACCATCGCTTAGCACAACCTCAGCCTGGCTGGGAATTGGCGCCTGCTGCGTTTGGATTTGTATGACTTGGTGTTCTATATAGAGGGATATAGAGTATTAAGTATGCTGCTTCCGATCCATTTCTACCTCGTTGCTTACCCGTTTCTGGTTCACTCTGTGCGTGTTTCGCATGTGCATGTGCGCCCGCTGCCTGCATCGAGTTGAGTGCCTCAGATTCCGAGAAGTCCGTATCGGTATCTGCAGAAAGTACATTAGTTTACTATATACATAAACATATAACCAAATCCCTAAGCTTACATTCTCCATGAATGCTCTTCTTTTTGCGCTCCACAGTGCGCTTATATTCGTTGAGCTCATCGTCTGTCACATTATCGAAGGGATTCTTGGCATAGGGAGCCTTATAGACTGTCGCATTATGCTGAAAGCCGCGCTGTATGATGCCCTTCGAGGCGGCACCCATTAGCACCACATGGTCGCCAGCCTGAGAGACAGTTGCATCTTTGATGCGATTTGCCTCGTCCCAGGTAACACCCTCCAGTATGTGCGATTGTGGGCCAGCGGAGATTTTATCCGCACGTCGGTTGTCCTTGATCTAAAATGAAAATTAAATATACAAAAAAATATTTAAGTATTCCAACTAATATTTTGTTCTCATTTTACTAACTTGTTGCTGCACTCGCTTGAACTCCTTGGTTGTGGTTCCGGCTGGCACAAACTGCAATGGATCCTCAATTCGCACGGGCGTTGAGTGAGTGGGCGAACCTTCGGCAACCCACTATAATTTTTTTGGATTCGATTTTCAAAAAGGATCGTATTCGTATTTGGTATAGGGATCATTTAACGAATTTGAGTTTGGGCAATTCAAAAGAAAGGAAAGAGAAAGAAATTTGTTTTATTTAGAATTGTTTGTTTTGAAATGTGTTTTTGTAAATCTCTCAACCTGAATAACACAAGTATTTATACATTAATTAGCGAACATTTATTATGATTTATTTTTGAATTGAATGCAATTCGATGAAGTCTGTATAAGATGAATATCCCTTTTATTTCAGGCAAAATGTTATAGAATATTTTTAATAAAATTATACATGACAATTGAAATACAACAAGCATTAATGATTTTGTGCCTTAAATTAAAACAAAAACAACAGACAAAAAGACAAACAAACCATGCAAAGAAAAAGAAATAATTTTGAAATTATGATGAAACTTAAAACATGCGCATTAAATAGAGATTAATTAAATTATGTGAAATCTGTTAATTAGTAATGTAATTGTTTTTCGAAACACTTATTTAGTAACAAATGTCTTTCTCTTTTCTTTTCATTTCTTTTCTTTGCATTGTTTTAAAGGTGTAAATCATAATAGGTAACTCCCTAAGAAGGCACGAAATCATCTATGCAATTTAGTTTTGTTGTTGTTTATATTTATTTGATTAATGCACAATTACAATGTATAAAGCATTTGTCATATTATTTTGATTTTAAGAATTAGTTTCTGTAAATATTATTAAATTAGTGGCGCAATTACAAAATATATATATTTGCAAATATTTTTTTTTCGTTTCAAAAATATGTCTGGCCAAGTAGCGGGTCTCTTTGAACTTAAGTTAGATAGTTTTGAAAGCAATAGAAAAATGTTAGGCAGCTATTCAGGGAGAGAGAGATACATAGAGCTAAAAGACATTTTTGTTATATATATAGTATATGGCTGCGTGGAATGTTTAGCGTCTTGTCAAATTGTGTGCAGATCGTGGGATGTGGGTTGTGGTCTTTATAAAAAATTTCCCTACTAGGATTCATATATCATTTTTTTTTTCTTTTGTTCATTAGAAATTGCCACTAATTTCCCTCGATTTCCTTTAGATTAACAACATTTTGTGTATGCTGTTGTGTGGTTTTCTTATCTTCAAATGTTATGATCTCTACCTTTGTGATTTTCTTGGGATCTGGAGTTCCTGTTTCCAGCACCTCGACCTTCTGGTAGACATTGGGCGAGTTTAGCCAGCGGCTGCGATCACCGCCCTTGCGGAAATCGCCCTTCTTCCAGATACTATGGAAATAATGAAATATTAATCTTTAATTACTTAAGTGAAAGTGATTCGCACTTACCCTTGACGGAAGAGCTCCTCCTCCTCGAGCAGATAGCCCAGCGAGGAGACAGCTGGTGGCAGTTCAACATCATTCTTGGGCTTTGGTGGATCAGACTTGATCAGTGGATGACGATAGATATATCCAGTGCGATAGCCAGCATTGTCTAGCATTCTCATTAATGCTTCGAATTCAGCTCCGCCCACACGCCACTTGGGCGGGCTGCCAATCTTTGGCGGTGCCTCCTCTTTGCCAGCAGCAGCAGCGCCATCCTCTTCAGTTGTGACAGCAGCGAATTTCTTTTCCAAATCCTCTGGTGGACGACGCGATTGCTCATAGATGTGCTTACGCGATTCCTCGGGAATGAGCACCAGGTTGTCAATGCCCACAGGCAGCAGCTTCAGTTGTGTCTCGCATGCCTGAACAATATGGCAGGCAGCATAGAAAGCCTCCTCAATGGTCTCGCCGCAGCAGAGGGCTCCGTGGTTGGCCAACAAGATGACCTTGGAGTTGGGCCCCAAACTACGAACCAGACGATTACGTTCCTCCTCATCGAACAATCCAGTGTATGCGTGTGTGCTAATTTCGCCCAATACGCAGGCATCCTTGGTGAGCGCCAGCAGGCCGCTCTTCAGAGAGGAGATGGCCACAACGGGACTGCAGCCAATGTATATGGCGCAACGAATGTCGGGACGTGCGGCATGCACCACAGAGTGCAAGATGAAGTCTGTAGAATCGAAACAAAGTTAGCAGGACCTTCTCAATTGATAGCATTTAGCGATCTACTTACGGCTCTTGTTTACTCCAAAATTAGTGGTTCCCTGCTCCACAATATTGCCCTGCATATCGACTTTGTTGAGAGCCGAGGCAGTGATCTCATGGTATAACAGTCCATACGGATTGACCAGAAAGTATTCCTGATCGACCTTTAGGCGCGCCGTAATCTGTGCTCCCAGACCCTGTGTCCAGCCGTACAGATCCAGCAAACGGAATGTGGCAGCCAATTTACATCTCAATATCTTCTCACCCTTGGCATAGCCCATGGATTCCACACCGCGTATATCATTGATGGGCACCATGCAGCTGCTGGTCTTGAAGACATTCGATACACGATTTACGGGTACACCGACAATATCAGACAATTGCTGCAGTATTCCACTTGCGCCAGCACCACCCTCCCGGGCCGAGTCTACAATGCGTTCGAGTTCCTCGCGAAACAGCTTAGATCCCATGATGGCCTCGACGCGTTTGCGCCGCTCCATTTCACGCATGTCCTGTGATGAAAAGCAACAAAAACATAATCAGCTGGTCAGGAGAGATTTCCCCCTTCAAGGAGGATGCACTTCTTCTACACCTACCTGTTCAATGTCCGCGGGACGTGCTTTACTATTCTCATCATCATCGCCCGCGGTGGGATCTATACCATTCTGTGGCGGTTGCTCGACATCAGTCATCTTTTGGTTTGTTTTGTTTACGATTTAGTGGGGGAAATGCTGTAAAGAGTAAAATAAATAAATATAAATAAGTTAAATTTGAATTGTATTTATAATATAAACATATTTTCATAAAATAATTACTTTCTTTTCGAAACTGGTCTTTGCTTTCCGTTAAACTCAGATGAAAATTCTCAACTGACCTTAAAAACTGCAGGCCAACATTTTCGGTTTCCAAAAAGGGGTTGACAAAGCAAAGAGAGAGAGAGAGAGAGTTTGTGTGTGTGAGAGAGCAAAGTGCAAGGCAAAACGAACCACCCAACCGACGACTGCAGCCATCGGGAGAGCCAAAGCGAAATGAGCACGAAAGAGCGTCCAAGAGCGGTGTGAGAGAGAGAGTGAGTATGAGAGCCAGAACACACAGGCGTAAAGGGCAATACATACGAAATGACACTCTCACACCCACACACACACACACATACTACGTGACCGAGAGCAAAGCACAAGAGCCAAAGTTCCGAGAAACGTTCTCACTAGTCATTTTCCATTTTCCGTTTCCATTTCCATTCCGTTTCGTCTTGGGATTCTCACTTATTTACAACCCCAACCCAACAACAAATAGAAAAATTCTAATTTTGGATAAAATAAATTTTGCTTTCCTTTTCTCTTGACTTTTTTCTTTTGACAGTTGCAAAGGGAAAATTGTTGAGAAAATATTTGTTGGGGTGTGGTGGGGACAGCGACGCAGCAGAGCGGCGAACGGCGCTGCCGCTGCTGCCCACAGAGTGTGAAAATAAAACGTGCACAGAAATGGAAAAATAAATACTATTTTTAAGATGAATTTTTCTTTTTTTTTGTTTTATTTTGATTCGAAAATTCAAATGTATTTTGGCTCTTAACGAAATTAAATTGATGTCTAAGACAAAATGAAGAAAGCGGCAGCGGTAGCAAAGAAATTAAAGAGACAGGCCGCAGCTCATGCGTAGCCAGAGCGAGTGGAGTGCAGCGACGTCGCCGCTGCCGTTGCCGTTGCGCCACTTAAAACAAATAAACAACTAAAAATGCGTGGCTCGTTTAAATTTAGGCGTGGTGCTTTTTTGCTTGCCTGCCTGCCTGCCTGCTCTGAACGTGGTATTAACCTTCAATTTTCGTTTTCACTGCGTTGCACATGTATGTGTGTGCGTGTGCGTAGACTACACTGCGCTAAAAAAGTTCTCATTTATTAAACAACGCATAAGTATAGCAAATTTATTTATTCATAAGTTTACTAACATTATCTTTATTAGGATTCACCCTTCACAATGTTTCAAACTCAACAAACACTTTGTAATTTAAAACCGCAGCAGAAAAACTTGAGACACATAAATACCACAAATATGCATGTACCGCGACCTTTATGTGCATTTCAATTTGTAAATTGAGTACGCACATACCCTACATATGTATGTACATGCAAGCATTGTGTATGCATATCTGACCTCATTTAACAAGCACATGCGGGCTGTGGAATTTCAATTGTGCATCCTTCTTGAGAAAATTATATGATTAATCAGTTGGAATTAGAAGAAAAGAGAGTAGAGAGCAGTGTAGGGTATTTCAGCAACGGGGCACTAGTAAAAGTTTGCAGAAAAAGAAAGTACGACGGGCGGCTACTTTGTAGTCGGCTTATTGCCGAGTAAAACGGGCAAGCAAAAACCCTTGTCCACTGCAATTGTTTGCTTGACCAATTCAACAACGTTGCATACTAATGTGCAATGTGCTTAGGTGCATGGAGGGGGGCTAATTATGACGTGATGACTGCAACAAACAAACGAACAAACGTACGAGCGCGTGCCGCACATTCTGAGTGACCGCACAGAAACAACAACATGAAACGATACATTGTCAGGTAATTGAACTCTTACGAGTGCGTGGGTGACGCTGATGATGATGACGACGACGGACGACGACAACGAAGAAGTTTTTGCTGGAAATCAAACGGAATAAAGTCGAAAATAAACGTTGCTCTTCAAGTGTGCCCAAAGCGAGTGCGAGTGTGTGTGGGCAGCAAAGCGCGAGTGCACAATAAACTTAACTAGCGTAGGTGTAGCTGCGCTCGTCTCTGCCAGTGTTGCCCTACAAATCATATTTTGCGTAGGATCACCAGGGTATGCTGTGCAGAGGTTCATACTAACTCTATATATAGCAACCCGATGAAACATGGCAACACTGCCTTACCTTATAAGGTTAATCGTGCCAGCTCGTCGCAGCAAAATTGCATCTAGCAAGTTTATTGACCTTTAGCAATGGCAGACTCTAATCGGATTTCATTTGCCACATAGCTAACAAATTAAGTTAACCTATCCATATAATGCCATCATCGAAAGTAATTCAATAGCTTGCGAGGCTACATCAAATAAAAAAACGATGACAACTGCATTCCTACTGAGACACTGAGGCGAAACAAGAGGGAAGCAGCTCCATTAATTTGACCTTTTTGCACGGAAGAACACAATTAAATTTAGGCGAGGCTGACGACGCTAACGTCGCCGGGGAGTATCTATTATCAGTCGCTGCTCGCTGACATTATGCAATAATAGCACGTCGTCTGGCTGCCAATTTCAAAGAAGGAGACACACCCAAGTTTGCACTTTCAGATCGTTGAAAATAAAATCAAATTATGCTCTTTATGCATCGCAACTTGTTAATTATCTCTGACACTTCGGAAGGCAACCAATTAACCCCAGTGTTCCATCATCTTTGGCTCTATTCCATTTTCACACCATACGCCAGAGTGTTTGTTAATTAAATTTCTCAAGTATTCAATTATCAAAACAGCAGAAATCTTACGTAATATTTCTCTGATGTAGTTCATTCCCTACCCCATGTCGAACAAAGAAGCGCGACAATAAGGTCGCCCCATCGTCATCGTCGCCTTAAGCTGTTCCCCCTCACATACATATCAATAAGCAAATGATTCTTTTCAGCTTCAATAATAACGCAACAAGTCACTCAGTCAGTGGGACAGTTCGTTGTTGCATAAAGATCTTACAGTTTACTGGAGCAAACACGCATCTGACGTCGGAGAAGAGGGAGGGGTGGGAAGAGAGACTTTGAGTACACAATGTGCTGACAAATAACAACAACAACAAATAACTGGCAAAAAAAACAACAAAAACACATTGAAAGCAACGCCGAGTGCAATAAACCGAACAAACCGAGCGCACTAAACGGAAATAATGATAATTTGTAGCTGTCACTGAGTTTTTGCTGAAGCGCGAACAAAACCATCAAATATGAAATATTATGTGCATTCATTTGCTTTGCTGCTATGCAAATTAGTGCTGGGTTTTAGTCGAGATACAATCATGCCTGAATCAACTCTTGACTTAGATCATGCGATTATTTTATATTAAGAGTCGCGTCATAATCTATCTCGGACTACCTGCCCACAACAAAAGTACGAGTATCTATTCAAGCACGCCGAACAACAATCCAGAACAACGCTGAGGAGGAAAGTTGTTGCGCGGCACAAATAACGCTCTAGTCATGCCGCTTCCACAAGCAGTCGTGGCCGAGTGGTTAAGGCGTCTGACTCGAAATCAGATTCCCTCTGGGAGCGTAGGTTCGAATCCTACCGGCTGCGAATCGATAAATTCCTTTTTTTTATTTTATACAAAAAATATTTTGCTGTAGACTATATATCTTTACCTTTAGTTAAATTTCAAATAATTCTAAATTTAAAATCAAATTTCTATATTTTGCACACAATACGGAACTAACAAAAACTCACCCCATGTGTGGTGAGTTTCACGCCGCAGTTTGCAAGCAACTGTTCACACCCTTATGACGTACGAGTTGCTCAAAGGAAGTGCTTACTTTTAGGTTGACCTGCGTTTAGCTGTTTCCGTGGTGTAGCGGTTATCACATCTGCCTAACACGCAGAAGGCCCCCGGTTCGATCCCGGGCGGAAACAGGTAGATTTTTTTTTACTTTTTTTAAAATTGACGAACTTTTAAACAATCTGAAATAACTACACACTTTAACTTATCATCTGAATCATATGCCTCATAAAGTTAAATGTAATTACTTGTTTAAAAAGACACCAATATATAATTCGTGTACACATCTTGTTAAGCATAATACAGTTAATGGCTAACTTAATCGATGTATATTTCAGATAAACTACATATATGTGGAACTTGAATAAATTTCAACACGGTAAATGTATTTCAAGCAAGCCTGCGACAACTGGCACAGATTTAGCAGCCCTAGCACCAACTGTTTCCGTGGTGTAGCGGTTATCACATCTGCCTAACACGCAGAAGGCCCCCGGTTCGATCCCGGGCGGAAACAAGTTGAATTTTTTTATTTTTTTTTTAAATCACAATATCTATTTTTCATATGCATTATTTTTATAATATATTTCTATTCCGCAGCCAGCCAAAAATATTTTAAACTCAATATACTTGTTAAATATATGACATGCCGCCGCCCACGTAATTGCCTGCCAAATGTGCAGGGGATTGATTTGGCAATATAAAATATATATTTATACTTTACCGTATATACTTTCATACAAATTGGATGACTAAAGCAACTTAGTTTGCTGCCACTACCAAAAGAGATGTTTATGCAGAATACTCTTATGACGTATTTAATAGCTCCGATGTTGCCGTGTTTGGAATGTCTAAATAAGGCAGTCAGGCCTTCCTCTGTCTGCTCTTTATTCGGCTCATATCTTGTCTGTGTTTTGTTTGTTTTGCTTAACAACCTCCCCCGTGCTTGCCTACATCTCAAGAAAGTCGCGTGTAGATCGCGTGGCTTGAATTACAATGCAAAAGTCTTTCTCAGGCAGTCTCTCACATAAATCTTGGCCTAAACGAAGTTGGCGCCATTGCATGACGTCTAAAGATTACCTGATTTTTGATTTAAGTGAATTTATACGTAATACAACAAAACGAGAGCAAACACTATCAGGAAAGTGAAAAACAATTTAACGTGTGGCAGCAGGCAACCAACAAACGTTTTGCTTGTTGTTCACACGCTTTTCTGGTTCTTCTTTTTTATGTTTTTCGGGAGATGGTTGCCAAAAAACTTTTGCGGTCTCGCCCGAAATCTTGACTCACTGGGACAGAAGCCAACAGTGTATATGTGTGCAACATATGTTTGAATGTATCTTATGCTTTACATTCTTGTTAGTATTTATCAGTTTATTCCCTTCATATGTTCCTTGACCCTTTCCAAAACGAACGCAACTCAATTGCTTGGAAAATATGCTTTATGTGCATTATCTTGATAAGGACGTGGGTCATTAAAGATCCATTAAAGTTCCACGGCGGCGTTTAATTACTATTGTTCAGCCTACGACTTACTATATCCTGCACACGTGGCCCATGATTATCTTAGCCTTAAACTAACGCTTAACACGCAGCGCAACAGCAAAAAATTTTCGAAATTGACACATGTGTGTCGCGAGGTAACGCGCGTGTTGCCAGGCAGGCACACAGGCGGCGACACAAGTTCAACGACATGACGGGCAGCCGGCACAGGCACAGGGACAAGTGGCGCGAGCCAACCCCCGTAGATCCCAACCCAAGCAATCCTTCGGCTATGCTCTTTGCACACCGCGCGCGCAATGAAGCGTAGTTCCTCCTATTCCTTGGTCCGCGTGCAAAATACCTGCCCAACTGTCGAAGCTCCTGACTACCCACCCACTCACTTTATTTCCCGCCCTCTTTTATTTGCCTTTGCGCCGGCATTCGTCAGCAAAGTTGTTGCCGGCTGCCATTATGAAATTTGTTGCCGGCGCCAGCAAGCAAATCATAGAATTGTGGCGCCACTTGCCACACGAAGAAGGAGCGAGTGGGGGAGGAGGGGGATGGGGAATTTCAACATGGCACTACGCACGCTAGTCGTAAAAATATCCTTCTCGGGTTGGGTCTGTTGTATTGGGCATAATGACAGGAAGTGACGTCATCTCGCCACGAGGGTGAAGTTTGTTGTTTTATTTGCCGGTTTGTTGCTGTTGTTTTTAGAGGGTGTGTGGGTCCCGGCCAACAGAGGCTTCTAGGGCAGGCCAGAATGTAATCGAGAATGATGTCATACTTTGTACAATGTAAATGCGACAACAGGCAGAGGTCGTTGACAGGTCGCTTGGCCTAAGCAGACTAAGTAAAAGTGTCTAAACAAATGTATCATATTTCATAAATATACATAGTTCATATATCATCTTATGTAAAGCAACGATTTCGAAAAGAAGCACAATTGAAATTGTATATAATTCATTTATAAGTACATAACAGATTTATCATAATTTACTTTAAATACATTCAAATTTCCCCTACACATATACGGTACATTAAATCCTCCAAGCATGCTATGAGTACGAAACATCATCATGAAACGCGGAATCTTCAAATTAAGCACTAAAGACAGTTGAAAGTCGAGAAAACTGTTTTTTATTACACCCGTCAAGAAGAAAAACCATAACACAAAATGTATGATAATAAAATCAACAACAACAACAATAACAATAACAATAACAGCGCAACAACCGCGTTTGCCCGGTTCATTGACCTATTTATATTGAGTGAGTGAGTGCTTTGGATGGTGATGAAGTCAACATGGATGGATGGATGGACTTCTAGACTTGGGCCACATGCCCCACAGCCCACAGAAAGCCACAAAAAGCGGCGAGTCGAATTTCAAGTTGAGCAAAAGAAACTCGTGATGAACTTCTTTATTTTCCTTTTACTACTTATCATCTCGCATGCTTTCTCGCAAACTTCTCATACATCATCTAAAAATATTGCAAACCTAACTGAATTTAAAATAAATTATTTTCATGATTCTATACACAAATCAACCTTAACGCTTAAGTGGATAATATCTTATTCAGACGAAAACTTCCAAAAAGAGAAATACATACACAAATTAGTCTAGAGAACAAAGGTCAAGTCTAATTGAATAAGCGTCGATGTTCTCACTGCCCAAAGTAGAGACAAAAAGATAGAGCAGAGATTGAACAAGGTGGGGAATACTACTACGTGCATACTACGTTCTTATCAAACATTCCTACACGCTCATCGTTTATTTTATCATAGCCAAGAATTTTATCAATTAGCGAAAGTGAAATGAAAAATATACGATGACCAAACCGGAATCTCTTTGCGCATAAATAAAGCTATATTTATGCTAAGCTAAAACATAACTTGAACCACAATAAAAGTGTAAACTTGTTTTGCGTGGAGTGACATCATTTTCACTGTTATTATGTTTGGACACCAACGAAAAAAAAAGAAGACAGAAAGAGATTGCGAAATCAAGTCGTCATTTTCTCGCTCAGAGAGAGCGGCGGCCCCCAGGCAAATTACAGGAGATGACACATATCACTTAATTTCGGCAAACAAAAACTTAATTACTGCAATTATGGCGTAAGGCCGCAGCTTAAAACACAACAACAACAACAAAACGAAGCGACAAAAGCAGACGAAAAACTTTTTTCAAGTCGAGAGAACAGTCTTAGGTGTGGTTGTGCTCGCTCTCTCCCGCTACCTGTCTCTCTCCCGCGCTCGCAGTTATCATGTGATGAAGGCAAATGTCAACAAATACGGTAGTAAATCATCAGCTGGCTGAACGTAATAGACAGCAGACAGACAAAAGAGAGAGAAAGAGTGAGAGAGAGTGACAACTGAGAGCGATAATTGAGAATGAGAGCGAGTTGGAGTTGGCACATCATTCACAATAATCGGTTGCATATTTTGAAACGCAAACATTTGGCTAACAACGACAACAACACACACAGATAAACACAAAGTCAAGTTCTGTTTGTCTCTTCGGCGCGTTTGTTTACCTTCTACTTGAGTTATCGTTATCAAACGAAGGTGAATCGACGCCAACTCTGGCAACTCTGAAAACTCACCTTAAAAATCGAAATACTTTTTTTCTATTTTAAAGAGAGATAGTGACTGCAGGAGACAAGGAAAAACTGCTCAGACTATAAAAATAACATCGTCAATTTTACAACTGAGTTCAATGAGCCGCAGCAAACTAGCAAACATTTTCAGCATATTTTGTTGGCCACAAAATGCAATTGAAAATTTATTTTTCTCACACACTCTTTGGCGAGTGAATTTTTTTAAACATTAAAAAATATATGGGCAGAAAGTAAAACAGAGAAAATTATTGATGCGGTGCTTGCTCTTTCCTCCACCTTCTCCCCCCCTATTACCTCTGCATTCGTCGTGTCGGCAACGGCAGCGGCGGCGGCGTCGGCAGAATCAACGCTGCTGAATGATGTCATGCAAATATTTTTAGTTAGCGCGCGTTTCAATATTTTTTGTTGTATGTGTGTACTGAGAAAGCGAGAGAAAGCGAAGAGAGAGGCCCGTGTGTAGAGGCAATTGTACACACATAAACAAACAAACACGCACAAGTTTACTACACGCGGGGGCAGGTGCCTGTTTTTAAATTATTTTTATAGCCGTTGGCTAAGCTGGGCTTGTGCCTTACAGGCCAAACACTCCCCTAAGTCTATATATATTACCATACATCAGTTTTATTAACAAGTCAATTGAAAATATGATTATAAACATTTTATAGTATTCCGGGCGGAAGTAAAGAGCGGCAAATTTATGTTGCAATTTTTAAAATGTAGAATTACTAAGGCTGTTAATTTTTAACAAAGTAAACCAGTTAAATTGTTAAATAATGTAATATCAAATAAGTTGAATTTTAAATTACGGCCCAGACATGTAAACAGTGTGGCCAATAACCGTTATAGCCAATGCCAAAATGTCTGGCACGAGATGGAAAGACCGAACCGGCTTGCTTTGCTTTGGATTTTGTTTATTGCTTTTCGAGGGAAGCTTTGGGGCTTGCCCCGACCGATACGTAGAAGGAAGATATATTGTACGAGTTATTATGCAATCGAGTCGAGTCGTGGCTTTCGTGTGCCTCACTCGATCTACGCTTTTGGCATTATGAATTCATTTATGCAGCAACACGTTGCACACCTCTGCCTCTGCCTCTGCCTCAGACTATCTATTGTTATGTGTTTTGGCGCTTTTGAGTATCTTTTTTATTATGTCGTTTGCGGCTTATTGTGTTGCATTGTGTTATTGGTGAATCGAAACTCCTTCTTCAAAATTGATGGCTTTAAGTAGGTTACCCATACAGTTGCACAAACTCAAAGCGAAGAGTTCTTGAAAATGTAGCGCAAGCAAGACTGACAGCTGTGACACAGTGGGGCAATCAATCAAGAAAGCCGCAAATGAAATTGCATTTAATGCTATTTACTTTTAAATTGCTTTAATTGCAAACAAATTGCAATTTGCGGCAATTTTCCCACGCCCACACAAAGCGCAGCGCATGTAACGAAATTAACCTAAAAAGCGCAATCAAATTTGGTTCAACACAACGGAAGGAGAGGAAAAGGAAGAGATAATAACAGTTACACGTCTACTATCTGTCAATGCAGGTTTCAATTGAAGTTCATGCAACGAGCAACAACAACAACAACAACAAAACACAGCTGCATCTCATTTCTCATCTTTGTTTTGTGGAAATTGTCCACATCTCGCTCGCTCGCGCTCTCTTCTCCGCTCTTTCCTCTTGTTCTGAAAACTTTTGATATAATTAACAGCATTGTCGTCGTGCCTGAGCTTTTGCAGTTTGTCTCTGTCGCCCCGCTCTCTTTCTCTCTCCTCTCTCCCGCTGTCGTCTCTCACTTACACTCCCACTGTGCCCTCTTTGTCTCTTGGGTCTTTCTTCAACACTAAATTGAGCTCAACTTCGGTTTGCTGCTTTGCTTTGTTGCATTTCTGTTTTACTCTATGGTCTCGGTCTCTTCTTGATTTTTCTTACGAGATTTATGTTGTGTTTGCTGCTGTTGTTTTTGTTGCCTACCAGTCTGATGCAACTGTACATTTGTCTGTTGTCTTTTGTGTTGTTGTTGTTGTTGTTGTTTTATTGATGAGCTGCAGTTGTTTAGCCAGAAGCAGCAGCAGCAGCAACATCTTTTTAATCTTACATCCATGTGTGTGTGTGTGTGAGTGTATTTGTATATGTCTCTGTTTGAAGCCCGGCACGTACGCCTCTTTATTTATGCATTCGTCTGTCACTCTTTCTCCCCAACTCATGTGCTTGTGTTTATAAGCGCGTGCGTGTGTGTGTGTGTGTATGTCTGCCTGCTTGTGTCTGCAGCCGTGGCTGGAACAGCTCTTCAACTGCCGTAGGCAAAGACGAGTTTACTTTATTCTACCAGCCGCTTTTCTTCTTTTTCGTCGCCTTGTTGTTGTTGTTGTTGCTGTCTCTGTCATTCTCGCTGCAACACTTATTTACCATTGCTTGCAATTTAGACAAATTGTTTTGGTGTTTGAAAGGGTGGCAAGCAACAGTGTTGCCAGACCGACCAAGCGCGCTTAAAGCGAGAGAAAGAAAAAAGCCTCCATTAATCACAGCAAACGTCACAATTATATGTGCACTTAATCTCCAACAAAAATAAAGAAAAACTGTTAATCAATTAATCACTGCCATGAATGACGTCAGTCATTAGGAGAAACGGGAAATTAGATAAGACAGTCAATCGCACGCATGAGTAAACAATTTTCAATTAAAATACATCATATATGCATCAGTAGCTCAATCCGGGTCTCTCTCTCTCTCTCTCTCTCTCTCTATTCAAATCTACCTAGATACTACGTTGCTCTGGCGCTTAGGAAAGCATTCGAAAGTTTTTGACCCGCTTGCAACATCAATCAACTTTCAATATTATTTCTTATCGACTGACTCATTCAGCGTGTATTACATAGCGCTCCTCCCGACCCCTTGCTATTTATATTGGAGTGTCTTTCTGGTGTTACTTTACATATTTGTATAGTACTTCCGTCCAGCGGCGTCGCAACGAAAGACAACAACGTGACAATAACAGAAATCAGAACCCATACTAATTTTTCTACATTGTTTTTGTTGTTGTTGTTGCCGTTTCTGGGCTACCTCATACAATTGTTTACAGTTTTAACTATGCACTTCCTCCCACAAACACAGACACACACGCACACATGCAGGGATTTCGATTGTCTCTTCTCTCTTTACGTTTCGCTTGTTTCATTCGTTCATTCAACACATTTCGATTTGTCACTTGAAATATCACAGCAGCAGAGCGTACGCTTTTCTCTTTACGCTGCGATTCTCACTAAAGAGAGAGCATCATCAGTTGCTGTTCTTGTTGTTCTTTTTTGACCTGTTGAAGTTTGTCGGGCAGAAAATAACACAAAAGCCCCTTTCAAATAGGTGGCAAATGCAGTAGCAGCATTGTTGTGCTTTTGAGCAAAAAGAAAAAAAAATTACAAAAAATACACACAAAAACTAATGTACAAACTGTTTCGGAGGGGAAGCCGACAAACACACGCGCACACACATGCGCATGATACATGATAAAGGCTTAAAAAACAGACAGCATTGAAATAAATTATACAAAATCATCAAGTGTGTGTGTGTGTGTGTGTGTGTGTTCGAGAGAGTAGGAAGCGCAAATTCGAATTAGCAACAAAAGGCAGCAAATTTCATTACTCAATGCGCACAATGACGTCATTTGGCACAAAATACCTGACTTTTTATCATTGCGAGAATCGCTTGATTATTATTTGCTATACCAATTTGATATGGGCGCAACCTACTACACGTCGTTCGTCTCAGGCACGATTGCAAAGTACATTCGCTCTATTTCTTATCAAAGTTTACTCACACTGAGGAAAATAAGAACATTTTCAAATTCAATGCAAATTGAAACATGCAGTTGTCATCCAAAAAAAAAAATGCACAATAACTTAGACTCTCTTTCTGCTTTCTGCTTGCCCGCCGTCAGCGCCTTCTTGCTAATTAAAGGCAATAAAAATATGGCTGCCATAAAAGCTTGAAAATGAGGTTAACTACAACCGCCGAAGAGCATAAAGAGCACGCAAACACACGTACATACACACACTATTGCAATAATGTATTCGACACGCATCTAACTAGAGTAGCGAACACTACGCAAGTTCTGATTAGATTGTGAATCAGTCAAGTTGGGCGTAGGGGAGTGACTACACTCGTCATTTGCAATAACTTCTTATGGCAACACTGGCGACACTCAGCTGTTTTTTCGCATGTTCTACGATCACTTTTTCGTCGCAATGGCTGCCAAACTGATACATAAGCGTATAAATTTTGTATTAGACACTTCCAATACTTCCAAGACATAAACTGGCACACAAGGCCTGCTTGTTTGTCTTCTACACTCCACTCCTCTTATTCGGTCGTTTTCCAATAAACAAGTTTTCGATATTTACAAATCTGTTTATCACTTGTTTAGCGTATTTGCAGTTTTTGTACAAAAACAACTAGGTTTTTTTTTCGCCAAATCCAATGCAAATGGCAAAGCAGCTAAACGAAAAGCTACAAAAGAAACGCTGAAAAAGTGGGTCACAGTCGAGACTTGTAAACAGATGCGCCTCGGCAGCACTGACAACAACAACAACAACTACGCTGTGCAATTTATCAGCAAAAATGCATTAGACACGCGTAGACAGAGAGAGAATATTACTTATAATCGGAAACCTGTATGATGACATTTCTCGGACACGAATAGAAAGCTAAATACACATACATAAGTGTATATGTGTATGCAAAATATCTGTGCAAGCACGCCCACCCACCCAAAAACCCAAGAGAGAAGAAACACGCTAAATATTCTTAATATGACTAGGCAAAGAATCAAATATAAATAAATTTAAAAACTGTTGCCCTGCGTCGCTAAGAGAGAATTTTAAACGCAAAGCGTAACACAGAAAACACGAAACTCTCAGCCCGCCCGCCTCCTTCTCCACAACGGAATGTGCTTGACCAATCCCAAAAAAATCAAACGAAACATTTTTTTTTTGGTGTGAGTTAAAAGATGGCGTCACCGGTCAACTAGCTGCAGCGGCCACGCACAACATTAAACACTTCTCAGTCGAAATTCGAGCAGAATGTACAAAGTAAAAAACAATAAACGTTACTCATCAACCCATGCATAGAAATCGAGAAATAATTTATAAGAAAGTAAGATAGACTGGCGGCGCACTTACAATGTGTCTGTTTTCTGCTTCCAATGATTTTTGTTGTAGTCCTCGTTGTCTCTTTTCGCTTTTTCGTTCTTATTGCGTGCCGCTGCTGCTGCTGCTGGGAAGTCGTTTACACAAACACAGGCACACAAAATCGTCGAACATAGGCACTCTTCTCACACGCGCTCGGTTTTCGGCTGTATAGTTGTTGTTGTTGTGTTGATGAATAAATGGGAAATGGGGAAAAGGAAAGAGAATTTTATGATTTTATTTATTTAGCAATGGGAGATCTCTCGCACACAAGAACAATTTCATTTCAATGCCGCCCCTGCACTTTGAACAAATTTTGCTCAGGCACGACGACGACGGAGAGCACCACTCGCTTTCTAATGGCGGGTCTTTCTAACGGCACTTGCACAGCACAATTTTCGTTTTCTTTTAGATTATTAAAAAGCCTTTATTGCACAATTAACTTGTTTTTTATTTTAGCTTTTGTCGTCTGCGAATGGCATGCAGCTAATAACGTCACCATTAACAATTTAATTAATATTAAAAATTATTTTCTTATTTCTGCAACGCACACGTCTATCGTTCGCAAGCGCACGGTAACAACAAGAAGAGCGAGAGTGCGCCGCTCAGTAGACTGGAAGCGGCAGCGACTGATTTAGTGTTGGTAAACGTCAAGTGGGAGTAGCAATTTATTAACGTCACGAGAGACGCAGTCTTAACACGAAGAAATTTATTTATATTTCCAGCAAATAATATGTATATGCACATTAAGAAAAATATAGATTTTATTATGCTAAATTGTAATAAATTCATAATAATAAAATCTTGCTACTTATATTGAACAATAAATACAGCACTTTTTGAATTGTGCAAAGCTGCAAGAACGAGACAACTATAGTTTTCTCTCTGCTCTCTCTGGAAAATGACCGCAAAGCGGCCTGGAAACCATCATCCTGCAACGCCCAAATAAAAAAGGGAATATATACATATACGTGTGACGGTGTGTATGTTGGTAACAGCGAATATTGTGAGCAAAGCAAGCGTGGAAAAAACAGCACCGCTCTGGTGCAAGATGTGCAAAAGGAAAACGCCAAGTCCTGACGCGCTGCTGCCTGACCACAGAGTTTACGACACTTTTAGGTATTCGCAGAGCGTACAAAAAAACTATGTCAATTAAGACAACCGCATACGCATAGTATGTATATCGATTATGTCATATTATTAATTCGAACACACTGGCACACACAAAAACACACGCACACACAGACGCAATTAACACTTGGCGGCGTCTCTGTCACCGGCATGCCGTGAAAAAATCGATTAATGAGTCTCGGCTTTGATTCTAATCAACATATACAATTGATGTTTTCGCAAATATTGCCAAACAGTTTCCGCTAATTATGCATGTAATGCATGTTTCATTGAATTAATAAAATTTGCTTACAGTTTTTTAAATGCAAAATTACACAGAAAATCACAGCGCGACGACGTACGTATGCGACTCGCTTCGGTTTCGTATCTGAGTGGCGGTGTGACCAAGCTTTGCGATCATTAAAATGCACGAAGACTGAATACCGATAGCATTGCAGTCGTTTTCTATCGGAAGCCTACATTGCAAATTGCAGTTGGTTCAAGCTCTAATCGATATTTAATTTATTATTTGAATTTTAATTTAGTCTTGATAATTGAAACATTTTAAATTAGTTCAGTGCAAAAATACCTTTTATTATATTTATATTGTTCAAATACTCAAGTTTAACGTAGAAATAGTGTGTAAAATCAAGTTTATGCTAAAGTAAATACAACAGATTGTTTATATAGGAAAATTGGCCTGTGCTAAGCTACTATATACCTACGTGGACGTGATCAACAATACACAAACAATAAACATTTTATGCGTAAACCTACGAACAGAAGTGATTCGATAATCCACACCAGCTTAGAGCACTTCTTTGGAAACTTGCTCAATGGTGTCGTAGGCTGTCTGAATCTCCGCATCGGAGAGCAGGCGACTGATGGCGATGCGTAGGCTGGGACGCACCGGCTTGCGCTCCCGATTCTGCAGGTACGCCGCCTCCACGACGGCCACACCCCGCTCGATGCACTATTTGAGCGGAAAAAGAGAAAGATAATGTAAGAAACTCTATCAATCATTTTGCGTTCATCTTATCCTACCTTATCCGCCACTTGGGTGAGCAACTGCTGCTCCTCCTGGAAGTTCTCGCGCGGTACGGTGACATACAAATGTTTGATCGGCGACAGCTCGTCACCGCCCAATTGCAGCTTGCTGAAGCGCTGGAACAGCTTCTGCACAAGACGACACTTTTGCTGCAGCTGCTCGAAGATTTGCGGTTCACGCTCGAAGCGATCCAGCGAAGAAATAGCTGCCTGGGTTAGCATAGGCGGCAGCGAGGCCGAGAATATGTATCCCAAGCCAGAAAGTCGCTGATGCTCCGCTATAAAATGTGAACCCACGCAGAAACCACCAATGGTGGCCATGGCGCCCTCCATGCCAGCCGATATCAGGTCAATCTCATCGCGCTGCAAGGAGGAAAATTAGTACAAAGGAAACATATGAGATATAGATTGCTCCATCTCACATCCACATTAAGGTGCTCAGTAAGGCCACGTCCAGTCTTGCCCAGCGTGCCGAAGGAGACGCTCTCATCCAAAAACAGACGCAGCTTGTATCGCTTGCGCAGCTCAACTAATTCTGCCAGTGGACACAGCTCTCCAGTGTTTAGGTATATGCCTTCGGCCACCAGAAAGCGACGTGTCTTTTGGGCTTTCTTTGGGTTCCTTAGGTCGCTCTTTTCTTGCTCCTTCAACAGACGCTCCAAGTCCTTGGCATCGTTGTGCTTAAAGTAGACAATGGTGCTGCGAGACGCATCTAGGCCCTTCTGAATGGCAAAGTTGACTGCCTCATCACTAGAAAGAATTAGATATAGTGCCAATTCCTTCTTGTCCACCCACAACTTACACAAAAATGAGATCACCGCGCTTGGCATAGGCGGGAATTGCACTGGCCACAGTCGAGAAGCCGTACGAGTACACAATAGCTTCCTCGAGGCCCATGAACTTGGCCAGACGATCCTCCAGATCCAAATGCACATCCATGGTGCCATAGAAACCACGTGGACCGCATGAGCCGACACCATATTTGCGCAAACACTTGCAGGCATCCTCCAGTATATCGTTGTCCTCCAGAAAGCCCAAATAGTTTTGCGAGCCCAGATTGAGGCAATCGTGTCCATCGACCACAATCCGTTTGCCCACACGCGACTGCACCAGGCGGGTGCGGAGCAGTGGATGCTCTGGATCTGTGTCCGGCACCAAAGGCTCTGGTTCGTATTGTTCAATTATATAGTCTTCCTGCTCTTTGGTCAGACGGCGACCACGCCCACCACGTCTGTGCAACAGCAGCCAAATGACTGTGATCAGAAGCAACGTTTCCAGCACCAGCGCAAAGGTCGGCGTCTGCAACACATGCGGGCGCCAATTAATAAATAAGTTTTATGTTTATTGGATACACCCTTTTTCAATCGTTCCACTCACATTGCGAAAAATGCTGCCTATTTCGTTGAACAATTGTATTCCAATCATTTTGTGGGCTGCTCTGCTCGCTGCGAATGTGAAAAATCAATTGGTAGTCACGCCGAAAATTTCTTGCCGTATGCGTCACTCGCGCTTCTCGACGCGCACTCTTATCGCCACACCAAGCTATAAGTACGTGGAGTACCCACACACACCTTACACGGCTTGCCCGCTATTAATGAGCGCAACTAGATAAAATACTCGCGCACCGGCTATGAATTTCCTCCGAAATCTTATCACACACAAAACACCAGAGAATCACGGTCTCGCGTGTGCCGCCTATCGATTTATATCGCGCGCAATTCGATAGCATTACGATTTGATCGTCGACTCAACGAAGCTTTGCTCGCAATATATTCCAATTGCCTGTGCTGACCAACAGTGTTGCCAACTTTTTAAAATCAAAAAAAAAGCTGCTATTAGCTGCAAAAAGCCAAAAGTACTTTTAAATGAAAAAATACTCAAAATAGAGTGTAAAATTGTGGACATCAAAGAAGCATGCATGAACTTTTGTGAAATTACTTGAAGAAACTATTAATTTCTTTTGAAATCTTCTGTTAAGTTGTTTTAAGAAAAAGAATAAGAAAATACATGTATATCGGAAAGCATTTATATCAACAATTCAATTTACAATATTTGGAGCCAGAAATCTGCTACAGCCTCGACAAATCAGCTGTAGACCTACTGGAGTTGCAGTCGTGAAGTAAGAAATCTAATTTCCCGCTAAAATGTGTTGCTTAGGCATTTCAAAAGAAGCCAGTTTTGTCGGGAAAAACATGACTTGGATACAACGGCAACCATTGCACAATTTCTTTGCTTTTGTTTTTAATTCATAAGCGACTTTTAGAAAATAAAATCCCAATTAATAATTTTTAATAAATATTTGGAGAAATACGCTTGCAATTTGATTTTTGTTTGTTGTTTATAGATTTATTTGTTAAATTAAATTTTTGTTTGTTTCCTTTTGTTTTTTGTCTTCCAGCTTTTTAAAGTATAAAGAAATAAACAATAATGATATATCTGATAATGATAAAAAAGTTAAAACAACTTGTACTGTCCTAGATACATATGTAATGAGCCAAAAACGAGAACATGTTGACATTGTATCCGTTTAATGATTGCTTCTCGTTTGGCCGCAGCCGGAAAATGCTGCCGATTTTGGCCCAAAACAACAAGAACAAAAAAAATTGAACCATTTTGATAATGCGCAGTAAATGTAAATATTGGTATCGAAGGAGTTGCAGTTGTAAATACTCGTACATGTTTTGTTAAAATCAACAGCTCTTCATTTTGTTGTTGTTATCAAGCAACGAATGTTGTTGTTAAGGTTATTTTGTATTTCATTCAGACGCTTAAAAACTTGCTAAACTAAATTTACGATTTGCTTTGTGTTCAGTTTTAAAACTAACATTTTGCTTTGTTGTTGTTGTGGTTTGTTTGTTTGTTTGTTTGTGTTGTTGTTGTGTTCGAAACGAAAGCGACTTGGCGACGACGTCGACACGGAGACAACGATTCCTTCCTCGGTTCGAATGTATGCTCACTTCTTGTCGACGCCCGCATTGGACTGTGTAGAGTATGAATATTGAGACCAATAATGATTGCTGGCTCCGCCATCATTACCGCCGCCAGTGACGCTCGCCGTGCCGCCACTCGCACTGCCGCCACCACCGGCATTATTGGCCGCTCCTCCACCTACTCCGCCGGCGCCCTGCTGTTGCTGCAATTTTGGGTAAAGACATAGATAGATAGTTATTATCCGGGTGATTCTTCGGCTGGTGATTCAGTGCTTACCTGCCACCAGGACATCCATTGTTGTTGCTGTTGCTGCTGATCGGCGCCCTGCCATGCCTGTTGCTGGTGCTGCTGCTGGCTGCCATAACCTATCGAGTACAGAGAACAACAGCGATCAGTCAGTGAAACACTTAATTAACAAGTCACTCTGTCATCCGCCCCTGCTCAACTCGAATCCTCGACTTCAACTCGCGCTCCGCAATGAAAGAATTTGATTTAAATGGACAGCATTTTATTAGCGTGCGAGTGTAGTTTATAAGCATAGCAGAAGTCAGAGTTGAAGCTGAAGCTAAGGCGGCATGGGCAGCGAGTATGTGGTGGTATCATCGCTACCTACCCTGCATCTGGTTATAGTTCCAGTACTGCTGTTGTTGTTGCTGGCCCGCGGTCTGTTGCGTCTGCTGTTGTTGCTGCTGGTATTGCTGCTGCTGCTGTGGTGGCTGCTGCTGCCAGACGCCGCTTGTCTGATGCTGTTGCGTTTGCTGCTGGTGCTGTGCATAGGTGCTCCACTTGCCACTTTGCGCAGACTGCAAAATAAAAGTACCAAAACCGAAGAATAAGATAACTGAAGATGCCAGCAAAAGGTTTCAATGCTTACCTTCACAGGCTGCTGACCGCCGCCGCCGCTCGACTGTTGCTTGTACTGATCGTAACCAGCTTGGACCGAGCTATTGCCGTACTTGGGTAGCGCTTGTGCAGCTGACCGCTCATAGCCACCGCGACTATCTTCTTTGGTGTCGCGGTGGCCATGCCGAAAATCCCGTTGTTGATGATTGCCGCCACCGGAGCGATAGCTACCCTGGCTGCTGCCTCGATTGCGATCGTTGCTGCCCATTCGATTGCGGTCGTTGCCACCACGGTCTCGATCGCGATAATCTCGTGAACTGCCACCACCGCCATAGCCGCGATCATCGTAGCCACTACGGCGATTGTTCTGCATCCAATTCTGTTGGCCACCGCCGCCGCCGCCACCACCAGCACCACTGCCATAACCGCGATTGCGATTATCATAGCCACGACTGCCTCCGGCGCCACCACCACCGCCGCCGCCACCTCCATAGCCACGATCATCGTAGCCACTTCGGCGATTGTTTTGCATCCAGTTCTGTTGGCCGCCGCCGCCACCTCCACCTCCGCCGCTGCCATAGTTGCGATTGCGGTTATCGTAGCCACGGCTACCACCACCACCACCGCCGCCGCCTCCTCCGCCGCCACCACCGCCGCTCGAATAGTTGCCTCCACCGCCGCGTCTTGAGTCGCTCCAGCGACTATCGTGCCGCTGCCCGCCACCATGATCCCGACGTCTGTCGTCAAAGTAATTGCGATTGCGATGGCGATCATCACGGCGATAATTGTCGCGTCCACCGCGCGATCTCTTGTCACGCTGCCTGTCCGCATCGATGGCCTTCTTGCCCTTCTCGTTGTACTTCTTGACCTCGGCCTTGGCCTCGTCACCGTTTAGCTCCGTGTAGATGATGTCATCGAACCAGCCAAACTCCAGGGAGGGCAGCGTGAAATTGGCTGCAAAAAGAGTGTGCGAAAAATCTTAATGAATGCTGGCAATATTCAATCGGCGCAAAGATGTTTATCAATTTTACTCATTACACTTTAAATAAAGGGGTGGAGGAGCAGAAGTTGTGAACGGATGAGGGGGTGTGGAATGGAGAGGATGGGTAAAGGGAAAGTAGAGGGTTCAGCTTGTAACGTGCTGTGCGAGATATATCAGCCTAAGGACTCGAAATGTATTTGAAGGATTCAAGATATTTTACTTTTAACGGACAAACTTTACGTTGATTCAAAATAGATCGAAGGTTTATAGAGTTTTTCTAATAATATCGTAGATATTTTCTTAAAGATTTAATCAGACAAACAATTTAGATAAATTCAAAAATTTCAATCGGAATAACAAGAATAAATGAGGGAAATGAATTGAATAGATTCACGCTCGATTCAAAGCTGGATTTGGTTTGTTTGGTTGTATATGTTTTTCTGGGATTGATTGTAATGGGAAAATGAACAAGGAAAATAAGGATGAATTAAAAGATGCTTAGAATTAGAGAAAACAGTTACAAATACACAAGAGAAAATGCAGCTGCTTAATAACTAAATATATACGTTACATTATAAAGCATTATACATATTATATGTTCATTTTTTTTTTTGGTTATACAAATATAAATGTATCGTTTGCATCGCTTGGCGATTTGGTACAATATCATAGAATAATTCATATAAAGTTTATTTTATTTTATTTTTTTTTTTTTTTTTAATTTCGTTGGTTGTGGTTGTGGTGGACAATATTTACCTCGTAAGTTATTTATTGTTGACTCTTTAACTGTAAAAGCATTCCCCTTTTCCTCTTTTTCGGCGATGCGGCGTTTCAACTCATCTTCGCCGGGTATGCAAACAACCGCGGTACGTTTGAAGTCGCTAAAACCCTTCATTTTACGTCGCTGGGCCGAGGCATACGCATTCGTCTACAAGAATTATACAGGTTGGTTTTGGTTGGTTGGTTGCTTGTTTGGTTGATTGATTGCTTGTTGTTGTTGTTGATTGATTGGTTGGTTGTTGGTTGGTTGCACAGTTGTTTGGACGGTTGGTTTATACTGTTGTTGTTGGGATGCGTTGTTGGTTGCGTTGGTTGGTACAATTCGGGTCGGGTTTGGTTGAACAAGCCAGCTGAGAAACACGTTGATGATTTGCCCAATTTGGCAATCAAGGCACCGCCCACCCGCCCTCTCCAAACGCGTTGAGCCCTCGGCTTACAAACTAACACATACCTGAGATTGGAAGGGTGGGTGCACACACACATACCGTGCGTGTATACACACTTACACACAGACAGGCAACCCCTGCTGCAACAGACTCCGCCAGGGAGTCATCCGACTACAATATATGATATAGTCTGCTTCGAAACAACAGTTGACTCATATAATTTGTAATTGATTATATAAAATAGAAAATATGTTGTCTATTGTACATGGGGCAGCGGTTACTGCCGGCCGGCATTTAGAGAGATAGTAGAGAGTAGGTATATAGTAGATACTAATACGATACGATAATGTGATAAGATTGCATTGCAGGCGAAAACGAACGAACGATCCGATTTGGATATAGTGATTTGTTTTATGGGTCTACTTACAGTGGCCAACTTGCCGCACGATTCCTTCATCTCCTCCTTCTCCTTCTCAAGTATATACATACATACATATCCTCCTTCTCATTACTCCATCTCTGACTCTCTCACATTGCCCGCCGCTGCTCAACTAGTCAACTGTTGCACCTAAAACTTAAGCTTAAGCAGTACAAGATACAGATACGGAATACAGTAACAGATACAGATACTTACAGCACGCACACTTACATAATCTAATTATCGGATCGACTTAGGACCTAACACATACCTGATCACCATACGTGGTTGGCGTCCTGCGACGCTTGGGATTTCTCTCATTTTAATCTTATCTTGTTTCAGTTTTTTACTTTGTCTGACTCTTTCTTTCATTTTATATGTGAGCAATAAATTGCATATTCAAAATTGACAAAACAAAAACGCAAAAAAAAAAAAACAATAGTTGCAGATCCTTTTCAAGGCATCTGGATTGTGATATATATATGTATATATACGTATATATCATCATCAACGCATAATTCCCCCTTGTTTCGTGTTTGGTTTATCGTTCGGTTCATGTTTGTTTTCAGTGTGTATATGTATGTGTTGTGAGTTTGTGTATGTGTGTGTTCTGCGTGTGTTTATGGGTGTGTGTTTTGTTGGTATTGTAGTGTAGTGTTTTTCTTGATTCATTTTTTTGATGTTTTACCTGATCAAGTATGAAATTGCGACGACGCTTCATGGCAATATCTTCCAGGCCACCCAGGCTATTCAAGCAAATCTCGTAGACCTTATCCCACCGTCCCTTGTGCACGGTCTTGCGCGACTCACCGTCAATCTACGAATGTAAAAACCCAAATTAGTTGGAATTTTCAGCAAATTTCTTAGAAGTAATTATAGCTTCCAATTTTATAACCTTCTATTTCATTGCATTTGAAATACTTACCGTCATTTTGGCTATGATGGAATCAGGTCCAATGATCTCGTAACGTTTGTCGAGATTCTCCGACACATGCTTCTGTGTCCAGTGTGTCTTGCCAGCACCGGGCAGGCCGACAAGCAAAATAACCTCGCATTCCTTGCGAGACTCGGCGCGACGGGGTCCGGCAACTAGTTGCTCGGTCGGCACAAGAGCAATCAGAACGTAGCCCGATAGCAAGGCAACAGTATCACGAGGCACTGGAACAACATCCTCGTACTCATCTTCAGCTGGCTTTGACTTCTCTGCCGAAGCTGATGCTGCCTTCTCTGTCTCTGAATTGGTTTTAACACGCTTGTTTGGCGATGGACCATCTTCCTCCTCCTCATCAACCGCATTGGTTGCAGCTTCATCTTGCTTGTTTAAAGTTTCAGACTTTTCAGCAGATTCTGAATCCTCAGCACGTTTCTCTTTATCGGGTTGACTATCACCATTGGCAACGGTAGCTGCTGCTGCCTCTGGTGGCACCTCTGCTGCTTCTTCAGCTGCGAGTTAGGAAATTTATTATTAGGATTCAAGATTTATTTGTAAAGATAATAAGTTCATTTACCAGGTTCGGCTGCCTGATCCTTGGCCACATCAGCACCTTCAGCTGGCTGTGGCTGTTCCGAAGGCGTTTCACCTTCAGTTTCAGCTTTAGTCTGCTCTTGTTCTTCATTAGCAGACTTGGCCTTAGTATCCTCGCCAGATTTATCGCCTTCTTCGGACTGTTCGGTGGTGGGCTTGGCATCATCATCTTTCTTCTCAGGCTCATCATCATCGGCTGTTGCCTCGTCGAGAACCTTCCACTTGTCGCCATCGTTGTCGTCATCTTTGTGCGATTCGGCACGTTGCTTGCGACGCTTACGTGTTGGTCTTTCCGCATTTACGAGTAGCTCCTCGGCATTTGCAAAGTTAACCGAGAACTCGTAGCCCTTGGTGAGAATGTGTGGAAAGAGTGCACCATCTTCTCCCAAAATGCTTTTATCAAATTCATGGGCAATGCCCAAATCCTCTCCATTCAAAGTATACTTAATGTTGCATGGTTCACTCTCCAGATCCAAGTAGCAACCAATCACATCATCCAGTTGATATGGCTTGCCATATTCAGTGAATTCGCCATTGTTGGCCTTGCGGCCACTCTCGCAGTAGCCAAAGGAATGTTCTGCCTCGCCCAGCAACATGGGAGACTGAGGCGTTGAAAAGCCAACACGAAAACCACGCACATTTGGTTCATCGCGGAAATGATGTGAGTTCTCTGGTACTGACTCTTCCGAAAGTCGCACCTCATAGCATACTTTTCCTTCACGTACTCCATAGTTGGCACGTGCGCCCGACCAGATCAATGAGTAAATCTCCGAAGTTAAGGGCTTAGCCGTTGTAAAGGTTGTTGGGTCAATGCGCAGATGAAGATCCGAGTCAACTGTGCGGGACGGGAAAAGAAGAGTAATTAAACTAGGGAAAATAATGATTTAAAATGTTTTCTACTCACGCCAACTGAGGCCCACTTTATTCTCCTCAATTGTGGGCTCATCTTCAGACACAGTACGCTCCTCGGCAGCAGCAGCTGCCTTTGTTTCGCGCTTGTCGCTGCTGCGACGTTTCGGAGAGCGCGAACTACTATGAGAGCGTGTGTGACTATGCGAGCGTTTGCGTCGCTCAGTAGATTTGTCTTGCTCTGCATTCTGATCTTGTTCATCTGTCTTTGTGGCGTTAGCCTCCTCATCTACGTCCATTTTCTCATTATCGCCATTAGATTGATGAGCTACTTTATCAACTGAATCAACTTCCATGGTGGGTTCATCATCTTGTGAATGCTCCTCGTGCTTTGCTTGCTGGTTCGAGTCCTCTGGTTCTGGTTCATCATTAGATTCCTCTTTAGTTGTGGGCTCCTCTTCTTCCTTCTCTGATGTGACAACAGTTTCTGTAGCTGTTTCAGTTTCCTCAGGTTCTTCAGTTTCATCGGTCTCTTCTTCCTGCTGATCCACGTTATTAGTCTCTTGTTCTTGAGCCTTGGCTCCCTCAGTAGCCTCTTCCTCTTCAGTAGATTGTGGCTCAGCTTCCACTACCGACTCTGGTGCAACTTGTTCTTCTGCCTCCTGCAATGTCTCCAAATCGGGTTCAGTAGCAACCGGCGCCGCTGTCACCGGTGAGGGTGACCTCGACATTGAACGCGTTCGCCGCTGACGTCGGCTTGGTGTAAGTGGCGCTCCATCTGTAGGGCGTAAAAATAGTGGGAATTTTAGTTTATGTAAATATCGTATATTGTGTTATATAAAGCACGGTTGTAATAAAAACACATTAAGCCGCGGAACTCATACATACACTCATGAGAGCGTTCGTAAAAATTCTCAAGTCGTGTGTGAGAATCACATACATGTACGAAAAAGCGCAATGATGCATACACAAATACACACATACGTAAACACGCACGCACACAGACTTACCTCCATCGCCGCCGGCAGTACCTTCGACATGTGCCCGCAAACGTTCAATGAGTACAGCTTTAACACCTTTGGTATCCAGACCACGCGTTTGTAATTCGGTACGCAGGTCCACCACTTTCATCTTCTCCAGCTTTGCCAAATCCATTTTTTCGCTTCAATCTTGAATGGCGGCAGCAGCGCGTCACGCACAAAAATACACACACACTTACGCGCACAACGAAGGCGAAATGAAAACGTCGATAAGAGTAAGTAGAAAATATGCAAACTTCGTGCGGTTACTTAATAAAGAACCGAATTTACAGCTTTTTCGCAAATACCGCGAAGAGAATAAATTTTCGCAATTGCATTCGCATTTATTGCGAATAAATAATGGCTAAAACCTATACCGAGAACGCGTTGATGTGAAGTTGGCTGCGATTAAGAATGCAGGGAATGCCACAAATTATCGATTAACTTATTAGAGAACGATAGGAAAAATATCGATAGCAGGGTTTAATTTATCAAATTGTCATTTTGTAGTTGCAGTTTTCTAAGTAAGAAATTGGTTTAAATATATAAGTTCTGTTTACTTATTCACTTATTTATATATATGTAAGATTCACATTTCTTTTAAACCACTTAGGGCCATAAGCAAATCAAATTTATCACATTTATTAAGGCAATAAGTATTCTTAAACAAAGAAAACATTTCGTAATTTAACATGAAACAATAATTATTTATTTAATGCTATTGCTGATAGGAATCCTTTTTATTTTAAATTAAATGCGGCAAACTATTCTTATTTTCGTCATGGTGGCAACGCCGTGGAAGTCATTTCATGCGCAGAACAAAATAATTGCAACACACAATCTCAAGTAACCTCTTTGATAACGGTTATTTGAGGACTCCGTGGCGCAACGGTAGCGCGTCTGACTCCAGATCAGAAGGTTGCGTGTTCGATTCACGTCGGGGTCAAGGGTTAGTTTCTTTTTTATTTTCCAGATAGTTTCGGTTGTCTTCTCTTAAAAAGGGTATTCAATTTTCACTATGTATATCATCAATGATTATACAATATTCTTGTTATTCCCATTAGCGACCGAGCTCGCAGTTGACAGAACACTAGCAATAATTTCATCAAGCTGAAAGAAATAAATTGTCTATAATAAGTACTTGTCATGGGGGTATTTTGCATTCGACTTACCTTATGCAATTATTTAAATTGCAAAATTAAGATAAATACTGTAGAAATTTCCAGATATAATTTTATTTAAATAGTCCGTAAGTAGACAAGGCTACGACACTATGCACACAACCCTAAAAGGCAAAAACATTCGATCGCAACGCCCACAGGGCTGCGAGAAATGTGTTGAATAACTGGCCGTAACTTTCGATTTTACAAATCCGGTTTTTATTTTTGTTTTTCACAAACGCTTTTATTTAGTTTAAAAATAAATACAATATCGATAAAAAACTTAAAATAACACGAATAAAACGATTTAGGTTAGTTTCATTTGCAGAAACAAGGAGAACATAAAATTACATTGCAATTAGAAACAGAAGAAACTGTTAGTGGACGCCTCACTCCTACTCTCACTGTCACTATCCTCTATCTCACTCTTTTACTTATTTTTGAACGACCCTGAAACGACTGGCCTCGGCATAATCCCTGACATCGGAAAAATTGCGTTCGGGCTTAATGCGCACATCATTTGGATCGGTTACGAATTCACCACTCCAGGTGGGCGGCAATATGGTGGGCTCTGTATTATAGTCGAAATAGTCCTGATCATCGGAACGATTGCGTTCGGGCTTGATGCGTGTCTCGCCGCTCTTTACGAAAGTTCCATCCCATGCGGTGGGCAAGACAATGGGTTCCGTGCTGAATCCATAGAAATTGTTGGTATTGGTTACATTCTGATTCTGGCGACGAATCTTTGACACATTGTTCACGGCGCCATCAGGATACTCGAATTTGCCATTCCAGCCTTCACATTTAATGGGTATATAATCTTCTCTTCTGCGCAGCGACATTTTCGTTAGATTTGTTATTGTTTCTCGTTTCGTTATCCGTTTAAAATTGTTGGGGTAAACAACGATGCGCGCTTGACGGGTATTCAGATTCGAATGACTTGACGCCACGCCAGCGATATTCTAAAATATGATTTCACTCCGCGAATTGCCAATGCCTAGACATTGGCACGTCAAAAGCTGGGCCCCCACACTCGATACGAAACGATGACGTCAGGTCACTCTCAGGTAACTATCAGATAACTCTCTTCCAAACGGGTTCGTCGCAGTGTTGGTAACTTTTAGGAACAAAGTAGCTGGAAAAAAAGGCCAAAAGCCATTTAACTACATAGATCTAATAGAATAAAATTAAAGATTCATTTACCTTTAGCTTGTAACATTAACAAAGTAAAAAAATACATTTTTAGGCCACTTAAAATCTTTGATAAACACGAACAAATAAATAAAACAAAAGTAGCTAAGATGATCAATACCTGTTTTAATTGCAAAGAAAAAGATTTGACGGGGAAAAGGCTAAAATGCCAGCACTGCTTCGCCGTGTCAATCGTGTCGTTAAGGTTGCCACCTCCTCCACAGCTTCGATCTCAATAACAGTACAATGTGCGACTATTCCGCGTCTGAGACTCAGTCTTTACCATATGAGGCCAGAAAACAGGCAGCAGCAGCAGCAACAGGCCAAACTCGTCAAAGCCGTCATCTGCATATGATCATTATAATTGCCGGCATTTACGTGATTCATGCCGTCGTCTCAACTGGGCGAATTATATAAATAGAGCTGTTGTTTTCTTTTACTTTGTTTTCGTTGCTGTTGTTGTTGTTGTTTCAGTTGATTAGTTAGATTTATTGGTGGGCTTGTTGTTTACCAGATCAATTCTGACAGATATATGCACATATTGTTGGCAAGTAATCAAGCAGTGTGTTTAACGTGTATTTTACGTGTTATTTTAACTGCCATATACCCTGCATGACACGGCTTATCGACTCCCACAGTCATGAAACTCGTTCGCAGAGGGTATTATAGACCGGAAGACCAATAGTCTAAGTAATAGTCTAAGTATTTGGGAAAGCCAAGAAGAGAAAAGGTATAAGAAGAAACACACGCAAGTAAACTATAATTTACCCTGTAACGTGCTTAAGTATTCCCCCATATTCGTGAAATTTGGCAACTTCATCTTTTATTCATACTGGACAGTTCAAAGGGAATGCCCCAAATGCTACACTACACAAATCGAAATGGACGAATCGGCAACCCCACCGTTCGATTACTGCAAGAACGAGGCGAAAGCGGTCACAGTAATTAAAGCCTGCGAACTAAACCGCAAGGGACAGGCGAAATACTTTTTTCAGCGCACACCCACACTCGGCCCAGCACACACAGCCAAAGACACAAACACACAAACACACAGGCAGACATGCCGGCTGGCAGGCTAGCAGATAGACAGACAAACACACACGCGAGTCACACGATGTCAGGGGCAATGCGTGGCAGGCTTATGTTCGTCCCTCACTCGGATTGCTCTCGCGCTGACACTGGCGCTGCTGCTGGTGCTGCCGACGCTGACGCTGGCGCTGGGAACTCGACCCCAAGCCCCAGCGGAGGCAGCGGTTCCTATGCGCTCTGCTTGTTAGAAGAAGCGACGCCGGCATCGCGCGCTGGTCGGCAACAGTTTGAAAGTTTTTCATGTCGTCTCGTCGGCTGCCTCCCAAAGTTGCCTGTTGCCGCCGCTGCCGCTGCCGCTGCCGACGACTGCCTGCTGCCTCTGCTGCCTGCTGCCTGTTTCGACGTCTGCACATTTGCTGTGCGCCTAGTTGAAAATCCAACTAATTGCTTATTTTAACCCCTTCAAAACTGAGCACACACACACACACACTCGCATACACAATGGGCCTGGCCCGGGCCCGGCTTTCGTGTTTATTAATTAACAACACAAAACCCCAAACCAACAAAGGCAGTACAAACACACACACACACACATACAGTGTGCGAGAGAAGGAGACAGTAAAAGAGACCCAACACACACAAACATAGGCACACACACACACACACGTACACGTTCGCAAGTGTTGTCTCCGGCATTCATTAGTGTTCATTAGTGAAACAAAATGCTCATTTACTTAACTACTCCCGGCTGGTAACAAGCGGCACTCGCTGCCTGACTCTCTCTTCTCTCTCCTCTCTTTCACTCACTACCACCGCTCTCGCTCCCTTTCGCCAGAACAGCCTGCCAAACACTGAATGCTCTCCTTCTGCTCTCCTTCTGCTCTCCTGCTCCCCACAGTCAGTTCTTCCCACGTTTGCTGTTGCACTCACTTATCGGCACTCGGCGAGTCACTCTGCTCCTGCTGCTGCCGCTGCTGCTGCGGCGCATGGCTATGGTTCGCTGCTGCGCTGCTAGTTGTTGCTGTCGCTCTCATGTTGCCAATTAAAATTCCATTTATGCCAAGTTAACTCACTTGGCTCGTTAATTGTTGTGGTCTTTTAATTGGACCCTTTTCGCTGCTGCTTGTGCTGCTGCTGCTGCTCAAATTGAATTCAATACAATTGAACAACAAAGAGAACAATTAAATGAAAGGGGCACGTCATGCAACGGCACGGACTGTGTGAGCCTGTCAGCCCGGCAGGCTCTGTTCACACATACACTCTCACTCACTCACTCACACGCACACACATACAGAATTGTGGTATTGAGCTCTGCACAGTGCGGCATTGGTAACGACTTCAGAATCTCCCCACACCTCCCCACTCGCTGTGCCATTAGTTGCGCTTATCGTGCGAACTGTGCAGGGTTGCCGAGCTGTCGTAACTATACAACAGACACTTAATATAATTATATATTTATTAAAATGTTAGGCTTATATTTTATTCATTTATATTATTTAAATATTAAAACATATTAAATATTAAATCGTAGTTTTATTTATAGTCAAATTCATGCTAATCAAACAATTAATTAGCTGTTTAATTAGTCTAGGTTCATTTATTTGGCCTCCACACGCCACACGCCACACGCCACTCGACAACCCTGCGCGGCGCTCACAGTGTGCTGGCAGCCGCCATTCAACTAATGAACGAAGCCAGAGTAGCGCAGCAGCATTTCGAGCAGCGGCAGCGGCACAGCGCACAAAAAAGAACTAAAAACAAAAGCCAACAAAAACCCCTAATTAAAATGCATTTTCATTCGGGACGTCAGCGTTGTTACCGCAGCGCGCCCTTCCAGCCCCCCCATTCTTCGCTCCTCACTGCCCTCTCTCTCTCTCTCTCTCCCTGTGGCTCTGCTGGCGACTGGGACGTGCTATAAAGGGGATCGGCCTGTTCATTAGCTAGAAAACCGCCAACGCCCGCCCCCCCGACTGGCTGCCACTGTGCGAGTCGCAGTCACATGAACCGTTATGCCATTGTACACACACACACAGAGGGAGAGCGAGCGTATGAGTACGGGTGTGTGTGTGTATGTGTGAATGGCTGCGGGCATATTTAATTACAAAAGCTGCTAATTAGGAAACGTACACACCCACGTTGGTTAATTTGTTTGCAAACCAATTAACTCGGCGCACAGTATCAGGCGCGCAGAAAACCACAGCCAGCAGACAGGCAACGCCAGTAGCAGCAGCACCAGCAGTAGCAGTCGAGGCGGCAGCAGCAGCAGCGGCGGCAGCAGCAGAGGCAGAAGCGAAAGCAAAAGAAACGCGTCAGCAGCGGAACGTCGCAAACGGAAAATGCAGACAGAACTTTCCAATCAGCGTCGAGCGCTCGGCCAGGGCAGGACAGAGCGAGCGGGAGAGCGGACGAGAGAGGGGGGAGGTAGTGAGTCAACTAGCGCGAGCCACTAGCAGCAGCTAACTAGCTAAAACTGTTAACGAGCGACAATAGCCGCAGCAGCAGCAGTGGCAGATAAGGCCATGTGAGGGTGGATCGAAGAAGGGAGCAGCGCTGCGCAGCTCGCCGCCCCAACTTAATGAACAAAATAAGTACGAAAATGTAATGAAAAGTTTTCCTCTGCAAATGAGTGAGTGTCTGTGTGTGTGTGTGTGCGTACGTGCGTGAGTGTGCAGGGTGCTGGACTTATTCTTAATAAATAAGCTAAAGATGGCAAAAGTCATCAGCGTCACAGTCGTCTCTCGCGTGCTAATGAGCAATAAATAAAAGTAAAATAAATAAACGCTGCGCAGCCTCTGCTGCTGCTGCTGCTGCTGCTAGTCTGCTGTTGCCGTCGCTGCCTGACGTTCTGCTACGGCCTAGACGAATGGCAGACGCGTATAGCAGGCGAACAGAACAACAGCGCGACGGACCAAGCGAACAAGCAGAGACACAGAGAAAGAGCAAGAGAGAGCGGGGGAGAGAGAAAGAGAGTGTGGGAGAGAGTATCGGAGAGAGTGCGAGTGTTTGTGCGTGCGAACGTGTGTGCGAGCGAGCGAGCGAGCGAGCGACGGGGGAGAGGGAAGCACACAGATTCGGTTCCGGCTTTGCTTTTGCGTTAATTAGTTTTAAGCATTTCCATTATGCATCAGCATGCGGCAGACAGCGTGTGGCGGCGTGTGGCAAGTGGCAAGTGGCGTGTGGCAATGTGGCTGGCAGCAGACAGCAACAACAACAACAACAACGTTTGTAAATTTGCCTCTGCACTTGTATACATATACATGGAATTAGAGTGTTTTCCTAACCAAAAATATGTATGTATGTATATGCATGTTTCTTTGCACTGCGTTATCGTGTACGTTTGCCTCTGTATGTGTGTGTGCGTTGCTAATGAGTAAGCAGATGCTACCATAGCTCACTTTAGTTTCTACAGGGTATGTGGTTTTAAATTAAAGTCTTAAAACAAGCATGATCGAGAGAACTTTATAGGTTATGGCGAATTTGCTTGTTTAAACAAAGACCTCCTGTACACTAAGTAATATATAACCTCAATGAAAGGATTACAGGGTATCTGTTTTAATATAAACAAAGATATTTACCTGCTTATGCTACCTGTGCACTAAGGCATACTACATAACCTCCCTGACTAGCTTATCTGTGCACAACTCGCACTGATAAGACGCACAATACACATTGTAATGCAGCTCACACAAGCAGGCAAATACCCATGTCACACACACACACACACACGCACTAACATACACAAACGACTTTTATGCAGCGGGAGACCTCTGCCCATTGCTGGCTGCCCGTACGGCTGACAGCGCAAGCGAGAGAGGGAGACAGCGTGCGCTTATCAGGCAAGAGTTAACTGTTAACACAGCAACAACAATAACAACACAGCAAGAACAACAAACAATGTAATGCATATGGGGGCCCACAGCGCGAGCACGTGTTTGTTGTTGTTGTTTTTTTCGGTTATCGTAGCCCGCTTGCTTTGTGGCTGTTGTTGTTTATGGTAGACGCGACTTATGGACAGAACTCTTTTTTTTTTTTTTTTTTTTTTTGGTTTGGCTTCAATGTTTCCCGCTGCGACTGCGGCCTGCAATGTGCTGTGCGCCTGTTGCGCTGACAAATAATCGATCGCAAATTATTTATTGATTTTTGATTGATGCGCCACAGAGTCAATTGATTTATACCTAGTACGCTGGGTTTAATGGGGTGCGGATTTTCTAGAATTTCCAGCGAAAGCTCATCGGACAGCAGCGGGTTCCGGTAACGTTGGGGCGGATTAGTTAGCTTGGCGCATGAGGCGAGCAGCAAAGCGAGAAGGTAAAGATCGTGTTCAGTTTTAGCTTGGAATTTGAATATTTTTACATACACGTTGCATGGGCAGCTCCACCAACTGTGACAACAACAATAGCAACAACAACATCAACGAGCTAAACGTAAATGATAAGCGTCAGCCGTTTTTGGAGCTACTACTACGTATCGCCCCCAGACCCATTACACAAGTGAACCTTTTACATATACATACATACGCATGCATATATACAATAGTTAATGTCATTTTATTAATATATTCATACTTGATCTATAACAAAAAACCCAAAATAAAAACACTTAAAAAACTATACATTTATAGTACGTGTGTGTGTGTGTGTGTGTGGAAGCGCCTATAAAGGGGAGGAGGTTTCAGTGGGTTGCTACATCTATGTATGTTTCTTGCTCCTCTCTAGTCAATTTTCAATTTTGTTTATATTGTATATATAAGAATTTATCGGTCAGATTGCAAAATAAACAATCCATCATATAATAAAATATCCCAACACCCGAAAGTATGCAACACCAGGCGGGCCATGTCGCAGCCTACAAGTATGCAACACTATTTGCGACTGCCCTTGCGTCGTAAATGATGACGCGTTGTAGCCGCTGCCGCTGCCAACGCCATCGCCGCCTGCTGTGCTGCCAGCGCCGTCAAGCGGCGCTTAGGCCAACTCTAGGATTCGTAGAGCAAGCGCTGATAATGTGGCAGCACCTCATGCATTGGCACATGCAAGCTGAACTCCAGCGCAACGAGCACAGCAAATTCCGATGAGATGAGCTCCTTGCGATTCAGGCGGAACACGCTCTCTGTCTTCTCGATGAGACTCTTCAGGGCATCTCCCTTGACATCGTTCATCTTGGCACTAAGCAGCAGGCAGGCGCCGGCGCACAGCTTGCGATTGCTCTTGTTGATCAAATTAGCGAGTATAAGCTTCTCGAAATAGACATAGGCCTGCGATATGGTGACCAGATCGATGCGGGTGTCCAGCTTGTTGATGCGACGCATCTCTCGCTTGATGCTGTGAGGGAAGGAATTGAAGGTTTAGTAGAGTTCCAAGTTTGGGAGACTAGTTACATACCTTCTCAGCTTGCTTAGGGTAAGCTGTATGCAGGGAAATTTCTCACGAAACTTGTCGTTGAGCTCCTTCTTCAGATCCGACGGGCGCACATAATCAATGACAGAGGTCATGTACGAGGTGAATGTTAGAAGTGTGCGATGCTTGCCCGCAATGAGTTCGGGATCATCCAAAATGCTAGCCGAGTATTGCTGATACTGTAGGAAAGAATGATACATTAGTGAAATAACTGATAGATTCACTTCCTGCTCCCCACACTTACCGGCAGACCACGTGCTCCATCAGCACTCAATATAATGCTCTCCATGTCCATGTCCAGCTTCAGATCCGGCGTAGGACTTGCCGCATTATTGCGATTATTATTCTCGTACGTGAAGCACCTGTAAAAGCGACCAACATGATATAGTATAAGAAGATCATAGGATCAATACATATATATATATACATAGAGTACAGTTACGGAACGAGAACAAAGCGTGAGTCAGCGTTAGTTTTAGTAGAAGCAAGTATTGCAAGTATTCGAATGTGTGCAAATGTGAGGTTAGTGTGAATTTTGTTAGTTTTCTTAGGATACATTTAAGTAAGCTTCGTTTAAGCGCGACGCAACATATCTCGGCTATAGGTTTGTCTGTTCGTTTATATATATTTAGATATAGATGATCCCATGGCCGAGATAGTCGCAATCGTATGTTACTTATAAAGCTGCTTCAAAAATTTACCATTTGCCTTGACGTTTGGTTATGGTTTTTGTGCTGAAACGAAGTAGTGCAAAGCGTTATGATTAGCAATAGTTAATGGTACAAAATGGCGTCGAAAACGGTTATTATGTGTGTGTGTGTGTTGGTAAATATGTATGTGATGCGTATGCACAGGGTATATATGGTATGATATGATATGCCTCAATCGATTATATAAATTTCCAAAATGCTGCCTCAGCCATGTCAATAAAAACATAAATATCATACGATTCCATCGCTTAAGTCTGAGTCTGATGACTCAGTATACCCTAAATATGGTAGGTAATTTGTACAGTCAGCACTTGTTCAATGTTTACGTAAATGATCCACGAATTATTATTATATAACACGTGATACAAAAAATAAATGCATATTCCGATATTTAAGCTTTAACCAAAAAATAGAAATCTGAAACTTTTGCTTATACGAAATGGTTCTGCGATACAGAACCCTAAACCGATAAACCGATCGTATGAAATTACATAAGCTTTTCGAAAAATACGTATTATGTAACAGAGAATGAGTATGACGATGATATCTAGGTTTAATAACCTAATGGACTTAGATACATATGTACATATACATATACAATTAGATACATATCTAGTTTTAGTTCGATATATACATATGTACATATATGGATATGAGAAGTTTCTATATTAATTAATGACAATGATGAAAATTAAATCCTCTATCTGCATGGATCGAGTACTATGATAATGCGGCATGAGGTCTTTGTATATAATTTAGTGGTAATGTAGGATTATTATGTTTATAGAGTAGGTTCCCAAATATGTCGGACATTCTGCAATGGGCACAAACCTTGCTATGCCATGATTTCTAAGGGCCGCAGTGCCCGTAATCTCTATTTGACTCTCGAATATGGAAGGGTTTGTCGAAGTGTTGCCATGCTTTTTGCGCTCCTTTTCGTACTGACGTGATGGTATCAGAAGATGACCATAGGAAATGTCCTAAAACAAGAGTTAACCAATTAGATATGTGTAAATAAGGCAGATCTATGGAATGCTGAGACTTACCTGACCGCTCTCGGCCTTTTGAATGCCCAACAAATCGAAGGGATCGAAGGGAGCATCGTTAATGGAACTTAAAGGTCTCGAAGTCGATGTATTTCGACGTCGACGATCGTCCTTGCGTAGCTCAGCGCTGCAAATGGAGATGGTAAGAAGATTAGTACATCCTTAATCGAAGCTATCGAATGAACACTTACCGCCCATTCTTGCCGTTCTTGCAGTATGGCAACGCCGAGAATATTAGGAATGGTACCTTTCGCGATACCAACACCATGCGTTCTTCCCGCTGTCCCAGTCCCGTTGTGGGTGCCCTTCGTCCGTTTCCAATCTGAACAGATTTACTGAGGCTACTGCGAAAACTTCCAGCAAAATTGCCAACCGGAGCTAGACTCTCCGTGCTGCTGTCGTCCGTTATGTGGCTAGCGCTCGATCCGCTGCGTATATTATAGTTACGCTTCAATCCGCCTCCAGTGGCCACAGCTGCGACTGCGGCTCCACCGCGCATCCCTGGCGCCGTATTCAATCGGGCTCGTCTCTCTGGCTGGAAATTTTGCTCACTGGCTCCATTGCTGAATGTGCTGCAAATATAGAAGATGGAAATTTCCAATTAGAATCTGTCGCTCTGGAAATGATCTAAAGCGCAACAGGCGAACATCAATAGAAAGATTGAAACAAGACGACGGAAGCGAACCTTGAGCGCGTGTTTCGTTTATTTTAGTTTGTTTTTAATTAAAAACAAACTCGTTGAGCTGGGTTAATACGCCACAGACGCACACATACACGCGTGCGAATTGCTTGCTTTACTTCGTTTATGCGGGGGCAAGTTCATGAATTACAGATCGCGAAATTGTCGAAAAATGTTCGACAGTTACTCACTGATTTACTATTATTTCTTGTGAAAGTTGCTTGATTTTTAAAAATGTTATGACGCGCAGAAGATAATGTCAGGAATTTTACATTATTTTTTGCTTGAAAATTAAATAAAACAAAATTAAACTCTTTCAAGTGTGCAATGCAATGGTTTTTTAACATTGGATAAAGAGTATATAGCTGTCGGGTACGCCGCACCAGTAATTATTTAAAAACAAACTTCCATCAATCATGCACACAAAGAAACAAAGACGCACACACACAAACATACACACACGCGGGGCCATTAAATTTACTCCTAACATCTATTTAAAATTCAATGACAACGAGCTCTGCTTCGCACTCTCCCTTTCTCTCTCTCTCTCTCTCTCTTGGATTTAGTAGCAAACGAAACGCACACACACCCCAAAAGAGGTGATCGATATTTTCACAGGCTATCAGCAGAGTGCAGCAAGAGTGCAGGGCGCACAAAGATTATCGTCGCAAAAGCCCCTCTCCCCTTGGCCCTCTGTCTATCTCCTACCACGGCGATCGTAAGTCACACTTATTGGGCAAGTCTTTTTTTAATGTTTGTTCGGCAGTTCATAGTAAATAAACACACACACACATACACAGGAAATGCGATGCAACTGCGCCGAAGGGCAACCACGGGCTGCAGACTGCTGTGCGCCTGGCTAATTACCTTGAGATAATTGGTCTAGATCGAGGTTACATGAACTCTAAGTGTGTAGCCCCAAAAAAAGTCCAATCAGGCGGGCTGCACAATTAATTTACATAAAAATACCGTTTGCATTAATTAGGCAGCAATATTTTGGGGTGGGCGCATGGGGAGAGCCCACCATTTGGATGATGAAGTGGCGCCAAGCCTGTCATAACCCGTTAATTAGTTGGAGTATTCTAATAGGCGCACAGCGTTGCCAGCAGACCGCAGAAGAATGAAGCAAAGGCAAAGCAAAGGGCACAATACCGAAAATTTCATTCCAGCGCACGCACACGTACGCACGGCACGCAAACAGGCAAACACACACACATAAACAAATATTTTTACAAGATGCCCCCAAGGGCCACGCAATGAAAACCGTTTTGTCGGTTACGCAGCTTGTCCAAAGAGCGAGCGAGCGAGCGTGTGTGCGTGTGTGAGTGAGTTGCTGATGTGATTAGGAGGGCAAGAGCGAAACTGATTAGAAACATGCATGAGTGTGTGTGTGTGTGGGAATGAGCGAGGGAGCGGCGAAGAGAGGCAGTGGAATGCAGTGAGTGCAGGTGGCGGACCTTGATGCGACTTTGTGTGCGTGCGTGTGTGCGTGAGCATTGTTTGATAGTTTATTTTTGGTATTTTTGTGGTTTGCTCACACTGCCTAACGAACTCTGTGCGCCTGGGCTTTGTGCCATCGATATTTAAATTTCAAACACGCATATTGTCATCGCAATCGGTGTCAATTTTTAATTATCGTTTGTCGAGTTTTAAATTCAAAACAATATTAAATCGCAGTAAATGCTAATCAGATTCATTTATTAAATTAACTTGCCAGTTAAACGTTTAGAATATTAAATTTTATTTAAAGAGCTTTAAAATCAATTTTTATTAAATTTTGTTTATATACTCAATTAGAGTTGGTCCCACAAAGTCACGTTAAATACATAAATAAACAATTCTGGTCTAGTATAGCAGAATTTTGAGCTCTTTGGAATATTTAATTTTAAGCAGAGTTGATTTGTTTAAGTTTTTATCGATGATTAATTGAATAAGCAAGCGCAAACTTGCACTTTCTCTGCCTCGTGACATTATTTTTCACATCACAACCCAATCAATCAGATCGAATCAACTTAAAACAATTCACTTGGCTTTTATCTGTATTGTTTTTACAGTTATCTGCGCCTCTTATCAGCGTGTGCGAGCACTTGGCCAACAGCTGTTGCCCCAGCACAATATGTATGTTTGTACATATGTATAGGTAGGGTATTCGAATTCGTGTACAGTTTGCTACCCCTTTCGTTGACCAAGAAATAAGCTTTTTAGGCGTTTCCTCGGCTTTATTCTCTCGAATATATAAAAACTTAAAGCTACTGCAAGTCAGTATATACGACTTCAAGATACCCAGCAACCTAAACGACACAAAAGTCCCTAGACCATCATCTTGCACTAATCACAAAATTATCAGTTATGCAGATACAAAATCGTAGCCATTAAACTAGATACATCATACTACATATATGTAAATCTGTGTGTACAGACAACGCTTTATGATAAGCAATAAATTCTGGCATATCCATAAAGAGAAGCAGACGAACCCCAACGAAAGCCATAAAGCACACGTACTCGTCTATATTATTTGCAAATAATTTGCTTAGCAATCTATCAGTTTGTCTGTCTGTCAGTCAGTCAGTCTAGTTTCCAAAACAAAAGCGAAAAGATAAACACAGTAAAACTGCGCTGATTATGGGGTAAACACAGTAGATCTGCAAGCGAAATTCCGACATATGACAAGCTGCCACTGTTTGCTGTCGCTTATCAGAGGGAGAGAGAGAGAAAAAGAGAGAGAGCGAGAGAGTGGAAGCTCTTGGCCTCCGTATGTTTTGCTTTGTTACTGCCATACTGCAGAGAGTACGCAATCGGTCTAAAGAGGTTTAAAGCGGTTTGAACAGGTTTGGGCTATTGTTTTGCTTTTGCTTCATTGCATTTTGTTTCGTTTTCTTATTTGGTTTCATTTTGTATTTTCGAACTCTCAGTATTTGCCAGCTTGCTTAGCGAATGAGGCGACAAACGAATCAACACTAAACAGGATTGATGACCAGATTGGGGAACGTAGTGCAGTTTCTATTAAAACCAGATATGAGATCATAATATCATAGTTTGTTTTAAGCTATGAAAACCGTTTAAAGCTTAGCGAGAAAAATAAACTGCGCATTGGTTTTTCTTGGGGTGGATATGAGATGCACCGCACCACCACCCATGGTGCAGCATCCTACTGCACCAGTGACACACATATTTTTTTCTTTTTGCCACCCCTTTTGGCAGCTTGCAACCCTAGTCACGCGAAGCATGTCTTCCACTTGACCTTGAAATGCAGTAAGATGCATCACCATTATTGGAAACTTGCAAAGCTAAGCAGGATTTGCAAATGTGCAAAACAAACATCCGTGTGTGCAACCGGTTTCTATTGCGTCGTTGCGGTAAAACAAGAAGAACCTTTCCTTGCCTCAAGGTTACCCAGTTCGAAGACAAGGACAACGCATGACAAAAAGCATGGGAGGGGCACACAAAAGCTGCACGACACAGTACAGGTTTGCGGGCAACCCTGACATTGAAATCGAGTGTAGCGGAGCGGCACAGGACGCCAGTGAGCGAGCAGCGTTGCCAGACCAAAGCGTCGTGTGCCGGCGCTTGTCCTTGAAAATGAGAGCAGAGCAGCAAAGTTGCCTTACTTATCGTATGACGCAATTTCTGACAAGCCCAGCCGCAGTAAGAGAGACAGAGACAGACACAGAGGGAAACAAAGAGCGCGCGTTAGGGCGTGAGAGCAACTTCACTTTGTTAGACTGACTGCCGGCAGTTTGTTGTTGTTTACGTTTTCGGCACAACTTCCAGCGGCCATTCATTAGCTTCAGCTTTAGCTTCGGAACTTCGGGGAATAAAAGTGTATCCAATTTCAAAACAACTTTCAGCGCAAAGTCCAAAACAAATTCGAAAAAAAAAAAACAAAATAAAAACAACAACAAGAACTGGCTAAAAGTAGTTTGGGCTTTGTTTTGCCTTTTGCGTCGCAGTTTTTATACAATACATACACATGCATGTTTGTGCATGTATGAACACATATATGTAGAACTGCATAGGGATTTATCTTTCTCGCATGCGCAGCATTTATTTGCCATTTGTTTGCCACAGGAAGCGAAGGAGAAGCGGCGAATTTGCATTCTGGAATTTTGTTTTCGTTTTGTGGGGAATGTTGCTGACGATTTCGAACGGAAATAACATAAGTAATTGAAGCTTTGTGGGTAAAACTCTTTGATAAGTAAGCTGAGAAGAGTGATAAACAAAGGGGGCACACAAAAACAACTTGTACGCATTTATTAAAAATAGCTTGAATACAATAGATTTTACAGCGCATCATAAAAGAGAATACAACTGCTAGCTGATTAGATATTTGCTATACAGGATATAGGTAATCAGTTGCCACCTTATTTTGTTTATACTACGTAGCTTGAGTGCGATGACAATCCTAATATTATCTGGGAATTTCAGAAAGTTTTACGCTGAACAGCTGTGTAAATAATATAATATAATGTATATATGCTTGAGATATTATATTAATTTACTTGCAATATTATAGCACATACATTAATTAAGTCAATGTGCAAGCGAAAGTTTTGACTTAAGCGCTGACATGCCAATTGGCAAGAGTTCAAAACTATTTGGGGAAAAGAAAATGGCAAAATTTAAGAGAAACGAAATGGGAATGAAACACAGCGAATAGGAATACGTCGCAAGAAATTTTATGAAGCCAATTAGCCGGCAGGTGAGTGACACAAAACGCTGCACATTCAACAACAAGAACAACTATAAGAAATATGTATATAAAACAATAAGTACAAGAACAACGACGTTGACAAGTGGCGAAGGTGTCAGCGAAGCGCGAATGGGAAACAAGGTCAGTCAGCCAAAGCGCAGCGATCTGCAGCAGTTTGCAACAACAAAAGACGATGATTGTGTGTGTGTGTGCGTGAGAGAGTCTCTTTGTACAAGTGTGTACACACTTTGTACGCAGTCACGTCTAGACAAGTTTAATAACTTGCACACAACATTGGAAGCGAAAGCTCTTTTTGCGTGGGAGTGGCTGCAAGTGCAAGCGAGATGCAACGGGTGCGGAAAGGGGGTGTGTGAAATTAAATCATGCGACAGTGACAGAGACAGCGAGAGTGCTTGAACTATTGCATGCAAAGTTCAAGGCAGACTGTCTGGGCTTTGTAATTTCAAGGATTATTTTCTTGAGCTTACACAGCGGGGGATTAAAGAAAACAAATAGAAAAAGACTCTTTAAGGTTTCAAGCGATTATGAGATATATAAAGAGATTAAAACAAGTTCAAAAGCAATATAAGTATTCTTTTGCGATTTAAGCTTATCGTATAATCTCAAAAACAGTTTATAATTCTGCCTGTCTATCATCGCGTGACGCAAAACTATCGCATGCGATGATTTGCGTGCAATTTGGAGGCGACAATAATTGGCGAGTGACAAGCGCAGCGCATCAGCAATAAAACGGCGGCATAAAGCGATGATAGAGGCCTCTCTTTGCGGGTGTACGACAATTCCCCCAAACACCCACTTAAGTGAAGAACAACAACAATTGGGGCTGAGTAATTTGTGTGGCGCTTTTCAATAAAATATTTTGATTCGCGTTAATTGAAGAGGCACACGCCGAGTCGCGCTTTTATTTGAATGGATGCTTGGCGCTACGTAGCGTCCGGATCAGTATCTAAATGGGAATACTATATTTAGCGAGCTGTGAAAAAGAGTACAAGATTCTACGTCACGAGCGGCATTACGTCAGGCCCCCCCCACCAAACAATACTGAACGCACGCATTGCAAAATCTCTGACAGCGCCATTAATTAGATTAGACGCACAGCTGTTTGGGGGGGAGCGCCGCTGCTCTCCCATCTCTAATACAATTGAATTCTGTCGTGTTTTGCAACACTTGTAAACAAATTAAGAGGCAGGTGTCAATTGACTCGCAACTTAAATAGAATTACGGGCAACTGATTGAAAAATTGTTTGAAATTGCGAATGAGTCAGCAAGTTTTCTATGGAAGAGGGATTTCCAATAAGGGAAAAATTGATATTTCCATAGAAATGATTTAATATTTGTTTAAATATTGAATAAAGTGTTCGATTTTTCTACTCACCGATCCCTTAGGGGTATTAGCTTCAAACCTCCGCCCACACCGCCACCGCTGCCCAAGTTCGATACCTTTAACGGTATCTTGACGCTGTCCGAATCGCTGCCGCTCTCAGCGCCCGAACCACCGCTGCCGCCGCGCTGCTGCAACTGTTTGGTGTTGCTCAATGCCGTTGCACGTTCTGCTGCCATACCCGTTCCCGGTGCCTGCTGCTGCTGCTGCTGACGGCTCGAGGATGTGGGCCGCTTTATGTTGCGTCTCTCAGCCTGCACAACGCTCTGGGCGTTGTGGCCGGGCGTGCCTGCAGCCTTGTTCATCAGGTATTGACCCATATTTTCGGTTTCACTAAAACCATCACCATCGCTGCCACCGCCCATGCCTGACGCACTGCACTCGTCCAGTCCGCAGAGGCTGGCGCCGGCATCGCTGCCGCATCCCATGTGTACGTCAGCGTTGCAGAGCAGCAACGCTGCAGCGCTGCCACCACATTTACCATTCTGCTGCTGCTGTTGTTGGTGTTGTTGTTGTTGTTGCTGCTGCTGCTGCGCTTGATTGCTGCGCTGCTGATGATTTCGTTGATAGTGTTGGTGATAACCGCCGGCGCCGAGTCCCAACGCTGCCGTTGCGTTGCCCTTGCTGCTATTGTTGTTGTTGCTGCTGCTGTAATGCCTCTGCTGCTGCTGGTGTTGCGGTTGCGTGCAGACGCTGCTGCCAAATGTTGCGCCAAATTTTGTGTCCCGGTGTGTGCCATCTAATGAGATATTCGATAGAAACGAGATCGCAGCCAATCTGCGCCTGTGTCTCGTCTTGTTTAGCGAACTTGCCATTAGGCAATTAACCGTTATCAGCGTTGGTAAATGCAATCGAGAGCGAAACGAGAGAGCGTAAGAGAGCACAATAAAATGAGTGCAGTCCGTAAGAAAGAGAATGCGAACTTCTCTAGTGCTTTCTGGAATGTTGAGGATATTCGAAACTTCTGGCAACACTTTCCAATTTAAAATCCTTTCTTATCTTGTTTTGCTTTGCGTTTCTCTGTTTTCGATTTTTTCTCTTATCTATTGCACTGCCCAGAGCCCGTAAAACACACAAATACACACTCAAAATTCGATTTAAATTTGCAAAATTACTTAAGTGTTTTATTTACTTTTCGGTTTTTGTTTTATAAACGATTTTGTTTTTTTTTTTTTGTTTTGCTGTATTGCGGCTTAACAGTTACAACTGTTTAGTCTCTAAGTTCAAGGCCGAATTAAAAAACAAACTACTTAAACGCGCCATTTTGCCAGAAAATGTACAAACACTTTTTTTGGAGGGGTAAAAAATTACTATTTGGAATTATTTGAATTTTTGCACGTTTTTTTTTAGACCTGCTTAAACTGTGTCCATCCGGCTAGAACTGCAAGTAGAAAAGAAAACAAAGGAAAAATCGTGAGCATTAAATCAATAAAAGTTGATAAAAGGCAGAACCAAAAAGCTATCTTTCGTCATGCTAAAAGCTTTTTGCACACTTCTTTCTTAAGTTTTGGGGAGCTAGGGAAACACTAGAGTATGACTAAGCTAGTATAGGCAAATTAGTATAATATGTGTCAATATATAGATTCTTATCTTTTTTTCGAAAGCTATACGCAAATCTTCTTTCAGTTAAATGTGCATTAAACAAAAGTTTTAAACAAATAAAAAAAATTAAAGGCGTATATAATACATTTAACGGGAATGTTTATAACCTTTGCAAATTTATATATGTATATCTATGTATATATTATATTTCTATGCCCCTTGCATTACAAAGTCAATAAACTCCCTCTCTGTAAAAAATGCAACGGACAAAGCTTTTTGCTGCAAGTTTAACGTTGCCTGCAAAAGCTGCATGGGGGCTAAAAGCTGTGTGCAGTCAACTGCCATCGATGTTGTTGCTATTGTGTGGGTGGAACCTGCATGGTACGGCCGGCAACACGGTAACAAATCAGTTTGTTTACCTGAACGAAGCCTGCATTATATGACAGCAACAACAGAGGGTTGAAAAATTTTCCACTATCACAGCAAATCAAAACAAACCAAATGCGTGGAAAATTTTTGGTCTAACAGCTGACAGCAACAACAACAACTAGAGCGCCGACGGCGATTGGAGTCTAATTGGATTATGATTGCGACCAGTAAGAATGCTTCACGTGCGAGTCGCGAGCAGAAAAATCAATGCAGAAACAAGTGTGAGGGAGAGAGAGAGAGAGAGAAATGTGCAAAATATTCGATATTCCACAATTATGATGTCTAATGAATCACACCCACGCATTGTTGTTTGTGACGTAGTCAGCAACAGCAATAAAAAAATAAAAATTTTATCAGTTTTCACTTACCCAAATTATGTGTGTGTAAAAGACGACACTTTTCTTTGTTTATAAATAAATTAGAAATGTTTCAAACGCGCCATTTTGTACTATTTTTAGCTATTGAAATTTCACACACTTTGATTTTTATCAACTACCAAGCAATTGCACACACTTGAAGATTTTTCTTTTATTTTGTGTTTTGTATTATGCGCAGACTTTGATTTCGCTTTGCGCCGCTGCCTCTTGCCGATTGCTCTGCTGCTGCTGCTGGTGCTGCTTCTACTGAGGCTACCCCGCCTTCTTCTTGTGCCTTCTTGCACCTTCTCTGTCACTCTGCCACCTTCTGGTATGGTGTCAACGCAGCTGCTGCTTTTGTTGCGTAAATTATGCAAACAAAAATTGCTTACAGGAATTAATTAATACGATTCGAAATGTAGAATAACGCCTCGAAGTTATTTATAAACTTCTTTGTCAAAGTAGAGAGATGCGCGATGCGAACTCGAATTCTAACACGAGCGTAATGATTGATTCGGTAAAAACGACAGCAACGTCAACGTCCCCAGGGAAAATTGACAAAACTGCTGATTGTGTGACCAGATGCAGTATGCTAGAAAATGCCAAATACTTTTATCGTTCCTATTTTCAGTGTGTATTAAAAAATACCTACAGTGCATCTCTCACTCGCAGTGTGTATACACTGTTCAGAAATTTTCTGCAAACGCAGCTCCACCCTCACCGTTACAGGGAGAAAAAAATTAAGAAAACATGTAATTTAGCAAAGTTCCTACGAAATCATTAGCCCATCATCATTAACAAACACATCGCGCACATACCAATTATCACATCCAACCCGAAACCCACACGGAAAGCCTCGCAATTACCGCAATATGGATCACAATGAAATTTCTATGTGCATGGACGTCAAATTGGATACACATGACAAGCGCGCCATTGCGCTGCAGTACAAGACGTGGACGAAATGCCTTGTAAAAATCGAAGCCATCAAATGTGTTCCCTGCTTTCTGCGCCTTAGTTTTCAAACCATCGGCGATGGCGAGGAGCAGCAGCATCACCAGCAAAAGCTGTTCACCGTTTCGGTAAATGTGCCCGGAGTGAACATAAGCCTGGCAACCTCGCGCACCAAGCAGCATTCGTACGGGATCTTCTGGACGCAAAATCGACGCGACTGCTTCATCTATTTTGCACTGGACACGGAGACTGCATGTCGACGGCATATGAAATGGATCAAGAAGTCCATCAAGAATCTGGAGCTGTATAGGCAGGTATTTCTGGAGCAGCGCAGACTCAGTCGCGACACAAGGTAAGGTTTTTATATGCGACTTTTGATGATTCCTTTATGTAATTATAAAATCTTCATGTTCAGCACCCAAAAAGCACTTGGCCCTCTACCCAATCTACCCGACTCCTTTTGCTTTGATCTGGACCCAAACAGCTTCTCCTTGTCCGCTCGCGTCTCGCAGATCTATGAAGAAATCTTCGATGGCAGTCGCATCTCACGTGCCTCCATTGCATCGGGTATCTACGAGGAAATGAATCTCTCCGTCTGTGCAGCTGGCCGCATATTGGAAATTCCGCCTGCACTGCCGCCTCTGCCGGCTCACCGAAAACGCATCAACACATTTGAATGTCAGCCGGGAGAGATACCACGCTGTAGCACTAACCCTGAGTCAGAGCTGGCCAAGAAGAAGAAATACAAGAATATGTTGGAAAATATCTTTGGACAGAAACGTCGCTCGGGCAGCGCCAGCGTCGGACCGGGTGAGCGTGATGAGGACCAAGTGGTGCTGTACGAGAATGCACCCACACCAGAAGCAGCGCCACCACGTAAGCGTTCATCATATCTAAAGGATGCGCAACGCAATAGCTTCTCCAGTCCTGATCTGTCGAAGCTTAACTTCCTCGACACCTTTGGCGAAGCACTCTCCAGTGAAGAGCTGAACATCAGCCTGGAGGACTCGGTCATCGAGCACGTGAAGCCAGTGTTGGTCTCTCAGATAACACGTCGCCTGAGCAAAGCCGACTCGCTGGAGAGTCTCAATGTGTCGCAGCAATTGCCGCACAACTTTAACTTCTCGGCCTGCAACTCATCCACCATCAATCTGGTTGGTGCCAATGGCGCCGTCTCACACCGTCATCCACTATCGCTGCAGGCCAAGAAAAAGGTTTTGGTAGATGATCTCAATGGATACTGCGTCATGGCACCGATTCTGCCGAAGGCCAACAGCGGCGACAATGCTGCCATGTTGGAGAAGAAGCCCAGCGGCAGCACTGCATCCACTTCATCCGGCTACTCGACTGGCTCGTATTGTTCATCCACAAGCAGTTGCAATACTGCAGACGAACAGGTAGCCAAGATCCCGAATGATCCAGATAAAGCAACAAAAGATGAGCCTGCTGTTGCACCCAATGAGAGTGGCATCTATGAGGCGATGAATGGCTTGCCCACGTTAGACAATAATAGCATCTTGGCTGAGCATCTGTACGAGAATTTGCTGGCCGTGAAGGCATCTCAGGAACTGGAATTGGGCTACGGCTTGAGTACCAGCACACCCACCGAGTCACCCCTTATGCCGACGCTGCCCCCCAAACAGCAGCAGCTGCAACAGACGCCCATTGCAGACAGCCAAGGGCAGCAGCAAATTGAGGAGGAGGACTACTATCAGACGCCGCGCAAGTCCATTATTAGTGTAGACGATAAGATACCCTCGTACTATCCCAATAGCTGTGACACACTCAAGTCTAAGCGACGCAGTCCCAGCAATAGTGCCGAGACGGTGCCTGGAATGCGTCACTTGGTCAGCGCACGGCTGCGGCGTGAACGCAAGGAGAACCTGTACATATCATCGCCCCAGCAGATTATCGAACAGCGACATAAATCGACATCATCGGCATCATCATCTCATCCCCAGCAGGAACAACATTATCAACAAAGCACAAAACTGTAAACAAAAAGACTGCCGCCCATAAGATCTCCGAGGGTGTCTATGCCGTCACCCATGCCGCTCCCAAGCGTGCCAGCCAAGGCATTAGCAACCACAACAATAACAACAACAACAACAACAATGAGCTGCAAGTTGCCAACGTAGGCGAGGAGGAGCTGCTGCAGTTGGCCATGCTGCAGAACATCGATTTCAAGTTTGACGACGGCCATGTAGCTGAACCCACCAGTACCACCGATGAAATGAAATGCAAATCCAATAGCAGCCAGCTTGAGGATGAATACGAGCATTGCTACCAAGCAGCCGAGCGAGCCACACGCATGTTGCAGAAATACGCTACCCTAGCCAAGTTTGGCAACTCTCCCACCAAGCAGCAGCAACAGCAGCTGCAACTGAAGGCTGCAGCCATGACTCAATCGGTGGCTACACGCTCACCCAACGATCTCCACCAGCAGCAGGTGGCGCCTACGGGCAACAGTCTCAAGAAGTTTGCCTCGTTGCCGCGCTTTAAAAAGATTGACTTCTCGCCGCTTAAGTTGCGATTCAATAATGTGCTTCAACGCTCCAATGCAACAGCAGCTCCTCCATCGCCGCAGTAGACAGAAAACCAGAATGTTTTCAATTGATGTTGTTGTCATTATTGTTGTTTATTGCCGCAGTAAGTTAAGCATAAAGTAAGCCACGTAAAATTATGTTTTGATTCTCTCCAGAGTATTCACGATGGAGTTTGGATCTCTAATTGTGGAATACTGAGATTGTTTTTTAGTTTACAAAGCTGTCACCCAGCTACCTGATTTGTAACAGTATTTAATACGCTTTTATATTATTATTATTATGATTATTACGCTACTGATATTAGAATTATTATATTATATTATAACTGTAAGGAGAACTTAAATGCTTTTTATATTGAGTCTCCACTATCATAAAATATCGCATTGTTTGAAAGTTAAAACTAAGCAAGTATTACAAATATTTTATATTGAAAAACATCTCATCATATCATGCAATGTGTGAGAGGAGTCTAGGAAAGAGTCGGACGGCATATTCCATAGAAGAAGTAAATGTATTTTATATATTATGTGTGTCTGTTGATTGTACGTGAATGAATGTCTAAGCAGTATCATCATTGAACCCATTTTAACACACACATACATATTCACGCACTTATGCTCAATTATAGTGAAATACCAAAACGCTTTTATCTGATATACATACTAGTTTATACACAAACAAATTATACATAACTATTGTTGACTTATTTTACAAAAAAACAACTTATAAATTTCGATGCTAAGGCTTATGCTTTCTATGTCTATAAGAAAAGAGCAGCTTTAAATTTGTATGTTTCTTATGCTGCAAAACTATCGCAAGATCTAGTCTTAAATATGTCAATTATACTTATTTCCATCGATCTTTATGTATTTAAGACTAGCAACAAGTTGGATTACATGCCAGCTTCGCGATTATACGTGTCCTTTATAAGGCGTTCTTTAGATATCATTTCATATTGAAATAAGGCACAGTTTTTAGTTAGGATTCTACAGGAATGAAACTCTATCGTCGCCCTATGTGCTTCTTGGCTTTGCAGCAAACATATCAACTAGCTAGAAAAATACGATATTTGCAGGGAAATTTCTCAACTATTTCAAATTTTGAAAAAGAAATTTCTTCAAGAGATTTTTTCCATATAGAATGGATATTTAATGAACAAATTGTTTATTGATATAGTTATGATTTAATGTGCTTAAGCTAACTTTATACAAACCGCAAGCAAGGAAATAAAAATTATGCATATTGCAAAAGCTTCTCTATAGCGCCAGGCTCAATTGTACCGTAACTTGGAAATATTTTCGTCGCAAATCGTAATAATAACAAAAAGAATTAACCAAAGCTTTGTTAATGTGTAAAAAAAGAAAAGAAACCAAAATAAAAAAATGCTTGATTTTTCTTGAAATGAAAGAACACCGCTTCTGCACATCAACTATAGACCTGGGGTCGTCGCTGTTGATGGATGAACTCCTGTTCGACGCGCGAGTTCTTGGGCACCACGTAGAATAACAGCGAACCGCCCGAAACAAAGAAACCCTTCTCGGTGATAATTTCGCGTAGCGTCTTCGCCGAATTCACCTTGTGTACACTGGCCGCCTTGCGATTCTCGTAGTAAACATTTACGCTAGCGGGACGGTAAACTTGTGTTTTGTCCACTGGCAGTGGCTCGGCAAAGAGTGTGTTGAGGCAATCCGACATAGTGGCTGTCTCAGGTAGCTGCTGCTGGAAATCACTGAGTAAAAATTCCGGATACGAAAATGCAGCGGGCCAAATCAATGTGCTGCCATCGTCATCTAAATGCACGGGGTAATCCTCGAGGGGCAAAAACTTGGGACGCAGGAGCTCTTCGCTAATGTTAAGGCGTTTATTTAGGCGTTGATCATCAAACTTGATGGCTCGCTGCTCCAACGTCTCGCGTAGCTTTTGGAAGCGTGTCTGGCGACGCTTTGCCTCAGCAGCCTCTTTGCGCTGATTGCGCTCCGTGTCCAGCTAAGCAAAAATTGAGAGAATTTTGAAAGAACTTGATATATTATATCCCACCCTTACCTTCTTCATTTTGTTCTTGTGGAGCAGCCCCTTAGCCTCCTTGTGATCAATGTCCACCTCGAGCAGCTCTTCGCACAGCTGGGTGCACAAATCGAACTTGTCCAGCTCGTGCGCACATTGCGCTGCGCGCCAACGCGCCTTCGTGTATATGGGTTTGTAGAAGAGAGCACGCTGTGCATCGCTGAGAGCAGAACGATAGTTCTTAATGAAGAAATGCGCGGCCGAGCGATTGTTGTAGAGCACTGCAAGCACTTCCGGATTGTCGCACTTCGTTTTGATGCCCTCGGTGAAGGAGTAAACTGCCATGCGAAACTTTTTGTGCTTCATGTAGAAGTTTCCGTCCTCTTTGTAGTTGAGCGCCAGCTCTTCCAGCGTATTCTCCATGGGATCATATTTTAGCTTCTGTAGGCCTTCGAACATGGGATGCACATCGTCTCCAGGCTTGGGTGCCTGTTTCATGAAGAACGGATGCTTGTCCATCTCCTCCTCCCAACGGTCTTCCGGCCAGCCCTCCTCATAGCGTTTCTTTTCTAAGCCTTCTATAAACTGGTCTAGTTCAGCATCTAGTTGAGCTGCTAGCTCCAATCTCTCTTGCTCGGTCCAGTTCTTTTTGGTCGCCAAGTTCTCCATTCGCGCAGGTTTACAACAAAATTGCACATGCTGCACAGCTACCTGTTACTTCAGTGATATGAGTACTGAAAGTAACTGTGACTGTGAATTACTGCGATTGTTAATGGGGTGTTATTGTTTGTGACTGTTTAAAGCACATTTCTGCGGAAAATATGGAAACATAATATAAATGATACATATTAAATTCTATAAGTCTAATTTTAGTTAACTAATTATCGATAATTAATAGCAATTGCTGTCAGCTGATACTCAACGAAGTCACGTTATTTTAAAACAACCGCGGCAGTAGACAGTCTGGCTACGCTAGGCTGATTGTTGTTTGTTTTTGGCGGGCAAAACATAGGATAGAGTCGCAAACAATGGAAGTGGACGAAAACGCCCCACAGCAGTAAGTTGAAATAAAAATTCAAAATAATATTTGCACTATATATACAATCTTTCAGTTATGTGCGCACTCCGGAGGACGTAAGAACAATTGTGAAGCATGCTAAACTGGATGAAAAGCAGCTCACACAGCTGACGCAGGCTTTGTACTACCCGAGTGAAAAAGTTGCCAGTGACAATCTGCGGCTGCTGGAGTTGGACGAGCACATGCTGAAGCAGATTCACACTGGCCAGACGCTGCATTTCAAGGGAGGTCTGCACGAAAAGGTTGTACTTTGTACCGATGAGCGAACCTACGACGTCAAGGGAGCTGAGATATCGAACAGCCTGTTGCTTGTGCCAGATTTAAAGTTTGCCGCGGCGACTAGTACATCTCCACTTAAAAGTCCACGTACGGGCAACGCCAATGCTTCGCTAGAGCGCAGCCTGAACGATAGTGCCGATGATGATTTAGAAGTACCACGCACACTGGAACAGCGTAAGGTAGTGTCTATCTTTCATGAGTACTTGGAATGTCGCGAAATTCGTCCGCGTTATCGCAAGCTTGGCGATCTCCTTCAACTGACACGATACTCAGGTCCAGAAAACGAGTATTGCATCGATCGCAAGCTGCTGTTTAGCTTCCAGCAACTCTTGGATACGGTCCAGTGCAGTCGGGCACAATTTGTCGAGGGGCTGCGCCAATATCGGGCGCTCGAATTTGATGACCATATCCGCATACTGGACTATGAGTACGAGTATCGCATTATAAACCTAATGCTTGGCTTGATTAGTGAAAACTCCTGGGCACTTGATGAAGTGGAACGAGAGGAGACAATTGACGCTTTGCAAGGCATTGCTCCAGCGCCAATCGTGACCGGGCTATTTGACATCTATACCAAGATCAGTGATCGTTGCCCCGATAAGTTTAGATATCATGAATCGCTTGTTGCGAGAATTGTGGCGCAGAACATATTACAGCCAGGTCTGCGTTTTCGTAGTGAGGAGTTTATGAGCACCTGGCAGGAAGCTCTGCCCGAGGGCATGTTCTGCAAGCTGGAATATCTGCGGGGCCTGGGTATACTTGACAAAGAAGGCGCACAGCCGTGCATACGTTCACTGGGCGAGGAGCAGCTACCCGAAAATATTAACGATCGCATGAGAATTCTCTTTAAGACGAAACGCAAGTGGACGCTAGACGAGATGGAGCCGTACATAAGGTGAGACTTGCGTTTATCTATCTATGCAATTGACTCTTGTATTGATTTTCTCTTCTCGCACAGCTGCTTTACGACTCCCACTATGTCTGTCTCCACCCTGTTGGCTAAGCACGCGCGCTCTCTGACGGAGAACGGCACGAGATACTTTGTGTCCAAGCATTGATTGCAATTTATATACATATTTATTATTTGTACAGTAAACTAGATTAGAAACTTGGATTAAGCCTTGCGTTTACGTTTATTACGCTGCATCTTCGCCAGCTTCATATCCTCGATGGCATCCTTCATAGCCTCGACAGCGCTCTTGCCATTGCTCGTGGATATTTCGGAGCCGGCAAGAAGTTGTCCAGTGCTTGTAGGATACTTAAAGCTGAAGCCTTTGGGGAAAATAGGCTGAGCCAGCAAAGCTGCAAGTTTACCCCGCACTGCATCCACATGCAATCGATTACGTCGTCGCTCGATGATAAACGGATCCTCATCCTGATCGCTTCCGCTATATTATCAAATATATATTAAAATTTTGCACATGAAAGTCTTAGCGAAATAACTTACGATACGTCATTGTATCCATCGATAATCATGTCCATTTCCTCAGCATGCTTCTTCATCCAGCCCTCCTCGCTCTGTGTACGTCGCAACTTAAGTTCCTCCTTGTCAAGTTCTCGCGCCAGATTCACACGCTCCTTGACGGCGCCCAGAAAACGTTCCGAGATGGGAAACAGTGGCAGATCCTCAGCTATAAGTAGAAGGTGTTTTAGTCAGACGTATTGGGCATCCAAACTGAAGTAACTTACTTCTTTCCAACGTCTTGTAGAGCTTAACATAGCTCTTGACCTCGCCAGGTTCCATGAACATGACTGTGATGCCATGTTTATTGGCACGCGCTGTTCGTCCCGAGCGATGTACATAGTTCTCACTGGTACGCGGCACTTGGTAGTGTATGACATGCTCAACATTGGGTATATCTAGACCACGAGCAGCCACATCGGTTGCTATTAGAAAACCGACTGGACTATCTCGAAATCTTTCTAGATTTTTCAGTCGCTGTTTCTGTATCATATTAGCGTGCAGCGGCAGAGGATTGCACTCTAGCAGGGTAAAAAGTGTGGCCAAACGCTTTACGCAGTCAATCGAGTTGCAGAAGACAATGGTGCGACCAGGATGACGTTGCACAAAGTAGTACAGATAATAATCCTTCTCGTCGATGGCGCACAGCAGGCGGCTCTCAGTTAGCGTTTGCGAGGTTTCTGCCAGTCAAGAGATTCGTTTTTAATATGAAATCAACCTAGAGGCATCTCTACTTACGTTGACTGCTGGTAATGTCCACAATCTTTGGCTGCGATATGCCCAACTCTTCGATAAGGCTCTCAATCTTCTGATCCACAGTTTGCTTAACAAACTTGGGTCTTTTGCCCATATTGCGTTCTGTTAAGATTAGGGGAGATATTTATTGGTCAGTTGTAAGATCCTTTGGATTACTCACTGTGCATATGATCGGGCAGATCGTGAACGAGGGTCAGTGTTGCGGAGAAGACAAAGTTCTGACGCAGTTGCTTGCGTTCCTCGTCCGCATTGAGTACTTTGAGTAGACTGCGAAGCTCTTCGAAGTGTCCCTTTTCAACCATCCGATCCGTTTCGTCGATGCACAGAAAACTGACATTATCGATCTTCTTCAAGTGCTGGTTTCCCTGCGTGTACAGCTCCCAAAGGCGGCCAGGTGTGGCCACCACAATTTCGGGACATTGGCGCAGCACGCGCTCTTGTTTGGCCACAGAGAGGCCGCCAAAAATGGCTGCCACACGAATGTCTGTGTATTTGGCTGCTGAGACCAAGTGATTCTTCACCTGCACGGCCAATTCACGTGTGGGTGTTAGCACCAGAGCGTAGAGCGGCTGGCGTTTTGGTTGTTTTCCCTTTTGCGGTTCGTCGGCATCACTCTCCTCGTCACTAGCGCCTGATACGTACTCAAGCTCTTCTGGCGGCGGTGTCAGCTCATGATTATCTTTAACGGCAGGCGCTTCTTCTGACTGTTGATCAGCTTTGTTGGCCACCTTGGGTGCCTTGCGAATACTTGAGCCATCATTACGATGTTTGAGCTCCAGGATCCCTGCCAGAATGGGTATACCAAAGGCAAGTGTTTTGCCACTGCCCGTTTCCGCTGCACCCAATATATCTTTCTTGCCATGTATGGCCGCGGGCAACGTCATGGCCTGAATTTGAGTAGGCTCCTGGAAGCCCTGTTCGGTCAGAGAACGCATAATGGGCCCCGGTACACCAAGACCATGCCACTTTGTCATATCCAGATCGCTTTCAACCAGCTCTGGAACTTGCTCTTCGTCCGATGAAGCTTCTGGCTCATCACTGTCCGGTGGTGGTGGACGTAGCAGCGCAAAGCGATCCGGTTCATAGCCATCATTGGCTGTGTATTTCGATTCACTTGATTTGGCTTCGGTCTTAGGTTTACCCTTCTGTTTTCTTTGTTCCTTACGCTTTTCACGTTTCTCCTGTTGTTTCTGCAAACGCAGTGCACGCCGTTCTTCCATAAGAGCTTTCTTAGCGCTCTTGGCCTTGGCACCTGGACCATCCTCTTCATCCTCGCTCTCAGATTCATCTGATGAGGATTCCGATTCACTCTCCTTATCTCGCCTTCGTCGCTTTACTTTGTCGCTTCTCCGTGTATCTAATAAGGTCTGCTTTTCCGTTGATTTTACCAGTGCTGGATCGTACTCCTTGAGAACTTCCAGGCCAATCAGCCCTTCATAACCACTGAACTCATCTGATATCACGTGGCCTTTGATTTTCACCTTCTGCCAGCTTTTTGGCTTTGATTTTGTACTTACAGCATCTTTGTTAGGTTTCTTATTTTGTCCACCTGCTGCTTTCTTTACTTTTGTAGTAACCATTTTCACATCAAATATCCCGGTCGATTTCGGGCTGGTGTGTTCCGCGTGTTTCGTTTGTTGATATTTCGCAGAACAGGGTCGTTATGCAAATACATCCACAACGTGATAAGTAGTGTTGTAAAGCGTAAAACAAAAGGCGCAGAAGTTTAAAATTCAATAAGTGCAATTCTTTTTATATATATTGGTTTTAATAATATTTAACTATTTATTTATTTGAATTAACGATATATATTTATTATACGATATAACGATATATTTTTATTATCTTTAGAAAAAAAAGAAAACGTAGTATAAATAAGGTATGACTGTTGTACAACAAATAAGATGTTATTTTTATACAAGTGCAGTTGATTAATAAAAACTGAATAAATAAGCACTTTTAATCAATATATCAATTATTTGAGATCAATTGAAAGTTCAAACTTAATTTCTAATAAAAAAAATGTATGCAGCTTGTGCAATGCGCTTTATAGAAAAATGCTTGTTATTTATTGAATACATTGTGGAATACGATAATTAAACATTGCGTTGCTTATCACTAAAACCTTTTCAGGAATTCCTCAGCACATGTGCGGGCGCGTGCATTCACTGCCAGTTTCATTTCACTTATTTCTTTATCAATTTCCTCCATGAAACTGATGACAAAGTCAACTAGTTTATGTTTGTACATTTGCTCAGTGTGGAAATTGGTTATAAGGAAGCTGATATCATAGCCCTCGATTGGCTTGCGTCGCAGTATGATAAAGGACTCGGCGCGACGCATCATAAATCGTGTAAATTTGTGGCAAAGAATGCGTTCAATTTCATCCGCCTGCTTCACGGCAATGCTAACACGCACCGAATTGATAGACGGCTCGATAAGCACCTTCTCTCTTTCATTGCGGGATACAACGATGGGCGTGAGCACTAACTCTTTGCTGGAGCAAATTTCCACCTCTGGCTTGTTGTGTCGCTCCACCACTTGGGAGGGGAAGTCCTGCAAGCACATTGCAGCAGTCAGCGAATGGCGAACGGCAGTTAAATATGGCTTTAATGTGGCGGCCATTGTTGATAGTCTTAAAACTCTGTTTTTTTTTATAATTTATTTAGGTAAATGAACTTTTTTCTTTTGTTATGAATCACACAACATTGATATCGATACTAATCAGATAGAATCGATAACATGAAAACTGTAAATTAGTAGTCGGCTTATAACCATATAAATTAAAAGCCGCCAAAAAATACTAAAACTCGATTGATCAATTTTGAGCATAAAGTTAATGATATTGTTAGGCTTTTATTAACAATGTGTTTTTTAGCTGTCAAACTATAAAGATTTAATCAAAAATCTGACTTACAGAAATAAAATACCAAACACAAAATGAAGTAAGCATCGATAAGAAGTATTTCATGCGATAACATTTGTGCAACGCGTTTAGATATAAATTATCGGCCGTCTTAAGAACCTATCGGTTACCACGAATATCATAAAAGAAAAATAAAACAATAAAATTGATACTAAATGACGCGGTAATTGTTGCTATATCAGCTTGCCAGGAAAGCAGCAAGGATGTGGAACGCTAAAGCTAACACGTTGCTCCTGCTCCTCGTGGCGGCTGCACAAACAACGCAAAGCAATAGCAGCAGCAGCAGCAGCAGTGAACATGTTCCTCCTCTACCTCTAAACATAAGCAAACACACAACCACAACAAATGACGAAACCACAACTAGCAACATTAACAAAGTGCCTACGTCCATTGCAGCTGGCCCTGCAGTCGGCTTCATGCCGTTGCAGCAGACACCAGCTAGTATTTTCTTTATTAACTACAATCAGCAGAATGTTGTGCAGCTCAGAAACAATCTGGAGGCGAATCTTCACAGTATAAGGAAGTTTGAGATGCTCGTGGCTAAGATACAAGTAAGACAAATCATATTTGGTTTCTCACTGTTATCAATACTTCTAATCCTTCTGTTGCAGGAAATATTTGACTCCATTAATTTCGCCAGCTCTGTGGCTACTCGGTTACCCGCTGCCAATGCAAACGAAAGCGTGCAGCAGGATCTGCAAGTGTTTAGCCAACGACTGGAACGAAAATTACTAAGAGCCACGCATGTAGTACAGGAAATGCGCGATTTATTGCGGTACAATCTGAGTAAAGTGCTGCAGCAGGAACATCTCTATGACGACGATGAGTATGATGAGCATGAGATACGTGAATCAGATTTCTTAGTGGATGATACGGACAGCAGCAACGCAGTGACGAACAATGTGCCCCTAAATCTCTACTTAAGCACGCAAATTGAAAGCTGTCAATCGTCAGACTATGAAATCAATGTGGATACAGTTTCTTCAGGCCCTACGCATTACAACAAACAGCAGATACAAATCCTGAACTATCTGAAGCCTGATGAATCGGCTCATGTTACATTCCTCAATGAAAACAATGAGCGATCGCGGGATGCCAATGCCTACATAGCCGATCAGCTAACACTTTTACGGCAGCGGCTTAGTAAAATTCCAAGTGATTCCGATTCCAATAGCAGCAGCAGCAACAACAACAACAAAGGCAGCAACAGTGTCAGTCACTTTAAGCACATATTCTTTCTGTCCAATAGCGATGGCGCTCCAAGTAGTGCACATTTCAGACATCTCTACGTTTCAGCCATAAAACGCAAGTTCGTAATGCTCTTGGTGGATGTGGGCTCAGCCATGAATGTAGAGCTTTTCGAGCTCACCAGAAACTTTGGTAAGCAACAAGATTCACCACAATCTTGTCAGACAATTCTCTAATTTGTTTCTTTGAACTTGTAGTTCAAGAAGTACTTCATTTACTGGAGGATACGGACTATATATCTCTGGTAACAGTTTCTAGTGAAGTGGACTTTATGTTTTTGGATGCGTTTCCCTCTGACGCCGCCCATGGCATTTACAGTGCAACACGTGCCCACAAGGACGAGATACTTAACTACGTGAATAATCTTAGCTTGGCACGAGCATTGACCAATCACAGTTTGGGCTTTGAGTACGCCTTCCAGATGCTGCAGCGTCTAGAGAAATCGCATCTGATTAACAGCTCAGAGCAGCCCATTGAATTTGTCTATGTAACGCGTGGGCTGCTTACGAACCTATCGGATGCCATGTACGTGTTGCGTGTGTTGGCCCAAGGCCAGAGTCGTCTGATGTCGCCGATTGTGATTAACACCTGTGCCGTGGTGCTAGACGAGAAGCGCATCATGTACGAGAAGCAGTTCCTCAGCGATATTGCCACACAGAACTACACCAAGTTCGATATAGATGTGCGCGCTTGGTTGCCCACCGGGCAGGAGGAACAGTTGGCGGGACGTTTCTTTGTGCTGAACAAGATGCATGCGGATACCGTACCCCAAGCAAGCAGTCGTGTGTTTAGTCAGCTCTTTACCGAACGCTATCTCACGGACTCGCTGGAGGTGCATCAGCCGGTTGTGGATGCTGAGAGCGGAGGTGAGTTTGTGGTTGCCTTGAGAAGATCTTATCAACTAACCTGTCTATCGAATCTTTGTAGACATGCTGGTTGCCATTACACATGCTGTGCCACCCTACGGTGTTGTGGGTGTCAATCTATATTTGGCCGACTTGCTGGAGGACTTGCTCAACTATCCGAATGCTTCGCCAGCGGCAAAGCAGGGATATAGTTATGCGTTTCTCTTGGATCGCATAAGTGGCAACACATTGGCACATCCAGCATTTCCGCGTCCACTTATTCAGCGCGAAACAGCTTACCCCGTGAATATTGCATATCTGGAGAATGCTACCGATTTTGCTAGCATTCGGCATCGTTTGCTGCATGAGGAGCGTGGCACTGCGAGTAGTATCATCTATATGGGTCGCCAACAGCTGCAGCGTACATATCACTGGAAGTCGGTACTGGGTATTTACGTGCTCTGCCTGGTGAGCACCACCAGCGTTAGCGGTAGTGCAGCTCACAATGCTACGGCCCAGCTGCAGAGGTATAACTTCAAGGACCCCGTGGATCCTGACTTTGATACTGGATACTTTGGCAATGGCATGGATCTTTTATATCATCGCTTGGATATTAAGCAGAGTGGTGCCAGTGGCAGCCCAATAACCTGTCGCTACTTCAGGCAGTTGGCCACAATGGGTAAGGTACTGGGTAATATTTTGTAGCATTCTCTAATAGTTTCCAAATACTTTTAGATGCTCCCACTCTTTTCTTGAGTGCAGCAGCATTTGAGTCTCCGTTTGCGTTTTTGCACAACAATCGACCGCGCACAAAGCAGCGGCCCGAGGAGTCCATAATGGCCTATTTACGTGAGTCGAGTCGGCTGTTGGCCAATCCTGGCCTGCGTCCACACATACGTCATGAGGTGAGAGTTTTGTATCAGGCCATGCAGCAATTGCGTCGCCGTCACCAGGATCCAAATGGACCGCTGCGTGGACACATTATCAGACGCTACATAGCCAGTGTGAGTGGAGTGTTGCTGCTGTATCCTGGTTGCCTGCTGAGCAATAGCTACGATGCAACACGACGTCCTTGGTTCCGGCAGGCAATGGCGCAACCGGGGCGCATTGTTAGCACGTCGCCGTATTTGGACGCCGGTGGAGCGGGCTATATTGTGACCATAGCACATACGATATTCGAGGGCAAGGCACATGCTTTGCATTCAGCGCAACAGGATCGTCCAGTTGGTGTGGTGGCCCTCGATGTGCCCTACGCATTCTACTATCGCCTCATCTTGGATAGCACACCGCTGTGCCAGCTGCCGCACATGAAGTGCCTTCTGTTCGAGCACGAGGGTTATTTGTTGGCTCATCCGAGCATGATGCAAGTATCCACACCCAATCGCAATCAGCGTCGACCCCACGAGCATTTGACGCACAAAGAGTCCTACCTGGCCAACGACATGCTGAATCATGGACAATTGGTGCGCAAACTGGGATGCGCCAGCTATCAGAATCGCACGCTGCAACGCTATTACGCCTTCAACACTTCGCTGACTAGCATCTTGAGCAATGTGGTGCATGGAGAGCGCACCAAGTATGCCATTGCTTTGATCCGTGGCAGCAATCTCTTCGCCGCAGTGCTCAATTCCAGCTGCGATGGCGGCGCCTTCTGTCCGTGCAGCACTATCGATCGGGTATGCCTCAATTGCAAGCGCATGGATCAAACGGATTGCGAATGCCCATGCGAGTGTCCCATGTTGTCCAACGATTCGGAAAGCTATGCCAATTATACGCAGCATTTTCCCTATTGTGCTCCGCCCAGTGAACACTTTCTGGCTATGCCTCCCACCACGCAACTGTTGAGCATGGTGCCCAGTTGTGTTGTCAGCGGAATGAGCGCTTGTGAGACGCACACAACGCAGCGGGAATGTCTTGGCATGATGGGTTGCGAGTGGTGTCAACAGGATGTGGAGGGCAATAGCTTCGCCGCTGCCTTCTGTTCGACGCAGGCGGGCTGTTTCAATGGCGTACTGGCTTCGATGACACCATACGGCGAGCTGGACGAGCTGGAGATGCTGGCCGCACATAATCCACAACGAGAGCAGCATGCGTACTCGGCCTTTGGGCCACTCGGTGGCGCCGTTATCGTATTGGCCATAGTCATTGGGTTTGCCATCTATTGCTATCGAAACAATCTGGACAATCAGACACAGGAGCAGTTCTATGTGGATTCGGTGCAGGAGGAGAATTACGGGCTTCCGCTGTCACGTTTCAATTTCGATGACTGCAAGGCGCATGATGAGCCACCAATGGGTGGATATGATCACACCGCTGCGCAGCGTCAGTTGATGCATGCTGCCGACATATCGCCGTATCACATGTCCAGCGGCAGCAGCTACTATCGCCGTCCACCGAACGGCGAATCGGATCATGGCTATAGCACCATGACGCCACACGAGGATAGCTCCGATCAGCAATGCTTCACGCTGGCCGAACCGTTGCTGTTGCATGACAAGCGGCACAGCAAATCGGACACCATGTCCATATCCACATCCATATCGAGCCCCACTAATCGACAGCAATCCGGTGGCGGTCATCCCTATTTGAGCAATCAGCCCGCCTGCAAAACGGAACGCTATAAGCAGCATCAACAGGCAACGCCATCACCGTGTCGCGGTGGAGCTGGAGGCGCTGGAGGAGCTGTCTATGGTCAGACTACGCTGCCTTTGGATGCAGAGGAGCCGCGTTCGCATTACATACTAGCGCCGGTGACAGTGCATCGCCATATGGAAACCGCCGAATCGTAGTAGTTCCAGTTAGATCGTTATGTTTAAGTCCGCATGTTTGCCAATTTGTGTATGCCGGAGAGGTGCAACTATAGTGAATGCAATAGTTATGCACTAGCTCTAGAACTTTGGGGAAAGTTGAACTGTCCCAATGCAACAACGGTTTGAGCAGCACTTTGCCTCAAACCTCACACAACACACACATATATACACATACATACACACTATACAACAACAAATGCCAGCCAATTTACTACTTAAGTCGTTTATATCGTTAACTATTCTGCCATTTTTGTCAACGTACACGACGTTTTGCAACGTGTACCGTAATTTATTGCAAAAAGTATTATTACTTAACATACTTCCAATATTTTTAGCATTTATCTGTTAAGCACCGAATCCAACTAATTGTACTTATGTATTAATTATTACGTATTATCAAGTGACATGCGAGTATACTTTTTGTAATAGTTGTAAGCCCATAAAGTTACTAACTTTCATAACTTGTACTATGTTTCCAATAAAATGTTTAATTTTTACATATGAGAAACAATCGAACAACCCAGCCAGTTTTGAGAATCTGTTTATAGCCTTGATCCAGAGCGTGCACTCGATCTATTCGCCTTCGATCAGCTGCTGCTGTCGGACGCGTTCATGAATTTATTTTTACATCATAGTATAAAAAACAGAAAATGTCTCTATAGAGATAGACGCTCTCAGCCAGACGGTGGCCAAAATGTTGCGTATTTATAAATAAAATGCGTTGGTTCTTGGGGTTGTCAAAGTCTTGCAGGTGTGTGTCTAAAAGGTATTGTTAATAATAGTTTCTAATTTCATTACTTTTTTATCCTTAGACAAAGGTTTTAATAAAAATGTATTTAAAGAGCATCAGCAGTTTATCTTTTAGTTTTTTAACTTTCATAACCGTTTATAACCGTTAGCTAACCGATACACTTTGACAACCCTAGGCACAAGTATTTCGCTCTATCTTTGCTCCTGGTTAGCTGCGACTGTTGCATTTGGCTTTCTGGTTTGGCGCACGACGAACGTTGTTTTTTTGGGTTCTTCTTTCGAAAGTCCACCCAAGAACAACAACTCTCTACTTCAGCTAGTCTTCAGCTACCCGCACGGTGTCCCACACATTCTTCCTCGCACTTTGAAGTGAGTGTTTTCTTTTGATATTTCGAACTTTTGCGTAAATAAGTTCCATATGTTTTTGAAAATTGTGGAAAACGTTCGAAATCGAATCGCACGCAAAATTATTACGTAATGCAATAAGTACAATGGATGAAAAAAATGTTGATAGTTATGTAAAAATGTGTATCATGTGCTTCATTCGTGGCAAGACCAATGCCAATTGAATAGTTTAACGGCATTTCGGGGCCTTAAATTGATTCTTCGAATATTTTCAATGCGCGTTATGCGATTTTTTTGAACGGCATACATCGAGTGCTTTTTCTGTTGATTGTTTCGATTACATCATGTACTATTAACCTCAACCCCAACCTTGACATTGTACTCCACAGCATCCACTCCGAGCCAATATGTTCAAATCCCTGTTCGAGGCCGCGCAGAACTCAACGTTCAAGTCGCCATTCACCAGCGTTAATTGCCAGGCTGCCACGCCCGCTCCCTCATGCCCGGTACTGCCCTCGGCTGTCGATGCGCCATCCCGTCAGCTCAGCCCCAATCACAATTTCGCTGCCGCCGCAACTGCACAGGGTGGTAAGAAGGATTTGGCATAGCCTAGTCAAAAAGTTCGTTAATTTCCTGGTTTTTGTTTATGCAGATTCCTGCGAGTTTGGCTCCAATCACTACTTCGTGCTATGCGGTCTGGGCGGTATCATCTCCTGCGGTACTACCCACACCATGGTGGTGCCTCTGGATTTAGTCAAGTGCCGTCTGCAGGTGGATCCGGCTAAATACAAGAGCGTCGTTAACGGATTCCGCGTCAGTTTGGCCGAAGAGGGAGTCAGGGGTCTTGCCAAGGGTTGGGCGCCCACTTTCATCGGCTACTCCATGCAGGGTCTGTGCAAGTTCGGTCTCTACGAAGTCTTCAAAGTCTTCTACGCTGATGCCATTGGTGAGGAGAACGCCTTCCTCTACAGAACCGGTCTGTACTTGGCCGCTTCGGCCTCGGCTGAATTCTTTGCCGACATTGCGCTGGCGCCAATGGAGGCAGCCAAGGTTAAGATACAGACAACTCCTGGATTTGCTAAGACTCTGCGCGAGGCACTGCCCAAGATGACCGCACAGGAGGGCATTTCGGCCTTCTACAAGGGTCTGGTGCCCCTGTGGATGAGACAGATTCCATATACCATGATGAAGTTCGCCTGCTTCGAGCGCACACTGGAGCTGCTGTACAAGTATGTGGTGCCCAAGCCACGTGCTGATTGCACCAAGGGCGAGCAGCTGATTGTCACCTTTGCCGCTGGTTACATTGCTGGCGTCTTCTGTGCCATTGTCTCGCATCCCGCTGACACTGTCGTGTCCAAGCTGAACCAGGCCAAGGGTGCTAGCGCACTTGATGTTGCCAAACAATTGGGATGGGCTGGTGAGTATATACGCCTACACATTTGTATACAAAATTCTTGGCAAGGCTTATCAATGCTTATCTCTTTCTTTCTCTCTTTTTGCTTTGCAGGTCTGTGGGGAGGCTTGGTGCCTAGGATTGTCATGATCGGTACTCTGACTGCTGCCCAATGGTTCATTTACGATGCCGTCAAGGTGTTCCTGCGCATGCCACGCCCACCACCACCAGAGATGCCCGAGTCGCTCAAGAAGAAGCTGGGCGTGACTGGCGAGCAGTAAGGAGTGTAGGAGGAGTATAGAGGTTAACCGGTTTTAATTTAGTGCAAACAGAATATTGAACGATTTAACGTGAACTGTATAGAAAACAAGATAAATAAAAATACCCTTACATAAAAAAATGTCTTAAAATTTGAATGTTTTTAAAGATACAATAACATATAAACTTTTAAATGTAAGTGTTGTAACGTCCCACTAAATTTAAACTCTGCAACAGGTGTGTAAACACTATATGCACACAGAGTTGCAATCAGTGATGCAAGCTGGTCACCCTAACAGTCAGCATATTTGGCGCTTTTTTTAAATACTAGGCACAACCAAAAAATAATTAAAGGCTGGGCGATAAAAGAACAAAAAGGAATATGTTGCTAAACTCGCATTTAAACAGACTTCTTAATTAATTTTAATCACATCACATCCGTAGTTAGTAAATGAAATTACTTTAAACGTTTTTAGTAATTAATTAATGTATGGCATTATTTATCCATTATAATCCATCGTAGCATACCAATTCCTATTTGAGACCACCTGCTGTTTAAAATATTTCTATAGACCCCGATCGGATATGCCGAGTAAACACTTAAAGAGTCAACTTTTCTAGTCAAGGTTTGCTACGCTTGTTTTCCGCGATTTCTGTTACTACGCCAAAATCTCAACAAGCTCATCTAACAAGTTAACAAGCTCATTTGCTCGGACACTCGATACGTAATTAATGTATCTTTGAACTTGATTAACGGAATTCCAACTACTACGATTAGCTATTAGACACCCAATCTATGCATGCATGTAAGTGTGCTGTGGGCAGTACACGAAGTGGCCAACACGACTTGAACCCTTGCCAAATATTTGATCATCCGTTTGTCAAGGTCGTCGTGCGAATAGCTACGGTTGCGGGTTCGGACGATGTTTGCTGGATTACGTGACTTTTGGGCGCGAGATGCAACAGATGCGCTCTATGTGTGTCAGACGGAGTTACGTGCCTGGTATACAGATTATATATTTGCTCGATATGCACAAATATATAAATTTTGATATAAAAGTGCGTAAGCTCAAAATTTTGCATTGCAGTTGGTAAAGCAAGTTGGATCGCAATGTTGCCAAAGGTGTGTTTGCATTTCAACTATTTTGTAGGTGATATCAGCTTTAATGGGCTTATCTATAGGTATTACTGTTGATTGTGACAGTTGTCGCTTCACAAGCAGAGCTTCCTCGGCGTGCTCCGTATGCTGCATCCGGTTGGCGTCCTCAGGTGCCATTCTCGCTGCCCAACGAGTTTCTGCCGCCCGTCGGCTCTAACGTGGAGATTAGCCAGGCACGTGTACAACATGCAGGCACCTTCAACGAGCCACAGCTTCCAGCGCAGCAGCTGCCCCCGCCAGATGGCAACAAGTATCCGCAAACAACTCAGCAAAGTACGCCGGCAGCTGAGTACGGTCCACCCGAGGATGATGGCTTTAGAATCATCTATCCCGAAGATGATGAGCTAACCACAACCACCACCGAGTCGCAGTCCAACATTAAAACAGGCCGTTACTATGTCGTTTCCCCTGATAACAAGCTGCAGCGTGTGATTTATCGAACTGCCCAAAGCGCTGGAGACGACTTTACGGCACAGCTGAAGTACTCCTCGGTGGGTGAGCTGCAGGATCCGGTCTACAAATACAATGCACAGGGGCAGCTGCAGAGAGTGCTCAAATAGGAAGGCAATCAAATGGAATATTATTTCTTCTTCTCTCTTTATTTTTCTCTCTTCATATGTTTCTTTCAGCTAACCCAATTAAATACAAGTTGTTTCTTTTTTACTTTGTTTTATACAAAAATGCTTCTTTATTCATTATCATTATGTTTATACACAAAAAATCTCATATGTATGTCTCCTTCGTACACATTATGCTTGTGCGATAATCGCTTATCGGTTATCGATTATCGCCAATGCACTTCTCATTAGATCGATTACAACTAAATACAATGCTTATGTCTGGTATGTATGTATGTATGAATGCGTATGGTGATGTGGTGTGTTTGCGTGTGTGTATGTGTGTTGTGCGTCTGTGTGGACTAACACAAAATGAAGGCGCTTAACAAAACAAACGGCGAAATACGAGTTGGGTCGTGGAACTTGTGAGGCATAGACATAGGCGGGAACGCGGAAATGGAACAACAGTAGAGTGGGACAGTTGGCATTGGAACGCACCTGGCTATGGCAAAGTGGCGTCGTTCCACTAGACAGTGACAAGAGTAAGTTAGGGGGGAGAGCGAAAGACAATTGGGAGGGCGTAGCCTGGCAAAGCTCAGTGCTTGCCAAACTGTGCTCACCCAATTGTGCTACCAGATAGTGCTGGGGGGGCTGTGGGCCGGGTCTCTCTCTGGGTCTGCGTCGACTAAACTGGAAACACTAGAAGGTACCGCCTGCAGCCTGCAGCCCATCAACTTATTGGTAGCCATTGAATTTGCCCTGCTGCGCGTTGCTGTCGTAGCCACCGGCACCGCCGCCGTTGCGTCCGTTGCCATTGCCATTGCCATTGCCGACCTGCTCGTAGCGGATGGTTGGACGGTATCCGTTCTGGTCGGCCTCGTATTCAACGATCTGTTTGCGACCATCGGGCAGCAGCACGTAGTAACGACCAACGGCAAGATCTCCATCACGGGACTCCATGTGTCCGAAGTCATTGCCGGACTCGTAATCCTGCACGTCGTATTTGAACTCATACTTGGCCGGGCCGTATTGTTCCTCGTCGCGCTGTCCGTAGCCACCGTTGCCGCCATTGCCGCCGCCATAGCCGCCGCCAGCACCGCCGTTTTGTCCCTTGAAGATCGCACCAGTCAATGCAGGAGCACCATACTGGCTCTGGGGCAGAGGAGCGCCGTAGCTGTTGCTGGGTGCACCGGAACCGCCACCGCCGCCTCCGCCGTTACGCTGAGGGGGCAGGTAGTTGCTCGAGGGCGATTGGTAGCTTTGCGTGGGGGGCAGATAGTTGTTGGACGGCGCCTGCGGCGACTGGTTGGGGGGCAGATACTGGTTCTGCGGCACTGGTGGCTCCGCTTGCGTCCAGGCGGCCAGGCAGACGAGCAGCGCGATCGTTGTAAAGCACTAGGAAAATGGAAGAGAGAGAAGCAGGTGTAAATTGAAATTCTGGAGAAGATTACTTCAACTGTTAGGCGAGCGGAAAGCAGGCTATCGTTTCGCACTCGATCAAATTGTTTTGTAATTGTATTTTTTTTTTTTTTGATAACTTTTGTTTATAGTTATTTCTACACATTCATCGCCCACCAAATCCTTTTATGTTCTAACCGTAACCATGACTGACTCGGAGGAGGGCGCCTGGATACCCTGGTTCTGCAAGCAGCGCGGACATGAGTTCTTCTGCGAGGTGGACGAGGACTATATCCATGACAAATTTAATTTGAATTTTCTGGACGCAAATGTGAACAACTATCGACATGCGCTGGAGCTGATACTTGATCTCGACACTGGTTCCGGTTCGGATCAGCCACCTGAACTGGAACTAGAGCAGAGTGCCGAGAAGCTATACGGCCTCATACATGCTCGCTTTATACTGACCAATCGTGGCATTGATCTAATGATGGAGAAGTACCAGAAGGGCATCTTTGGCTATTGTCCCCGTGTCTTTTGCCAGCGACAGCCCGTGCTGCCCATTGGACTGAGCGACAATCCCGGCGAGGATATGGTGCGTGTTTTTTGTCCCAAATGCAATGATGTTTATTTGCCCAAGTCAACGCGTCATTCGGCCATTGATGGTGCCTTCTTTGGCACAGGATTCCCACATATGCTCTTCATGGTCAAACCGGAGATGCGGCCCAAGCGGGCCAAGCAGCGCTTTGTGCCGAGGTCAGTTGGGAATAGCTAACACAAGGCTGCCAATTGGGATTAATCCTCCAATCTTCTTGCAGATTGTATGGCTTCAAGATACATCAGGTGCCACGAGGCAGCATCGTCAAGGAGTTGCAGCCCGGCGAAGGAGAGTCCAACTGAACTACAACAGCAACAAAAACAACTGATCCCAACAACTTGCCTTTCATTCTAAATTGCCGATCTTATGACCAAATTATTTTGTCGTTTCCCTGTCGATTGTCTTCTTTCTCTCTGGCGTTTTTTGTCGGCAGTGGAGAAGAATCTCATTAAAATTGCAAACGTAATTAGCCTTGCCACATGTATACATGGTATAGGGCAGCCCTTTGTGCAACCTGTGCTAATGCACACATTGTTTATAATGAATGATTGTGCTTTGTTTGTGGCGCATCGTTTAGGCGCGTGCAATATGCAAATCTATGGAAATTGGGTCGAGACGGGCCAAGAAGTGAAGGGCCACCCCAGGTGACTTGCAGCTAGGCTGCAAAGTGCAATAGCTGAAGGTCTGCTGCGACTGCGTCTCATAGCATACAACTAGGCAAATGACTTAGGCAACGAACTTGTGTGCAGATATTCAAATGACTTAGGCAACGAACTTGCGGTCAGCTCGAGCTCGGTGCGTGTCATAGCAGGCAGCTAGGTGAATAACTTGGTCAACGAACTTGTGCGCAGTCATGTAAATGACTAAGGTAACGAACTTGCTGTGCACTTGCCGCATAATGCTTGCTGTGAGTGCCATAGCAAGCAGCCAGACCAATGACTTAGGCAACAAACTTGTAGATTCCACAGCTACAGCAGCGTCTTCCAGGCAACTTCCGTTTCGCAGCGTCAGCTTGCACAACTATTTCCAAAGCGCGTATGCGGCCTTCGTTATCTTGGCTTCTTTTTCCATGCTTGATTGGCTTTAAAAGCGCTAGAAGATCGTCAGCTGCCTTGCCCTGTCCCTTGCGTTGCGTCATGCTATATCTATAGCCGTTATACACGTTCTTTACCCCATAAGCTGGCTAAAAAAGTTTAAGTGATGCGTTGTGGGCGTGTTTTGCGCACAGAAGCCGCATCAAATTATGAAAAGCAGCTGGATTTGGCTTATAAATGGAATTTAGGGTGTTTCTTTAAAATTTTTGCGCTAAATTTATGCGAATTGGCTGCGAATTTCGCTTGATTAATTGCGCTTTTGAACTTGACTTGATTGCTGTGCCGATTGTTGTAGCCCATGATTAATCGAATTTTGAAAATGCAAAATTGGTAACGAGTTAAACAAAGTTATGAGAATTTCGAGTCAAAGTAGACTGGAGATTTCAAAGGAATTCGAAAACCCTAGGAAACTCAAAAATAGATCAAAAACCCATTTGAAAATCCCAAAGAATTTAAATAAGTTTGGGCACCCCCTTTTAGAACTCTCTTAATCTCGCTCATATGTATGTCTCTAATCCTTGGTCACTTATCAAATTTATTGCTTGCACTTGTTTCTTGAAGACTTTATTCTTCAGCAGGACACACATCGCTCACACACTTCGCACTTAGCACTTAGACAGTCCATATGCATATTTGGGCATATCGGAATAACGGTTTTCTATATGTACCTTCATTTTGGATAGTCACTTGCTTGAGCTTGGGTACAAAACACACACGAAACTTTTTTGGCTAACTCGATTGGGTTAGGTTGGTTGGGTTGTTCTTCTTGCGAAGATGGTTGACTTGATTGTGATACTGAAACAATTTCGTAGGCCAGTATTTATATTTGAAAATGTTTCTGCAGTCAGCGTCGACGTCAAGACGGCAGCGGCAGAAGCAACACAAAAATAGCGCGCCAAATTTTCGTTAGCTGTGTTTGTTGTTGTTGTTAGTGTTTTTTTGTACCTCCATTTCAATTTTTTGGAAGTCTCGCAGAGCGCAGCAGCAGCGACAGCATCGGCAGCAGCGCCAGCAAAACATTACAAAATAATGCAAAGCAACAATAACAATAACTACAAATACAACTACAACTATAACGTCGGCGTCGACGACGACGACAGCGTCGAGTGCTCTCCGGCTCGGAGCTCGTGAGCAGATCCGAAAAACGCGAGGCGGACGCTTTAGTGTTATAGTAGACTAGTTACTTTTCAATTGAAGCGCCAAAACATCTGACAACGACGTCGGCGGCGGCGACGCAGCGCAGCGAAGATGAGCGCGCCACATTCGAAATAAACGAGCTGCGGCAGCGGCGGCTGTGCGGGAGTAATGTGCTCCGAGGATGCAGCTGAGCTACCCATGATGGCCCATGCCCATTAGCATTTGTTGTTGTTACTATTGCCGTTGTGTGTTCCATGTAATAGCAAAAACACTTATTTGTAATGGGATTAGTCATGCAGCTGGCAGCGCAGCTAGCAGCCAGCAGCGAGCAGTGAGCAGCGCTGCAGCGTCGTCACAGTGAGCGGAACTGGGGCTGCCACTGGTTGCCCCCCGAGTCAGGCAATTCCACGCATCTTCTTCGCTCAGCCAGCAAGCAAGTCAGTCGTGTGGCAGTCGCCGGAGTAGCAGCAGCAGCAGCAGCAGCGGCAGCACTCACTACGAAAGACTTAAGGCGCGAACTTGCACATGACGAAACGAGACGCGATGCGACGCGACGAGTCGACATACGAAAAAAAAAAACTCATTAGGAAAATTCTTGCATATAATTTTTTTGTTTACTGCGATTTGACAACAAATTGGCTTACTTTAGTTTTAGTTGCAGCCTTAGTTTTGTGTGTGGGCGTGGGCGTGGGAGACTCTTGCGTTTTGTAAACATTAAAAAACGAGACACCCCATTGGGTGGTGAGAGATCTCGACATGATCTACGGCTGCTGCACCTGCAACTGTAGCTGAAGCAATTGGAATGTGCACATGGGACATGGGTATGCGCTGCGGCGGGGAAATTGCCAAATAAATAGTTGATTAATTAAGATGGAAGATAAAAAGTTTATTATTTTTTGAATCTTTGAAACCGTAAAGAACTATAATGGAGGGAATTGATCATGTGTGTGTGTGTGTGGGAAGTACGCCTTATAATGGTTTATATGATGCTCAACTCGCTAGGAACTTCAACAAGATATTTGCTACTGGGAAGGAGAAGATCAAGCTAGCCAAGAACTATAATGGGGTAATTGTCATATGTGTGGGAAGTACTATAACTAAATAAATGTACGATGATAATCTCAATAGGAAACACGAGCGACATAAAAGCCGATGCCGATAAGGTGTGGAAATTGCTGCGAAGGTCGTTCGAAAATTATTTTTTTTTTTTTTTTTTATTGGCCAATTCGCCGCAAGTAAATTGCAAAAAACAATAGAAAGACCTATAACGAGCTCTCGGAAATTGTAACAAAATGGAAATAAAGCAAATAAAGCAAATCTCATTGTGTAGTATTATTATTATTTCTATTGCCTTATTTATGCGAACGGTGGGCGTAGCGTTTATCACGATCTGCAAATAGACGCGCGATACTTGCCTCGCTCGCATTCCGTTAGGTTGCAAATTGTCTTGTTCAGTTTTGAATAAAAATCATTATTGACATTTTGCCCGAAAATGTTCCCCCATGCCCCCCTCTTTTGCTATCTCTCTCCCTGCGGCACGAGCTAGCTGACTTTCACATTTTGTTGGAATACTGAATGAATGAATGCAATGAGTTAATAATTATGGATCACAAATGACGTGCCCTGCTCTCTGACTGACTGACTGACTGAGTTACTGAAGGAGGTGTTCGCCTGACCTGCAGACCTGAAAAAAAAACAAATGCAAACTAAACTATGTTTTCGATTCGATCGATCATGACGAATTCATTTGAAGGAAAGCAATCAAACTATCATTAAATCGCATAAATAACTCAAGGCTCGTTGTTATTTAGGAAATGCCAAACAAACTCAGACGATCTTGGCGCGTCCTATCAACGTCGTTCGCACTACATCATTGTTGACCCAAAGAAATTGCAAGTAATACTCGCGTCCTGACCTTGCCTGACGAGCCCTGTCTTGAGAGACTCTAAATAAAATTAAATGCTATGTGTTAAATCTGCAAAAGAGTGGCAGAAGTATATCATAAGACAAGGAAGACTAGTTCAAGTGGTATACTGTTTGGTCAGATACCCTGTAAATAGAAAGAAAAGCTAGATAGCTAGATTGAAGTCATGATAAGATTTAAAACACTTTATACCTAAATAAATTGACCTATCCACGTTAATTGTTATACACAAATAAATTCTGAGCTGCCTGCAGTTACCAGCTTCAATTTGCCCTTGCAAAAGTGAACATGGTATACCCGCTTGATTGTTTTTAAATGCTGCAATAAAACTCATATTTAGATGGCTAAAAACAAACAACCGAAACACACACATTAGGCTTGCAGCAGCAAAAGCGTTTTCAATGCGAAGATTTGTGTAATAATTTTCGAGCACATTAAAAAATCATTTAATTTCCTGCATATTTTATAACAACAAATAACGAACGCATTTTACCGGCTAATTTACATTGAACGTGCCCGGATAGCTGCTGGCACCCCCAACCCCTTCGCCAGCTGATGATGCGCCAAGTGAGCGCCGGCAAGTGGCAATGTGTCGAGATGCGATGAGACAAGTCGAGTTCAGTTCAGTTGAAATTGTAATTTCTGTTTGAGTTTAGAGAGGTTGCCTTGAAACAAATACTCGTCGGCTCATCCGAATGTGTTTATGCCCTGTTCGAGTGTTTGTTTTGTAACCTAGAACGCAGACGAGTGGAACGCACAAAATATAGAAACATATCAAAGCGTATATAAACGACGAGTAAACGTATTTAAATTAAACTACAATAATTTTTGATGCAATGCCCGCTTCGAATCAATTAAGGCATTTCGATAGATGGATGGGCTCTACGTTTTATGTAAATTGCGGCGCACTTCAATGTAGATGATGATTGCGATGCTGCTGGGCCAGCGGTATGAGATGGTAGCGGGTGGGCCACGGCCTAAGCATACCGCATATTTGGCTTGAATACCTGTGGCATTAAGTAACAAGGGCATTCTACACAAATGAGTGAAACATTAGTTTGCGGGGTGGAGTCAATCAGTTGCGTATGATTAATGTGTTCTTGCGCAATTTGGAAAAAATCTGATGGTGTTGATAGCGTTGTTTGTAACAATTCTATATTATAAATTAATACTTGTTTAATATTTGTTGGCTTTTATCGCGCCTTTTAATTGCAGTGCTGAAAAAACTGAAATAATCAATGTCTTAAATTATCGAATTTGAATTGCTTGATTTATCGATTGTAATGTGTTTTACAGCACTACAACGCATTGCATTGAATTAATTAGTTTATCGATATTACTGCAATGTGATTTGCAGCACTGCAACGCATTTGAATTAATTAGTTTATCGATATTACTGCAATGTGCTTTGCAGCACTAGAAAGCATCCTTTCGCCCTTCCAGCGCCAAATTCCGCCGTTGGCTGTTTAAAGTGGATGTCGCAACCAAAGATGGCAAGCTGCAGTTGTGCATTCGCCTCCAAAGAGGCGCCTCGACTCGTCTCCGGCTGCTATTAAGATAGAGCGTTGTGATTTGTGCATTCTGACAGCATTCTTCAGTCTGCAGTCGACTGAAGGTCGCCTCTGCCTTTTGGCAGAATCAGAGTAAAAGCTGCTCGACTTGAGCGTGCGCTTGCGAGCGCCTGCACCACCTCTGGCATTTGAAGCTGTTGTTCAGCTCGGCTCAGTTCAGTTTAGTTCGAGTTGAGGTTGCATCCGAGTCGTAAAACGCAGCACTCCATAAAGCAATTACATGTGCAACAGCAGCAGCGAAATTAGTTGCCTAAGTGCGCGCGGCATCGATAATTAAACTGTGCACATCAATTAAATCTGAAAGCCAGAACAATTTTGTACAAGTACTCGTCTATATACGCTCATATTCATAAGCCTATATATAATATATGCCCGATTGTCGGCTGCCGATGATTGATGTCGCTGCGAGCAAGCACAGTTTGAAAGGAATTGCCCCAATGCATAATCTTAGAGTGCAGTGCAATTTGCGGACGCCTCAGACTTATTTACGGCCGACTCGCTCGTAAAAATAGTTCCCACTGCCACAATACAATAACAGCAACAACAACACGAAATATTGTCAATGGGGGCGAAAACTCATTTGCGAGCGGGCGTGGAACCGAACAGGGGTAGCAGTAGCAGGTGGGTAACAGGGGGGAGGCAGTCGACTTGGCTAAATTGAAATGATTATGTTTTGAGCTGCCTCTTGTTGCAGGCTGCCACTGCCACTGCTGCGGCAGAATATTGTGCAACTAGCGGCTGCAACTTAAGCAACATTAGAAGGTGCGCGATGCTGCCGGTGCAGCTTCTGCTGCTGCTACTGTTGCGTGTGGTGCTCCGCTGCTCGGCAAGCCTAATTGAATTTCGCATTTGGCCAGCAATTTGTTCGGTTGCAGTTCAATGAATGGTCCATTGTCTTGGCCCTGATGGGGCCGAGTTCTGCACAGTTTTTCGGCTAATCCGCTTGCCGAACATATTGTGCCCCCCGCTTTGTGCTTGCCATTCCTCATCCACATACGTTGGAGTCGTCGAATCGAGCTCATGTGTTTGCGCTAGCAACTTGACGCCACTTGTAGGAACAACTTGAACTCCCCGCCAGAGCCGCGTACATCCATTGTACATCCTACTTGCCACGCTGCGTGGGGGTCACAGATGAGTCGAGTTTTGATTGGCATTTTACGGCCTACCCACATCTAAACATGTCCACAAACATACATAACATACCTTATGACGCGCTCTCATGAGTTGATCTATTTTGGAGCAGCTGAAGCTCGTGTTGTACTCGGTACTCATACTCATACTCGTACTCGTACAAATGTATAAATAATTATTACGATACTTGCGTCAGTCATTAATATATCGATAAACACTTTGCTTTCCAGCACTGCAAACACTTCCGCCTTGCCGCGTTTGCGGCCAGCCCGGCAGACAGACAAAAGATCATCCATCCGCCAAACAGGCAGACAAAAGAGAATAACGATACACCAATGCGAATACCCGAACGCGCACTCACTCCTCAGTTTGGTACTTAAAAAGGTTACGATGCTAACCTAACCACAACGGCCTCATCCTTAGCACAAATGACATTGAAAGCGACACAACGCTGCCAGCGTCGCAGTCGCAGCGTAGGCCACACAAATTACGTTTTGTACTTTAATCGAATTGAACTTTGCGCTATGCACAGTAATTTGACAAGTATAAGTATTTTCTAAATTTTAAACAAAATCGTTAAATTATTAAGTATTACAGACTTAGACTTACATAATTTAAAAGCTATTAATGTTTATAGTCTATTGTTTTATTAATCGTACTTTTTCATGCTCTTACTAACACTTTGTTCCACTGTGCGCCATGCGGGCTTAACTGTGAATAAAACAATTAACAACCATAATTAACAGTATTCGGTTAAGGGAACTAAAAGATTGCCTAAGTACAGAAAATTTGTATATATATATATATCTGTAGCTCGATCTGCTCGAATGGAAAGTGCGCTGCAATGCTTCGCGGGCAAAAAACTCTTTTGGCTTCTCCTCCAAATGCAAATTCAACGATTGGGCAACCCGCTTGGCTTGCACATCGGATTGTGTCAGCACAGCGAGTGGCCGGCCCGGCCGGGCCAGTGGGCCAGAGTAGTAACTGTTGCCACCACCTTTTGGCTAATAGAACACGTCTCGTTATGCGCATTACGGATGGCAGCAGCATCTGCGGCAGCGGCAGCGCCAGCGCCAGCGCCAGCGTCGTGTCATTTGCATATGACGTCGATAATCAGCTGACGATCGCGTTGTGGAGCAACCGACTCCAATCGCTCCACTCCGGCGAGGTTGTCATTATCACGAGAGCAATTTGCCTACGACTCGGCTGACAAGTGTCGATCAATCATTATCAGCTGGCGATGGCAAATGTCAAGGCACATCCTTCCATACGCCAAGCGCCGTGCGCCATGCGCCAAACACCATATTCCATCCTCCAGCTGCCACCTTCCATCCAGTTACTTTTTGCAATCAACCGCTGCTGTTGCTGCTGCTGGTGGGCACATTGTAACCATGCGATCGCAGGTGGAGATGGCGGAATGTGGAATGTGTGTTTACACGATACTCATTATGCAGATAATCACGCTGTTTCAAGTAGTTGAACTTGTGAAGGGAAATTGCGCTCGATTTTACGATATTCAAATTGAATAACGACTTTGTTAAAACTTTTTGAGACTTTTTGCAATAAAATAAAGTTAATAAGATTTCCATTTATAATTTATTAAAGTAAATGTATTCAACTTTTGTGGAAGTTTATATTAAGTTATTTTGACTGATGATTTTTTATCAGACAGCGCTAAGTTCCACTGATTTTATTTAACTATTAAAGTTTAAATACAATCGCATATAAATTATTAAGCTAATTGGTAGTTCTTGAACTCATCGACCTCACCCGAACTGCGGCACTTTGCGCTCTTTTTTGTGTGATGCAATCGATTTCGAATCGGAACTGTTCGCGCCGTCGGAGATCGCCCTCATCATTGTGGCAATTGTTGCACAAAATTAATTGTTTACCAAAGATCCAAGAGTTGCTCTCACGGCGAAGGTATCTGAATCTTTTGCAGATACTTGGCAGCGATTAGTTGTGGCTCTAATTTCATTTCATTTTCAGTTGCAAAAACCCGCTGGCAATCTGCGATAACAGTTCACAGCTTAGCCACCTCTCCAGTCGTCGTTTACCGTTAACCTTGGCGTGAAGGCTCACTCTCACATTGTGAAATATAATTTATATATATAAATGTCTGTACGAATTGCAATTCTTAAAACATTAGCTACAATTCGATACGGGTTCAATAATTGTTTTTTAAATACCCACAAATTATATAAATTATTATACGATATAGAGGTGTTTAAGTGTTTCGATAGTGTAAATCACTGGAAGATTTATGGATAATCAAAGTAATTGAAATGCACACCCAGCGGCGCTTCAGTTCAGCCATTCTATGAAGCAATCATTAAAAATTCATTAAAATTAAATAAACTTTTTACGACATTCGTGTGATCCGATTAAAGCAATTTAATACGTTACAAATTCATTAACCAGCACTGAACGCTGGAATGCTGAAAGGATTAGCATTAAAAGAATCGAGTATTTGAGTATTTTTGCAATTGACACAGAAACTGTTTTGAAATCGATTGCTTGCAAAATATCGACTTCCTTAGTCGATAAGGAGATTTAAACTTTTAAATAGCTGGGAAAAAGAAAATAGGGAAATATTTAAATCGAAGTAAGTAAAATATAGACCACTTCCTGGTTTAGTCTCTGTCGCAGCATTTATAGCTGTTATTGAAATTGTAACATAGTTTCTGACATAAATCAAATAGGCAGCAGATGCTTCCCTAAAGATGATACGGATTGGCTTGTGATGACTGTGGGAGATTCAGGATGGAAGGGGATGCCGTGGGAGGTAGTAAGTATGTTGCAACGCACTGTTACTGTTGCTGTGAGGCGCATCACGATTCGCAGGCCAAAATTTATGTTTCTTGTGCTGATGTAATAATAATCATGTGCAGGCAGAGGCTGAGGCTGCGGCTGCGGCCGAGGCGACAGGTGAAAAATTGTTACAATTTGATGGCAACGTTTCAAAGCGTTGCAAAGCAACGTGATGCAGCAGTTGATGCCACCACAGCTGGTGCTCTGCCTCTGCTCGGTCTCTGTCTCTCTATTTTGGAATCTGAGTCTGTCTCTGTGGGATGTGCTCGGGGCTGTAGTTTCAATTTTATGCGACACTAAATTGTGTTTTATTGTTGTCTCGCCGAATTTAGAATGTGATTTTTGTGAGTAATTATATATGCACGTATTAGCCGAATAGCAACATGATTTACAGTCGTGTTCAAAGCGAGATTATATGGCTGCACGTGAATTTAGTTCAAGTATTTTCAATTAAAAGGTTAAAGTAATGTCAGATTGTAGAGTATAACTCGAGAGCTCGATTGAAATGACAAAGAAGATTCTTGTTTTTTGGTTTTTGGACTTTCCATTTTGCATACAAAACGCCACACACCTTTCCGCGTACTATGATTAATTACACGACTGTGGCGCGACGGCAACCCTGCTGTCAGACAACTCTGGCGTCTAGTGTCAGCCAGCTGCATAGACGTGCGCTGCAAGGTTCAGGTTCGATCTCGTGTTCAAGGTTCCCCGACGGCACTCCATCAAGTCGAGGCATTCCATCAACGCAGCCTGCCTGCGACGACCCTGTACGAACCCTAAACTTGTTAGCTACTGTATGCGAATGCCAAACAAATGTACAACTTTGTTTACTCTGTCTGTCAGCCTGTCTGTCGTCGGTCTGTCGGCCTGTCTGCCAGTTCGAAATGCGCATTTGAGATTGAGTTACGCGCGAGAACTTCAGAACGTTGAACGTTCTGAGACCCCCGGCCGCGCACCTAACCCAAGCTTGGCGCCCTTCGCCTCTCGCAGAAATACAAGTCCATGTGTGACTGTGTGTGTGTACGTATGTGAAGCTGTGTATGTATGTGCAAGCTGCCAAATCTAACCCAAATTTGTAGAGTCGGGGCGCTGCTGAAGTGGCATGCCACCAAAAGCCGAAAAACCAACAAGCAAGAAAGGTAATAGAGCAGCGCACTCGACTGTAACATACCCTGTAGCAAACTCTAAGGCGTTTGAGGGCGTTAGATGTCGAAAGATAATACCCTAGTCACCGCTGCGCTGCAGGGTATAATAGCCACAGCCGAAAATCTCAAGCGACTCAGCCATTTGAAAGTATCCATCGAAAAGTCTCCAGCGATTGCTGCTTGTTGGGCTTTGTCTGCACACAGCTCAGCTCAACGAGTAGTCAAAAGTCGGGGACTCCACTTTAAATCGCTGCAACACGCAAGAAACGCCGCAGCCAAAGCCGCAGTCGAAGCCGAAGCAGATTAATTATGACTCGAGTGCCCCGAGAGCAGGAGGAAGCTTAGGAAGCCGAAGCTGAGTGAGGCTAAGGCTGATGCTGAGTTGCCGAGTGAATGTGTTGATGGCATTGGGGGGCGGGATGTGGCGTCAATTCTCTGTGCTTCGTTGTTTCTACTTCTACTTCTTCTTCATATTTTTCTGGTCGAGTGTTTGACATATGATTTTGGGTTTGCTTAAAAAAACTTTTCAAGTTTCCAGTTTGAGTTTGCAGAATTTTCGTAATGATGAGCGCATTAAAATCTAAGCAGATAGATAGATACGTACGGGCAGATTCGTGATTGCACAAAATCCCGGCGACTTAGATATTGCACATTCTTTCACAATTGTGCCGCAAGTGGCAGCTTCAGTCAGCAGCCTCTCTGCCACCTGCTCTGCCGACGTCAGGCTGACAATAAAAGCCCAGACTCAATGAGCATAAATAAGATTAGAGCGTTTTCGATAGCTGTTAATATTCGGCACTAAATAGCAGCTTAATTGGCACCCCAGATCCGAATACAAAAAAAAAAAAAATCGGAGACCCAATCCGAATCAAAATCCCAAATCCAGCGCGATTGCAACAATGGCAGCTCCTCCACTTCGACACGTCATCGCGACAGCGGCAGCAGCAGGAGGAGGAGCAACAGCAACAACTGCAGCAGAAGACAATCTTCGGCATTTTGTGGCATTGGCACATCGCATAATTGTGTGATGATGCGGCAAAATTGAGCAACTGCAGCAAAGTGCTGGGTGTGTGTGCTGTCTGTCCGAACATCTCATCAAATTCCTATGTGCCCAACCAAGTGCCAACTTCTCCGATTCGCTTATCATGCCTAGACGCCTTTTTCCTTTTTCCAGACATCCATATAGCAGGTACAAAACAGTTGTCCATGGACTCCTCGTCCATATTTGAAAGTGCCCTAAATCCATTTAAGTTTTTATTCACTCATTGCTTGTACTTACAACAATTGAACATCATTTATGAGTATATTCATTAACTCGCTCATTATTCAGTCGCTTTATAATAGAAAAGCTATGATTTTTCCAGCTGTTCCCAAATCAATCAGTTATTTTTTAGCAAAACAGCGATTATTGATCGTTATTTGAATTTTGCTGCATGCTGTGATGCCATAGTTTTATCCTCAATAATATCCCAACAAATAATATCCCAAGAAAAGTCCTTTGTGCTGCAACCCTGTTTTTGGCTATCGATAATAAGCACGACACGCTGATATCGCATCTCTAGTTTTCAGTTTACTTTTTCAACTGTTCAACTTTTCTAGTGCAGTCGCAATGTCCTATTTGCCTGGCAAACATAAATAAACTACAAAACTGTAAAACATTCAACATACTCAAATCTATTATGCAGCTACTAAAAACGTACAAGTATTAACAATTGTGTTTGTTTAATAAACAAACCAAAGCGAAATCTTTCGCCGCACTCAACTGGAGCTGCTTTCAGCTCGCTGTCTTGAGCGTTAATTGCTCTGCCGGGAGTTCAATTAAATTAATCTTAGCAACAACAAACAGAAGCAACAACAATAACAACAATTGGATCTGCAAACATGTGAGTCGCTTGCATCACGAGCAGTTACTTAATTACACTCAATTAAAGTATCTAAATCGTTTGAGTTGCTGTGCAGCTTGTGGGAGTGAGTGCGCAAAGGGTCTTCGGTCTTCGGTCTTCGTCTTCACCGTCATCTACGTGGTCTACCCACAGTCAAACGGCTGAGTCTTCCAGTCGCTCAGTCTCCCAGCTCCCTGTTTATGACATCCGTCAGCCGGCTGCCGTTGACTTTCTAACACAGTTTCGATTTAGAGCTACGGCATCGATTTGACTGCTGCGATGCTCTTCCAGTGGCTGGAGTGCTCTGCTGGCTGCGTAATCGCGGCCATCTGCCTCCATCAGACGGATGAATCGATAGATGGCTGGTGCTTTCGGGTTTCGGTTGGGAATTTGCTGCCGCAACCATGTCGTCGCAAGTGAAGTATCATAAACATTCACTTTTACGAGTATCTCGAGCGACTGCATCAGTCGCCAACCAATTTCCTGCTACTTGATACACTTTTCTGTTTTCTGTGCCAGCCCGCAAGGTCGTCGGATAGCTTTCGGACGGGATTGTTGCTGCTGCTGCTGCTGTTACAATTGTTTTTGTTGTTGTTGTTGATTCGCTGTCGATTTATGCAATAAACAAACAATTGAAGCTGAGATACAATTATGCCGCCTCGATAATTGAAGTTGTGTGTGCCCCTCAATACAGTTGCCAGTGCTGCGCCCCATTGACTTCTGGCCAGGGGCAAGCAGCGATGCAGTTGCTCTCTACTCTCTACTCGCCAGAGACCCATGCCAGTGGACCCTTGGCAGCTGTCAACTGGAGTTGGCCACCTCAACTCTCGTCTCTCTCACCTTCGTCGCGTCACTTTTACTTTCGCAACCACTTGAGCTTCAGTTGGACAACTCGATGATCTCCCTGTCTGTGTGTGTGTGTGTGTGCGTGTGTGTGGATACTTGCGATTAATTACAGCAGAGCAACTTCTTGACACAAGCTCTATGAAATTTCTATGGTCATTACAACCGCAGATTGAGGTAGTCTTCGGATCGACGCGAGCGTTAAATGGGCCAGGCAACACCACATCAAAGCAGGCCACGCACAATGGCCAAAAGCGAATCTGATGATGCGAATTTGTTGGCCGTGTTTCGGATTTCTTTTACAAGTCGCCGCCGGGGGCCGCTGGACTACAAAAATAGAGCCAAGAGCCCCAAGAGAGACCCACTTGAAGGGATCTCACTTGGAAATCTCTCTCTGCCGCCTGAGCTGGCCAAGTGTTTGATTAATTGACTGCAAAAGTAATTAAGTATATGATAATTTATGCAGACTTCATGTGAGAAGTGCCTAAAACAACAACAGCAAAACAAAACAGAAGAAGAAACTGAAACTGATTCGCTAATGGGGCGACGCGGCGTATGCGTAATGCGAGACGCATTTAACAAGGGTGAGAATTGTTTTTTTTGCGGCGATTGGCAACACAGCGATACCGTTGCATTATTTAATGGGCTGCTGCCGGGCAGGCGCAACAAAAACACATTCACATTCTTCAAGATTCTCGCTGCTGTTGCTGCCACAATCCAATTAACCTTTTGACATTTGCCAGACGGGGCAGATGCAGCGACTGCCTCTGCTGCGACTGCGACGACTGCTGCTGCTTTTGGCTAATGGGCAGCGCGTAAATCAAACACAGAATGTGTGCGCTTGGTCACTGATCACCCGATCGGTTGATCACTTGGTCGCCCCAGTGCGCCAATGTGCGCCAGTGCGCCATGCAGGTCGTCGCCAAGCGGATGCGGCGGTAATTAAAACACTCAAAGAACGTCAGCTCGATAAACTCATCAGCAACTGCTACGTGCTACGTGCTACTTGCTACTTGCTTCGTGCTACTTGCTACGTGCAACTTACGGCAACTGTTCGACCCTGTCAGCAGCTTGTCCGGTTGCTTGTGTCCATGTGTCTTTGACACCTGGCTGCCAAAACGGAACTGCAACGAGTTGAAATTAGTTAAAATTGCGTATGAGAAATATGGTTTCATATGCGAAGCATTGCGAACCGGTTCGCAGCAGGGTCAAGCGAGCAATCATTGCAGGAATTTCAACTACTTCACTACTGCAATGTAAAGAGGAAATCGAAGTAGTTAATTCAATTAACCAGTATGATCAGTCTTTATCCATTGGCTTGGGGAAGTACGCGTAGGTTAAAATTTCAACATAGATTTTGATGAGAACCTAACTAATTGAGCTATCCAACTTATCTCAAAGCTTCAACACAATTGGATAAGCTGCGACAGAGAGTCAGTCTGCCAAGCTTGGGGACCTCGATAATGCCAGAAAACCCGTTAGTTGCGACCTATTTAATGCACGCCCACCGCCAAGCGAATTCCCATTTCAATTCGTGCAAGTTGCAACTGGCAACGGTTGCATTAAGTTGATGCAACACGTATTTAGTTGCCACACGCTTCTAATCGTCGACATGGAGGGGTGGGCGTTTTGCATGGGAATAGCAGGCGGATTAGCCGAGGGAAGAAGAGGTGAAGAAAGGGGGTAGAGTGCTCAAACAAGACACGTGCGTTTTTAGCCACGGCGTGGGCGCTGCGTCGCCATAAATCTTGCGCCATGATTAATGTGGATGCGCTCGGCTAGAAGCGGCGACTTTAATTGGAGCAGCAAATTGTTGCAAAGCAGAATCTGCCGACAGTTAAGTGTGCAACAGCAGCGGCAGAGGCAACAAAATTGTTTCTCGCGCTGCGCTAAATTTGAATAAAAAGCACATTAAGTGGGAGGCAGCTCTCGCTGCTGGTCAAGCAGATGAGCAGCGCAGATATTGAGAAACTCTTCGAGGGAGAGGGAGAGGGAGGAAGAGCGAGAGAGAGCGAAGACTCGGGAATGAAATTAATGCGCTGGGCATGACCTGTGCACCCCGCGCCGACGCCGCCGCCCGCTCAGACATTGCAACACGCAGCAAGAAACAACAATTACGTGCTTCGTTGCCAAGGAATGTTGCGCGGATCTGGAGATCTAGAAGGTATAAACAGAGAGAGAGAGAGAGAGAGTCCTTTTTGTATGCATAGAGAATGGCAAATATAGATAAGGCATATATAATGAGGGAGCTTAAGGAATATCTATTAATAATATAATAATATCAACTGAATATTTGATCTTTTACCTAATCAAACCCCATAATGCATCATATATAATATCAAAATATCCGAAACATTATTGATATCATGCCTCAATAAACTGTATTCATGATCCACATACAAAATCCCCCAATATTTTCGACCTATAAACCTGTTGAATAACCCAAGTCAAATGTATAGCATAAATAATGTCTTTGTTGACTTTGTTTTTCGCTTAATTTTATAAACCGTTCATTAGGCGCATCTATCAGCCTCTGATCTGATGTATATATATGTGTATTAATCCCCTCGCCGTAAGCGAATCCAATCAACACTCTTAATGTCCGCTTAGCACGCATCCGAATTCGAAACTCCGCCCAAGCCAAGAGTCGACGATGGAATGGATGACTTCATTTGGCAGGCCGAGCTGGGCGAGATTGACAGCGCGTTGATGCCCAAGGGGAAGGCGGCGGGAAGTCGCCTCACTTATTCATGTGTGTGGCTTGATCGATGTCTGCGCCTACGAAAATGATAAAAAGCAGCAAGAGAAACGAAGCAACAACCAAAATGGATAATGGATAAACAAAGCCTCACACACACACATACACACACAAACGTATATAGACATTGATATGCGATCTGTCGCGATTATATTTATAGGGATTTCTAAGCCACGTCGTTGCGCTCTGTGTGCTCTGCCGTGATTCAGCTTAAGCAGCCGCGTTTTTTGCTTTGAACTGACAAAGCGAAACTTATCGTTGTCATTGTTGTTGTCTTTGATACGCCCCAACTAACCTGCCTCCTGCCTCCCGCCTCCCTCTACGAGTCGATTAAAATTCCGCACAAAATGTTGCTGATGTTGTTAATGTTAATCGAGCATTGTCTGAGGAGGAGCTAAAAGATTAAATTGTTTCCCTGGCAAGTTTGACATATAACAAAGTTGTTAGCGATGTTCTCATTGTTGTTGCTTATGCTTTTGTTGTTGTTGTTGCTTGCATTTTGCGTGCTGCAGTTTTAATTGCGATCGCAATCAACGCGTCGCGCCGACAAGTTAATTAAAACATCGCATGGCGGGTTATCCGCATTTTATCCGGCGCAAACACACACACACACACACATACAGAAAGTTAGTCTGATATGCGAAACGAATTTGAGGTGTATAAAAATCACTTAAAAAATATATTTCAAGTATTCTCTGCGTATTTATCCGGCTTATCCGCTTTTATCCATGTTCAGTTAGCTTAGTTAGTCGGTTAAGTTAGGTTAGTTTCTTGCTTTATATACGTGTTGCACCAGTGTTTGTTTGAGTCGGAATGTGTTACTAGATGAATCCTTCGATTTGTTCACAATTGCCACGCCTCCCTCCTACTTTAGTTTTCTTTGCTACTGTCCATTGCCGTATTGCTTGATCTTGAGCAGATCGCAGGAGAACTGGAAAAGCTTTTCACATTTCTCTGGCTGTTTTGCGTCCGCATGGAAGGGTCCCTTGCCACCGTTACTCAGATATGTGCCTCCCTGACCCTCAATAGATGGATCGATGGCAGCGAAGACCACAGTGCGTGAGCCACGCTCGGGCGTCTTGAAGAACAGCTTCTTCATAAACGGCACCGATGTGGTGGCCGAATGTTCAAACAGATCCGTGTCCACAATGCCCGGATGCACCACATTGACCTGCACGTGCGCCTGCTCCGCATCCAGCACGCGTTGCAGATGGCGAGTGAAGAGAATTTGCGCCAGCTTCGACTGACTGTACGCGGTGCCAGGATAATAGTATTTGCTGCAAATGAAGAGGAAAAAGCCAGATAAGTTACGTAATTTCAATTGGTAGTCCAGTCCCCCACTCACAGTCCATTGATGTCCTTGTAGTTGATGCGACCAATCAGATTTACGCACGAGCTCACATTAACAATGCGCGCATTCTTGCCCTCACGTCCAGCCGCGCGCAGTTGCGGCAGCAGCAAGTGCGTCAGCATAAAGTGACCCAGGTAGTTGATGGCAAAGTGCGACTCGTAGCCATCGGCGGTCAGCTTGAAGGGAGCAAACATGATGCCCGCATTGTTCAACAATATATCTATCTTGGAATACTTCTGTGTGATGCGCTGCGCAAAGGCGCGCACGGATTTCAGATCTCCCACATCTAGTTGCTCGCAGATCAGTTTGCCCTTGGACTGCCTAAGATCCACAATGGCACCGACGGCTTTCTCTGCGCTGGACGGGTCACGAACACCTGCAAGAAGAGGGAAAGGATTGATTGAATTAAGATGATATTGTTAAACTTCGCTTCAGTCAATAATTTCATTGCGCGGCCTAAAAGTAGGCAATGTTTTTGGTAGAAAAGATGTGCTGCTCGGCAAGCAGTGCACTCTCAACATGCATGTGTTGCAAGCAGTACAGGTTGCTTGCCGAAGCAAGCAGTATTAACGGGAACTGTTTTTGACCTAGAAGTAGGCAACAGAATATTTTCGGTTTAAAAAAGAATTGTCGCTGGCTAACGAATTTAGCTATAGCCGATAGGTGGTTTGAAATACGATAGTTTTGAGCGCGGAACAGCTGTTTTTCGCTGCATTTCGAAATACATTTACACAAAGTTTGTATACCCTTTTTGATCATATTCGAACGGTATAAAAAGAGCGCAAATAAAGTCTGGAGCACTAGATAGGTTCCAAAAGGCAATTGATACACGATCTCTTTGCTTGGATTATCGTGCGTTTGTGGATTGCATTTGAATTTAAAAATTTTACCCGAAAAATTAGATATTTCGCGATTACCCAACCAGCTCACGCAGCTACTTAACATATTTTCTACATCTTGCGAGGCAAAGTCATGAATTTCGTGTGAACAAGTGCTGCTGGAATCACTAAGTATGGGCGCACCGACACGGCCCCCGACCGCAGCAACAGTTCACCTGGTCATGCAGCAAACTCAATTGAAACTCACCCATGATGACCGTCATGTCGCAGGCCAGCAATTTCTCCACAATGCGCAGTCCTATGCCGCGATTACCCCCCGTGATGACTGCAATGCGGTCCGGTTGCTTGTAAAGTTCTACGATAAAAAAAAAAAAAAAAAAACATAAGCAATGTAAGGGAAAATAATCGCCACAATAAATCTCAGCTTAATTGCAAAGATTCATTAAAGTTAGCCAGGTTGCTGTGCTACCTACCTACACGATCCCGTGCCGCGTACTGTGCATCGTGTATGAGTCCAACTATGCCCAGATATTGATAACGGAACTCCGTCTTCCATTCATACCACGACTTGGGGAACTCTTTGGTCGTCTTGCTGAACAGGAAGGCGCACAGCAACAAGCCAATTATGAAAAGCCACAGCAACATCTCGAGTATGTTGTAGGTTGCCTGGCAAGAAAAGAGCAGAGAGAAAGAGAGAGATATAGAGATAAGAGCGAAGTTCCTAGACGATTCGTAGACGTATGACGTGTGGGCGCAAAGGTTATCGATAAGGAACGAACGTAATAACGTAATAAGCCTAGTAAAATAACTTTATGGGTAATTTATGAGTAAAATTATTTGAAAATGCCGTAATAAAGTGTAATTGGAAATATCTTAGGTTGTTATTAACACAAACCAGCTAAAGTTTTTTTATATTTAGAAAATACTTTATATATTTGGCATATTGCGCTCTGTTTTTAATACTCTACTTAATTATTCCGAAATATCGTGAACTACTTTGGACCCTGCAGCTGTGGCGAATTGGAATCAATTCTGAAACGATTTACACAGCGATTAAAACGCGATGTGCACTTGGCTGGCTTATTAGCCATATTCCCCGCTTACATATATCACACAGTCGGCAATTATGGGAGCTTTAACTTTAGCTTTAGCCACATACATACGTCAACTCACGGGCCACGACGAGTGCCCTCTTTGCGACACTCAACGCGACTTGAGTCAGCAACAATTCAGTTAGCGACTGAGGGACAGACAGACAGGTGTTTGCACAGCTATACACCTAGCTAGCTGTATATACCCAGCACATACACATACTTATAGCCAAGTTTGTATATACTCTGTACTCGACTGGTAGCTGCATATTTAAATTGCAAATGGGAGAAGTGCAAACAATTGAGAGCGTTGCAACTGATTTAGCTGCCAATTAGTCAGTTATTTTAAGGCCTGAACTCTGACTCGCCTAAAGGGTGTAATTCATTTCAATTACCGCTCACACACTGTGATGACTATCTATCTCTCTAAGTGTGCGTGCGTGTGTGTTTGTGGCTCAGTTCCAGCGGGTTTCTAAAAACGATAAAATGCAAATTAACGAAAGAGAGAGAGACAGCAAAGGAATGAAAGTTGAAGAAGTTGGCCAAAGCCAAAGCCAAAAATCAAAACCCCAAAAAAGCCAAGAGCCAAAAAAGCCAAAAGAATGGGCCAAAGACAAATGTTACTAATGCTGTCCGCGCAGAGGTGCGAAGAGGGCCAACAACATAACCCACTAAATGTTGTGTGAGTGTGTGTGTGTGTGAGTGTATGTGGCTCTCGTGAGTCGTTTTTTGCGTTGTCAACTTCGACTTCCGTCAACAAAAAGCAAACCGCTTGCATTTTTAGTTAACTTTCTATTTCTATTGTTGTTGTTGTTGTTGCGCCCTATTGCACAGGGGACCGCACATACACACACATACTTACTGCACTCGGATTGGTTTAGCTAATTGGATGCGCTGCGTTTTCTATGCACTTGGCGTTGCACGACGTCCTCGCTGCTTTGTTGTCTATGCTAATATTGAACAAGCTTTTACAGTTTTTCGAAAATTAAGTAAATAGTTTCAATTTTAGCCCTGCGATTGATCGGGTACGGCACATCGAACGTCGGCACGTCTCACGTCAGTCACGTTTCAATTTCGTATGGAGAGAAACCGGTTTGGGTTTCGTATAAAAACACAACCGCACGGCAAGAAATTCAAAAGACAACTGAATAACGTTAATGTTTAGCGCGCGCCCGCTTGTTTTCTGTTTAGAACCTGATTTTAATATTCAATTCGGTTGTTTTTGTTGCTCTCTTCTTTCTCTGTTTGCTGCCCACTGTTGTCACTGGCCAACAGGTGTCGTCGGCGTTATGAATGCCGGCAAATCGTTGTTTTAAGTGTATGCATACCTGTGAGCTATTGTTAACCATTTCAATATAACATATATATGTTCATAGGTTTTATTTATAAAAATAGCTTTCAAAAATAATAATTTTTAAAGTTAACTTTGGTAATTTAAAGTTGGTATCAATTGAAGGCAACAGCTGACTAACAGCCGGCGAGCAGTGTGACCGTAGGCAGTCAACGCTAAAAATCCTGATAGAATATAACAGGGAAATTATTCCATGTCCCATAAAAATACTGCACTGTTTTCGTTGCCGCTTCAAAAATATCCCTTCTCTAACAGTTCCAAATTTCAAAATGGGGCTTAAATCAATTTTAGACGTTACTTTCGCTAGTTGATTTGAATTTATTTAATAAACATAAGTTTTACAGTGCATTGAAAATATTGCTTCAACTAATTTAGTATTTATACTGTGTATAGTTGTTTAAATTGTTTATTTTAGAAGAATCGAAATACGAAACTGAAGCGAATCACTAATCAAATCGAAAATCATCTAAACATATGTTTTATACGTATATAGTTATGTTTGTATGTGTTCGTGATAAGTTTCATTTGTTGATAAACAATACCAAGAGGGATTCACAAAGTCTTCAAGTGTTCGTTCATGATGTGTATAGTATCTAGTAAGTATAATTTTGTGTGTTTAAGTGTGTATATAGTGTCTCTCTATACGTGGGTATATATAAGTATTACTAAATTGAAATATATATTTAATATTTTTTGTGTGTAAGGTGCGCCTAAAAGCTACAAAATCAATTTAATTTTTGGAAAGGAAAAAGTATTTTGAAAATTATCGCAACTCTTAAGTTGCTACAGCAGCTGCATTGTTGCTGGCGTTATGCTTCACTTGCTCCTTCTTCTGCTCGATCTGCTTGCTGGGCTGGTCGGCAGCAGAATCCTTGGGCTGCTTTAACTGTCAATTCTCCATGGACATGACCCCGATGTCGTCGTTAATGGCCAATACCTGACCGATAAAGTTCTGATCAGAAACGACATCGTAGAGGGACTTGCACAGTTCGGTCAACTCGTGTTGCGACATGTTCAGCTGTGGCGACAGCTTCACCAGATGCTGCGTCACATAGTCAGGCAACTGCTGTAAGGGAAGACAAAGAGAGTAAGTATTAATGATAAAGTTTGAAAGAGGGTTAATATAAGGTAAGATACCTTGCCCTTGCCCACTTTAAAGGCGCTAAACATGAGCTTGGCCTTGACGCGCTGTTCATTGGGTCCATCGTAAAATAGCGTTACATGCGCCTCCTGCACATTGGAGACCAGCGGGAAGTAGAGTCCCGCAAAGACCCGTCCTTTGGCATCACGTGACAGCAACGAGCGGAAATTGTACACTAAATTACGGCGCACAGTCACATCCACGGCCGTCATGTACTCCTGGGCTATGTAAATTAGCGATGTCTTGAAGCTGGCCTCGTCGCCACGTATCTCACGCTCCTTCCACTCCACAAACTTTTCGCTGTGTGGGCTGTAATTGTAGCAGTAATCGCGCTGCAGATGCGGTTCCTTAGATTGATTGAACCAGCCTGGAAACAAGCAAAAATTAGTTAGGGAACTGCTTAGTTAATGCCATTATTATATACTCATACCTGTGTGTGGATAGCTCTGATCATTCATGACAGTCACGGCACGTCCCACATGATAACCAGGATCGAGAATCATTACACCACGACGCTCGCCAATGGCAAAACGCATGGCAACCATCACGTGCTCCTTCTCGACACCTGCATCCGCCGAATTCATGCCATACTCTTCGTCCATTTGTACATAGTCGTTACAATCGGCCACCTGCTCCTCGCAAGACACCACATAGAGATGTTGACCCAATTGGGGAAACATCTGTACCAAGCGTGCGATGATCTCAAAGGCCAGCGAAACGCACATGTGATGGCGACGATTTATAGGCACATCGTAGAACTGGAAGAAGCTACGCAAATCGGAGCGACGTGTGCGCTTAAAGCTGCGATAGAAGTCCACAAACAGGTTGACCGTATTGTAGTGCGTCTCCTCCAGCATTCGTTGCAGTGCCGTCTCCACAATCCCATTAAGTTCCTCATACTGCCACACATTGTCGAACATTAGCATCTCCTTTGCCGGCTCATCGGCGCTGCTGCCCCAATCGGGCAATGGCAACGGGTGACCCAATGGCCAGACACCGTTGACCTGGTTGTAAGCGCTCAGATCGTAACCATCTGCCATGGCCCAACTTCCGGCCGCCAGCAGCTGCTCGACGCAAGCTGATGTCTTTTGCCTGGCCAGCAGCTGACCGATATCGGAGTAACGCTCCGATACGGTTGCCACCGATGTCAGGTCGGTTGGCGTCCACTGCAGCGGCTCCTCAACATCTTCGTCATCGTCCTCACTCGATGTTGAGGGTGTACGCATTGGCGCATTAGCGCGTTGAGTGCCATGTTGTTGTGTGATTGTTGTGATTGGCTTTTCAGCGTTTGCCGCTGTCGTAGTAGTCAATCCCAGGCCACGCATCGCATCCGCCAGCTTTTGCTCCGTAAAGCTATTGCCGACGGCTCCTGCAGCAGCAGCAGCATCCAAGCCGGCGATGCCATCGTTCGTCTTAGCATCGGCTGCCGACGAAGCTGTTGCAGCTGCAACTTCTCCTCCTCCATCGTCCTCCTGGCCTTGGCCTTGCCCCGCGGCGAGTCAGCTTGGCCATTCGGCACCCCAGCGGCCCACGGTGGGCACGTAGCCACTTTCACAGTCATTGAACGTTGCCTCTAGTTGAATGTTGGCGAATTGTCGCGCTGCGTTGATGCTTGGATTCAAAGATGCCGCTTGAGCTGCTGTTGCAGATGCGCCAAGTGTATGCAGACTAATCCGGCCCTGCGCTCGGTTGAACAGGAGGTCCGGCTCGTCTCCAAATTTCGTTGATAGTTTAGACTGATCTGTTGGCAAGGCAAATGAATACAATGAATATAAAGAATAATTGGTATAGATTCTGAAGCAATTGAATGAGAGATTTAGATCTACCTAGGTTAATAAAAAACCTATAATCCTTAGCAGACATATGTAGGTTATAAATACATTTTATAACATCGTTCAAAGTCCACATTAACTGCGCAATTAGTCTATGTTGTTTCTTATCTCCTTTTTGTAATTAACTGAACCTTTAAGTGCTCTCAATTAGGTAACAATGGGATCAGATCGAGTTTCAACGGAACCTTTGACTGAAATTTCACCCTAATCAACGTTACATGATCTCTGTTTCCCATTCTGCCTCAGGTAGTCCGGCTGTAAGTGATTTGCCCTTCAACTCAATTTCTAAATTCTGCTGACGTCTTCTAGCTCAGACATATGTGTAACTGTACGGGGTACGGGGGTACATTGCCATCAATCATAATCTAAAGTTATAGGGCTAATAAACAAGCTGAGTGCTTATCAAGCGTGACAGGAAAGCAACCCCTTCCCCTCGTCTCCTGATCAAGTTAGTTAGAGCCGTCTAATAACACTTTGTAGCTTGTGTTATAAGTTTGCTATGCATGTGCCTTCAAGTGTCGCTGATAAAAAAAGGCCCCAAACCTGATTAGACGACAAGTTCATAGGAAAAAAAACAAAACGATTGCTTGGAAACAGAGAGAATTGGATGGAGGCAATTGGCGGTGCCACCAAGGCACGTGTCCAGCGTATGCATACAAGTTGCTCCACCCACAGCTCATGCCCTAGTCGTCTGCGGGTTCAACGTGTCGACGTCAATTGTCGCACTTCCTCCCCCACCCAGCCTTATCTAATTTATCCGAAGGTCTCTCTCTCACTCTCTCTGTCGCGTCAAGTGCGTGTTTGTTTGTAATGTGATTCACTATTGTTGTTAACAATGTTCGACATTCTGTAGGTGAATCATACACACTAGTGTACACGGTAAATCCCCTCTACCTAGTCAAATTTCGACTAGGTCTGAAAACATTCCTAAGGTCTCTCGTCTAGCGCCAGAGACGTTCAACTTGTTGCGTTCGGTCTAAAAATAGGATGCACCAGCGAAAATTGCGAGCGTATCTAATATTGTTCAATGCAACCTGTTGCTGGGCAGCGAATACCATCTGGGAACTATAAAAGTCTATGAAACTGCGAATTTGCTAATTCTTGGGGTAAACAAATATGGAAAAGTAATAACATTTTCGTTGCCATGCAAAATGTGTTATATTTCTCTCTCTCTCTAAATACCGAGAAATTTATCGGACAATGTATTATTATTTTAGTATTACAAGCAGGCAATAAGCCACACAACTGCGCACTAAAGTATGTACACTCATAAATACACTCTGTATGTATGCACGTTTGTGTGTGCATAATTTGTACCCTTGTAGTAAGTGTTGCTTATACATATGTACATAGTATAACAACGTATTGATTCAACTGACTTACCCATACAATGGCCTAGGCCCAATAAACAAAATTGTTGCCTTTTCTTGTTGTTGTTGGTTTGGTGTTGTGCGTGTTTTGTAATAGTTGCTTCTCTTGTTGTTGTTGCTGGTGTTTTCTCTCTTTTCGCGAAGGTTCTTGCTACGCTTTGCAGTTGCTCTCAAACTGCACTGACTTTGCACTTTGGCTTTGACCCGCCGCGAACACAAAGAAATGAAAAAATAACGGAACGTGAACTAAAAAGCAAACAGCTCGACGTTGCTTTGCGCTGTTTACTCTGTCTTTCTTGCTGTTTCTTACAATGTCTTTTTATACTTGCTTTAGCAATTGATGTGTTTTTCTTGAATATATTTTATTATTTTAATTTTGATTTGATTCTTATCGCTTTTGCCTGTTCAATGCAGGTCAGAGTTTTTTAACAATATCGGCGAATTAATCGACATCGAAGTGATTTTCTGCCGAACTGTTCTATACTAGACACTTGCTTGCTTGCGCTGGCGAAGCTTGATCCGATTCCAATGAGCGGTGAAAAACGACTGAAACGATTGTTTACGAGCGTCGACGACGATTGACGATAGACGATTGTCTCGCTGTCGCAGTTGTTGCTGAATGCACTGAATGCTCGATGATACGAGCACTTATATATAGCGGCAGCGGCACGACGCGGCTCGAGCGACCGTCTCTGCTGGCATGCCTTGCCTCGTGCTCTCTTTCGCTCTCGCTCTATGCCTATGCTATGTGCGGATCGTAGCGATTTTGTTGTTGTGTATTGTCTTTGATACCGCGCGACGTTGGCACAGTTTTGTTGTTGCTGCCGCTCTCCTCGCCGCGATTTCCTTTCGATTCAACTACACTAACAAACAAGTAATTCAATTTATGACGCAAAAAATGCTTGAAATTATTCCACGCAAGGGAGAGAGGGGGAGGGGAGAGATGTCACGGCTTAAATCAGAAAAGATAACGCGACGTTTGTTTTGCTACGCAAAATCGTGGCAATATGTTATTTGGCTTTCAGTTTTGTTTATACTTGAAAACATAAAATGGGGAACGCACTTGCTATCTGATGCTAGAAAGAGAAAAAGAAAGAGAGAGAGAGAGAGAGAATTAGTTTTGATATTATAAATAATGTTGAGTAAGGGAATGAATCAAGCAAAACAAAAGCTCAACTGGAATAGACCTTGAGAACATATGCGGAGAACCAGCTTGCGATTGATGATGAAATAACAAATTATATGGAATATATAGACCTATTTATCAAATTAACGTAAATTGTTTGCTAACGTTTTTTCTTTTTGCTTTTTTCCTTGCATAAGTTGAGTCAACTTGTTTGGATTATAAAGTTTACATGTCTTATCTTTGCCATGTGGAAAATTGTTATTCAGACTAGTTTGTTTATGGCCCAGAAGATTATCTTATCAGAAAGCTAGCTGAAAACAATACACGGCACTCTTGTTTATACCTATGTATCGTATAATTCGCATGCCAACGAACACCAGCCCCTTTTTCCCCTTCCTTCCTTCTCATTCAACGTTCCTTTATGCTCTTCGTCTCTATTCATCTGCAATATTCGTTTTATATAGCTGTCATATAGTTGTCGAGGGGCTTTTGCGTCGTAGCCTAGCCGTAGAATGCATCTACATGAACGCCAGAAAATGTTGTAAAAATCTAGGAATATCTAGGCAAACATTTTGTTGGGCAATTAAAAATTAGGCGCTGTGCGGCATAAACATAAATGTGCTTGATTTGATTGTTTACAACAATTGTGGTTGGGGCAACAGCAGTTGCAAATGCGATGCAAGGTCAAAAGACAATATTATAAACAATATACATGTATGTAGAATCGAAAATATACTTTTCTTGTTTACGATTAAAATCGACATTTTGGGGCCACACTTTGCATTAAGCGAGCAAATAATGAATTAGCCGACTTATTAATATCGTTAATTAGCTAATTAATGCGTCGACACGATTTATGACTCAGGTCAAGACGGAAGCCAAACAAAAAAAAAAAATAAATAAATAAATACAGCGAGTCACAGGTGACACTTTAAAATGGGATTAAAGTTTTGCCCTTGCTGACGTCCGCAGATGTTGTGTGCTTTGAGCCATAAGATTCGCTTATGTGCGTCAACTTATGTTTGCACGTCAATTTCTAGAAAGAAAGTAGTCCAATGTCGTCAACGACACACTGACGTCATCGCGTAGGACCCACCGAAATTAAGGACTCACGCCGGCCGGCTTTAACCCCCCTATGTCAGTCGCAGGCAGTCTGTCTTCCCTCCCCTCCCCAAGCGAAATACGCAGAAATTGCAACCAATCGCCTTTCCAACGCAGGCCGCAGACGCACGTGGCACGTGGCGAAATTGTAAACAAATTTGACCGCGTGTTGCTTTGTTTGTGTAGTACTCCGTCTCTCGTACTCACATCCTTTCTGCACGTGAAAACGTGCTAAGGAATTCAATGCGCAGTCGCGTGAACTCTGTGGAATTTTCCATTGGAAGCGGGGGAAATTTTGAGTTTGCATCCGTAACAAAGGCAAGGCAAAGCCAACTGGAATGCGGACTAAGAGTGCAATGATTGAATTACAGTTGCATCCAGAAAAGTTAATCTAGCTAATATAATATAAATAATTAGTAATAACTTTTTAAAACTATAATTGTAACCATAAATGTAATGTAATTGGGATTGAAATTGTATTATTATATTTCAAAAGATTAACAACTTTAATTTAACGCTAAACATTCCGTCTATTCTTGTGTTTACTATGCCTAATAGTGCGGCGCGCCACTGTAGACACACACAGAAGTGCCACAGATGTTTTGCGCATTTTATTGGGGATTTTCCTTGTTGTCTACTTGCTGTTGTTGTGGTTTTTATGTGTCCTGCTCTCTAAATGGACCCCCACCCTGTTTATGTGTACGTGTGGCTTGTTGTTGCGCATTTTAAATTACAAAATCGATAGCGAAAAACGAAAACAAAGGAAAATTAAAAGCATGAGAATGGGGAAGAGGACAATCGAGGTAGGATGAAATTATTCTAGGAAACTTACCCGTTGGTTCTCACCTATACGTTGATACCTCATACGGCACACACACACACAAATAAGACACTCACGTGCTGGAGCAAGAGGTGTCGAGGGGGGTGTGTAACTTAGAACTTTTTACTCCAATTATAGGAACCGTTATAGAAAAACAAAATCAATATAATCATTTTGTTGTGCATATTGGGGACAGTCATGGCAGACGATATAAGGCACAGTAAGTAATCCAAGCAAATTAATTCCAATTGCTAATGTAAATTATTTATTCTGTTGTGGTCTTAATTGTTGTTGTTCCCTTAGTTTTTATGCCTTTTGCGTTTGTGTGGCATTTAAGAAAGCTAGAGAAATCTCGCGACACACCGACACACGACGTGACGATTACGAAACAAGAACACAATTATTTATTTATTTATTTCTAAACGACGAGCCTGCAGTGAACTTTCACAGGCTTCCTTTCGCACGGGGCACTTAAATTGATTGTGGCTTTTTAATATGTGAATATATTTTAATAGTTTTTAATAGTTTTTATTTATTTGTCCCTTTTCAAGTTTGCTGCCAAGGCGCTGCCTTGCTGCTGCTGCGTTGGTTACGGAAAATTTCGACTGTCTGAAGAGGACAGCGACGCCAGCGATTGAGTCAGCACCGTGTCTTTGGTCAGCTTTCCAGGCCCCTTCCAGTGTAACCAGATGGGGAAGAGGTGTGTTGCTTCCAGTCGACTATAATTGGCAGTGTCGCCTGTCGCTGTGACCACGTTTGCGTCATCCTCTCAAATGCGTCGTATATGTGTGACAAATGGACTCTTACTAATTGGAGAATAACGGTACATGACTAATACGGCAAAATAAAAGTGATTACATAAATAAATTTTATAAAAATCCCTTGAGCTAGGATTTCTAGGTTTGCCTAGCGTTAGTCGTTTAAAACAGATCTAGATCAAGATCAAAATGTTGCCCGTTAGAAAACAATGTCAAAGCTACGACACAGAAACGTGCGAGTATACGAAATAATTCTGATGGTAATTGTGGCCCAATCTCTGCGAGCGCCATGCCTTGCCAGTGACATTGAGTACTATGGCAAGTGGCTGACGCCGCGACCTAACAATGAGCGTCCGGTGGAGTGGCAACTGCAAAATCGTTTGTCCAGTAATCCCCAGATGTTGTTCAAAGAGCTTGAGAAATTTTCGTCTAAGAAGATGGCAACAGTAGCGAATACAAAGAGGGAAGACTACATGAATTTCGATCGACAATTAGGATGTAAACTCAATAAGAAGCAGAAGAACCCTAATTTGTGCAAATATTCGCTAAATCTTAGACCTCAGCCCTACAAATGCAGCGTGTCGTTGTTAACACCCAAAGCGAACAATAAGAGCTTTGAAATGTGGCAGCAGGAACGACAACGGGACTATGAGATCCTGCAAAGCGCAATAGCTGATCGGGAATTTGATCGCATGATGAAGCTAAAACACAAACTGCAGGTGGAGAGTGAAAAGTCAGCGGCGACCAAGGAAAGAAGTCAATACGGCAGGGTGCCGAGCAAGAAATGTTTGACGCACACTGTTCTGTTCAAGAAACCCAACAAGATAGTCAAGGCACAGTTACAGCCCCATAATGTGCTGCAGCATTCTTTGGGTAAGCCCGCGCCGACCAAAGAATCAGGCAAGGGGCCATCTCAGTCTCACGCAGTTGCCGATCCTATGCCCAAGCCACCTAACCCGAAAGTGCCACCGCCAGCGTGCACACCTCCAACTCCGCCCACCACAACGACATGTGCACCAACAGAAGCGACCACAGTGGATCCCATTACGATGGAATATTTGCAGTCAATTAAGAGGCGTGCATTTGTTATCATAAATAGTTGCAACACGTTGGAGTCGGAGCTGATCAAGAACTGTGCTCAAAAGATATCAGATGATTCCGTAGATTGGCTTAAGAACAAGGTTTTTCAAGTTACCAAGAGCTTTGAGAGATTGGAAAAGGCTCCGGTGCTCAACATTAGCCATTCACAAGACAATGGGAATCATCGGGGCTTCTATTTTGGACTTAGGCCACCTGGTGAAGTTGAGACAGACGAGAATATAGCGAGAGCACGGAAAGAGCAACAGAAGCTCGAGGAAAAGGTACGTGAGGAATATCAAATGCAACGTAATGCAAGAAGATCGGCACGGAAATATCGCCGACTTCAACGGCCACAGAACAAAATAAAACGGGCCCGCTATGAGGCAGCTCCACCGGGGGCAGCCCGACTGGAGCAAATGGTGACAACACCATCCTCGATTCGAGTGGGTATTACCAAGGAAAGCCAAGACTATCCTCAGCCACTGTCAAAGGAAACCCTTGTAAATAAACTCAAAACTAAGATGAAAGTACATATTCGAAGAAATAACATTAAAATTGCATATAAAAAACTTCGGAAACGGAAAGATTTGACTAACATGATAAGGAACAGTAAATCACCTAAGCAAGCCTTAGCCTTGCTTAAAAGATCTCTAGCGACATACAGGGCCGACAATCCGGTCAAATGCGAAAACACTCCTGCAATGGTAAGAGAAAAGAGGCGGCGACGACAGATTAGAAGATTAAAACAACGATTGGCGTCAAACAATAAGGATTAGAAACGTCTGACAGAGATTGGTTTTAAGTAACTAAATATTTAATTTATGCTATATTTCAGTTTATATTTCATATATTTTCATAAGTAAAAATAAAAACCTTTTAAATTCAAACTTCGCGCTGCGCTTACCTACTTTTATGTGATTTACAGTACTGTAAATCTTATCGCGTTTGGTATTCACGTTTCGCAGAGACTCTTAGCAAGCATATCGATATACGCGCTCGCTTTTGACTTTATTTAAATTGCTTGGGCCTGTGAATGAAACATATTGCAATTTTTTATGTAATTTTCTAGTGGAAATATTGAATTTAAAATGTATTTAAAATTAAACTAATATGCTGATTTCATTATTGCTCATTTACAATATTAAGAGACTATAAATTGTGTTGAAGCCCTGTACATTTTTCTATCGAAACTATCGATACCTTCAAAAGTCAAATTGACAGCAAGTACCGCACATTTTAAAGGCGCTTTCGTAGTCAACTTCGCTTTTGTTTTAGTATTCGCAGAACATAAGGTTAAAGCGAACTTCGTTTTATGTAAAAGTACATATTGCAACGCATTCTTAAGTACTGAAAAATTATCTTCTAATATATTTATAAAATATATTGTTGTGAATATGTAAGTAAAGTATTAAATTCAAGTGTTATATTATTTTTTGCGTGCGTAAGGCATTAACGTCAGTTCCTACAAAAACATGGCGGCTTAACGTAAATAATACAAAAGCAAAAGTATCTGTTTATGTGTGTGTTCGCGATTGCAATAGGATAAACAAAACTTGGGTTATTTAATATCAACATTTCGTGCTGTCCGTCACTTTATTCCAAGAGCAACTGCTTGAGTCGATCAAGTCATTAAAAAGCACACTAAGGAATATTTATATTTAAACAGGCAAGTTCATAAGGCGCAGGTTCCTCGGGAGCTTCCAATTTGACAAACCGTTGCGCCGTCGCACAGTATTAAATCATTGGCACTCGATCTCAGCTGTTGCCTAGCGTTCTGCTATATGTAAATACTTTTATATACGAGCACACACACGCACGTGTTGCGCATTTCATTTTTGCACGCATAGTTGCATGTGTGTTTGTGAGTGATTTTGCTGCCCGTTTCACAGTGCCTAATCATTAATCGCGTGATTGGAATGCTATGTACTATATGCATAGATATATGAATATGTGTATGTACGTGTCCGTGTGAATAGTTTCTTATTGTGATCTTTGTTCTTTACACTTTTTTCAGTTTTACCCATAGCTAAATGTCTTCGGAACATTTCGAACAAGAACTTAGAGAGGTCACCATTGTGGTGCGCTCTCTAATAACATCAACCAAGCCGCCGGTCAGCTTGGCAAGCATTGAGCGCGACTACATGGATGTGGAGTTGACGCCCATACCCTTCCGCCGACTGGGATTTCGGAACACTCTGGAATTGTTGCAGAAAACAAATGCATTTGATTTTCAAAGATGCGGAAACGATGTGAGTAGCAAGGCGACACCCACAAAACAGCGCCCACTGCGCGCGCACCTGCTCTCTCTCTCTCTCGCTCTCAGCACAGCTTTTTTGGGGGCTCTCTCATTTGAGCTTTCGTCCACCTTTGCTGCTCGCTCAGCTCGTCGGGGTTTCAGTTGGAATCGTTGCCTCAGAGCGAGCGGTGCTGTTTGCCAGTCTATCTGTGCATCTCTGTGTGTGTGTGTGCTTGCTGTACACGGGGCTTGGCTTGCCACAAAGGGGCAACGTGTCAAAGCACGTCGCGCGACTGTCGCCGCTCATCCAAAAGTGTAAACAATCCGTATGTTGTTTATTAATTTGCCCTCAAATTCTGTGACTGTGACTGTGTCTTGTTTTTTTTGCTGATTCAATGCTTTTCGAAATGCAACAAACACGTTGGCAAAAAAGCAAAAACACAAGAAAAAATTATTGCGAAAAAGATATAGCTTATGTGTAACGCGAAAAAAAGACGGGCAATTTAAACTTTTGGCTGTTTGACTGCCCACTCTCTCTCGCGCTCGTTTGCTCTCTTACTCTCCCCACTCGCACACATGCTCTCTTCGCCTCCGTATACATTTGTGTGCGTGTGTTTCGCTTTGCTTGGTGAAAGTGAACGAAATTTGTTTTTGTGCCTCTGTCCCTCACATCAAACGGCCACGACACGAGCCGAGAGAGAACATGCGACGCATTGCACTTTGTGAGCTATGCTTGTTGTTATTGTTACTTTAATTTATTTTTAAAAGAAGGCATTTCTACTGCACTGTGCCCTCCCTCTCCCTCTCTCTTTTTCAATCTATCTCTCAGTCTTTCTCTCATTGTTTAAATGTCACTCGCTGCTCGTTCATTTACTGCATAAGTGATGCACATTACGCTTGATATTGCAAGCGCAGTTGTTGTTGTTGCTACTATCAGCATGCCGCCTTCGTGCAGCCTCTCGATTTCCGATTTCCGCACAGTCATCCACAGCAGCAGCTCCTACACTCAGCTGTGCCGCATGCCCTATTTGGCACTTGAGGCGCAAGTGGGTATGCCATAAGAATCTGCCCATGCAGCGCGCTTAATCGATAATTGCATAAAACACGAATAATATATGTATATCCAAAAATCATTGTGATACGGAAAAGTTTCTGAAATAAACTTTGTACGAGCAATACATAATGTTATTTATACCAACAAACAGCAAGTGGTCGGCTATAAATTATAAGAAGTAAACACAGCAACAATGTAAGCTCCTAAGTGAAATCTATATAGTTTTTCATGTGAAACTCGACCTAACACAGCTTTTCAAGAAGGCAGCAAACTTTCTGGGTAGGATATGCGATACTTGAAATGAAATAAAACGGGGGATTTCACTTAAGTTTTGTTGAAAGTTGCTAAGCTTTTGCTAACAGAGAATTTTGAAGATTTCTTCAAGTTTTAAGTTTCAAACATGGCACCAGTATAAGGGGGAAGCCCCACTTAAATAACCCAAATACCTTCTCGCTTGCTCTTTAATCGTTTAATATATAATTTGGTATGCGCATGCTACACTGTCGCAGTGCCAACTACACATACTTCATACTTGCTTTCGTTTGTGCCAATAAAACTTAAACGCTACGAGTGACTAATTGTTTATTTAACAACAACAGCTTTCACTACTTGCAATGTTTATAAGCAGCAAAATTTGCTGCAGTTGCTAATCCCTCTTATCACGTCCAGAGCTCGCCTCAATACGACTCTGAGCACTGTGCTATGTCAGTTCCGATGCGAAAGCGTCTGCCTTATAGGCTATACACGAGAATGTGCAAGGCATTGGCCCGCATTATGTGAATCATCGCAGAGTGGAAGTGGAATAAAATATGGGAACTTATTTTCAGTAAATTGATTTTTTCGTTTAATTGCCTTTGATCAGCCTAAATTATATAGTAATATTTTCAGATCATTGTCAGAGCCAAGCCCAACCCAAAATCGGCGCACATTGCTTCTATGGTTCGATTGCAAAAGTTTAACGGCAAGAGTAAAGTATCGGCACCCGTTCGAAGTGTCAAACCCGTTGCCAATATAAACGCACAGACAATCCACCAGAGACAGGCACAGGAACAACAGGCAGCCCAGACAGCGGCACAACAAGCTGCACGTAAGGGAGCAGCGGCACAAGACGTTGCACGTAGAACAACCCAGCACCCAGCGGCCCAACAAGCTATACAAAGGGCAGCCCAGCAAAAAGCAGCCCAGCAAGCGGCACAGAAGCTATCTATATCTAATAGATCTCAAACATCTTCACCCGTTAGAGATATCAAGCCTTTGGCCAATACAAACGCACAAGCGTCCCAGAAAGCGGCACAGCAGCAAGCTATCTTGGAGGCTCAGGAAAAGAAACTGCAAGCGATACTGAATAAGGAACTTACACGCTTGCGCCAAGAATTGGATGAGCAGCAAAAAGCTTTGCGTCAGCAGCACAAGAAACAAGAGGATCTGCAAAAGAAAACCGATCAGCAGATCATAGAGCTGCAGGAAAAGCACGAACTTGGTCTTAGAGTGCAGGCTGATATAATTCATAAGCTTAAAACGGAACAATTGGAACTGCAGCGTTTATTGAAAGAACAGGAGCTAAAGAACAAGCAACAACTGCAGGAGAAGCAACCACTGCAAGTGAAGGCGACTGTGACAAAAGCAATCACTCCAAAGGCGTCGAAAGTTTCTCAGCGAACGCAGGCGCAGCACGATAAGACTAAAGTCGAGAAGTGTGAAACAGAAAGTAATATCGAGTCTCCAGTATCAGAAAGTGATTCCAAAGAATTAGCTACGATGAACGGAAACGCTGCCGCAGCCTCCCGCAAGCCGCATCTACGTCCCATATTGGGTAACAGTGCGCCACAGCGTACGGCTGCGATGCAGCAGCCATCAACGATGACAGACTCACCGACTGCTGCCGCTGGATTGGCTGCCGGCAAGCGACAACAGCATCCACGTGTTCAGTACCCTGGTGCACGCTCCACAGGCGGCATTTCCGTGAACTACAGACTGAAGCAGCAACAGACAGCGGTAGCAGCAACGCAGCCAGCTGCAGCACCTCTGATTATTACGCCTCCCGACTCCCCCGTTAGTGTTGCGAGCAACAAGAAATCATCTGCACAAGCGGAGCCAGCAGCAGTCGCACAGCCCGCGCAGAAACCTAGCAATGAGAAACAGCCATTGATACAGGTAAGTACATCCGCGTTGTTTATGCCTGGACCAATTGCTCATTTTGTTCTATTTCGTGCTTCCAGGCTGTGTCCCCGAGTGTGAACTTTAAGTTTGATCCAGCAATCGATGCGATCGCCTCGCTTAAACAATACTGTGTTGCCCAGGGTTACCCACCGCCAGAATATGAGTTCTCGAACGTGTTGAAAAGCAATCGAATGCACTGCAAGGTGCGCATCGGAAGCAACACATACACCAGCTACCCCGAGGTGCATACGGACGAGGAGACTGCTAAGCAGCGCACCGCTGAGGTGACCATAGGACGTCTAAAGCAGCTGCAATCGCGGGAAAAGCAGAAGATACTCAGTGATGCAGCATTTCTGGATGGCCTCTATCAGGAGTTGGTCAAGCATCCGCATGGGATTGTCAGTCACAAGCTGGCGGAGTGGTATGAGGCCACGGTGAAGCGTCAAGTGCCCAGCAACTGGTGGACTCTCATTAACGAGTCGAGCAAAATCCGCATCGAGAGTTCCATCAATACAAACATTGTGTTTGCCAATACGCCGACCGAGACTGCACTCAGCCCAGGTAGCTCCAGCAGCATCACAAATCTGGTGGCGTCAGCGCCGCAACAGCAGCCACAGTATATCGCTGAGACATCTGCAATGCCGGAACTACAGTTGCCCTGGGTGGATGGCCAACAGGATTGGAGCATGTATATTACACACTGTGACAGCACAATGCATGTCTGGGCGCGTCTGATTGATCAGAGCTCCAACTTTGAGAAGCTAACAGAACAGTTGAACGCGCACATGTCACGCACACAGAATCGTCAGCTCCTCGAACATGGATCGACTCCCATCGAGCACAAGATTTATCTGGTGGAAGTTAGCGAGAATTGGAATCGTGTGCGTGTTATATCTTTGGATGCGGAACAGCGTCAGTGCATATGCCACTTCATTGACTTTGGTGACGAGGTGATCTTTGGCTACGATTCCCTCTACGAGTGTCCCACGCAGTTCCTGGCACTGCCAGCTCAAGCTGTCTGTCTCAGTATGTATGCGTTGGATAAATTCGAGGAGCATCCACATGCACAGCCAGTGCTGGCCAAGGAACTGGCTGGTCATAGTGTTGTCACGCGTATCATAACCAGCGAGATGCAGTTCCACAAATTGGGTGGACGTACTCAGGGCGTATTGATGCCGCAACAGTCGGATCAGGCAAAGCAAGCGGGCGTGCAGCCAAGTGTGCGACGAGCTTGCATTGTTGGCACCTTTTACGATACCTCCACTGCAGAGGATATACACCTTAACGATCTGGTAGCAAATCGCATAATACGCAGCACACCTGCTCCAATACTAAAGCTCGACCAGAAATCCAATCATGTGCTTGTCTCGCACGTCAACGATGTTGGCGATCTAATGGTGCTGATTCCCAACGAGGATCTCAAGTTTGTGCAGCGCAGCATTGCGCGTATCATGAGCGATGCCAGTGAGCAGCATCGCGTTGGCTACTCGGATTTGCTACACGATCAGCTTGTGTGTGTGTGCGATGAATCTGCCGAAGGTGGCAAGCAATGGTATCGTGGCATGCTAACAACCAAGCCGAAGAGTGCCGAGGAGGAGGTCTTTGATGTTTATTACGTGGACGATGGCAGGCTGCGCAAGACGCACATCTCCAATATCTATCGCCTGGAGGCAAACAATCTGGCCCTAGCCTCGTATCCAGCTCAAGCTTTGCGTGTGCGGCTTCACGATGTGCCGCCCATTGACAACCAGATGGTTGGTCGCCTACGAGGATTGCTGTCGCCGCAGACGCCAGTGCTGGTAAGTGTTAAGTAATGAAGGAGTACGAGGAAGCACCCGTTTTAATCTCTTCTTCTATCTCCTCAGCTTAAGGTAATGGAGGGCGCTAACGATAAGCTGCCCATGGTGACAATCCACGCTCGTGGTCAGGATAGTTTGTATTTGTGCTTGAACAGTGCCATTCGTATGGAGTACGAGGTTCAGAGGTGAGTTCTGAATGTCTGTTGCACCATCCACCATACATACAAATATCAGCATACTCATACACTCACGCACACACCAACACACAGACACAAACACACATATGTACAAAACAACTTTTGCTCTTCTGTGGTTTAATGATAGTTTCTAATTAGTGCTTTCAATAAACTGGAACTGACATGAAACTATATCGCTACAAAATTATCTCAACATTAACGACTCCTTCAGATCACAGCATATACCGTAAGCTAACTGTTCGTTCACTCACCAAATGTGCATAGCTTTAAGAATCATCATAATAATACCATCATCTATGTATATAACTATAAAACAAAAACAAATGGGAGACAGAAATACATAATCATAATTTGTGCGTGTATAGTAAATAACTGTACCGGAACAAAAAAAAAAAAAAGAAACTGCAAAAGCCAACCGAGTTTTTCATATGCCTTATATCCTTCCAATTCCCACAAACCCATCCTCCCAACACCAACGATGCACCAATTGTCTGTCTGTCTGTAGTACGACACGGCTGGAACCGTTCGATGACGGCGGCCTGCACTTTAGTCCCACCGGTCAGCTGATACGTCGTGGCAGCTTCAGTTCCACCGTGTCAAGCCACAGCAGCAGCAGCGATCAGCCGATCACGGCAATTGGCATCGTCTCACCTCCGGCTACACCTCGCAAGGGAACATCTGCAACAACGCCGATCACCACGCTGTTGCCCCAACTAAAGGAATACGAGGCTATTCCGGCAATAGGTGCGTACTTCGAAGTGCGTGTTGCGCTCTCCGTCAATCCTGGACACTTTGCAGTAAGTATTTTTCTTTTAAACCCAATTCAAATATTATTTAATGCTCTGCTCCGTTTACTCCAGGTGCAACCCTACAAGCACTACAATCAGTTGCAGCGCATGATGAAGGATTTGCAGGCGTATTGCAAGAGCAGTTCGGCGCAGAAGGTGCTGCCCGCGCAACTGGCTATTGGTCAGGCCTATGCGGCGGCAGAGAGCGATGGCGTCTATCATCGGTATGGAGTAGTATCTCACATAATACACATCATTTTAATCCCATTCTGTTATTTGCAGCGTAAATATTCGCAAGATTTACGACGAAATGATACACGTGCGTTATGTGGATGCTGGAGATGATGGAGTTGTGCGCTGCCATCAATTGCTGCACTTAACGCCGGAATTTCGGGAGCTGCCCATGATGGCGCTACCAGCTCAGCTGCATGGTGAGTTCAGGAGACCAATTCAAGCCTGGATACTCTTTGTCACCTTTTACTTCATTGTAGGCATTCAGCTGGCTGGCATCGATTGGACGAAAGAGAACTGTTTGCGCTTCCGACAGCTGACGCTGGGACAGAAGTTCATTGGTATTGTGCAACGTATAGACAAGCTGAAGGACGATCGACGGACAATAAGTCTGGAGCTCATTGATACCTCAACGCCGCAAGACATTAAGGTGCACGAAACTTTGATAAGCGAGAAACATGCGCTGGCTGCGCCATAAACGAAAGATATTACTATTACTTTTACTATTATTATTATATAATTAATTGAAGAACGACTCGTTGTTTTGTTTATGTTATTATGTGGTCTATTACACACATACACACCAACGTACATATTTATGAGCTGACATTCCGCGTGTAGTATCTAAGTGATATTAATTATTATTATTATGAATATATAATATTATGCAGTTGTGTTTTATTCAAGAGAAGCGCAACAATAAACTATGATTTTGCTACCGAGAGAACGGATGTACTTGATTTGCAGACTTAATGTTGGTTTTCACGGCGGACGGGGCCTTGCCCAATTGCTGTTGTGCGTTGCCCGGGCTCATGGATGGTCCACCCATGGGTGGGGTGGGGCCACGTATTGAGGGGGGCACCATCATGCCTGGGCCCGGTCCATAGTTGGCTTTGAATTGCAGCCCCTTGCCCATTCCAACGGCTGCAACCAAGAGCTGTGTGTCCGCCATGCTACTGGTTTGTTGTATTCCCGTGCGTGAGCTGGACTCGATCTCCCACTCTTCACGTGCTTTGCTCACCATGTCCAGCACATGTGAGACGACTTTATTGTACTGCGTAACCTGTTTCATGGCTGCATCGTTGGCAAGATTAGCAGCCTTCTGCTCATTCTGCTGCATCTTTTGCTCAGTAATGGGGTCCGGCCTGGTGCGCAGATAATCGGGAACTATGTCGTGCGAGAAGACCGGTACACGGCCCTCTGTAATATTCACCAGGGTCTCGTCGCGGTCCATGGACACTTGCAGCGGTAGTACAGTGCGATTCCGTAGCGGTGGACATTGTTCTTTGGCTAGAATCTTTGTGAGACCTGTCAAGTGGCTGGAGATTATTGCAAAATTGTCAAGAAACGTTGGCCAATTAATGTCCATGTATTCCATTTCCAGTTTTTGTATCATGGACAGCACGGCGAGCTTTAGATCGTTCAGACGCTGGACCACTGTATCTAGCGTCATTTCAAAGTGTTTTTCTTCGCGCTGCATTTTCTTATTTTTAACTTTTCATAAAACTCATTCACAGTTTTTAGTGAAATTCCTAGTAAACAACACAATAGCGATGCTCTAAAGAGAAAACATCGATATATCGATAATGGCATCGATACAAATTGCACTAAAAATCTGGCAACGCCTTGTTGGTAACACTAAATCCGTTGTGCTGCTAACCTTTGAAACTTAAAAAAAGCTAGGTTTTGTCCCGCTTTTAATCTTCTGATGGCAAAACAATCTAATTAACTGTGCAAATGAGTATTTAAATGTCGAAGGAAAGTGGAAATCTTTTATTTGCAACAATCTAGAGTTTCGCGTAGGTAGACTCGTGCGCTACCATTGCAGGTTGGATATCGGAGAGTTTCTGACAGCCAGTCAGGGCCATAGTGATTTCAAAATCTTTCTTTAGAACGCCTAACAACTGTTCTACCCCGAGCTGTCCGTTATAGGCCAAGCCGTAAACCGCCGGGCGACCAATGAAGACAGTCTTTGCACCCAAGGCTAAAGCTTTAAAGATGTCGTTTCCTTGAGTAACGCCGCCATCCATCATGACGACAAGGTCGTTACCCACAGCCTTGACTACCTCCGGCAGTGCCTCGATTGACGCAGGAACTGTGTCGATTTGCCGGGCGCCATGATTGGAGACGATGATGCCGGCACAGCCAAATTCACGCGCCAACACAGCGTCCTCGGCTGTTAGGACGCCCTTGACAATGATGGGCAGCTTGGTGATCTGCTTTAGCCAATGAATATCCTTCCAGGTAATACTCGCATCGAACTGGCTGGCCACATACTCATTTATACCGGAACCACCTTTCATGGTGACCACACCTTTCGCTTGCTCACCTTGGAAATTGGCCAGAGTAAGGTGGGATGGCAAGCTGAATTTGTTGCGCACATCGGCTCGTCGGTGGCCAAAGATGGGGGCATCGATGGTCAAGACAAGCGCCTTAAAGTTGGCCTTTTCCGCACGTCGAACACACTTCTCTGTGAGAGATCTGAAGTTTAAAGAAAAACAAATTAGTTCAGGTTAAGTCGCCCCGCTGGATTAAACTTACCGATCTTTGTATATATAGAGCTGAAACCATTTGCAGGTGTCGGGTGCACCAGCCGCAAGATCCTCCATAGATGTAGTTGATAGGGTGCTCAAGATAAATATAGAACCAGCTTTACCAGCGGCACGAGCATTGCCGATCTCTCCATCCGGATGTGCCATCTTCTGCATAGCAGTGGGAGCTATGCCAAGTGGCCATTTCAGTTTCTCTCCGAAAATTTCGCAGCTCAAATCCAACTGAGAAACATCTCTCAGGCAACGCGGACGCAGACGTAATCTATACAATGCGATGACTTAATGATAACACAAAGATTTACTATATACAGCAACAAAACCTTTTGAATGCCTCGCGATTAAGTTTCAGTGAGAACTGATCTCCTGCTCCGCTCTTGTAATAGTCCTTGGCATTTTTCTCCAGCTTGCCATCTGCCCGCTGCTCAAAGTCCTCCACACAAACCAATTCCATATTGAGGCAAGAATCTTTTCAGCAATTGATGCTTAATTTTAGAGCGCTGTCGTAAGACTATGTCTTATAATTCCCTGAGATTACACAGTCCCAACTGATTGCTGTATAAGTTTATTGGCGAATGCAGAGATAACCGTCTGAAAGCAGAGCAGCAGCAGCAGCCTCTTTTAACTGATAACTAAATGAAATCTCGCAGGCTACGTCAAAAAAGAGGGGATCATCGAATTGCGTCGAATTCAAAAACGCTTTTGGCAGACAGATCTTCCTATCTTTCGCTATATGGGGTCCGTCGATTAGGCAAGCCCGTGTCTCAAACATATTTGTATTGTCTTTTTATATTCGCGTGCGAGGCGTCAAAGGGCAATTGGTCATAGGAAAAATTTCGGTATTAAGGTTTTAAAGATCAGCTAGAAAGAAAGTGAATATAAGAAAGAAACATCAGAACTTAATTTCAACAAAAGTTTTATTAACTATATACTTAATGCTACACCAACACCTGTGCCTAAATAACGTTTAACAAACTGAAAACGTAATAACAAAAACATAGTCTTACGACAAGGCAGTCGAGGCAGTTAAACGCTGTAGGATTCTTTCAGGTTCTTGAAATACTCCAAGTCGGTTTGACTGATAGAGGGCACAAACTTGTTAAAGGATGTCGCAAAGTCTTCGGATTCCACAATGATATTTTCCGCAGTCAGTTTATTTGCGGCAAGTCCATTGCTCATGTGATTCTTAATGGTTCTACGAACCGCCGAGAGCCAAGCATTCGAACAAATGGAGTAGAGATCTGCTCCGCTCATTTCGTTTTTCAGATGCTCCGCAATTTGCATAAGGTCCACCTCCTGGGCGAGCACAAAGCGTTGTGTTTGAGCGCGCAGAACTGCTGCTTTATCATCGGCTGTCGAACAGGGACCAACATAGAAAAGCTTATCGAAGCGACCTGGACGGAGTAGGGCGGGGTCTATCAGATCCGGGCGATTTGTGGCAGCAAGTATAAAAATAGGTTTCGTGGAGTCTCCATTGGACATGCCATCCATTTCGGCAAGTAGTTGGGAAACCACACGATCCATGACGCCTCCTGAGTCACCGGCAACACCTCGATTTGGCGCCAAAGAGTCCAGCTCATCCAGGAAAAGAACACACGGCGCCGCCGAGCGTGCCCGGGTAAATACTTCTCGTACATTCTGCTCACTCTGACCCACATACATGTTAAGCAGCTCGGGGCCCTGAACAGAAAGGAAGCTTAGATTGCATTCGGTGGCTACCGCCTTGGCGACCAAAGTTTTTCCAGTGCCTGGTGGTCCATAGAGCAAAATGCCAGAACGCCGCAGGTTTTTACCCATTAAATGAACATGCTTCAGAGGCAGGCCAATGCTGCTTTGAATCTCATCCTTCAGCTTGTATAGACCACCAATATCCGACCAGTAGACTTTGGGTACTTTGGGAGCGCCCAAGCTGTCGGCAAATGAGCTTTGCATCTCGCTTAGGTTTTTGGCAAAGTGCTCTATTGTGAGGTTGCTTTTCTTAAGGCTCTGACGACGCTTGAGACGCACAGCATTATCGTATAGAAGCTGAAGATCACCTAGCAGAAATCCCTGGGATTTGGCTGCAACCTCCCGAAGTACATTTTGTGTTTCTTGCCAATTTGGGCAGAGTCTGCTCAGATAGTGCGACTGCATATGCAGTGGAAACAGCGGCAACTGGCTCACTGCCTTTTGGTTATAAATTGCATCGTTAAATGATTCGCGAACATGCATCCATTTCAGCAGCTCAAAGCGTTCCTGCTGATTGGGTGATTCGATGCTGATAATCTCCAAGAAGAGGCTCTGTATCATTGGCTTTAGATGCTTGTCGCTAGTCAGGGCTACACAAACAACTGGATGTTTCCGGTCGCGGGAAAATAGCTCTTGAATCTGCACATGAAAAGCAGACAGCAAGCGTAAATCTTCGTTGCCTTCGTTGTCGATGCCAAAGATCTGAAAGTATAAACGTGTTACTAATTGCTTTATAAGATTAGTATCAAGCAGCTTACCTCAAAGTTGTGAAAACAGATCAGCAACGGTTCGCTCACCAAACTCTTGGCAAACACTGCCTTCAGCTTCATCTCCGTGTGCGAGGGAACCTGTGACACTATTTCAGCACAATCCGCTCCGTAGATATGCATGCCTAGCTCCTGTGCTACCGCATTGATAAGCTTCGTCTTACCGGCGCCACGTTCGCCCTGCAGCAAGAACACCGGAAAGATGTGCTTTGACGATAGACACGACGATCGTTTTGGCAAGAAGGCGTCCACCGAAGAACGCAACATCTGGTACGGTCTTCTCAGGCCACTGGGATAGTTACTGGCAATGGCGCAGTTGTCCAGGGTTTGGCGCGGCAGAAAACTGTGCGAAGCTGGCACCTGTACCAGGTTGCTGAAGTTTTTTGCCACAATGGCCTGCAGCTCAAACTCGCTGCCCTTTACCTCCAGGTGTATGCAACGGAAGAAAACCTCGTGCAGATAGGCAAAAATCAGATAGTAATGAGCATAGGCAGCTGTTCCAACCAGCTCAGCGTTCACCTCAATACGATAGGTGTGACCACGGTGCAGCAGGCGGGGTGTGTTAAAGTAATTGCTCAGTATCATCTCAGACAATTCCGGTGGCAACTCGTGTGGATTGTTGAGCAGATAAACGTGCGCCTTTGTCGCTATACTTGGTATTGTCTGTTCTTCGCCGAATTGGTCCAGTTGTACCCAGCAATTGTTTCGTTTATTTCCCAGTCGATCTATTAAATTACCATAGAAGTTTTCCTAAATGGGAAATGTATAAAAGGTTAGAGATTAAATGAGCTTGTGGGGCAGTTACTACCCACCTGAACATAAAGACAATTGCTCTGGCACTGTGAGTTTTCGACTGGCAGTATCTGTGCAACTATGGTGTATGGAACATCTTGGAGTATCTGCTTGATAACAACTTCAGAAGAAGTCCAGGAGCGTTCGTCATTGCTGGCAGTTGGTGTGTTCTGTCGTCTCCTGCCGCGTACCACCAGATTGACGAAGTTTACATCGTCCGACTCAGCAAAATTGTCGTAGACATCCGAACCGGCGAATATCACATGCTCGGACTTAATTAGTTCGTTCTTTATAAGAATCTCATATAGTCGATTCGGCATGGGGGTTAGCAGATATTTGCCCCTGTAGTGTTTGGCATAGCGCCAATATACTGCATATATCAAATATCCGGGGAAGAAATACCAGGGCCAACGTGGTCTAAGCAATTGAACAGTTGCATTATATGCCTCAACGAGCTCCTGCATGCGTCCTGTGTAGCTATATCGTGGACTTTCCTGGATTTCACCGTTTACGTCCCCATTATTATCAAAGGATTTGCACTTGGTGACATTTTTTTTCTGTGAAGACCAATGAACATACACAAAGAATTACATACAGGTCTGTTTGGGAACACACATACATATAGCTACTCGATAAGCATGAATATATCAGCTTTTATAAACCTACCGCAACAAAATCAACATCGCTCATGGTTCGGACACAAAATACAAAGGTTACTTGTGGAGAGGCAAAGTCTAAGAGCGGGGGATGGGGTCATAGGCACATGAAGACACAAAAGTTATTCTGAAACAAGCTGTTATCAATACTATATTGAGTTAATATATACGATACATTTCAATATTTTTAGTTTCAAAAACGTTTCGATTACGTACCTTTTTCACTATCACTCTTTTCTTCATGACTTCGTTGTGGCCTTTACTTTTGTTTCTTTTTAAAGCTGAGTGTTAAAGATTTTCGCTTTTAGTAACCGAATTTCCACTTGCATGAATTTTTTCTTTATAAAATTTAAGTTATGCAGCGAGATATAAATATATTTCACTGTAGCGTATCGTTGAAACTTTAAGTGTTGAGAAATGGTATTGATTACTAGTGCCGCCTAATTCATGCCGTATCGATAACGTTTTCGATATATTCCTGCAACCGGCTTTTTTATTAATTCCATATTTTTAATGACTTTAAGCAACTAAACATTTAATCATATTTCCAATTTAAATTCAAGAGTCTACAAGAGTTCTTAATATCTAAAAACATTTACAAAACGATAAATAAAGATTTTATTGATAATTCAAACCTTATTGATTGGCAATAATCGATAAATATTAATATCGTCCCTGGGAAAATATGTAATTATGAATATCGATAGTACCAAACAAAAAAAATTTAGAAAAATATACATATGTTAATTGTTTTAAAATGAGTGTGGAATTAGGAAAAATAAATGGAGGCAATGAAAATGAGAATCAAGCACAGAGCCCCTCACAGGGCAAGCGTGAGTTACTGTGCCTGCTGAAGCTGCTACGCAAATATCAATTAAAGGGCACCGAGGAGCTACTCTGCCAAGAGGCGAACGTGAACAGTGCAGATCTCGCGAGTGTCTGTGACAATGATGTAAAGGCAGTGCTTAATGCCGCATTAACGTTGGCCGAAGACGAACATGGTACACGAAAGGTGCAAGCGTCGGCTTCCAACGAAGCGAAGGCGGTGACGGAGGCGAATGCGGCCGAGGCGCTGGCCAAGTTCATCGGCGACGACTCGTTCGATGCGCAACAGTACGAACAGGCATACGAGGACTTGCGCGCGTTTGTGGAAGACTCTTTGGACATATACAAGCACGAGCTGTCAATGGTTCTTTATCCGATTCTTGTACAGATTTACTTTAAAATAATTGCAAGTGGCCAAGTGGACAAAGCGCGCGGCTTCATCGAAAAATACAAATCAGATCTCGATGGATACTACATTGAACCACTATTTAACTTGCTGCTAATGTCCAAGCCAGAGGAGCTGCTCGATAACGATCTTGTGACTGCCATGGAGACGGACAAATTCGTGATACGCATGTCCAGGGACGCACACTCGCTCTTCAAGCGTCACATCCAGGATCGCAGGCAAGAGGTCGTGGCAGATATTGTTGCAAAATATCTGCACTTCGACACTTACGAGGGCATGGCACGCAACAAGTTGCAGTGCGTGGCAACTGCAGGCTCTCACATCGGTGACGCCAAGCGGCAGGACAACAAAATCCGTGTATATTACGGTCTTCTCAAAGAGGTTGACTTTCAGACGCTAACGACGCCAGCTCCGGCACCTGAAGAAGAGGACGATGACCCAGACGCCCCCGATAGACCCAAGAAAAAGAAGCCCAAAAAGGATCCATTACTTTCAAAGAAATCCAAATCGGATCCCAATGCACCAGCCATTGATCGCATCCCATTGCCGGAGCTTAAGGATGCGGATAAATTGCTAAAGCTAAAGGCGCTTCGGGAGGCCAGCAAACGTCTTCCACTAAACAAAGATCAGTTGCCCTCGGCGGTATTCTATACAATACTCAATTCCATGCAGGGTGTGACATGTGCCGAAATATCGGATGACTCGACAATGCTGGCGTGCGGTTTTGGTGATTCTACGGTGCGTATTTGGTCGTTAACGCCAGCGAAGCTTCGGGCACTCAAAGATGCCGATGCATTGCGTGAACTGGACAAGGAATCGGCGGACATAAATGCGCGCATGCTAGACGATCGAAGCGGCGAAGTAACACGCACCTTTCTTGGCCACACAGGTCCCGTCTACCGTTGTGCCTTTGCGCCCGAGATGAATCTGCTGCTCTCCTGCTCCGAGGACAGTACCATCCGCCTATGGTCGCTGCTCACGTGGTCCTGCGTTGTGACCTATCGTGGTCATGTTTACCCCGTGTGGGATGTGCGTTTTGCCCCGCATGGCTATTACTTCGTCTCTTGCTCCTACGACAAGACCGCACGCCTGTGGGCCACCGATTCTAACCAGGCACTGCGTGTGTTTGTCGGACACCTGTCGGACGTCGATTGCGTACAGTTCCATCCGAATTCCAATTATGTGGCAACCGGCTCTAGTGATCGCACTGTGCGCCTGTGGGACGCACTTACCGGACAATCGGTTCGCCTCATGACCGGCCACAAAGGCACTGTCAGTTCGTTGGCATTCTCTGCCTGCGGGCGCTACTTGGCTTCCGGTTCTGTGGATCACAATATCATTGTGTGGGATCTATCAAATGGTTCCCTAGTGACCACTCTGCTGCGGCACACCAGCACCGTCTCCACTATTACCTTCAGTCGCGATGGCACCCTTCTGGCGGCCGCTGGACTCGATAACAATCTTACGCTCTGGGACTTCCACAAGCTATCGGATGATTATCTAAGCAATCACATAACAGTTTCAAATCATCAGGACGAGAACGATGAGGATGTCTATCTGCTGCGCACTTTTCCCAGCAAGAATTCACCTTTTATAGCACTTCACTTCACGCGTCGCAATCTTCTTATGTGTGTAGGCCTGTTTAAGAGTTAAACGGGCTGATTTATCCGGGATATTCCTCATTTTTTATAACTGGAGCAATTAAATTTTACCTAGATAATAAGCTAAAAAGTTAAACCGAAAGTGTTGCAAATAAATGTCGACATTATTTTACCAGAAAATTATATTTTATTTTATATACATAATCTTTATACGTAAATACAAGTTAGGAATCATCTAATCAACTACTCAGCATCGGCATCGGTAATGCCAAAGGTGCGACGCACTGCCTCAAAGTTCTTGATGTTGAAGACGGCACAGCGGGGAGGCTTCTCACCGCCAAAGGCCAGCGTATAAGGATCGTCTGGGCACTGGCGCATGCATTGTAGGCGACCCATATTGAAGTCATGCTCGTAGACATGCTTTGGCTCCGTGGAGTTAAAGTTCCAGATCTTGAGAGCACCTTCGGTGGAGGTTGAGGTCAGTAGATTGGGCATAAGCTTGTTAAAGCAAACTCCAGAGATTTCCTCGTTATGCGCCTTGACAGACCACAGCAGATGGTTGGGACGGCGCCTGTCGGCGTAGTGCAGGCTACCGTCGTTGCTGCCAATGATGAAGTAGTTGGTCTCCGTGGGGTGCCACAGCACTTTCTCCACCTCTCCGCCTGTAATCTGCCACTTAACGAACGATGAGTTGACGTTGTCGGCATTGCGACAATCAAAAAGACGCACGTATCCGTCGGCAGAGCCCGCCAGAATGGACTGTGCGTCTTCGGGATGGAATTCAATGGATTGTACTTTCTCCTCAAAGGCCGTTATCGTTGTGTGCGGCTGTCCCTCGTCCATGTCCCAAAGAATGAGGGTCTGATCCACTGAACCACTCGCCAGAATGTGTTCAAACTGTGAATTCCATGACAAGTCCAGGACAGCATCCTTGTGACCATACTGTGCCTTCTGCTGCTTACGACTGCCCTTTGAGCCGAGTTTGAATGTTGGCTCAATGGAGTCCTGTATATCCAGATCCCAGATCGTGATGATGGGATCCATGCAACCAATGGCACACATGTTGCCGGGCTTATCGCTGCCTGCATCGTGATTCATCCACTCGATGCAGAGAGGGAAACTGGGCAGCAGGAAGTCATGGTGTGTGTAAAGCGCCTCCTCCTCCTGATTAAATACCCAGACCTCCATGCTAGCCGCATCATCCTGTACGCGTCCCACAAGCACCAAATTATCGCTCGGCTTGATTACCTCATCTTCTGCCTCAGAATCTTCATCTTCATCAGGCACCTGTTGGTCAGCGTCTACAATGTTAGCCAAGTTGGTGACCGTAGAGTTCTCCTCGTTCTCGTAATTGTCGAAATTGAACTCGTCCTGAGGATTGTGATTCTCGTTGTCTACAGTAGGAGGTGCCCCCTCGTTGTCCACATCCATCGTATCATCCTCCCCGTCACCATCTTCATCGTCTGACTCCTCATCGTCCTCCAGCGTGTTCTTTGTTTCGCTAATGATCCGCGCAAGCTCTGCTTGTGTCAAAACTATTTTCTCGGGCCGTTCCACGGTGACACCGCGGGGTACAAAGCATAGTGCCGGCACAAAATCTATGCTTGGCTCTGGTGGGACTTCCTCGGCCTCTGTCATCTTATAAAAGTAAATAAATTAGAGTACACTAAAGAAATGGTCGAAGTCAAACACGTGCGTAAGGAATACAAAAATGGAACTAATTTATACCGCAAAAGTGTGACCATCAAAAGAAAATGCAAAAATACTCATGTTAATAACAGTAGGTTAAATAAAATGTTAACAGAAACATAGAACAGCGACAGGGAAATGTTTATCTTGATTAACAGAAACATAGAATTGACGAGCTCTAAATTGAAAAAGTACCGAGAAATATCGTCAGGGCCTTGTTGGACTCTGCACTTTTGTTGAGATATCCGCTCATGATCCACTTTTCTAGTGCATAAAGAATTCAAATAAGATAATTGATCGAATCCACTTTTTATTTAAAACAACCGTTACATTTAATTTACGTTCCTCGATAGGTGGTGTAACCGTACGGACTGAGCAGAAGTGGAATGTGGTAGTTTTGGTTATCACTGCAATCCACAATGATATCCACAGCCGGATAGAAGGTTTTCACATTTTTCTCCGCAAAATAGACGCCGACATGGAAGGTTAGCTTGTAGACACCTATCGGAAATTCAGCGTTGTCCAGCAACTGACAGCGTCCATCGGAATTGGTTTCACCAGGACGAACTGCGATCCACTCTTGGAATTCGTTCAAACGGTACACAGTCACTTTCACGTTCGCAGCCGCCTTTCCATTGGAAGTGTCCAGCACATGAGTTGATAGCTTACGTGTGCTCATTGTGATGAATAAAATAATCTAATGACAAGTAGAGAAGTGCTATGCGATCTTTATATGCACTTATCTTAGCTGTGGATCCCGAGTGTTTACATTGTATTTCGTTTTTGATAAACAGATGATAAGGTGTGAAAGGTTTAGATATGCACGTTGTTCTTAGCATTAAAGATTCATTTTGATCCAGAAACATGCGGAAAGATGTTTTACCTTTTAAAAGTTAGGGATCCTTAATAAATACCTTATTATTAATTTCTTAATTTCTTCGACAGTTGTTTCCTTATTTTATTACCACAGATTGGGAAATTGTTGTGATCGTTAACACAATGCTGTTAACTTGACCTTAACATAATGCACTTAAAGTACGATTCTTACTGTTGCTTAACAGAACACATTTCTCTGGTAAATTGTTCAAAAAAGGTATACCTTAAAAATACCTTTACAATTCAGTATTTTTTCCGGCTTGGTATATTTTGTTATTATCGGCGCGGTCACGCTGGTTGTGACAGTTTTTTTTTTGTTATTGTTCAATTTGTTATTGGAGCGGTCGGGTCGGTTGGTCTCGCGTCGGAAAACCGTGCAACGTCTTTGAAATTGAATTCGAAGTTTGTGCTTGACTCGAGTTACCAAAGTATTGAATAGTTGTGAATGTAAAAATATTGCAGTAATTGTATTCATAATATTGTAGTATTGATAGATTTTGGGTCTATCAATAATTTACGATGTACATACATAGTGCGCGTTGCCGGCAACAAAACATGCATAAACAAGCATAGATAAATACTTGTGTATGTATGTAAATATTTAAAAATATATAAAATTAAAATACCCTATGGGGACAAAAATACCAACAACAACAACAAACAGCATCCACGATCAATTAGTTTATGAATCATGCTTAGATTGTTATTCAAAGTGCACCTAGTAGAAGCAACAGTTGTTTGCGCTGCAAACACAGTGGGATAAATTCCAATAAAAATAAGGAAAATACGTATACGAAATACGCGTTTCTTTTCAAAGTGAATTAGAATACAAATTTGTATTATTGGAAAGTACAAACTTCTTTGTTTGTATGTTACAACAAACTCGAATGTTTATCTGCCTGTGTGTGTACACCACACATACAAACATACATGCACACACACATAGAGAGCCACTCGAGCGCGAGTCTGAACTGGCCGAGCAGAAGCAGAAGCATCGAAGTTACCACCAACTCCAATCCCCAACAAATCTTAAACCAGTTTTAAGATACATATTCTTGTTGTGTGTGCCAGTGTGTGTGTGTGTATGTGTGTATATGACTGTGTCCATGTTTTATTTCGCATTTATTTCGTTTGTGTGTTTGGAGATTTTGCTGCCTCTGTAGCTTTGGAGCTCAGCTCGTAGCTCTGTGTGCGTGTGTCTGTGTGTTTGTGTGTATGTGCTACGGATACCCTTTGGCTGTTGTTTCTCTCGTTTCCCTCGGCTTAAACTAATCGCGTGATGATTTTCGTTACTTGCATCCAGCTAGTGTGTTGCCCCGTCGCAGCTCTCCGCCTACGATTTAGATTGAGACAACACAACCAAAACAAGCGCAGCTTTTGACCCGTACCCAACAACAACAACAACAACAACAAAAACAACTAAAACACAAACTGGCCGCGGTTTCTTACATTTCTTCGTCTACTAGGATTAAAAGAGTTAAAAAGGTAACTACAAATATAAAGAAAGTAATTTAATAGATAAGAAAAAAATCACTTTATAAAACGTTAATTAATAGTGCAAAAGCTTGCGCAAATATATGTATGTATATAATACATATTTCTGGTAATTGACTCATGGATGCAGCTCTCTGATCTGCTGTAATTATATGCCCGATTCATTGCCACATCGAAATTGTCAACCACGTAACGTTGCCCCTCAATGATTACCAAATAAATGAAATTTCGCACAATTTTGTTTATTCAATCAACGATAAAAAAAACGCAATCAGAAAGTGCTAACGGTCTCAATGATCAGCAGAGTGCGGCAGAGTGGGAGAGAGAGCGAGAGAGAAACACATGTTTAATTGATTGATATGATCGATCGACAAACAAAAGCTACTCTGTTGCCCTATGGTCAAAAAAGCTAACTGTTTATACATTAATTGGAAATTTTCAATATGCTGACGGCGTCGAAATCGTTGCGGCTATCATTTCCATGTGGATCTCTTTTAGTTTTCTTTTCTTTCTTTTTTTGCATAACTGAAGAGTGAAGACTCTGAAGACTCTGCAAGACACATCGCAGCTGTCGCTTCGTTTCTTTTAAGCCGATCATTAAGAGCTATGGGCAAATTAGAAACTAGTCTCCACTTATCGACAGCGCATAGCGCAACTGTCGAGTCTTGAAGAGAGAAGACACTGAAGATGGCATCCTAAAAACTGGATATAGTCAGAAACAGGAAATAATACGTGCAGGCTTCCCCTTTTGAGTTGTCATTCATTTGTTATCGTTTTTATAGTACCTCATGGGGGTATGGGATAAATTCTGTGCGAGGTTTTTGTATCAAAGAAATTGCGAATATTTTGTGCAACCCTAATGCAACCTGGATGGACAGCACGTAATACGAGACATGCTGCTGAACAAATCGTCCGACGGAACTGGGAGTGCCACCGAGGACATGTGCAATGCGCGCGGCAAGTGTTTGCCCACCCTGGGGGAGGGGGGAACAGAGCTACATGCATGAGGGGAAAACAACAATACAGTGTGTCGGCACATTGCACCTTAAGTATCCCACGAATATATGTTGTTTCACTCTGTCTTCCTGTTCGATCAGCTTGGTTTGCCACAATGCGGGACATCTGTGCAAACAGAGCGAACCCAGGAACACACATACGGCACCAGCAGCACCATATCCTAAGAATGTGCTCCGCCCTATGTAAACAAGGAGCGGCGACAACAAACAAATTACGGGGTACTTGCTAAAGAGCTCTGCAATATGATACAAACTCGTTAATTAGTTAAACCATATTATAGAGTATTTTTCTCTATCATTTAATAGATATTACAAACACTTAAAAAACTCTATAAACAAATACTTACAATTCTCCGGGTGTAAAGTTAATATATCCACAGTATGAATCACTATTTCTTAAGGCAAATTGAACTTACCCAATTAGAACTTACAAAATCTTTTCTTCTAACCGGAAATTAAGAACTCTTACAGAATCAGAGAGCACATAAACTGAGGCATAATAATTGTGTAAAGTGCATTCCTATGTCTACACACATACGCACACACACACACACACACGCACTTACACATGCATATCATCCAAGTTTGGTGTGGATATTTTTAAAAATTCTTCGGCTTTGCTGTGAATACTTTGGAGACTACAAACCTAAATATAAACACTCCTACTTGGCTAAAGTGCCTGTAAGTGAGTGTGTAAGTGTGTGTGTAGATGTTGCGGCAGGTAGCGTGACTAAGGCGCTCGCTATGCTGAAGTGAGTTTCAAATTTGAAACAAATTTCAATTTTTCTTTAGAAGATGTTTTCATTGCCTGGCTGACTCGTTGGCTGGGGGGGCTCGCTACCTACCTACCTGGGTGCCTGCCTAACTGCCTGCGCTTTGCTGCGGCAAGTGAAGCAAGTCCGAAATGCAGACATTATTGTTTTAGTTTTTGTTTTTGTTTTTTTTTTTTCGCCATTACTCACATATGTGGCGCAAAATTCAAACTCTGAAAACAATTGGAAAGGCATCCGAGATGCTTCTGTGCGAAGCTGCGGGCGTTGATGCAGTGGGGGCGGGGCGGGCAGGGGCTAGCAGCTGAAGCACACACATAAGGCCAACTCAGTCGCGCACTAAATCCCAATTGTAACGCAACCGTTAATCGCATCACAGCGAGAAAGAGAGCGAGAGGGAGAGAGAGAAATACTAAAAAAAAAAATGTTTTAGTGCCCATTTCGGTTCGCGTATTCGCTTATGATTAGTAACTAACTAACTAGTTTAGTAGCATAGCTGAAATTCAAGAGAATGCTTGGCCAGAAGCAAATAACAATGGTAAGAGTAATTTACGAGGACTACGTACAACTATTAAAGTGTGCAAGAGTGTAGGAAAGTGGAGTAGGATTTGAATTGTGTAAAAGTTATCATTAAAGATTATATTCGGCATATGATTTGGCTAATGGATTCAAGGTTTGTTCATATTAATCAAGAAAGAAATCCCAATCAAATCAAATAAATTTCTTGTCATGAAAATATTCGATTCATAAATAATATGCCTTATTTATTCACTATAACTCACTTCACTTCGCAAACCCATTTGCCATTTTGTGCGTGTGAATACATTGTGTGAATGTTTTTCCAATTCATATGCACAATATAAGCTGCACTTGCTATGGGTATAAATTGATTCAAATTCACACACACACACACACACACACCATTCACAATTTGATCGAGTTGCATGCGCAGGCAATACGAATCAATTGCCACATTGACACACATACAAATGGTAAATAGTACCTTGTGTGTTTGGGTGCGTGTGTGTGTGTTTATGCTCGCACTTGTAGAGCAATATTTGTAGGCTCCAAAGTACCTACTAGTACTAGGTACTCGCTCTTTATGCCACAATGACGATGACGAGCCATAAAAGACCTTCACGGTAGAAAACAAAAGCAGAGCCAGAAGACAAGCGACAGACAGACAGACAAACAAATAGACGGACAGACGATCAGACGGACAGACAGAGAGACAACGTTGATGACGACGCGACGACAATGGAAACAAAAAAACACTTCCACACAAAAAGCAGAAGAAGAAGAAGAAGACAAGAAACACAGGCCCTAGAGCAGAGGTGGACGCCAGGCAGTGGGGGCGCGAGGGGGCGTGGCACTTCAATTGCTCGTGCTGTGCATGTTAAATAATACAAAAATAAACGAGAACGCACCGAATATGAAGGTAAAAAACCAACGTAAGTTGTAATTTCATTTGCAATTGACAGTCGCACTTAAAGAATCCCAGAAAAGGGGTGAGTGGGGTGGGGGGTGAGTGTGGGTTCTACCGAGCCTTGCATATCAAGTGTTCTGTTTCAGCTTGCCACCTGTTCAGCTGTAGTGGGCGTGTGGGACAAACATACATATGTATTGTATATATCGTTGGGGTTATGTTTACAGTTCGATTCGAAACTGTTTACATTTTTTTTGACTCATTGTCTTGGCTTTCCCCACGTGAAGACATCTATAACGCCCCGAATTACTGCTTCGGTTTTCAATTCAAACTCTGGGTTAGCCTTAAAATTGGGTCAAACATCGTGAAGTGGCGCTTTGCGGCATTAGCCCCATAATCTTTGCCCGCAGACAAGACCTAGACCTCCTCCCGCTGTCACAGGGCCATCAATGTCGAACTCTCAGTGTCCGGCTCGACTTCGGCTCTACGCTTTGTTACTCTAAACTCATTTTCATTGCGGATAATTTCACCTTTCGCGATGGCGATTTAGCGCTAATGTTGCGCATGTTTTGCGGCTCGTCTTTATGGCTTTCTTTTAGCAGCATTTTTGCTTTATTAGCGTTACCTCTTTTTGGCACAACGTAATTATACTCGCTCGATTTCTGCCACATAAACCTGGTAGTACACAGTACTCTCTCCCCCACACCGATGAAAGGAATACCATATACGGGTATTTCGCTATTGTCAAGTTGAGAACGGGAAACTGGAATGAGATTAAAAACGGGTTGGCTAGAGGTAATTAAGCGGAGCATACGTAATGCCCGGCTAGACGCCTTTCGGAATACTTGCTGAGCCACACCCATGTTGTGGGTTCTCTGGCAGTGCACACCCGGTAAGAATTCAATTGGTGACTTTCACGATCCTCATGATTTTCACGCTTGATTGGGAGGGACTTATGTAATTGCGATCACTGATTAAGCCGATTGATTAACGATCACACACAAGTGTCTAAGTTCAATGAATAGAATTAGCAAATTTATTTGTATTCTCTTGCATTCGTGACTGTATTCGTATTCGTATTCGAATTTTGTATTCGTATTCGAATTTGATTATCAGCACATTTAATTCGCCATAGCCATCGCATGCGCGCGAATTGCTCAAGCGTTGAACTATTTGTGCAATGTTTCGCATTTTTCAATTGTGTTTTTTGCTACGGGGTGTTTTTTGATACCCTGTAAACTGAAACTTAATTGAGTTAAGGGTATGCTTGACTTGAATAAACGTATTATAGCAGTTAAATAAAGTCATTTTTTCATTGTGGGTCTCTAGCCTGCAATTTTGCTTATTTCAAATGGGGTTTGTTTGACTAGAGCTTAAGAACAAAGTAGTTGTATTATAACTGTCAGATACAATTCAAAAAATTTTTAGAAAATTTCTTTGTATACCTAAACGAAATTGAACAAAAATTAGGTAAGTTTTAGCTTACGCACTACTTAAAATCGAAGTGACTCAAGTTAGATTAGCTTGCAAATGCGTTAAGATGTTTAAAGCTGTATACAGTTGTTTACATGGCCAGCTTGTTTATAGGGTATACCTCCGCGATCTCGCGATCAGTTTATTGTTCCCTTCTTTATTGTCGTCGTCGTCGCTGAACGCGTGAAAGGGCTTTGCCTTGTCGCCTGTCGATGTCGATGCTATTGTAGGGTAAACAAATGATCGCGTTTCGGTTTCTGTTGCTGTCCTTGGGGCTGCACTGAATCACGCTGACGCACCATGGAATGGCGCAGTGCAATGTCGTAAAATTTGTCAGGCATTAAGAGGTAACAAAACTGTGTTAAAATTTCATAATACATATAGAAATATATTTCATATGAACCGGTTTTAATTAAGTGATCGAGAAAAGATCATGCACAGCTCACAATGTGATCATCTCTGAAGAAAGTACTTATGTTTGTATGTATTCAACGTTCTCTTCCGCCTCCGGGCAGCCAATAAATCTTGCGATGAGTCGACATAGAAGACAATGAATATGTGAAGAACTATCATATCTCTCTTTCCCTCGCAGCAATCAGAGCAAAAACTATAACATAAATGTTCCATAAATGAAAAGAATACAAATTAAAGCAACTGTTAATGCGATCGACAAGCAAGAGGAAGTGGGGAGTGAAACGGAGTGGAAGAGAATGAAGATATAAAGTGGAATACGAAACAGACATAAAAACAAAAACCGAGTCGAGTCGAGTAGAAATGTGGAATCTGTTCACTGTAGACTGATCTTTGGCACTGCGCAAGACGCCGCTTTATCGAACAAGTTGAACAATTTCTATTTATGCCGATCTCGGGACCCCCACTGTAGAATGTGTGGTTGTTGTAGCCTCTGTGCGGTCGGTGCGGTGCGGTGCGGTGCGGTACGGTCTCCGGTTCGGGTTCAGTTCGGTGCGGTCGAGGTTGAGTTCGGGAAGGGGGAAAGCAAAGACAATAAGAGCAGCAACAACAACAAACGGCTTTTTAACTCTACGACCCGAGATTCAAGATATTCCTCAGCATGGTCTTATTTTTACTTATGAAAATCAGCAGAGAAAGAGACACAGATACATATTGTACATAGACCGAGAGTTACATATACCCTATACAAGAATTTAATGCCGCTGGCTGTAGCTCACGTAGTAAATGAAGTCGGTATTGTAAACGACTTTCAATCGCACAGAAAACACAAAATCTGATCAACGAGTTACTTGTGAATCACTGAGAGAGAAAATTAACTACAGTTTGAAGATATACATACATAATGTAGATTCAGGTTTAGATAGCTCCTAACTTATTCAAACACTCTGTACAGACCTCACAAAATGTTTACATGCCAAAGTTGAGAACGTATGCAAAATTCCATTTGCGATACACCCAAATCGCGAATACATATGTATATAATTTGCATATTACTGAAACTCAGGTATTAAGCAAGATTTACGCACAGAGTATTAAATAACCATGCGGTAGGTTAGGTAGGTAGTTAGCCGGAATGCTTTGTGCTCTCTGTGCAAATGGGCAACTTTTAATGGCAAACATTGTAAAGTTGGTCTTAAACATGCTCGTATGATGTTGTCTGTGTATATGTGTGTGTGTGTGTGTGTGTTGGTCTAGTTTTACCCCAGGGGCGACACATTTGCCGCTTCTTTCGTTGGGCCTCGCGTTAACTTGCTCGTTGTGGTCTCGTGGTTTTTGGTTTTACTTCTCCCCAAACACATCTAAAACTCGTAGAGCCTCACAGTCTGAACATTCCACTTGCGAGCTGTGGCATTGGGGTTTCGCATTACGAGCAATCTCTATATAATATGCTAACCAACCGTTGAGTCTTGAATATACCCAGCATAGTAAACTAAATAATGATTAATCACATATTACTTGTGATTAATCACATTATAAGTTTCTTGGGTTCCTTGAGGTTTGCAAAGCTATGCTTAATACAATCTATTTAATCCAATTCCAATTACTTAATTTCCCTGCACATTTCTTTGTCTCACCTTGTATACCAACATAGAAGACACATTGAGAGAAAACTATTCGAAAACGATTCAAAACTCATACGAAATTCACTTAATTTCGATTTTAGAAAAAAAAAACAGAAACCACAACAATAAATAAAAACAACAGTTGTGGCACATAAAATTAATAATCAATGCGCGATAAAAGCGTCCCAAAAACTTGTTTAGAACGAGCAGAGAGAAGAAGAAACGATCGTTCGATCGGGTACTCACAATAATTTATTCATGTATTCGTTTAGACACATTGTTCGGGCGGCTGCTTAAAACAAACTTTTACTTTTTTCCTATTATTGTTGTGTCCATTGTGTGTGTGTGAGTGTATGTGTGTGTGTGTTTTGAAAGAAATCGTTCGTATTGCAATTAATCTTGAGGCATATTCGAGCAACCAATTAGATAACCATATACAAGAGCTAGCGAGTCCCCCCAAACTTCTCCCTCTCTTTCTCTCTGCATTTCCTACTTTGCCGTGTGTGGGCAGCGCGCAGTGAAAGTTTTCCAGCTCGTTCTATTCCATTGGGTCTCTTTCTTGGAATGATCGCGATTTGCATATCTTATGGGCTGAGGCAAAAAGCAGCTGCAGTCTCCCCCCCTGGTTGCAGTCTCGAGCGTGCGTAGAAATCGGAGCAAGTGACTCGAGTGACACTTTATGTTGACCTCTCTTAATCGGAGTATATTTTCCGGTTTAATTTTCATTTATTTTGTTAGTAATATAAAGAAATGCATGAAAAATATAAACTATCTAATTGCAGCTTTAGATAATTTTGATATTTCTAATTAAAATAATTTCGAGCGCCCTCGCTGGCTTAGGTCAGGGGGTGGCCTGACACGCGGCAGATATTGACATTTTTGCGGTCGCCATTCTTATGCAAAGCAGTTGGCAACACGCACGCCAAATAATAATGGGCCAGACTTTCAATAGAGTTGGCCTACACCTCCCCCTCCCCCGCCCATGATATGCGATATGGATGTGAATATGCAAATGTGCGAAAGTGCCTGCGGTGGTCTGAGCCCTTGGCAAGGCTACGAATACCGCCCAAGCCTTTAAAACAGGGTTATTTGCCTGCTGCGGGCTTGGCTCTGTTTGCGGGTGCTTGAAAAGTTGCAGTAGGTGGGGATGCGGGAGTGGGGTGCTAGAGATTTCCGGTGTCAGCCTTACGTAATGCAAGCGAATCGCACTTTGCTTGGAACACTTTGGCATTTGAAATGTAGATGAAACATATTGTATTTAATAGGCCTCTTTTAAGAGATTTGAAACTGAGTTGCTTAGGAACAATATAACGTATATTTTTTAAGGAAATTTTTTATATAAATTATGCAGTATATATTCTTGATAAAAAGTTATTACTTTAATCAAAAATATTTTTAACAAATTGAAATTTTAATATATTTTCTGTATTCTTTTTCAGTTCCAATGATAGAATAATGTAAAGGCAAAACAATCGCATAGCTACTGTGTTTAAAAAGGCGTTGATCACGTCACATCTCTTGGATAAAGAAAACATCACAAAATCAGGTAAATATATATAAGATCGTAGCCAATATAAAACATAGCCCATATAGAATACATAGAGTAAGCTAACAGTTGAAAAATTCCATCCATTTCTTGTTCTTGGTATCGTGGCGCATATTTCACACATCTTTCCATATAAAGATATGTTGTATATATATGGTATTTTTCCTTGAGTGTAATATAATCATATAAACATATTTTACTTACTCATTAGAGCAGACAGATACCAAGTGTAATGTGAGATTTGAGCACACATATGTACATAAATACTTGTATCCATAGCTACTGCTGCTGCCTGCTTGGTAATTCTTAAACGAATAATGAATACTAAAACGAATACTTATTCATGATATATACATACATAGTACATATCTCTGGGCTATGTACTTATGCGCGTTTCCTCTGGAGAGATTAAAATGTTATTATTGTTTGGCTCTCGGGAAATCGCTCGAGTTATCGACCTCCTCCCAAGTAATATGCTACCCCTATCGGAAAATCCGTTGCTTTCTTTCCTTCTAGGGCATACACACACACACACACACACACTTACAAATGTTTCTAACTTTTTCTCGTTTACCTTATTTGGGTATTCGTCGATTCGGTGGGGTCACCGCTGCCAGATGGCAGCGAGATAACGCGTTGACTAGGTCAGTATGTGTATGTCTTAACTTTCGGTTCAGTTTCGCAAGGACTCCGCTCGACGTCTGCGCAGTAAGTGAGAGTGAGAGAGTGTGAGTGAGAGTGAGAGCGAGAGAGGGCTTGGCAACAAGAGCACTTGAAAATGGGGGCACAACTTGCAAAGAAATTTAATTAAAAAGTTTCCTTTTTTCTTAGCAATTAGTAGGGCTTTTTTTCGCATCCTTAAGCTGTTTCACTTCTGTTTAAAAATCTATTTTAATTTTCTGTTTTGTTTTGCTTGGCAACATGTTGCCACGCGATGCTGCAGCTGCCTCTTTCTCTCTGCCGCCCACGCGCGAGAGCGTTCGCGCTCCTTGACCTTGGGCACATATGAAAATGTTGCTGCGGCTTTGCTTGTGTCATGCCAAGTGTGTGTGTGTGTGTGTGAGTTTTGCAACATGTCCATGGATGCTTGTGTGTATCTGAAACTGAAGCTGCTCCACGAGAAGTTGAGAAAAAAACGCATTTCAGTCTCGCATCTCGTCGGGGCAGCCACAAGTTGCACAAGTTCTTCGGCCGCCGCGAGTGACCGCACTGAGTGTTAAGCCGCCCCAATTGAAATCATAAGTATTTAATGCCCATTCAGGCATACATATATAGTTAATATTAAACACATACACACACACACACACGTACATGTGCATACTAATGAAATGGCGCACACGCGACTGCGGTCCCCCGCCAAGTTAAATACCGTCGGGGCACATTCCGCAAGCGGGTAGGTACCACATGGCATAAAGTACATACTATATAACATATATACTATGTATGTATGTTGTGCATATATAGAGTACTCTGGGAACAGTCTGTTAATGGCGCGCGCTCCCAGATGCTCCCGGCCACAGAGTGACGCAGTCATTCGAAAAATAAACAAGCAAATCATTAGCATCAGCTACATCATTTTTCGGGGCCAAGAATCTCTGAATCAGCATCAGCCGGCGCAGCCCACGTCGATGTTGATGCTGCGTCAGCGGCGCCAGACTTTATCAGCATTTGCCCTTTTTTAGTTCTTCTTGTTTGTTTATTGATTTTGGTGTGTGTTTCATAAAATATGTGACAAATTGTATGGAAACTGAAATTTTTCCCTTATCAAATCGAAAGAAATATTTCAATATGCCAAGAAATACGGGCAATTAAGCAGTTCAATTTAAAGAAATATTTATTATATCTAAATTACTTTATTATGCAAAAGTAGAGTATTTTCGAATATTGAAATATATCAAACTTATTACACAAAGAAGCTGCATGAGATCATTCCAAAAGATCAATTTAAATATATCAAACTTATTTGGCAAAGAGGTCAAGATCCCGAAAATTGCACAAATGACCCCAAAATAATATTTTTATAAGCTTCTCTGACTTGTCAATTGCATATTTCATTTTCGACCTTGTCCGACAAATTTACTGCCCCATTGTACACTTTGATAATAACTGTCCAATAACAACGAAAAAATCCCGACACGCGTCAAATCCGTAAGTCATTAAAATTAATGGCCCCGTATAGAGGTAGGTCGGCTTATGACAGTGTCACTAGTTTTTAAGGTCTTCAGCTTCCAGCTTCGCAGATCCGTACGAATCACGACGATGAGCATGCAGTTTTCTTTTGACTTCGCTTTTCCTCAGCTGCTTTCCGGTCAGGGGCGCACTTTCCTTTTCAATGCGAGCGTTTTCTGCGCATTATGCCATTTTGCAATGACGTTAGTTTGTCTATCTCTCTCTCTCTTTGTCAGCTGTCTCTGTCTCTTGCGCTGTCATTGAGCTTAGGTTTTGTGTAATTGCAACAAGTGTTTGGCTCTGCTGCCTTGAGAACTTTTTGCCGCGTTGCATACGATTTGCGGCAAACCAAGGCGACAAGGTGTAAGGTAAACCCGGGTCACAGCAGCAGCAGCTCCATGGGTAGCTTCCTTCTGGCCCAGGCTGGGGGCTCATTGTCTGCCCCCAGAGCAAGACTGGGAGGTTGTTTTATTGTTGTTGCTGCTGCTGTAGTTGTTGTTTTTGTTTTAGTTGCTGGCCCCGGCACATTGTTTGCCCCGGCACATCATAATTATGTTGGCAAATTTGAGTAATGAGCGAGTGCAATTACCGCGTAAGCTCGTAAGCAGCAACAGCAATACATAGACAACTTACTAAGTAATGCTTGTAGCCAAACATTCGGATGGGGAAATGCGGAGGGGGGCGGGCGCAGGCAGGCAGGGAAGGGGGAGGGGGCTATGCAAATTTCGCATACATATAATTAAAGTTTGTTGCTTGCTCATTTGCGTTGCGTTTCACGGGGTCTTAACTTTGCACACACACACACACACACTCCCACAAATACAAACACTCTCTTGTGTATATATGTACACATGTGCGTAGTGCATCTGTGAAATGCAAATGAAAGCCAAAGTTAATTTGTAAGATTTTCACGTTGCGATACGCAAGTAAACCCACCACACATGAGTCGTTGCGTTGCTCTTTTGCGGTTAGTTAGCGCTAAATGTGGAGATGGAGATGGATTAAGATGGTAATGACCCGCTTGTTGTTGTTGTTGCCGGCTGCTCATTGCATTTCGTGTTGCGCGCACGAAAGTAGGCAACACTTTGTGCACGCCCTGCGGCTGAGTGTTTTGAGTGGGCAGCCGCCTACGCAGTGCAATGAGAGCGGAAACTATTGCCTACTTTTAGGCATGGCGAGAAAAATAGTGTGGATAAGTTAATGTGAATACTTTGAGGGAGATTTCTGCTTAGAAAATGATTAATGAATAATAATTATGTTGCTAATTATAAACTATAATTATAAGATTTTAAATATACATTATTAATAAAAAAAATTAATAGCACAATTTAAATGTCATTCTTTCTCCCATCTTTCTTAATTAAATGAGTCGCTTAATTCCTTATCTCGTTGTTTTCCCCCTTGCAGCATGTCTTCTGGCCTCATGTCGTGTGTGCGGGAGAACTCGCCACCGCTGGAGTTGGATGCGGACTCGGTGGGGCCGCTGTCATTGCCGGCGGGCAACAGTGGCGGCAAATCCCATGGCTTTCAGGGTGCAACCACATCCACGCCCATTGCACGTCCCGTGGGCATCGAGGATAACATCAGCGCAGCAGCGAATGTGGGTAAGTGAGCTGAGTTTAACCATCGATTAGGTGCACGTGAGAGTGAGAGAGTGTATGTATGTGTGACTCATAGTTGTGTCTGCTTATGTAAGTGGCTGCTTGTGTATTATTTACATATGTTTTCGCAAAAAAACGGTCCGCGACTTTCCCGAGCGACTAGCGCGAACAATTGGCACAATGTGCGGCAATTGTTTATACCCTACGGCAGGTAGGCAAACTATGTTTATACCCTACGTGTGTGCGCCTCCCACTAAGTGGCAACATGCAAGAGTATTAGCTGAATGAGCTAACTCCAGCTAGTGTATGTGTGTGTGTGTGTGTGTGTGTGGCGTATGTGCATAATTAGCGGGCTATGTGAATTTTCGTTCGTTTTGTTGCAACTGCCTTGTCTGTCACATAAATCTACAGACAAAGCCCAAAGTACCGTACATCATGCATATGTATAAAACCGATTTAACTATATACAACAAATACATAAATACATAAGCATCGCATTTGTTTACTTTGTTAAATGAAATTGAATTTCACTACAGATTTTCCTATAGCAAAGTAGATTAGTCACAATCGAGGTCAGACCAATAGATTAACCGAAAGCTAACATGAAATTTGGATGATCGCCATATCTGTGTACAGTACAGTGAATAATGTTTATGCAATTACGCGCGTTGTCTGGCAACTTTCTACACGCTGCGAAATTCTTTGTAGCCGCAATTCTATGCGAGCGGTTACCCAATTGTTAGCCCAGGGCCCTTTGTTGTTGTGCGGCGCACCGAAAGGTAGCAACAACAACAACAATACTAACAGAATAAACAAAGCGCCCTCTCTCGACTCTGTTAACTACTAACAGTGCGCTGTTACACAGCGTGAGAGAGGTGGAAGAGCGCGCGCGGGCGCGAGGCAAGAGCTAATCAGTTAGCCGCTAATAAGCCAAACATTTGCCGATCCGCCTAGCCGAGGGTTGCTTCGGCTATTTCGCTTCGTTTCGGCTCGATTCGATTTCAGTTTGCCTATGTTAGTTGCCTTGTTTGTTGTTAGTTTTTTTGTCTACTGTTTCGATTTCGATTTCGGTTTTGACTTCGTCTCCGCGTCGCACTGGCACTCGCACTCGTCTGTGTATTCACTTATTCACCTCATTCATTCTGTGCGCTCCGCTCCACCTGTGCAGGTGAACAATTCGTCGTATCTGGCGCGTGTCGCACACTAATTGCTGCAGTCATAACTAAACTTAGTTAAATTGAAAAACCAAATGTAACATCGCAACGAAACAACAGGAAAAACAAATTGAAATCAATACGAATTCGTTGGCAAATCGATTTGGTTACATGATTTCCGGCTATTTTCGGCTAAAGTGCAAAACAATATTGCTTAATTATTTGTGTGGAAATATTCAAACCGTGAACCACTCGAGTGAAGTGCATATTGGTGTAGTTCATTTAGCCGATACGATCGAAAACAAAAGTGAAACTAAATTAAAACATACAACACAAGTTACGTGGAGTCACCGCAGCAATTTGTACAAATTGTATTTGTAGCAACTTCTAACTCGTCACGTTGATTGTTTACAATACTCGGCAAATATTCCTACCCCCAGAAAAAAAAAACATCTGAATCTATTTTCGTACGATTCTTATTTGAACAGGTACGAAACTTGTTTTTGTTCCCTACATTTTTGTTTAGCTACGAATTCCCCGCATATTTTAGCGGTATTTCCCTTATAAAACATCGATGGCGGGCCATAAACAAATTGAGGCAATGCGATTATTTCGATTATCGAGAAATTTGTATATACACATATTGGATACATACATATATGGATGTGTTCATACGTATTTTGGGGGTATATGTTATATGACTGCACGATGTCTGCGCGTAATTTGAACCCCACTGGGCCCCCTCCTCCCCCACTCCTTTCAGAAAGGAACAAATTTATGACTGTCACGTCTTGAACCCCTTTCGGGGTTAGTTAGCGCTGACAAAACTGTTCATTATCTGGGTCAGACATTATCGAGCAATTAAACTGTTTAGTGAGCATCAAATTTACTGCTTGAATGCGGGTCTCTCTCCAGAGAGAGGGTCAGGCAATATTGAAATTTATATGGAATAGTTCAATACGTTTAACTGATTTTAACTGTGAATAAATTTATATATTAAAGCAAAATTTTTTGAACATTTCAAGTGTTATTAGCTTTGTTTGGTTGTTCCATATAATTTTGATAGGTCCCGAAAGCTTGTTTAAGTACTTTGCTGGTATTTTATGATTCTTATAGCTACGTTTTTCATTATCTGACTTACTGCTAGTTGACATTGTTATAGCTCGCTCCGGAAACGTGAGCCTTCTGCACTCAGACCTAGAAAGAGAAAAAGAGCTAGAGAGAAAGGGAGAGGAAGACGCGTCTAGCTGAAGTGCCCGGGACTTGCGTCTTGCAGACCTCGAGCTTTCTTGGTTTGCGTTGCTCTTAGTTTCTGGGCAGCTGATAAGCGCCATGTCATCGACAGGCACGTTGTTGCTTGATTGAAGCCAAACTTCCCGAGAGATTATGCGACTTTCAGTCATTCACTTGTAGATGGCGGGCCATGGACTAAGGCTCTTATCGAAACTGATAGTGGCAAGTAGTAGTTGTTGGTGTTGCCGCTGCTCCGGTTTCTTGCCAAGATTGAACCATTTATTGCCATCTGTTATGAAACGATTCAAATGCCTTATGTGACGCTTGCTATAAAAATAGTATAGCTAGTATAGTATAGATTGATAGCTAGAGCTATACAACTTACCCGATTGCCGATTAGAGTTGGAAAGGTTTTTATTTTTTTGCCGGCCTGCCTGCAGTCCAGTTCGCCAAGGTCTATGTAATTTGCATTCAAGAATCGAGACAATCAATCTGACTTTCAATCGGCTAAATCGGTCGAATTGGTTGTTGTTGCTGTTGCTGTTGTTGTTGTTGTTGTTGTGGGGCAGCCAACGCAGTGCGAATTGCGCAATTTCAAGTCGATTCTTGTTCGTCGTAAGTGAATTAAGCACTTGTAAAGCGGATAAGCTGCCCACACGCCAATGCCGATGGGGGAACGTATGTACATACTCGTATGTACACATGGTGATGGCGATGGCGATGGCGATGATGATGATGACGCCAATGCGGCGAGGGGCGTGGCTGTTGGGACAAAGGCGCGGTAGACGGCTCACTTGACCTTCCTCTAACAAGCTTGGCCAGCCAAAGCTTGCCAAAGCGCAATGGTCTCAGAAAAAAAGAGTAAAAAACTTGCACAAAACATACACAAACACACGCACGCGCTCACACACACACACACGCACGCACGTGTCTGGTATCCGCTCAACACAACAACAAAAGTCTCCAATTACTGCAACTCGCCTGCGCGCTAGACAAAAATGGTGTCTATCATTTTTCAACGTTGCCAATTTTCAGTCGCCTGTTGCCAATTTGCATTTGTGCGCGCAACGTGATTTCAAGTGATTAATTAATCAATGCGCCTACTTGCGCTAAGGCCGTCAAATGTTCGGGCCAGACAACTCGTCGGTTTCGACAGCTTCAGTTTTCTTTAGTCTAAACTCTCAGACGCCCATGCGGCATTTCGGAGTCCATAAATTATAAATGAAATTGGTGTCATCGCCAGAATAAAGTAACTGAAACTCAAGTCTAAGAAGAAGTATCTAGGACAATGTCTGAAATCGTTTTATTAATTATTCATAAAGCTTAACTCAATTGAATTACACATGATGCGAGTAAAAAGTATTGCCTAAGGTCGTTTGACTGCTTTAACCAGCCAATTTGTCATAATTTAATCTCTATATGCAGTAAATCTAAGAAAAATCAATTGAATAATAAATCTTAACTGAAGATTCGCTTGCATCATAGACCAATTGCCTCATGCTGCGGCCAAAACAAGTTGCCTTGTGTGGGGAGACTTACAATGTTTTGATAAATCACTTAAGCCTCGGAAAAAAACAATAAAAATAATACGAAAAGTTAAATGACAACGCCAAATCGAAAGAGAATTCAAATAATTTGGCCAAGGCATTACCTAATGGCATCGTCGCGTCGTCACAGTGACATGATGATTCATTGTGATTCATTCAACGTATTAGTTCCTTAATGAGATGTTATAGAAACGAATTTAACTTAATAACTGAGAAAGAAACCACTGTGCAAATCATGATCTAACGCGAAGGCTCTCAAGGGAGACGAAAGTTAATTGTCTGTATAAAGTTGTTTGGCCTTGAGCTTTAAATGTTCCATATAGTGAAATAACTTCTTGATTTTTTTTAGTTCTACCTAAGCAATTAGGTTGAAACTTATGAACTTTGGCGGCACGCTAGTCTTAGCCATCCCCCAATCCTATGTAAAACAAAGAAACCTAACGACTTTGCTCGCGTGCCCGCGTAGAGGTTGTTGTTATTGTATGTGCGTGTGTATATGGATTGGCCCCAAAACGTGACAGGCATACTGTCGATATATATTTGTTAACGGTAGCCACAGCTTGGGCCAAGGTGCCATAGGGCCTCCCCCTCCCCCCACTGCTGCTTGGCAACCGTTAAGAGAGCCAAGTCGTTGTTGACGATTCTTTTATTTCCGGTGACATTTTTTCCGGTTTCTCTTGTCGCCTAACGCGAAAGTCTTAAAGAAGAAATTACATTAGTCCGGCCAAATTTCTGGCTTTATTTTATTATACCAAATTAAGTTAACATATGCGCAAAGAAATTCGCTTAGCAATTGTTTAAGTACTTGAAAGACCTGCGTCTTAAAGGTATCAAGTTTAAGGTCTTACTACATAGATCGTTTCTGTTTAACATCTTTGCGTCATGTTAAGTAACATGTCAAAATAATGTTAACAATAAATGTTAAGTATTAGGTCACGGTTAGGTTGCCTGTAAACATGTTACTATAAGTCGTATTTTTAGATTCAACTTTTAGCTGACTAATTGACAATTCTCATATCATATTATATAGATTTGATTCCCGTTTAATGACATCATTTGTTTTCTTCTGTGTTTGATGAAGGCGCTGAACAATGATATATCAAATCTGAGTTCACATTCTATCATATTGATTACCCGCTTGTTTCTGTTGATTCAATTTCGACTTGGGTTTATTTACGTTTTGCTGAGCGTTTACGTGCTAGCTACTTAGGCGATAGACGATAAGTAGAATCGTTAATTGGCCAATGTAATCAGCACAAAGGTGTTAAAAGCATTCACCTCGACACATTGCTCTCGGCTGTCTCGAATCGCGACTATAAGAACAAGAGGAGAGGGCACTAAAAGTGGTTGAAAGAACGCAAAAAGAATCGGCTATTAAATTGTTTATTTACAATGCATTTCATTTGAGAACGTAGTAGAGATTTTGGCAATCTAAGGGTAGTCGTTTTATAAGCAATTCTCTTCTAACTGACATTGAAATGATTCGTTCAACTTTTCGGAGAGAACTGAACAACTCAATTGAACTAATGCGATATGCGTTTTCACTGGAAATACTTCCAAGTTGTAAATACATAGTATAAAGTGCGCAAACTCATTGTCAGATAAGATACGACCTTGCCCACGAACCAGACACTCGCTCGCCCTCTCTCTCCCTCCCTCTCTCTCTCTCTGCCCCTCTCTTTCTCCCTTATACGATTTGGGTGCTCCCCGTAGCTCATTGACTTCGCTTTCTGCCTATTTATGGGCATGTTTTTCGATCGCTTTTTGGCTTTGTTTCTTATCAAATCGACGCTGATTTGTGGCACCAATTTGGCTGTTCAAGCGTAAAAGTTTTCCAATAGATGATAAAGGGATTTACACTGGATATTCGTTTAACAAAGAACTGCATGCATAGAAAGTAATTAATCAGATAAAGTTAGACAAAAGTAATTTAAATAATTGCAAGCAATGACAATCGGTACAAAAGAAATATATCTAGATAAGACTTTGATAAAACCAAACCCTCAATAAATTATTATTTACATTTCCAGTTTGAAAAATTATTCATGATTTTTCTTATCTATCAAAGTGGAAAATATTACTGAACCTTGTCAGTTAAAGCTTACAGCGCAACGAACACAGTTGTTCAACGTGCTAGAAGAAAAACATATTTTATTTTTATAATTTTTGGTATTTAGAAAGACTTGAAGATGAGGGTCTCCAGACTTCTGAAAGGTACAGTAGAAAGCGATCCCACAGAATGCGCACCTTGCCAGAGCATGCCGTCAGTTTAGTGTTTTCTATTTAAATGTTTCTAGAATGTTTTATTTCCTTTCGTTTTCGGTAATTACAAAATTCATTTCTTTGTTTCGACTTCTGTCCTTGTAGAGCAACAACAACAACAACAGCAACAACAGCAGCAACAAAAACGTCGTCGCTTTCATCCGCTACGTAATTTGCGACGCATCTTCCGCAGAAGAACCATAAACACGGCGGACACTGCACTGCCAGCCGGTTCTGTGGGTGACGAGTCTCTGGGACCGGGATCGTGCAACACATTGCCGCCACCTGCCACCAGCAGTTCCAGTGAGAAGAATCTGCGTAGCATTGCCTCCACGGCGGGTGACAGTGTCTCCGCCTCATCGCCGGCATCGCCGCTAACCCACCAACAACTGCACGATAGCTATCAGACACAGTCGTTGCCCAAATCGAAATCCTACGGTAGCCATCGCGATGAGCTGCTAAGTGTGTTGCTGGGCAAGAAGAGAGCAAGTAAACAGCAGCAGCAGCAGCAGCAGCAGCAACAGACGACGCCCGGTTCGGAGCAGTCGTCGCTGCCGGCACAGTCCAATAGTCCCGACACCATGTATACTACAACACAGCGACAGCAAATGGGCGGCGTGGCTGTCTTCCCAGACGCCATGAGCATGAGCCGCAGCAGTTACTTCATGGAGAAGCGTCTGCATCAGCGACACCAGCAGCTGCGCAGCGTGGGTGACTCCTCGCAGGAGCTAAGCACAGAGGATAGCCTGGCGGCAGCCGTCACAGCTGCCACGGACATGTCCGACAGTCAGCGTAGTCTGAGCGAAGCAAGGCTACTCGATGTGGATGTCGATGGGTAGGTAGCCCCTAAGTTGTATCTTAAGGAAGTTAATCCTAACTAATCCTCTGCCCTCATTCCTGCAGCGATTATACAAGGGAAACCCTGTCGCAGTCACATGACAGCGTCTTCTCCGAGTCCGCCACGGCCAGCAGTCTTTCTATAGTACTTAAGGTGAGTACGTTAGGATAGACTCATGGGTTTTAAAGGGGAAGTACGTGGGATCTAAATATATAACTATGTTCAGTTATCTTCTTCGATTGTAGGAACTCAAACCGAAGTTTTCGTCTAACTTTAGCTTCTTCTTTACTGTCGTGCCTGGCGACACTTCTACCTATTCATAACTGTTTGGATAGGCAAAGTGGGAAAGAAGTGGGCAGGGAAACTCCTAATTATGCCTTGCCTCTTGGTTAATAATTGTTATGCCTCTGGGCTCTGGGTTCTGGCTTCTGTATCGATCCGAATTCCATAATCCCAGTCCGCAATTAGCCATGACTCATTGCAAGTGGGGACTGTGAGTCACTTCTCTACACACACACACACACACACACACACACAACATCGAGGGGGTGTTAAATAACTGTTATCAACTGAGTAGTCCTTGCTGGGGGATAGGGGTGCCTATTCCCTATGGTGCTTCGTGCCCCACTTTAGCATATGTATGGCATGTGTGTCCCCCAGGCAAGCTCATTGTTGTTGCCTTTATTACTGTTCTTGTTGTTGCACAAATTGATTTTAATCAAATTCAATTTATGCTGCAACTTGGGGATGAATGACGACGCTGGTCGTTGCCTCGGCCTCCATTGTTGGCCTTTGTTCGAGTCGCTGTTCTTTGTGGGGTTTATTAACTTGAGTTAATGATGAGTTATTTACATTCCTGATCGATTAGTCCTCCAATTGAGGGTTTGAAATGCTATTCAAGATTCTTCCTGAATGTTGTTTTAGCTTAAATTTTATTCTAGATTGACTAGTACCACATGAAAAGCCTTTAAGATAGCTTCTTCGTTGATGGTTCTTCAGCTTTAATTTCTCGTTACTCAGACACACCCATTACATCTAAAGATCTATAGAGCTTACCTAACAGTTTAATTCGCAGTTATTTTGGTCTTATGTTGAGTAATTTACATACCTGACCAACTCGTCCTACGACATAACGAGGATTTATTCGCGCATTTCCAGATTCTTCCCGGTATTTTGCTTTAGCGTGACTTTCCTCACACACACACACGCGCACACACATAGAGAGCCAGACTATCTATGGATCTATTGAGATTAGGTAACAGTTTTGCAGCGATGTCGACGCTCGCGCTAGTTTCGACTGCATAATCGGCAAGACGAACTCGCCGTTTTGGTTTGGTCGGGTGTGAAAAGCGAAGAAAAAAGAAGTCGAAAAACAAAGAAGAAGGAGAAGAAAATTGCAGAAGCCGCGCGCCGCACGCGTCGCAGCGCAACTGGAAACGAAAGCCGAAGCTGAAGCCGAACCGCTTTGTGGTGCAGCTAGCCAACCTCCTCCTCCTCCACCCCTTCCTTTTCCCTTTCCCGGCTCTTTCAGACTGTTACTTGGGGCTACTTGGCCAACTGCAGCGCGCGTGGCCAACTATCAACTACAATGTGTGGCTTCTTCCTCGTTGCCCGCCTGCACCAGGTTTGCCTACTCCTCCTTCTGCTGCCTTGTTTACTGTGGCTGTTTCTAATGCTTCTTCGGTTTCTAGCCAAACGAGTTGCTCTGCCTCTGACTCGCTGCTTCTTGTTATTCCACTTTTTTCCACTTGACTGTCAGTTGGCCACTCCCCCCGCCCCCGTCTCTTCCCTGTCTTTCTCTCTCTCTCTCTCTCTCTCTCTCTCTCTCTCTCTGCTTGAGGTAGCCAGCCGCAGTGGCCGTCCAGCTGGCGGCTTATTTGCCAACCTGGTTAGCAAATAAATCGCATTTCTTTCTGTTTCTATGCTATTGAACTCCTGCAGAGTTTTCCGCTAAATCAGTTTGCTTTCAGTCACTTGGATGTCCACATCGCTATCGCTCTATCGCTGAATCGCTGCATAACGCTCGATCCTCGAGCCAAGAGCGGGTTTGCCTTGTAGAAAAGTGAAAAATTGCAATATTGAAACGTGTGTGTTTTGTGTACAGTGTGAGGATTCTGTTTCAGAACAGGAAACATTAAAATCGTTATACATTTTTGGTGGCTCTACTTGAATACAACCGGCTGTAAATTGAATGGGCTCTGTGGAAAACCATAGAGAACTACGACATCTTAAGACCAAAGCTTTATAGACTGGGAATGCCAAAAGCCGATTCAAAATTAGTTCTTAGAAGTTAGTTAGGGAGACTTAAAATTGTTTCAAATTTGCGCTAAGGTAGAGCTCTGATAGTCTACCAATCCCATAACAACTCTCTTTTTCACCCGATACAATACCATTTCAAAAGGCATCTGATAATAAGTGTCTTAAGGACTTCACTGCGATTAGAATGACATGTGACCATAATTATATTGGAAAACGCTCAGCTCAGTTCATTACCGTGTTTAGGCGAATTCCTCGTCATGTTTTCCAACGACGAAGCTGTTTAGTCTCAGGCCCCCAAGCAGGTCTCAACCGGTTTCTCTGCATAATAGAAAAAGAAAAATCTAGTTGACGATCCATAATAGGGGGAAAATGAGCGACAACGCAGACATTCAATTTTCACTGTACGCGCTGGAGACATACGTTGAGTGAGTGACTGAGTGAGTGCATCCACAAGAGGCTGGGGGTAGCACAGTAACACGCATTGGTGTCCACTGGAGGCTGCCTCTGGAGCGAGCAGGCACATCAACAACGTCGGCCAGTCGGACAAATGCATATGGGAAACGCTTGATAGGGGGAGAGGGGGACATACGATGTCACTTCTCACGCTTCGTTTTAATTGCCTGCCGGGGTAGAGCAACAGTTGCCATCGGCATTGCAGTTGGCATCGGCAAACCTGTTGCAGGACAGTCGACGACAACGACAAAAATAAAATGTAGAAATCGACCCACATAAATCCAGCGAATATGCAAACATATGCTGTAAGTGGACTGTGCAGTCAGACTTCCTGAATAAATGTATATTGCGTAAACTATGCATGCTTAGGAGTCGAGTTTGAGTGTGTTGCGAGCTGTGATTTCCGCATCCATTTGCCAACTGTCATGTAAGCAGATCTTGAGCGATATATATCCTATATGAGCAGGAAGGTGTTCGAGGGAGATTTATGCGTAGTTTGGGGTTATGTACATCTTAGGAGGTAATGAGTTCGGTTTAGTTTAAAGATTTTATTACTACATTACTTGGGTAATTTCAACAGGAATAGAAAAGATCTCAAAACATATATAGTTCTAAAAGTTTTTCAATTTTACTTTGACGTCTTTATAAATACATTTATTTGTCCCAAAATCTAAAAAGAAATGACATATTTCGCACATAGTTTTGAGTGTCTTTGATGCTGCTTGATCTATTCTCAGAAATTATTTCTGCATGTAGTGCAACAGTTTGTGCTGCAATTCCCGCGCAGCGAACAGATGTGCGCGGCCTGTTGCAATCGCGTGGGTTGCAAGTGGCAAGTGGCAAGCGGCAAGTGGCAGGCAGTTGGCCCAGTCACCGAGTGTGCCAATAAATCAGCGAGTCTGTCGCTAGGCTGACTAGGCAGTTGCTACCTGCTTAGTACCCTAGGTTGAAAAGGGGTTAGGACTTTCTAGAACGCGGCTTGTATACCTAACGCAGCAGATGTACGATTATAAAGACTAGGGAATTCTTAAGCTGCGGTATATTTGGTTTATACAGATTATAATCGTGGCTGTTAGGGTCATTGAACCCGCTTGGAGTGTAACAACTATACAAATTGAACTATTTTTGGGCTACAATTACGAGAAGGAATAATAAATGGGGAAGGTCTTTAACCTGTGGCGCGTTAGCACTTAATCCTCGAGATGCGAGCCAACCCATAAATAGATGCCTTAAGCTTGCCCCAAAATGGGGCAGGGCGTTGCAGGCGTGAGGCGTCGCGCTTCATGGACGCTGATTAATGAAATGGGGAAACGAAAACTGGAAGCGCCTGCATAGGGAAATGAGGTAGAGGGAGAGGAAGTACACAGTGGGAGGAAGGAGGAGAAGGAGACAGGAGAAGGAAAAGGGAAGAGGAGGGCTGAGGGTAGAGATAAAGGCGGAGAAGGTAAGCAAAGGAAGGTAGAGGGAGGGAAGAGGAGATCGAGTAAGGGAAAAGGAAGTTGTGAGAGAGAGGAACAGCCTGCGCTGCCTGCATTTGTTTACGCGTAGCTGCAACACGCGTGCGTTCCTTGGAACCGCTCGAGTTACCCTTGAAACGCTGCACCGATGACAAGCAGCACATACAGAGATTCCCTCTCTGCCTCCGTTTACTGCCTGCGCTTCGTCCAATTACGCTCTCGACTAGGTAAAAAGTCGAATCGCTCTCAAGATGCCGTTTCACAATTGTTGCATTGTTGTTGTTGTAGCTGTTGCATCTGCATCTGTTGAGGGTGCTGCATCTGCTGCCTGCCTGCCTACCCGCACCGACCCTCCTGCCTGCTTAGGTCTTTCCATCTGCCTCTGCCTTGCCCTGTGCCGCATCGAGCACAATTTTCAGTTGCACATCGTACTTGGTGGTGCTCACATCGTAGTCGTTGTCGTGGTCGCGGTCTCCGTCTCCGTCTCTTTCTTGGTTTCAAAGAAAGTGAAATCTAACGCGATCGCGTGTCGTACCTCAAAACAGACCGCACAAGCCCCACGACCCACAACAAAGGCGGCCCTTGGTAGTTGCTTGGCTAATTAGCTCTGCGTGAAGAGTTGCGGGAAAATCGCTATGGTAGCCGGAAGTGCTGCCAGTCAGGGCAATCCCTTTCAGCTCTCGTTTGCGGTAAGCTTAAGTGCAGGGTATTCCACAGTGTGTATTCAAGTAGAGTTCATCAGAAAGGTGTATGAAAGAGCATAGTGTGAATAAGTTGCTTATCCCGTGCAGTTTAGATCGGTTCTAGCAACTGCAGAGACATTTGGTGCCTCGTCCTCGCGTCGAGGCACAACAAAATGCTCGACTTCAAGCAGAATCCCTTCAAGATGCGTCTAACTGGATCATCCAGCGGCGCGAATGGCGGCAACGGCGGCGGCGGCGCTGGAGGTGGCGAAAGTCGTCTCAGTCGCAGCTGCCTACGTGCTCGCTTGGTTTTTCGCTGGAAAAGCTGGGTAAAAACTATGTGAACTCTATGAAATTTTGATATGTTGTTTAACTATAGAAAATATAAAATATTTTATGCAAATCTAAACCAAAAATTAAAAAAATCTTTGGAAAATCGTAAATAAACCAAACAAAATTTATAAAAAGTCTTTGAAAAATGTAAAAACATTAATTATCCATTAACTAACTACTCCCTCTCCCCTTCCAGGCCGAGCTAACAGATGTGCTGCGCAAGCGACGTAATCGTCCGGATGCCTCGGATGAGGATTTAGGTTTGCCGCGCAGTCCAGCGTCGCCGCAGCGTCATGCACTGGGAGGCGTTGGGGTGCAGAGCCGTGGCAAGGCCGCCAGTTACTATCAGCCACGTGTGGGCGGTGGCCATGCGGCGGGCATACACGCTGGTGGTCACGAGGTATCCTCGCTGAGTCTGTTGAGCACGAACAGCACCGATGGCGAGGATAGCCAGCAAGGACAGCATCGTCAGCTGCTGTCCAAATCGACCAGCTCGGATATACTACGTCCCCATCATGGTCAGGAGGATGAAGGCGATGCAGTAGGACTGGAGCGGCAGCGCTTGTCACATGCGGCAGCCAAACACAAAATGGCCATCAGACCGGCCAAAAAGAAGGGACCCAGCAGGCAGCACAGGCGGACGCTCGAGGTGAGTCAAGTGAAATGATGAGATGCAGCCGGAGTAAGACTAATACATGATTTCCTTACAGACTTCCATTCCGGAGGCCAACGAGGAGCAGGCCAAAACAGGTCAGTCGCAGCTGCTGAGTCCCAACGTGAGGGCTCTCAAGGGTGGTAAGTCACGACTAATCCTTTCAAGCTTCATCTATCAACTAATCTCCTTTTCCTCGCAGATTCCGAACTCAAGAGCAAGACGCGCTCTCTGCCGCCGGGCAGCAGTTTGACTGCCCACAGCAGCTCCTCCACCACCAACATCAGCAGCTCCCAAGTGCGCACCAAGACAATCGAGCAGAAGCACCCAACGAGCAACGAACCAACGAAGTCAACTTCATCCTCATCATCATCGGCATCATCAGCTATCACGACATCCACATCCAGCGCAACATATTCATCCACAACTACCAACACCTCCACCTCCTCTTCGTCATCGCATGTCTTTGGATTGCGCTCCTTGACCTTTAAGACGCCCAACACACTCTTTGATGGTCGCGGCGAATCCTCGACAGATGGCGATGACCTGAATGTTGGTGAACATGGTTTCCTGCATCGTCTGATGCATCGCAATTCGAAGCGTAGCATTGCCAGGGCAAATGATGGCCATGAGGAGGATCTCGATGCGGGGCAGAATGTGGCCAAGAAGTTGCAGATCTCCACCTCGTGCCTGGAGGCAACGGCACGTGAGCCGCTGGGTCAAGTCGCGAACAAGTCACGTAGTGCCACCTCGCATGAGCAACACATACAGGAGACGCGGCAGAGCATCAAGCGGGAAATACACAACGAGGGCAAGCATGGCCTGAATGCGATGGTCAGCAACTTTGGCACACAACCGCAGCCACCGACGCCACTGAAACCCAAGTCGGGTCCGGCAGCGCGACAGCGTTATTTGCCACAGGAGCTTGGTGTGCCGCTGCCGCTGGAGAAACCTCTGACCAGCAGTGACAGTGATGTGACCAAGCTACTCTCGAAGAGCTCGCGAGGCAATGATATCTTCCAGTCCACGGCGCTGGTGCGTGAGCAGACTCAGCTCAAGTCGGAGCAGACAATGTCGCAGCAGACCACAACGAATCACTTTGAGCCGCGTAAGGCACGGATTGTGGGTCTGAGTGCCTTCCAGCAGAAGCTATCGCGCTCCAGCGACTCCATGGGGCAGCACTCGAGCTCCTCCAACTCGCTAGAGACCAGCACGGATGAACCATCGCCGCTTTACTACGAGGAGAAGCAACGCAAGACCGTGGAGAAGTCACGCAGTTTCCGCAACTACCAAGAGGAGCGCGACGAGGCCAACGATGCACACATGGCCAACATGCACAGCAATATGCCCAGTCTGCCGGATTTGTCCATTAGCTTCCGTGTACCTGCCGCCTACTACAACAAGCAGCTGCAACAGTCACCGCTGTCGCCTCGCTCGCCCATGTCGCCGGGGGCCAAGTGCGTTTCCCTGGGATTCGAGATCAATGACAACAAGCTGCTGCAGGCGCGTGCTGAATCCACCGGCAAGTTGCAACAGGCAACAACAGCAACAACTCCCACCAAGGCAACGACGCCGCAGCGCAACAGCACCACATTGCTGCTCTCCTCTGCCGGCGCAGCGAACATCTCGCAGATTGAGCAGAACATCGACTTGATTGTCAAGTCACCCATGGTGAACCTGCTGCGCAAGTCGGGCACAGTGGGAGACCAGTTGCATCTGGAGCAGCCAACGCTGCCACCACAGAGACCCAAAGTGCTGGAACTGAAGCAAACCACCACGACAACTACCAACAACATTGCCATCAAGGAGGCCTCATCGACGCCCACGCCCATCTTTAGTCCGCAGGCCAAGAACGCCAAGTTGTCCAGTAGCCCGCCGAGTCGACGCAATTCGGGCAACGTGACCACATCGATTGCGACGACACCGACGCAGCCGGAGTTTATGAAGATACAGCTGAATCGTGTGGATCAGGGGCGTATACACAACAAGATGAATAATCTGGTGCTGGCCAAGAATGTGAAATCGCTAGCCTCACCGACAGCTGCGGAACGTAGCCAAAGCAGCGACGATCTAAGCATGCGACGCCTAAGCGGGGAGAGCAACGGCCCAGTGAGCAGCCCCACCACAAAGAAGCCGCCAAGTGCCAACAGTCCACAGCAGCACAGCAGTATTAGCCAGCAGCAGCAGCAACAGCAACAGCAACCGGCGGAGGTCGTCCTCGGCAGGCAGCAACGTGCCGTCAGTACCAGCAGCCTGCGCTCCAGCTACGTTGGCAGCACGGGCAGCAGTGGCAGTGGCAGCAGTGAGGGTCTTCCAGTGGCAGCAGCGGCAGCAACAGCTTCCCCAGTGACCACACCCAGCACGCCCACTAAGAAACCTATAGAGGCAACGTCAGGTAATCGCTTCTCTCTTGAGGAGCGCAAGCGTCTCTTCCTCAACGAGGACAAGTCACAGGCGGAGCGTAAACTAGTGGAGCTGCGCAAGGAGCGCAAGAAGTCTATCAATGAGGAGCTGCAGCGCAAATCGGACCAGGTGACAACGACGCCCTCAACGCCAGTTACGACGCCACCAGTTACGCCGGCGACTCCAGTCACGCCCGGCACACCGGAAAGCGGCAATGCGAATGTGGTTGTGCTGCGCAAGAAATCCTTTGCCAGTGCCAATGCCAATGCCAATGTCATTGCCAATGCCTCTGTAAACCCGAATCCAAGTGGCAATGCAACTACGAGTGTACACGAGGATGCCACGCCGGAGCTGATGAAAGTCTTTGCGCGCCGCTCGCTGAAGGTAAAGGATGACGATTGTGTTGCACTCGCACAGATTGCAGTGGCAACACACAAGAAGATCTCATCCTCCTCTGCCGCCGCCGCAACAAATGCCCAGAGTCAAAGCGTTGATAGCGACAAGGAGAATCAGTCGAACAGCGAGGAGAAGCTCGACAAGCTGGCGACCATAAGCGAACCCACCCGTGGAGGAGGAGTAGGTGGAGGTCTGCCTCCACATGCGCCCCATGCAAACCACATGCAATCTGTTAACCAGAATCGCAGCTCTGTTGCGGATTTTCGAAATCTCAACAATAACAACAACAATCAGCAGGCTATGCCGCAAAAGTTGTCCAATCTGCCACCGATTAAGGTTAGCAAAATCAGCAGCAGCAGCAACAAGGTAAATAGCATCAGCAGCAACAACAACAACAACAGCAACGCCATCAGTAACAACAACAACAACAACATCAGCGTCAAGCCAAGCAGCGATCGCTACTCGCTGAAGCAGCAGCAGCAGCAGCAGACGTCAACGCCGGCAGCTACGCCAGCAGCAACCCCAACAGCTGCAGTCGCACCGGCAACAGTTGCTGCTGTTCCATTGCCAACCGCTGCTGCTGCCACGCCCACCAAGTCAGCCATTGAGCGCTCCGCCACAGTGGGCGAATTCAAGGGCATCCATCAGCGGCGCGCCGAGTGGGAGCAGCGCGTGAAGGAGGCGCTCAAATAGAAACGGGCGCTGTTAACGCCGTGTCTGTTAAGCCGCTGTTAACTAACAGTCGAGTTGGCACTCGCATGCAATCCAAGTGCTCTCTCATGCCGCTCGCTTCGCTCTCTCTCACGGGCGAGCGAAGTGGAATTCAATCAAATTACATCCCCAACTCACTTGCCCTGTCTCTATTCCCCCCGCCCACTCTTCCTCAAAGACGCGGAGCAGAGCACATATGCATCCAAAGAAATAGGGGTTGGGTCTTTGATCGAAGGATCTTCAAAATGATAAGTTTACATTACAAATATATACATAGTTCGATTTTAAATTGTGTTTGTGCAAGTCAAGCAAAAAAATAAACATATAAAAAAATAATAAAATAAATCTATATTATATATCTTTCTTGTGGCCTGTGAGTAGAGAGAAATAAAAAAATAATGCTAAACTGTTTATGATATTCGAGAAACGATCTAATTGCAAATTGCTGTAAAGTTGATATTATTTTGTCATCCATGCTAAATCTAAGTGAATTTATATTTATATTATAGCGTAGTGTAGACACCCTAACTAATGTGTAGATACAAATGCGAGCTTTTCGAACAGGAACACACACTTTATATATATAGTACATACGATGACTCTTGATAATATCTATAATAGCATTTAATCTATTATTTTCATAGCTGAACTATACAAATGTAATACTAAATCGGTAAATTGTTGTTGGAATTAACAGGCGTAAGCTGTTGAAGTTTGTGAGCATTACAAATGTCTTTATGAGATATACAATTATCAACAAATAGTTCAGATATATCTATATGTATGAGAAACAACAACCTGTACGCTCGCTGGGGCAATATTCCAACCATATACATGCATATATATATAAAAATAAAAACAAAGCATAAAACTAATAAATAAATAATCTGAATGAATTGTTGTCTGTGGTTGGCAAAGGGGCGACGGAAGAGAAAGGAAGGTGCTTCCAAAAATCTACATATGTTTGCATATTAATCGTATCGTAGACTTTACTCTTAGTTAGTCAGTTCTGCGAATTTCTTGGGTTGATGCTTGATATTCCTACCCGCTGATTTAATTGGAATTCGATTCAGCATTGGAAATTTGCAATTTCGAATTTCGTTTATTATCGTTTATTAGCAATATATGATCTTCACTAGATTATATTAGTTTTATAGTCATCTTGATGAAACCCTCTCATATAGGGAAAACAACCTTTAGTTTACGATAGCTAATCTTTCTTGCTGGATTGTTTTAATAATATTGACCATAATTTGTTCAATTTTGTGTGTTTTCTTTTCAAATTTTTATACATTTAAACTGAAACAAAACTGTTCCATAGACCAAATGAAAATCCAAAATCTCTACAGTAAATATATATAATATTTGTTCCATTCTTATTTCAGTTTTCGCTATGCTATTTATTTTGAGAAACATTTTAATTAATTAGTGTCAAGCGATACAAAACTGTACGGAGGAGTAAAATATTTGTACAAAATACTATTTGTAGTCGACGTAGTATCTGGGGGGTATATAGAACTACGCATTAGCAAAGCAATTTGAATAATACGCAAATGAATCAAGCTGACTGAAACTTGACTTGAAAATCACCAAATTGTTGCTGCCTAATTGCCGCCTAAGAGTTTTACCTGCAGACGCGCTTAGTGTCAGCTGGCCAACACATACACACACACACACACCTAGACAGAGGGAAGAGATCAGTCATCGGACCCAAGCGATGCCAAGCAGTTTTCTCTATGGGTGACCTCATGGACTCGCCGCCGTCGATGCCTCGTGTGCCGTCGCAACGACGATGTCGTCATTGGACTCGCTCATTTTCGCCGCCTCGCCGAGATTTGATTCGATTCGAGCGACACTCATGCTGCGATCAGTCCGAGTTGCCGACACCAGCGAGACGGACGGAAGCGATCCGCAGCAGTTCGGCGTCGTGTTTATCGCGGAAATACGCGTTTTGCTTATAGAAAGAATCAAATAGAAATACTCGAAATAGTCGTACAAGATTCTTGGATATATATCCGACTAAAGAAGTAATACTTGGCTGCCATGTGTAGCAGCCTCTTCCGCTCGAGAAAGTTAAGCCACAAGTGTTAAGTGACAAGTGTAGATAAGTGAAGTGTATTCCCCGAGCAACATGCAGAATCCCACACCCCCACCTGGTACGCCGCCACCGTCGCGTCGCTCGAATCGTCCACCCCGCATCAATATACACAATCTGCATGGAGGTTCCTCCGCCATGGGTGGTTCGATGCCACCCAGTGCACAGCCACAGCCGCCATATACCTCACAGACCAGCTACATGGGCGCCTCGGGTCCCTATTGGCCGCCAATGGCGAATCCCTTTGGGGGTAACAATTTCATGACCAAAGGCTACGAGGGTTTCCTTGATCTCACCAAGTCCGGTATGAGTTTCGGCGAGAAATTCACCTTCGGATTGTACAATAAGTTCAGCACATGGTCGCGCCGTTGGTTCACCCACATGTTCCTGCTGATTGTCCTGGCGCTGTATAGCGTCGGTGGAGCATTGCTCTTTCGTGCCGTGGAAGGTGAGTGCGATCTGGTTGTTTGGTTGGAAGGCAGGAGGGAGAAGTACGGGGTATTTTTTAGTACCTTCCGGTAAACGAGGCACTCGCGCGTATAAACAAACCTGCAGATGATTTGTTTGCTTATCAAGCTCTTCCCCAATTGTTTTGAATGCAGTAAAAATCCAGCAGAAACATGTACACAAATATATACTCTATATATATACTATATATACATATGCCTGCATAGCATCTCTGAATCGAATTTGATGTCTTTGGGTAATACATAAATTATCGAGTCAAAGAACAGCTGAACTTTCCAAGATATTCGTATGATTCACAACCGGAGACTCCCCGGTAGCCAGGTGAATCTACAAAAGATAAATGATAAACATAAACAATATTGCAAGAAGGTCGATTTGTTTTAATGACAGGAACTAAGCTCTTAATCAGAACCATAGGAAGTTGGCAGCAAAAACAATTTCAATTTTAGAACAGACTCAAAATTTCGAGGAATTCCAAACTACTTTAATTAATTACTTTCAATCTCACACTTAAGAAATACTTAATCAAGGGTAGTAAAGAACGCTCTTTATATAATGTGTGTTGTGTCTTCATATATACTAAAATATATATAGATAAGCTCGTTTCTTCCACAGCTCTATCGAATGCGTCAGAAATTCGGGACGTGCAGTACAAGCAGAAAATGTTCTTTAATCAACTGAGAACGATTACAAAAGATCCGCTACTGGATGGGGTAGGCAATATCAGAATTATAACTACAGAATATCCTCTAGTTTAATACATATTTATATCTAGTTATCCGAGGTGGATTTTAATGGTAGAATGCTTAACATAATCAACAATCACAAGCCTGCGGTGGAGTCTCTTCTACGTCCCGCCGTGGTTGTCGATGATGATCAGAAGAATCCCTGGTCCTTCTGGAATGCCATGGTCTACAGCTGCACCATCTACACAACAATAGGTAAGCAGTAGCATATGTTATATACTATATATTTAACGATCCTCATCGATCATCTAACATGCTCATAAAACATGATCGCCATTAGGAAATACCACGTGAAATTAATTTAATGAATTTATGTCGCTTTTACTACAATCACGAATCATGAATTTTTATCTCTGTTGTGTCTCGTCTCGATCCCGATTTTTAGTATATACTGCTAAGTGTGTGTGCACTCGACAAACTATTTTTATATATTCCTCTAACAACTTGTCAACATTTTCTTCATAAACTCAAAAATAAGTATGTGACACAAAAAATGGAAATAGTTTCCGTTGTGTTTCTTTTTTCCTGCTCAGCCAGCCAAAGTACCATCGTGTCGTCTATCTATATAGATGTATATATAGTCTATATATATATATATATATTACCATTCTATATCTATATCGTCTAGGTATGAGTGAGCCGACAATAATAAGATTTGTTGAACTCTTTGGAAAATTGTCACCGTTCTTATAAAAAGATTTTCGAAAATTCGCATTTTCTCTGAGTGGACGCATTCCGAGAAATAATTGCTGCCACTTTATTTTCGGGTGGCAATTTATATATTCTAAATTTGCGCCCCCAACTGGCGCTGAGGGGCGCTTTATGTGCTGTGAATTTGACCAAAGTACTCAATGGTCCCATTTGGCGTCCCCTCGACAAGGTGTAAAATCCCGCCTTAACAAGTTGTTAATTCGAAAATCGATTTTATACTCAAGAGTTGCGGATTGAGGGAGGCCCCATTGGGTGCAGAATAAACATATATTATATATTCATGAGCATATCCGTGAAATTAATGCGAATTCGATCCGTCATCAAGCGGAAAGTGTTGCGCATACGCCCCGAGTGCCGAGTACCGAGTGCCGGCCAAGCACGTCCATCAGTGTGTGCTAAATTAAATATTGAATATATTCAGTGGAAATTTGAAAATGGGCAAATTTTTTTAAAAAATATGCAGGAAAATCCGCATAGTATGTGGCCAAATTTATTATGGAAAGGGGGCCCGTAATGACGTCACAAGCATTTGAGAGGCGTAATTAATAAATTCGATTTTAATTTGGGATAATTTGCTATCAGTTTATTCAATATTGAGTGCAATTTATTTGCGATTATTTTGGGGCGGGAAACAAATCAAGGTCAGCTGTCTGAGAGGGAGAAAAGCCCAAGGAAGCAGAGATTATGGCACACGATCTTCGAACGTTGTTGACGCGTCTAGGCAGCTTAAGGTCTGCTATATTGAAAATGAAATTTATTTTTTCAAAAATGCAAAAATATTCGAAAACATTACACTGCACGTCAATTAGTCTGTCGGTTTGCCATATATTATATACTTTTTTTTCTGGATAATCAACTTTCTCTCGATTGGCATATCTGACAAAACAAACTTAGCCCAAAATGCCGATTCTCAATGCTGTAAATGATGTGTAAATAAATGGTTAATGTTTCCACAATTTGACTAATTAAACTGTAGAGATTTTACTATGGGAATACTTAGTAAAATTATGGGGTATTTTTGTTAAAATTGACCGATATTCTCTTGTTGTAAATTATAGTATTACATTTTAAAAAAAACAAAAAAATAAATTATTGATAAATAATGTAATGTAAACTTGTTAAATGAATCCTAGTAATTTAAATTTACAAAATTCATAATGAACTTGTATATTATTTACTTGCCATAAACAGCTATAAAGATTAATTATTTAGCATAAAGCTTAATGCCTCATTACACTAACTATAAACGTAGTCACTAACCAGAGAACTGTAAGCTCAGTTTCACCAGTTAAACAGGTTACAACATAATTTTTGTTTATTTTATAATTTTAAAAATACTGCAACAGCAAGACCCTAGCTGCAGACGCCATTTGCGACAACTATTACAATTCTCTGGTTAGTGGTTAAGTGTCTTGTCTTGCCGCCAATCGTTTGAAAAAGAGCTTAAAGCTCTTGACAACAGTCGCGTCTGGCAAATTAGGTACAGCTCTCGTAGCATAGGGAGTAGCTGAAATAAACTCAGACAATTCTATGCGATATCGCGTCAAATTATATTCCGTGCAGAATTATATAGTGAGTGAAATAGAAATCGAAATTCTTAAAGAGAAAGAAAAGAGAGAGAGAGAGAGAGAGAGAATAGACAGCCGAACAGCTGTTGCTGATGAGCCCGAAGAACATTTGAAAAATGTATACAAGATTTGTGAATATTTTCGCCGCAGAGCAGTTCGAAACCAGACGACATCGCAGTCGAGTGTGCGAGTGAAGACCCCGCAATATATATATATGTATATATAGCTATATACACGGGTATAGACACAGCCCACTCACATATATGCAAAGAAAACTTTGCAATAGAAAGCGAAAGGATTCTATAAAGGAACTACAGGCGAAAGTGATTCAATCTATTACCCACATGGACCTCATCCAAATCGTGCTATAAAAGTGATATAATTTCGAGATAATTTTCCATTTTGAAGCAAAATATGAACGCGTCGGGGCCGCGTTAAAAATAGAGCCTTGTGCTAGGTCGAGCGGAGAGAGAGGAAGAGTGAAGCGGAGGGAGACAGACAGCAAACAGTCTACCAAGCAAGAGAGAGTGCAAGCGAGAGAGAGATAGCTCGACAACATGGAGAACCCAAGTGAGCTGGCTGCGTCCAGGCAGCTACGCCATCGGCGTCGCATGCAGCGTAGTCAGCGCGAGCAGACGCCCACAACCAACCTGGATGACTATGGCGATGTATCGCCACAGCGCATCTCCATGCAGATTCGTGCACCGGGCGTCATGTCCGCACACGAGAGCAAGATACTCCGGCGGCGGGACAAGAGTTTCGCGGGCACCGCAGCGCGTAGTCAATCGCAGCCGCGCGAGGCGGAGAAGCTAAGCAGTCCCGATGCCCTGCAGCTGCTGGTCAAGCATCGCAGTCTGTCGTCGCCGCGCCACAAGGAGCAGGATGCACTGCAGTCCAGCGAAAGTGAGATGACAGGCAGCTCACAGTCAACGCCGATGCCCATGCAGGAGCAAGTGCAGCGTGGCAATGCAGCACTTAGTCGACTGGAACAGAACCTGCAGCGTTTCGAGGATGAGCGCAGGCGCTTCGAGGCAGAGAAACGTCTGTTCGAGCGCGAGAAGCGGGAGCACAAGCAGCGGCATCGCCAGCAATTGGATCAGGAGGAGCGCAAGCGGTTGCTGCAGAACTATCGCAAAATCAGCGATAGCTTCCAGTTGCCACAGGACGAAGAGGATCGACGTCGCCTGGTGCAATCACTGCGCTTGCAGCGCCACGAGGCGCCCCAAGTACGCAGCCACCGCAAGCAGCGCAGCAGCGGCTACGAGGAATCCTCCACACAGTTTAGCTCCTCCGATGCGGACACGGCTGAGGAGCATCTTGCCAGGCAGAAGCTGCAGCCAGTGCGGAAGGCCGCACCTGGACAAACTTACATAGCTGCACCCATACGTGGTGCACCGCCACCGCCACCAGCATCGGCACCAAAGCCGCCCGAACGTCACTCGGTCAGCAGAAATAACTCCTTGTCTCCGGTGCGTCCACAGCGACGCTCCAAGACACCCGAACAGCGACCGGTGGAGGAGTCGCTGCATCGCAAACAGGAATATGTGGAAATAGGAGAAACCCCCAGCGGCGGAGGGCAGCCCGTGAAAGCAAAGCTTAGCGAAGCGGAACAACGTGACGCACTGCGTCGTGCCTATGAGGAGGCAGCTGCCAAAGCCGCCGAGGCAGAGGCAGCGCTGGCCAAGAGCTTGAGACGCAGCAACAGCTTGAAGGTGCCCACGGAGGTGGAGCAGATACCCAAGCGAAGCAGCAGTTTGGAACGTCCGGCCAGAACGAAGCGCACTCCAAGCTTGGAGCGACCAAGTAAGCAGGAAAAGCCAGAGCCCGAGACTGAAGTCAGTTCTGAATTGGTTCCGGCTGAGGAAGCTACAGTGGAGGTACTACCTCCTGCTGCTGCTGTTCAGCCAGAGAAGCCTTCGCTGCTGCGTCGCCTGGGCAATCTCTTTAGCCGCAAGCAGCCCAAGGAAATCCCAACGGAAATTCCCGCAGAACCAAAGGCTATTGTCTCCAAGGCCTTTCTGTTTTCGCTACGCCTGGAGGCACTGCACGAGTGGCGACGCCTTAAGCTGGACTATCCCGAACGCATGACGGAGATGCGTCAGCTACGCAACAAGTGCATTGGACACCTCATTCTGCTTATCCTGTTGTTGGGATTCGGTGGTCTCCTCTTTCGCTATACGGAGGGCATGTCTGAGGACATCTACAAGTGCGAGGTGCGCAAAGTGAAGCGCGACTTTATTGACAACCTATGGTCAGTCAGTCACAACATGAGGTACCTGGGTGGGGTTGGACCTAATTAGACTGTGTTATTGATTGCTCTTCTAATTTCCCCTCCCCCGCTGCTAGAGAGGATGACTGGAAGTCTTTGGCTCGGCAAAAGCTGCGCAAGTTCGAGGATGAACTGAATACGTTAGCTGAGTTGGGCTTACGTCGCTTTCCGGGTCAGAGGTCGTTCAACTTTGTCAATTGCTTTATCTACTGCTGGACCGTCATCACAACAATAGGTAATGGAAGGAGCAACTATGCCATATAGCCTGATAAGTGCTAGATGGCTTGAGATAGGTTGGGATTGGAAGTAGATGTGTGAAGTATAGTTTTGTATATCATAAGGAATCTGATTTTGATCTTATTAGGAATATTTTCATTATAACCTTCTCTTTTAACTAACTGGTTCCGATTTCATGATCACTTACATAAATCCTAAAAAAGATCCATAATTTACACAAATATCTCAAGTAATTCCTTTAAGAAAGATCAGAAAGACTCTCTAACGCTCTTTTCCCCGTCTTCTTTGCCAGGCTACGGTCACATATCACCGAAGACAACTCTTGGACGATCGCTGACAATTGTCTACGCCATCATAGGAATACCCATGTTCCTGATTGTACTCGCAGATTTGGGAAAGCTCTTCACGCGCAGCGTCAAGTTTCTCTGGGCGTACGTGCGGCGTGTTTACTATACGCGCTCCTGTCGTCGCATACGGAAGCAGCAGCAGTTCCGGGATGCCATGACCGGCATCAATACCATGTACGACATGGCTATACGCAGGCCGAGCATGTTCTTTGGCAAATCGGAGGAAGAGGAGGAAGCTGATGCTGAATCGAGGGCAGCCGGTGAAGGCGATGCTGAGGCGGCCAAGTCGTTGGGTACATCGCATCCCGAGACGCCCACATCACCCTATCCCGAGACCTTTGAGGTGGATGATGAATTCAATTTGCCCATTTCAGTTGCTACGCTGCTGCTGATCTCCTACATCATTATGGGCAGCGCTTTCTACACACTCATCCTGGAACCAGAATGGAGTCTCGTCGATTCGTTCTACTTTGTGTTCATCTCCATGTCCACCATCGGTTTCGGCGACATGGTGCCGAGTAATCCCTTCTACGTGATGCTCAGCATGATCTATCTGATCTTCGGGTTGGCTCTCACCTCTATGTTCATTAATGTGGTGCAGATCAAGCTGAGCGATCACTTCAAGCGTGCCAGTGCCAAGGTGGGAGCCACCATTGGCATGGGCATGTCCAGTGAGTTTGGCGATGAGCTAGGCTCACAGGTGAAGACACCTTCGGAGATGGCCTCGGTGCATGGCTCGCGGCTGGGTCGCATCGAGGAGGATGGCCACGAGCACGGCACCAACGGCCTCAATGGCGGAGCAGCTCCTCCCCCGCCTTTCCCGGGCATGGCACCACAGCCGCTAGCCTCAATCCTGCGCAACCCGCGTCCCCAGTCTCCCGCCGCTGCCTCTGCCGCCACCAAGGACAGTCCACCCCCGCTATTGCCCAAGCGTCAGCTGGACACACAAGCGCCGCCTCCCTCAGCGGACACGGGGTCCACGAAGAAGAAGTACAGATTCTTCTGAGAGCAGCGACACCACTCATAGATACAGTCTCCAGTTGAGGTCCGCGAAAAGATCACGGGAATCTCCCGCTTTAGTTGTAAGCTAATTAAATGACAAACAAATCTGCAAACGAATTTCTTAATTTATGTACTGACAACAAACGTAGCATTATCTTAACTATAATAAACATTATACGAGTTCATGGTTGTTTGCACTGTTGCAGGGTATCAATAAGTCCAAAATACGCGAGTTATATCTGGTATGGATCAGAGGAAAACTACCTAATATAGTGTTCGATCAAAGTCACATACATAATGTTTACAAGAGATTTACCCCTAAACTGGCTACCATTAGGGTGGAGCACACACCACATGGCTACCCTCGCACCCTACTCTGCCCTACCCTACCCTACCCCGGACGCTACTGCATGAACTCCCCTGAGCAGCTTTTAAAGTGTTGAAGCCTCGCGAAGCGATTATTTCCTTTGTGACAGGCATGCTCACACACACACACGCACATAAACATGTTCGCATACAAAAATACAGTACATGCATTCCGAGTTCTCTCACTCCGCGCTCTCGCACTGCACATCTGCCGTGAACGAGGTGAAACGAAACGCAGCCTACGCTGAAGCCGGGTACGAATCGCTTGGAAGTAATGGAACGAGCTACGCTGACTAAGCGAGAGAGAGAGGGAGAGTAAAAGCGGGTGAGCAGCAGAGCACGAGAGTCTCTCCTTGTGCAAAGCAGCAACGAAGTTACGCGAAGTCCTTGCGTCGCTCGCGTTTGTCGCTCGTATTGTTCCATTGCCACAATGTACCAGGCGTAGACTGACTGTGAATTTGCCCGTCAGTTGTTGTTTTGAAACGGTTCCGTGTGGTCGTCGCTCGTTCGGTCTGTGCTGCTGCTGCGTTTGTCTACGTCGCGTTGCCAATAGTAAAAGACGCGCCAAAATTATCACTTCGAGTGCGAGTGAATGCGACTGTGCGCATATTTGTGTGTGTGTGTGAGAATTGCAATATCTATAGGAAGAGCACAGAGCGTATTAAACAGTGATTCGGGCAGCTGCTGCAATCGCGCAATGTGAGTGTGGGGGAAAGAGACAAAGTGCCGGGGGCAACAAGGAAAAGCTGCGACCATAACAAAACGAGACACGATTTGATCGTCGCGACGTCGCATGCCGGCTACAACTACAACGGGCACTAGGTATATAACAGGACATACTGTGTAGTGTGCACACGTGTACACATACAGACACATGCAAATACATGTTTGTTTTATTTTCGCGTTTTGCCATTGAAAGCGGAAGAAGAGTTGCCACTCAAACTGCTAAAACTACAAATAAAAATGTAGCAAACAAACTAAAAACAACAACTGCAACAACAACAACGAGAACGTACGCATGCAACCAGGTGTGCGCTCATGCTTGATTGTCTGTGTGAGTGTGCGTATGCGTGTGTGTGTGTGTGTTGAGTTATTGTTATTGTTGTTCTTGTTGCTGCTGTTGCCGCAGCCGCTGCTGCTGCTGTCCTTCCACGCAGCGCGCTGGTTCGCCGCATTCATCCTGCCAGATGCATTCCTCGTCTTCAGTTTCAGTTTGGTTTTTGGCTTTGCTTCTGCTGCTGCTTCTTCTTCCTTGTCTTCCTCCTCATTCATTTGCTTTCAAATACATTTTCCTTTCAAACAAGCATTGCACTGCAGCTGTCTGCACACACAGCCACACGCACGTACGCATTTGTATTTGTCTGTTTACACACAGACACATCACTTGGCTAAGTACATTGCACATTTGGAGGTGCCACATAATCCCCCACCCCCTCTCTTTCTCAGCCTGCCTCATCATTGGCAACTGTTAAATGCCCCACGCTGCTGCATACCCGCGATTTGCATAGTCAAGTGATAAAAACAAACGGTAATATTCTACATCTCTCTCTCTCTCTCTATCTCTCTCTATGCCGCCTAATGACTGACAGCATCTGCGAACAACGTGTAAAGCAACTGTAATCACAACAACAACTACAACTACAACAACAACAGAGGCAGCGCTGCGACGCATCTCGGCCCAGCGAAAATGTCCGCAATTAGCAGCCGCAATCAGAAAATGGAACAACAGGTAGGTGTCGCTTTTCGTACAGCCCGATTGGGCGAGTCCCTTCGCGGGTTAACATTATGTCTGAATATATTAGCATTATCTCTGCCAAGTAATGATTTCATAAGCTGTTATTAGTGAGGAAAATTTTTAAATTTAAGTAAAATACAAATATATTATTTATCAGTTTTTGTTTTGTTACAAAAAGGGGTATCACGTCATTTGAAATACCCTGAAATTGGCTTCCAACACGTATAACTTTATTAAAAATCAAACGATTTTGCTTTGGAATGTTATTTTGTTTATGTTTTTAATTATATTTTGATATTTCATCAAAATTTACTAAATTTAAGAGATCGATTTTTTTTCAAAATTTTCCATGCTACCCCCTGTAAAAATTTTCAAAATTATTTTAAAATTTTAAAACCCATTTTTTTAACTTAAATCAATTAGACAACTCGAAATTAGCATAAAAATCGTTTCTAAAATTCTTTCTTTGCTTTACTTTGGAAAATAAAGCGCTTAAACCCAATTTATACCCATTTTTTTATAGGATTTTCTTACCCACCTTATTATGCTATATAGTTAATTAGGTTTTTATATATATGCTTTATGGCATGTTTAATGTTTGAGTTTAATTGCGCCTTTGTGTCTAAATATTTACCCTTTAAATTAGGAACATTTATATATACCTAAACCGATATCTAACTTAACATTGTGTATAGCTAATTCCATGTTTAGTCAAAACTCTTTCAATGCTTTAGCAAACTTAAGTTGTATTTACCAACTACTGTTGACATTGCTCTCCCCATCCCCCCGTGCCCAATAAGCTGTCTTACCTTAACAACGTAAAATAAATCGAATTGCAACTTGAAGAAACTTTCAGAAAAGATAGGGAAAGGGGGCCCTTTCCACCCCCTCAACGTTGTTATTTGTATTGCAATTGCAGTTGTTGACAATTGTCGCAATTGACATTTTCGTAAATTGATGCAATCAACAAACTGTCCTTAGGTTGGTGATTTACGTCTTTATATACTGTACAGAGTATAAAGTGCTTATTTCATTAGTTCCATTTATCAAAGTGTCCAGAAAGAGTTTTTGATTATTCTCTTATGGCTACGGCTATATAAGTATCGATTTATAGAAATGCGACAGAAATGACTAAGCAGAAATAACACAAAACCTTCCTTCACATCTATGGTAAACGCCCACACAGTGAGCTTCAATCTAGGTCTATAAGCAAGTCAAAGAGCTACCCGAAATTTAAACTTCACGTTTGTATCTCTGTCCCATGGCACAGAGAACTTCCAGCTTACTGAAAGCAACTATTTGTCCAACTTGGAGTAAACATGGTAAATCAGCTGCAGAAGACAACTATAAAAACCCAGGCAATTTGCACTTAACATAAATCAGCAACAATTTCTGTGGCTATCCAGTCATATAAACCGTATAACTCATGGTTAAAAATACTCAAAGGATTCATAAAAAGCCAAGTTGAGAGGGCCGCAAAAAGGGAGAAAGAAAAAGAGAAGAGAAACGGTTTTTCGGGAGCCAACCCCAAAAAACCCTAGGAACAATTGCAGTTGTTGTTTTGCCCCTAGCGTAACTAGGGGCAACTATCGTACATTACAATAACAAACACGCATGCACACACACAAACACACACACACAGACAGAGCTGAACACGCGATACACAGACAGACAGACGGACAGACAGACAGAGAAAATATATTGACAAAAATGAACAAATATTTTGATTGGGTTGACTCTTTGCGGTGGTCTACGGAAACTTCCAGAAGTTGCAGCGAAATGAAATGAAACTAATATCGATTCCGTGCTCGAAATTAATCCACAAAAGTCGCACAATAAGTCACCCAATTATATTTACCCGACGCAAACAATCCGTGACTGGTCGAGGCACACATATCGTACGTTGGTGGAGAAGTCAAGACCCCGTTGCGAGTGATTGCTCCCGGCGCTTTCTCTATGTGTGTGTGTGTGGTTACCTAAGTGCCCACAGACTGTCAGCAGTCGGAGACCCCATCGGCACCTAATACCTCAACTCGGCCCCGCCCCCAACTATACGTCAGTATTCAACACGTTTGCCAAATGTGGTTAACGGTTAGCCAAAAGCCCCCAGAAACGGAAATGACGCATCGTCCTTTGGCTTCGGCTTTGGCTTTTGTTTTCGTTGGCTTTTGGCTTTTCGGAATTCTTTTTTAGGTCCTCTCCTGCACCTCCTCGTAATTCTCATTGTGTTTGCTACGCCTAGGGGTTGTTGCTGTGTCGAGGTTCTTGACCTATTGTTGCTAAAAATGTCGCGACGATACGAACATAGTACTCAGTTTGGGGACTTTCCAACTGGTTGGCACTTTAAAGATCTGAAAACTTGGTGACATTTTATGTTGCCCAATCCTGTACGACATGCCAGTAACCAAGAGCTGCAAACTTTTTCCACTGCACTTACCAGAGAACATCAAAAACAGGCTAAGCTATCCAAGGCTAAGCAAACTTTTTTCATGGGCTTTCGGGGCGCATTTGCCCAATCCCGGACAAACTCTCGGCGATGATACTTTCAGGGGGGATTCCGTTCGTACGACGACTGCAATTTGCGGCAAAAAGCAGTGACGCATTCCAACACACACACGGGCACACACAAAACCACACACACAACCACAAAAACACACAGGAACGCAGTAAACCTTTGTGGACTAGCTGTGAAAAAACATAAGCAGTGGGCTGGCATACCCTGTAAACATGGAGTGGAAAAGGGTTTAATAGGTGTTGATTTTAACCGGATATTTTTCAGATTTAATGGGGATGCTTTCACAATTGCCTTTCTGCTGTGTATGTATATGGTATATTTTCTTAAACCTTATGAACTTCTAAAGCTAAACAAGATTAAAATTAATTTAAATTCAATTTAATTTAAGTTTATATTTATTTATCTTAGTACAGATGTCTTTCAGCTCTATATATGTTATATTTTCTTGAGTCTTATAAGACTTAAGAACTAAGAAAAGGTTGTTTCCCAGCACTTCCTATAAGTAACTGGAGTTTATGCTATATTTTCTTGTACCATATAAATTTTTAAAGCTAAACAAAGCTAAACCGTGCAGATTTTAGAATTAGCAAAAGCTTGTTTCCAAGCCATTACTTACAAGGTGCTAAGCAGTCTTATAGCTCCTCCGAACCTCAGGGCATTCTAACTGAAAAATAGGACAAAGCAGGCGACATAAACATTGAATAAAGTTTCTCGTAATACGGCGACATTTTTCGTAATTTGCAATTTATGCAGCGCGAAGCGCGTCGTGCTGCGCGGCAACGTCGCGACGGGCCTCATTTCAATTGCAGATTTCGGGCGAATTGCAATTTGCCACCGCAGCCAAGTGGACATATAAGTGTGAGTGTGAGTGTCAGTATGGTTGCCAGAGTGTTGCCAAGTTGATTAAATTTATCAGACAGTCGAAACAGTCGCCAAAGTTTTGCCAATTGGCAAAGTTAAGTTGAGTTTGAGTTGAGCATATGCAAATGCGAACAAGAAAATTCCGGACACCTTAGGAAAATTACGCACTTTCCGCACTTTTCATAACTTGCAATTGATTTTAAATGAAATTCAGAGGGATTAAAGTGAAGTAAAATATACGAATTAAATTTAATTTTTATGGTAGAAATTTAAGGCCAAAAAAACGAAATAACTAAAGTTATAGAAGATTCTTTATAGCTCAATTGAGTTAAATAATCCTTAAATGATTGTAAAATAGTAAAGTGCAGAGAAATCAAAGATAGAAAACATATTGATTTACCTCTTCCTGGAATTCTGTTTGGATTTCCACAGCCAGACAACCAATAACAGATTCCCTTTGATGTACAATTTAAGCGGTTTACTGTCTGCGGTTGGTCCTGCCACATCTCTTTGACACATGACAACACATTCGAACTGACAGTTAATGAATGGACATGTCACAATATTGATCGATCCACAGTATTAATTGTGCATAAATCTTGGAAAATCGAAGCCTCTAATGACATTTACAGCTAACAGGGTTTCATGTTTTATTCACAAGCTCATTACGAGTTCATTCAATCAACAATTCTGATTTAATGTCAATGAAATTTGACTACCGAATTTTGAGGAAGTTCGCATTATGTATGAATACTGCAGAGCACTCAAAATAGAATCATTAACGGGCTTATTGGATTTTGATTACGAAATAATTACCGAATCGACGAGAAATGGCGTTAATACAAATTGAAAGCAAATTGGATTTTGAAAGGAAAATAGTATACCAGACTTGCAGTTGCTCTATAAATAATGCTTTAAAGTGTGACTTTAATATACCCAATATGACTTGAGCTACAGGGTATGGTTATAATTACCAGCCTTTACATGCGACTTAATTTTGAATACTCAAAGAGAAAATATTCATTACGTTTCTATGTAAACTTCAATGAAAAAACAGTTCTCAAACGTTTTAATTATGCTATAATTAAAGCTAATTTAATATGCATCATGGCAACCCTAAAGCCTGCTAATATGTGTATAATAATATTCATAAATAATGCACTCCTTTGGTATTTTGCTCTACAGGTTGCACAAATTGGTTCATGCTATAAAGGCATTTTGAAATATCAAATTAAATGCCTGAAATCAGTGAAATTCTTGGGGTGGCGAGGGGGAGGGGAATGTAGATGGGGTTGCTGCTGTAGAGCGCACTTGAGGTTGCCCGCAATTAGCTTGCAGAATGGCAACAATCAGACGGGCTGGCAAATTAGATGTATAAGTGGTTACCAGGGGGAGAAAGGCAGATGGGGAAGGTTAACAAGAAGTTGAAGTGGACTGTCGAAGGGTTGGCGAAACCACGAAAATTAGCACGCGACAAACAGTGGTTAAAGTTAGACACGCCTTACCCTGCCCAGCTCCCGACCCCGCCTTTCCTGTAGCTCCCCCATGGCGCAGTTCGGGGAAAACTTCTGTAATGACGCTTTTCACGCGAATTAATTGTTGCATACTCGGGCGGGCAATCAAAACAAGCTCATCATCGCTGACCGGAAAATGCGTAGTGAAATACACAAAAGTTACAAATCAAATTCATAACTTTTTCGCAAGAAAAAAAACCATGGATGAGTAGCCTCGTAAAGATTGGGGCCATCCCATTGCATTTTCAAGCGCTTTCAAATGGCAATTACGATAAGCATTTCTTTTCACTGCTCTCTCATAAAGCCAAATGGGTAATTATCGAAAGCTCTGCGGAAATGCAGCGGAAAATCGCAAGAGAGAGAGAAAGAGAGGAAGCAGAGTCAAAGCAATTACACGGCGAAATGGAATTCATTTTGTGGTTGCCATGGCCAGGGTAGGCAGGCGGTTACCGGTTTGCTTTGGCAATGCGTATTTACATGGAATATTTTACAGCATATTTGGAATATACGCATATTTAAGTATATTTCCTGAAAATTTCAGCATAATATATAAATTATTTTTAAAGATATGCACAAATTTGTTAGGGTGTCTCAAACAAAACTCTCAATACTTATCGATCTAACAGAGAAATGTTGTATAGTTAACCCCGTTAAACATTAATGCCTTGGGTATCTACAAGTCGAACCCTAGGGCTGGTAACAGAATTATGTATACATTTTCAAGCACGCATAACGCGTTAGGGGGGCCTCGGGGCTTGTCGTAGCGCTCTGCTTTGTTTGAATGTCTGTCATAAGCGCCACAAAGTCGGCAGCAATAAATTGTTTATCGCCTTTGCTTTTAATATTTTTCTAGGTCAAAATGCGAGTTAGGGGCAAATTTCTTTCTCGTTTCAACGCATCCATTCTACGCATACTAATTTGCTGCATAAAGTATAGCAAATAAAGTATACTATGTCATACCATATTGATTGATGATCTTCAAGTTTTTTGAGTTTATTTCGAGAGCGGAGGAGAGAGAGGGACGAAGTGACAAATTCGTTATGAGTCTGTCAGCTATAAGTTCTACCACTCGAAAGATATTCGCCCGCCGCCTGCCACACTTGAGTTCCTTTTTTAGCATTTCAAACAGAGCCGAAAGAGAGATGAAAGGCAACAGCGAGAGGCGGAGACAGACGGCGCCGGGCGACGTCCAGCAGCAACGGGTGTCATCGTTGTCGTCCTCGTCGCCGTCCTGTCACCTGACAGGTCGAAGGATTTGCAAAGTGATTTTGTAATAAAGCAATGTGAAAAGCGACGCGACGACGGCAAAGGCAGGCAGGCGGGCAGGCAGGCAGGCAGGCAGACAGACAGCAGTGCGCCGCCTGCGGGCGCGTACAACGTGACGTATGAGAGATATTAAATAATCCGTAATATTTACGCTTGCCTGCGCCCGCGGGCACGTGCGTTTGCCTCATTGAAAATGCATTTGCAGCAGCACCGGCAGCAGCTCGTCTGTAATATTGAATTATGATTAGGTTTAGGTTTTGCCTTCCCTGAGGCAGGTGCAGGGTTGGCTACGTGCTCCACAAAGAGCAAACGTAATCAAAGGGCCAATTCTGAACCCATTCTTCGCCCATTCTGAACTCAATCTAAATCCATTCAGCCCATTTGGCTTCACTTTCGACTTAATTACGAGCTGGTGTAGTCACTCGTATCGACATAGAAAATTCGAACTCCGGAAGTTATTAATAGTTCTATTAAAGTGAGCCCCAAGCACACTACGGCATATAGAGGCTACTTGTAATGACCCAGGACGTTGGATGTTTCCATCACTTAGTCAGTCACACACTCAAACTCTCATCCACCCACTTGGCCATTCATTGTGCCATCGATGCGTGGCTGTATGCGGCACAAGGCCCACGTCTAATCACCCTGAGCTGTCCCTGGAATGTGGATTAGCGTCCGCAACACCTGCCAGTCCATTTCGATGCCCATGCCCATGCCCGTCGACCCTTCCGTGCCTGACAATGTCCTTGCACCTGCATTTCAATTCATTCTGCGCCTTTTGTCAGCCTGCCATTGTTGTGTTTGTTTTTTATCGATTATGCGTCGCGTTTGTTGTTCTACTTGCCGAGTTGTAGTATTTTTGCTGTGACACTGAAACAACAATAACAAACAACGCCCCCATTCAAGCAGTTTCCCCTATCTCTCTCCCTTTCCTCTTCTCCTGCCCATCCATCACTCCTTTTCAATATGTTGGATTAAATTAAAGCGGCCAACGTGGCGTATGCTTGATATACACTTGGATAATTGCATTGCTCTTAGCCATATTTCACGTCACATTCAGACCACAAGCTCAAAGATTATTTACGAGGTTTCTTATGCTCGGCTTTTGCGCAAGGTGAAGCCATCGATTTGGTATAGCAATTATTGACATGTGTGTACCGCCCCGCCTCCCCAGAAAAGGCAACTCTGCTCGTGTCATCCAACTTGCAGTCATTAATAACGCCTTCAGTTGAAGCTTGCTGCCTTCGATTGGGTCGTCTAGATTAGGGGGTAATTAGAATGGCATATGAAAGTTTGATTGACCTCAGGAGGGAAGGTGTGAAGAACAGTGGGAATAGTGAATGGGGTTGCTCATATGATGAATGGGGCAAAGCCATTAATCGATAAGTGACAATGATTGCTTAAAGTAAACCCTTATAATACATAGATAGCTGAGCTCGTTAAGGTTAGAGCTGAAACAGATACAGAGAAACAGACTAACTAGCAAGCAGAAAGATCTAAGGCGTATCAACCTAGGTTTTTTCTTTCTTTTTTTAGCCACGCCCCCTTTGCTAGCTTAACGGGCTCTCAGCGCGTCCCAGCAGTTCTCACTCACTTTAGCTTAATACAATTTGCATGTTTTAATCAAATTGCAATGTTTGCTTTTAACACACATCCCACACACACACACACACATATGAGCGTCCTTTGAGTGCAGAAATCAGAAAAAATAAACCGAGTACCGAGTACCGATTCAATTCGATTCAAGGACAGAACTCACGATTGGAAACAATTCAAAATGTGATATTGGCGTGCCATGCACACACACACACACACACACACACACATACAACTCGCTCACACATCCTTTAATGCCAAATGGCTTTAGTATCTAGGGATGCCACTCCCCCTGCCCCCCTTTCGTCCTGCTTCATCGCCTTGTTAGCTTTTTGCTACCTGCTAAAGCGGCAAATGAAATTGCACTTTGAATGCAATTTAAATGCTGCTTTAGTCCATATAGCAAATCGAAAATTCGCCATCAACAAATGCCATGACAACGTCATTCAAATGTTGCTTCAAAGAGTTGCAAGCGGGCCGGCAAAGGGGGGGAGGGGTAGCTGCAACAAAGTCAAGCAGTTTTTTATTGATAAAACTTTGCCTTGCTGCAGCTGCTTGGGCCAAGGCAAACAAACAAACAAGGCGCGCCTCGCAGCCACGCCCCGTGTAGCAACAACATCGGGGCACGTCTCAACGTAGTGAGGGGCGGCAAGGAGTGGCTGTATTTCTTCCTATTTTGTATTTCCCACTGGGCAAACGTTTGTTACTTCTGGCACCTTCGATAGCGAAATTGCAGCGTTTGCTCCTGGACATGTCTGTCGGTTGCGCCTGTTGCGTGTCAGCCTCTTTGCACACTTTCCAAATGGGCACACAATCTTTGCGCTGCATGTGCTACATGGAACAACACTGTCAATTTTCTATGGCATGTTTCAATAAAGAAAAAACCGCAACCTCTTTTAGGATGCATCGATTTTAGGTTGGGTTTACCTTGCCTTTTTCAGGTAAGGTCTCTCTTGTTTTTGAAGTTAGGTCTACCTTGCCTTCATGTCATGGTTTTTCCCTATTACCACAGCAAGGAGCATGGCGTAGACTTCAATTAGGCAAATAACCACAACATATTCTGCTTTAAAATTTCCAGTTTCCAAGGCTAAGCAAGATTTGCTCCTAAGCTGTAAAAAACATAATCTGTTTTAGCTGCCACGACATCGCTTAGTACCTGCCCAGCTGACTGCCTAATCCATCGAGCTTTAAGGCAATCCTTGGCACCTGAACGGCGCTTAAATCTCTACCCTAAATCATTGCGCTCTGCGCCAGCTAATTAGGAACTTGATTTGGCAGCCGTCGAGCACATTTGTTCTCTTCCCCAGCCCCCCTTTTCCCAGTTGGGCTTCCACTTTCCCTTCGCAAACCCGCAGCCAATCGAGGTAATTAAAGCAATTGCCGCTTGTTGCACAACACAGCAGGCAACACAGAGATAGAGAGAGAGACAGATAGAGTTGTCACTTGCTGCCACACGGGGGACTCTAGGCAACACCTGAGCAGCTCGTCTTGAGCACGTGGACGATGGCAAGGGGATTATGATGTCGTCGCAAAAAGTTTACAACACTTGAGTGGGAAGGAAAGGGAAGGGTAGAGCACTTGAGGCAGTCACTTGGCTGGCTGGTGCAGCTGGAAAGGGCATTAAATTTGCAGTGGAAAAGGGACAACGATGAAGACCCGCATAAGGAGAAGGAGGTGCAGGCAGAGAAGGACGAGATTTCATTTCGTTAGTTGGTCATTTCGCATTTGGACCCCAGGCGAAGTTAAACTTGTTGCTTAACCTAATTGAATGACGATTTGGGCGAGGCAATGAATGTGAACTGTCCTTCCTCGCCTCTCCCCGTGCACAAGCTTCTGCCCTCCTCCCTTGTCCTTGCACATTCCCATTTGGTTGTCAATGCACAGTGGGCCCAGAGCTCGTTGATAATTGCACGTAAATTATGAAAATGCCCCTGGGCAGGCTTACCCGGATACGGGCCTGTCGTTCGACTTGTCCGCTCCAGTCCGGATGCCTCTGATGAAATGCTGCAATTGTACGCATGCCTTGGCCCTAGGGGATGACTTGACTGGAATTTCCCTTGCCCACACAACACTACGCGTTAATATTAAATCGTTTCACTTTGCCAATGACAAGCGGCATTTAAAGGATTAACTGCAAAGGATTCCGGCGCAGGTTGAGATTCCTCTGGTGTCCAATTCAAGCATTCATTCCGGAATTTATCAATGCCCGCAACAATGGCCGAGTCAAAGTTTGCAATTGCAGCCGACTGAAGCCAAGCAGAAAAGTCATCCTGGCCCTGAGCTGGTCGGTATCCGCATCAACAGAGGCATCATCAACATTGTCATCATCATCATCATCATCATCAGCATGTAGCTGCCTGACTGAATGGGATAGTTGAGCTATTTATTGGCCGGAGACATTTGCCAGGAAATTGAAGTGCATCCAACTAGTTATCGAGTTGGCAACCGAAGGAAGTGACAGGCTAATAGCAGGAAAGAAAACCCTTTGAGCAGGTGAAAGAAGACAGTTGCAATATATTAAATAAATTGTGTATAGTATTTGTGCTAAATCTGATAGCTCAACATGAAAACAGAAAAATATATCATCTTGGCTCATACTAGACAGCAATATATATGTATATATGAAATAAATTAAGTAAAATATGGAACAGGAATATATATACATAACATGTGGACCAGATATAAATTTATATAGTATTTTTTTGGCAAAGTTGCTTTTGGCACTCCACTTACAAAAGCGTGTATTATCTCGATGGTTTACTAAACAGGAATGTATATGTTTCTATATGAAGTACTTGTCTATATTCATACTCACTAACAATCTGTCTCAAATCACTTGCTATTTCATGCGAGTATATGCATATGTTTTACAGGGTGTTCACATATATATATATATATATATTTTCTATAAAAAACCTCCTAGATACTTTGCTACATTCGCATACAACCCCAAAAGTCCTTCACTCAGCTGACCTTAGAGAGTCCGTTAAGCACCAATAATTTGCACAAAAAAAGAAGGGAAATTTTCTTCAATCTACTTAAGTTTCCTCGAATTTCCGTTGAGAGCAAAAATGCATCAGTAAAACGAAACCGTATATACTATGCAGAATATGTTTGGTATGTGGTTTATTATGCCAGTCGAAAATATGAAATGTATATGGCTGGCAGTGGCTGTCCATAATAGTTCAGAGTGCATAAAGCATACACACACATTCCCTCCCTTCTCCCTCCCCCTCTCTCTCTCTAAGGGGTGCCTTGTGCCATTTCAAGGAATTTTAAAGCGCTTCGAACAGACACGAGAAATGTGGAAAACGAAAAGAAAATCGGGTTAGCGCGTGACTTAGCTGCATTTTCTAGAGTTTTTAAAAGCTGCTTGGCTTGTCTTGGCCATTAATTAAAATATGGAGCATGTAGTATACATACATATTTCTCTATTACACAGTGCAGTGCGCTAAAACTTTCAGGCACCTGAAACTTTATCCTGGCATCCTCCACAGCGAATCGAATCGCTCATGCAGCACCAACAATGCAGCAAAAGTTGCAATAGCTCTATATCTCGCTGCGACTATATACGACTTATGTAGCACTTGTATATATACATATATAACTCTTTTCAATTTGAGGATGCCCCAAATTAATGTGACCCCTCCCCCACAAACCGAGGGAGAGAGAGAGAGAGAGTGGGGGGCGGGGCACATTTTTGGTTTGCTTTTTGGTTGCCTTCTTGTTTATTTGTGAGTTCTTTGGCCATTCATTTTCACCTCGTTCACCTTGGCAGCTCGTTCAGCAGTAGCCAAATTAACTCGTCACACACACACACACACACACACACACACACATGTCTAGGCATATTATATTGCCTAGCAAGCGGGTCAGCTGCCTTGTTGATTCCGCACAAATATTTTTCACACAGCCTGCAGCAGCAGCTGGAAAGGTAAAGGGTGCAGGGGGAGGGGGAGAGAAAGGATATGGCAGACCCTGTTGCTATTTGACTTTGTCGCTATTGAACTGTCAAGGCAGAGCTCGGCGCTCAGAAGCAGTTAAGTTGAATTTGACCTTTCACAGCAGCAAACATGTTGTCATGCCGCGGCAGTCGACGCCTCCGCCACCTGCTCCTCTTATTATCTCTGCTCTTGTTGCTTCTCTAGCTCCTGTTGTTTCTCCCTTTGTTACTCTTCCTCTAGCCGCCCCTCTTCCTCATACTTCTTCTTTGGGTGCTAACGACTGAGAGATTCATGGACTCGTTTGTTGCCCAGCTCACGCTGCATGTCTGTGTGTCTGTGTGTGTGTGTGTGCGTGTCGTGTCGTTGTGTCAGCTTAACAAAGGCTGCCTTACGCTGCCCGGGGGCTACGTGTGTTACTTTGCGTCGCTTGTGTCGCGTGTCTTTCTCACATGCTCCGTCATCGTGCCATGCCACACGCCACCTGCCACCCTCCACCTACCACCTACTACCTACTACCTTCCTCCCTTCTCCCACTCGCCACACTCATCTCTTGCTGCATACTTTCAGGCGCCACTCGCAGCAGCCCATTCCATTGTTTGTGTTGTCGTTGTTGTTGCTGGCTTTGTTATCATCCGAAATTTGCATACAAAGTGCAGGGGCAAGGGGGCAATTGAGCCCATTTAGGGCACTACAAAACGTAACTAATTCCAGCCTGGAGTACAAGGCAGCTTGAGGGCATCGAGGGCGTCGCACGCATCTTGCCAAGAATGAGAGAGGAAAAAAGTATTAAAAGCAATTCTCGACATTCTTTGCAGCTTACTTTGCCGAAAATCCTTCTTAGTGTGCGTCGAAAGCAACTTGACAACTTTGCTTTTTATGGCGCGAACATATCAAAAGCAACGTGCAACAACAAGGGGAGGCCCTGCAAGAAGGAGGAAGGGGGGGAGAAGAAGGAGTGCACTCACGTAGAGCTCTGTGACATATAAGTTTATGTCCATGGAGTACTTAGGCTTGTCGGCCCTTTTAAGCCGGATATTAAAGCCATTTCAGAAATGTCCATAAAAATACGCAACATATTGAATTATGCGCTTTTAAAATTCGTTTATATGTGGGTTATTCTATGATATGAAATTATTGGAAATAGCTGAGTGAAGTTTAGCAGGCAATCCTGGCGAACAATTTGATATTTGGGGCTCTCAATTTTGTCTCTTTACTCTTTGTAATAAGTTAGCTTGCCCTCACGAAATCAATAGAGAAATCCTTTCATTCAATTTGGCGTGAGTCTTAAATATAAAGTCCGTTTTAAGGGGCGTCCTGCGACAAACCGGTAAATTCAGATAATCCACGTTTGAGCTGATGACAAGATTTGCGACGCACATTCCGATGGCGCCGCCCGTGACGTGACATGACAACACGGACATGGAGGGGGCTGGTCTGGGCTTATGGCTTAATGAAGCGACTGCCAACTGGTCACCCATGATGGTCAGACACACGAAAAGGACAACGCGCACGCACGAAGGGACAGCAGGAGGGCGCAGAGTGGGCGGGGGCAGAGGTCGTAGGGCAGCTCAAAGGCAAAGTCAAAGGCGGGTCGCAAAAGCCTGTAATAGTTTTCATCTCCCGTGCAGCTCCAGCCCGATGTGCTTTTTATGGTTTCCTCTTCCGTTGCCTTTGAGGTTAATCGTTGTGTCATGTGTGGCAGGTCTTTCTGTGTATATGTGTGTGGGTGTGTGTGCCTTGTCCTGGTGCAGACAAATCGATGAGTGTTTTTCCAATTCATTGCTTATTCGTTTTGCCTGCTCATCAGCGCATTAATTATTCAATAGTTTTGTCCGTTATTAGGTGCGCACATTCACCATGATTCAATTGCGAGTGCAAATGAGTTTAGCAAATACACTATAGAGCGCACTATACAGTACTATATATGCATTCGTTGGTTGTGCTGCTTGTCCTTTTGCCAAGTGGAAAATATGTGCGCAGTTTGCAGAGCTGCCTCTTTGCATTGCCAGCTCGTTTAATCCGGCTTAATACGTGAATACAATCTTTAATCCTTAATGGTAAACAAGTAAGGCAAGTGGTAGTTAAGTGTGATCGACTATAAGGTACCCTCTAGAGAGTATTTAAAGACTTAAATACAGAACCAGAGAAATGCATAAGCAAACAGACAGAAGATGGACAAGAAGCTGCGGCAATGTGAGAAAGATATAGAAACAGATGGTTGTACTGAGAGGGAAGAATAGAAAGGCAGTAAACGAGACAGGAAGAGGGTTGTAAGGGATCCTGTTGTTCACGAATGTATATATAATATATATGTTAGAAAGATAAGTAGTAAAAGTAGGCAGGGAGGCTTAAATAGAAAGATAAGAAGTACAGTACTTGCAGATGAAGTCGATAAAAGTAATCCTACAGCTCAGGAATATATAAAAATATAATGTATATTTATAGAAAGAGAGGTAGTAAAAGAGACAAAGAGGCTCTTAAAAAGGAAGAGCAGGAAATAATTGGTAGATGAATGAATCAATGAAAGACCTACAATTATAACCAATACTTTATCATAATAGATATACTCTACCACTGCTTAATATACCCCTCAAATTCAAATTTCACTGGGTATTGACTATAAAGAGCAGCAGGCGGGAGAATCTGCTTTTGCCCGGGCCCTGTCTGTTGTTGTTGTTGTTGTTTGTTGTCATATTGTAATGCGGTTGCGAATTCACAATAAAATTGGCAAGCGCAGGCTGTGCCAAGAGCCAAAAGCGCCAAATGTTGTATACTCTCTGTACGCAAATTGGGTGCAGAGATTAGAAGAGCAAGATGCTCTCACTCGTTGCCATGGTATTACAGAACATGCATATATGTATTTGTAATACTATACCCCTTCAGCCTTATTATGCTTGATATTGTTGCTGCTGCTGCTGCTGACTTAAACAATTTTGCCCGGGCCACGCGGCGTATGAGTAATCATTTTATTGCACGAACCCGAATGAGCGCTAAGCCGCACAGCAAGGCATATGTTGCGGGTGCTGCCTTGCCTGCTGCACGTGCCCTTTTTATGGCCCACTGTGTTGCCCTTTAATTTTACGCAAATTTGTCTGCCTAAATTAAAATAAACGCGCCGAGAGCCAAAGCCGTCGGAGACGCCGCGTCGCGTCGCGCGCGAGTGAAAACAAAACATTGCGCATTGCATTTTTGAGTTTTGCACATTAATTTCGGTTATTTTTGTGTGCGAAATTTATGGGCGACATTGAGCCTAATAGCGCGTATCAAATATGCAGCTCCTGCTTCTGCACACGGGAATTATGCGGGAGCAGGTAACGCCTCATCTCTCTGTTCCTCCTCATGCATCCATCCATTTCTCTCTCTCTGTGTGCGTATCGCATTTTAATGCTCTGCGGCAAATACCTGCAAATTGAAAACTCTTCCCCCTCAAATGGGGGAGGGGGAGCAGGATGAACTGAAATGGAATAATACATATATCATTTCGTGCACCATGGGGCAGATCGTAAAGTTAGCAAGTCGATTCGGTGTGCTCAATAAAAAATCAATGCGTTTAAAGGGAAAGTTTATGCGGTGCGTTAACTGTTTCTACATTTATGGTTATCCCAACGATTTAATGATGTGATAGAAGTTTTGCTGGGAGATATGTAGTTTTATGGAAACATATCTAGAGGAAACGAAGGTTCCTTTATTACTTCTAGCATTCTCTTTCATCGCAAAATGTCATTAAGATCTCTTTCTTCTTTCTTCTCTGCCTTTCTATCTTTATTCTTTCCATTTTTCCCCCTTTTATATATATTTCTTTCTCTTTCAATCTTTGTATCTTTCTTTTTCTGTCTGTCTTTTTCATTTTTTCCCTTTTCCTTTATTTTTTATTCCTCTCCCTTCGCCTCTATTTTAATCTCTATTTCTAAGCCTATTTATTTTCCTATCTCATTCCTTATTTCAATTAAAACTTCGTTTAATCTTCTTTATTTTCTTCCTCTATCCAACTTTCCACTCTCTAATTGTCATCCTTCCCCCCAAGCTTTTCCCTCATTCTTTCTCTCAATTTTTCCCCTTGCTCCCTTTACTCACTTACACTTCCTTCCTAATCGCTCTCACAACCCCTTCTCCCCTACCTTCCGCCCTATCTCTGCGCGTATTGCGTACTTGTTACCCCGTTCTGTAAATTGGTTCCCACACGTGGAGGCTTCGCTCTACGTAACAACATGTCCCATGTAATTGCAGATAAATTACAACGGTTTCGGCATTTGAATACGTAGCAGAGCAGCGGGAGAGCTGTGACCCGGGAATTGAGACCCAAAAAACAGGCACATATGCCACAACAGGTCTATGTGTGTGTGTTTGTGCCGCGAGCTACGTACTTGAACCCCATCAAGGCGACAAATCAAATTTATTCAAATTGTTTTTTTGGACTTTGCCGGTTGCCGCCGCAATTGATGACGTCGGCCGTTGTTGTAGCTATTGGCGGGGGAAATGTATTTCTATCTTTAGCTGCACGTGCGAAACTGGCCCCAGCCGGCCCCGGCATAACCAGCCACATCAGGCGACAATTCGCAGCGCACTGATAGCGATATTTATCGCTGCGTCGCACTGCGGCGCACCTCGTTCCGCCTCTCCTCGCCAAGAAGATGTCGTAAATCTCGTCGAGAGGGGCCCACCCAGCGTGATAAGCCCGCGGCGAGGCATGTCGAGAGCAGCGAGCGAGCAGCGGCAACCCACAGTTGCGACGCGTTCGTCGTCGAGTTCAGATCGCGGTCATGTCGTCTCCGTCTCCGTCTCCGTCTCTGTCTCCATCGTCGTCGATGTGCAGGGTATTCGTTGTCGCCTGGCTGGGTGCACTGTGCCTGCTGCCGGTGGCAATGCACTGTGACAGCGACTCATACTACGAGAAGTATTATGCAGCACGTCGCTTTGTGCCGCTCAAGCGCAATTCGCCGCTTGAGTTCAATTTCACGCTGACGCTGCCGCAGGAGGCGCCTGCACTGGCGGCACATGAGCAGATGGCGCTGGTTGGAAATCTGCCTGTGTTGGGTGCCTGGCAGGCAAATCGCGCTGTGCTGCTTAATCGTACCGAGCTGCACAATGTCTGGCAAGGATCGGTGCAGCTGCCACAGAACAGCAGCGTGGAGTATCGATATTTTGTAGCCGCCGTAGGACGTTCCGGTGGGGTTCAAGTGCGTCGCTGGGAATCACATGTGCAGCCCAGGTCATTTAATACCACAAAGCTGGCGGGGAATCACTCAGATGTGCTGGGCATCATCGGGGGAGAGCATCAATTGACCCGTGGTTGGCTGCAGCAGGCGGGCAGCATTGTGCAGCTTAAAATCTGGCGACAGGCACTGCAACTGGAGGAGCCCGCAGTGCCGGAAGGTGCTGCACTGCGTCTACGCCTGCAGCCAGTGCATCCGGTGCATCTGTCGCCCATACTCAGCTCCGCGGCGGCAAATGTGGAGCAAGTGCGGATGGTGTACAGCGACAGCAGGTTGCGAGCACAGCCGGAGTTCGGTGTGCCCTATGTGCCCAACAAGGATCTGCTTATGTTCCATGTCACTGTGGATGAACTGCAGCAGGTCGCTTATCAGCTAAGTGTCTATGCCGAGCAACAGGATACAGTGCGTCAGCTGGGCTACGCTTATCTGCAACCGGATGCACTAATTGGCAGCGAAGGCAACCTGACGCTGTCGCTAATCTCGCCGCTGTGGCAACGTGTAGTGGGTGCACTGGAGCTGGAGTATCTAGTGGTGCGTCCCATGGTCAATGGCAGCAGTGACTTCCGCACCAGCTTCGTCAACTATTGGCGCTCCAATTGGACCGCACTGGAGATCGGACATCGTGGTCTGGGCAAGAGCCTCAGCCTCTCGGGCACAGCAGCTGCGGCGCCACTAATAGAGAACACGCTGGCCACCATGTTGGCTGCCGGCGAACTGGGCGCCGATCTTGTGGAGTTCGATGTGCATTTGACTAGCGATCTGGTTCCAATCATTCACCATGATTACTCCATACGCGTTTGCATGGACTCCAAGACGCCCACATCGCGCAACGATCTCACCGAGGTGCACATCAAGGACATCACGTACGAGCAGCTGAAGCAACTGAAGACCTATCAGATTGTGAACAACAAGATTATCGAGTATCCTGCGCACAACAATGTGGAGCAAGTGGAGCAACGACTCTTCCCCACGCTGCAGGATCTCTTCCAGCGTGTGAACCTGAGCGTGGGCTTTGACATCGAGATCAAGTGGCCGCAGCTGAGATCGACGGGTGTTCACGAGAGCGAACAGACGATCGACAAGAATCTCTTTGTGGATCGCATTCTGCAGGTGGTGCAACAGGATGGCTGCGGTCGGCTCAATCTGATCAAGAGTTTCGATGCGGATTTGTGCACGCTGCTGCGCTACAAGCAAAACATGTACCCCGTGCTCTTTTTGACCAGCAGCAAGGAGAATGTCTTCGCTGATCCTCGCACCAGCACCGTGGAGCAGAGCATCAACTTTGCACAAGCTTTCGATCTGGCTGGCATAGTACCAAATGCAGTATTTATCAAAGCAGATCCCGAGTTGGTGCAGCGTGCCAAGTCGCAGGTGCCGCTCATATTGCTCTGGGGTGCAGATCTCAAGGATCGCGAATCGATCGATTGGTTTATCCAGCAGGGACCACACGGCGTCGTATACGATCGCATGGATCTCTGGTTGCCGCCACACAAAACGGGCGCCTTTGAGGCCGAGCAGGATCTGCCCGAATTCTTTCAGCTGCAGTGCCCCATTGGAACGACACGACCACGTGGTGTACACAACGCTACCGTCGAGAGCATCCTGAGCAATGTCAACTTTCTGTAGCTAACATTCCATTTGTATTTGAGATTCCAAGGCCAAGACAATAAACGTAACTCTTAGCAAGCGAGTATCGAGTTTCCCTTGGCGGTCTTTTGCTCCTGTCCATGCCTGAGCCACTCCCTTCCCTTCCTGCCCGCTCGTCATGCTTCCCGCTCAATTTCCTGCGTGCTGTACGTGTTCCTCCCCCTGTCACTGTTGGCAAAAAGGATTTCCACATAATTGCCTTTTTCTCGTCGCGCAGCAAAAGAAAAGCGCGAAAACTCGAGCGGAATTCGCGCTGATAAATCCCCTGGCTATGAAGAAAAACAAGGGAAAATTACGTGAAAAACTCTGTGAAAAAAAAGGCCGAAAGTTTCTTCATTTATCTCAGTTATTTGCGCATAAACGGGCTAGCAAAACGCAAAATCGCAGTTGCTAATAAATATATATACCATATATACTCTATATAGGTTATATATTCATGTACTATACGCTGCGCTCTCTTTCAATTGTTTTTTTCGCCCGCTGAACTTGAAAAATTTAAATGTTTAATGAAATCATTGCCAGCAACTGTCGCAGCATACCTGACCCCCTTCGTAACCCCCCTCTGTCCCCGTCCATGTCATGTCATGTCATGTCACATTGCCAGCCCGCAGCCAGACAAGTGGTCAACGCGGGAGCGCGCGCAACACACACACACACACCGAGTGCAGTCGCAGTTGCCCAGCGGCAATTTCAATGATGCAACTGCAACCACCTCCCCCTCCCCCACCCCTGTCCACTCCTGCACACCTCAGCCGGAACAACGCACTACATAGCGCTAATGGGTCACCCTAGCTGCCATTTTATAGGGTATTGCGCTGTAAAGTATCCATTGTCGCATTTGCATTTTACGTATTTTGTGCACTTAATTAGCTACGTGTAACTGAATAATCAAATGACATATATACACATATATATATACATATATCGACTGCACTATAAATCAGTTATAATTGCGCGGGACTGTGAATGCAAATGAAGCAGAACTCATTGGCAACTTGACGCTGATATGATCAAATATGATATGGTATAGTAGTAATTGTGTCCGTATATAGTGTAGGAGTGCTATGATATAATTTATATTATATAAATATCATGTCATCATATTATGGCTACTAGTCATAGATCTATTATACAAAAGGCTAACCCTCTTCTAGTTCGTCGGACGTGATTTTTCAAAGTCCGCTAACAAATAAGTCTATAAATATTTTAGTTATGCCATAAAGATATAGCTAAGCCTTTTTGCTTATCGGCAAGTGCTGCCATAAATCGCCTTAATCCACAAAAATTACCAATTATATCGCATAACAAATAGAAAATTACTTGAGTATTTGTTAAGAATAAGAAAATATATGTTTATAAAGAAATCTTAAGGAAAATTCCTAAGCTTCTTCAAACCAGTCCACTCTCTTCTATACCTAGTATATATTACCTACCATAATCTTTATAACATAATACATATAAAGAAGGAAACCCCTTATAGAACCGACCTCTTACACTAGACATCCTACATTATACCCAATATAATACAGACTGAAACTTTTGAAACTCTTTGCCTGCCTAACTTACCTTTCACTCATTTCTCTCTCTCTCTTTTTCCTCTTGCAGCGCCAGCTGATGGACGCCTACATTCGGCAGAAGCGTGCCTCGCCCGGCATGGTGCAGGCCAGCGATCTGCAGATTAGCTCGCGTCCCATGTCTGGCATGAGAAGCAACAGTCGCGAGCTGCACGCCTACGATGGACCCATGCAGTTCATTGGTTCTCCACAGAATCCCGACCAGATCTTGAGCGGTGGCGGTAGCGGCAATAACAGTAGCTCCGGCGTCATCGGCGGAGGCAACCTCAATTCGAGTCGCAACAACTCGAACAATTTGCGCAGCCTCAGCACCATCAATCAGGAGGGTGAGTTTGAGACGCTTCTTCGAGGACTTCCTTTCAATTCCTTTCGTACACCCCTTCCAGATCTCATCGAGGAGATCTCCTCGCACGAGTTGGAGGATGAGGAGAGCAGTCCCGTGACCGTTGTCGAGCAACCGCTGCCACCGCAAAGTGCCAACTCGACGCAATCGTCGCAGCGGACGCGCATGCGACAGCAATCCTTTAGTGACACCCTCGATGAGGATGACTATGCCAACAGGAATATAGCAGGAGTAGCACCAGTGCGTCCGGCGGGCTACAAGGAGGAGGGCATCCTGGAGGGCAGTAGCAATGGTGCGGCGAATGGCAGCGGCAGCATTGGTGGCAGCGGAGCCGAATCCGAGGGTGATGTCATCGGTAACATTGATCAGTTTGTTATGCAGCCAGCGCCACAGGGTGTGCTCTACAAGTGTCGCATTACACGGGATCGCAAGGGTATGGATCGCGGACTCTTTCCCATATACTATCTGCACTTGGAGCGGGACTACGGCAAGAAGATCTTTCTGCTGGGTGGTAAGTAGCAGCATCTGCTCCTCCTGCCTCTCTTTTCCTGACTTATCAACTAATCGCCGCCAGGTCGCAAGCGCAAGAAGAGCAAAACATCCAACTATATTGTCAGCTGCGATCCCACCGATCTGTCGCGCAATGCCGATGGCTTCTGCGGCAAGCTGCGCTCCAACGTGTTCGGCACATCCTTTACGGTCTTCGACAATGGCAACAAGGAGTGCACGGAGAGCCCACGACTCGATCTGGCAGTCATCATCTATGTAAGTCGAGACAGAAAGATTATTAGAATTCATTACTTTATCTTTATCTACTCTCCTCCAGGACACGAATATACTGGGCTTCAAGGGACCCCGCAACATGACTGTAATACTGCCAGGTATGACTGAAGAAGATCAGCGCGTCAAGATTAGCTCGGCGGATCCCAAGCAGCAGGGCATACTCGATCTGTGGAAGATGAAGGTAAGTCAATTTGCCAACTTTTCAAACTAAGGCAACTAATCTCTTTACGTCTCACAGAACATGGACAACATTGTGGAGCTGCACAACAAGACGCCCGTGTGGAACGATGAGACGCAGTCGTATGTGCTTAATTTTCATGGTCGTGTCACGCAGGCATCCGTCAAGAACTTTCAGCTGGTGCACGACTCGGATCCGGAGTATATAGTCATGCAGTTCGGTCGCACCTCTGAGGATGTGTTCACCATGGACTATCGCTATCCGCTTTGTGCCATGCAGGCCTTTGCCATTGCCCTCAGTAGTTTCGATGGGAAGATTGCATGCGAGTGAGCCAGGGGGAAACCCCTGACCCCGAAGAGGAGAAGTACCGCACGTGTATTTGGGGTTACCTTATTTATATTTATTATCTCGTATCTTCTATCTATAGTTCTAGTGTCTTATTTCTAGCTATAAGGCAGAATTTACTGAAAAAACTGAAAATATTTAAATCTTTCAATTCGAATGGATGTTCTGACCTGGAGAGCATTTCTGTAATTGTCTAGATAATCAAAAATACTTGAATCAAATTTGTCGCAGCTACATTTATTTTTGTATTTTCTTTCTTTATTTAAATCGCAAGTAGCACCAACTTGTTTTCTTTATAAAACAGAGTATTTTTTGTATAAAATGTATCCAAGTATTTCTCGTATTTAGTCTCATTGTTGAACATAATTCGATGTAAGTCAGCAATTCTAGTCACTCGTAGTGCTCATTATGTCAATATTTGCATACGACAACTACAAATAACAAGAAACCAAATAATTTATGAATAGTATATGCATATGAATGTAATAAACGTTTATCTTAAGAAATAATTCAAAATGTGCTCACCGATTTTGTAAAAGGTTTATGCAAAGAAACTATACAAAAGAAATTTAAAAATCAAAATAAATCAAAACATACAAATCAATTTTACAATTTGAATACAGCCCGAAAACGAAAACAAATATTGAATAAGTCGAGAAAACTATTGTATTTATGTATATCGTTGTGTATCATAAACAAATTACTATTAGATCATAAGAGCCCAAGTAATATAATTATTTTTCAGCATACATGTATTTGTGTAAAAAAAGATCATTAGATATACTGTCAATAAAAAATCTAAATATCAAAATAAAATATCATTTATAAACATATTTCCGTCATATAAGAAGGGGAGATTCTTACCGAGATCGCAAGATTTTCAAAACAATCGCATGGTTATTAAGAAAGTTATAAAAGTTGCAAAGTTAGGTTACAAGTTCTGTCGAAGATATAAGTAGAAGTCGCCAAGAACTGAACTCCTTTCAATAATAATACTCATATAATATACTCATATAAGTACAGTTTATTTCATTTAGTGCCATTAAGTACAGTATCATTTGTATACAATAAATGCAAGTTTACGTTAGTACTCGTCTTTTTTGACTAAAAGAACAACTCAGTGCTTATTTACAAAACAAGGTCAGGTTGATGAGATTACGTACATTGTTGTTATATATTACATATGGATTTTCTAAGGGATCAACTTAATTGAAGGACAACCAGTTGGGAACATGGAAGGTAAAGAACCTATTCGAATGTTATATCTTCTTATACATATCTCTGATTATCTAACTAAATCAAGTTTTACTAGGAGCGCGTGCTTGCTTTGTGACTGTCACGGCTTTCGGGCAGTTTAAACTCCAGTGGATCGTAGTCCTGGTAGGCTAATTGCCGCTCGGGCGATGTATCAGGTAACTTGTTGACTTTTTGCAAGCGTGCATTAACAATCTGCAGGTGACGCCCAATGTAATCCTCAGCTGGTGCGAGGCGATGAGCGAACTGCAAGCAGGCGGAAGCTTTGGCCAACCACTTGCGTTCCACAAAAACCACACAGAGATTGTGCAGTCCCTGCGTGTTGTGTGGATCGTGTTGCAGTATACTGCGATAGCATTTCTCAGCTGCATCCAAATCTTTCATATGATTAATATAAATGTCGCCCAGCAGTATGAGTCCCTTGACATGTGACGGATGATGACGAATCAATTGATTGAGGTAAGGAACTGCATCCAATGGACGCTTTGTATCCGCCAGCAGCAGCGCCAGATTGAAGAGAGCACTACGAAAGTCCGATTTGAGATGGATGGCGCGTTTGAAAAACTGCTCGGCCTCGTCGAAGATGGATTCATCCATGGCAAGCATGCCTAGGTTAAAGTAAATCTTCTCGTTGTTTGCATCTCTGGACAACACCTGATAGAGGCGAGCACGAGACAGCTGACGCGCCTCTTCGCCGCCCAGCTCCTGCAACAGTATAGCTGAGTTGAGTAGCGCCTGCTCGTGCTCCGGATACAGATCGATCGCCTTGTTAAAGTACACATGCGCCTGTTGGCTCTTTCCCTGCTCCAGAAACACCACACCCAAGTTGTAATAGATGTCCGCATTCTCGCTGTCATACAGCAACGCCTGCTCGTACACTTCCTGCGCCTGGGCTGTGCGATTCAGTTTCATCAGGATGTCACCACGATTGATGTAGGCCTGCAAGAAGGAATTGTATAAAAACTGATGGCTAAACCTATCAGTCCACACACACTTACCTGCACATAGTCACTACGCATACTGATTGCTTGCCGGTAGAGATGATCGGCCTCCTCCAAGCGCGTTTGATTCTTGGCTATAAGGTTGGCCAAATTGATGAAAACATTCAAATGATTGGGCGCAATGCGTGCATGGTAGCTAACGCCTGGCTTGGCCTGTGGGAAAAGCGCTTTGGCGTGAACATAAGCTTGCTCCGCCTCCGCATAGCGTTTCAGGTTGTTGTAGGTGCGTCCCACATTGATGTGGGCGCCAATATCATCGGCCTGTATGCGCACTGCCTGTTGGAAGTACAGCAGAGCCTCCTCATAGCGTCCCTCGTTTTCCAGTGCATGTCCCACATTGTTATATAGCTTGGCATTACGTTGATTCACATGCACGCCGGACATGAAGAGCGAGTACTCACTGCGCCAATCCCAATTGCGCTGATATGTTTTCAACGCGTGAGACAGCAGCAGTGCGACCAGTGCCGCCCGCAAAAGTCTCCGGCCATGCGAATGCAATCGCGATTTCAACTGTTCATAGCCATAGGCAACGAGCAGGCAGTATCCCATTGAGGGCATGTACAGTATACGCTCTGCAACAACAAATCCAACGGGAAAGAAGAGATTCGATGCGGGCAGAAACGGAAGCACCAACCAACCGAGGCACATGAGCAACGTGCGCGATTGCGGCAGATTAGGAGTGAAGCAGGCCTTGACCGACAATGCACCTAGTCCAAGGAATGTAAAAAGCGTAGCCAAGTTGCGGGAGTCAGCGAATCCTTGCAGCAGCGGCACAGTTCCTGCAACACAGGGGATGGGTAAGTAATTAAGGAAACTATTTAAGTTAAACTTCTACACTCACCCATTGTCCAATCGCAGCAAAGTAACGATGGGCATAGTAAAAGCCATGAGTTCAGGTAGATAAGGTAGCCGTATGTAAGCTGTCGAACAGGCGTTGGCGCCGAAGAGGCGGGGTTATCAAAACGAGTGAAAATGGGCAACTGGGAGCCCATAACATAGACACGTCCCACCAGTAGAGCAATAGTAATGCTGGTCAAAAAGCCCAAGCGCTTCCAAATCGTCGACGACCAGCGTCGTGTATTGGATGTCGTTGCTGCTGACTTTGCCTGCGGTTGCTCCTCGAACAGCCGCAGCACAAAGTGGAACAAATGCATCGGACGTAGTTGCTGCACCACGAACAGTTCGTAGACTGCACAAATTCCAGCCACTGTGATGCCCTGCTCCTTGCACAGCATGGAGGCCAGCAGAGAACTGGCAAAGCACATGAACAACGAGGTCCAATTCGTGCGACGAGGCGAGCAGCTCGTTGCATGCGCATAGCTGAGAAATGCACCTAGATAGCATATTGAAGAGAGCAATTCAGCGCGCCCGACGACGCCAGTAACAGCCTCGGTATGCACTGGGTGTGTGGCGAATAGGAGCGAGGCAACGAAAGCGCATGTGTTATGCGAGGACGACGATGAGGGCTGCGCTTCGTTACTGCCTGTCGCACATTGGCGCAGCAGTAGGCGGCAAACACGACGCCACAGCAGGCAGACAGCGATATGCAGCAGCAGGTTGACCAAATGGTAACCGAATGGCTCCAGTGTATGCAGCAAGTAGTTGAACCGGAACGTGAGCACGGTCAGAGGTCGGTACGACTTGTGCGACTGCTCCTTACGCATTGGCGTGCCCCAAAAATCGTTGAGGAAGACATTACGCAGTGGCGTGTTGGGTCGCAAGTCCTTATTATCCCTTATCGCACTGATGTCGTCGAAGACCAGGCCGCATTGCGTGCTGTTGTAATAGCACACGATGCAGGCCACACAAATGCAGAGAAATTCAAGAAGGTTGCGCTGCGAATCGGTGCTGCTGCTGCTGCTCCTGCCGCCACCTTTTCCACTCTCCCGATGGTATGTTGAAGCCGTGGCTGCTGCTGTCATTGTTGTTGCTGCGCCTGCTGCATGTTGATGTAAGTGCAGCGACTGCTGCTGCTGTGGTTGTTGCTGGTTGGAGTTCGTTGACATGGTTGACTTTCGTTCCCGTTCCCGTTCTTGTTCCTGTTTCTATTCGCGTTACTTTCTGCGCCTTTCCAGTCTGTGCAGAACTCCAGTTCATGTATCCATAATGACTTTACTAGACTCAATGTTAATGTTTGATTTACGAACATGCATGTACAATATCTATTAAAAACGTTGTAAAGATACTACATTGTCTGCAAAGAAAAGAAGAAAGATGGTAGTTGTTGTTAGTTAGGTATTTCTAGTCACTCTTAGAATAACTTAATGTAGTTAACTGATAGTTAAATACAGAAAATTAACCTTTCAAGCTATCCTATATTAAACTTCCTAATTGCGTATAGAACTAAAGCAATAACTTATTCCATATACAGTTTTAGAGTCCCAGAAACGTTACCCATTATCATAGAAATTTTAAAACACACACTTTTAAACCAATTGCAAAATCGTCAATTTCCTTTTGGTGTAGCAAAAAATTTTAGGGTTTTCTACAAACACCCGGAAAAAATCAATTAATGCGCAACAAAGTAACTTCGTCCCGGTTACTGTCCTCAATACCGACTGCACCGACATCAAAAATCCCGAAGTTAACAAAGTTGTAAGCGTCGCAGTAGCAGCAGCAGCAGCGACGTCGGCGTCGGCGTCGCGTCGACAGCAGCGACCGGCAAAAGTTGCACAGAGAGAAAACTGCACAGTCAGCAGTCCGGAGTTGCGAGCTGAAGTTAGCGACGGAGTGTTTTTGTTTGTATTGTAAATATTATGAACTCAAGCAGAGCCAGTGCACGATGAAGGTTGAGGCGGAATCATTACTGTGCCGAAGCGCATTGGTATGCGGATGTGGATGCAACATCGCAACGCGCACTTGCGTCACTTCAGAGACAGAGCGGCAACATTGTTGCTGCTCAATGTCATCGATTTTGTGTGGCGGCAAAGCAGTCAAAACAAACCACCACCATGCAATGAAGTAAGTGAGTCCTCGGTCTACCGACCGACCGAGTCGACGAGAGAGCAACTTTGTTGCACGACCTTATCGCCCGAAGGACGATGACATGCACGCACAGACGCACACGTGCCGGCACAGTGCCGCTTGTTGATTTCCCGCCACGCAATGCGCACACTCCTCAAAATCCTTGCACTTTCGTTTTTCTGAGAACAATAACAAACCACACCAACACCAACAAGGCCCGCTCTCAGCAGCAGCACTCGTTCCCACTGAAAAATAATGCTTGTTTTTGTAAAATTACTTTGACCGAGATCCCAGCGCGCTGCAGCTGCTGCCGCTGCCGTAGCAACGTTGGTGGCGCAGTTGCTGCTTCTGCTATCATCCAGCCACCACCGACCACCAGCCCGCCTCCTGAGCACCAAAGCGTGTTCTCTCTGCGTCCGTGCGAATTTTGCGACGCCATTACATCGGCGTCCACACGTCGTGCACAATAGCAAACCAACAACAACAAACACCACCGACAGGACAGCTCGTACATATACATTACACATGTATACATTAAAAGACTATGTTGCAAATTGCAATTATTACATTGTTGTTATTATTTGCAGCACTGCTTTCTTCTGTTTTATTTTTAACTTCTCACTTTACTTACCACATTTATGCAGTGCTTTATGGAGGTAGTTGCATTGAAACTAAATTAAGTTACATTTTAACACAAAATTCAACACAGTTTTGGACGACTTGCTCGCATTGTGCCATTCACTTTGATGCGCATGCATTAATATCGATATGTAAGCCTGGGTAACAACACAACTATCGATTGAATGCTGTTGCCTATCGTGCCGGCTGTAGCGCAGCAACCCTGATAGCAACCGCAACGTTTTGGGTAGAGGAAGCGTAAGTAAAAACGAAAATATTTTCTTTCCTGTGAGTAATAATCTGTTTTTACAGATTTTTGCGCTGAAAAACAACAATGTCGACGGAGGACTTCTATTTACGTTACTATGTCGGCCACAAAGGCAAGTTTGGACACGAGTTCCTCGAGTTTGAGTTCCGTCCAGATGGAAAGTTGCGCTACGCTAACAACTCCAACTATAAAAACGACACAATGATCCGCAAAGAGGCATTTGTACATCAGTCTGTCATGGAGGAGCTCAAACGCATCATTATTGACTCGGAAATAATGCAGGAAGATGATTTGCCATGGCCGCCACCAGATCGCGTTGGTCGACAGGTAAGAGCACACTGTACCCAAGTGAAATGGCTTGTGTTCTTAACATTGCGCCTTTTTCATGTTAGGAACTGGAGATTGTGATTGGCGACGAGCACATATCGTTTACTACCTCAAAAACGGGGTCATTAGTGGATGTGAACAGATCGAAAGACCCAGAGGGACTGCGCTGCTTCTATTATTTGGTGCAGGATCTAAAATGCCTTGTCTTTTCACTCATCGGTCTGCATTTCAAAATTAAGCCCATATAAGGAGAAAGTCCCCAACGGTATTCAACTCATTTTCTACTTTAAACATAACTCTTATATATCTTCATTAAAAAACGTAATGAAAAACTAGAATGACATCATTTGTATTGTATTTCTGGGCTATTGGGAAAGTGTCATTCAAGAAAATTAAATTAGTTATTATATCATTTATTAAACAACACATTAAAGTATAGATAAAAAGTATCTAAGTCCTTTACATTTGTACATTTGTAACCTATATTATTGTGGTTAAATATGAATATTACTATCTTAATCTCTATTGGGTTTAATAATTTCATATCTTACAATCAGATTCGCTTCTTAATAATTATGTAAGATCTTAAAATTTCTATAGGTATCTAAAATTTGATATGTTTTTTAATATCTGAAAACAGATAACTATATAAAAAAAACCCTCCATAATTCTATGTGACAAACATGCTGCGCCTAGCTGCTCCGCAAAACACTCGGAGATTCGAAATAGAAGGCGCCTTATATATGCTTACTTAATTCAGTCTTTGGGGTTACTTAAAAATACTAACTAAAAAATAACGGCGTGCTAAGAATGCACTTTTCAACTAGCTATAGAAAGCTCTTGTAGAGCCGTATGCGTAGATCTCAGAGTCATAACTGGGGCTGCTGCTGATGCAGGGCAAGAGTGGCTGCGATGTTTGTACTGGCCCTTTCCATATAGTTGCCGGGCATTGGACCCAATCCGGGCATCTCTAGCTGCTGTTGCTGTTGCTGCTGATGATGCAGTTGTTGTTGCTGCTGCAGTTGCAGCTGTTGTTGTTGTTGTTGTGGTTGAGACTTGATCAGACTAGGCGAAGCCTGCAGCGGTGTGTTGGAGCCCAATCCAGCACTGCTACCTCCCGGGCTCGGTCTACCCTCCTTGAGAGGACAGCCAATGGTTAGGCGCACATGCAATCCAGACTCCTTGATGAGATTCACAACATCACCGTGCGACATGCCAGCAATATCGATGCGATTAACTGCAATAATGCGATCTCCCACCTTCAGCTCGCCACAGCGATCCGCCGGACTGCCTGGTATCAGTTTACCTGGGAAAGGGAATCACTTGTTATTATACAGCTCTTTTTAATTCCGTGCATTAACTTACCTATTGTGGATCCGTAGTAGTGATTCGATGAGGAGATAATGACAAAGCCGAAGCCCTCGTTCTCATGCCGACTGACAATCACATCGTAGGGATAGCGACGCAGTTGGGCCAGCGAAGTCTGTTGCAGCAGCGCAGGCGGTGGCTGTGTTCGTCGACGTCGTAGAATCATTGTAACCTGACCACGCACAGCAGACTCGCCAACCAGCGAGACGACTTTGTGGTGCGACGAATTAAGCTGGAATCATTAAAAAAAGATCATCGTTAGATCTCTGCTGTAAAGCTTGCCAGATGCTTCCCACTTACCACATTGATGCCATCGATGCTTAAGATCTCATCGCCGGTTGCAATGCGATGATCGTTGTCGGCTGCGCCGCCAGGTACAATGTGTCCCACCGTGACCTGGGAACCCTCCTCGGTGCCACCGACTATGCGAAAACCGAATCCCATTGCCTGTCGCTCCAAGGTGACTTCGGTGAGTTCACATTGATCCGCATCCTCGGAGACATCTAACAGCGCGCCATTGCGCCAACTAGGCGAGTGCTGTAGTTGCAGATGCTGCTGTTGCTGCTGCTGCGGCGGATCAAGATTGGCAAAGCCAACACGCCGCCTATCGCTAAGCAGCTCATTAACACGACGTTGCATTCGCTCGTTCTGTATGTGCGCTGCCTGCAACGGCGAGACGGGCGCCTGCTGCACGTAATATCCCAGCTGGGATTGGGATTGCTGGGGACGTTGATAGCGCTGCGCCTGGCAGTCGTAGCAATAGCAGGACTCATGATGGGCCAATGGCAGTGGCAGTGGTTGCATGCTCGGCGGCAGTCCATAAATCGGATTGTAATTGCCTCCACCACCATCGACATCCACGTCCACATCGACGTTGCTTTGGAGCGTTGCCTCGGCCAGACGTTCACTTAGCCGACTAACCATTTTGGGATATGGATCCATAAAGGGTATATCGTCCAGTTCCTGCAGGCTATTATTTGATTTGCCCACCTGTGTCTGTAGATGCAGTGACTTGTTGTCTCCCGTCGTTGTGTTATCCAATTCCGCCTGCAGCTGCAGCTCATTGTTGGGCGTAAGCACACGAGCTCGTCGTGTGTCCACCAGCGGCGTCTTTGGACGCATGGGCAACACTTCCTTGGTTTGCGTGCTATACAAATCTGCAGTGGGTGTTTTGCTACGAAAAAGTCCACTTCCTGCTGCGCCGCCTACAAAATTCTTCCGCAGCTTAGCCACATTACCCAATCCACCTAACTGACTGCTAGCTTGATTGTTCGATTGCGTCTCTGGCGGCGTGCGTTGTATCTTGAGGGCAGTGGGCGTTGTTTGACTACACTCCTTGAGCAGCTCTACAACATAGAAATGCGGCTTATTGCGCACATTAATTCCATTGATCTCTAGCAGCACATCGCCCTCAAGCAGCTGAGTGCAGCAGTTGCGATCGAGAATCTTCTTGACAATCTGACCACAGGCAGAGTCCGCAATGGTGAAACCAAATCCCATGGAGCCCTTCATAATGGAAAAGGTGTAGATTTCGGGTTTCTTCATGAGGATAAAGCCACTTCCAGCAGCTTTGCTGACACCACCAGCTTCGCCGGACAAATCCAGAAAGTTGTAATTCCCATCCATATTCAAATCCAGTGCCAGACGACGCTGCTTCTCCGCATCACTGGGTAAGCTGTCTACAGCCATGGTGGTGACCACTTCGGTGTTTGGATCGTTGGGATCGAAGGGCAACGGATACCCGCGACACACCTCCAGCGCAGCGGTCTCTCCAGGCAATATGGATTGAAATATGTTCACCATGTCGTGGTGTGTGTATCCCAAGACGCAGGTATCGTTCACATAGACAAGCACATCCCCCGTCTGCAGCTGTCCGTCCAGCCAGGCAGGTCCATTGGGCACCACGGTCTTGATTTGCAGAAATTCCTCAACATCGCTGCCAGAGCTACCGTCGCTACCGACAATGGTGAAGCCCAATCCTCTCGTGGATTTGACCAGCGTGGTATTGATACGCTGCCCCTGCAGTTCGGCAGGATTGCGAGTGAATTTGTAGGGCAGCTTGGGGGCATTGGAATTTCCCATTGCTGGCATTGGCATTTGCATCGTAGCTGCTGCATCCAGTGCTGCTGTGGGCGTCTTGGAACGCTGCTGTTGCTGCTGCTGTTGCGGCTGCTGCATCTGCTGTGGCTGCTGTTGTTGTTGTTGAAGCTGTTGCTGCTGCAACTGTTCCTGCTGCTGCTGCCGCTGCTCTGCCGCACGACGTTTCGCCTCGAGTACAGGATTCTCGTACTGTGTGCGACGATTCACATGGTCAATAAAGTACATGCCATACAAGGAATCCTCGATCTTCTCCCAGCCATAGGGCAGCTCATCTTCACAGCAATCCTCCAGCGATTTCTTCTGATACTTGGACAGACGTGGATCCAACCAGTGCGAAGTGCCAGTGTTGTGACTGCAGAAAAGAAACACGAATTAGTTTAGGATTAATGATGAGCTTCGACGAGGACTTACTCTATGAAATACAGTTCGCCACGCTCCGTGTAGGCTGTCTCCCATTTCTGAGGTAGCGGCCCCAGTCCATCACCGGGATCCTCATGTACATTGGGCTGATTTAACTCCGTACCGCCACATTCACTGCCCATGCTGCTGCCACCGCCCTCGCCGTTGTAATATGTGTTCTGCAGCAGATTCTCTGAAGATATGAAAGGAAATTTATGTTAGCTTTAGCGATATGTAACATAAACTATGCTAGGAATAACGGTTTGTTCTTTAATCAAAAATGTTACTAAATTTTTATATATTCCCGCTCGTAAGTAAATCAATCAATGAACGTTTGCTAACCTCAAACCGGATATGTCTGTTCCCCTTTTGCCAAATGAGTTGATGCTTGAGTGATTCATCACCCTCGGCCAATGGCTTGGCCTCTGTTTAGTGGTCACAAGCAGCTCTCCGACAAGTTGTGCAACCAGCCGAAAATAGTTCCACGCAGAACCCTAGGCGGAAGCCGCCCTATAAAGGGGAGATTGCACTGTCCCCTTGCCGTGTTGAATGAACCGTAAACTGTTTAGCCCAACATGGTTAACTTGGCATACTTTTGACCTAGTTAAGCTGTTTACTATGACCCGCTAATAAACATGTTAAATCACTTCGATTATAAATAGAAAACGCTGCAAACCTCTCCCAGTCTGCAGAAGTCATTGGACTCTTCCCAGACTTCCCGGACTTAATGCCATGCAAAAAACATGCTCATTAAAACTCGAGGCAAAAAACATTCGATCCAGCCGACAAAACGGTCCAGTCATCGTTAGCCCATATCGAGTGAGAGACCTGGTCCATATTAAATCGCATATTCACGTAGTCACATATTCATATTCACATTTACATTCGCAATCAACGAACGAAACGAATCATTTGCATAGCTGTAGATAAATATTAATGGGTAGAGAGGGGGTCGGTGGAGGGGGAACAAAGTCGGTCTTATCAATGGCTAACGAACGTAGCCAACAACGGTAAAAGTATCTCTTGGACAGGGTATAGGGCGCAGGGCGCTAGGCTCTGGCGACACACTTTCTGCAGCCCATCAATGAGGGGCAACTCTGGCAACTAGCGCAAATAGAAGCTGCAATGTGTGTCTATGTGCGTATGTGTGTTGTCTGTGTGTATGTGCTTATGTGTGCATGTATGTGTGGAGGCTGCATAATCCAGAAAGTGTGAACGAACGAGCCCAAGCACGGAAGTTGTTGGCGCTGGGTTGGGTTCTGGCACAGTTTGCTTTAATAGTCTCGTGGGCCTGCTTCCACTACCCCCCTTGAATTCCTCCTCCCCGGTCTATGTAATCCGCTTCTACAAATATTTGTGCAGCATGCAAAAGAGCTAAAGCTATTGAATCGCCCGATGAGGCAGCAGGCAAACACAGCTGATTACAGAAATGTGGAACGAAAGCGGGAAGGTTTATTTGGTTTTCTGTAGCAGGTAGAAGAAGAAGAAGGAGAAGGAAAAGCAACAGAGAAGAAATCATAAAAATAAACCATAAAAACATAAAACTCTTCAGAGCAGAGACTACTTGATGAATACACATAACATATATCTCTCAATTTCGATAGCCAATCGAAGAGCGTAGAGTGCGTGTGGTGCGGGTCTAAGACCTTCCTGGAATTGTCTTCCTAATGAGCAACAAATTACACAATATACCTGCACTTTATGTGTATACTTTTTGAGGTATCTTATTTGCAATCTCAACGTATCTATGCTAAACATTTCTTATCTTGCAGTTTTCATGTGTTACCCAAGAAAAGAGAGATAACTGCAAACCTAGAAAGCAACTTGCTAAAATGTTTTCAAGATATTTTTTAAGTAAAATAGTTTGTTCCAGCTTTACCTCCCTGCTATTGCACAAAGGGAACTTCATGTTATTTACATGATTAAACAAAAGCAGATCACTTTTACGATGCCCGATCTTGTTGTGTACACACACAATTTAGTCATGAGATTTGCTTTCCTTGCGTGAGTCAATGAACCCCAGCATAAACAACAACATCTTGCAGCACCTTCTTCTACTCCTTCTTCTTCAACGTTTTCATCTTCATTTTGGGGCGTACACTGGGCGGACACATGCCAGGAAACAAGATCGCAGTCTATATATACATACTATATAGCAGGGCAGAGCAGAGCAAAGAGTTTTAGCTAGCTTGAGAATGCATTCATTGTTCTGTTCTAACAATGAGACGCAAAGAAAGTCGAGGCAACTGTTCTGCTTTGGGGCACGTTTTGTGCCCAACTTGCAACTCGATTCGCATCTACCTCTCTCTTTCTTTCTCGTCTGCAATTCTTCTGCATGATTATCTTTATCGCTGTCAATCATCTTGGACAACTTCAGACGAAACCACTTATTATATGAGTAATGGATATTCCCTGATTAGCACAAAGCACACACGAAACACATACTCCAGCATACACACACTCCAACGATGAGTCACTCACTCACACTCACACACACAGCTACACTCAGACACTCATTCAAATCGGAATTCAAATACAGGCGGCCAGACGCGCTTGTAAGAAACCATTACATTTTTCGGGGTGGATCTTCTTCAGCCGCAGCGGGGTCAACGACAGTGACACACAAAAGCGTATGCACACACCTACACCGACCGGAATACCTGTCACTACAAACTCTCTAGGGGCGAGAAAAACGCAGTTTGAGGGTCGCCAGACAAGCTCAAGACAAGCGGCTGCATAATACCTACTTGAATGCTAATTGTGTGGGAGAAGTAGAGAGAAAAGAAAAAGAGAGGGGAAGAGAGAGGGAGCGAGTATTCAATTGCTTGGCATCAAGTCAATTGTTTTCTTTATTGATTCGCATTGGCGAACTAGTTCATTTGCATGTCTCTTTTATTGCTGTAAACAAGTTGAGAATTATAGCGAATTAAAGTGCCTGCCAGTGTGGCTCCACTTTAATTAAGTCAAAGAAGAAGAACCCGCAATTCCCATAACTATGTGAGCTGTGAGCTGAGTGGTCAGAGACGTCATTGAGAAGTCTTTTCATCGCCCATCGCCTTGCATGCTACTCCCACTCTCCACTCCCCTCGCTCTCTCTCTCTCTCTCTCTCTCTCTCTCTCTCTCTCTCTTCGCTCCCCTGTGCGCATAATTAATGTCATTGAGCCCCAGCTCGATGTGTCCCACTTGAGCAAGCTTCACCCAGCCCCATAAGACGTTGAAGGCAAACTCTTTGTTCGCTCCACAGGCAACCCTACAAAAGGCACACACATGGTGAAGCTGCTCCCCCTGCTCCGTCTGCTACCTTATCACTTGTGGCAAGACATGGAAACTGCAGCTGATTCATCATTTCACTGACACGCCGGCTTGCCGGCTTGCTCGGCTGCCGCTCAATGATTGCGTCTAATTGGCTTTGCTGCTTCGTTAACCTGGCTCACGCCATCTTGGCCCGCTTACTTGGTTCCTTTTGCATGTTCCACAATGTTTGTCGTAATCAAGAAATTAATAATCGCACATCGCATATGACGCGACGAATGGCGACGGTTCTGCTAATTGCCCCTGACGTGACGCGTAAATGATAAGGCGACTATGCAGTGTGTGTGTGTGCCTTCTCGTGGGTGACCAAGACGGAGTTCATTGCCATTGGGAGCAGGTGTACTGCATAGAGCGGGAGAGCAACTCTATACCCTTCTCTCTCTCTCTCTCTTGTCTCGCTCTATTAACATGTCCACGCAAAGTGAAGAGCAACTGCGTCTCAACGCGTTCAGGGTCCGATAAATTTACACATTTTACTGCCCTCCTCCCAGAAGCGATGCGACTTAAAATGATATTTCTGTTTGGTTACCAAATTTGGCATAACAATGGATGGCACACAGTGGTGTCCGTTGAGCGGTTTTCAAAGGGGGTAAACGAAGCGAGTCAAAGCATTTCTGCGATTAGCTCATCGTTCCCCTCCTTCCCTCCTACACGCGACTTCCGAAAGCGATTAATGATGTTGTTCAAATATCTTTCAAGTGGATCATTTAGGCACTCTACATTTATCTGCGTTTAAATTCCTCCCACACTTCTCGCGCTTGAAATTAGTTTATAAACTATAAATATCAATTTCCCACATCATATGCAACACATGCCACGCCCATTGCGCCCACTTGAAACAGCTTTGAACTCGATCAAACGAGGCTGCTTGCGTTGCTGCCCCCGCCGTCAGCCACATGACATGTGGGTCGATTTGGAGCTGCGTGGCGCGACATGAACTTGTTTAGCTCGTTTCATGAATGAATATGCCCCTTCTGTGGATGTGGTTAACCCACTACTTACTACTATAATTTACTACGAGACACGCCAAAAGCGCAGAGCAAAAGAGGGAGAGAGAGAGAGACGCACCTTAATTGATTGACAAATACCACGAAAAGCGGAGCATAGGTGGGCAGCTGCTGAAGGTGCTGCGACAGGTGGATGAAGCTTAGTACTTAATAGAGCATAATACATAATGAGTAAGACTATTCGTGTGTCCCTCCAGGAGAGTAGATGGAAAGAAGACAAAGAGAGAGTTTCAAGTGAAATTTGATTGATTCTATGAATTCATGAACTTCTCCAGCCAATAACACTTCTGCTCAAATATAGAAAGTGAACGAATGAGAGAGGGATAGAGTAATAGAAAGAGAGAGCACATTAAAAGATACTTGAGAAAAAAGCTGAAACCGGGCAACATATTGAAAGGGAATTCTCTTACAGCGAAGAAGACCCACAAGCAGCAGGCGAGAAATGGGTTTGTCTTACAACTGACCCAAGTCATTGTCTTAGCTCTTTCAGTTGAGCATGATGTGTTAACAACAATTGGCACGTGTCGACTAACAGCAACAACAACCATAACAACAATAACAAAAAGAATAACAGCAACAACAGCTGCACATCAATTGAACTTTAACGAGCCCACACTTATCGCTCAGCCGCCCCGTGGTGCGGAGTCGGTCCAAGCAATCCCTTGTACTTTGTATTCAAACTCTTTTCACAACAAGCGTGGCTAATTTTAAATCAACTTTGTGGCACTGCAAGTGCATTTAAAATAAAAACGAAAACGAAACCAAATTCGAAGCCATGTGGGCGGAAATAAATACAAATTTGACTCAGTTCAAAGCAATTCGAGCTGCTATACGAACTGGAATAATTAAGAGTAAATAGATTATATAGTCCACAGACAGCGTAGTGGCCTCAATAAGCCAGCAGGCTACGCAAACAAATTCGTGGTTAAAACGGATGTTGCTAACTGATAATTCCAGTTAATTTGCATAAAACAGAACAAGCAAAATACGAAAATAATTTAAGCCAAATTTCAGCAATTTGCTGACTTTACTTCGTGCTAAGACCCCCAAAAGATTCTACGAATTTTCAATACTTTCTCTAGCTATAAATATATCTTAGATCTTAACTTACCCTTGCTTCCTTTTAGTATGCTGCTGGGCAATCCCGGTGGACGTCCACTTGGCAACGTGCTGCCATTACCATCACCATTGGCCATGTAATGATTATGTCCAGAGACCTGACTATTCACCGATGAGGCGCCACCAAGTGAGGCAACATCCTCGCGTGAAGCGTGCAAAGAGGCAGATGTGGCAGGTTTCTTGAGTGCGGGTGGCGGCAGACCAAGTGGTGGCGCTACTTTGTGCAGTGGCGGCAACATAGCATAATTGCCATCTCCATTGCCCGTAGCCGTTGCAGGAGGTGGAGCTGCGTCGGCATCGGTGGCAAGTGGATCGGCATCGTTGCAATTGAATTTCTTGCTTTGACTGTGACTGTGGCTGCGGCTACTTCCGTTGGCAAGGTTAGAATTTAGACTTGAGTTTCCGTTAAATGTTGCAAAACTGGTTGATGCCGCCGCAGCGATTGTTGTTGTTGCCGTTGCTGCACTGCCAACAGGATGTGCATGTGAATGTAAATGTGAATGTTGGTGGGAAGCATTTAGCGCAACGGACGGCGCCAACTGTTGCTGTTGCTGCTGCTGTTGATAGTAATGACTGTTGAACTGTTGTTGCTGTTGTTGTTGTTGTTGCTGCTGTTGCAGCATTAGATAATCACTCGTGACTGCCGCAGCTGGCGGCACTGCCTTCGCGGACGCTGTCAGTGCGACGTTTTTAGCTGCCGCCGCCGCTGCTGCACCGCCTGCCGTCGCCGTTGCGGTTGTCGTCGCTGTGATCATTGGCATCTTCCACACGAATTTTGGGCGAAAACGAAACTGTTTAGTGTTCCCGCTTTGCTTGTTGTTGTTTTGGCTTAAATCGCAACAACTGCCAACCAGTTTGCCATTATAATCCTCGCATTCGAGTCTCTCCTTTGTTTTTGTTGTCACGCTTCTTCTTCTTCTTTGTGTTTATTGTCTATTTAATGCATATAATTTTGGCCAGCGCTTTGGGTAGCTTCTGCTGCTAATTGTTAACTCGTGTATGTGTTCGCTTTGTCATTGACTCCGGCTTCGCATTAAGCACATTTCATCTGGCATCGCATCGCATCATCACATTCATTTTTCATAGCGCATTGAAAAAACTGCAAAAAATGCAAAAAGCGAAATTTAAAAAAAAATAATACAAATTAAATTTTATAGAAGTTTGCGACTTATAGATGCCCTCTAACAGTAAAATATAAAAACATTTATGATACAAATCAGTCATTCGATTATGGCTTAAACCACTCAAAATTCCCAACTGCTTCGCCATGAAAATCTTTAATTTCCGAATAGCTTAAGGCGTAAACTATGTAAGAGTTCCACGAAAAACGCTTGACTCATGCAACAACAATTATGAATTCGGATACGGGTAGCACAGAAACAAGCATAAAAAAATGTGGAAGAAAATTAACTGTGCGAAAAAAAGGGGCAACAAGCACGAATAACATTAAATTCCTCCAAGCGAAAAATTTACTTCAATAATAAAAAAAAAACGAAAAAAAAGAAAAATAATAAAAATTGTGAGGTACACAGGGAACTGCGGCAGCAACAATCACCAGCAAAGAATGCCAGCAGCAGCAATAACAAAAACAACAACAACAGGAGAACAACAACGGCAAGAAACGAGTTTTCAGAGTCCATGCCACCAGATCGACCAGTCAGACATGATGCCACAAGCAACACAAACAACAACAACACGAGGGAAGGTAACCCCCACATAAACACACACACACACACACACACACACACACACACACACACACACAACACTGATAGGCTAGTACATGCATGTGTACATGCTCGACTATATATTGGTGGCAACTACAGTGCACTTGCCACGGGACGCAGGCGCAGTCGCAGACGCAGGATAGTTAAAGACAACAATGCGCTGGGCAAACGAGTCGCTAACGCCGCGAGACGCGTCGCACTGAAATGTGTGTGTGTGCGTGTGTTGTGTGTGTGTGTGTGTATGTTTGTGTGTGCGTGTGTAGCCTGCGGTCAAGAGTCGGCACGCTCTCAATTTGGATCGCTGGCGTTGCACGTTGCACACGCTGCACGCTGCAGCGGCCACCTGTCGCCGCCAAAGCAAAAGGCGAAAAATGCACGTAGCACGACAAAAGCAGCCAGAGAAGGTGCCAACTTTCGTTGCAAGTTGCAGTTGCCGTTGACGTTGTTGCTGCCACAAAAACCATAATTTCACTTCACAAAGAGAAATTTCTAATTAACGTTTACAATTATAAACGTATTTTATTTGTTTTTCTACTTTTTTTTTTTTGCTTATATGATGCGACAAGGTGCCGCTTTATTTATATGGGAATTAGCGTTAGCTCCGTCAACTCACGACTTGCTGGCACTGTGTGATTATTATGATTAACTGCGCCAACAAGTGGGAAAAAACTGTGCAAGCAACATTTTACAGGGTATGTGAATTTCGTAGCACTAATTCCGATCAATTTTGCAGTTTAATCGGTTTTCTATCGTGCACACACACGCAAAAACAAACATTTATATGGTATGTATCTGAAATTGATGTGCAGGCGTGTGTGTGTGAGTGAAAAGCGTCACAAGGTAAACAATTTGCACTTTCAATCTTCGCACCTCTTTTTTCATTGCCTTGTGGCTGGTCGGTCGGCTGAGAGAAGATCGATCACCAATCACAGCGATCGCAACGTCTGCAGCAGCAGGAGGAGCAGGCACTTTCCATTTCAGAGCGATGAAAACCACAAACGCGTTTCCAAATTGTGCGAAACACAGACACAGTCACAAACACAAACACAACACACACACTGTCACACCAACTCAGGTACGCAGTCGTTAAAAGCGATAATATGGATATGCTTGAACTTGTTGTTATTGCTTTGGTACCTCACTCGCGGCTACGCGTTACACCTGCGCCGAAGATTTTGGCTTCTTGCATAAACTAGTCGTGAGAAGCTAAATGTTAGTTTAATGCACACGATTTTTTAAAATAAATGTTAAACGGCTTTTTATTCACCTAAACGGATTTGTATAAACTACATTGGTATTTGTTTTTCCCGCTGGAAAAATTCGAGAGTGTAAACCCGCGCGAACCAACCGAACCGAATGAAATCTCATCAACAACTAAACAACCTCTTCGCCGATACTTATCGATATTCGTGGCTCGTATACCTGTTGCTTCACACAAAACACTCACACATGCAATACAGGAAAATAAAACGGCCTTAGCAAAAACATATAAATAGGTTCAATATATGAACACTAACTAGCATGTCTTCATAATAATCACTTTTTTTAAAACAATAACAAAATTTTAAATAATAGGCAACTTAAGCGGCATCAACAGCCATTAAAACACTCACGCACGAAAGAAATACATTGGATACCCTTAATCGCGTCGCTGTATCGATTTCAAATCTATCTATCGTTTACCACTCACACAGATACGTGAAAATTCACAGTGAAGGAAATACATTTCAGTTAGGTTTTAAATTCAAACAGAACACAGCAACCATGTATAATGTAATGATTTCCTTAGATTTTTTTTATCATAAAGCTATTAAGTAATCAGCTTTAACGAAATTTAAGTATCAAATTATCAGTGTCTAATAAAAATAAAAATAAGAAAAAAAACCAGATAAAATTGACCTTCATTATGGAAATTGGAAGTGAGTTGCAACCCAAAGTCCATTATGCCATGTTTATTCATCTATAAATATTGGTAGTCGCACTAAACAATGAGCTCGAGGTGAGAATCTCGGAAGCATTCTGCATTTTCGACCATCACGGCGACAAATACATAGACACTCGGGACATATGCCACGTTCTAAGGTTTTTGGGCTGTGTGCCCACTGAAAAGGAAGTAAACGCTATAATAAAAGCTACGGACTCTATTGAGAACCCGGGCGAGACATATTTACCAAAGTTTATGGCACACGTCTGTCCTTTGCTGATGGATCGAAAGTGAGACATTCATAGGCTTTTATTAGACTTTAATTAATTTAAAATAACTCAGAATGGAACCAGCAAGCCCTAAAAAGCTTTTGGAAGCCTTTGAAGTTTTAGATCCCGAAAGAAAACGATTTCTAACCAAGGAATACTTCGGAAAATTAATGAGGGAGGAGGGAGAACCTTTTTCTGAAGAGGAACTAGAAGCAATTTGGCCAGTAGCACTTGATCCAATAACGGACAACATACCGTATATCTTCTATATTAATAAACTGAAGGTATGTACAAATATATTAATATTATTGTTAATGAGCATTTCTTTCCAGCACCAAACCAACATTTTTGACATCGCTCAAAAAATTAAGGAGGAGCTGCTGGCTCTGGAAGCAGAGAAGTCGAAAAAGAAGAAAGATCTAATATAATGAAGGTGTTTAATGTATAAAAAAATAATATTAAAATTTAAATCAAATTTGATGTTGTTAAAGGAATACCCTTGTTTCAATTTTAATATAATTTTAAGTGTATGTTAATTAACATTTCTATGTTAGCTTAAGCCAATTGACATTTGTTATCGATATTTTTCTTGAAAGCAACCAGTCAGCAAGGGACACGTCAGCTTTTCACGTAGAGCCATTCAGAAAAGACCACGACGTCTTAATTCAGACTTTGCTACGCAAAATTACAAGGTGATTGAAGAATATTGCGTGAGACTAGGTTGAATAAACCTGTGTAACGAAGCATAGAGGCAATGAAGAAAACTAAAGTCACAAAGCAAATGGTGAACGCAGCAGAAGCATCAAAAATCGAGGCATCGCTTCAAATGATTTAAATTCAAGATATTCAGATAAAGTTCAGAGCTCGTGCGCAACTCACACAACAACAGTTCGAGAGAGTTCGATAAAAATGAAATTTTAATTTGATTCAATTCACTTAATAATCCAACCGAAACAATAACAACAATCAATAAATCAATAATGGCGCCACCCAACGGAGTACTATTGTCAAAGTGTGTCCCGGTGGGATCCAATTTAAACATGAGCATATTGCCGAAGCTACGCCCCGCACCCCTGACAGCTGCTATTTTGCTGAAGGGTGGGGCGTCCCCATCTAGTTCAGGATATGCTTCGTCATCCAACAGTGTAGCGGATGAGGAGACTATGACATCAAATGTGGCTGCCCCCACGAAGGCCAAGAAGCGCCGTCTGGATCATCTATCCTGGGAGGAAAAAGTGCAGAGAAAGTAAGTTACTAACTTACTCCCCCTTCACACTGACCTCATTTACTAATGCACTTCTACTTTTATAGGAAGCTCAAGAATCGGGTAGCGGCACAAACAAGTCGCGACCGCAAGAAAGCCCGCATGGAGGAAATGGAATTTGAAATCAAGGAACTGGCAGAGAAAACAGAAATACTTCAAAACAAATGCGACAGCTTGCAGAGCATTAATGACTCTTTGCTGGCAAAAAACCATAAACTCGATTTAGAAGCCGAACAACTGCGTCAGGAACTTGCCGAACTTAAGGAGCTGGCTAAAAAGAACAGCAGCCAGAGCAACAATAATACCAACAGCAGCTACAGCCACATCGCCGGCGTCAATGCAGGCGCTGAGGGCTGTGCGTCCACACTCACTGGATCTGCAGCATCCAATGCTGACCCTCTGCAGCAGGGTACACAAGTGGACACACAGTCGTCAGCGCATGCCCTGACACCGAAAATGTTGCAACAACAGCTGAAACAGAGCAACACGACAGCCTCGCTCTGGCGAATTGTTGCACTCTGCCTTCTATACAAGACATGTTGCTCGTCGACGATGAAGAGTTCGATGCGCGACGACTTGAAGAGCTGGCCGAAAGCTTGCTCGCAGATATCACAGCAGACCTGGAAACAGGTAGTGGCACATGCGACGAAGCTCCTGCCCAAATTGCAGGCGACGCAGAGCGATTGTCTGGATCAGTGGTGGGGACCGCAGCAGAGTGCATGGAATCCGGCAGAAATAGAGCTGATGGCCTAAGCACATGCGATAATGATGAGACCAAAGCGCAACCAATTCTAATGCACATCACAACAAAACCAGCAAAAGCAAAAAGCAGCCCAATTGTGAAGCAAGTGTCAAAGATAAATGAAAACTTACAAAGAAAACAAACATCAACTAAAGCAGCAACCTTAGGAGCAACATCATCATCAGCACAGACGAAGACAACATCTACAACAGTTTCAGCAGCTGCATTCCTGCAGAGCGCCACACCCGACACGGTGTATGGCACATACGATGCCAAGACCAACTCAATTACAATAGTCATGGATGGGGATGCGGTACCAGTGAACGAAGCCGTTGAGGAGATCTATGGCGAGGGAGTCAGTGCTGGTGATGACACTGATGTCATAATGAAGTGTCCACTACCAGCAACGTCGCCCTCCCAGGTTTACCTCAACGTTATCAACGCCACTGAGGAATCGGATGATGAGGCGACCAGCCATTTAGATTTCGAGCCCATGGAGAAATTCCTTCGCCCGCGTCATCTCAAGGTCATCTCACCGATTGCAAAATCTCCCGTTTCGGTGCATTCGGCCACCTCGGATCATGGATATGAGTCCGTAATTGGTTCACCTGCATCAACTACTCTAGCCCACCTGGACTCAGATGTTGGCCCGATGCTTGACGACCAGGACTTTCCATGGGAGAGTAATTTCGATGAACTATTTCCCAATTTAATTTAATTTGAAGACGCCTTAAAAACGGGAATTTTTCAAATTGAAAAATCTATGTTGGATCCAACCCCTTATCTCTCTATTAATCAGTTGATTTAAGTTAAATTCGGCCGGCCGCCCTCAGTTTAAGTATAATCGTAGCTGTTGAAAATGGAAATCTAAGGATTTCCAAAAACTGTATAGAATTTGTCGTCGAAGGCTTTATATGATATTGAACTTTTGAAGTAAGCGCTTAGTTATTAAGAAACATCTCTTGTAAGTTTCTATTTATGTTTAACACCTGTCATTCACATAGGCTTATTATTTTTGTAATTGTAATATTATAATGTGCTCAAAGAATTTCGTAAAACCGTATACCGTATACAAACAAAATATATGTATATATAACGGAATATGTTGGATTTTATTTCTTCTGGCTTATCTTATTAATTGCCCAGTTGTGTAATCATAATTTCTTTTTGTTTTAAGTTAAAATCACGCCACCCTTGTGACGTCAGTGCCGAGTTCTTTGTGCAAACGGGTAAACATCTCTCATATCATACGACTCGTATGATTAAGCTCTTATTTATGTTAGAGATGGGCAACTAGATGCTCGTGTGTGGGAGGTGAAAGTCTAAGTCGTAAGCAGCGGCATTATTATCACTGAAGTCGAGATATTTTTTTTAAATACACCTCATCAATTTCATCATCCACAACAAACCTAAATTTTGAGTTGAAGATTGCATCATCCTTGCGAATTTCTAATCTAACTGTTGTATTTCACATAACACAATTGAATCATTGAATATATCGATTGTTATCGAAACAAATGAAATGTAGTCAGGGAACACTCATATTGATTTTAAGCGTGCTTATGCAGCCCTCGTTTCTTATCAGTCTTGGCAAACTAAAATATTTTTCGGTGAATTTGTTGCTTGGGTAAAAAATAAACATGGATAATAATCAAGAACACAAAGACGCAGTGGGTGCCGAGGCGACTGCTAACGAAGAGCCTATCCCCATTGTAGAGGAGTCTGGTGCAGGTTTACTCGCGAAGCCAGTAAATGCAAATGAGGAAAACGACGGCAGCCCTCCGGCCTCCAGCTCTAAGGTGCCGAAAAAGAAAACCAAAGCAAAGGCACGAAACTCAGGTGGCGGCAGTGATCTTGATATAGAGCTAAAGAAGTTAACGCAACGAAGAATCAACGTAGCTGGTGCACCCAAAATGCCATTGAATTCCTACGTTCGGTTTATGAACGACCGGCGAGAGCAACTGCGGCGCGAGTATCCCAACCGCACAGCCCTTGAGCATACCAAAATGATTGGCGAGGAATGGCATCAGCTGAGCGAAGATCGCAGGGCGCCGTACATGGAAGCGGCAGCCAAAGACAGAGCATTGTAGACTATTCAGTATATAGTAATGTTATCCAAACTAAAATCGAATATATCTTATCTTTACAGATATCAAGAAGAGATGCACAAGTTTCTCAAGGAGCATCCGGAAATTGTGGCCAACGAGTTGGCCAAGGCTAAGAAGGTGTTTGAGAGCAAGAACGCGAGCACACCAAAGGCTACCCACAATACCAGCAACAACAACAACAGTAACTGCGGACTGAATGAATCCATCAGCAACAGCAGCGGCAACACCAGCGCAGCCCAAAAGAAAGCGAATCCCAAGACGCCAATTAACAAACAGCAGCCCGCAACTACTGTCCCTGCTCCAACATCCACACCCGATCCGGATGATATACCCCTGGCGCAGGTTAAACGCACCCCAACACCTCCACCGGCAGCATTCAACTCCAACGCCATGCCAGCAGCGCGTTCCTATGCCGCAGGAGAGATTCCCATTTATACGAACGAGTTCATTGAGCACAACCGCAGCACGGAAAATGAACTGCGTACGCTGCGCAAAAACAAGACAGATCTGGAGCAACAGAATGCCGTGCTGGAGCAGCATGTGGATAACACCAAGGCTGGTCATGCCAAGGTAATGGGCGAGGTTGCCGAACTGAAGGAGGAGAATGTGCGTCTCAGTGGTTACCTTAAGAGTCTACGGCATAAACTAGTTGCTGCCTTGGCTGGCCTCCCGCTGCCAGCCCTGGAGCCGAGTGGCCTTAATGTGGACAATGTCGATAAGTATATGGAACACTTGGCCTCCAGCGTCGGTGGACAACATAATAATGCCATGCTGCTTAAGGTTGGCGAAGTCCTTGGCAAATTGGATACCTCAGGGTTGCAGAAATCATAGACTGACAGTGGGAATTAATTACAGTAATAAATAGGGTCTCTCATAAAATATAATGTCTGGCAGCAGTGTGGGCGGTGGGCTGGTGTTTTGCATGGGGGTAGATCGAATAAATCAAACCAATGTGTATGTACTACATTAATTTCAATAGAATAAGAGCATCTTTTATGTGTGCACCTCCCTATGAGCGACTGTGGACTTCATCCTCGGCATCAACATCCATTTCATAGCTTTCAGTGCTGCGTGACGAGACGCTTCCAATGCTGCGATAGGATGCCAGCCGTGGAGTACGTGGCAAGCCTACACGTTTCCCATCGATGTCAACATGCCCAGTGCGGCGCACCAAAATTTTTCGAATGACATAGTAGCCACCGAAGAGCATGGGCATCACCATCAACGGATGGCAGGCCAGGTGCAGGGCCATCAAGAAGCATTGCATCATTAGTTTGATCAAAGTCTCTGCAAGTTAAAGCGCATTGCACTCGGAAAAGAGTTTCTAATCTTTCTCACTTACCTTCAATCAACCAGGCGGTGCTAACAGCTACGAAAATCGCCGTCGATATTGTCTGCAGCATTGAATAGATCATTTCGAGCATTTTTTTTTTTTTGTGGAATATCAATTTTCAAAATGAACTCAAATCCCTTACTTGATTGAGATACATATATATGTACGTATGTATGTGTGTAGATCAACTTTTGACTACTTATAATCCCACACAAATAACTTAAAGGCTCCTGGGGTAGGTTGTTTATATAAAATATTTAACCAAATTAAAAACACATAAATTATAAACGAAAATAAAGTGTTTTCAAGCTTCACGCAGCGAAATGATTTTTTTTTTATTAAACAAAATAGTCGTCGTTCTTCTTCTTCGCTTTCTTTTCTTCATCGCAATTAAAAATTCAAGTATTTTCAACTTGTTTTCATTTCGGTTTTTGTTTGTTTAGGAACAGAAAAATAAATTAAAACTTAAAATCAAAAAGTTTGTTTTGTTTTTGTTGTTTTCAAAATAGTTAATTCTACATAATAGGCATACAATTAAAGTTTATAACAAAAATAATTTAATGAGATAATAATATAGTAGTAAATCAAGGGGCGCAGACTTCAAAAAATTCCATTGAAAGAAGGCGGCAAATTTGGCGAAATAAAAAAAAATATATAAAACACAATTTCTTTTTTTATGCCAAATTCCAAGGCCATCACTAAGTTGGTCCAACTCTCACAGCGTTTTGTTAATAAGTAGTACAAAGATCTCTTATCATTCTCCTGCCTCTCTCTTTTTTTCTCTCTTCCTATCGCAAGTTCGTTCGCAAGTTAAACTCAAAATTAAAGACAAAATTTCCATTTTAGTTTTTGCATTTTCTCTTATTTTAAAAATTTCAATCAAATCAATCAAAAACTCGCGGAAGGTGTTGCCAAATATATGGTAAACGGTATATGCATGTGTATGAGTATGTGTATTTGTGTGTGTGGAAGTCGATACCAAACATCGTTTTTAGGATATTCTAGAATAGGAATTGAATTTACTTCTGCAACAGTTTAAATTACCCTGAAGCTTCTTGAATAAACTTGATTAATTGATTTTCTTTTGTTTATAAGGTGGAATGACTACGTTTAGAAGAAACCACCAAAAAATGGATGGATAGTCAATGAATCAAAAAATCCAGTCAATGGCATATATGCATATATGTATATGTGTTATAATGGAGAATCATATGGAACCCACAAAACGGGTACAGTCTGTCGGGGGAACTGTTGCTTCTGTTTGGAAACTTTTCTTTCTAAATGTGGCTAGGAAATCGTGTGTTGTATGTGATACTGTGTTGGGGTGTGGGGTCTGGGGGGACTGGTTTAAACTGCTTATGCTTAGTACGGACATTCATCATTCATTATCGTATATGTAAACTGCTCCATTTGCTCTTCTCGCCAACGCCATCTCGGTCTTTGACTACTGTAGTCTTAATCAATCGGCCAATGTTGCTGCTCACTGTTGCTTCTTCTTCTCCTTCGTGTTGTTATTCTTCGTAATGTATAATAATCTCAAACTTGTCGTCTCAATAGCTGATGCGAGGATGAGGCGGACGCTGATGTGCCTGTTGACGACTGCTGCTGCTGATGTTGCTGCTGCTGATGTTGTTGCTGCTGCTGCTGATGTTGCTGCTGCTGTTGTTGCTGCTGCTGCTGATGTTGAAGCTGCTGCTGTTGGCGTCAGGCATCCGCGCCATTTGGATTCATGCCCACCGGTGTTACCACCATCATGTTGCCCGTTTTCGGCGTATAGACACTGGCATTGGGATCTAGCGTAGAGAGCCCTCCGCCTCCATTGACCACATTGGCGGCAGCCACATGCAACGCAGCCGCGACGCTAACGGGAACCATCTGTTGCTGCTGCTGTTGTTGTGAGACGGGCACAACCTGTTGTTGTTGCTGCTGATGCTGTTGCTGCTGCTGATGCTGTTGTTGTTGCTGCTGATGTTGTTGATGCTGCTGATGTTGCTGCTGATGTTGCTGCTGTTGCTGGTGCTGCTGATGTTGTTGATGCTGTTGATGTTGCTGATGTTGTTGTTGATGCTGCTGATGTTGTTGTTGTTGATGTTGCTGATGCTGCTGATACTCTTGCGCAGCGTTAATGCTGAGCATGGGCGAGGACGGACCAGGTCCGCCCGATTGTAGCGGAGGTGTGTCATTCATACGCATCATGCTGCCACCGGGACCGTGTGGACCCGTGGGCAGACACAATGTATCGGGCATAACAGCCAACAGCTGGGCAATTTTAGCCTTGAGATCAATGACCTCATCCTCCTTGCTGCGACGATGACCTGAAGGAGACAGAGAAAGATTATAAAATGATTCAATCAGTTCATTTTTATACCACGCACTATCAGATATTTCAAGCTGGCGCTTGGCTGCGCCCAGAGCCGAGAACAAGTCCAGCTTAACTCTCGTCTCTGCGGATAGATTCTTCTCCAGTATTGTGTTCTTGTCCTGCATGGCAGCCAGTGCATTCATGAGCATTTCTGCATCGGCCTGCGTAGACTCGCGATTGCGCACCTTCACCTCCAGCATACGATACTAGGGGGAATAATACAATATAAGAATAAAAAACAGAAAGAAAGCTTCCCTTTCCGCCTCACCTCCTGTTCAAATTTTCGTCCATGATCCACCGCCAGCTGCTTAGCCTCCTCAGTTTGCTTGAGGTCATTGCGCACGCGCTTGAGCTCCTCGTCAACTTGCTGGCGTCGCTGCTTGCACTGAGCGCTGCACTCAGGACGTGCTGCCTTTTCTTCGGCAGCCTTGCGTGCCTTCTTCTCATTGCTTAGCTGTGCATCCAACGATTGCTTCTGTCGCCGTTCCTCGTTGAGACGACGCTCCACATTCTGAAGGCTAAGCATATCGGCATGGCGTGCATTAGTTAGCTCCTGTATGCGCTTCTCTAGCTCTTCGCATTCCTTTTGTTTGGCCTGCAAACTGGATTTACTGGTCAAATTGACATCCAACTTCTGACGCAGTTCGTTCTCGATTTGCTTCATGTGGCTAATCTCGGCGCGATATTTTTTGACATCCGCCTCCAGCTTGAGGCATGTTTCGCAAATCTTGGATACAACTTTGCTGGCAATGTGCGAAATGGCGGCAGCGGCTTGATTAGCATTGCTCGAGCTAGTCGAACTGGCCGATGAGGATACGGAGCTGGCATCGTTATTATTGTTACTATTGCTGCTGCTAGTGTTGTTTACTGTTGCCGACGCAGAGGACGCTGCGCTATCCTTCTGTTGTTGTTGCTGCTGTGCCTGCTGCTGGCTATGATTGTCTTTGGCTGCATTGTCTTTCTTGCCACGATTGCGGCGACCTGCAAGGCACAGATTTAGTTAAGATTCTTTACAAGAATATGTTAAAGAAAACTAATTACTTACCCTTTGGCGCCTTCTCTACCTGTGGCGTTGTTTCCATCGCTGCCGCCGCCTCCTCTGTCTCGTATTGCAGGACGTTGCCATTGGCGACAGAATTGTGCGTCTTTTTATCTACAAGCAGGATGAAGATTTGTTTGTAACTCGGCAAGAATTTGCATATCCTTTTTACTTACCGTGTTTTTCCTTTGCCCCGTGTTGTTGTTGTTGATAGTTGCTATTGCCACTATCGCAGTCTGACTTCTCCTTACTGTTATTACTTGTTGTTGTTGCTGCATTGCCATCCGCTTGCTGATAGCTATTGCTGCCGTTGCTGTTGCTATTGTTGCTACTTTTGTTGCCAGCATGCCGCGTGCTATTGTTGTGCTCATTGTCGGCTGTGTCTATGCCCTTGTTGCGATGCTTGTCCTTGTCCACGCTGCGACGATTATTCCTTGAGCCACCGCCGCCAGCGTGACCATTGGAGGTTGCTACAAATGCCAAAATAAACATTGATTTATTTTGTATATCAGGAGAATAGACGAGTCAATAGATGCGCTTACCCGCTGCTGCTGCTGCATTTGACTGCTTGAGCGTTGCTGCAGCTGATGAGTTGCTAGACGATGACGAAGACGCGGATGATGAGGAACCTGCTGTCGCATTGCCCGCAGTTGATGTTGCCCCCGCCGCCGCTGCTGCTGCTGCCGCAGACGTTGTGTCATTGTGGCTGCTGTTGCTGTTATCCTTGCTATGATGGCTATTGTTGCTGTTATTGTTGTTGCTGTTGCTATTGTTGTTATTATGATGATGGTGATGATGATGACTATTGCTATTGCTGCTGCTACCACTCCCACTGCTGCTGCCGGCGCCGGCGCCGCCGCTGTGATGGTGTTCATGATGATTTTGTGCTTGCGTTGCAGTCGCCAAAATGCCATTTGCTTGGGATGATGCGGCGCCGGCGGCTGATGATGCTGTCAGCGCTGCTGGCGCACCATTTGCTACCACAACTGTGCCACTAGCTGCAGTTGTGACCACAGGCGCGCCTGGCTGATGTGCATCGACATCGTTGCTCTCCTCCGCTGGCAGAGCCTGCTGCAGCAACTGCATATAGAACTCATTCTCCTTGGCCACCTCGCGTTGCTTACGCTGCCGCATACGATAACCAACGTAGCTTTTGAAGCCAAAACCGAGCGTAACCACCGGATAGCCAATGCTAAAGAAGATCGAGAAGAATTTGAGGACATATCGAAAGATAATACAGGCTACTACTTACCAGTGCGCTGCGAACGGCCGGCATAGATCCAAATGCGGCATATGGCGACTGTCTTTCCATCGTATGCCCACCTCGAGGTAGACAAACAACATCCAGAGTATTATGGTCGGCAAACAGATGCCTTTATCTGCACAACAAACAGCAAATAATACATATTTATAGCTACATGATTGTAAAGGAGGGACGCACCTGTATGCCAGACGTACTGCACCCAGACGTATGTGCTGGCCGCAAAGAGCAGCCAGTGCACGGGTATGAAGAACAAACACACCAGATCCGATGTTATTGCAATGCACACAAATAGCACGGAAAATGCCTGCAGCAGGTGAGAGAGGTTTAAGTCGTAAGTTAAGGTTAAAAGTTTAAAGCAATTAAACTAAATTGCCAATAGCACTTACCAGTCCCTTGTACTTGAAGGAATCATGCACTGAGCGCAATAGCAGCCAAAATGGCCATAAGAATTCGAATCGGAACATGAACATAAAATCGGCTACCATCACAATAGCCCAAAGTATTAGAAATTTCATGTATAAAACAGTTGTGCTGCAATAGGAATAGAGAAATAACGATTAGAATAAATACAGTTGTTGGATATGTATGTATAGAAATATCGAGTGTGATTGTTATTAAATTAATTTAAATGTTTTGAAACCTATCCCAACAGCTTTTCACTGTCATAATTATCTTAAATGTCATCAACTTGGCCTTTTTGATATGAAATCAGACTGCAAAACAATAATGGCATGAATTATCTAATTTGATTGGCATGCGGCGACAAGCAGCCCGAAAAGCAGACGCACACACTCACAGATACACATATGATACATACATGTACACATGTCAATATGTGTCGCCATGTGGGTATTTGTATGTTTATATCAATGCATAATTAAACAACTACAATGCAAAATCAAAAAGTAAACAAACAAATAAATGCGTAATAAAACCAGAAAGAGCGCGAATTGCCTACACTCACACACATACAAATAAACATACCAAAACATGTGTAAGCGTATGTGTAAATTTTAATTTTATACAACGAAAGCCTCTATGAGAACATTTAAAAATTTTTGATTTTCCATAAACGTCTTGACATGACAGACAAAAAACTCGACACGGTTGCCGAACAAATTCAATTTGACAATTAAGTTATTAAAGTTTACGAACTATATAAAGTAAGCTGACGAATATAGGGAACTATGACGCCTCAGTCAAAATGTATGTATGTAAGTGTAGTTGTTTTTATTTTTCTACAATTAAGTTTGAACTTTTAAAAATAACAAGATAATGTGTAGTTTGATATTTGCTTTAAAAACAAACAAACAAACAAATATTTAAACATTCTACAAGTTGACTTTGAAGATATATGAAAAAATTTCAAAAAGATTAGTTGGACACGAGCCCATCGCTTATCTCTAGCAAAAAAGGCCTTTGCACTCATATATATTTAATTTTTTGCAGATTGATAAACCTTTTCGGACGTTACGCACTTTAAAAGCGCCTCAGCGCCTAATTAAGCAATAAATCTAGAGTTAAGTTTATCACGATTACTGGAAGGTATGCGCGCTGTCATTCCCAAGGGGAAGGAAGCGGAGGGGATAGAAAGAGTGACACTATGATAAGCCAAAGAGGGGCCAGCTGATATTACTTACTTATAGATACATATATTTATTACGATTATGATTAATGTATTTCACAATATGCTCACCTGCCGTACATGCCCTCTGTAATTTTGTTCCGTTTCATTGGACGACGTAATTTGCCACAATCCGCATTGCGTCGCTTCATTTTTGCTGCACGATTAATTTTTTAGCCTTATTTTGTAAATCAACTTAATCGCAATAATTTCGATTTAATTATAACTCTTGCTGCTGCTTCTGTGTGTGTGTGTGTGTGTGTGTTTGTGTGGCTGCACGTGTGTGTATGTGTGTGTGTGATATAACTTTCTTGTCGGTTAATTTAATTAATTAATTGTTCTCGGACGCTTCTCTGCTCACACTAGTAGCGCACATTCACTTTGCACTTAATTTATCAGATTGGAGATCTGCTGACACTTATTTAATTATGCTGGGGGTCGTCTTGTTTTTTCCTCTAGTTGTTGTAGGTGTTGTTGTAGTTTCTGTTGCTGTTGTTGCTGCTGCTGTTGACGTTGTCGACATCGATATGGCTGCTGTTGGCGCGGCATTTCATCGCATCTCTCACGCGTATGCAAAATTCACCTCCCGCTGAGCCGGCTTTCAGATTTTAACTGCAAATACACACATGCATGCATAAGCATACACGTACATTGTAGATACTCTCACATGCACATACACGTGCATGAATCTTTCGTTCTCCTCTCACACACATGCACGCACACGAGTGTGATTCCAATTTGATTCCTTTCTAGTAGCACATTGCATTTTAGGCTACAAACTGACGACGACGCGACGAGGGCATACGACGCTTTTATTTATTTTAAAACTATTTTTAAGCAAACTATTTTCTTGACTCTTTCTCTCACTTTCGTTCTGTGATCGCCTGCGCACCCAGCCCCCACGCCGCCCAACTACAATTGTTGTTAGCAGTGCAACAGAGTGGGCGTTGCAGTTGGCTTCGTAATGCGGTCAAGCTATTTAGTATATAAAAATAATCTCTTTTAACCGTATCCGAATTACAGCATTTAGCATTAAATGCCGCCGACGCCGTCGCCTTTAAAGCCAAATTCGGCAAATACGAAAGAGTAACCGAGAGAGAGCGAAAAGAGAGATCAAAACTGAGCTCCCTGTGCGGGAGAGTTTGGGGACTGTGTGGAACAACACAACAATAATCGTTTATCGATTTTTTTTGCTCTGTGCACAACAAATACAGCTGCTCCGCTCTAAGCGCAACTCCACTGAAACTAACAAAACAGGTGACCCAAAGAATAACGAACGAATGAACGAAGGCAGAGAGCCCCAATCAAAACACGAGAGAAAAATCTATATTTCTTGCTGCTTATGCAAATATCTATGTATATGTATGTGATACGTATTTATGTATACAAACAATGCTTGCTTGTTTTTCGAGTGTGTTTGCAAAATACGTTAGACTGCCAAGCAAAACAAAAACAATGAAAGAAATTCATACATTGACACGAGACATTGCTAAATAAATAAATCCGTTTTGGCGTCGTGCATACTCTTTTGCACTGTTTTTTGGTAATAAAAAGTACATTAGGCTCTTAGTGGGGTGAATCCATTAACCGAACTTAAGTGCATGAATCAAAAAGAAAGGAGACTTTGTGACCCTTTAAAGAGCTCAAAAGTTGTTACGATAAGTAAGTAAGTTTCCCCGCTCTGAGCTGCCCTATCATAAGATTCAGTTATTTTATTTTAAGAAATGACATCGATGCTATTTCCAATTCGCCAAAGAATGAGCTAAGCTCTAAGCATGAGCAATTGGAATTAGGAAGTGAGCAATATAAATGAATCGCCTAAAGAATGAAGTAAGCCTGTATGACAAAAAGAAACAAAACTGCGAAAATATGAACAGCTTTAGAGCGTACCCCGTATTTAGAATCCGCCTTTTTCAACCCTTTGAGGAAAACCCTTTATCACCCTTTTTCACAGACATTAGATTACGATAAATATTCAAATTGATTCATCGACACCCAAATTTCTCTCTCATATTCTATGCCCAGTCAATTGTGCATAACTTAACAGGATGCTCAGATTTGGTTGCGACAGGATATCTGTATGTACACATTATTTTATGGAAAGGTTGGGAAAAAAAGCCATAGAAAGAAGCGGCGGTAACTGCACGCGCTTCAACATGTGGATACTGCCCGGTAACTTGAATTGTGTGACTCTCATGCCCACACACACACACATATATACATACGCACGCAACAGCAGCAGCATCAGACAATCCGTTTACATACTGTTGACAGTCTGCGACTGCGCTGTAAACATACAGAACACAATCGTTGGAACGGAAGCGGAACTATGTATGCAGATTTGAAGGAAGCAAGCACAGGCAGCATCATCAGGCGAATAAGAGACAGAGCAACCAACCATCCTTGCGCATGTGTTTGTGCATGTATGAATTGGAAATTGAGCATACACAGACTCATTCGTATTCGTATGTGTGTGTGTGTGTATATGGAAAAACGTTTATAAATAACATCCAAAAGTGGAGCGCATCATAAGAGAGAGCACGAGAAACTGATATACGGGGCAAACGGTAACGGAAGCTGAGCTTACCGATGACGTCCGTACAAACACGTTCACATACATATGTACGGGTACATTCATACGTATGTACACACACATAAATGCACTTTGGATAATATTTTCCTTAGAATATTGACAAATAGACTAATGATTTGGCTGGAAAAGATATAGGCTCATTGAAAGGCGTTTGTTTGTACATAAAATATATATAAAAAAAACATTCGTATTGACAAACATACTAGCAAACATGTTTTATATTTACTTATTGAAAACCAATTGGTTGATTTAAAATGAAGTGACCAGAAATAGAATGATCGAAACATTCTATTATCGCTCTGTTAAGTCCTGGAGTTAAACAGTCCTGCTTTCTTATACGAATACTTCCACAAACTGTGTTTGCACACACACATACATTTTCAAAGCACCGATCACGCTGTCACTATCCACAAATTTACAGCTGTTTTGGCGACCCAAACACAGAAAGAACAACATTGCTGCTCCAAACAAGAGGCTAAGGAACTTTCGTGATACAAACATGCGTACATACATTCACAGTATTTATGTGTGTGTGCACTAGCTTCTATGTATGTATTTTTATTTCATGAGTCTCTTGCGATTAATTTGCATAAGGTGCAAGCGACGGTGAGCAGACACATACACACGCAGACGTGCAGATGCAATCACCTATACGTATGTAAGATTGTATGTATGCATGTACGCATTACGTGTGCTCATACAAATGTGCATACATTTAATGTAAATATATTTCATAGTTATTTTAGCGGGACGCAAATGCACAATTCGTATTTATGTATGTATACGAGTGAATGTACATACAAACATATACACACCACATAAGACTGCATAGCCTATTAAATTTGGCATTTGTTTTTGGTTGCAATTTTCTTCGCATATAATTGCGACCGGTGCCGTGTCAATAATAATCGAATTTTCAGCCTTTTGTAATTTTAGCATAAACAAAACATTTGCTTGTAGTTTGCATTAAATATACATACAAACACAGATGCAAAATGCAAATGCATGTGTGTACGTGTTTGGCAGCAACAACAAACGTCGACAGCGCTGGCGCTGAGTAAAAAACGTGTGGATTGCGACGCTTACGGTTGGAGCTGCCTCTGTGGCTGCTCTGCTTCGCTCTGTAGATGACGATAGAGGTGACGATGGGGGTAGAAGTGGTGCCTATCGAACAGCATCCACATCTGCACACCGAAAGCAACAAGAGAGAGAGCGCGCTTTCAGGAAAAGAAATAAGGATGCTGCTCTGCTCTGCTCCTGGTTGTCGAAGCCAGCTACCGACGTCGTCAGCGGTTACGTTGCTTTTTCGCATTACATTTATACACACGCACATACACGTATAGACATATGCTTCTTGTGTGGGTAAAATGTGGGGTTTGTTGGCGGCTGTCCCTATGCGTTTATGTATTTTTCACACTCAGCACACACGCGCGATCTCTTCTATGTGTATACATGTATTTGTATATTGAAATATACAATACATACGTGCATTTTGATACATGCAAAGACATGTTTTATTTTATTATAGCAAAATATTTCACACAATTTCTGCGTCGTTTTTCTTACGCCTCGCTCACTTTTCCAGCGCACACGAAACTGATAGTTATTCGACAGAATGTCCAATACGTTTTGGCCAATGAGTTTTATCACTTTGATATGGTTACTTTATAAAATTTTGCACATTTATTACAGAAGCTATTGGTATACATATACATGCATGCATGCACGTATGTATGCATGCATGTGTATGTACGTACGTATATGTATGTATGCCTGCGCGTGTGTATGAATTCTTTGGCACAGAGAAACCAAATTTTCCTTTTACACGTCGGTGAGCATTATTTTGAGCTTTTTATTTTAATTCAGCACATCGTATCATCTTAATTTATGTAGTTTTATACACTTATTATATAGATTCGATTTTTTTCGTTATTTTACCGAATCGAAAATTCACGCTCTAAAATGACGCGCACACACACTTGCATGTGCTAAGACTTTTTATTTATGAAAAATACCAAGCAACTGTTACAGCTATGTTCCTGCAATGTTAACAAGGGACAATAACAGTATTTGCTTTCTGTTATTTACAGCAATCAACTTTCGATTCTCTATAAAAGCATACCTACTTTTTTGATTTGATATAATTTATTACATTCGATAAATTTAATCAAAAGCTATTTGTTATCATAATTTGTATCATATCGATAATTCATTGCATTTAAGTTCACATTAACTATCGATATAGCTATTTGATTGCAGAGCTGCCAATTTTTAAGATCCAATAAAGCTGTTTTGAGCGCAAAAGACCTGTGTGTGCGGAACAGCTGTTTGTTGAACTGCCGCCAGAAATCTGCCGCCGGCTTGCTGCAGCTGCAGGCTGGTAATTAAGCGTAGCTCGGGGAATCCAATCTAGATTAGCCGCAGTGTTAGAAGTTGTCTAGGAAAGCTGGCCTGGCAACACTGTCTGATTGTAGCGCGGCAAATAAGAAAAATTATTTACATTTGGATTACTGAAACATGCCGAAATTGAAACATTCAAGAAACAGAAATATAAATTGTATAACTCAAACATCCTGTATATGTATATTTAAGTCAACCGTCTGAATTAGTTTATTTTTTTTTTTAAGTATATATAATATTTTCATAATTAAATTGAACATTATTATACGTATGTACCTTAATTCTGTGCATAAGAAACAATCTTTATGTTTTAAATATCTGCTTAAAATTATATACATAACAAAATTATAAACATTTCAAGCGTGGCTGTTTTCTCCGTCTGTCTGTCCTTATTTTCTTTTTGCGTCCATACATATTATTTTCTAATTATTTGCTACAGTTTGATCCTTATTAGCGCCTTTCATATTTCCAACTGTGTTTCATGCAATCTGCCTTTTTGTTTTGTTTATCTTCTATTTTTTCCCTTTACTTCACTAGCAGCATGCATCCGTCTGCCTTTAGCTCTTTAGTTGTAGTTAAAATATAAATGAATTGTTTTATGTTTGTAAAATTAAGAGCCTTAGCCTAGCAAGAATGGTGCAGACTCGTCTTCGTATCGCGTCGCCTCTCAACAAATGCGTAATCTCAAGCTAATATTTGCGTAATATTAATTAATGTTGCATGTATCTCCTGATTGCTATATATATAAATACATATCAGTTATATATGTATATATGAAATTTATATAAATTACACATTCCATCAACTAACGTTCATCCCCCTTTTTTTCTCTCTATGATTCTCCGGCTTCCTGGATATCCGGCTGAGCATTGGCAATGGGTGGCACAGTTTCCGCTTCCATTTGTGCCTCGGACTGCGGCGCGTTTTGCATTGACTCAGGTGGAGCAAAAGTTTCTGCGGGCGCTGCCTCTATTGATGGTTGCCTTTCGGGAACCGGAGACGGCACCCGTGCAAATTCTTCACTTGCCTGCGCCGGCTGGCTGATATTCGGAAGCGGTTCTTCATCAGGCGTTGGAGCAACGGGTGCAACAGCTGCTGGCGGAGGCAGCTCGTCGTAGAGTGGCGTGCAGATAGGTGAAGGTGCTTTCGGTCTGGGCACCTCGTTGTTGATTTCCTGCACAGCTGGCCGGGCAAACGATTCCTCTGTCTCAGCGTTCGCTGTTGATGTCTCCGCTGCATCATCGACAGCATTTTCCTGGGCAAACGAGTTGGAGTTGTTGGCAGCAGCAGCAGCACCAGCAGCAGCGGCCTCTGCGGCTGCGGCTTCAGCTGCTTGCTGAGCCTCCATTCTCGCATCGTATTCCTGCAGCTCGCGATCCCAATCCTCCTCGGTATCTACAGCTCCTGCGGTTTTCGACGAGGGTGGCGCTGCCACCGGTTTGGCTTTCAAATCTTCCGACGGATGCTTGTTTTGCAATGGATTATCCTCTGTGGAGCTGGTCGAGTGTCGATTGCTGTCATCCCGAGAGCCACGTCTGTTGCTCGGGCCACGTTCGCGCTCCTCGCTGCGCTGGCCACCACGTCCGGAACGCCCATTACCACCACGACGATCATCGTTATCGCCGCCACGTTCGCTACGGAATCGATTACCAGGGCCACCTGGGCCGCCACCGCCGCCTCCACGACGCTTGAACATATTGTTATTATTTTTGCCATTCTCATCCTCATCATCACTCCAGCGGCCACCACGACCACCTGAGCCGCCGCCACCACCCATGCGATTACCGCCGCCGCCGCCACGGCCACGTTGACTGTCATTGAAGGGATTGCGTGGATTAAAGAAACCTGCAAGGGAATGATCTAATTAACTTATGAACTTGTTTGTTTTGATTTCCATCAACTTACCTGGACCTTGTTGTCTGCCACCAGGACCACCACCCTGATTACGCATAAACATAGGGCCAACTCCGTTGCCAGGACCTGGTCCGCCCATACGCTGGTTAAATGAAGCTGGTGGCGGTATGCGCATTTGCATTAAACTCGTTGGCTGATTAAAGCGATTCTGGTTCATGTTATTTGGGAAGAAGTCACCTGCTGCCCCGCCATTGCCGCCGTTATGATTGGGACCACCACGCGGTCCTGGTCCCATCCCCCGTGGCCCACCGCCGCCAGAGCGATTGTCAAAGTCTGTAAACAAATTTAACACGAAATTGGGTAATTTCTTTCTGTTGAATTGTTAACTCATTCCCACTTACCCACGCCACCCATAAATTCTGGCCTCGGCATGTTGCCATGCTCCATGCTACTCAGATTAAGACGTGCACGTGCCTCATTGAAGGCGCCAGTTAGTGGCGGCGGACCACCGACACCGTTCTCATTGCGCCAGCGCTCCAACGTCTCTTCAATGTCATCTCGGCCACCCCAACGTGAACCTCCGCCGCCTGGACCACGGGAACGTTCCCTTTGGAAGAGCTCATTGGCTGCTGCCACTGCAGCTGCCTCAGCATTGTTGGGTGGCGCTGCGGTACCAGCGAAAATCGGTGGAGGTTGGCTAAAATTGGGCTGTTGTTGCGGTAACGGTGTTGGCACCGTCTGCGGCGCATCTTCCAGTTCCATTTCAATGTCCATTTGATCGTCACTTACATTGCCGCCGGTGCCACTGCCACCGACCGAAGGTGGAATTGCGACCATAGGTGGCGGAACTGCACCGGGTGGTGGAAATTGTGCGCCTGGGGGCAATCCCAACGGATGTGGTGGAGGACCGCCGATGCCAGGAAAACCAGGTGGCATCATGTTAGGCGGCATCATCATTGGCGGTGGCATGCCTGGCACCATATTTGGCGGCATGGCCATGGCACCCATTGGATGATTCATTGGTCCCATGGCGCCCATCATACGTTGCGGCGGTGGCCCACCCAAAGGCGGCGCCATTGGAAACTGTCCAGGAACCATGCCCATTAAAGCTGGCGGCGGTGCTCCAGGACCCCCGTGTGCCCCCGGCGCCACTGGCGGTGGCTGAGTTGTGTCTATGCCGAAGAGCAAGTTAGGGGCACCGACTGGTGGGGCAGACACGAGATCACCCGTTGCCGTCTTGTTCTCTTTGACATTTTTCGCTTGGCTTATCTTCTGCTTCATCCAGCTAGGCATGGTGTCCTCGTCAAACATGCCGCCCTCCTCAAGACTATCGAAATCAGTGTCCGGACTAAGTTTGCTCCATGGAACGTACGTAACGCCTAGATCCAGATCCCAAAAATCTTTCCACTCTTTGCTCTTGACACCCTTGCCAGCTGCCCAGGATATGGTGATGGCACGTCCCTGCAGCTTATGATTCTTCAGCGCTTGCATTGCCTTGTGAGCATCCTGACGGCGATTCATCACAATAAATGCGCAACCTCGTGGCACAATCTGATCGATGCTCACAATATCGCCATATTCGCCAAATGTATCAGACAATTCCTCCTGATACACCAGTTTCGAGAGATGTCCCACCCACAGCGTTGTGCTGCAAACTGAAATGGGGCAAAAGAATAAAATATCATGTTATAGATAGACTATATAATCTGTACAAAATACTATGGGAATTGGAATGTGTTCTTCTTGTGTACAAATCAAAATTATCTTTTATCAATCGATTATGAATTATATAGTATTGTTCTAATCAGACAAGCTCACTGGGCTCGGTGTGGAGGTGTAGCGTTAGTATGAATTTAAGGGTTCAAAATCGGATGATCGTGTTGACATAGATTATCAATATGAATATATAAAAATGCACCTTATCAATACTTTTAGTGTGCACTATAAGTATTATTGGCACAGTTACAATTACAAGTATCCAGATAAATATACATGAATCATGTCAATATAAATATATAGATTATGTATATATAATGTGTCTGTGGTATATAGGATACAAGTGTACGATTCAATCAGTTAACATTAAGATGCAGATATTCTGATAAAGTTGCCAAAAAAAACTTTGCTCAAAAACGCGTCAGGGACATTTGTGAGATATTTCTAAAGTGAATTAAATAATGCCAAATAGTAAAGATTGTGTCAAGAACCATTAAAGCTAACACACACACACACAAAACGCGCGCACACACACGTCAACCGAGCCAAGGGAGCTGCAGAGTAAGAAAAGATATACCTATTAGCATGAATCAACTTAAAAAGAAGGGGATACAAAAATCAAAATCGAAAAAGCTTTGCCACATGCCATAAGAGACTAGAAGAGTTTCTTTCAATCATAGCTGCATAGCCTTTTTGATAACGTCGCTCCATACGTTACGTGTTACGCTATTGTTTGCGTTAACCATCATGCATAGTTACCACTCAAATGCTCCTTCTTAATGTCTGGCAAGCCCTTCTTTCGGCGTTCTCTCTCATGCTCACGATCGCGCTCCTTGTCGCGTGTACTGCGCTCCATACGATCGCGATCGCGCGATCCTCGTCTTCGGCTGGATCGTGGTGATCGGCTGCGGCTACGAGAGCCACGTCGGCGACTTCCGCGATCCCGATCACCTCCTCCATTGCCATTTCCGCCACGACTACGGGGCGATCGACTGCGGCTGCTGCGTCGACTGCGCTTGTAACGGTCACGATCGGGCGTTGGACTACGGGAATCGGCGCCATCCAGATTGATAACCTGATGTTGTTCGAAGGTGTTTGCAAGAAATTCAGAGAGAGAGAGAGTGATGTGATATAAACGTTAACATTTTGAAGCATAAAACAAATAATGCGGCAGTGGAATAGGGATTGGGATTTGGCAAAGGAATCTGTTAGTTTTTTTTTTATTTTTTTTTGGATTAGTATTGGAAGGAGTGGAGTGGAGAGGTTTTCGGGCGTTTGGGATGCTTTTGTAGAACTACAAGAAAAAAAAAAATATACATATATCTTTAATTACTGCATTCTTGGCGTGTTGACGTGTGCTTTTGGTCTCGACGGTTCTTTACTATATTTTGTATTTGGCATATTTCTTATCGATGCGTTTTCGAGCAAGTTTTCGTAGTGTTCATTGATGGATTGATTTGTTGACTGATTGATTTGAATCGACTTTAATTGTGGTTTGTACATAGTTAAGAACACTTACCAAACGTTGTTATACGGGGGGGCTTCTAGCATCCGGTTTCGCTTCCGCCGGCATATATAGTATATGTATATAAAAACCTTACCTTTGGGCTTTATTGTTTTTTTTTAAAACCATTTCAATTTAAATGTAAATGCAAATTTCTAAATTTAAATTTATCTAAGGCCCTTTTAAAAATTATTTATTGGCCAAAAAATCATACAGAACTATTAACTATTCCGTATGTAAGTCTGAGCTCTGAATTTCGTATAGCTAATATTATATATTCAATAAAAGAATTAGTTGACTTTTCTTGTTCACGTGATTAGTAGATCGATCATATTTCCCCTTCGTAGGATTTAATATAAATCATGTTTGAATTAACTCTTAAATCGAGTTGGCCAATTGGAATTATTTCCCAAAAACACTTCGCCCCGGTATAACAACATTTTGGCACGTCATGTGCATTGCAGATGGCATTATGAGAATGGAATCCTGCAGTGCGTTCTGTTTTTTTTTTGTTTCCATTCCCATAGATACCCTGCAGTTTGATTTGCTGCAACAACAACAACCACAAGATTGCAGGTTTGTTTCAAACATATCTGCTTTTTGGCGGACTATAAAGACACAAAATGTGTATAGGTTATATATGTATCAATAGAGCGTGTACCTCAATGGGCTGCTGTTCCGATATAAACTCTACATCTTTGTTCATGTCCGCCGAATCGTTGTGACCCATACCCATAGCCACGCCGGGTGGCAAGCCAGGAGCGCCCTGAATGAAGTAAAACGAGAAGGATTAAGAAAACGTCCAAGCCATGAGGATTCACTGTTTAGCTAGCGCACCTTAAAAACATTCTGCATGTGCTGCTGCCGCGCCTCGTCTTGATAACGATGTTTTTGGTTCGCCTCTTGCTGTTTGAATTTCTGAAAATTCTGCAACGTTTGCAGCTGGCGCAACACATCCGGATCGTTCAGCAACTGCTTTAAATTGTTGTTCTGAAAGTGAACAGGGAAATAAATAATAAATAAAACAATACGCATGTAATTTGCAATTAACAAACTAATAAAAAAATAAATAACTTAAATGAAAAATTATAATTAAAATGGAATTAAGGCCTCTGCATACGTCTAGTAAATTCGAGGAGCCAGCCGGTGAATCATCGCCCATACAATGATGATCCTCAGCCATGGACATCATCATGTCACTATCTTCATCATCAATTATCTCGCGCATATCGTACTCCAACTCATGCGAACTACTGCTCTTTCCATATTTATGATGATGCGACTTGCTGCTAGGTCCACTGTCGAAACGACTTTTCGATCCGGAAGCAGATACAACAGGTGCCATATTATGCTGCTGATGTTGCTGGCGTTTTATATAATGCTGCTCCATGTGACGCCGACTTGAGCTGGAGCACTTCTCGTGGCTCAGCTGTTTAGTTTATAATTTTTGCACATACATATAAAGCGAGCAAGACATGCGTCAGAGTGTAAATAGTAATTAAAAGAATTGAAATTTGTGTTAGCATTAAGTATATGACGACAATTAGAATTAAGTCACTATTCGTGTTATGTTACCTATGATATTAAAAAACTACTAAGCTATGCAGCTAAAGTTAACTCACCGACAAATCCGGCATAGCGCCGCCTAATTTATCTTCGCCAACAGCGCTAAGATCCAGGTTACTCATAGCGGACGCATTCAAGCCGTTGGCCACATTGCCCCCAGTTGAAATATCGGACAAATTTAGTGCTCCACTGCTGCCGCTTGGCCCTGGACCGGCGCCTAGGTTCCCAGGCCCAACAATAGGTGGCATTTGATGATAGATAGGATGGTTAGGATCCGCCAGATCGAATATCGGCTGTATCACGTCCGATTTGAAGACATTGTTCTTTTGCCACAGATTAAGCACTCGAATAATGCGACTCTTGTCCTCCGGCGCGCAACGAAATAAGTTGGCGAACGTTTCCGTCAGATTACGCTGAAAGCGTGGAGCAAAGACATCCTTCTCGGTGCCATACTGATGCCGGGACTGTCGCACAATCGAGTCTATGACATACAGGCCTGGCACTTTGTACTCCGGCTTGCACTTCAATATAAACTTCTCAACACTTTGAACGACATGTTTGTAGAATTTAATCGCACGCATTGCCGACTTTGTGATGGCGGCCATTTTAGCCTTCGAAATGGGCGGCCGGCTGTCATAGAGCCCAGAAAGCTGTAAGAAAGGCAAGCGATAGATTGTTAGAAAATGGGCCAAGTGTATGTTCTGCCAATATTTGTACTGCCATTGACTGCATTTGTGTACGATTTAAATTACACAACTACGTATGACAACACACATATCTATGTAAATATGCAAGTATGTATGCTTGTGCATGCATATATGCTATGTATATATGTATATACATATGGATGCATATACATGCGTATGGCGGCGGCCACAGCTTACCTCATTATTAAAAGCAACAACCGTCTCCATAACCGTTTTTGTTCTCACACACTACACGCACACACTAAACTCAAATTTGCATACTATTTCAATAAATGGAAGCTTTATTTATTACTCTTTTAGTTCTTTCACCAAATTTTTCATGAATTTTCACAAATTTTCGGATGGAAGCGTGAAAAAATGGCTGCCGATGGTAGGGATGTTTATTGCTCAAATCGTCTTGTCGAATATATCGATATAAACATTCATATTTTTTGAATAATCACGCAAAGCAATCGAGTTTATTAAAGCTTTGATAGTCGAATTTGCAGTAAAGTTATAGAAATTTGGTTAAACTGCAAACATATGGTTAGTTCTGTATGTTGCAAATTATTAATTTACTTCTAATGCCGAATAACCACAACAAAAATAAAAATAAACAAGACTTCATAAAGTTGAGAGATTTACTGGCGAACCTTCTCTGGTCACACTGGATAGAAAGCAAAACGAAAACTCAAGCAACGACAAACTTTTAATAATATTGCAAATTATGCACAGCACTCAGCATTAATCACAGACAATGAGCGCCCATCACAGGCCCCTGGACGAATCTGATGTCGTGCTAATACGTACTATTCGTTTAACACCATCGCTATACGATCACAGACATGGCGACTTTCGCCTATCGCAGAGAAAAGAAGAGGATTGGGCCAAAGTGGCAGAGACCCTAAACATCTCATCGTCCGACGCTCGGCGCAGATGGACATGTTTGCGAGATCGGTACTCGCGTGAATTAAAACAAATGCGTTTGCATCCGGCATCCGAATTCGGACGCAATGAATTCTTTCGACAAATGGACTTTTTGCGCGAATTTGTGAGAAAACGTCGGGAGAGAAGCCGTCGTGATGATACTCCAACAAGTTGGTTGAAAACGGAAGTAAGAGCATCGAAGCTGGTAAAGACACGTCCCGAGCCGGAGTCACTAATAGAGCAGGACTTCGACGAGTCGCAGGTATACGATGACTGTGATCACAATTACGACGCCGATGCCAAGTTGGAAGTACAAACGACGCAATCGGAGAGTTATTCCGTGCTCGTTGAAGCCGATGACGGGGACGGAGACGGCGATGGGCACGATTCATTTGAGGAATATATGGGCGACTCTGAATCTGCTGATCAGAAAGTTTTGCCTACGTTGCAGCCCGCGCCTGCCCTGGTCACATTACATGCAGAGGTGGCATCCGCTGCCACAACGACAACTGCCACAGTATCTACAACAGATGGAACGCCTACGTCAGACGCTGGTCATACGCAAGCTTCAAATATAGATTATGTGTGTATGCCGAGCGTACGGGTCGAGAGAAACGATCATTTGCCGCCAAACAAGCCAGAAGCAACGGCTACAGGCTATGAGGCACTAGGTACCACGCCCGCAGCGTCCACAGCGGGCACAGTAAACGAAACTGCAGACGACTTCTTCTGCAAATCTGTGGCAGCCTATCTGCGGCAATTGTCGCGTCGACACAAAATCAAAGCAAAGGTGGAAATGTATCAGATTCTCGAGAAATACATCTTGCTGGAGGAGTCGGCGACAACGTCGGGTTCGGGTCAAAATGGTTAGGCAGGTTACATAGCGACATATGTATAGTTTTAAAATAAATTTTTATGGAGTACAAATATACAAGTGACAAAAATCAATGAATCTTCTTAAGCTTACTCTAAATAATCTTCAAAGTATGGTTGATTGGTTACCCTTCTCTCAGCAAAAATCCTCATTTATTATATCCGCATTGACCGCTAGGCCGCGTTCTTTGAGCGCCTTCGAGACCAACCGATGTTTCTCTTGCCTTTGTTCCTGCTCCCGACGCTGTGCGTCAAGGATTTCGTCAACAGATATTTCTTTCAATGGCAGTTTCTGCTCCTTTTCACGATCCTTCAATAAAATCAACTTATTAAGGCTCACATTTTATATGGTTGTCGTATGCTCACAATTTCCCCCAGCAGCACTACATTCTCGCCGCGTATTATAAAAACACCGCGCGGAATATCTCCATATTCGTTGCCAACGTGTATCCGTTCAATTGTTCGCTGGAGCACCAAATTGGCGAACTGATCCACAGACCTCAAGTAGCCTATTAATGTACGACCGTCCCGCAGCAACACCATCAGCTTCTCTGCAAAAGAAAACATTAAATAATTTTCTTCATGTCACCTGGCACGGTAAGCTCTCTGCCGGTCTACAGAAATACTTACTATCCACTTCCTCCAGCAGATGCGCTGTTCCTGCCAAGGGATTTAAATCGTCCATATGGTGTGTGTGAGGTTTCGCTTTAGGAGCTTATTTTAAAAATTTTAATACAATTTATTCTTCGAAAAAAAACCATAAACTTGACCAATAATTTTGCAAACTCTTCTAATAACTGTGTTGCGTCTAGTACGCTGTTAACATTTTGGCAGCTTTTAGTAGACATTTTTTATTGATGGTGTTGGCTTTTAAGTCAATGAATTGTTTAAGTATATCTAATAGTTTCATAAATTTTTGATCAGAGCGTATTAATTTCCAAATATTAATAATATTAATCCAGCAAAATCTTGAGCTGTGTACTAATTTTAAAAACAAAGCAAAATAAACACGATATATATATCGATTGTTTGCAATACCGGCTAAATTGAGCAGCATACCAAGCTTGTATAAGACGGAATCGAAATGCTGCTTAAATCGATTACTATCGATAGGTGCCGGCATGCACTTAGAATAACCCAAACAAATAATGTGATTTTCAGAAAACATTTTCATTTCATCAGAGTGTTTTTTATATTAATCAATTCGTATTGGAAGTAAACTGTAAATCCACTGGGGTGCAAAACTCCAGCTAAAACACTCAAAAAACCTTAAAAACCTTAAAATGAAGTTCGTATTGTAAATATATAACAAACTTCGATCTATAACTAAAACACTTTGATTTCAGACTCAGCGTTGATGGACTACTTGTTTATTTCCCCTATGAATACATATACCCCGAGCAATATGCGTATATGCTGGAGCTCAAAAGAAGCCTCGATGCCAAGGGACACTGCCTATTGGAAATGCCTTCGGGCACGGGAAAAACAGCTACTTTGCTCTCCCTGATTGTTGCCTATATGATCGAGCACCCTGAGACAGTACGCAAATTGATATATTGCTCCCGCACGGTACCGGAAATCGAGAAAGTAATCGCTGAGCTGCAGAACCTAATGGCCTATTACGAACGCAATGCGCCCCAGCCGCCGGGTATGACGGGCCTGGTGCTAAGTTCACGCAAGAACATGTGCATTCACCCGGAGGTGAGCAAGGAGCGCGAGGGAAAGGCTGTCGACGGCAAATGCTATGGCCTAACAGCGAGCTACATACGCGAACGCCATGAAATGGATGGAGACATTCCAATTTGTAGGTAGAAACTAAGACACAACATTGGTGAAAAGATCCAATTGAAATAATTTGTATTTTGCAGGTCAATACTTTGAGGGCTTTACTCTGGAGGGAAAGGAGTCGACGTTACCCGTAGGCGTATACAGCATCGATGATCTTAAGGAATATGGGCGTTCCAGGAACTGGTGTCCATATTTTCTTGCCCGCTATGCCGTACGTAAGCAGGAAAACTTCTTTCTGGTTTAGCTAAAAGCATTTACTCTCCACCTACAGATTGCACATGCCCACATTGTTGTCTACAGCTATCACTATCTGCTTGATCCAAAAATTGCACAGGTCGTCTCAAAGGAGATGACCCGCGAGTCCTGTGTAGTCTTCGACGAGGCTCACAATATTGACAATGTGTGCATCGACTCAATGAGTGTGAAGATCAACAGACGCATTGTCGAGCGCAGTACCAACGCCTTGAATCAGCTCACAAAATTGGTGCAGGAGTAAGTGACATCACTATTAATCTATTCCATTCTCCAACAATTAATAACATTCCATTTGCTTTAGCATGCGTGATGAGGATACAAATCGACTGAATGAGGAGTACCAGCGCATGGTCCAGGGACTCAAGGACGCCAGCGTGCAGCGAGACACAGACATGATACTGGCCAATCCGGTGCTGCCCAACGATGTGCTCACAGAGGTGGTGCCAGGCAACATACGAAATGCGGATCACTTTCTCAGCTTTTTACGCCGTTTTATTGAGTACATAAAGACACGACTGCGGGTCCATCATGTGGTGCAGGAGTCACCTGCCGGCTTCCTTAAGGATGTGTCTTCCAAAATATGTATCGAGCGGAAACCTTTACGTTTCTGTGCGGAACGTTTATCCAGCCTGCTGCGCACTCTTGAAATCAGCGACATGACTGAGTACGGAGCATTAACGTTGGTAAGACTTCAGCTGGCACAGTTCTTATCAATTGCTATATCCATTCACCGCCTGCTTGCAGATCACACATTTCGCCACGCTAGTATCAACATATACCAAGGGATTCACTATTATTGTGGAGCCTTTTGATGACAAGACGCCAACTGTATCGAACCCCATTATGCACTTCAGTTGTTTGGACTCATCCATTGCCATGGCGCCAGTTTTCTCGCGCTTCCAAACAGTTGTAATTACCTCGGGCACATTGTCACCCATGGACATGTATCCCAAGATTCTAGATTTTGATCCGGTGGTCATGAGCAGCTTCACAATGACGCTGGCGCGTCCCTGCCTGCTGCCCATGGTAAGAGCAAGACGGCAGCAAGTGGAAACAATGCAATTAAGTCAGAAATTCTTTCCCTTCAACAGATTGTCTCCAAGGGCAACGACCAAGTGGCGATTTCATCAAAGTTCGAGACACGCGAGGACACTGCAGTCATTCGTAACTATGGCCAACTGCTAGTAGAGGTGGCCAAGACGGTGCCCGATGGCATAGTGTGCTTCTTTACCTCGTATCTGTATTTGGAATCGGTTGTCGCCTCTTGGTATGATCAGGGCATTGTGGACACGCTACTGCGCTACAAGCTGCTCTTCATCGAGACACAGGACAATGCTGAGACGAGCTATGCGTTAATGAACTATGTGAAGGTAAGTTGTAACTGGAACGAGCCATTGCTATGGCTTCATCATGATTGTTTGGACTTGACATAGATTCACCGTTTGCTGATCTTGGTTCTCTGATCTCAATCTTTAGGCTTGCGATTGCGGTCGAGGCGCTGTACTGCTGGCTGTGGCGCGTGGCAAGGTCTCTGAGGGTGTGGATTTCGATCATCATTATGGTCGCGCGGTGCTCATGTTCGGCATTCCCTACGTGTACACGCAGTCGCGGATTCTCAAGGCTCGCCTTGACTACCTGCGCGATCAGTTTCAGATACGAGAGAATGACTTTCTGACCTTTGATGCCATGCGGCATGCGGCACAGTGTGTAGGTCGTGCGTTGCGTGGCAAAACGGATTATGGCATAATGATCTTCGCCGATAAACGATTCTCACGTCAGGATAAGCGATCGCGTTTGCCCAAATGGATACAGGAGCATCTGGTCGATAGTTTCTGCAATCTGAGCACTGAGGAGGCAGTGCAATTGGCGCGTCGCTGGCTGCGTCGTATGGCACAGCCGTTCTCGCGCGAAGATCAGCTGGGCATATCACTGCTGACGCTGGCGCAACTGGAGAACATGGAACAGGAGAAACTGGAGCGGCAGGCGCAGGGCAAGCAAGGTGTTGGTGGCGAGGTCCAGGAGCTGTAACGAGCGAGAACGTGCTGTGCCAAACCGGCTGCGGCTCCGGCTTAATCCGATGCCGGCTTCCTTCCGCAATGTTTTTGGTTGTGGTTTTCGTTTTCGTTTTTTACTTTCGACTGGCTATGCTTGTCTGTACGAGAATAATTATAATAAAAAGTGAATTTGTTGCCAGCTAATGGCATTGAATGCCATTAAAACGGAGCAACAAAAGCAACAACACAAATAACAAAAAGTTGAAATCTTTTGGGCCGGGGTTTGTTTTATCATTTGACTTTGTCTGGCAAACCTGACGTAAATGCCTTATTAACTGTTAATTAATATTATTTATAATTTAGCGGTTGCTCATTCCCAGCCGAAAATGACTCAGTTGCTCAAGCAGCAGCAGCGGAAGGGGCTGCTTTTCAAGGCGCCATCATCAGATGGGCTCGTTCACCTATTCGATTGTATCTCAGCGCTTTGACTATAGAATTGTTATCGATAAGCAAATGCGGCCAATCAGATTAAGTGCAAACAGGTGCGCAACAATATTCCCAAATTCTCTGACGTACTTTATGAGGGAAAAATACAAAAAACATTAATATTAATCTGCGTATATGTATGCTAATACCTGCTAAAGCAGGTGATAATCGATTTAAATTATATGTAATTGACTTGATTGGCCCAACACATTTCAAGTGACAACTTAAAATAAGCTGCTGAACGCAGTCAACAAGATTCTTATCGATTATCGAAATTGCATGGCGATAGTTGGTGTGTAGAACAATCGAAGTTTAATTAACCTAACCGTTGCAGTTTTAATCTTCCAAACAAGACATAACTCAGCCTGTGCAATGATCCATGTTGACCGAACACATGTTTTCGCAATCATTTGACCTGAAAATCATTTTGATTTAACGCTATCAACACCCATAATTGCCAATGCCCTGTTAATGATGATAATGAGCCTGCATTTTACAGATTCATAATATTGCATAAATATATTGTCTATATTAATTTCGATTAAATTATTGCCAGCAGCGGCAACGTCTTCTTAATGATTGTGTTTGCGTAAGTGATTTGCTTGCAAACATATTTGCCAACAATTAAGAAAATTACATTCAATTTGGTATTTTCAAACTGATTTTCAAGTGACGAACGCTTCACCTGCTGCCAATTTCCTGTAGTCCTCGCAAAGCGTGAGCGTGCGCAACAGCTGCTGCGCGAGAGTCGGCGGCAGAGTGGGAGAGCAAGCGAGTGAGAGAAAGGCAGTGTGTGTAGCGCAAAAGCTTTGCAGTTATTCGTACATTTGTACAGATGTATGTACGTTTGTATGTACACATGTACGTACGTACGTACAATACATATATGCACATAACTAACGGCCACGGCCAGCAGCAGCGCTCAGAGAGCAACAAGTAAGCAAAAAGTAACCGAATCCAATTTACAGTGTGCTGGCAATAAAAGGAATTGCAAAGTGTGGGCCATAATTAAAATGCACCGATAAATGATGTAAAAGCCCAGCTGTAAATTAAATTTATGATTTGCTTCACAAATGCCTTAAATTGTTTGATTAACGAAAGTCCTTTTGCTTGCCTTTCATCTCGTTTCTCTTAACGGGCATTCACTGTGACAACAACAACAACAAGAGCAACGATAAAAGGCAAGCGACCGCAAACGCTGGCGACGCTGGCAGCGGCGTCGTCGTCATTTGTATCTCTCGTTGAACAAGAACTTTCGATTTTTCATAATAAAAAGGTTACAACTAAATCTCTGGCCGTTTAGTCGGGTGAAGCAAATAAAAGCGGAGCGCGCGCGCATTAACGTCAATCCAAGAGAAGTGAAATAAATGTTTTATCAGTAACATTGCAATTAATATTTACTGTAATAAACGCGTTATTTAGTATTTAGTTAAGTGTTGCCAAGTTACGCTAGTTAACCAAACCAAATCAACTAGAATATCCTTTGTATTTAATTCTACGCATTCGATTAATTTTCGATTAATAAAATGAAACCTCAAGTGAACGAGCAAAATGGCAGCACTCAAAATGGCGACATCGCCACGGATGCAGCCAGTGTTGCCATGGATGCTGCCGCCATAGTGCCCACGGCAGCGACTGCAGCTGCTGCCAGCGCTGGCGCCGTTGTACCTGCCAAAAGCAGTCAACAGTTAAAACTGGAACTGCTCAACTTGGGCAACGGAAACGGTGAGTGAGTGAGCGAGTGTGTGTGTGTGTGTGTGTGTGTGCGTGACTCACCTATACGAAGGATTGTGCAGCGATGTGCTTTCTTCCTTCCTTGTGTGCATATCAAGCAGCCTTTGTTTGTCAACTGCACAGAGGATTGCATTTCCTGATGCTGGGTTATCTTTATCATGAGCATGGCAATGGCTTACATAAGTTGCTGGTTCTAACACAAACAGGGGAATGTACAGAACGCATCGCGATACAAATGATTCACTTATTAAGATCGCTTGGATTTTCAGACTGACCTTATGATTAATATGAAAAGCACGCACTGTGTGATTTCTTTTTGAAGAACATAACAGTTACTCGATAGTTACTTCCATAGAAAAGATGTTTCTATGGCTCTAAAGTAGGCAAACTTTGTGAAGATCGTTCTATCCAGCAGGCTGACAGCGGCATAAAACCGCGTATTGTTCCGCATTTGCAATACGGTCAAGTCATTTCATCAGACGATCCATTGATTGGTCGATAGATCAAATAGCATAGCTTTGTTGCAGCTTGGATTCACATTGACCCTCCCGGAATAGGTCTAATTTCCGGCGGCAGGGCCGCAAAAAGTCAAAACCCAACGGGTAGCGCATAAACCGCAGAGTTTAAACTCAAATTTCTTGTGAATCGAAATTCGAAATTCCCCATGCTTGAAAACCACACACAAGCGACCAGATCGAGAGACATATGAATCGTAAGCGTCCACGGCTTGAGAGCACTTGACATTGACATTGAAAGTTTCGCTTGTCGCTTAATGCGGATCGGAAGATCCGAATTCAATGAGAGCGTTACGGCTTTTCGATGGAGCATGCCTTAGCTCCGACTTTGGCTTTGGCTTTGCACTCCTCGTTGGATATCCAAACGAATCCGGTATTTGGCCCGCAACAGGCCAACGGGAGGCGCGGCGAGGGAGGCCCGAGGCTAGACCTGTACTACTTTTTGAAGGTTAAAAGCGTTTAATTGGACGGTTTTGTGGATTTGTCGGTTTTTTGTACGTTGTTGTATTTTCTGCCTTTGTTTTTCATTTTCATTTTTGTCTTCTGTTTCTTTCTTATGCTTCACATTTGAGCGATTGCGGTCAATAAAAAACACACAAGAACGGCACGCGCGAACTCCAAGATACAATTTCATAGCTAATTTCAGCTAAATCGTTACTCTTTGAGAAGGCAATCCTAACTGTTTTACAAAAAAATTCATACTACAGATCTATGTGTGTTGTGTCTAAGTAGAGCTAGATTCCGTAATGCGTAATTGTCGAGACGAGGCGAAAAGGAAAACGAACAAACACACCTGCCCCCTGTGTGGAAAATGTTAATGATGACTTGCCTTACTTAATTGCATCGCCAACAGGTTGGCCGCACACTTGTGCGACGACGGTACGTGCATAAGGCACTTAGATATCTGTAGCACTGGCTAGTTGGAGCTCAATTCGTGGATAGTTCAATTGCCCAAGATACATGCGGGTAGTAAGACCCACTGGAATGTTCGTAATGCAAGAGATAAGTAAATATTTGCAGATCCTCTCGGGATTTATGTGTGTTCTTTCTGATTGACAAGTTGTAAGACATGATTATGTAGTTGAAACTTAGATACAAACGATTTTGGTGAGCTCAATGTGATGCATTGAGAACTAGACATAAAAGTTCCGTTTCCCAATTGCTGCGCAATACATACGAATAGTATGAAGAGCGATCCTATCTCTGGGAAACTCTAAAGAACTTTCGATTATACAAAATGGTATACGAAACGTTGCCTTATTAGTATGCACAGAGATTCGGGATGCATAAATTGTCTTAGCGAGTTGGCGCAAGTTCATCGACTTCGACGGGGACACTTTCCATATAACAATATTCTAATTGCAAACGATCTAAAGGGTGTGAGGCAAATACATAACAAACTTGTGTGTCTCTATATCTCGCTTAAGCCATAGAAGTTACGTGTTATGGGTTATGGGTTCGATGGGAACATTTATTGGCTTCCTTAATTTCATTAAGTTGTTGCGAGGTGAAAGGAAACTATAGAAAGTTTTCCATTTTGTACAGATATATGGAAATGTAGTAAAGATAGTAAAACAAATTCCAAATTCCAAATACGCAGTTTCGTCATAGTCGTAAGCTCTACATGATGGTTTCCTCCTCCAGCATAAACTCGGTGAGATCTCCAATGCCGGAGACCAGGGTAACTGGTACTCTATTCATTTGGGCAACCTTCTGGCTGGGCCAGACCATGACATCGGAATTATTGGCCAGCACTATAACGTTTGTATTTTCCGTAGATGTACACGGCAGCTTCGTTGGCTTCTCTACATCGCAGCTGTTCGGCTTTCTACGGAATCGAAACCTTATGGGCTGACAGCTATCCTGGACGGTCTCCTCATCAAAGTATGGTGGCATGCCAGCGGCATAGTGCGGATTGGTGACGGCAGGTTTTGTGAGCTGAGAAAAGCAATAACAGATGTGTTGTAGAGAAAGAGAAACAATTCATCCACATTGTCCACACACCTCTTCCAGCACAACCGACGTTTTCAGGCGTCGACAAGGATCACAATAGTCCTGTCCAGATTCACCAGGTGGTGTTAAACTGGCACATGGATCTGGTGGAGGTGGCTCCGGTGGAGGTGTTTTCTTTTTTTTCTTTTTCCCACCGTCTGAACATTCCTCAGCCTTTGCCGCATACGCTGCGCATTTTTGCAGAAAATCCTCTTCTATCTCAATTAGGCGCTTCACGGCACAGTCACGTTTCAAGAAATTCTTGATAACCGACAAATCACGCGGTACAGCGCCAACGACATCAAAGTCATCGCTGCGTAGCTTGATACGATGAGCCATGCCGAGAGGATATTTTTTGGAATTTTGAAACTTTGTTGTTTACTGTGTGATTTGAGATTTCTAACTGTTTTGCTCCAAAGGGGGGAGAAGCTAAGCAAACATGATGAGAACAAAGATGTACGAAATTCGATACAAAGCAGGCGCTGAGTTGAAGCACTAACCTTGGTTATGCAGGCAACACTCCATACACCACACTCCACATACCACACACTTATTCAACACACAACACACAACACCCACCACCCACAGTTTACCAACTCCCACCACAGGCGCCGACGCGCAACAAGTTCGAAAGCCAAGGCGTAATGCCACAGTTTGAGCAGCTCTGCGCTGCTGCTGCTCAACAAACTGTGGGCGTGCGCTGTGGGCGCTCTGTGGGCAAAAGCTGTGTGTGCAGCTTAAAGCTCTGCTTGAAGTTCTTATTAGCATCGCTGAGCCGCCGCGTCAGGCCAGTTGCCTCAAGCATTTCACAACGCGAGCAGCAGAGCGCAGTTAGATTCCTCCTCCGATTTGTAGACAGATTTTTTATTTGTTGTTGCCTCTGTTCGAACTTCGAGTCCAAAAAGTGTTTTTTGTGTGTATTTGTATTTTCGACAATTGGCAATAGAAACAATAGCAACAACAACATAAGTTCACCATGAGCTTTACACGTCAACTCTCCGAGATGAGCGCCAGCGAGCTAAACGATGCCATTGACGACACGAATTTCCCCCAGGCGCATATCCTGTCGCGTGGACGTAACAACAGCGTCTGCTCAACAAGTAGCACTTCGGGCACCTCCTCCCTGGCTGACCGTGTGGTGCCTGCCGCAGACGAGGCTGCAGTTGGAACAGGCTCGTCGATTGTTGCGACGTCGACTGCAAGCGGAGGAGATGAGGTAGCTACCTCACCGCCTGCACGTCCTCGGCTTATCCTGAAGAGCAGCGCCAGCATACCGGAAAACGATGGTACACAACCGATAACACCAATGACACCTCGCACAACAACGACGCCAGGTAGTGGTGCGACGACGGCGGGTTAGGGTTAGGGTTCCCCCCCCCCATTCCCCCTGTCGGCTGCTGTGCAATTAGCTTTATTGCGGCGCCTCTAGTTAACGTTTTGAACTTTGCATAACCCGTTATTTTTATTGGTCTAGTTCGATTCGTGTGCGATTATGCTAGAGCATCGTTACGACGGCGCCTGCCGCTCGCATTAGCGGGTTTGTCCGATAAGAGAGGGCCCTAGCCACATTCGCAGGTTGCACTGATATCAGCGGGAGCATGAATGGTGTCAAAGATTCAATTGAGTTTCGATTTGAATGATCTTTTGTTGTTCTTCCATTTCAATCAGTTCGAGCACTTCGAGGAACTTTGGCTTATCGCATCGAGTCAAGCATCTAATGCATCTTCTTTATCTTTTTTTCCGATTTCCACAGGCCATGAGAACTGCACGTTCCATCACGACTTGGAGCTGGACCATAAGCCGCCAACGCGTGAGGCTCTGCTGCCCGATATGGCGCGTTCGTACCGCCTGCTCTTGGGCGGACTCGGCGAGAATCCCGATCGTCAGGGACTGATCAAGACACCGGAACGTGCTGCCAAGGCTATGCTGTACTTCACCAAGGGTTATGATCAGAATCTGGAGGGTGAGTAGCTCGGGGACTTATGGAATCACCGATTTGCATAGTTCGCATTGTTGGCAACTCGTGTGGGAACTTCAGCGAAATTAGCACCTCTCTCTTCATCTCATTCAACCTGCACCTCCTCCGTCCGTCTGTCCCTCTCTCGTTTCTGTCTAATTAGCGACAGGTCAGCGTTCGTTTCATCAATCCTGATTGCGATGCGTCACGAAACAGTTGATGACTTTAAGCCAAGCCTCGGGGGCTTCCAGGGCATTTCCAAAACACAAAACACGCTCAGAAACTAGTTTCCTCAACTACGCAATGACTAGTCTGAGTCTGACTGTGAGTGCGAGTGCGAGTGTGAGTGCTAGTCGAGTACTCGAACTTTAGAGATAAACCCCGACTGGTGCATTACAACTAGCATACTCTAAGTGCCGTTTGTCCGTTAGCGCCGGCGTTATCTCAGGTCCGCTACGAGGGAACGTTCCCTAAAAAGAGAAGCTTTTAAAGTGCATCGAGCTAAGCTTTTGCGCTGAGCGCGTTTTACTTTAGGTCAATGTTTGCTTTATGCTTTACTACGTTTCAATAGCTCATTAGTCGTCTTATTGTAACTATCTGTATAATTAGGAATCACGTATATATAGACTATAGCTGGGTTAATCGATGGTAATTGCAAATAATTTACAATAACTTGTATATTTTTTCAATTCCTTGTATAACCCATTACACGACCCTTCATACATACAAATCTACGATGTTATCTACGGGAACATATACGTATTTTTGTAATCGAAACGCAGGGCTGAAAATTGCTTGCATAGTCTATTTATTTGTTTCTAGGAAAAGTGTTTCTAGCTTTTGAAACTTACTGAATGAAACCTCACACAGACAATGTAGACTTATCGTCCAGATCGCGCTATATAAAAGTCTTTATGACTGGCATGTGGAAAAATACTACAATATAATCTAAAGAATCTATAATACAATACTCTCCTGAGAGAGAAATAAGCCATAACTACCATATCAAGGGGCTAAACAGAGACTGATTTCAGGCTTAGCTCCTTCAATTCCAAGCCTGTTTAAGGTCCAAATCTGGGTCTAACTGTTTGTCGTTTAGAATTAGCATTGGGGATTTTACGAATTGCAAGAGACTGCAGACCGGTTTTCAGCATAGTCATTTCATAAAGCAGGTTCTACATTTCATTCCGAACGATTCCATCGAGCTTGGAGCAACAAAATATAAAAAAAACTCAATTCAAAACGTTAACGAAAGTAAGTCGCCTGCCTCGAACTCAATAAACAGTTCTGATATTAGCTAGTTACATATTTAAATTGATAAATGTTTATGAATATTATCCCGCCCGTGACTTGCAGAAAAACCAACGAACCAGTAAACCACCAGGGGCAAAATGTGTTGACATTGAATCGGTTTGCTCATGGTGAGCAGGAGAGAAAGGGAGAGCGTGGGGGGGGAACAAAGAGTGGGAGCCACTGCAAATTGTCAGGAAACACACTTAAGCTTTTAAAAGTGTTGAACGTCAGAGTGGGGTAAAAAGAGCGAGAGAGAGAGTGGCAGCGGGAGTGTGTGTGTGTGTGTGTGTGTGTGAGTGTGCTGCGAAAATCGCAAGCGCAACTCAAGCTGAAGAAGTGAAAGCTCTAGCCCTCAAGGAAAGGCCAACAAGTGGCGCCCACACACACACACACACACACACACACACCCACACATAAATAGTCAAGTGAATAGCTCCGACTTAAGATTCAGTTATGCGCAAAATATGCCAAGCTTAAGCGCAAACATAAATCAAGTTAAATCAGATTCTATTGCCATTTACTACTCTCTTCTTGCATTCTTTAGATGTGCTCAACGGCGCCGTTTTCGATGAGGACCACGATGAAATGGTTGTGGTGAAGGACATTGAGATGTTCTCCATGTGCGAGCACCACTTGGTGCCCTTTTATGGCAAGGTATCCATTGGCTATTTGCCTTGCAACAAGATTCTAGGACTCAGCAAGCTGGCACGGTAAGTAGTCCAAGTGGCCCACTGTCAATCTCAGCTAAGCATCTCCTTCACTCTTCTAGCATTGTGGAGATCTTTTCGCGCCGCCTGCAGGTGCAGGAGCGTCTGACCAAGCAGATTGCCGTTGCCGTAACACAGGCCGTCCAGCCGGCAGGAGTCGCTGTCGTCGTTGAGGGCGTGTAAGTAAATAAAAATATAAATAAAAATAAAAAAAAAGTGATTGCATCGGCCGGGAATCGAACCCGGGCCGCCCGCGTGGCAGGCGAGCATTCTACCACTGAACCACCGATGCTTGTGCTGAGAGCGTTGCTAAAGCTCGTCTAGTGAAACTAAGCAAAGCCAGCAACGGACAAGAGTATTAAATATTAAATAATTTATTAATATAATGTATTTAAAAAAAAAATACGTTTACTTTCTTTATTTCAGTCACATGTGCATGGTTATGCGTGGCGTGCAGAAGATTAATAGCAAAACCGTTACCTCGACCATGCTGGGCGTTTTCCGCGACGATCCAAAGACGCGCGAGGAGTTCCTAAACCTAGTCAATAGCAAATAAAAAATCAAAACAACACCATTAGTTCTTGACTTGTGTATAAATAAATTTTTTTTGTTGAAGTTTTTCTTAGTTTCGTTTAGCTAAATATGCAAGTAATTCAAGAGAAAGAGAGAGAGAGTATCGCGAATTTTGGTGTTGGTTTTAGATTTACTTACGCTTCCGTTCTCCATTCAGTTAACCCCAATTTTATTGCACACCAGTACACATAATAATGAATGTATAATGAATATTTTTAATATATATACAATATGTATCAATGCGAATATGTCGCACAACATACGCAATAAGGGAACAACCAATAAGAAATCATTGAAAACCGTTTAGGGAATTTACAATTTAAGCTTAAATTCGCAACGAGAAACAACATCGATATACAACAAAACTATATACATAAATACGTATACATATATATTTACTTATGTACTTATAAAATGTAGCAAAGAATTGCATTCGTTATATACATAAAACATAAACAGTTATACACGCATGTTACGACAAAGATAGATATTATATTATGGAGAGAAACGAAATTTAACATTTTATAACAAAATTCATGTTTAACGAAATCGCGTTATGCAAATGTTGTTCTTGCACTAAGTAGAATCTGCTTGAGGATACAATAAAAATAATCGTTTTATTATTGTTGAGAAGCTGCAAAAAACGCTTTACTGTTTCATTTACAAATACGTCAGAGCAAAGCAAACTTAATCTTAGCAGAGACTAATGTGCAAAAAGCGCATATCCTGGGTGGGTTGGGCAAAAAAGTAACCCTCGGATTTGACCCCGACGTGAATCGAACACGCAACCTTCTGATCTGGAGTCAGACGCGCTACCGTTGCGCCACGGAGTCCTTGCTGCGAAGGCAACCAAATGCGTTACAAGTCACAAAAGCCAAAAACAGTTGACGTATCCGTGAATTACGGCCGTACACAGGAAACGTACTAAATTTATACGGCTACAATCTGCGATTCGCACCTTATCATATGGAAATATATGACTTTTTTAGTTGTGGTTTATTTTACATATGTACATAGCATCGGCCATTGACAAGAAGATAAGACTAGATAAAAATTTGATGATTTCAAGCAGTTCATTGTATGAAATTACAACTACTTATTTATTCATTCTTTTTGTGTAAAATTAAGCTTAGTTGGTAGATAGAACAATTGGAGGTGATTTTAACTTTGGCGTATTATAAAATCAACAAAATGCATATAAGTATATATTTTTTGTACAAAAGCAACTAGAACTAGACAGAAAATAAAACTGTGTTGCACATTCCTATTACTGAGAGGGAGTTCGAGTATATTACTGATTAATTGCATTTATTATTTTACAACTTGTACGGCATTAAGGCTGCATCTGCGCTCCCACAGCTAACCATCCAATGGTGTTCCCAAATAGACCATAGACACCTCCGTGTTGCCATAGACCGCAGATACCGTAGGATAAAGCTTCTTATCGGGCAAACCTTCGATTAATCCAAATGCATTTTTATATTTTGATGTATTTCAAGCATAGCTAAAACCTTACCTCGAAACGCTACGCCGAGAAACTCATAGTTTTTCTCGAACGATAAAGTATTATCTTCGCAGTCAAGTATGACTCGAATACGTTCACCAACCTGGTACTTGGGTGCATTGTTTAGTTGCGGATAACTGCCCTGAATGTCACCATTGTGCAAGAGATGGTTCTCGACCAGATTCCAGCCCCAACTTTGATCATCGGAACCGAGTAACGCTACATAGCCGGGACATTGCAGGGCAGCTTCCTTTGTGGAAATGCCAATAACGGCCACCGTTCCAAGCGGACCTTCCCAAATCACTTCCCACGCATGGCGACCTTGACGGAATCCGATTTTACCACGGGCCGCGTCCGTACTCTGTGCAACTGGATTGCTGTTATGGGTAAACAAAAGATTTTGAATAGCTATACATTCGCAGCTCATGATTACACATGAAAACATTTACCAACCGATGTAGAGTAAATCCATTGGGCTTAATGTAAACGTTGCGAGAGCGATCGTTGGGATTCCAAGCGTGCATATACGCCCGCAGCTTCATCTTGTATGTGGGCACAGACGTCAGGAGGTCCGATTTGACCACCTCCTTGGGCAGCTTTCGGAAACAATGCCAGCGCCAAACGTCACTGTTCTCATCGTTCAGAAATTGATACCAACTTTTGCAGACTTGTGAACATCGGCTTAAATCGTGAAGCTCCAGGTATGAGAAGATTGCCTCCAATACAATGTAATTACACAGCGGGTCGACCATTTTGTTGTTGTTTTGTAAATGTTGCAATTCGTCGTGTACAACTTTTGCCCAATGCCAATAAATTTAGCTGAATACTATGACATGCGTTTATCGTGTTATATGGATATAAACTTTTCACTTATGGTATAGTCTAATGTCTGTTTTGTCATTTTATATTAATAATTGATGTGCTTTTTTATGATACGATTTGGCAAACCAGCAGTAAGTTAATAAAGTTGTTTATCGAATGGTTGTGCAAAATGTAAGTCGATAACAATAGCTAGACATCTGGTAGGCGATAATCAATATCGATGTATAAAAGGTTTTCTGTATCGATATGCCAGAATAACTGCTGGCACTCTGTATTTTCAGCTGGGACGCACGATAACAGCCATTGTTTACATTCGCGTTTAGCTGTGAACCAATATTGAATGCATTATTTACTACATATAGGAGTATATTGGATATAAATTATTTGAATACACTCTCTATGTACTCAAAATATTTGCAATTTAAGTGAATATCTCTTTTAACATATTTAATTTTATTTGTAATTTAGAGTGTTTTTATTGGTACAATAAAATTACCTATTAACAACCTCTTAAACTTTGAACTTCCTGCGCAGTTAATAGTTGAAACAACGTGGGTAAATTAAGTTTCAATAGCTTAAAAAAGCTATAATGGAACTTAAATTGAACTGGATGAAATATTTTCATGATATCAGAACTCTGAATATTTTTATTAAGAGTGCCGCTATTCTCGCCTACATTGTTCAACACTGTTCGATTGATGCATAATTTGGCGCGCCGAGTCAATCAGCTGATCATCGCGGTGTCTGCCATTTCGCTCGCACTCGCACGCTGGTCGTTTTCGTAGTCGTCGTCGTTGTCGTCGTTGAAAAACCAACGACTTGATGGAAATTTTATGCATATCGTGCTGCGATAAAAACGAACAATAATTAAATTCTAAATAGTGCACTAGAAACAGGAAATTTTGTCGGTCCTTTTGCAAAAAAGAACACGGAAATCGAACCAGTTAAAGTGCACGAAAACCGCCTCTGAAAACCCGCATTAAAAGCATTTTGTGTGTGTGTGACATGAAAAAATGAGCTGCTGCTGGAAACAAAAAATGCGCTCGCCATTTTGACTCGAGCGACATCCAAATTTTTCACTTGCTACTATCAAAATACATAAATTGAAGTTAGCATTAGTGAAAGCAATTAAGCCGAAATTGCTGAGAGTCGTCTTAAAGTTGTGCCAGGCGAATATTTAATACACGTGTTACAATTGTGCATCGAAAAATACAGAAGAATATACATCGTTGCTGGCCGCGCCACACAAATACTTACTCACTTGTGCATACATATACATATACACGAGCACCACATCTCATACACTTTACGGCTACGTGCTTCACATTTGTTAGTATTAGTACTTTTTGGCGGGTGTTAGTGTACGAGCGACCCCCACAATAGGCGCACTAACAACAATACTATATGGTAAATAGGAGTGTGTGACATAAAATAAGGAAAGAAAGCAACGTAGTTAGAGGAGGCTAATAGGGGAACGCAGTAAAAGGTGCGGGGCACCACTACGACGTCACTACACCTGTCTCGGTCTAAAAAGGAGTGCACAGTGCTAACAGCAACAACAACAACAAGAGGAACAACAACGAGCTCGGGACACCTGAAAATGGCGCATACCTCAACCACAAGTCAAGCGAGTGGCGCTGTTAAGACAGATGAAGTCAACTACTTTTTTCGGGATGAACACGGTGAGTAAAGCGAACGAGACTTAGTAGAAGTAGTAGTAGTAGTAATAGTAGAAATAGTAGTATAAATAGTACCTGTACTGCCAGTGCCCACTCCCACTTCCGTGAGTTGCATTAGGTTTTGTATGAAATGAATTAACCTAGCATGCTTGTACAATGTACATGCATGTGTTCACATGTGATAAGATACATTTATGTATAAATGAGTGTGTAAGCACAAACATACAGAGTATGTGCAAAGTGGCGTATTTACGTTGGCTGTGTCGTCGCTTCTTGGTCGGGGGTGGGGAGGTAGGGTAGCTACTACTAACTTGCATGCTCACACACTGGCGCGTAAACGCCATCTTTTTATTTTTCGGTTTCCCTTTACATACAATATTTATCGCTTAATACGCTTTAAACGCGCACACAACGCTGAACGCCGAAGCAAACCATCGGCAAAAGCAACAGAAACAGAAACAACAACTACTACTCGCTACTACAACTACAACTGCACAGCAACATGTCAAAATAAAAAAGAAAAAAAAAAAAACAAATAAAATAAAAGTAAAATAAAATAAAATCAAGTAAAATTGGTTTGTTGGTGTTGTCTGCTGCCGCTGCTGCTGCCAATGTATGTACAATTGTGCATACATTCACACTTGCACAAATACATATGGATGCGTGTTTGCATGTGTGTACACGCTCCCGGGCAGCGACGACAGCCACGCCGCTTCGCCTAGTTGGCGCTCAGTCGAACACACGCACACACACACACACATTGACTGCATCTGCCAGATACTTCTCCAGTTTTGTTGTTGCTTAAATTTTTTTATTTTCTTATCTTCAAACAGCTGATAGCAGCGCAGCCAGCGTCGGCAGCGCAGCAGACAAGGTTGTTTTTTTTCATCCTTTGAATAATAAATCTCGCATTTGAGTGAGATATAAAAACGAGTAAAATCTAAAGGAGCCACAGCAGAATAGCTTAAACTGCGTGACATTTTGCAATGTGTTACAAAAAGTTAGGACACACACACACACACACGCATACAGCCGCACGAACAATCGCTCGTGTAGATAGAAGAAAAAGTTGAAGCTCAAAGTGGGCAAACACCAAACATGTGTAGCAGCAGCGACGACTGCGCAGCAACGTCGCGACGCTGACGTTAACAGCGGTTTTGTTGTTATTGCCGCTCTGTTGACCATCTTACGTACACATATATACGCCCGCGCGTGTCTGTGTGTGTGAGAGAGAGAGCATATTCTGTTTGTATGAATGAGCAGCGTCGACCGCACGCCGGCTAACCGGCCGCCAAGACCTGATGGGGTAGCGAGCGTGTTTGACAGCACGAACTGCTCTATAGTTAAGCCGTGAGTCATTTGTATGTGTGCATGTGTGTGTGTGTCACGCCTAAGTGTTGGTTGATATTTTTAGTTTCGACCCTTTTTGTTGCGGTTTTCCTGTTCATATTCATAAAGCTCACACAATCATACATTTATACTCATTTACACACTTGTATCTGTATCTTCTGTGTGCTAATGTAATATTTATGTAAATGTTATCGCAGCAGGTGAATAATTAGCATAACTGACAGATGTAAGTCGAATTGTTAAGACGAAAGCCGGTTAGGTTACAGCTCTAACGGCGACCAGCCAGGGATGTGCAAACAAAGCGATCACGATGCATTCGAATAGTCGATAGTCGATTATCACGTGTTGAGTTGAGTTTTGTTGTTGTTGTTTTCGTTTTCATGGCTTGCTCTGCATCCTTGCCAGACGGTTGCATTTCGGTCACCCGCACGATGCCACCCCAAGTGTTAAAAGGAGAGAGGGAGCATTCTCTCGTTTTCGTTTACTCTTTGCTTAATGCATGTGTATTGGTGCTCGTGTTGTTGTTGTGGTTGCTGTTTGGTTAGGTTTGCGCGCTATGCTTCGTCTGCTGCTGCTGCAGCACGTCTCCCAAAAACAAAAATGATACAGTAGAGAATGGCTAAAACGCTGACTACGCTGCATGTGTGTTAGGCACGTGTCTACACATGTACCTACATATATAATGTTGGTGTGTACGTGTACTACACACATTTGCATTTGAATCGAAGCAGCGAGGCCAAACTTTGAATAGCGAAGTACTTATCAAATCTTGGGTATTACTTTGTATCCCTACAAGCAAGTTATGAATAATCCCGCATTGTGTTAATAAGTGCACAAGTAAGTCAGAATTGATTGCTCTTACGTCAAATAAGGAATTACCGGAAAATGAAGTGCGATTTTTGCATTGATATTGATTAAAAGCTAAAAACATTACTGCGCCTTATGTTTAAATGAAATTTTCTTATCTAGTATCGATTAGTCGATCGACTATACTAACGCCAACACTATCGATAGAAATCGACTCTAAAAAACATTCTTAGACGTAAAGTTTTATAACGTTAAAATATTTTTACAGGAAGAATTGCCAAAACACTGAAAACAGTACAAGTAAAGCCGTCGCAATCCATGGATCACGGCAAATCCAATGTGGTCTACGCCAGTAGTTCAACACGGAACGGCGGCGGCGGCAGTGGCATTGGAAATGTTGGCCGTGTGGGCACCTTCAGTCAGATGGTAAGCTTACTTATTAGCTTGCGGTTGCAGCACTTAGCTCAAGTATTCTTCTTCTATTCGCCACAGAGCACAACGAATCAAGGACAATTCATACGTCTTCAGGGCAGTCATATGACAATTCCAAAAACCGACAGTAAGTGTGACGCTATAACGTCTATAAATCATAGTCTAATTGCTACTTGTTGTTTATCTGCAGATACTTCATATAGCACAGTTGTTTCAGCACAGAAAAGCGTCGGAGGAGGAGGAGGAAATAGCGGGGTGCACGAGGTGGTAAGCATATAATGTTGCTAGAGGCTTACCACGAATAACTAACTTAACTTTTATAATTTCATTATAACAGATAAAGAGCGAACGATATGTCAAATATACGCCCAATAATGCCATGAAAATGAAATCGAAACTGTGAGTTAATTAACAATTTGATGGTGCCAGAATCTGATTTTATAATCTGTCTCCCACAGCCACGCCATCCAGAGCAGTCCCATGCACACAATGTCCGCCTCGTCATCGTCAGGGCAAAGGAAACGGAAGCCGGATAAGGCGGGCAAGGGACTGCGACACTTTTCAATGAAGGTATGCGAGAAGGTGCAAGAGAAGGGCAAGACCACCTACAATGAGGTTGCTGATGATTTGGTTACCGAAGAACTGAAGAACAATTCATATGATACCAACTGTGATCAAAAGAATATTCGGCGTCGTGTATACGATGCGCTCAACGTACTGATGGCAATCAATGTTATATCCAAAGACAAAAAGGAGATACGTTGGATTGGTTTGCCCGCCAACTCGGCCGAGGTAAAATCCCGCATAGGTTGCATATTTATATATATTGTATTAAGTGAACGTTTTCTGCTTTAATCCCTTAGCAATTTTTGGCTCTGGAGGAGGAGAATAATCAACGGCGCGAACGTATCAAGCAAAAAGATGAAATGCTGCGAGAAATGGTCATGCAACATGTAGCATTTAAGGCCCTCGTGGAGCGAAACAAACGTGCCGAGAGTCAGGGTGTTGTGCCATCTCCAAACTCATCCATTCAGCTGCCGTTTATCATTGTTAATACAGACAAATCGACCAAGATCAATTGCAGCGTCACCAACGACAAGTATGTGTTTACGTTAATTACATTATTTGTTTAACTAATCAACTAACCCATTTACTCTATCTCTCTATCATTATCTCAAGATCGGAATACATATTTAAGTTCGACAACACATTCGAAATGCACGATGACATCGAGGTCTTGAAGCGTATGGGACTAACTCAGGGTTAGTAACAATGTCGCATTTGACTCACCTTCAAACAATAACAAGTTTTTTCTTAATCTGCAGGCTTGGACAAAGGCGAGTGCACGGCGGAGAACATTGAATGCATCAAGGCTTGGGTGCCACCCAATCTTGCAAAATATGTGGAAGGTATGCGATGAGCTCATTTACTTAATATAAATACTAAGTATATCTTAATTCCTACGGTTATTCTGTAGCATATGGAACTGGCAAATCAAGTGATTCGGTGTACGATTCGGAAGACGAAGACAACGACTTCAATTCATACCACGAATTAACCAATGAGTCTCAAAGCTTTGCGCAACACACACAGAATAGCAACGATGTTGAAATCAAGATGGAGCTGCACGATGATGACATGGAGGATGACATCGATTGAGCAGACGATGACATGCAGGTGGATGGGGACGAGGATGAAGATGAGGATGTGTTGTGGGCGGAGGGTTCCACTGCTGGGGATGCTGGCGATGTCGTTGGCAGCGGCTACGCAGAGGACACATTTAGTTTTACGTTTATAAACGCCTTGTTGGGTTTGCCACGCCCACTAGGTTAGAAATGCCCTTTTCTCAATGAATTTGCCTTTCTTTCTCCATATGCCCATTCACACACACAAGCACACACTATACAGCGTTTGATTTCGTTTGTTTCTCAATGAGACTTGATTAAATTAGACATAAGTATAAAAACCAATTAATAATTATTATAAAAAAAACTTGGCGTTCAGTTTGTATTTGTATTTTGAAGTTTATTTTTAAGCGCAAACCCATTTAAATTAATGTTCTAATTAAGCGAAACACAACAACAACAACAAAAATTGTATTTTAGTGAAAATATACAACAAATGTCTGTCTTCTTTATTATTTGTTAATCGAATTCTGCTAATAACAAAAATTTATGAAGCTAAAAATAAAAACAACAACAAACGCAATGTTTGTACAAGTTTGTTTTGTAAAGTTAGTGCAACATTTATGAATACTTCTTACACTGTACAACACACCAAAACTCCAAAAACGACAGCAATAAAGAATGAAATATTTTTAGAGCGACAAGTTGCAGTTCAAACTGTAGACAAAAGCATATGAAATATGTTTATTTGCCTAACTCACCCGATATACCCCGACTTAAGTAATAATTTCGAAAATTCGTTTCAAAACTCTCAAGAAAATCGTTTGGTAAGAAAAACAAATATATATATATTTATGTATAATTCTATATGATATATACATATACACCTACAAATAAATGCAAAATAATCAACCTACCTATTTAGTAATAACTATTAATGCATATAAATTCTAGAATTTATATTTATATATATATTACTGAAATTCAACTGAAAACTGACAACAAATGCATACAAATTAGTAGAAAGTGAATAAAAACTGTACATTTAAGAATCGAGCAGTAGTTGTGTAAAGAAAAGAAAACAAAACTAAACTAACTACATATTTCATTTTGAAAATGGGATTATCGACAAAAAAGCAAATACAAAATTTATAAACTTACAAGATGGATAACAACAAACAACCAAGTAAATAGGTAATAAAGTGAATACATATTGTAAAATATGATTTAAAAAACACAAATTGACTTCACTTTTTGAATTTTAAGGTATACGAGTATATGAAAACTCAATTTGGGTTTTGAAATAATTTATCCGGTATTTATTATCTATTTGTAGATCGTAATAGATCGTTTAGTATGTTTCGAATCTCTGTTTGAATTCAGCTCTATATAGAAACTTATATGTATACGTTCTAAGACCAGTTTGTTCAGTATACATTTTGGGTGAGTTCTTGGAATGTCGAGCTCGAGCTTGGTATATTGCGACTTGCTTCAAGCTGTGGTCGTAAATATTCTTGTCGATTTCCACTGACCAGATTTAACAACAACGAAGGAGGAGTGTGTGGGGCAACTTAAAAATAAAATTAACATACAAATTAACAGTTCGAAAGTCAGCCTTTTACATCTCCTTAGACGGGAGGTGGAAAGGTACAAGGATTTCCTTTGGCTTATGGCTAGTTTTGCAGGTGTCTGTAGCCTTAAGGGATGCCTTCCATCGCTGTCGTCGATGGCGGACCCAAGGGTTCTTGCTGCTTGGCCGCCAACTCGAAGTCATGACTCATTTGTTGATCAAAGGGCGGCGCAGGGAATGCGTTTGGTAATAGATTCATTAGTTCGGGTTGAGGCTTGACGGGATCCTGACGTTCCTGACGTATTTGCTGTGGTGATTTCACATAGTTAAGAGGTATTACTCCAGAGCTCTTGCCATTTGTTGAAGCCAGGGCCCAGCCAGTATTGAGCAGGCGAAGTGTCTGTTGAATTTCCCGCGGTGCCACCTGTACGGTCTGACCAGCACGCAAATTCAATTCGCTTTGATTGCGCGCCTGGAAATCGTAGATAGCTTGCGTGTGAATTGGCGAGGTCCACTTGGTGGGATTACGAGCTATTTGGATTAAATAGAGTTAAGTTGATTTCAGGGTAGAAACAATCTAAAGTAGAAACTCGTTTGCTTATCTGTGCAATTGGCATGGCCAGCATTATCTGGATGAGCTGGGTCAGAGCAAAGTGCTCAGATAAGATAAACGCGGCCCCTGTTCAATGTGCACAAATACATCATACCTTCCTCCTGCGCTGTATTTGTGACGGTCCCCAGCAATTTCATGATCAGATAAGGCGCCGTAAAGATGAAACTAAGGAAAGCGAGCACAGGCCACGGCGATGTGCCCCTGCGAGGGGGTTTCGGTGCACCGCCCTGTACATTTTTCTCATTGAGCGCCTCAGCAAAGGCCTTTTTGAAGGCATCTGAAGAGGGATCCAGATTAGATAGACGCAGCCAATACAATATTCTAATTGACAAATAAGATAATGATAATTCAATTAAGTTATTTACAGACGAAACAATCACAACTTACTTTCGGTAGATCCATTTTAGACCTCGAAAAATGGCAAATGATGTCCAAAACTGAGCAAAAACACTACGCAGACGTCCGAAATTAGCGGCAACACCGAGAATAGCTCGAAACGAGCTTGTCAATGCAAAGAATGTGGAGTCCAGCATGGATGCTATATTCGCTATAGCCGACACCAGTGATTCAATGCTCTCAAATGCTGGACGTGAGCTTGCCTCGGCCAACTGTATAAAACGTTGCTCCGGATCGTTCCCGTTCATTCCGCCAAATCTGTTGTAGCCGCCATAGCCGCCACCATAACCACCAAGACCACTCATACCACCGAAACCGCCATAACCGCCATAGCCACCAAATCCTCCAGCCGAATAACCGCCTGTGTTGTAGCCTCCGAAGCCCATTCCATAACCGCCAGTATTGCCGTAGCCCCCTCCATAGCCATACGCACTTTGCTCAAACGGAGACTGTGGTATGGGTGGTGGCGCGGACAGTGCCCGTACGTTGCCGTAGGGCGTAGTCAGCATGGGTGACTCGTTGATTACAGCACTCCGCAGATTGTTGTTGTCTCCCATGTTGCTGCTGACAAACTAAACTTCATATTATGAACTTTGTCCCAGAATACGAACGTTTGTTTTCAATTACCTGTGTGAGTAACTTTTTTTATTGCAAGTTACTTGTTTGTTTCGTAATTGCTCTGTGTACTGTCGCTCCTCTTGAACTTTAATAGACAGTGGCAAGATCTTCTTTGTAATTAAATATATATTATCGCTATTGTATCATTAATAAATACAATAAGAGCTTAAGAAAAATTTTTCTTCGAGGTTTCGTGTCCTATCGATGTTTAATAATTTCGATTGGAAAATTTAATCAGATGTTTGCTGCAGCGATAATTATTGCTATCGATATATTTATTTTGGGGGCGCCAAATGAGAATATTGGGCAATAAATCTTTATAAAATAATTAAGAAAAATAGTTTATATTAATTTTTAACATTATTCGTTACAATGTTTATCGTGTTAAATATCCGGATTATTTTGGCGGAATATTTCTTTAACTTTTTAAATATCGATAGAAAACATTTGAAAAATGTGGCAACTCAGATACTTCTTATTGGACTGCCAAATGAATCGAATATAAACAGAGTCAATGTAGTTTGTTGTTGTTTAAGGACGCAGTCAACGTACTTGTTAAATAGGGTTTTTAATTCAAAACAAAATCAGCCAATATGGCCAACAGCAAAGAGTTATGCCTACGCGAATGGGCTCCGCTTACTGAAATATTAGAATTGATTCCAACTGCGCGGCGCGGTTTTTTCCCAGCCAATCTGAATATAACTTGCATCGATGCCATTGAGGATTACCTGGCGCTGGGAAGTGATGCGGGAATTGTCTTTTGGTATAATCGCCGTTCCGGCGAAATGCAAAAGCTTAAGGGCGAGGTAAATATTTGGTCAAGATTGGTCAATGACTCACAACGGAAATTGCGTGTTCTTCACCCATTAATGTGTGCTTTCCCCTACTTCAAAAAACTCTTCTGATAACGACATACTACCAAAGGTCTGCACACGTATTACGTGTGTGAAGATAGTTAACTCGGTCGAATATATGGTAGCAGCAGGCAGCGCAAATGGTCAAGTGAGCGTTTTCCAAATACAAAAGGAACTCCCACCGGATTTGGACTTGGTGGCACCTTGCACCCGCAGCAAACCCATCGAACGCTACACCATACGAGATTTGCACCGCTGTGTGGTGAGCTGCTGTGAGTGGTCGAAGAATGGCATGAAACTTTACTCGGGTGACCGTCAGGGCGTTGTGGTGCTCACCGAGTTTGACTATCAAACGGTTTGTATCTTAAAGCTATCTTTGATAATTTGTCACTAATCCCCACTTTGAACCCGCAGCACATGAGCAAATCGCTGGAGATACTTAGTGAAGCTTACGAGATTGTCCAGTTAAGTGTGCATCAGAGTTATTTACTTGTGGCTACGCTTTACCGTTGCATAGTTTGTCGACGTGATACTCAGTCGCACAAGTGGCAAATCACCCAAGTAGGCAAGAAGGATCGCAAGCAGCTGATTGACTGTGGTGGAGTGTTCCTGAAAGAGACGCGGACAACCGATAACTTACCACAAATTATCTGCGGGCGACCGGGATTGCGTTTCTGGGTCGCCGATGCCATTGGCAATGTTTCTAAGACGATAATCTTCAATGAGGAAGTGCTGCGCAGTCCCACCTGGGAGATACCTCTGTTGAATCCCAAGCAACGTAATCAGACGCCGAGTGGATCAACACCCTCAGCTGCTTCCGATACTTTTGTGGCTAGCAAAAACTTCCGTGAGATGAAACTATACGATGGCCGGGACTCCTTGCTGGTCACACACGATGACGCAGCACTATATATACTAAACTTGGAGCGCCTCAAAGTCGAGGCCGTAGCTCGTGGCTTTCGTAAGATCCTGGACTTCTGTGTGTGCGGCAGGGAGATATTTGTACTGGAAGGGGAACGTTCGCTGCTTCGTCTGGCTCCGCTTCCAGAAAAGCCAAATAAGACGGCAAAGGTTATCTTTAATCCACTGCTGCCGCCACCATTACCCATGCTGGGTGTTTCACACTACTCCAAACTGGAAGTGGAATCACCGGTAGAGCTTATGGAGCCATCCCTGCACTCCGCCGAGGAGTGCTTCGAGCTGCCGCCAATTGAAAAACTTGATCTTAATGTACCCATTGAGCTGGCCGTGGAGTCACCGTTGGCACAACAAAATCGTCGTCTTGAGATCTTCAAGCGTATAGGGGAAATGGACTTCGATCAGTCCATACTACACTCCACTGGAGGCGCAGTGTCCAGCAGGAGGCGCAAGGTCTCAATAGAAACACGGCAAAACGGAGGCATCGGAGGCATTGTGGAAATTGGACACGAAACTCAGGAGCACAAGTTGCCGCAGACCAGCGCGGCTACGCTTATGGACGCAAGCTACTGCCAAGTGGAGAAGTAAGGCGTAGTTAGCAATCTGGATTAAATCGTTGTATCTCTAAATCTCGATTTTATTATTATAGCAACGGCCTGGCCTCGCCGCTGGACATTAAAGCAGCATTTATAAAGCATCTGCCTGATGCATTGACTCCCACAACGCTGCAGAAAACGATTGAGGAGAAAGCCAAGACATTGGCGGTGGAACTGGACCTACCGGAGGTGCACTTGGCGCCCATTACAGCGGAGGAGTTACTAGACATAAAGAAGCCTCAATTAAGCGAGTCCCTAATCAACTGTTATCCCACCAAGCTGGAGGCTGTAGGCGTGCAGACTACACCTCGCAGAGATGTCGTAACTAACGATGCTGGTGACTACAGCGCCGGTCAGCCTGTGGATGGCATCTGTGCGGGTACCTCAAAGACCAACACAGTGCCCCCTTTGAAATTTGTAACCGCCCAACCAAAATCAACGGAAGATATTACAGAACAGGAATATAACAGTTTTTTACCAGATTTTCGAAATGCTGGCGATCCTTTTCAAAAGCCCGACGCGGGACCCGCCACAACGGATTCCACCACTTCCAGCGAATGGGAGTTTCTGGATAACTAAGCAGCTTCTTTATAACGGTTCATGCAGCTCAGTATTATTTATACATTCTATAAAAAATGAGTTTAGTTTGCACAGTTTTTGTGTGTGTGTGTATATTGTCACATGTTTTTGTTCTTTTTTTTTTTGTTTTGTTTTTGAAACAAATGTGTGTGCTTTAAATTGTGATTATCATATGTGTTAATATTGTATTAAAGTTTAGCTTACTGTAAAAATAATTAATTAAGTGCACTTTTGATATTGTAAACGTAAAGTCTACGGTTTTAGCAGCTTCTGCGTAATGCATCCACCAAGCAAGCACTACTTAAACTCATTTTAATAGATCTTAAGTAAAGCTGAAGAAGAAAAGTGTATCGTATTTTAAGTCCAAGTCCAAGGCCGCTTTATGTAATTACAAATTAAAGATAAACGTTCTTATTTTCATTTCATACTAAATGCAATGGATCCCGCTATATTGAGCAATAGCTGGCACGGATAAGGATTGCGGAAGTGGGGGCGCTCAGATATAACGATGTTTTAGACGGCACATGACTTGGATATGAGCGAATTTTGATAGGACGGCTGTCGTGTGTGCTGGAAACGAGACGCCCACAATCATGAGCTCCATTACAGCCTAAACAAGTGCGATTATTACAATAATTGTTTACGAAACTTAAGAACCCCCAAAGGCAAACATATTCAGTTTTTTCTATTATTTAATTATGGCAATATGCAATTTTTAGTTGCAAACTCCAATGGAAAAGTTTTGCATGGAAATTTACTAAATGAAACCGGCAATGGTTCTGCAACTGTGCTCACAAGAATGCCTCAGTTCACATCCCCAAAGTGTAATTCGAGTGCAGCCTGCAGTCAATTGGCTGCAATAACGGAAAGTTTTTCCAGCATACACAGTACAATGCGTATCACGCACAGAGGCACAGAGCGTGTGCATCTAGAAAATTCGAGGAGCAGAAACTTTCATCAAAACAAAGTCTCAGCTGATTGACAACCTTGAAAGCCCCAAGCCACAGACAAAACTCAAAGCATAATAATAAAAAAAATTGCGTGCAAAAATTTTCCATTGATAGAAATTTAATTCGGCATTCATAAATAACGGTATAGAGTGGCTCTGGTCTCGAGTCTCTGCTCTTTACTCTGGAGAGGTTCAAAAAGTCATCCAATTGTCTAGAAGAGAAAATACGGAAATTATGTATGTAGGTACGAGCACCTAGTTACTTTTCCTCTCTCTTTCTGCTTATTTCAAGCGTTAACAGGTCCATGCCAAATTGTATTAGTTGAACAATTACCGTTAAAGAGAAGTCTATTCTCCTCTAGCATCATATGATGTAAATTCAAATTAAATTACAAGCCAAAAAAGAATGAATAATCATATGAGCATATCATGTGAGATTTTCGTAACAAATTTAATTTATAAAATGTATTTTATTTTAGGATAAAGGTTTTTCAGTTAAAGAATAATTAAAATGACTGTAAGTATATAAGGATATCTTTTAATTCAATGAAAGCTCTGCTGATTTTATAGCTAAATTACATACATAAAATTCATAATATAATATAATTTCTGATCAAATTTCCCAACAAATTTCCTAATTTTGCTCATCTTTTGCCAAAAAAAAACTGATCAGCAGTTCACAAACAAATTCTGGACCTAACTGAAACACACTCACCCACACACACACACAAGCTCACACGCACGCGCACACTTCTATGCGACTGCAGCTCGCTCTCGACTTGTGCTCTCCTTCAGTGCACGACAAAGCCGGCAACTTGTGGCCGCTCTCACTCACACACTCTCTCTCTTCCCCACTCAAAGAACAAAGAGTCAAATTGGAAATGGCGCTCGCGCTGTCAATATAAACGGGCTGTCGCGCGCTCTTTAGCTCATTCGGCGGTGGACTTTCGTTTTGAACGGGCAACTAAGGACCGCAAATTTGTTCGCGTGAAGAGCAGCAAGTACATTTTTCCTGCCAAACAAAACAAAACGCACGGTAAAGCATAAAGCATAAACAAAGTGCCGGTGTACGAAAGCAGAATAGCAGAAGTGTACGAAATTACAAATAAATCGCATTAGTTCAATATGAAGCCCACCAAGAATTCAACGCTGGAAATCATCTCGCCCAAGGTGCACGTGGACGATGAGTTCATTGTGACGGACTACGAGTATCACACGTCGCATGTGAAACGCAGTGCGTCGGGTCAATTGCAGGTGAGTTGTGACCTGCCAGCCTATAAGGGAGCAGGTGTATTGCCGTAATAAGCCCATTGAAAGGGAACGCAACAGTTGCATAAAGATTTAAGGGGTTTGCACATTCCTTGTTTTCTCATTTTTCCTTAGCCTGCCTAAGGAACTATTTGCCAAATCTTTTTTTGCCCACTGTGCTTGCTGACCTTCACACTGAACTTGCGGCAGATGTTCTCGACTATTCCACCGGTTGGGGGTGGGTTGGGCTGTGTGTGTGTGTGTGTATCGTGGAAAAACTTTCCGCTGACGTGCCTAGGAATTATATTGACACGCTCAATAAATATGGATGTAAATGACAGGCAGACAGCAATATTTGCCTATTCGGCGATAAAGTGCCCGAAAATTCGCTTCAATTTCAATATATATTTTGTACTTTATCGATTCTGGCACATTTTCCTAAACAGCTGATAAAGCTGCGACGCACACACACATACACCCACACAGGCTCACACACTTGCATATTTGCATGTAGTGTGTGCATGTAGTAGTTGAAATGGCGTGTTGCGCCTTCGCACTGCGCAGGCGTCATTACTTGCCGCCGCCTAAGCCGCATTTGGGCACATTCGAAGCGATTTGGCGTGTTTATATAGCCCGTACCTGATACGGTTAGCTAATCAGCTAGAACCCCATGTGGGCGCTGAGCTGCGCGCGGTAAACAGATACCAGCTCAGCTCGTTGTGGTCTCTCTGCCCCAGCCCTTTGTCAACACTGACACTTGATGCACTTCCTTTGTTCAAGGTCAAAGCAAGGGAGGGACATGGCGTCAGCTGTTGTGCTTAGTTAAGGGTTAAGAGTACGTACTCATTTTGCTCTTAGGTGTGGTTGCTTTTCCAGTTTATTTCAAATTTTAGATGTCGTGCTTGCAAGATTATGGATTATAATACATAATATCATAATTTTTAAAGCGAAATGAATTTAGAATTACATATCATATTGCACCCCGTCAATTTCGGCACCTGTAAAAGCTTTAAACTGGTTCTATCAACTTCTTTTGTGACTCGTGTGACGCTTTCAGTTCCTCCTTATTATTTCATAATATCACATGAGGTTGCTAATTAGCCGGCCGGCAAAGAAAGGCAACATCTTGGTGGACTTTGGCTCACACACGCTTATAACTTATTATAAGTTATATATTTTGTGCTTGTCATCATGCATACATATTCATTGGTATTCGAACAGGTTGTCCCGGCAGACTCCAGAAACACCTGCATTGATTATGGGCTGGGCAGAACGTTTAGCGTAAATGTGGGCAGACAGAACGAAGTTGGTATACGCTACGAGAAATTGAAAAATTAGTTACTGCTTTAACATTAATTTCAGCATAAAGTGTAAATAACTATAAATTAACATAGATAATATCAATAATATTATTAATAATAATCAGCGGGAATAAACTGGTTTACTGTTAGAAAGGGTATACAAACAAGTTGATCGAGCATGCGTCGAAAGTTAATAAGATCACGCGATTGCCAAAATTAATTCCTGATTTCTTTAGTGGGGGCGCTGTCACGTCTTTACTTATCACTGCGATAAGGTTAGCGGCCAGCCCAACTTCATTAGAGATCTGTCTTCTTGGCATAGGCCAGGAACAATGCTAACACAGCGATTACGATAACGATAACGATAACGTTGCCAATGTGTCTTTTGCAGGTGCACCCCCAGACGACGTCGCTGAAGATACGCACCGGCCGTCAAGTGCCCAAATTGGGTGTCATGCTTGTGGGCTGGGGTGGCAACAATGGATCCACATTGACCGCCGCGCTGGAAGCGAATCGTCACCAGCTTCAGTGGCGTAAGAAGACGGGCGTGCAGCATGCCAATTGGTTTGGTTCCATCACCCAGGCTTCGACCGTGTTCGTTGGCTCCGATGAGGAGGGTACCGATGTCTATGTGCCCATGAAGGAACTGTTGCCCATGGTAGAGCCCAATGACATTGCTGTCGATGGCTGGGACATAAGTGGCATACATTTGGGCGATGCCATGCGACGTGCCGCGGTGTTAGATGTGGGACTACAGGAGCAGCTGTACGAGCAATTGTCGGCTCTAAAGCCGCGTCCATCCATCTATGATCCCGACTTCATTGCAGCCAATCAGTCGGAGCGTGCTGATAATCTCATCAAGGGCACAAAGCTGGAACAGTACGAGCAAGTGCGTCACGATATACGTGACTTCAAGCAGCGCAGCGGCGTGGACACAGTCATTGTGCTCTGGACCGCGAATACCGAGCGTTTCAGTGATGTGCAGCCAGGTCTGAATACCACCAGCAAGGAGCTGTTCGACTCGCTGAAGGCCAACAAGTCGGAGGTGTCACCCTCGACGATCTTCGCCATGGCAAGCATAGCCGAAGGCGTAAGTAGTAAAGAACTCATTCATTACAATAGGTTCTAATCCTGTCCTGTCATCATTTCTAGTGCACCTACATCAATGGATCGCCGCAGAACACCTTTGTGCCCGGCCTGATCGAGCTGGCCGAGGAGAACCAGGTCTTTATTGCCGGCGACGACTTCAAGTCGGGACAAACCAAGATCAAGTCCGTCTTGGTTGATTTCCTAGTGGGCGCAGGCATTAAGCCCGTCTCCATTGTGAGCTACAATCACTTGGGCAACAATGACGGCAAGAATCTCTCAGCTCCGCAGCAGTTCCGCTCCAAGGAGGTGCGTAACATTTGCACTTCTTCTTGCCTTCCGTTTGGTGACCCTTTCCATTGCAGATCTCTAAGAGCAACGTGGTTGACGACATGGTTGCCTCGAACAGTGTGCTCTATGCGCCTGGCGAGCATCCCGATCACGTGGTGGTCATCAAGTATGTGCCGTATGTGGGTGACAGCAAGCGTGCCATGGATGAGTACACCTCCGAAATCATGATGGGTGGCCACAACACGCTGGTCATTCATAACACCTGCGAGGATTCGCTGTTGGCCACACCACTTATTCTGGATCTGGTCATCCTTGCCGAGCTGAGTGCACGTATTCAGTTGCGCAGCGCGGAACGTGAAAGCGCCCCTTGGGTGCCCTTCAAGCCGGTGCTCTCGCTGCTGAGCTATCTGTGCAAGGCGCCTCTTGTGCCCAGCGGTTCCCAGGTGGTCAACTCACTGTTCCGCCAACGCGCTGCCATCGAAAACATTCTGCGTGGCTGCATCGGTCTGGCGCCCATCTCGCATCTTACTCTGGAGCAGAGGGTAAGACACTTGGCTTGACTTCCACTTCGTTCTTCTACGCTAATCTCTTGCTGATTTCTTGCAGTTTGACTTCGCTAGCATCACGAATGAGCCGCCACAGAAGAAGGTCAAGTTGCTGGGTCAGCCATGCGGCGTCGAGTCCAAGACCAAGCTGCAGGCCAATGGGCACAGCAATGGCACCGCCAAGCTGGCAGCCAATGGAAATGGCCACTGAAGTGCATCGCTAAACAAATATACAGTGCGGGCTAAAAAATTAGTAACACTGGGCAGGCCCACAAAGGATCAGTTCAGTTGACTTTCAAATGTGTACGGCCTGCGCAGCGTTACTATTGTATAGACCAGCACTGTACATATACATTTATGTATGTATATATAATTATATGCATATACTTTAATTCAAGTACTCGTATGTGTATTTGCCAAATTACAAACTAGCTTTAAGTTATGATAATCAAATAAAATGCAAAATAACATCACCAGCAAACAGTTTGAGAAGCATTGTATTGTAGCACCTAGCACAGACAACAACCAGAGACAAGCAATGTAAAGACACTGCACTCATCGGCAAAGCAGTTCATGACAGACCAAAGACAATCAATGTAAAGACACTGCACTCATCGGCAACGCAGTCAAACGCAATTGTTGCTTACTTTATTCGTTGGGGATTTTAAATCTTTATTAACAAGACATCTTTGCTTTACTGTAGTCAAACTGATGTGAGTTGAACGATTTAAAAATCAGTAATTCAGTAACATACTAGGAGCAGTTTAGGCATAAACATAGATTTTTCAAGTTTTTACACAATAATATAAAATATTTAATATCGTCGACATTATCAACAAATCAACATGAAGAAACTCGATTTAACTTTGGGTAACATGGAGAATTCCCGCTTCAATTACATCTATGGCACATTGGTATCCGCCATGGACGCCTCAGTCTTCTCGCAAGTCGAGTTGCTCTGCCTCTCGATGGTCTACAATAAGTTTGTGCTGCAGAATGGCGCAAAATCCAGATACATGACCGCAGTTCAGCTGAGCGGTTTATTGAAGGCCATGTTCAAGATAAGCAATAAACGTATTAACGAACGTATTGTGAGAACCGTATGCTACGATACAGATTGCAAAGATCCAATGTTCTCGCCCTCTCAACAATGCACTCTCGAGAGTTTCATTAAAATGATGACCATCTACTTTTCCGAGGATCTGGAGGAGCGCATGAACTTTGTTTTCAAAGTAAATGGGAATGTTTGGTGCAATTTTTAACCGTTTTGTTAATTAATCGCCTTTTCATTTCCCCCGCCTAGGTATACGATGAGGAGTCATTTGGTTACCTATCGCGCCCTCAAGTCATGTTTTATGTGGATGACTTTTTTGTAGGCGAAGACGAGGACGAAGCCTTCGAATGTCGCGCTGTAATAAGTTAAATAATTTATATATTCTTTTTTTTTTCAAATTTCCTTTGCTTTTGCAGGACATGCGTGAACTGATTTTTCAAAAATTCGATACTGACAAGGACACATTTATTTCTTTCGATGAATACTCTAGCATTGTGCGAGAAGCTCCAGCTTGGCTAGAGTTTCTTGGCAACATCTTTCCATCGGATAAACAGATGGATGTTATTAGACACTGTCTTAATTTAAGTATATGACATGACTTAATATTTTTGTACACAATGTTTGTAATAATTTAGGTAACACCAGTTAAAAAGCACTAGATTAAGAGAGATCAATAATAAATGCAATAAATGTATAGGGAATGTTTTTTTGTTATGTGAACTATGTGGAGTACTTTACGAAATACTATGGCGCCGCATTGACGAAAACAGAAACACAAATTTTTGCATTACAAATCAAATTTGTCTGTCTGCTTTCCGCACGCTGCATGTGAAACAGTAGCAGAAGGTGAATAACAAAACAAAACCAATAAATCGCTCTTGTCTTTTCCACCAATTCTTCCTCCTTTGGCAATCGTGCGCCTCTCGCTTGGACTTCAGTTTGCACGGTTCTGTCGTAGGCAACAGTTGGCGACTACAAAGAAGAACTATAGCTCTGAAATTTCAGGAGACTGACGGAACTTTACGACAGACGAAGAAGAAACGCGTGGAAAGTGCAATAGCCGCGCACAGAACGTAGCACAAAGCGGAAAACCTTGCATTAAATTAAAAGAAGTATATAAAGTGAAGAGCAGAAACAAGATCAGAGAGAGGGAGAGAGAGAGAGTAGTGGAAATGTTACTGCTCTACGCGAAATATGCATTTCTGTTATGGGTTTTGTTCGGCAATGAACCTAGGAATCTCATGCTAATGAGCGATGTCTCTGAGGACGAAACACTTCTCAAAGTTGCTGCCTGCAGTCAGAACTGCACAACGAGCAGCCTTGATAAGGTACATCTCTAATCTCTAAGTATATATGTATATATTAACCATTCCTGGTTCAACTTTAGGAATTCGCTGACTGCCTTGCCTTTTGTCGCCATGGAAATTCAAGTGATTTGATGCCCACAGAGCTGCATCAGGTGCAAGAGAACTTTCTCTTGAGCCTTGTCTGTCGCACAGAGTCGCAACTCTCGTTCCGCGTAAACTGGGTGCAGCACAGTCGAGATAATTTCTGGATGGCAGCCCAACCGAGTGTCGTCTTCATCATCAGAATACACATTAAGCGGGATGATGTTGTTATGGATTCGTTGATTTATTTGGTGAGTGTAGTGAATCTTTTAAAAAATTTCTAATCAATATACGTAATAATGTTCTCTTTTCCAGTCAAATGACACATTCTTTACCATTCCCGGCCTGCAAGCCAACACAACACATACCATCACTGCCTTGGCTGTGCACGCCCAGGGCAACTATTCTATCATAACAAACAATGAGGATTTTAAGACCTTAAGAAGTGGTTACAATCCCAGCAAAATGGGTGAAGTGAAGCTGCGTAGATTTCGACAACAATCCGATAATTGGCGTAGCATACAAGCTGAGGTCGAGTGGCAGCCATCAGCAGGTAATCATCTAATCAATTTTAAAATTCGAATCACGATCCTCACCTCCGTTTAGAACAAAACTGTTTCTTCGACATCATTTACTACTCAACGGACAGTCAAAGCCTGGAGGCGCCTTTGCCGGTTCATATACGTGATGTAAGTGTCAATGGGAGGGGATCTTCAAGTTGATTTGCTCTAAAACTTTTACCCCTTCTCAGCCCCGCCATCTGTACTCGTATACCATACCTCACATGAACTTTGGAGAGCAATTTAAGGTTGGAGTGCGCACAGTAAATGAGAAGAATAATCTGGAGAGTCGTGTGGAGTGGCTTACGCTGCGGGCGCCCAACTGTCTAGATCTGTTTAATTTCAACTACACGCTTTGCGGTGAGTTTTGGTGACACGTGGAGTACACCTTTCTGTTGGATTCACATTTCTTTGTTTCTAGCACCCTTGAAACCCAGCAATTTGAGTGTGGAGCAACATCATTTTGCGCAGGATACACTGGATTTAAATGTGAGCTGGCTGCTACCTAAGCATCTGCCGGATAATTACACCCTGCAAATCCTGGACCTGCACGGAGATAGCAATCGGTTGAAGTACCATGTGAACGGAAATGTCAGTTCTTACCAAGTATCCAATATAAAGATTCTAGGATCCAATTTTGAGGTACATTTGGTAGCCAATTCGCCAGGTGGACATAATGTTACAGCAATTTACGTAAGCAAGATGCCGCTCAAGAAAGGTTGGTTCTATTGGATCCATTCAAATCTTTCTTTGATTCATTCTCTTTTGCCATTTACAGTTAGCAGCCACATCAAATTGATTCTCTTTCTGATTGTGCCCATCTGTTGCATTGTCATTTTGTGCACGCTGACGCTGGGTCTGAACAGGCGAAAGGATTGCAAGCATCTGGAGGCCAATGAAGTGAAGACACCACCGAATCATTCAACTGACTTTCACCTCTCCCTGATGCACAACAGCACATTGTTGGCTTCACTCGCTGTGGAGGATAACTTTGAGCTAGATGATGAGCTGGAGGTTGATCCACGCTCCGTGCTGCTGCAGGATGTGCTTGGCGAAGGCGCCTTCGGATTAGTGCGACGTGGCGTCTACAAGCACCGCCAGGTGGCTGTAAAGTTGCTTAAAGGTAAGGTCATTTTATAACTATTCATATACTGTGATAATTCACCTACCAATCACAGATCACCCCAATGAGGAGGATGTGCAGGCTTTTCGCTGTGAAATCCAAATGCTGAAGGCAGTGGGCAGGCATCCGAATATTGTGAGCATTGTAGGCTATTCGACCAGATGTGGCAATCGCATGATGCTCCTTACAGAATACTGTGGCCTGGGCAGTCTGCAGAGCTTCCTTCGGTATGTAAGGACCATCCTATTGTATTCTGCTTAATTCTGAATCTTTTAGCGATGAGTGGAAGTTTCGGCAGGAGCGCAGTGCTCATGAAATGCGCCGCAGGTTGAGCCAAAGATCAGTCAAGGCGCCAGCTGTACGTCATCTTGAGAACGATACGCGAATTGAAGAAATAAACTGTTCCATACTGTCCACTTTAGAGGAGGAAACCGAGACCGATGTGTCGCTCAGTAGCAATCCCATTAATACATATAAATTGCAATCCAAGTTCATCTTTGCGGCAGATAACAAATCCTATGGACTGCAAGACATTGAAAACATTGATGCGAATCAAGTGGCCATACCAGATGTTTCTTTCCACAAAGCTATATTGAAAAGGACTCCAAAGAAGCCAAAACGAAAGTCTGCAAAGTGCGGCACCGTCAGCTTTGAGAACCAAGAATACTTTCAGCAATCTGCAGTTGATGCAATCCAAGTGGGTGTTCCGAGGCAGCCCCTGAAGTATGCCGATCTTCTCGACATTGCGCAGCAGGTGGCTGTTGGCATGGTAAGTCTGCAGTCTGGTATAAATCTTAAATTAATATTTTCACTTTTCCTTAACTTAAATTCGAAAATGGCGTGCTTTCGATATCAATCGATTATCGATTTATTGCCAATTGCCACTGATTTTTTGCCTAGTTCAGTGTTGCCATATCAGTATTTGAAGGTCGCAGCGCTGAAAACTAACATAATTTTTACCTGTTATTGTTTTAAACTTGCTTAAATCTTATTATAGGATTTTCTAGCGCAAAACAAAATTGTTCATCGTGATTTAGCTGCACGCAATGTGCTTATCTCATCGGATCGCACTATAAAGATCGCGGACTTTGGGTAAGTTATGGCAGATATCAATCGAAATTGTGATCTCATTTAACAGATTTATTCTGCAGTCTCAGCCGGGATGTCTACCACGAGAATGTGTATCGTAAGTCTGGCAATGGCAAGTTGCCTATCAAGTGGCTGGCATTGGAGTCCCTAACCCATCAGGTGTACACGAGTCAGAGTGATGTGTATGTTTGACAATAATATATTGTAACCAGTCCTATTTATATTGATTATCTTTTCCAGCTGGTCGTTTGGTGTGCTGCTCTATGAGATCACTACACTGGGTGGCATGCCATATCCTTCAATCTCGCCCAGAGATTTGCTACAGCTTCTGCGTCAAGGTCAGCGCATGAAACGACCCGAGGGCTGCACCGATGAAATGTAAGTAGAATCGAAATATTATTGCGTTTTTTCAATTTTAAATGAATCATATATGTGCAGGTTTGCAATGATGGAAAGCTGTTGGTGCTCAATACCCGCAAGTCGACCCACATTTGCCGAGCTCAAGCAGCGCCTGGATGCCATGATAATTGCCACCAATGAGTTGCCACAGCGTCTGTTACAGCAAAGGTAAAGAAACTAGGCAAATAAGCAGATCGAACTTTTAATTTTTTTGTATTTTTATTATTAGGAAAGAGGAGCAACTACCTCGAGATGATGGACATTATCTGCAGCCCCTAAACTAGCTCGGGATTTACAATGATTTACTTGTTTACAGTGCAATACAATATACATAATTAGTTTGTGTGTAGATCCCTCTATTGAAATCCTTATAGCGTGGGTCCCATTATGTAAACATACCAAACAACGCTCACGAGCTGCAATTGAAAAACAAAATAGAAATAGAAACTACAAAATAAAGGACAATTAAAATAGTAGACTAAGGTTTTCATAATATATATTTTGTTAGCCATGTGGAAGTTTCTATAATTCTCTCCTATTCTGTGTTCAAAGTTCAAAAAAATCGAATACCTTCGGGAACACTTTTGGAAATATATTTCGGCCTTTTTTGTTTTTCATTTTTCATAATCAAGCTAAGAAATGTGCCAGCATTGCTGTCGCCTAGAATGGACACCATGCCCACTCATACCGCTATCCTGTCCACTCTGTCCAATGCGGCTGCTTTCCACAAATTGTCCAGCCACAAATCGGGGCAACCGCAAAAGGAAGGTTTACTCTGCCAAACCCAAACGCAAAACGCCTCAAACGGCGAACAGCAATCGAATGTGTCGTGGCATCTCGGATCTCTACTCCAACGTAGTCTCTGTGCACGACTTTGCGCAGTGCTAATCGAGAATTCAGCGGCAAGTTGATCGGAAGAGATTCGAACGGATTCCCAGTGAGGTTGGTCAAGGATGTCAATGTTGAGCTGCCGACAAGGGAGAAACGAATTCCTGTGCTTTATAATATGGAAAGTCTCGAGCGGAACCGTTGGACCTGGACGCGAGATGGTCGCCAGGTGCAGAAACCCTCTGAGAATCCGTACATGTTGCGCAAGAATGCCTGAAAAGAAATTTACTCCGCGTTTCTTAGTTTTGTTTTAGAATCATGAAGACAATAAATTAAACATGGAAAACTTTGTCAGAAAAACGGATTTAATCGAACGTATTATATAGATAGTTTACACAAAACTAACAGTTATCACATTCCAATAAGAATGCTGCAGTTCTCCGCGTTCTTCTCGCCGCGCTCCCAAAGTGAGGTCTGGGTAAATCGTTAGACAAATTAAGTTCTAGTTTCGGTTGTGGGGGTTTCTGTGCCATTTCATGATTGGGACGTACAGGACGAGAAGCGTCGCAGCTTAATAAAATATCAAACAGCTTGAACAATTGTATCTCTATATTAGGTAGATATAGGACGCTTTATATAGGTGTAAAGCTTTGTAAATATCATATCTACATAACACGCTCTCTCTTTGGACTTTTTCTTGCTTTGATCTAGAACCAGGCAGAAACTAACGACGACTGTAGCCCAGACCAAGTATGTTTCGCGCCTGCAAGCAAAGAAAATTGAAATTAGTCAAGGATAAACTAGTATAATCCTTAAGCTTTTTACATACCGTCACAAAGGCCGAGTTGAAGGAACGTTGAAATGTCTGTGTCATGCCCTCAGTTTGGGACAGTGCCATCTGCAGCTGCACTGCCTCGTCCATGCGATTCTTTAGGAACTCCCAGGTCTGTGCATGTGCCGGCGAGGTGTCCTGCACCATATAGAGCTCTGTCATTTTCATTATTGTCGCCAGTCCAATGCGTCGTGTGTACCAGCCAAACTGTAGGCACAAGAGGAGAATTTAGTAGAATACCAACCAGTCTGAAGGAGATGGCACTTACATCCACTGAACGATCGCCAGAGTAATAGCAGATGTCGTCGACCAGCGTCAGCACCTGCGCCAAGGCTGTCGATGCATGTGGCGGTTGAGCATTGAGTGCCATGGCTTGTGGCCAATGCTTCTTGTATGGCACTATCAACTCTAATCGCTGGCGCACAGCTTGCACAAGAAATTCCAGAGGATTGTCCACCTGCTTCTGACCATTATCCGTCTGCTGTTGCAGGCTCTGCACTAGCTTCGCATTACACTTGCCATTGAAGTGTGAGACAAGTGCAAAGCCACCATCTGGAAACATGCCATGCACCACACTGGGATAACCACACTCCTCCGCGCCCAGCACAATGGCCTGCTTGCTCCAGCCATGCTCGGGCACATGCAATAGCGCTGCATCAAGTATTTTTGTGCGAGTCTCTTCCACCTTGGCCTGTTTCTCTGCCTCCTCCTTGCTGCTCGACTGTTGCTGTCCGCCTGTTGTTGCTCCACCACCACCACCGCCTGCGTCGCTCTGTGTTTGATTGGCCTGCTCCTTATCGGCTTCGTCACGTTCACGTTCACGCTGCTCTTCGCGTTCACGAAAATCCTTAAGGTCGCTATCTTTGGCGGAGTAGCTGCGCCGTGTCACGTAGATCGCGGGATTAAGTAGGCGCTGCAAGTGTGGCTCATTTCCCTGCAGTGTGTGCAGTGTAGCGGCTGTTCCTGTTCCAGTTGTGCATGTGGGCGTCAGGCGTGAGTTCGTTGTATCTGTGGGGAGGGAAGAGTAGAGTGAATATGGATACTTATGAAGAACTGTAATTGGATAAACTAAACTTTAGAAAGAACTAACCAACCGCCACATATCATGCTTATCTCTTCAAGCTTCGCCAAGATTTATGTAATTGAGTTGGGAATTAATTGCAAGTATGTATTCGTCTAATTGCCCTGACAATGGCAAAGATTCACCTCGTTCCCTAACCCTCCCTTTAACTTAATTGTTAGCTTCAGCTGAAAATTCGCCCAAGATGAACTTGGAGGTCAACAACAAAGCGGGCTCTCAGTGTTTGCTACTGCGACTACTGCGCAATTAATTAGCATCATTAACCCCCCCGACCGACCTAGCCCCACACAGAGAGCAGCTTGTTGGGCAATTAGCACCTGGCTGATCTGCGTCAAAAAACCCCTGAAAAGCCAACGGCAAATTCAATAGCCAAATGCCACTCCAAATTCATAATGAAAGCACAAAAAATGTGTAACAATTCTTGTTCTCGTTTTCGCTTTCGTTATAAACATAAAAATATATTTTGTTTATTTGCTTTGAGTCTTCAGTTTTCTTGCTCTTGGATCGGACTAATTGGACTTATGCCGACTGCTCCACTTCAAGTTCCATGGCAACAGGTGCGGCCTGCATCTGTTTACGTTTGCTTGCGCTTTGCTCGAGCCGTTCGCAGGCCAGCAGGTAGAGCACACGCAGCGACTCCAGACTGGTTATCGATCCAGCAAGCACGTCCAGCTTCTCCTCGCGTCCTATGTCCGGCAAACTCCCATTGGCATCGCCCTCGCCGGCCATGCCGCTGTTGCTAATGTTTACGGCCAGCATGTTGAGCTGCTTTTGCATCAGTTCGTCATCCGAGGCGCTCTGGCCGTTCTCTACGCGCTTCCTGTACGCCTTGTAGTGGGCTAGCGAAAAGTCCAGCGCTTTGCCCAGTGGTTGCAGTAGTTGTTCCTCAATGTCGGGCAGTGCATCCCAGAATCCTGTCAAGTTTTGCATGTCCGCAAGTGCAAAGTAGCGAAGGATGTTCAGCGCATTCGTCAGGCTGCCCGAGTGGAGCAACAAGTCAGACTTGACATCCTGGGGCAGTACACAGACACCCTGTAGCAGCATCGAACGAAACTTGACGCCACTGTAGACATCACCCAGCGGCGCAGGCTGATTGAGGGCCTTGGCGACCAGGTCCTTGTATACACCAGCTAAATAGCCCAAAATACCATCATGCTGCAGTGTACCCAGCAGGTTTTTCAATATGAAATACTTGGCTTCATCCTCGAAGACGAGTATATAGTGATTCAGCGCCTGCAGGCCAAGCAGACGCAGTGACTCCTCCGGCGAGTAGCCCGTCACCTTGCACAGCGCCTCGCAGTAGCGTTTGTGCACCTCCAGATCCAGTGAGCGCTGTGGCACTGGTTCCGACATGATACTCAGCATGTACTCATTTAGTCGCAGCCCACAATGTTGCAACGGCGGCTCTGGCTGTTCCAACAACACAGCGATCAGATACAGACTCGATTCAAAGAGATAAAGTTGCGAGTAGACCTTGGGCGCTGTCGCTGGCATTAGTTTGCCCACAAAGAGGGCGTGGTAGTACATGGCCAGTGCCGGCAGCGGCAACTTCTCATCAATTAGGAATATATTATGGCAGCTCATCTCAAAGACACCTTTGGTGGCGTCCAAGCGGCGCTTCCAGCGGCTGCGCTGCTCGACCAAACCGAGCAAGTAGTAGGGATCTCCAATAAGCTGGTTAACATTGCGCGTTAGACCCGCAACAACCTGCTGCACATAGGTTTGCGCCCGCCCAGCATTGGCGCGTGCCAGCAAATAGTTGCGTTGCGTTTGTCCTGGACGATTGCGCCATGACGTAGACGAGCATTTGTGTGCCTGTCCCGGCTGTAGCACCTTTTTTGGCACATTGCTCAGCTCGAGCAGCGAGAGTGGTTTGTCCATCAGTTGCAGCATGAAACATATGAATACATTACGCAGATTTAAGCTGCAATCTCGGAATACTCGACTAGAGTTGTCTTCGGCGAGGATGTCTTTGAGCTGCGGCTCGTAGCATAGATCAATTGTGATGTAGTGGGCCATCAGGTCCTCGACTTGTTTCTCCTGCTCCACCAAACGCGCCTGCCGCTCGTCGTAGCCTTCCTCTAGATAATCCGGCAGCGGCAGGTCACGCACACGCGTCACCACGGACGTGAGGCACCATTCCACGGCCTGCGGCTTGACGTAGCCCTGCCGCTCCAGCACCACCTGCAGGGCACGCAAATAGGCCGAGAAGGTGGCAATGCTGGTGCTCTCCTCGATTTTCTCCATCAGTTCAAGCATAAAATGTTCCAGCGGCGCATACTGTGCCACAATCTTGAGCAACTCATTGACGCAGTCAAAGAGCTCGGGGTCTCTCATATTTATCTCGTCATTCAGCGTTGGTGCGCAAATATCACTATACAGTTCCATGGCAATTGCAGGCATGTGCGGGAGATTTTTTGCAGCCTCCGCGGGGCTCTGAAAAAGCATTTTGATGCCATCGAAAGCGCGTTCGACGAGTAGCCTTTGGATCAGTTTAAAGAGATTATCCGCTGCAAGCGCATTGGATGGTGGCTCCATTTCCATTTTGCTGTTTGATTTGATTTGCACACTCACACACACTTTTTGTTTTATAATTTGCTTAAATTTTTAACTGAAAATTCTAAACAAGCTGACAACCGGCAGCGGCAGCATTTGCTGTATATATCCATTCCCCCCTGACGTATAAATCCGAAAAACAGCTGTTCACTTTGAATGTTCTCTCGGTATTTCGTAATGTGCGCGAGAATGGGCGAATTGCAACACGACAATGCAACATAATCGTACGATTTGCTTAATAACACCTGTAGTTTAATTGATAGACTACTTACTTAGTGATAGCACACACTTCTGTAACCGTATAAGCTTTTGCAAATAGCGCACATTTGCCATTTTTGCGCTCCAAACGATGTCTGCTCAACTGATTTTTTCTTCTTCTTCGTCAACAGTTCAACCGCCATTCGGCTGACAAGGTAGGGCAGTGCTGTAAGACTTCTATAAATAACTCATTTTCCAGCACTAACGATTTCGAGCGGTTGCTAAATTTCGCGGTCTAAAAATCGTTCAAATATCAATAATTTCCACAAGAATTTGCTAAAAATGTGTTTATTTTTGAATTTAGAACAAACGACTACTGCTTGCAGTAAGTTTTTGAAATAATTTACGTTAACAGTCGTTTAGTATTTTTCTTTGAGTTATTAAGTATTTTACACGCTTGGCCGCTTTGGTCACACCGTTCAGTAGACCAAACACTTTTCATTCATCGTGTGTGCTGTTCGCGGTGCCAGCGCAGAATTTTTTATTAATTTTTAAGTGCAATTTTTTTGCAAACCGCTGCGAAATTTGTTAGTCAATAAATAAATTAAGCGAACAGTGCGTCAAGTCAACCGATATATAGACCATCATTCAGTTAGTCCACACCACAAGTGTTCAGTTTGTTCCGTTGTTATTGACATCGAAAGTTTTGTAATGCGAATGCGGCAAAAAAACGAAATCGAAATCGAAGAATTCCAAAAAGCAAATAATCAAATTCAAATAGAAAAAAGAAACTGATAATCGGATAAAATAATCAGCATTTATAGGTGTTAAATGAACGAAGTGTTAGTGATTTAGTTAGGCACATAGATTATTACCAGCAGACTCTCGAAGCGAGATTCGAGTGTTATCCGCTCCCCCGACGAGGGTGGAAAACCGTGAAAAGTCTATTCGACTTTGTGTGTGTGCCTCCGTGTGAGTGTGTGTGTTTGTACAAAAAGCAGAAGAAGACGAAAAAGAATTGTGCGTCTGTGTAAAAGATGTGAACGAAAACCGTTGCCAAAGTGAACCGCACACAAAATGCTTAAGCAACAATTTAAGGCTCTTTCAGTTCCTGTTCTTGCACACACTGGGCTACGGGCGACGATTGTAGCCTGAGTAAATCCAGTTTGCAGCAAGGCGTGTCAGGATCGAAATTGTATCGACAGCAGCAGCAGCAACAACAACAACAACAGCTTCAAAGCCAAATTGCTTGGCCCTTTCCTTGCATACAGCACGCACTCGCTCGCCGCCGAATCTCCTCGGCCTCAGGCTGAGCCTCTGCCGCGCCTGGTTGATATTCCTGTTTGACTTCATTTTCACTCGCTGCCAAATTGCTGCTACTTTCGCCGCAAACTTATAAACAACAACAGCAGAGGCAACAACAAACAAGCATTTTTTGGGGCCAGTCAAAATGTCGACGCGCTCGCAATTAACCAAGGACCTAAATGGTGAGTAATCATCGTCAGCTTAATCTCTCTCTTTCTCTTTCTCGCTCTCTCTCTCTCCCTCTCTTTCTCTCCAAATGCCCCACCACCTTGTGCTGCCGGTTCCTTGCCTTGTTCCTGTTGCAGCGCAAAAAATGCATCTTTGCATCCCCTTTTTTTCGTTTATGAGTTTTGTTTTTGGTCTTTTCTTTATGTTTTGTTTTGTGACGCTTGCCTTGTTTGCTCTTGCGCTCGCTCTCTTCCTCTCTCTCTCTCTCTCCGTTCCCGCTGCACTTCCGCCAGTTGGTTGAAAGGGTTTGTTCAGTGACTCTCAAACTGTAGTTTCACACACACACACACACACACACACACACACACACACACAAACAGACAGACTGCCTGCTTGTTCTGTGTGCGTGTGTATTTTCTATTTCACATTTATTCACATATTTTGCGCTTTTTAATTGCGTGTTTAATTGAACTGAGTAGAAACAGCAACAAAAACAGCAACAGCAACGCTAGCATAGCTCAGAAGCATTGGCCGCATCATTTATGGCTTTATAACTGCGTGATAAACAATATCAACAACAGACAAGTGCACGCATGTGTGTGTGTGTGTGTGTCTTTGGGTGTGTGCTCACTTGTAAATAACGGTTAGTCAGAGAGCTTTATTTGAATGCCATTTAAAGCGCTGCAATATCAAACAGCGCAATTGCAAGCAGCTGCTCCCCTCATCATCATTATGATCATCATTATTATTATAAACCCCATGGAAGCACACATACATAGCTAATGATCGTTGCGAAATGAAGGGGAGTTCACATATTAAATGGGTTAAGCAGATTCAGCTTGGTTATAATCTAAAAGGATTTATAGTTCGTTTTTACGAACGAATTGAATCATGTTTCAAAGTCGTTAAAGCACGTAGTAAAATTAAATTAAATTTGTTTAAAAAGGTTTCGACATGGGGTTCTATTATCGTTAGTGTACTTGGAGTTATGTAAGCAGGAGGCAACCGGAAATCGGTTAACGCTTGACAGAGCAACAACAGCAACAACAACAACAACAACATTAACAACGCAAGCGACAGGCGTGAAAATTCAACAACAACAACAAAAACAACAAAAGCAGCAGCTGCAGAGTTGGAGCAGCAATTTTCATCAAGTTCGTTGGCATTCTCGCTAATTTGATTTGAGTGCAATGACAGTGGCAACTCTGGCAAAGGTAGAGCACAAGCCACAGTGGGTACCCCATCTCCCCCTCCCCCCACTCTCCCACCCTTTCACACTTTGCTTAGAAGGCGCTGACACATTGTCCTCGATGCGCAGTTGGGGTAAGGGAACCAGGTGCAACTTTGCCTCAGCCATTCGTTTTTGTTGTTGTTTGTCTGTCTGCCTGCCTGCTGAGTGCAGTCAACTCCCAATTAGCCTAGTCCAATTAGAAAAGGTAAATTTCGAACGTAACTTAATGCCTTGCGTAAAGCTCATAATTTACTCACACTTTTTTTCTGTTTTTTTTTTATTTCGACTACCGTTGGAATTTGGAACAAACACCCCTCGCTCCTTCACACTTCCCACTTCTCGCATTGACAATTTATTTTATGTGTTGCACACTGTGGAGAATTGTTGTTGCTGCTGCTGCTGCTGCAGCTGCGCCCCCAAAGTGTATCAAAAAATAAAACTGGAACCCGGCCCGGCTGTTCCAAAACCCAATTGGGCGTTTGATTTGTGTGAGTGTCTGTGTGTGTGTGTGTGTGTGTGTGTGTGTTGCCTTAGCTTATAGTCTATTTGGACACCTGCCGCCGCCAAAGATTGTCCATTAATCATTGTGCTTCCCCTTCTCCCTCCCCACTTGATATCGAACTAATCACAGTTCTTCTAGATAACGTAGCGCTGCCCTGTCAGCATGATATATACAGGTCTAATCAGACACGAAGAAAACCTGAATACAGTTCAATCTGAAATTTTATATTAATTACGGTGTGAAATTACACAAATAACAATAGGGCGGGCCGTGTGTTTTGTTTGTAAACAATGTTTCAATTAGCCAAGTACAACAATAAAGAATAAGTGTCTCCAATTTCCTATTGGCTACAGTGTATTAATTGTTTGAAATTAAACGATCCTGGTATAAATGCATTCTTATTTTGCGTACATACAAACTCAACTTTGATACCAATTTTGCTGTACAGTGTAGCACTCGCTCTCTGTTAAGTCACACCCAAAACATGCACTCTCTTTCGTTTCGCTCTTCTCTTACTGATAAGCGAATATGCGCGCACTGATAAGACACGATCGTTACTTTTCGCCTCAGTGCTGAATTCGACGCGCAGCAGCGCGCTGGCAGCCCATTTGTAAACCGAAAACGGGGCTAATTGGCTAAAAACGAGAACTCCTACGTTATTGTTGTTATTATTTATATCACTTATTAGTGCGGTTTTTATTGTTAAAAACAATTACGTTTATATCGTGTGTGCGCGCGATGTACACAAATGAAATGATGAATCACATCGATCAATATTTACGTCGCATTATTGAGTTGCAAATTCGCGATGTGCTGGGCAAGAACAAAGACAAAGGTGAGCTAACGGTGCATGCCTTTTGCATGTGTGTGATGCTTGTTGTTGTTGGCGTTGCTGTTAGTGGCTGCAATTATTGCCCAGCCTACCCCACATGCGTCATCCTTTGTTGTTGCTGCTTTGGCCAGCGTACGGCGAGAAAGAGTGAGAGAGCGACGGGAGCGTGAGAGCGCGGCAAGTTCGCACTCCATAAAATAATCGACGCGCTGCACCTTTTTCAGCGGAAATTCGCTTGCTGAAATTTTACAGCTCTCATTATTGCCATTGTTTTTGTTTTTGTTGTGTTTTGTGGTTTTGTTTGCAAAAAGCAAATTTACAAATCTTTTTAGTAGTTTGGGTTTATCTGGACAGTCGTAAAAAAGCGTCGTCGTTTTATTTGCGTTAAGTAAACGATACTTTAAATCGAATCTTGACGATACTTTTCGATATCTGAAAGCGATTCTTAACGATACTTTTCGTTATCTGTTTAAAAAGTTTATAGCACGCGAGTTCCGACAGTTTGAAGAATTGTTATTGACTTATTTCCTGCAAGTATATGCGATTAGATTTCGGACATTATCTATAGTAATATAACAAATACAGTACACATTCGATAAGCGGAAATGGAAATAAAAGAAGACTTCAATGCGTTTCGTTATGTTACTGTGTAGGCTGCACCTTTCGATAATTTAGTATGGCCTGCATAACCTTTATTTGTTGTGGCTACTGCATTTGCTTTGTTATTGTTATCGACTTTAAATTCACCATAGAAATCGAATCTTGCAACGATCGAATCGATGCCAGCACAGACAATAAATGTTGCAATCGCCTCTCGATAATATTTATGACTCCACTTTGTGTGCGCGCTGAGAGAAGTTCCCAGACAAAAATGTAAATTTATTTGGATGGGTTAAGCCAGTGAAGGCCATACGTATTAGTGTGTGTGTGTGTGTGTGTGTGTGTGTGTATGTGTGTGTGGGTAGCTATGTTGCACTGACCCGTGGCTGACCTACATTTAACATGCTCTGACATGCTGACAATAACTGCACCCGCTCAATATTTCTCTTACCTCTCCCGCTCTCTCTCTCTCTTTCCATGGACCAATTAAACGTGCATCGATTGCCGTTTGCGGTTTGCTCATTTGCAATGCAAGTAGTAATGGCAAATTGTATGCAATTAGCGCCGCTAAAAGCTGACCAGCTAACATTTCCAATGCGAGCGCACTCTCGCACTCTCTCTCTCATGCTCTCCTTCACATGCGTGTCTCTCTAGCTGTGTGCGTGTGTGCCAGTTTCGCATTTTGCTCCAATTCCAGTCATCCTGTCGCCTGCAGCTTGCGCCTCATTAATGAAAACACATTTTGCATTCGCCGCATAGCGTCTCTGCCAAACGAGACAATTTGGGCAAATTGAAAGTTGGCGGCGAAGTCAGAACTAGTTTGACAACGCCAAATCGACTTAGACGAAGAGTGAAAGAGATAGAGAAAGAAGCGCGGCAACAACAAAAAACGCGCTGAGTTGACACTAACGAAAAAGTTACGCAGACGGCAACGGGAAGGGAAAGGAGAACGTAGCAGAGCCAAAGCTCATGAGCTGCTGCTGCTAGGCGACCTCAAAATAGAGCAGCATTGGGTGAAATTGTGTCACCTAGCAAGAACAACAACAGCAAGTGACGTTAATGATGCGCCTGCATCCCTGACCCGCCAATGCCCAGTCGCATTGGCGTGCTCCACATAACGCTTTTTGGGAATAGAAATATAACAAGAGCGATACAGAGATAGCCGGAGAGACAGAGAGAGAGAGAGAGAGCGAGAGTGCAAACCTGTCGCTTTCTATTGCTCGTCATAAGGTAAAACAATGTTGCGCCGAAAGCTCAGCTCGGCGAATTTCGCACAGCAGCGGCGAAAAAAAACCTGCGTTTTTAGGTCAAATTAATTTAAGCTCAACGCCCACTGGACCGTGTCGGGGCGAGATGCGCAGGTGGCGCTCGGAATAGACACACGCTCAATAAGAACAATGTACAGTTTGAGTGGCAGCTTATTCTTTATGCTCTCAGCTCAGGGTCAATCAGCAGTCGCTGCAGTTGCGGTCGCAGCGAGCTCTGCGCACAGCTGTCCATGTTAACAGTGGTCACAACAAAAACAACAACAATGCAAGCTGTTAATAGCGCACGCGAAAGTAAATTGCAGCCACCGCCGCCTGACCGTCTCTCTCTTTGCCACCCACACCTCTCTCCTCCCCACTCTATCCTCTCCTGCTGTCTTTCTCCCTGGCTGGCTCATTGTGCAAATATAATTAACATAACGTAAAGTAATCACAAAGTTGTGTGTGCAAAGAAAACGAAAATAAAAATCTTCGTTTAACTTTCTTTTGTGCTGCGTTTGGCTTGGCTTTGCCTTTGATTGGCGGCTCTTGTACCGTTAGCTTAAGCAGAAGCAGCAGCAGCAACAGAAGTGACTGAGGCAAGACCTTGTCCATTGTTGTTGTTGTTGTTGTTGTTGTTGCTGTTGCTGTTGTTGTTTCTTTTGCAAACATTGACAGCGATTGTCGCATTCTTCTTGAGCCTCTTGCCAAAGTACTTGTAAGAAGATTGTCTGGGTATGTGTGAGCTTACAAGTGTTTCTGTGTGTGAGTCTGTGTGAGTAATCGCTTCTATATTTGGGCTGCGCTGTGCCTAATCCTTTGCCAGTCAGAAGAAGAAGCTTAAAGCTTGCTTTGGCACACATCGTGATAAATGCATGAACTCATCATGTACAAGTTGAGGCAGTGCCGCAGCAGTGCCTGTCAAACTGTATATACAACTGAGTTAGTCCCCATGTTCATTTGTTCTCGCCAAAGTTTTGACAGCCTTTGTAATGCTAGCTCGGGATGTTTGTAAACCTGTGTGCGGGTGTGTGTGTGTGTGTGTGTGTGTTTATGCGGGTGTAAGTTTATACACCCAACAAAAAGAGAGCGCACAATCAACATACTACACAAGTGTCGTAATAAAAGGTTCAGACAAGATGACACACACACTCACATACAGAACAAACACTCACACACACACACACACAACAGCAACGACACGCCCAGAGTTGCACTTGTTGTACTGAGCTGAGTATTTTGAACTCGTGTAATCTGCGGCCATTGTGCTGCAAAAGTTTATATAAAATTAGGTCACACTGCACAAGCACTTGCAATGCTGTCAATGTTGTAAAATGTTGCGAAATCCGCCATTCGCTTAAGCAGAGATCAGAACATTCGTTACACCATCCAAGTTTTTCGACAATGCCAACTGCAGCTTCGGTTCTTTGACCCCTGCGGGAAATCCCTTCGCAAAAGGCAAGGTATCCTGTTATCTCAGTTATTGACCTGCAGCAGCTTATCACACAGACAGAAAATTGACCACAGTTTGCAATTATTGTCAAATTTCCTTTAAGCGGAAATCGAGTCGGGCCGACCCAGACAGATAGAGAGAGATAGGAAGAGAGAACGAGAGATAGACAGGTAATTACTCGCTTGAAGTCCGAGTGAAATTTCAGTATGAAGGCCACGCCGCACCCGGTTTCATATTTCCACACAGGGAATATGAGTAATAAAGTCATTTACTTGCGCTCTAGATGACCAATGCCAGATAATATTAAACATTGTAGAAGATGACGACAGATTCTGTTCTATATACATACGTAGGTACGTGTATGCAAATTGTTGCAGTCAGCGACATCAAAGTTGTAAAAGATAATAAACTTTATTGCATTCACGTTGCATTTTGAGAGGGTATCATAAAATTTAAAAAAAAAATTTTACAAAAGCTATAAAAAGGCTACATGGAAATGTTGTTTTTATAACATAAACACTTTGATTTTTATGGGAAATTAATATTTTTAGTCGTTAGAACTTTACTTATGCAAATTTAGAAAAACTTATTTCGAAAATAAACTTTATAAATATTTTTAAAAAATTAGAAACTAAATTTTAAATGAACTTATTACATTCAATTTTAACAATTTTTAATAAGTTAATGATTATTTTATTCTATGCTCTACATTGTTGCCAATTTTCAACTTATGCTAAAAACCATAGGGTATCCCACATTTCCATACACATACACAAACTTTTGATTGCCGTCAACAGTTTCTCGTTTATGTAAACTCAACGAGAACAAGAACAACATTGCCACCGTCATCGTGATATTGACATAGTGTCGCCCGATGCATGGAGCACAGCGCAGTGTACAAAGTAATCATAGCTAGCTAGAGAGAGACGATACGATTGACGGAGAGAGTGAGAAAGAAAACAAAGTCGCAGCTGTAACATAAAGTTCATTCACTTCATCTGCAATTAAGAGAATCAGCAGCCAAATGTTTTGTTGTCTCTCGTATTCGCGCTGTCTCTGTCTCTCTCGGTTAACTGTCAATGTTGCCGCTTGGACGCTTCGCTGGCCATGCTTCCAGCTCGATGACGATAATGTTGATGATCTTTATCATTGTCATTGCATTGTCCCCAGGAAGAGAGTTTTTTTGTTCAAGTTATAGTTTTTTTGAATTGTTGGCGCCGTTACAAAATGCCAGTGGGTGGTAGACCCTGCATGTGTGTGTGGGTGTGATGTACGTATGTGTGCTGACTGTCTCTGCTTGTGCGTGTCTACAGGTCTTAACAATCCACATCTACCAATTGGCACTCACTCAATAAGCGTCTGCTTTTGCTTTCGGCCACCGTTTTATGGCCCATTTGGTGAGTGTGGTCAGGGATCTAATTGCTCCCGCTTGTCTTTTACGGCCATGTTTCACATGCAAATCCATTGCCAAGTTATGCCCACACACACACGCAAACACACACATGTACATGTGTTGTAGGTTTATTTACACGCTGGATTTCACTTTCCATTTATGTTGAGCTCAAGCAATTTTAATGCTCCCCCGTAAATTGATTTGGCCTCAGGGAAGTGCGTAGTGTCTCCTTTGGGAACAGCAAAAACCTATTATCTTGAAATTGCCAAAGTTTGACAAAGGTGTCACTGACACGTAATTTTAAATACCCTGTAATTGAGCTTCGAATACGCATAACTTTGTCAAAACTCAAGCGATTTTGCTTTGGAATGGCATTTTGTTTATGTTTTCAATTCTTTTTTTCAAAATTTTGTAAATTTGAAAAATTGATTTTTCCCCTGTAAAAATTTTCGAAATTTTTTTAAAATTTTAAAACTTAATTTTTTAACTTAAATCAATAAGGCAACTGAAAATGAGTATAAAAATCATTTCTTAAATTGTTTCCTAGCTTTACTTTGGAAAATAAAGAGCTTAAACCCATTATATGCCCATTTTTTTGTATAGAAACTTTACTACCACCTTATTATGCTTTATAGTTAATCAGGTTTTTATATGCTTTATAGCATGTTGAATGTTCAGTTTGGAGTTTATCTGCGCCTTTATGCACGACGGGCTGCCAGAATATTTGACATTTCAATTCCATTTTATTTGCTATGGGATTTCTCTCTCACGCTCTTCCTCTCTCTCTCTCTCTCTCTGTCTCCCTCTCCGGCACATGCCCAGACAGGGAGTCATAATTCGCTGTCTTCTTTGCACCAGCCCCAGTCGTTATGTCCCTGTCCGGTGTGGCCTGGGCTGTGCCATCCAGCCAGGCATACTTGAGATTTGGCGTGCCTGTCGCATGACATAATGCTTGTACTCGGTGCCCACAACAGCAACAACCAACAACAACAATAGCAGCTCAACAATCAAAGTGTGCTCCCCGAGTGCCACCCCCTCTACGCCTCTGCTCGCTGGCATTGTCAAATGCACATGAAAATATCTCACTTTGAATAAATTCGTCATCGTTCTACGGCGCTGTGTGTGTGTGTGTGTTTGTCTCTGTGTGTGCGCTGCTATGTTAAGTAGCTGGAAATGGGAATGAAAACAGAAGCAAAAGCAGAGTCAGCTCAAGCTCACGGCACAAGGGGGGGAGAGGCAGCACGTGGGGGTGGAATGTGCCTGGGGTGGCCCAAGGGGTTGCCTTTGAGAGTTCCCGGCGAAATTTCAAACTGTTGTTGCCTTCATAAAAAGAAGCGCCTACGTGTTTTGGGTTTGAGAAGCACACAGAGTAATAGGCAATATAGCTAGCAGCAGGGGGGAGGCAGACGGGGGAGACGAAGGCGTCGAGGTGCTGTCACCCGTCTATGATATAACCCAACCCTAGTTCGAAATTGACATGCACAAAACAACGCGACGACGAGGCGATGCCATGCGACGCGACTGTGCATAATGCGAATTATACACACGGTCATAACAAACAGAGACATCGCATCGTCTATATATCTATATAGACTTGTGCAACTCCTAACTCTTTGGCCATAATTAATGCAGTCAATTTTCATTATAATAAGACCAATTTTTCGCCTCATTTATAATCTCCTCTTCTTTTTCTTTCTGTTGCAGAGAGCGTCAAGTCCATACTGGGTCGCCACACAAAGATCTTGGTCAAGTATATGGTCAAATTGGAAACGAAAGGCGATAAAACGGAGAATCGTGTCTTGGTAAGCGTTCGGAGCTGCCAATTGCAATTGGAATTGGCCTCAGGTGCAGCCACTTCAGTCTCGGCAGCCTCTGCACAGTTTCCACTCAACACTTTAATTTGTATATGAAATTGCATGCTAGGATGCCTCGCTTGGGGCTGCTTTCAAATGACTATACCCTGTAGCGAAAAGTGCAGGCCAAAGAGGGTCAACTAGTTTGATAGGCAGTTAGAGAGGGGAATTCCCCCCTTATGCATAGGCTTTACAGACCTATTAGTTACTAATTCTATTTTATATACAGCAATCTTTAGGCTTATGGCTTACAGAGTATCACATGGCCAATGCGTTGTAGCATGTTGTACGATTTGAAATATGAACCCAACTGGCACTTCTCTCTTTCTCTCTCCCTTTCGCCTAACTGTTTTAATTCCTCGACTTAGCCATGCAGAAACCTTCGAGCATTTCGATATTGCCTACAGCTCAGGCCTCAAAACTCAATTAAAATCGAACACGTTTGCCGCAAAAAGTATTTAAAGTGTTTGTTTTTCTAGCTTTTCCAACTTTGCGATTAGTTTTTCCCCCCTGCCTCTCTCTCTCTCTCTCACTAAGTCTGCTGTAATTGATATTTCATAGCATACTTAACGGCGTTTTGCACCTGCATTCAACCTGAAAGGCCCCTAGAGGGCCTATGCTAATTTCTCGCCTGGTCGCTTGAGTGGAAAATTGATTTGTTCAGAGCAAGTAAAGAATGCAAAAAAAGCCGCTTAAAGTCGACGGAGACCAAGAGGTGTCCAATTACCAGCGATGGCATGGCTACTTAGTTTACCCCAGCCCTTACAGGGTCCTCTGCCGCTGCTTGTGCATTGCCAAGTGGCTAACTGAATTATAGAACGCACTTTGATTTCCAATTAAAAGCTATCAAGTTTTGTCTGCCATTTGCCTGCAGTAGAAGTCAACGAAAATTGAGTTAGTTCCGCAGAGTTTCCTGCTTCTATGGCGGCACACAAAGTGCAGCACTAGGGGGGCGGCCACTCCCCCCAACACTCTCTTTAAATTTTCTGAAAATTTAATTAAGTTTTCTATGCAAGGCTAATTTATGCACATTATACGTTACTTAGGTTTTAGGGGTACCGTATATATAGACTTTTATATAGACTTCTTATAACGTACTCTGTTTCCTTGCAGGTCTTCACACCAGTTCGCGTTTATTTGCTCAGTGCCAAGGTGCCTACAAAGGTAAATTTAGCAAATACTCATACTAAAGTCTAGTATTATAATTAATAACTTATTTGCCAATCTTCTCTACAGATCGAATGCCATTTTCATTATCTGGATATCGTTGGCGTTGAGAGCAAAAAGTCAACGCATTTCTCTATAATCACAAACGATCGGCCATATTCGTTTGCCACAACTGGCGATGCGGGAAATTTCAGCTCGGTATGCAGCTCGCAATTAAATTACTTATCATATTTATACATGTTATATTATATGTATTATTATCATGATGATTTTTGATTCATTCACAGAACGCTGATGTCATTTTAACCGATTTAGCCTCGGCCATTAAGCAAATATTTCCAACAGTTCCTCTCAAGTACATCATTAAAAAGGCAAGTATTGTAATTCTATATAAATTATTCCATCTAAAAAGGTAGCTGACATGCAATCCTAATCATTTGCAGTCTTGATAAAACTATAAAGATATATGGTATATACAGTAGTTAAGGAAATCATTTGGGTTTCAATGAGGGAGTCATGGATAACTGTTTTCTGTTTATCAGTAAAACTTTAGAATTAAATTGTTAAAAAATTTTAAAAATTGTTTATAAAATTAGAAACTTGTGTGGTTTATGAGTGCAATGCGTAATACTCCACTGATTCGTTTATTTAAGTTAATGTTAACATCATAAAAGGATTATATTGGTATAGTTATGTATAGCATATGAACAAAATGTTTGCTTCTGCGGTTAGCTCTAAATTGGTGACAGAATTACTTTTATTAGAAAATCAAGTTATATATTACAAGGTCAAGCTTAAAGTACTGGGTTTAGGTACTATATATCGTTAGTAGATTCATGTTTACATACCATTCAATGCCTATTACCGTTAATTTTCTGCTCATGTGCAAAAACTTCATTAATTGCCCGATATCATTTTTCACAGACTGATTAATTGGCTTAGCGTGTGTGTTTGGGGTGTGGGTGTACACTCTGTGTGTATGAGTGTAGAGTCTGACATGCCTGAGTCACGCTCAGCTGGTTTTAATTAAGGCTTAATTTAATATTTAACATACGATTTGGCTTTTCACCCCAGACAATTGACATTTATTCTGTCTTCGTGTGTGTATGGGGCACAGTTTAATAATCATAATAACAACAAACTTATTATACCCTTTGAGCATTGTACATTTTAAGGAAGGGTATGCTTTGTATGTAACATGCAGAAGGAGGTGTAGCAGACTCCAGGTTTAACTTTTCGCGTAAGAATCGAAGGACTTTAAATAAATTAATAACGAGTAACAAGTTAGATAGATATTTCCAACAGTTTCTCTAAGTTGAGCGCAGAGTATCTTAAAGTCAGGTGTGCTCAACTCTGGCTTTTGTTACTTTGCTTTTTATTAACTAATGAACAAATAGCAGCTGAGATATCTGCATAAACTATTGAGGGAAAACACTCAAGCTTTAGCTGAAGCCAAGCTCTTTAGAGATCACTGTAAAATTTGAGCTCAGCCAAGTGAGCTGGAATACCCAACGCGAGCTCCCACACAACTCAGCCATTGTTGTTGCTGTCTCAATTAGGGTATTTGTTGTTGTTGTATATATTCAATGCATTTATAATGCGCCAAAGTTGTTGTTGCTGAGGTACTAAACTATGCTGCCTGCGCTTATGCAAATCTCTCATTCACCCACGTTGTCTATTGTAGTTGTTGTTATCGTTGTTGTTGGCTTTAAATTTTTACGAGCAAGTGAACAACTTGTTTCTTGGGCGTGTTGCTGCCTAATGACAGCCGTAACAACAACAACAAATGTTTGCCACAAAATGTTAGATAATTGCCACAAGGCACGCGACTTGGCGCACAGCAAGTTAGCAGCAAGTGTTAACTGCGCGCTTCACGCCTTTTGCCAACTACTTAAGCAGGCAAACAGACACACACACACACACACACAAACAAACTATCTCTAATCATTTAAAATATACTTTATCATGCCTTGCAGATCGACATACAACCGCCTGAGCGAGAGACCATATTCTCCGAGGAATTTCGTCCCTCAGATCCGCGCAATGTGGGACCCTGTGGGGGCTTTAGTGCCCAATATGCCTGCATGTGCGATTTCCATGGCGTGCCGTATCGCGAGGAGGTTGCCTGGGATGTGGATACCATCTACTTGTCGCACGATACACGACTGCTCAACCTGCGCGATTTCGATCATCTGGAACCAAAGTGAGTTCGTTTGATATAAACAATATACACATATATAACTGATGTACATCTCTTTCCCCTACAGAGACTTGATGGCCATTGTGTCGGCGCTGGAGTATAATACGTTTTTTCGCGGCCTAAAGGCTGCACATATGCGTCTGTCGAATGAGACATTGGAACGCATATTGCATGTGCTCAAGCGCTCTATGTGGCTGGAGGAGCTGCATCTGGAGGCCTTAGGTTTAAAGTAACGAATTGCCATATACTCTGCTATAACATCTACTAATTCTTAACTTTACTTGCAGATGGGATTTTCTAAATAAGCTATCGATATCTGTGATTACGAACAGCAGCCCGGCGATTCGTACCATCGATCTTAGTCACAATATAATCGAGGATAAAGGTGTGTGTGTGTGTGGGAGTACCTAAGCTCAGCTCAGTAAATTAAGTTCCTCGACCAAGTGATTGACCCGCAATTAGTTGCACTCTGTGCGTGTGCGTGTGTGTGTCTCTAATCCAATTAAACGGGTCTCCTGTCCTACTCTTCCTCCTCCTCCATCCTTCCCCACTGAACGATTAACAATTTGTTTACTTACTTATGTACTTAATGTTTCTGTTTGTATTCACTCTTGTTGTTGTGTCAATTTCGTATCACTTTCGTAGGAGCAAGCTCATTGTGCGCCCTACTTGGAAAAATTGTACAAGGTTTGCAGACCCTCTCCGCCTATAATGACACACATAGTATAGATCGTTAATCGTTTTTGTTCGTTTTGTAAACAACATAATTGTTTATGATTATAACAATTGCAATTACAACTACAATTACAATTACAATTACATTTATTATGCTACTCTCTCATTGTTGTTGTTGTTATCGTTCGTTCGTTGTTGCTATTTGCCATACATTTCATCAATGCGCAATATATATAATTATTCAATTAGCTTGTGTGGCCTTGCAAAGGAAGTACGATAAGGAAAATGGATTTAAAATTTGTAATTACAGAATACATTGGAAATTGTTAATCTCATAAGTCATACTTGAGCCACACAAGTGTAACACACACTCATTAAACAACAATATCTACTTTCGTATATCATATTCTAACTATTTGCCGCTTGCCTCATGCCTTCTGCTCTCTCGCTCTTTCTGTCTTTTTCTCGCTCGCTCGCTATCTGTGTATATACGAAATTTTCAAAACATTGGCAAATTGTATGCTAAAAGAAATTTCAATTCGCTTAGCTTTTATTTCATTAACAGAATTTGAAATACGCATTTTTAATAACGCACTATCTATTCGAACAGGCGCCATACACTTGGCTGGCCCCATAGCCAAGGTATCCAAGGGTCTTTGCAAGCTAGCGCTCGCCCATTGTGGTCTCACCTCGAAGGGTGTCAATCAGATGTCGCATTCGCTGTCGCTTAATCAAAGTATTTCCAATTCGCTCACGTTTCTCGATCTGAGCGGCAATAGTCTCAAGGATGATATACCCGTAAGTGGCGGGAAGAGTCTTCCCTCTGGAAACCATTACTAATAGAAACTTCTGTTCTTTTTTTAGAATTTGCACAATTTTCTGGCTCAACCCAATGTGCTGGAGCATCTGGATTTGGCCTCGACTGACATAACGCTGGAGAATGTAGGTCGCACATTGTGTTAACAGCTGTTAAAAGCTTAACATATGCTTAACATATTGAGAAACTGTTAATTGATCTGTAATCCTTTTTTTGCAGCTTTTTGGAGCCCTGCTGCGCGGCTGTGCCACACACCTGTCGCATCTGAATGTGTCGCACAACTCGTTTAGCACCAAAAAGGGCAAAGAGATACCACCATCGTTCAAGCAGTTCTTCACCAGCACACTGAGCCTAAAGCATCTCAACATTGCCGGCTGCAAGCTGCCAATGGAGGCGCTAAAGAACCTCCTGCTTGGCCTGGCCTGCAATGAATCGACGGCGGGTCTGCATCTCGATCTCAGCGGCAATACGCTAGGCACCCAAGGTGCCCATGTGCTGGAGTCCTGCATACACGGCGTGCGCGTGCTGCAGAGTCTGGACATCAGTGACAATAGTGAGTTGGACTGCATGTGATTTTTAATGAGATTCCCTACTAATGTATGTACACCTTCCCTAGATTTGGATGCAGAACTGGCCTCCGTGCTGACGGCCATCTCGAAGAATCCCTCAATACGCACGCTGCATCTGTGCCGCAGCTTGACGGGCATGAAACCCAAGCATATACCACATGTGATGGACGCGCTAGTCAATTTGATACAGAAGGATGATTTTCCACTTGCGGAGCTGGTGTTGTCAGAGAACAAGCTAAAGCACGATCTGCATGACTTCATCAATGCCCTGGGCAGCAATCAGAGCCTACAGAAGCTGGACATCAGTGGCAACTTTATGGGGGATGTGGGTGCTCGGCTGTTGGCCAAGGCGCTACAGATTAACAATCGCCTGCGCACCATTTATCTGGATAAGAACAATGTGACGCTGCAGGGTTATGCAGATATTGTGTACGCACTGGAGCACAATCATAGCATGCGCACCATACCCTTTCCAGTCTTTGACATTGCGCCACATCTGAAGAATCATCCGGAGAAGACAGACACCGTGATGCGTAAGATGCAGGAGCTGCTACAGCGTAACTGCAACGGCCTGAAGCGAGCCAATGGTCAAGGATTTCGGCTGCAACATGGTTTCATGTTGTCGTCGACGCATCAGCTAGTCGATAAGCTGGTCGCGGAGACCCAGGACACTATGTCCATAGCCAAGGGAGCGGGTGATAATGTGTCCGCAGTGCAGCGACTCATCAGTGATGCGGAGAATTGCAAACAGCTAATGCCCAAGCTGCAGGAGGCTGTGCGCAGCGATGGTCATCCCATCGAGATGAAACTTACACGTGTGGCCAGTGAACTGAGCTATACGATCAAAAGCTATCTGGAGGAAACGCTGGAAACTATGATACGCACAGGCATCGAACAGTGTCCCAAAACCCTGGGCAATCAAATTGTTATACAAGATTTGCGCAAAGCACTCAACGAGCGGCTGCAAGTTCCCGAAGATTTTCTACAGAATTGCCTGCTGAATAATGCCGGCAGCGAGATAATGAACAAAGTTGGGTGAGTAATTGGCCAGAGAGGGAGCAAGTTTCAGACAGAGAAAGAGAGAGGGGGAGTTATCGAGGTGTTAGTCGACTGAAGCTGGGTAAATACGCACACACATACACACAAGCAGAAAGAGTTCAGAAGAATGTGAATCATTTTCAATAGAGATGCCAGAGCAAGCGTGGCAAAAACTGGAAATTGATTTCATTTGAAAACGAAAATTAAATAGAAATTTCAAATTAGCAAAAAAATATAAACCAATTGGCGTATGTAAAGAAAACAAAACGATTTGCATGCAAATTTCTTAATTCCATGGCAAACTTTCCAACAGTTTGAGTAGCACTGTGCGATCAGCAGCAACAACCACAATAACAGAAGTATAACAGAAAGCTCGCTCATCCCTAGCGGCGGCAGCAGCTGCTGAGCTTGCAAAATTTGTTTTCAAAACACGCTTGATGCGGAGCTCGCTCTCACACCGCACCCGCGCTCTCACACTCTCGCTCTCTGTTTGCACCCATACAGAGACTGCGCATAAACATTTTGCTTCCGTGCTCTCTCTGAGCCTGCTGCGTGTGCGTGTTTCAGCGAGTGTGTGTGTGAGCAAGCAGAGATAAGATTAAGCAAACAAATAACTTAACAGCTGAATGCATTTCCATTCGTAAAGCCAAAGCACAAACGGTTACTGTCGGCGCAGCTCCCCGAAAAACTTACATAAATATTTGTGTGTGCAAGTGTGTGCGAGTGTATGTATGTGTGTGTGAGCTTTGCGTCGATAGCGTCACAAAGTAACAAAGCTACGCAACGCAACGTTTGGGGCAACCAAGGCGAATTCATTGCCAGTTTGAGTTCCGTTAAAGCTGCTCGTTGCTACTGTGCCCGGTTTATTCTTGTTTCTCTTTCTCTCTGTTTATCTTGTGTTGTTGTTGCTGTTGGTGTTTGTGCGTACCAGTCGTCCAGCTGTTCGCAGTGATGGGGCTTATGCGCACGCTGTGCTGCTGCCTAGGCGGCGGCCTTGGTGCCGGCGAAACCGATCCGAATGGACCAGCGTATCGCAAGTGTCCCGACGAGGAGCAGGAGCAGGCGCAGCCAAACCCAGACATAGAAGTTGACAAGTAGATCGTAGCCAGGCATAGTTCCATATGTTTACCCAATACTAACCTCAGCTCCCTTCTCTTTCTCACCCGCAGTGAGATCGAACAGTCGCTGGCTGCTGCCATCTCGGATCGTGCCACAGATGAGGTGCTCGAGGCGCTGACACGCTATCGTCGCGGCCTGGGCATACCCGAATCGCCGTCGGTGCTGCTGGACGAGCCGCAAACGCCGGACATAGTGCGCAGTCGTTCGAGCCATGTAAGTCCATTGTAGAAATCGATAGCTGATATCGAGTGAAGGGGGCAACTGTGCTATCACTGTTATCTGTCGATTTCGGCATATTTAATAACAACGTGTGATGTCATGGCCTGCGCGCACTGTTGGACTTGTCTGGCCTGGTTGACTTTTACTTTCATTAGGCCAAGCTAGACGACAATGGTGTGTGCTGGTGCTGGTGCTGCCGCTGCTGCTCCAATCTTATCGTTTTACGTAGTACAAAAATTGTAAGAAATTCTCAATTGTATTACTTCTTTACTTGCGCCTTGCGCCCGTTTAGGAGGCCGAGGGATTGATCATACGACCCGGTGGACGAGGCTCTGCACTGCCCAAACTGGGCCTGGAATCGCCCACTGTAAGTGTTGAAAATCTCTCCCTGCCCAAGTGGATGCAGTAGCAACTGCAGCAACTGAATCAATGTGTATATTAATAACAACAATTACATACATACATACTTATATACTCGTATATATTAGTCGCGCGTAGTGGCAATTAATCTCACACCCGCACACACACACACATACGCATACACACAAGCACACTTATCGCAAATATAAGAACTTTGTGTGTTTATAAGCAAAACATAAATAATTTCTAGACGGGAACGTATCTTATATCGTATATGTATTTATAAAAAGAAAAGAAACAAACCAAATTTCCAGTAACATTTAGCACCAATACCAATACGTATACACATCACTTGCAAAGAATTACAACAATAAAATAATACTTCAATGTGTATTCAAAAACTTATGAAAACAAAAACCAAAAACAACGCTCATTATTTTCATCTCTCGTGTTCTTCTACGTGAATCCCTGTATCATCCACTCATCCATCCAAACATCCATCATCAACGACACACGAAATCATCATCACAACAACAACCACAAACAACAACAACAACAATACAAACAACGAGCCATATTACAACTCTACCTTATATACCAACATAATATATCGATATTTATATATGTATATGCTATATATTAAAACCTTGTCTCCAACTCATTTACATACAAAAAAAAAAAAAACAAAACAAAAAAAATATATATCACAAAAACTTAAAGAAATTGGAATATCTGAACCTTGTAAGTAGTTTTTGTCTTGTTCTCTCTCTCTTTTATCTACTCTATCCATACTAGAGCTGACAGAACTATCGTAGTAACTAAATTAATTGTAGTATTTCTATTATTTTTTTTTGTGTTAATAACTGTAAATTTATTTTTTTAATATTGGAAATTCCAACAATTTTTTGTTTATAATTTTCCCTATATCCTGTAGTTCCATTAACTTGTATCTGGTATATTCCTTATACGATAGTTATGCAGCTCATACCCGTAGCAAACTATCTACCTCTTCCCCCGTCAGACTATCATCTATCTGTGCCCTGTCTCTTTCCCTTCTCTGTTTAAGTTGTAGTTGTAGCTCTTTGATTCTAATTTTCTCACCAAAAATTGTCCTGCCCCGCCCCGCCCCGCACCCACTTATTGTTTCACACATGCAATGCTCATAGAATGAAATATAACCTATATACAAATAAATAAAGTTTACGCTTCTATAATTGATTACTAATTATGGTTTCTCTTACCCTTCCCTTCACGCCAGGCTACTCCGCATTTGGCCCCCAAGCGTCGTTCGGTGCCACGTCGTGTGCGTCCACAGTCTGTGGTGGAGAATCTCAGCCTGAGCCACATACCCGATTTGTTGGAGTCACCTTCATCGCATCGTTCTAGCTCACAACTGTCGGGACGAGGTGCAGGAGGAGGTGCAGCCAGTGTGGTGGGTGTTGCCGGGGCCGGAGCTAGTGGAGTGCACATGAGCGATAGCAATGCAGCCATTGATGACGGCGGCGTTGATGAGTGCTGTGACTCGATTACGGAGCTGCCCAGCGCATCGTTTCAGTTGCAGCATTTGGTCAAAGGACGCCCCAAGCGGGCCAAGACGCGAGCGCCCACTCGACCGCTGGTGAATGCGGAATGCGCTGGGAATATTGGACGGGATATTGGCGATGGTTTGGAGCATTTCTTTCGACCCGGTTCGGTGACACCAACAACTCTGACACCGCTCGTATCGCCCACATCGGAAGAGTGCAGTTCGTTGTCCTTTGTCGACAGTCCCACCATGAGTCGCGACGGCAATGGCCACATGACGTCCGAGGAGACGACGCCCATACTCGAGGAGCGACGACCAATCAAATTGGAACGACAGTCGCCACTGCTCAAGAGTAAGTCAAGGCTTGGAATGCATGAGATGCCTTTCACTAATATTTTTTTTCCATTATAGGCGCTTCTTGGGCCACACGTTCACGCTCCACGGATAATCTGGAGAAGTATTCACCGCTGGTGGGTCGCAAGTCGCCGTTGGTTAAAATGCGCACGGAGGGTGGCAATGGCAACGAGGATTCGGTGGCGGTGGGGGCAGCCAGTGGATTGCTTAAGACGGGCACACGTGATGATAAGATGCGCTCGCCCAGCAGCGATTCAATCAAGAGTCATGCCACCGTGCCTGCCGATGCCAGCAGTGCCGCCTCCAAGACAGGCAACGGCATTCTACGCACACCCATTGCACTGCAGAAGCCGCGTCCCTGGTCCGTGGTGGGCAGTGAGCCGAAGGCCAATAGCGAAATGGTGACGGGCAATGGCAATGCGGACTCGACCAAGACCACACCGGATATGCTGGATGAGGGTAAGGGTGGGAGAACTAGAACCCTAAACAAAATCCATGCTTACTTCTCTCCTCTTTAGATGTCGAGGTGCTGCACTTTGGTCAGACTGTCAGTGGTTCTATTGTGGGCATCACACCGGGCATTGCCTTAGCATCGGGCGGCAGCGGAGGCGGCAGCATTGTGGGCATAACACCAGGCAAGTTCCCCTAGTCGTGGCTTATGCAGTAACCGCAGCAACTAAAGCTAATCTCTTGTAAATTGCAGGCGCCGCCTTGGAGAAGAAGTCTGTGCGGGAATTGGCCGCCGGTCTAAGTCGTGGTAAGTTTTCCCAAGCGATGCATGTCAGTGCTCTTGCCTCGTAGATGTGTTTGCCTGCCTGCTCAGCACAACTTAGTTCTAGTATAGATCACGTAGTTACTGCAAGTTGATTATCCTTTTCTCTTTTGTTTTGTATTTTATTTACTTTCATATTATGATTTGTTGTACTCCTCCCCCACGTATTCGTCTCGTATTCGATTGTTTTTTATTGAAACCCAAAAACCGAAAAAAAACCAAAAAAAAAAAAAGATCTGCCCATGAAGCCGCCTGTAATGCCCAGAACGCTCCTAAGCGCCAACAATCGCACGAGCACCGCCAGCAACAGCAGCAGCAGCAATGCGAATGGTGCCACAACAACCACGACGACAACAACAACGACAGTATTAAACCAGAGCAACCAGACACGCTCAAAGATCATAAGCACCAGCAGCACCAACACCGAGACGCAGGAGACGCTTAGCAAGACCATCATTACGGAGCAAGGCAGTAGCAGCAGTACGAGCAGCAGCAGCACCAGCAGCAGTCGCATCACCAGCTCGGAGCAGGCAGCCATGGCCTGTGCCAGTATGATCAGCAATGAGATACTCAGCATGCGCAATGGCCAGCTGCAGCAGGGATCGAGCAAGTCGGCGAGCAGCTGCGGCGAGAGCAATGTGAAGCGGATTGCGGGCAAAGAGATCTCAACGCTATTTGAGGTTTGAGTCCAACACATCAGGCTGGCGGCGGCCATTATCAATCAATCAGTCAATCATCATGCTAAAATTTGGCTTTAATGTTCTTTGGTGCTCCATCAATCTTTCTGCATCTTCATGTGTCCCCATGTGTCTTTTGTAAATCTTAAAAAAAAAGAACCTGCGTTCTATTTGTTTGTTTGTTTTTTGTTTTGTTTTTTGCATTGTGCATGTTGCCTTAATTTAGATTGTGTGTGTGTAAATTTTATGGCATAACTTACAATTTAAAACATAAATGTGATTCTCCCATCCCCTTCCCGCAATCCCAACAGGAGACATTAGTTGAAGGCCTGCAGCGGACCTCGACGAGACGCACATTTAGAGATTCGCCCTATACGAAAGAGGATGTCGTTGATTTATAAATTGTCTAAGATTATCTTATATGCTCAACTCAACATTCCTTTAGGATTCACAATTTCCCCCACAACAACACAACACAACACAACCACCAGAAGCAGCAGCATCTTAGCGATAAAGAGATACTGATAAAAAAGATAATGATACTAATGATAATAACGGTAATGATAACGATCGAAGTTGATGAGTTTGATGAGGAAAGGTTGCAACTAATTCGTACTGAACAATTTATTTATGTGCAATGGCGCGGGTGTATTGTATTGTTTTTTACTCTTTGGCAATTTTAAATGAACGTGATTTATTTATTTATATACTTTTTACCCCAAAATAACTTTTGCATATTTATAAACAAAAAAAAAAAAAAAAACAAAAACAAAAAGAGTTACGGAAAACACAACGTTTTTATGTACTATATATTTTTATTACGTATTTTAAATGAGTTAAGTGCCAATTATATACAAAAAACAAAACAAAAATCTATTTTTCAATTAATCTATTGAAAATGAAAACAACAAACTATCGAAAACGTACGCAATGAATATATATATACATATATAATACTACTATATACCTATGTGAATCGATTGCGTGCATTAAAAACTAATTTAATGGCCTAAACTAAATTAAATAAACAAATTAAAACGAAATATAATATTTTTTATAACTGCTTCCAAAACTATACACAAACGTATGTGTATTTATGATTTTTTATTTGATATGTATTATTATTTATTTACTTGATAAATGATGTATATGAACGACAATCTGTTTTTCTCCCCAATTTGATTTTGACAAAAGTTAACAATTTGCGCTAAGCAACAATTACTAGAAATGCATTTAACAAATTACAACAGTCAGTTAAACTACATTTGATTTGTGAGCTCGAAAGTATAGATATTTAAAAGTTAATACACAAATAGTTTGCACAATGTTCTCAAAGATAAACAAAGAAAATATTTGCCCAGTTCACCACCACCGAGAAACGCCGTAAGGTGTTAACGATTCCCCACATAGTTGGCTCAAATATGATGTAGCTCGCCATTCAATTCAAGGATAAAAACAAAACGAATAATTGTAACGTGTTCATTAACGTTAAGCACTTGAAACTTTATTGTAATGTATTGAAATTCAAATTAAAATCGAATCAAAAATAAATTTTGTTTTATTTAAACAATTTCGATAAATATACGTTACAGCTGCGCATTTTGCAACACTCTTAACCCTCTTCGATAAATCACTATCGAAACGATGGACTCGTGGTATTTTCACGATTATTGAATGCGGTCACATTGCACATCTAACTCGCGTCGGCTTTAGCTGTAATTTTTTTTTACAATAATCTAAAGAAAAAATCCAACTTGCAACTGCATTTAAAAGATATAGTTCGAAGAAGTTCACTACCTGCCCTGCCAAGATGGTGAAACTAACGCCGGAGTTAATTAACCAGTCCATGCAATACATAAACCCATGCCGTGAACGGGAGCTAGATTTGCGCGGCTACAAAATTCCACAAATCGAAAACTTGGGTGCCACATTGGACCAATTTGATACAATTGATTTGTCGGACAATGATCTTCGCAAGCTAGATAACCTGCCCCACTTGCCGCGCCTCAAGTGTCTGCTATTGAACAACAACCGCATCTTGCGCATTAGTGAGGGTCTCGAGGAAGCCGTCCCAAATCTGAAATCCATCATATTGACAGGCAACAATTTGCAGGAACTGAGCGATTTGGAGCCACTGACGGGATTTAAGCACCTGGATACAATAAGTCTTTTGATTAATCCGGTGTCCACTAAGCAAAACTACCGCGAGTACATGGCCTACAAGTTTCCACAGTTGCGTTTGCTGGATTTTCGAAAGATCAAGCAGAAAGACAGACAGGCGGCACAGGAATTTTTCCGCACCAAACAGGGAAAGGACATGCTTAAAGAGGTGTCCAAGAAGTCTAAACTAAGTGCGGCTGCAGCACTGGCGGCTGATGCGACGAACGGCAAAGCGGCCAACGAGGGCGGACGCTTCGCCAATCCCGAAGATATGCAGCGCATTCGTGAAGCCATTAAGCGTGCAAGCTCCCTGGCGGAGGTGGAAAGACTGTCACAAATACTGCAGAGTGGGCAGCTGCCCGAAAAGTTCCAGCATGAGTTAGCCCAAAATGGTCATAACGGTGCAGGTAACACGGCCGTGGCCATGGATTATTAGAACCTAGTACTCTCGTCAGCTACCTTATAAACTGTAGAACAATATTTTAATAAAACAGTAAAAGAAAAAGAATCAATATATTATATCTTCTGCATTTTTATCGTTCTCAACAGGTTGCTGATTTACATTTTTCACAGAAAAAATTCCAAACTTGTAATACAACCGGCAATTATTTTAAATATTTAAATCAAATGCACACACTAATTGTCTAAACGTTTAACAATCTACACGGACAAAAATTAGGCGATTGATAGTATATATGTATTGTATATATAAAATATGCTTTGGCTCTGCAAATGGACTTTTGCGGGAATAGCATTTGGACTCTAGAATTGGAATTGGTTTATTGCTTGTGTTGCAGTTGCAGCGCGTATGCCGGATATAGCGAGTATTATGAGGCCTTTGCCGCCATTATTGAGTCGTAGTGCAGACCCGTATAGAAGATTATCCACGTCACTAAAAAGCCAGCAAACGATGTCATAAATCCTTCCTTCACTAGCTCCCACGCGCCTCCGTAGGCATCTTCATCGACATTTTGAAAGTTAATGGCGTAAAGATATACAACGCCACAGCTGATGCCGGCGAATCTGTAAATATGCAAATGGAGAAGGTGTACCACGTTCTATATTTAGCCGGACCTCAAGTGCTTACAGTACGAGGCCCAGAAAACCTTTAAGCGGCACAATACCCCAGATGATGCCGAGTAAAATGCCAAACACCTGTCGCGACCAATATATGACATCCAAGAACTCATCCTGCAAGACATAGAGTATGTATAAGTTTATGGCCAAACACGCGCTGTGCTTTGATCTCTTTTTTCCAATTCTCACCTTGTCATCCCATTCTGATTTAGTTAAGGCCCGCGCGCAAAGTTCTCTCACAGATGATGACTTGGCAGTGCCGTTTGCATTGCGCTCATTTGTGCCCACTTTAGTCGCCATTTCTTGTGTGATCTTTTTACTCACAATTTTAGAATTCAACTTGATTTATTAATTAATTAATAATTTTTCACTATCAGTAATGTTGGCTATGCCGATAAAGAGTTGCAGGTAATATCGATAAGCAAACAGCTGTGTTAGGGGCAATAGCTTGTTCTTAACAGAAATCATCGAATAACACTTAATATCGATATAAAATATTATTACCAGCTGTACTAGAGATGTACAAAAGTTGACTTACCGAAAGCCGTAGCACATCTCTAGTTTGTGTGGTTATGTGAGCGTAGTTTTTTAACTATATTCAAAATATGATAAAACTAAACTTGCTTTGTATAACAGCTTCAAAACAAATAACTGGTAAGTAATGCTTGACAATATCGTCAATGTTCTACATTTAACAAAAGCATCCCCCTTTCCTAAATGACTATCAGCACAGAGACATGTCGCTCTCACCGCAGCTCGTGCCATTGATCAGAGGTGGCGAGAGTCTAAGGGACTGCCAGCGAATCCAAATGCATTTGGTCCCCTTACCAATTTGCCCGACTATACGTACCTTGATGGCCGGACGACGCCGTTGGGTGTAAGTAGCCGAGACTTTTTATACCACCATCATTTACGACCATGCTTTGTTGTATTACAGTCTAATCAGAAGAAACGCCTAGTAAAGCAACAGGAGATTGCTGAGAAAATTGTGGAGCTAAGCGGCGAACTGGAGTTTGCCAAACAACGTCACGAGCGCCTCAAAGCCGAGGCTGAGGCCAAGAAGCAACGTATCTTGCAGAACAAACTAAAGCCAAAGGGTCATCTATTGTTAAAAAAGAAATAATCGCAATGTTATATTTTTTAAACGAAATATTTCTGTAACTGTAATTTAACTTTTAGTGTTAACGCAATTATATTGACATAATTGTTGTCATTTATATCCTTATTGTTGATGTTGATGATTAAGTGACGCGCGAGCCAAGCGTTCGCCAATGTTCTCCCCAAAAACTGCTAAAGGCTGTCATCGTCAGGTGCATATATGGTAATACACAAAGGAAAACGTAAACAACTCGAAATTAATACTAAATGGGTGATAAATCAATTGTGACGCACTTTGACGACAAACCTGTCCAGCAATCAACGCATTTGATGATGTCTAGCATATAGTTAGTTAGGGAATAATCCACAGAATCCACTGGGAGAACAAGAAAGATGAAAAAGGGGAGTTCAAGTGGAAGATCACGTATGCCAATCAAGCGAGACTAACTAACCTAAATGTTGTAAACACGGAAATCAACATGTTTATCTGTAACCAAGGTCGCGGTGCCTTTGTCACTTCACTCCTCCCATTCCTCCGCGATCCCGTCCTGCGCAATGTGCCAGCCCCTCTATAGTGTTCTTCGTGCTGGGGCAAAACAATAACGCGCTTTTAAAGATTTATATGCATTATCCATTTGCAGGTTTTGGATTTACACAGCTTTTGCGTGTTTGTGCTCTGGATGTCGAGCATATTGTAATTATCAATTAGACGTGAAATATTTTGCACGCCATGCAAATGTTTGCCATTTGCGGGAGATGCGGGCGCGCACCGCGTTCTGGATCCACTTTCAGGTCAAATATAGCGTATACGCACCGTGAAGCCCGCAAATGAAACCTGCACCCAAATTTGGACTTCACAGCTTAGGCTAGGAAGGTGGCAGACATAAAATTTTCCACATTTCTTTGTGCGTTTAACAATTAACTTAACGTAAAAGTGCTATAATAAAATATCGCCTTATTTTCGTTGTATATTATAAATTATTACTATCTATTTGCTTTCACACATGGTTAGCCAACAAAAAGGGAGAGAGAGACTGAACCTGGCTGAACCTCGGGCTGTGCAGCAGAGTGGTCCAAAAAGAGAGAGAACAGAGAGATCACAACAAAAAACAAGTGTCGCACTTATTGCATTCAATTAGATAGAAGGTATGAATTTTGGCAAATATTAGAATTCTGAATAATGTACGTTAGCCTCCGTGGTGCGAGGTGCGAGTCTGGGACTGCATTGCGAGGGTCTGGGAACGTGCATGCGAAACGTGAGCCATGGTTCAGTGCTAACCAAGTCGATGACCAGATGCAAAACAATTTGACTTTGACCATTTCAAAAAAAGTGGCATAAGTAACTTCATTTGCTGCACACCATGGCGTATACGTAATGTTTGCCAACTATTTCCCATACATATCATTTTATGTATTTATAGTTATTGTTGCTTTGTTCGCATTTTGTTTTTTGCAAATTTTCACACTCCAATTGTGTCTGCCAAAATATTTGCACTCGCCCTGTGTATTTTGCGCATGGAATATTACGAGAGCCTACAAAGAAATTGTAGAAATAACAGCAACAACACCTTCCCCCTCCAACTCCCACAGAAGTTGCTGTTGTTATTGTTTACGGCACAGAGATTATTGTATTTATTTTTATGCCCACGGCGCCTTTTTCAATTAGCATGTTTATATTTATATGTAATCAAATTAATTAAATTTTGCATACAAATAATACCCTAACATGGCGTTTGAACTTACAGAAAATTTGCCATCTAATTCGAGCTATAAATAATTTAATAACTGACTCACGGTTCTAAGAGGGCTTTACATATACCAGACCTATTCATAGCTGGCTTACGACTTCACGCTAATCTATGTCTTATATATAGATTCCATGTCGCCGTCGTATATATATATAGATTCAGATCGTGCCCGGCTCAGAGACAAACCGCAAAGCAAGTGCCAGGCACAAATATAAAAATAATAATAATAATAAACGCCGCAAATGAACCCCAAAAACCCCGTTCAGAACAATAAACGTCTCGCTGTAATCATCAGTTTGGGGCGTAATATAATAACTTTCCATATAAATGGAAAATAAACACAATTAATTAATAAACAAAACAGAGCAGAACAAAGAGAGAGAGAGAGAGAGAGGAGTTAGGAACAACAAACAAAACGTAAAGGCATTAATTAATTAATTTTCGAGCTCGCCGAAATCTTTCCGCATTGTTAGAAGTTTTCCAACCCGAACTAGAACCGAACACGCGGCGCAGCGGCGGCAGGCTGGGCGGCAATTAGAGCCTGCCCACAAAGTGAATCATGACGGGAGTCGGGCATGTGCGGCGGCCAGACGGATGGAAACTGGCGAAATTCAGCTTCGCAGCTCCGCAGAGACAGCAACGGCAACGGCGACAGCGACTGATCCCCGGGACAGAGCTGAGATCGGATCAATAATTGCGTCATAGCTGGGGCTGAACTGCGGCGATGCGTCGGCTTTGGGCAAAATGAAAACAAAACGACAGATCATATTTTCGCATTTGGGTGCGAATCGGCGCACATTTTGGTATAAAAGGCCGGGATTCTGTGGAGTCCAGCATACAGAACGAGCCAAGACAACGCTTCAAGCACACGCACAGCAAAGCATATTGAGAACAATTTCAAGGAATACAATCGATAATAGCTAAAATGGAACTAACGGTAGGCACTAACAGCTGCACTACGAGTTTGCATGGACAGTTGCTTATCTCTCGCCTTTCTTATGATTACAGCAAATCTACACCTGCTTCACGCTGCTGTTCAGCATCCTCATCTGCAAGTTGACGCAGTGCAGCGCCAAGCCCTCACCTTATTATGACCTGGACAGCTACGAGACTAGCTACGAGCACAGACCAAGCTACGACAGCGGTAACTCGTATACCCTAACCTATGGCAAGCCTCTGACAGGAGATCATCTGGAGAAGCTAGACACGGGCTACTACTATGTGGATAACGGTTACATTGCACCAGTACCTGGGCATACCGCCTCACAGCGCAGCCTGAGCAGAAGCTACGGCGACGATGTGCTATCAGATGGCTACAGATTCGCTCCAGTTGTGCGCTACCGCAGCACTCGCACGAAGCGCAAGAAGCTCTTCGTGCCCAACTTCTTTGGCTAAGCTAAGCTGCTGGGGAACTGGGCGGTCAGTTGGAGAGTACAGACTGAGACGATGTTTGTTAAAGTATTCTTACCATATATGTATACACCTAGCTATAGTGGTTAGTATTGTGATTGCCACACCAACAAGTACCTTATTGTATTGTAGCCTAAGATCGTAAATATTTACGAAAAATATATATTATGTATAACAAAAAAAAAAAAATAAATAAAATGAACACATATAAATTATTTATCCGCTATAATAATCGTAAATATTTTCAACTTTATTTACTATTTATTTAACGGTTTGATCGATACTCTCTTTTACGCATGTCATATTTATTTCGATTGTGAAATTTGCAATTGGCTTCGATCTTTACAAATATTTCCTTTGTGACTTGTATTTGTTTCTATATTTTTTATTCACTTGTAGAGTATACAAATAACAGTTAAAATTATTTACTTGCCATCAGGAAATGATATCATGTTTATTCGGATGATATGCTCGGATGCACGCCCTGGCACTTCATGTAAAAGCAGCATAAGACGATCACATTTAGTCTAGTAAAGCGCACGTTAAATCTAACACGCAGGCGTTAATTGGCCACTTAGGCTTAGCTTGAAAGGCATGCAAAATAAACAGAAACAGCTGGCAACTGAAAACTCTTTTAATAGCGGATAGTTGATGTGAAACCAGGAAAAGCTACATGAAAGTGAAAACTATTCTAGATGCAAATAGAAATTTCGCTTGAGCATGTAAAAAAAAGAGGAGTAAGCAAATAATTTCATTTTAATTAGCTGGATAACACGTAATATTGTTAGAGCCAAGTTAGTTGGAATTTAGTTAAACAAATAGTACTATATAGAATCTAGTAAGAAGTAGCAAAGTATTTTGCTTTTCATTTTGCATCATTCAAACTGACCGCCAAACTTTTCTGCTGTTAATCACTTAAACATTATGTTACCTAACAGCGCAATGTTAAATGTTACCAGGGATGTCTCAAATACTGAACAGCTGGCAGCCAAGCTGTCGTCATTTGCAAAAGAAGAAGAAGCACTCGCAAAAGTTCAGCGTCTGCAAAGTGTTTTTAATTTAATAGTTCAAAATGAGTTTTATGCAACCAAGTCCTGTCAAGTACGCGTGCTCTTGCGGCATTCTGAATCCTATCAATAAACTCTTCTTCTGCCGCCACTGCCCCAAGCTGAGATGTGGCTTTTGCGTCTGCCATGAGATTGAGTCACACTTCTGCTCCAATTGCTTGGAGAATATACCCACTACGGAGGCGCGACACAAGAAGAACTGCTGCGCCAGCTGCTTCGACTGCCCGTGCTGTCAGCATACACTTTCTCCTCGCGCCACCACTGCACCAGTTGTGCGAAAAACTGAGGAATCTAAGGATGGTGAAAGTGCATCGGAAGCCACGCCCAGTCCAAAACCATCAGCCGTGCCTACAACAAAGAAAATGTATTATTTACTCTGTCTGTCGTGCCGCTGGACGTCACGCGACGTGGGCATACCCGATCAAGGAGTGGCCTCAGGTACTTGGCCAGACAACGAATGCTTGTACCAGGCGCGTTTTAACAATCTCATAGAATACTATCAGTCGGTGGTACTCCAGGAGAAGCAGGAAAAACAAGAATTTCTACGCCGCAAAGCTCCTAAACAGCAAAAGTTTCCCAGTTTGACTGATCGCACGGGTCTGACAGTCTCGTTGATACGCCGCCAAATCGGTTGGGGCGACAAGAATCTGCCCAACACGAAGGCCATGAACATAGCGCCTGCCGAGGCTACCGCGGATGTGGAAGCTCTACCAGATGACATTTTCACGCAGCCTTTGAACCTGCGCAACATCACAACCATAGATCAGCGTCACAGTCAACCAGCTGATCAGCCCACAACCGTGGGCAATCTCTATCCGCAACGCCGATCATTATGGATAAAGCGATCGTTGCGCTGCCGTCAATGTGAGCACAATCTTATCAAACCGGAATATCATCCCACATCTATCAAGTATCGCATACAACTCTTTGCGAGCTACCATGTGCCAGAGGTGGTGATGGTACGCTGTGAGCAGCCGCTACAGCCTGGCCAGATCAATGCTATATTGCTGAAGTTCACCAATCCCACCATGTACGACATGACCATAAGCTTATTGGAGACTGCACCGCAGGAGGCACAAGTCAATGTAGATGCCTTTCAGCAGGCATGCAGAATCAAGGAAGAGGCTGTCACTTCATCTCCTTTACTCAAAGCCACTGGCGTCACCTTGGCTCGTCAGAATTCGACTAGGGAAGTCAGGCGTGAGGTGCGTGAAAAGACGAATGCATCAATTGTGCCGCTGGAGAGCGAATTTCTGCTTAATCAACGCGACGACTCCAAGGAATTCGATGAGGATGTGCAGGCGCCCATTGAGGAGCCCAAATTCATTGTCTGGCGCAAGGGCAACAAAGTGCTGCTACGGCTACAATTCACTCCGGAAACTGAGCTGGAGTCTGGCAGTACGGTAACCCTGGGATTCTGCATGCAGTACACGTACGTCAACACCGTGTCCAATACGCCCGAGAAGAAGGAGCCGACTACGCATGCTCTCTACTCCAGAGTGTTCATTCAGGCGGGAAATATTGCGTAAACAACATGATCACTTGTATTATGTGACATTAATCAATAATCGATATTAACCCGCTTGGTAACTTGACGATTTCTGTTGTCTCTCCCAACCAAGTGATCTCTGATTATGTTTGGGGCCTCACCTCGTTCACCAAGTTATCGAGCTTACTTAAAAAGTGCTAAGCAAAATCTATTTATGTTACTAATTTAAAATGAAAGCTTACAAGGCGAAAAGTATTACGCTTTACTGTCATGTAGAACGCGAAATGCTGCATCCATTCTATATACACATACATATATAATAAAATCCAACGATCTAATTCAGTTTGAGTTTTGGTGCTCCTGTCCACTTCTCGCTCTCCTGCCACAGCCATTTGGCGGCTTTCTCATCGGTTGCGGCGACTCCCACCTGCTTCGGTTTGCAGTCGCTGTAGTAGGCACCGGTGACACCCTCCAAAGCAGGATCCAATGCTGCATACAAGGTAGTTTGGGCGCCACTCTTTGGCGACTTTATAACTGGCCACAAAAGGGGCTTAAAGAAGAATCTAAAAAAGAATTTTAATATTTATGAATTATGTTTTCAGCTCAACAGATTTCCCACTTACTGCACAATAGGAGATTGCAGAATTGCCGTATTTCTAAAGATTTCCGTAGCTACCACGCCGGGATGCAGTGCACTAACCGTTACTCCTGTTCCCTCCAAGCGTTTGGCCAACTCGCGTGTAAACAACACATTCGCCAGTTTGCTCTGACAATACACATCGGTTTCATCGTAGGATTTTTCACTATTCAAATCGTCGATCTTAAACTTGCACATTGTGTGTGCCAAGCTGGAGACGTTCACTATGCGACTGGGTGCCGATTTCTTCAGATATTAAAATTAGAAATCGAAAAAATTATTAAGAAAGAAGAAGAACTTTTACTTGACTATGAGCATGAATCAGAAAATGATATTTCCAATTGAAAATCACATGATCATGGACAATGTTGAATGTCAAGATACGATCGTATCGAACGATGACTATGGATATTTTACATACCTTTAGAAGATCAATCAATAAAATAGTTAACAGAAAGTGGCCCATGTGGTTGACTCCCACTTGCATCTCAAAACCATCCTTAGTAAGTCGTCGAGGACCACGGAATATGCCAGCGTTGTTTATAAGAATATGCAGCTGATCTTGCTCCTTCTTGAAGCTATCAAAATGATAAACAGACTAAAGTTCACACGCGTTTCTCGATCTTGCCAAAAGAGTTCACTTACCTTTCGACAAATTTGCGTATGGAATCCAGGGAGGCCAAGTCCAGTTCCCGATAGAAAACATTTTCATTGTTCGTCTCATTTATGATTTCCTGTCGTGCCTTCTCTGCCCTCACTTTATCCCGACAAGCCATATAAACCGTTGCTCCTCGTCGTGCCAGCTCCAGAACAGTCTCCTTGCCGATGCCGGTATTCGAGCCGGTTACAATGACAACTCGACCTCTTTCGTCGGTTTTCTTCTTGAATTGACCACCTTGCATATATTCTCTGCAATAGAAATGAACAATATTAGATAGCTGGGAAGATATGCCTGATATGGTACGCCCCTTACCTAAGAAAGTAGAGCGCTAGGCCGATTAAAGCGGGCCCGGCTATCAGCGGGTGTAGTAGACCTTCACTAATCGAGGGCATTTTGCTAGCTACCGTGTTGACTGTTCCGAGTGCCGAATCGAACTACGCAGAGAACTACGTTTTCCTAGACTGATATAAAGCGAAAATGACGTTGATAAAATAGTTAAGGCTTTGGAAAGTGGTAGAATAAGCAACAAATACCACAATGATTTTTTATTTATTTGGTTATCAGTGTGCTGGCAGTGAATGCGAATATGGGTATGACTGTTCCGAGTTCGATAATCGCAGCAATTTCGTAATTCATGCAGAGAGTGCATCTACACTATCGTTGTAGCTTTAGTTGATATAATAAAAGGGATTAATTTGTAAAGACTGGATTGTTTATGGTATTTTAGGGTATCAGCTATTCCAAATCAATCGATCGCTTGTATTTTTCATTACAGGGTGTAATAAAATATTTTTTATATAATAACTTTGCCTCTATTAACAGTCACGTAACCTAATTTTTAAAATGACTTGCTTGTTTTAGGTAATTTTATGCTTCAACCAATTTTAATCATTTCCTATTTTATTTTATTTAAATATTTAGCATTAAAAATATTCTAACAGATTTTATATAAATAATTAGCTTTTCTAAACTGTCACTTTATCCCAAGACCTTTAATCATTATGATTATAGTAATTTATTTCAAATGACTTGCTAAGCTTAGATCATTTTGAGCTTCATCCATTTCCACAACAATTGACCCCCTCTATATATTATTACAGGGTATAATAAGTAATCGCGAAAATGTTAAATAAATAATTGCACTTTATTAACATAGATATACCTATACCTGCAATAGTATAGACATAGTATGACAGTATGAAATGTTTGATCGGTTGGAACATGAACTGTAACTTATAGTCGATCATATAAGACATGCATTATATGGATTGATGACGACTGAAAGCACGCAAGGAATTAATCCAACTTCTTAAGGTTAGTCAATTTCTCGCTCTTCTCCCACAGACGCTTGGCGGTATTGTCATCTTTCGCAACTTCTCCCACTTCCTTAGGCTTGCAATCGCTAAAGTAGAGACCACTGACGTTTTTCAAGTCGGGGTCCAGGGCAGCATACAAGCTTGTTTGTGCTCCACTCTTGGCAGTCTTGAACAAGAAATAATACAGTGGGGCAAATATTAAGCTGCAAGAAATGGAAACAAATTAATAGAAGTTCAGGGCAATCTCTGGGCAAAGAACCAACCGTCCGATTGGGGTGTGAACAAACGACATGTGTCGCATAAGTTCTGTCCTCACAACACCGGGATGTAGGGAATTAACGGTCACTCCAGTTCCCTCCAAGCGTTTGGCCAGCTCGCGAGTGAACAATACGTTGGCCAATTTGCTCTGATCGTACGCGTCGCTGGGGTCATACGACTTCTCGCTGTTCAGATCGTCGAAATTGATTTTGCCGTTGGAATGCACCAAGCTAGAGACGTTCACAATACGACTGGGTGCGGATTTCTGCCAAGACAAAGTTGAAATTATTTTCTGCCTGCATGTTATGAAATATATTCACTTCCTACCTTCAACAGATCCAACAGCAGGTTGGTAAGCAAAAAGTGACCCATATGATTCACTCCCAGCTGCATTTCAAAGCCATCCTTGGTCAGGCTGTATGGTGTGCGCATGACGCCGGCATTGTTGATAAGAATGTGTAGCTTATCCTGTTCCTTTTTGAAACTAATTAAAAAAAATTAACGGATTAATAACTGAAAAGATGTAGATCCCTAGGTAATGCTTACTCGGCAACAAACTTGCGAATTGACTCAAAGGAAGCCAGGTCAAGTTCGCGGAAGAACACGTTCTTGTTCTTGGTTTCCAATACAATCTCCACTCGTGCCTGCTCAGTGCGATCCTTATCGCGGCTGGCCAAATAGACAGTGGCGCCTCGTCGTGCCAACTCTAGGGCAGTCTCTTTGCCAATGCCCGTGTTGGCACCGGTGATAATCACAACCTTACCCGTTTCATCGGTCTGCTTGGTGAACTGACCGCCTTGCACGTACTTCCTAAGAGAAGGAATATGCCCCATTAAAAAAACTGTAAAGCGATAATCATCGCATAACCTTGACCTACCTAAGAAAGTGCGCGCCAATGCCAATTATAGCAAGCAAAATTGTGAATGGACAGCACAAGAAACTGAGGCATGAGCTCATTTTGAATTTTATTTGTTTTTATTTCCAGCCAGAGAACCTTCCCCAAACACTTGTTCTAATGTTCTGCGCTAATGGAACGCTTTCGCACGCCTTATATACACAACTCGCTTGCTGCTAGCATTGCCCAAAACGATAAAGTGCCGAATCATGATGATATAAACCGTCATCAATTTGAGCAAGCTAAGTAATACGCATGCCGAGTACACAGCTCTTATCTATTTATATTTCATAGTGTATAGTATTTTTGCATGTAGGAATTTGTGGACTAACATATTGATAAACCAGTTTTATACTGCACAAGTCAAAAAAGATAATACAAATATGAATGAAGACTGAAGATTTGCTCTTAGTCGGTCTTCTTGGCGCGTGTCCACTTCTCGCTTTGCTCCCAAAGGAATTTGGCAGTCTTGTCATCGAGGGCGGCGGGTGCCACTTTCTTGAGCTTGCAGTCACTGAAATATTGTCCGCTTACATCCTCCAATTGCGGATCCAGAGCGGCATACAATGTGGTCTGTGCGCCGCTTTTGGGAGTCTTCAGAAGTGGCCACAGAAGAGTTCTGAGAACCCAACTGCAAATAGTCAATACATTTAGAAATATCATGAGAAGCGACCATATTCCCTTTACTAACCGTCCCAAAAAGTTGTTCAGTATTTTGACATGTCGAGCGATTTCAGTGTCTACAACACCTGGGTGCAGTGCATTGACAGTCACATTGGTTCCCTCCAAGCGTTTGGCCAGCTCGCGAGTGAAGAGTACGTTAGCCAACTTGCTCTGACTGTAAGCACTGCCCTCATGGTAGGACTTCTCGCTGTTCAGATCGTCAACGTTGATGGTGCCGCGAGTGTGAGCCAAGCTGGACACGTTGACAATGCGACTGGGCGCGGTATTCTGTAGAAGAACCGTTGTTAGATTCTGTTTGTAAAACATAGATTACAAAATTGACATACCTTCAGCAGATCCAACAGCAACTCGGTGAGCAAAAAGTGACCAATGTGATTAACGCCCAGCTGTAGTTCGTAGCCATCCTTGGTCAAGGTACGAGGACAGCGCATTACGCCAGCATTGTTAATGAGTATGTGCAGCTTATCCTGTTCCTTCAGGAAACTAATTGGATATTTTTCATAAGCAAAATGTATATGAATCTTAAATTTAATTAGTACTCACCCTGCAGCGAACTTGCGAATGGAATCCTGGGAGGCTAGGTCGAGTTCGCGGAAGAAAACGTTCTTGTTTTTGGTGTCCTTAATGATTTCCAAACGCGCTTCCTCCGTGCGGTTCTTATCGCGGCATGCCATGTAAACGGTTGCGCCACGACGAGCCAGCTCACGTACAGTTTCTTTACCAATGCCGGTATTCGAACCGGTTACAATGACAACCGTACCCGTTTCATCTGTCTGCTTGGTGAATTGTCCTCCCTGCATGTACTCTCTGCAAATACGTTAGAGACGCATTAAATATGCATGTCATTGCTAATGCAAACATTACGTTATACTTAAGAAAATAGATTCCTACGCCGATTAGAGCCGGCCAAACCAAGCAAGGACAACATAGGCACTCAAGAAAACAACCCATTTTTCGTTAATGTGAATATTTTTGTTTTTATGCAAAACAATTTGTATTCTTTAACTGCAAGCAAACTGACTTCTGCCAGCTAAATATGTTTCAAGACTGAATAAGGTGCGGTTTTCGTGACTGATAAGTAAACAATGTGTGTAGGTATTAAACAAAAAATACTTTTACAGTGCATGCATGAATTGAATGCACAGCTTTAGTTTATTATTTCATTACAATTAAACATAATGCAAAAGAACAGACACGTAATACATTTATTAGTCATTCGATTTTATTGACAAATTTCATAAATACAAATTAACCAAAGTTATACAGCAAGGTTGAGTAGATATGTTTTTAAAAAATACGTTATTTTATTCATTTCATATTTGGTGAAACACTCGCGATAAGTGGCAACTGGCAAGTCACCATGACACTTTATACGCGTGAGAAAGAACGAGAACTTGTGGAGCGTACCGCGATTTTTTTGTTATCGATATTTATGCAAAAGTAACGAGCCAAAACTTTAAATAAAAAGTTATCTTTTTACCATTTACTAACTACAAACTTATTACCGCGATTTTTGTGATATCGATATTTATTGATATTTATGTACAAGTAACGAGCTAAAACATTAAATTTACGTTAACATTTCAGCATTTTTACAAACTCTAAAATGCGGCCTCTCGCCGATCGCAATATTAACAACATGCAGCACTACTTTTTTGCTTTAAAGTCGGCTCCTTGTCTTTATTCTCCTCCAGATCGATTGTTTCTGAACGTGTCCACTTCTCACTTACAGCCCAGAGCCATCTTGCAATATGATCGTCGGTCGCAGCTGGAGCGACATCCTTAAACGCACAGTCACTGAAGTACTGTCCAGTCACATTTGCCAACTCCGGATCAAGTGCTACGTACAAACTTGTCTGTGCGCCGTTCTTGGGCGTCTTTACGAATGGCCAAAACAAAGGTTTGACAAAAATCCTACAATAAAATAACAGTTACTGGTATTTTACTATGACGAATACCCGTTGATACCAACCCCGCAACAAAGCTCGTAAAAAATCCCATATGCCTAAAGAGTTCCGTGTCCACAATTCCGGGATGCACAGCATTAACAGTTACACCAGTACCTTCCAAGCGTTTGGCAAGTTCCCTGGTAAACAATAAGTTTGCCAGCTTGCTCTGGCTGTAAGCCTTGCCCTCATCGTAAGAGTTTTCACTATTTAAATCTCCTGTGTTGATTTCTCCACGCGTATGGGCCAAACTGGAAAGGACGACTATCCTACTGGGCGCCGATTTCTAGAGAAAAATTGTCATAAACATGTGGCCAACAGCGGGACTCGGTCTACCTTTAGTGTGTTTAATAGTAACTTGGTGAGCAGGAAGTGACCCAGATGGTTGACTCCGAGTTGCATTTCGAAACCGTCCTTGGTTACAGATCGTGGGCAACGCATAACACCTGCGTTGTTGACTAGTAAATGCAGCTGTTTCTGTTCCCGATTAAAGCTACAAGAATTTGATAGCCATTTACATAGGTGAAGACGGAATTGAACATGACTTACGCGGCCGCAAAGTTTCGAATAGAATCCAGAGAAGATAAATCACATTGGCGACAATATACGTATTTGTTTTTTGTCTCAAGAACAATTTCTTCACGGGTCTCTTCACACTTTTTCATATCACGACAAGCCATGTAAACAGTTGCCCCTCGACGCGCCAGTTCGCGCACAGTCTCCTTGCCGATACCGGTATTCGACCCGGTTACCACGGCTACTTTACCTGTTTCATCTGTTTCCTTTGTGAACTTGCCGCCTTGCATAAGGTCTCTTTAACCCGAAATACATATTGTTTGTTTGTGGTTGGCTTTGTTAACAATTTTTGAAAGAAAATTTGTCGAACTCACTTGGTAAAGCAGGCGCCGCCCACTGCTGTTCCAGTTACACTTAACCAAAATATTGGACGACTATTTAAAAACGCGAATATCGTCATTTTATGTTTTGGTAAACATAAGCTTGCACGGCAATGCACTCGCAAAATTATGTTAAGGCATAGGCCGCACTACTCGCGATTGTTCGACGCCGAAATACCCTGTATCTAATTGACGAATATCCCAACGTCATTGCATCCAAAGTTTTAAATTGCACGTATATTAAATATTTTTATTTACAGGTAATTTGAAATATTTTCACGACTAAATATTACTTTAAATTTTAATAAAATGTCTTTTTAATTACTTTTAATTTTTACAAACAAGGGCATGTACTCGTTAAGCACTATACAATAGGTGCAACCAGGGTTGCTATATTATATTTATAAAAATTATATTAAAACTTACTTTAGAAAATAAACCATATACACGATAGTCAGCGGCCAAGTTAAAGTAACACAATTAAGGTAGTCCATCACATTGCACATTTTTGTAGAATTATTTAATTTATTTTATTAACAGAAAAAGTTAAGCTGTGATTCTTTGTGCGAGCGCGACACAGGGCGTTACTGGTTAAGAATTTGTTAGCCTCAGACGTGGGGTTTGTTGTGTTTGTTTTACTCTAAAATTTCACGTAAATAAGTGCACTAATTGATTGCCTCGCTAATGACAAGCATATCGCCTGTCGTCTAAGTGCCAAGTGACAGTAAGGGCAGCGCCAACGGAGACGCATCCAACCATATAACAAGGCATACAAAAATAAATAATGCGTCGCAATGTGTAAGTCAGCGCCAACTCGACTGTTGCTTCATACAGAACGTTGACATGATGCAAGTTTTCATATTACAGGCGCCAACAACATTATAACTGGGACGACGGACAGCAGGAAGGCATGGAGGACATATTTGCCAGACCCGCCTATGACACTGACGGCGGCAACGAGTTTGTCGATCTGGCGCAGTTGTCAAACAGATCCAGCAACGGCCACGCAAAGCTGTCTCGCTTCGAGAACACACTGGAGGTGAAAGTACAGGAAGGCGATACGTTGCAGGCCTTGGCGCTGAAGTTTCATTGCACTGTGGCGGATATCAAGCGGCTGAATAAGATTGATCGAGAGAACGAGATTCATGCACATCGGATTATTCGTATTCCTGTCACAGTACACAATGTTTTATTGGGACACAACGACACGGATGCACTGCCTGCAGTTCACCGAAGTGGCAATAATAGTCCTAGACACAATCTCGAAAAGGAATCTTCGACCATCGAGCGTAATCCTCTGGAGGATGCCCAGTTGATGCTAAATGAGCGTCTATTAGTGGCTGCAGTGAACGCTTCTGGTGCTGTAACTAGCGATGCTCAGACATTAATAAACGCCAGCACCAGTTACAAGGCAACTCAAAGGCTTTCCGATGACGCAGGTGAGTTTAAAATATTGTATTTCAATATTTGGGCTTCTACAAGGTAGCATAGATTTCATGTTCAAAATATCGACGCAACATTTAACAGCTGGTCGAGCAGGTAAAGCCAACCAGGCAAAATCTTTGTACTCCTGAGTTACCCTGTTGTAGTGAGGAGCAATTCTGTAAAGTATCTGTTAAGTTAAAAGTTAAGTTGGCTGCAGCCAGCATTTTGTTTAGTCATTGGTAATACGGCCACACTCGCCACTAAAATCTGCTGGAAAATACAAGCGTTGGCGAAAAACATATAAATTAAATTATTATTTTGCTGTTAAACAAGTAAATCAAAATGCCGGACTATCTGGGAGATGATCAGCGCAAAGTTAAGCATGACGAGAAGGAGGATAAGGAGATAAAGTCGCTCGATGAAGGCGACATAGAACTGCTGAAGACGTACGGCCAGAGCCAGTACCACAAGGCTATTAAAAACATTGAGGAGGACATACAAAAGGCTGTAAAACAAGTCAATGAGTTGACGGGCATTAAGGAGAGCGACACAGGTCTGGCACCGCCTGCTCTTTGGGATTTGGCTGCCGATAAGCAAATATTGCAGAACGAGCAGCCTCTACAAGTGGCCCGTTGCACAAAGATTATTAACGCCGACTCCGATGATCCCAAGTACATAATCAATGTTAAGCAGTTTGCAAAGTTCGTTGTGGACCTGGCAGACTCTGTGGCACCTACGGATATTGAGGAGGGTATGCGTGTGGGCGTTGATCGCAACAAGTACCAAATCCACATCCCGCTGCCACCCAAAATTGATCCCACAGTCACAATGATGCAGGTAGAAGATAAACCTGATGTTACCTACAGCGATGTCGGTGGCTGCAAGGAGCAAATTGAGAAGCTACGTGAGGTAGTGGAAACCCCTCTGCTGCATCCCGAGAAGTTTGTCAATCTAGGTATTGAGCCACCAAAGGGCGTGCTGCTTTTCGGCCCACCCGGAACTGGCAAGACCTTGTGCGCTCGTGCTGTGGCTAATCGTACGGATGCCTGCTTCATACGTGTCATCGGCTCGGAGCTGGTGCAAAAATATGTCGGTGAGGGCGCACGTATGGTGCGTGAACTGTTCGAAATGGCCCGCTCCAAGAAGGCTTGTCTTATCTTTTTCGATGAAATCGATGCTATCGGAGGTGCACGTTTCGATGACGGAGCTGGCGGAGACAATGAAGTGCAGCGTACTATGTTGGAGCTGATCAATCAGCTAGATGGTTTCGATCCTCGAGGCAACATCAAGGTGTTGATGGCTACCAACAGACCTGACACCCTGGATCCTGCTCTTATGCGTCCCGGCCGTCTGGATCGTAAAGTTGAATTCGGTCTGCCCGATCAGGATGGACGCTCTCATATCTTCAAAATCCATGCTCGCTCAATGTCTGTGGAGCGTGATATTCGTTTCGATCTGCTGGCTCGTCTATGTCCCAACTCGACAGGTGCTGAGATCCGCTCAGTGTGCACCGAGGCGGGCATGTTCGCCATTCGTGCACGTCGTAAGGTAGCCACCGAAAAGGATTTCCTCGAGGCTGTCAACAAGGTCATCAAGAGCTATGCCAAGTTTAGCGCAACACCACGTTATATGACCTACAATTAAGTTATGATTTCCATGCCGCGATCCATGCTAAACTGTAACAGCTGCAGCTGAGCATTAAGTGAAAATAAATATACGAAATAAATACATTTACACATATATTTTGGGGTCTTTGTTAGCTATTTCGTCTTTGTTCACTTTGTAATTCTGCATTTCATTTTGTATATATGCGCAGCCAAAATGGACCATACTGTGGACGATAATACGGCCTTGCTGGATGATATGCTACTGGATCGGCATACGCCCGTCTTGCGTCCCATACCGGGACCCTCGCTGCGAGCAATCGACTGGTCTGGCTCCGATTGCGACATGTCTTGGATATGTCTGCTAATCTTCATACTCGCACTCTGCTTTGTCATACCGCTTGTCTATGTGGTCTACCTGGCCGAGCATCCACATCACAATCACAGCTCATAGTGAAGAGAGATGCTGCTGCTGCTGCCCAACGAAGTGATCATCATTCCAAGTGTGCTCATTGAAATGATATACTACTACATACGAATTGGATATTGGCGTCTTTTCAAAACTCTCTTTTACATTGCTCCAGGGTATCGTATTGTAAATGCAGCTGCCTGGGAGCCATAGAATTTATTTTTTATAGAATTATACACGATACCACATAGAAATAAAGTACCGATTGTGACTTGTATGGTATACCAGATATAAGTGTGTTCTATCTGTAATATTCGTATTGTATTCGTATCTTCCAAATTTTATGAATTTACTTAACCAAATCTGAGCTGATAGTAAGAGTGGATCTGTAGTAGAAGTAAATAGGCTCAAAAATTAATTTTTTACTGTAAGTTTTACTCATAAAACACTATGTAATATTAGTAAAATAATATATATACCGATATATACACGTATGTGTATGTATATCGAGGTACAGGTCCAATATTTAAATTCAAGCGATTAACAGCTAATAGATATTTAATAAATACTATCCATGGATAATCCAAATTATAATAACAATAATAACTACTAAGCTAAACTGGGTGACAATCCTTCCCGAACGAATGTGAACTGTGTCTGGCCATGGCACATGATGATTATTTGGTGAACGATTTTGGTATCCGGATGTGTGATGTGTGCACCATTAATGTGACTATTCCTGAGGCAGGGAATAGCAGCCAATGGTAGCACACATCTGTAGCTAAAGCTCAGGCCGCATATTCACTTGAACTTTAAATTCTCAAAGAAAGCAATATTACTCCTGAGGAATCCTCGACGCACGGGCACAGGACTCGCCGGCGAGGCAATGGGTATGGCATGTGATTGACTCTCCGACTGTATGGATGGATCTCTGTGGATGAATAACAGTTAGAAAAGTTTCATAGAGCAGGCGGACCATGCTTACGTTTCCAGCGATGATAGATCGGAGGCGATTGTGGATTCATCTGCCACCTCAGCCATGGAGACGGCATGTTGCAGCATTTGCCTACGCGACGCTGGTGTGCTTGGCTTTTCGGGTGTATCTGGCGGTGCCACCAGCTTGAGGTGCTGCATCGTCAGGCATCAGTATGTGTAGGGTTAAACGACTTCTATAGATTTTGCTTACCTTTGCCCGCCAGCGACGCTCCGGTTGCGAGCGCTTGCTGTGCGTTAGCAGAAACGCTTGGGCCAATGCCTTCACTGAGGGCATGGAGTGCGCCACCTCATCCTCAATGGGCGGCTTCTCCACGGGACTTGGACTTGTCTCGATCTGTTGACAAGCGAATTGAGTTGCTGTTATTGTTCTCACTCTTCAGCTCTTTCCACTTACCACTTCATCCTCGTCAATGGACAGCACCTGACTGGGTTCGATCAGGCGACGCTTGGGTTGTAGAAATCTAAACGCCGGGGGCGTGGAGCCACGCGATGTGGACATGGTGGGGGAGGCGCAGACAGCGGGCACCGTGTCGGCGGGACCGAATTGCAGCACCACGGGGCGTTCGCGCTTGCGTGACGCATCTATGGAGGAGGAGGAGTCTGCACTGGGCGTACCCAGTGCTGATTCCATAGATGAAGTGGTGGTGCTGGAGCTGGCGCTCGGCTCAATCTCTGTTGTTGTTTTGAGCACCGTGGTCTCCTGCTTATTGAAATCGTACACCCGCACCGTATCTGAATCATCGCTGGTTGTTTGCTGCGATTGCAGCGAAGGATTCGATTGTGTTTCCAGGCTGGTGGCGTTGCCTTCGCTGTCCAGCACCTGCACGGGCAACGCTTTGTAAAGAGTTTCCGGCGCGTTCGGAGCCTTTTGATAAAACACAGGTTTTTTTTTTGTTTTTGGTTTTGTTTGTGTGTGTCGTTGTTGTTGTAGTTGTTGTTGTTGTAGTTGTAGTTTGTTTAGGTACATTTTATGTTGGTTAGTTTAGTTTACAGTTATATGAAAAGAAGAATTGTAAGCGTGTAAAACAAAGATATACATAAGTTAAGCAAGCGAATGTGTGGAGTCCTTTCAAAGAGTGCTTGGTGAAAGTTCCTTGGTGATGCATGATACATGATGTATGTGGTATTTGTATGTGTGTGAGTCTGTGTGTGTGTGTGGTGTTATAATCAATCAGCAACATGCAGCAATTCCGCTTAGTTACAGCTACATAGTATAAAAGAATCGAGTTAGCTTCGTACGGTGAGTTTAGCACAAAGTGAAACAAATGCTGTTAGTAAATTCCATAGAAATTCCATAATATCATAAACATGGCATAAATTACCTGCATTACCTGCGTACTCACCCAGTTATGCCTAAGAAATTTCTAAAGATTTTCTAAAGATTATGTTTTGCGTGATTTACTAAAAACATTTGTTTCATTTCTTTTCGTTTTTGTGGTTTGTTTAACTTTTGGCTTTATTTTGTTGTTGTTGTTGTAGTTGTAGTATAAAAGAAGTTAGCAATAATTAAGTATGGTTTGTTTTGTTTTGTTTAACTAGGTGCATACAGAAGATTATTGAATTGATAAAAATTAACAGCGAAAATCATAATTAAAACATACAAAAATGCTGCATACTCTTAGGCGCATTAACGATTATAGCATTAAGAATTGATATTATCATATGTATTATATAGTGTATAAGATATACAATCGGGCAGAGCGAACACTAGCTCAACACTGCCTGCCTGCCTGAAGCCCATGCCACACCGTGTGCTGGAGATTCGGAATTCGGAATTCGGAATAAACCGTGAAAATTGCCTTGTGTTTACTGACTAGCGGGTTATATTCTATATAAGTTGACTAATTTAGCTATGCATATTTTGGCAGAAGGACTACGACTAATTAGGGGGGAGGGAAATTGTTTCCTGCTAGAAGAGCAAACTGTTGTTGCTGTACTTGACTTCGGCATCGGCTCCGCTAAACCCATTCAGGCAGCTATCAACACCTGAGTCCTGATCATCCATGCTTGGCTTGGACGATGGCAGCTCACGCTCGAAGAGAGGATTCATAACGAAATCCTTGGAGGTGGCCGAGACAGCACGAAAGCTATTGCGCTTGAGGTCCTTGTGCAGCAGTTGCTTCTCGAACTGAGTGAGTACCGCTGCAGAAGGACCTTGACTCTGTCCGTGCGTATAGCCACGTCGTTTGGATGCGGACGAACCAAAGGACAAACCGCTGGCATTGCTATGCAAGCTCAGCGTGGACTGTGTATGACGTTTCGGCAACGTGGCACCAAAGTAGCTGGGCGCATGACCCGAACTGCTGCGCCACGAACGATGCGAACGCACATCGAAATCTTCTAAGTCATGATCTACACCCAAACCGGAGTCGCGATAATGCGAGGCCGATGTGGCAGGACGCTCGAAGCCTGACATTGAGGCAGGGGCGTGGGCTGCGGCTGCGGCATAGGCGGTTAATGTGGGAGAATTACGTTTGTTAATGAATTTAAGCGAGCTGCTGCGTCGCACTGGCGTCGACAGCGTCCAATGTGAGTGCTCAGCATGTTGGCTACGAGCGCTACTTGAAATGCGGCCATGCGTTGGATTTACCTCATTGATGACAATATCCTCTTCCACAGGCTCTGGACTGGCTGCGATGCTGCCCACGCTGACGCTGCCTCGGCCTCCGTGGGCAGTGCCATCCGCATTGGGCGCATTGTTGATGTAGTAGTCGCGGCTGTAGCTGCGGGGGCAAAAGTAAACTCTAGATAACCAAGACAGGATAACCTACGGTTCGCTTACCGCTTGTAGTCCTCCACACGACTGGCCTCCTCAGTGGCCGCACTGGACATGGCACTGACCAGAGCCTTCTGCTCGGCACTGGGACTGATGTTGGGCACATCCATGAAGCGTTCCTGAGTGCCGCTAATGCGCTGCTTGAGCGCCTCCGGAGCATACGGATTGTTGGGCATATCGACGGCATTATACCATTTCTTTACCTCACGTTCCGCTATGGAGCCTGCAAAGGTATCACAAATAAGGGTTTACACTCTAGCTTAGCTAATAACTACGACAGACACAAGCAGAAGCTGGTAGCCAGGCTAAGCACAGAACAGAAGAACAGAAGAGAATGAAGCGTGTTTTACGAGAGGAGACAACAAACACCGAGTGATGACTGTGGTGGTGGCCAGTAGAGCATGTTACCTGGGGCATAGCGCCGCAACAGTACAACATCATAATCATCAATATCATTATCGTTAGCAATTTCAATATCATTATCATTAGCATCTTTGGCTTTGCTTGAATCGAGGCCATTCAGCGTGTTCTTGGACCATCTTAGTGAACCATTTGTTAGTTTGCCATTTGGGCGTGTTCGTGTTGTGTGGTTAGTATTGTTTTTGGAATTATTAGTGTTAGTATTATTATCGTTAGTTTCGTTAGCTGTTGCCTCATCCAATAGGAAATCTGTTATGTAACTATCATCGGGATCGTTTACTGAGTCCGCGTCGCCGCTAAAGTTCTCTTGCGAGGTAGACGGCGCGCTCTCAACGCTCTCTTTGGATTTTGAGCTTAATTGATCTGAGAAAAGAATTTGATTAATAAAGTTGTAACCAATGTCAGACAAACTACCAACTATAAGAAACTCATCATCGATATCATCAGCGATATCGAGTGAAGTTTGACTGGCAATATCTGACGAATTGGCGCCTAATTCTATATTCAAGTCTTCATCTTGCGTTGGGCTTTCTTCTCTAGCATCAGGTAAGGTTTGATCAATCTTAAAATCTAATTGAAAATCCTGAGACTCTGAAATCTCAGCACTATTATTTATACAGTCTACAGGAATGGGCTCATACGAGCTCAACTCATCAAAGAGACTGGGATGAGTTTCGTATTCTACTTCATCGATGGTCTCATCAAAAGAGTCAAAGGAACTCAAGTATTTGTGCATTATCAGGGAGCGTCGGCGTCGCTTCTCAATCGTAGCTAACAGTCGTTTGTCTTTGATGTAAAACTTGCAAATGGTCCCTAAGAGATTCACACTTTTTGCAGCAGACTCTCCATCGCTCGGTGTTGTGTCTGGGATATTCGGCTGTCTTCGCAGGCACTTGTGAGACGTTTTACCTAGAGCGCAACTATCGCTCTGAGTCATTTCAGGTGCAACTTGCGGAATATCACAACAAGTCTCGGCGTTTTTATTTGCAGTCTCGGCCAGCGTTGTAAGTGGCTCAATTTTTTTCTGTGGCTCTAAAATAATTTCTTCAGGCGATTTATTATTTTCCTCCAGTAAGCTTTTTGATGCAATAGGTTCACTTTCAGTAGCAGCTTGTGGATCTGGGTTTACAATAGCAGCCTCTGCCGGTACTAGTTCTTGTGGTTCCTCGACGGTTACTGGTGGCTCTGCGGTAGCTTCCACACTTGGCGTTTCCTTCACTGCAGGTGCTGGTTGTTCCTGCGCACTAGCAGCCTCCTCAACTGCGGGCGCTGGTGGTTGTGCCTCAACAGCAACTTGTGGCACTGCGACAGCTTCTTCACTAGCAGCCTCCTCTACTGCAGGTGTTGGTGCTGGTGTTTCTTCGACTGCAACTGGTGGCTCTACAACCGCTTCTACACTAGCAGCCTCCTCTACTGCGGGCGCTGGTGGTGGTGGTGGTTCCTGCACTGCAACCGGTGACTCTTCGACAATTTCCACAGCAGCAGCCTCCTTTACTGCTGGTGGTGGTTGTTCCTCTAAAGTAATTGGTGGTTGTGAGACAGCTTCTTCAGTAGATGCCTCCTCCATAGCTGGTGCTGCTGCTGGTGGCTCCTCCAGAGCAATTTGTGGCTCTGCGACAGTTTCCACACTAGCAGCCTCCTCTATTGCGAGCGCAGGTGGTGGTTGTTCCTCCACAGCAACTTGTGGCTCTGCGACAGCTTCTACACTAGCAGCCTCCCCTACTGCTGGTGGTGGTTGTTCCTCTGCAGCAACTTGTGGCTCTGCGACAGCTTCTACGATAGCAGCCTCCTCTACTGCTGGTGTTGGTGCTGGTGTTTCTTCGACTGCAACTGGTGGCTCTACAACCGCTTCTACACTAGCAGCCTCCTCTACTGCGGGCGCTGGTGGTGGTGGTGGTTCCTGCACAGCAACCGGTAACTCTTCGACAATTTCCACAGCAGCAGCCTCCTCTACTGCTGGTGGTGGTTGTTCCTCTACAGTAATTGGTGGCTGTGAGACAGCTTCTTCAGTAGATGCCTTCTCCACAGCTGGTGCTGCTGCTGGTGGCTCCTCCAGAGCAATTTGTGGCTCTGCGACAGCTTCTACACTAGCAGCCTCCCCTACTGCTGATGGTGGTTGTTCCTCTACAGCAACTTGTGGCCCTGCGACAGCTTCTACACTAGCAGCCTCCTCTACTGCTGGTGTTGGTGCTGGTGTTTCTTCAACTGCAACTGGTGGCTCTACAACCGCTTCCACACTAGCAGCCTCCTCTACTGCTGGCGCAGGTGGTGGTGGTTCCTGCACAGCAACCGGTGGCTCTTCAACAATTTTCACAGCAGCAGCCTCCTTTACTGCTGGTGGTTGTTCCTCTACAGCAACTGGTGTTTGTGTTGGTGGCTCCTCCACATCAACTTGTGGCTCTGCGACAGTTTCCACACTAGTAGCCTCCTCTACTGCGAGCGCAGGTGGTGGTTGTTCCTCCACAGCAACTTGTGGCTCTGCGACAGCTTCTACACTAGCAGCCTCCCCTACTGCTGGTGGTGGTTGTTCGACTGCAGCAACTTGTGGCTCTGCGACAGCTTCTACGATAGCAGCCTCCTCTACTGCTGGTGTTGGTGCTGGTGTTTCTTCGACTGCAACTGGTGGCTCTACAACCGCTTCCTCTACTACGGGCGCTGGTGGTGGTGGTTCCTGCACAGCAACCGGTGGCTCTTCGACAATTTCCACAGCAGCAGCCTCCTCTACTGCTGGTGGTGGTTGTTCCTCTACAGCAACTGGTGGCTCTGAGACAGCTTCTTCAGTAGAAGCCTCCTCCACAGCTGGTGCTGCTGCTGGTGGCTCCTCCACAGCAATTTGTGGCTCTGCGACAGTTTTCACACTAGCAGCCTCCTCTACTGCTAGCGCTGGTTGTTCCTCTACAGCAACTGGTGGCTCTGAGACAGCTTCTTCAGTAGAAGCCTCAACTGGTGGCTCTACAACCGCTTCCACACTAGCAGCCTCCTCTTCTGCTGGCGCAGGTGGTGGTGGTTCCTGCACAGCAACCGGTGGCTCTTCGACAATTTCCACAGCAGCAGCCTCCTTTACTGCTGGTGGTGGTTGTTCCTCTACAGCAACTGGTGGCTCTGAGACAGCTTCTTCAGTAGAAGCCTTATCTATAGCTGTTGCTGCTGCTGGTGGCCCCTCCACATCAACTTGTGGCTCTGCGACAGTTTCCACACTAGCGGCCTCCTCAAATGGTGGTTCTGAGACAGCTTTTACACTTGGAGCCTCCTCCACAGTTGGTGTTTGTGCTGGTGGCTCCTCCACAGCAACTTGTGGCTCTGCGACAGTTTCCACACTAGCAGCCTCCTCTACTGCGGGCGCAGGTGGTGGTGGTGGTTCCTGCACAGCAACCGGTGACTCTTCGACAACTTCCACAGCAGCAGCCTCCTCTACTGCTGGTGGTGGTTGTTCCTCTACAGTAATTGGTGGCTGTGAGACAGCTTCTTCAGTAGATGCCTCCTCCACAGCTGGTGGCTCCTCCAGAGAAATTTGTGGCTCTGCGACAGTTTCCACACTAGCAGCCTCCTCTACTGCGGGCGCAGGTGGTGGTGGTGGTTCCTGCACAGAAACCGGTGACTCTTCGACAACTTGCCCTGCAGCAGCCTCCTCTACTGCTGGCGGTGATTGTTCCTCTACAGCAACTGGTGGCTGTGAGACAGCTTCTTCAGTAGAAGCCTCAACTTGTGGCTCTGCGACAGTTTCCACACTAGCAGCCTCCTCTACTGGTGATTGTTGTTCGTACACAGCAACTGGTGGTTCTGCGACAACTTTCACACTAGCAGCCTCCTCTACTTCTGGTGGTGGTTGTTCCTCTACAGTAATTGGTGCCTGTGAGACAGCTTCTTCAGTAGATGCCTCCTCCACAGCTGGTGGCTCCTCCAGAGAAATTTGTGGCTCTGCGACAGTTTCCACACTAGCAGCCTCCTCTACTGCGGGCGCAGGTGGTGGTGGTGGTTCCTGCACAGAAACCGGTGACTCTTCGACAACTTGCCCTGCAGCAGCCTCCTCTACTGCTGGTGGTGGTTGTTCCTCTACAGCAACTGGTGGCTCTGAGACAGCTTCTTCAGTAGAAGCCTCAACTTGTGACTCTGCGACAGTTTCTACAGATGCTTCTTCTAATGCCGCCACTGGTAGTGGGGGATCCTCCTCAGCAACTGGTGGCTCTGCAACAGCTTCCACAGCAGCAGCCTCCTCTACTGGTGATTGTTGTTCGTCCACAGCAACTGGTGGTTCTGCGACAACTTTCCACATTAGCAGCCTCCTCTACTGCTGGTGCTGGTTGTTCCTGCTGATCTAAGGCAGCTTCCACACTAGCAGCCTCCTCTAGTGCTGGTGGTGGTTGTTCGTCCACAGCAATTTGTGGCTCTGCGACAGCTTCTACACTAATAGCCTCCTCTACTGCTGGTGTTGGTGCTGATGGTTCCTCGACAGCAACTGGTGCTTCTGAGACACATTCTAAACATGGAGCCTGCTCCACAGCTGGTGGTGGTGGTGGTTGTTCCTCTACAGCAACTAGTGGCTCTGAGACAGCAATTAGCGGCTCTGTGATAGCTTCCAAGCTAGGAGCCTCTTCTACTACTGGTGCTGGTTGTTCCTTCACTGCAACTTGTGGCTCTGAAACAGTTTCCACACTAGTAGCCTGCTCTACTGCTGGTGGTGGTTGTTCCTCCAAAGCAACTGGTGATTCTGAGACAGCTTTTCCACAGCAGCAGCCTCCTCTACTGCGGGCGCTGGTGGTGGTGGTTCCTGCACAGCAACCGGTGACTTTTCGACAACTTCCACAGCAGCAGCCTCCCCTACTGCTGGTGGTGGTTGTTCCTCTACAGCAACTTGTGGCTCTGCGACAGTTTCTACACTAGCAGCCTCCTCTACTGCGGGCGCTGGTGGGGGTGGTTCCTGCACAGCAACCGGTGGCTCTTCGACAATTTTCACAGCAGCAGCCTCCTCTACTGCGGGCGCAGGTGGTGGCGGTTCCTGCACAGCAACCGGTGGCTCTTCGACAATTTCCACAGCAGCAGCCTCCTCTACTGCTGGCGCTGGTGGTGGTGGTTCCTGCACAGCAACCAGTGGTTTATCGACAACTTCCACAGGAGCAGCCTCCTCTATTGCGGGAGCTGGTGGTGGTTGTTCTTCTACAGCAACTTGATGGCTCTGCGACAGTTTCCACACTAGCAGCCTCCTCTACTGCGGGAGCTGGTGGTGGTTGTTCCTCTACAGTAATTGGTGGCTGTGAGACAGCTTCTTCAGTAGATGCCTCCTCCACAGCTGGTGCTGCTGCTAGTGGCTCCTCCACAGCAACTTGTGGTTTTGCGACAGTTTTCACACTAGCAGCCTCCTCTTCTGCGGGCGCAGGTTGTGGCGATTCCTGCACAGCAACCGGTGGCTCTTCGACAATTTCCACAGCAGCAGCCTCCTCTACTGCTGGCGCTGGTGGTGGTGGTTGCTTCACAGCATCTGGTGGCTCTGCAACAGCTTCCTCAGAAGCAGTCTCCTCTCCTGCTGGTGATGGTTGTTTGTCCACAGCAACTGATAGTTCTGAATCAGCTTCTATACTTCGAGCTTCCTTCAGTGCAGGCGTTGGTGGTGGTAGTTCCTCGCCAGCAGATGGTCGCTCTGAGGTAGCTTCCACACTTGGAGCGTCCTCCACTGCTGGTGGTGGTTTCTCTACAGCAACTGATGGTTTCGAAACAGCTCCCATAGAAGCAGCCTCATCCACTGCTGGTGGTGGTTGTTTCTCCAAAGCAACTGGTAGTTCTGAGCCATCTGCTTCAGTAGAAGCCTCCTCCACAGATGTTGGTGGCTCCTCGACAGCAACTGGTGGTTCTGAGACAGCTTCTACACTTGGAGCTTCCTCCACAGCTGGTTTTGGTGGTGGTGGTTCCTTATCAGCAATTGGGGGCTCTGGGGAAGCTTCCACACTGCGAGCGTCCTCCACTGCAGGTGTCGGTGCTGCTGGTTCCTCGACAACAAATGGTGGTTTTAACACAGCTTTTACATTTGGAGCCTCCTTAACTGTAGGTGTTGTTGCTGGTGGTCCCTCGACAGCAACTGGTGCATTTGAGGCAGCTTCTACACTTGAAGCCTCCTCTACTGCTGGTGCTGGTGGTGGTTCCTGAACAGCAACTAGGGGCTCGGAGGCAGCTATTGGTGCTTGTAGTTCCTCGACAACAGCTTCTGGTTCTGCGGGAGTTTCCACACTAGCAGTCTCCTCAACTGCAGGTGTTCTTGCTGGTGGTTCCCCGACAGCAACTGGTGTTTTTGTGGCAACTTCTATAATTGGAGCCTCCTTCGCAGCTGGTGTTGGTGCTGGTTGTTGCTCAACAACAGCTTGTGGTGTTTGATCTCCCACACAAGCAGCCTCCTCTACCGCTGGTAGTGGTTGTTCCTTAACAGCAACTGGTGGCTCCGAGACAGCTGCTTCAGCTGCCTCCTTCACAGCTCGTGTTGGTGCTGGTGGCTCCTCCACTGAAACTTGTGGTTTTAAGAAAGCTTCCACAACAGCAGCCCCCACTACTGCTGGGCATGGTTGTTCCTCCAAAGCAACTGGTGGTTCTGAGACAGCTTTTGTACTTGGAGCCTCTTGCACAGTTGGTGCTGCTGATGGTGGCTCCTCCACATCAACTTGTGGCTCTGCGACAGTTTCCACACTAGCAGCCTCCTCTACTGCGGGCGCTGGTGGTGGTGGTACCTGTACAGCAACCGGTGACATTTCGACAACTTCCACAGCAGCAGCCTCCTCTACTGCTGGTGGTGCTTCTTTAGTAGAAGCCTCCTCCACAGCTGGTGTTGGTGCTGGTGGTTTCTCAACAGAAACTGGTGGTTCTAAGGCTGCTGTTGATGGTGGTGGTTCCTCGACAGCAATATGTGGCTCTGCGACAGTTTCCACAATAGGAGCCTCCTCTACTGCTGATGGTGGAGGTGGTGGTTCCTCGACATCAGCTTGTGGCTCCTCAACTGCAGGTGTTGTTGCTAGTGGTTCCTCGACAGCAACTAGTGGTTCTGAGGCAGCTTTTCCACTTGGAGCCTTTTCCACAGCTGGTGTTGGTGCTGTTGGGTTCTCTACGGCAGCTTGTGGCTCTGAGACAGCGTCCACACTAGCAGCCTTCTCTACCGCTGGTGGTGGTATTTCCAGCACTGCAACTGATGGCTCTAAGGCAGCTTCCTCCACTGCTGGTGCTAGTGGTTTCTCCACAGCAACTGGGGGTTCTGCGACAACTTTCACGGTAGTAGCCACCTCTACTGCTGTTGGTGGTTGTTCCTCTACAGCAACAGGTGGCTCTGAGACAGCTTCTTTAGTAGAAGCCTCATCCACAGCTGGTGTTGGTGCTGGTGGTTCCTCAACAGCAACTGGTGAATCTAAGGTTGCTGTTGGTTCTGGTGGTTCCTCGACAGCAACTTGTGGCTCTGCGACAGTTTCCACAATAGGAGCCTCCTCTACTGCTGATGCTGGAGGTGGTGGTTCCTCGGCAACAGCTTGGGGATCCTCAACTGGAGGTGTTGTTACTGGTGGTTCCTCGACAGAAACTAGTGGTTGGGAGACAGATTTTCCACTTGGATCCTCCTCCACAGCTGGTGTTGGTGCTGTTGGGTTCTCCACAGCTGCTTGTGGCTCTGAGACAGCGTCCACACTAGCAGCCTTTTCTACCGCTGGTGGTGGTGGTTTCTCCACACTAACTGGTGGTGGTTCCTCAAGAGCAACTTGTGGATCGATGTAAACTGGATCTGGCATAGTCTCAATAACTGATTGGGATTGAGGTATATTGTCTTGTTGTGCATCTAGAAAATCTTCATCTAATTCGGTTTGATCGAATGGTTGAGCATCTGAATATTCCTCTTCGATGATGTCCAGCGAGTGGTGGGCCAACTCCATTGTGCGAGCATTTATTTCGGCTAGAGCTATATCACTCAGTTCTTTCAGTGTGTGTATTTCCGTGGCCGTCATTATGGGAGGCTGCTCAGACGCTGGTACTGCTAGCATCGGTCCCAGAGCCATGGCTGCCAAAATTTCAATAACCGAAGGCGTATTTTCGAGCTCCTGTTCAAGGGAATTGTCATCGAGATACTCGACGGAACCGAAGCCTGTACAACCCTCACTGAGATCGTCTGTTTCACTCGATGCTGCTGTAACACAAACCGCTGCTTCAAAACAATGCACAAATACTCTGAGATTGAGGTTCATGTATTTTACGGGAAGGCACCGGAGAAACTACAGCAACATATTAAGGAGACTAAAAGTCCTAAGCTAATCAAAATTAAAGGCTTGTACAATACACACAAGTTGGTTAGCATAAGGGGTTAGAAGTAGGTATAGAAATGATAGGAATTTTCAGTGCAATTACCTGCTATAAGCTTCTGGGCGGGATCTTCATTCTCTTGATTATTATCCTGAAAACTCATAGGCGGAGGAGGCGCCAATGGTTTACTCTGTGTGTTTTGATCTTGTGGTACGGAACTTATTGTGGGCTGGGTGACAAACGTATTGGTGGTCTCGGTAAAAGCCGCCTCATGTTCCTCGGGCTGAGTGTGCGAAATAAGGCTTGAACGATCCACTAGCTCATCTAGCACTAGTTTGGTATTCTGTCCTCCAATGAGGTGTTTGCTCAGCAGACGATCATTAAGATCGTTACAGCGTAGCAGATCCAAAGAGGATTCTTCGGCATCTGAACCGATTTCGGACAAATCGCTAACCTCATCGGCCGTGCGATCGCCGATCTGTGCGCGCACATTCTCCTTGGGGGCCGGCACAAGCATGCCAATACTGCTAGGAGCTCCCGATGTTTGCAGAGTGTTTCGCTTCTTCTTGAACAGCCAGTTATCCTCCCAGGTGCCGTCACCAACCATGCTCGAAGTGATGGAATGGACGTCTATAGAGATTTCTAGGATTAGCTTTAGATGGAAAGCGACTTCCAAAGGGACTTACCATCCTCCGACTCCGTAACAGATGCTGAGAAATCGGGCAGTGGCACCATATGCGCAGCAATATAATCACTCAAAACCGATTCACGTTCCAGATCCAGCTGTAAACCTGTATGTGAATCCGTTTTGCCAGGCTGCAAGTGGAAGAAGGCATCAGTTTTATGGATACCTTATAATTTGATTGAGCTTAGATGAACTCACATTAAGTACCAGTTCATTGTCGGTTAGACTGGAGTCACTGCGCGGCTCAATGGAGCTGCCGGACGTGGTGCTCAACGCTTCGGCATTGTAATTCTCATCAATGTTGCGACCACTCAAGTCCGGCGTGCTCTCCGAGATTAGTCTGGTGTTGCCCTCCTTGTCTGCAATCTGGGAAGAGAAGAGAAAGCGGCTATTAAAGAGAGTATTAAAGGGCACAGGGTGTTGCTTTCAACCGGCTTAGTTAGTCTTAGTAATAATGTCAACGGAAATCGATAACGTTATGACGCAACGGAAATATTTTCAAAGAATTTCCATAGGTTTCGTCAGTGATTTGAAGTCATCATGATATTCAGTCCTAGGCTAGTTGTAGCCGTGTGATAAGATAGTCATATCGGATCACGGTTAAGTCTGAGGTTTATGTTGTTAATCGTTATTTACATGTTGCTCAGGTTCTGCCATGACTGAAGTACTAGATGAATCTGAGTTTTTCCACAATTTTGCTTATCCAATTAGCGCTGACGAGGCTGTTGTGATTCTCTTCTCCCGGTTTGCGTCCGCACACCTGCAACACTGGCTTGCAACTAATTAGTGGCAAGTGTCGTCGCGTTGGCTTTGGGTCACATTGGAAGCCCAAAAAGTGCGGTTACCTCTTTCTACACCTTCCCTACCCGCCCCCCTCCCCTACTGAGGTCGAGTGAAAGCGAAAGCTAAACGGAAGTTGCCACACGGGGTTGCAGGCTAGATCGAAGCGATTAGGTGCGAAGTTGCACAAGCATGCAACAGTTGCTTACCTTATTCAGCACCGCTGTGGCCAACAGATCCTGATAGATTTTCGGCTCGAAGTAGTGCTCGGTGCGATGGCGCCGCTTGTTGCCATTGCTGAGCACCGACAGCTGCCCGTTGGAGCGTGTGTCCAGGCTAATCTCCGAGACGGCGGCACTGGGAGCGAGGGCGCTGCTGCTGCGTAGCGTTTCCGTGATGATGCTCTCGATGAGAGTGCGTAGACGTGTCTGCGACAAGTCCCCATTTAGCTCATTGTTGTTGTCGCTGTTACTATTATTATTATTGTTGTTGTTGTTGTTGTTGTGGCCATTCACAATGGCAGGTAGATCTGCAAAAAGCAAAGCGAAAATGTGTAGCAACAAAAGCGTCTAAGAATACGACTCCGGCTCCGGAGAGGAGCAGCTGTTCAATGGGTTAGCACGAATGTTAGACAAAACAAAACAAACGATGCATAATGGAAAAGTGAAAAGTGTTGAGTGTGTGAAGAGTGTGTGTAGAAAGTGACTGAGTGAGTGAGCGAATTGAATTGAGTTATTATCGAGCTGCTGCTGTGGCGAAGGCATACCTAATTTCACCTCAATGACGTAAACAACGTAAAAGACAATTACGGCCACCACGGCGTATATGCCTGTTACCAGGCCCAACGTAAAGTCCATGCTGCATGCACACACATAGGGTGTAAGTGTAAGTTATATATACACAATTGTTCAGTTTACGGCGCTTGTAACTGAAATAGTAGTAACGCGTTAGGTTTGTTTTTATGCCTGTTCAATTAGCACAGGTCGCACATTACGCATACGCAGTGTGGTACACGAATCGAAACAAAACATGCGTTCATTCAGGCTTACTCAGGCTGAAAATCGCACACACACACACACACATACACACGCGGAGTGGAGGGGGGATGTGCGCCTCATAACAAAACAATCGCAAATCGTATTGTAGCGTCTGCTTTGAGCCCGATGTTTGCCAACGGTAAATATAATTAATAACCTAAACTTATCTGTTTTGCCTTTACAAAAGCCCGTTAAATTTCTTTATCGCTCATTTCGACGCCTCTCTGACATTTCTGTCTTGTTATGTTGTGCGTCCCCGCACCATTGTCTAACGCGGGCGCTTGACTGCCGTTAGTCATTCATTTCATTTGAAAGATTGAAATGTATCTGCGCGCTTTTTTTTTTTTTTTTTTGCATTAATGAAGCACAGCAACCGGTCAAGCGAACCCGAACTCGAAACTCAAAACCCGGCTTAGATCATGTATATATAGTATAAGGTAGTTATTATAATATCATATATAATATGGCCAGACTCTAAGTGTTCTCTCTGTGCAAGGTACAGCGCAAGTTCACGAGCTACGGTTCAGAGTTCACAAAGTACTCGATAATTGCGCAAGTCATGTAAGTCGCTGCGCAGTGTTTAAAGTTTAATTTGAAATCTTAAAGTTCACATTTTGCATATAGTATATAGATTTAACTTCGAGTGTCTTTTATGATTTACACACACGCATAATAACTTAGCCGCTGGGGAGACATCGAAAACTATCATTAATATTTATTAACGCGGTTTAGTCTCTTCTTTCCTGCTTCGCTGCGCGTTAGCAAGCGAATTATTTTTGTTTTTGGCACAGCTTGAGGGTCAAGGTTGGCGATAACTTGCAACTTGTGTGTTACCAGAGGGTGTCTGCGTGTGTGCATGTGTGTGTGCGTGTGTTTGTTATCTGTTATCTGAGCATGAAAGCGTTTTCGTTTGCTCTCGTTTTGTTTTCTACTCTCATAGCTTTTTATGTTATCATTATCACTTATAATATGGTCGTAGTTTATTTTCAGCTTTAATTTTAGCTTTTACTTTGCTTTGCACCTCTTTCTTTTTTCTTCTTATGCTATGTTTTTCTTTCTTTATTTTTTTTTAAATCGCCGGCTCCGTTTGCTCGGCTCGCGGCCAAAACGTTGCGATCAGCGTGCGTTGCGACTGGCAACTGCCGCCGTGTGGCGAATATCGCCGTGTGAGTGTGCCAAAGCGACGCACACACACAGAGAAGCATACTCTCACACACACTCTCACACACGCACACACACTCTCCCGCCTATCTACAGCTTTGTAATGCCATACAAACAGTTTGCGCGCTGTGTTTTGCCTGAGCATTTCGATACGCGCTGTCAATAGAATTGAACACGATCCATCGAGCTGGCAGGCATATTTTACCGCTATAGATCATCTTTAGAATATATTTGATTTGTTTTAAATTGAAAAAAAATATTTAAGTAATTTTTAAAGCTTTATTTTTGACTTTGCTAATCTGCCTGATGACATAACGTTTTATTGGGAGATTATTTTTTTTTTTAATTATAAATAATTCTTAGTTCCAGTTTGTTTTTTGTCGAGGAGGTTCGTTTCGCATTTTGTTTCCTGTACTTTTTGCAATCTTTCGAAAACTGATTGACTTGTTTATCAGTTGCAATCAGCGTGTGCTAGCGTGTGTCTGCCTAGTCTGCCGCGGCACTTACATGTTTGACTTTGTAATTTGAATGGAAATCTAGGGGGGAGATTACTAAATGCACGAACTAAAGATAGCACATTGTTGTTTTCTTCGCGCGAAATGACCGTCTACAAAATTTACACCTGCTCTGAAACCAGTTGGAGCACAGTGCGTATGATTAATGCGCGCCTATCTCGCTCTGTCATCTGGCTAAGGCCGAACGCAAGTGTCGCTTTGTCGCTACTTGTCATGCTAGTTGTTATCAGTCTAGCACGTTATCAATGCGAAGTGACCGCGATTTTAGTTGGCCCTAATAATTGTTAGTTTCTTAATTTGACTGCTCTGCTATCACAGATTGTTATAGTTTCGACAACATTACGTATACGCCAGCGATAACAAGTGAGAGAGAAAACGAGAGAGTGAAAGATAAGTTTAGGTGCAATCAGAGATACGATTTATATGACCATGATTCATGGCAGATATGGCAACTAGCGAGCAGGGTTAATCAACATTAAGATAGCAGCTACGGCTACAAGAATACATTCAGTTAGATTAGGGTGTGTCACAACAGCGTGCAACATTAGAATCACAAAAATATGTAACTAGTGAGTACCTACAGTACATGCTACATCATGCTCGGGATGGAACTTACCTCCCCTGAGCGCACGGGCGCTCAAGGCGTTCTCCATATTGATAAGCAGGTTGCTCAGTTTCGCATGGTATTTGTCGAACAGCTGCAGGTCTGTGTGCAGTTGCGGAATGCATGTGTAATTGTATGTGTGTGTGTGTGTAATAAATTGAGATGGTGTGTGTAAAGTTTCAATTAGGCGCTTACACAAAGTATGCAATGAATATGAGCGAAAAGCTCCGCTCCCGAGGTTTGCGTAGACAGCGCAAAGTATGCAATGAACTTGGGTGCGAGTTAGAGAGCTTTATTTGGAAAGGGGGAAGTCTCTTTAATCTCTTACAGATCTTAAGAAACAAAAAATGCTATGGTGTGAAAGCTATAGATCTACATCTATATAAAATTGTACTATTTAGATAGATATATTTTCTTGTTCCTTATCATAGATTTCTTCTGCTCTAAAATCCCGATTTGGGAAACTATGTTTGGAAGGCAAAAAAAGCTAGCACATTCTGTTGATTTATTGAGATTTCCGATATAATACTTTACATTATGTATATAACTTCTTGTTTCATCAAAAGATCTCAAGAGATTTCTTATGTGGCAAATTGGTAACGCTTTCAGCGCTGAGAACTCATTTGCCTCATTTGTCTCATTTGTTTCAGTTCGTCGGCCTAATCAGCCCCAATAAAGCTCGCTTTATGCACTGCCCCCACTTCGCCCCTGCAGTGCATATGCTATAGAAATCTGTTATATAGCACGCTCTGTATATATATAATGCCATGTGCGCTGCTCTTTTAATTCGCCACAATTGAGCAAATTGAAGCGCTTTGCAGTCGTGCCCGGGAGGCAATTGCATTTGCACTAATCAAATCTGAAGCGAACCGGGATTGAGACCTATGTGGAAATATACTTACAGTTCTCGCTCCTGGACAATTGACCCACTCGAATGGTATCCAGATTGCCGCCGAGCATTTCAGCCACAATTTCCTCGACATATTCGCGTATGCGATTGCGCTCTTCGCCGCTCATGTTGGCAGCGCTATTGGCGCCGATCTGACTGACGCTCTCGAAGTCTGGGAGGGACGGAAGAGAAGTTGTGTATGAGAGAGAGGAGGGGCTCTTTGCTATACTTACGCATGGAGCTGTCGCTGATGGGAATATAGATCTCACTACGTGCACGTAGGGGATACACGAGCTTCTGCCGATTAAAGGACATTTGCTCCGCCACCCACGAGGAGGTGTGGGCCAGCGATTGCTTAGAGCTGTGGCACAGCTCGCACTCCCATTGTGCATCCTTGGGACGCCAGTCGGCGCATTTGATGCCACGGCACACGAATTTGCCACATGTGCAACATGTGACGTAGCTGTGGGCGAAACGAAGAGGTGGTAAGAGCTGAGTAGGGGAAGTAGAAAAAAAGGGAATATCGGGAGAAAAAGAAGAAATAGGAGGGATTGAGAAGAGTAGTAGGAGTAGGATGTGAAGGTGAAGTGGATAGAAAAGCTAAGAGGGTTAGGAGAGTTAGAAGGATTAGGAGAGTCTGGAGTATTAGGAGAGTTGGGAGGAGTAGGAGGTGACGGTGAATAAGGAAGCTTAAGAAGAGTAGGTGGGGTAGAAAAGGTAGGAAGAGTAGGAGGGTTAGGAAGATTAGGAGGAGTAGGATGAAAAAGAGGCGTAGTGTAAAAGGAGTAGGATGAGTAGAAAAAGTCGAAGGATTATGATGACTGGGAGAGGAGGAGTAGGAGGAGAAGTAGGAGGAGAAGGATAAGGTTTGGCAGAAATAGTAGGCTGGGAATGGAAGCATTTAGATCTTCCCCTACTTACTTTTTGGCACTGCTGATATCCAGGTCCGCACAGCAGACATTGCAACTGTGCGTGTCGCCGCTATTTGAATCCTGCTGCTGTTTCTTCTTCTCTTGCTTCTCCTTCTTATCGGCTATTTTGCTGCAAGTCAAACCAAGAATGAAAGAAATTTGCATTAATCTCTGATCATTCTGAAATGTGATACATAAATTTAGTTATGCTAATTAAGTCTAACGGCACACGGCACTGACACAATTCCAGTTGTCGTTCCAATTCCCGTCCCATCCCAACCTCAGCTTCTACTTTCCTCTTCTTCGCTTCGATTCTCAGCTGATTCGCGTTAGCTCAGTTCTTTGTTGCTGTTCTTTCTGAAAGGTTAAACAACCCGCAGAAGGTTGCGTTTTGCTAATTTCTGCTAAATTTATAATTTTCGGTTTCGAAACATAATTAGTGAAGGGGGAAGGGGAAGGGGTAACTAAATGATGCTGGACTGCGACAACGTTTGGCAACACTTTCCGTAATTGAGTCCACCGAGAGTTTTTCCACATGACGTTACGTAAGTGAAAATGTGAAAATGCGGAAAAGCAAAGCCACCGAGGGGACAAACCAGTTCGACGATGGCCAGTCAGCAGATAAAAGAGAAGGAGAAAGAAAAGCAAAGAGACAACGATGACTGGCAAATTTTCCATAGCTGATATACGTTTGTATATCTGCCCCCTCGGATTTTATGCAATTAAACTCGTAGACCATTTGGTATCACACGCCAGGCTTATATTACTTTTTATTACTATCGATAGAGTGGAAAGGGGGGGGGGGGGGAGTACTGTCGAGTACTATTGATTCATTGTGTAATGTGCCACACACACATTATGATTATGTCAGTCACTTACAATTTATGCAAATTTCCACTCGAAAACGAACGATACAAACAAACTTTCTTATAGATAGTGTATATAGTATGTCTATATTTGTGCGTGTGTGTGTGTGTGTGTGTGTTTGCGCCGGTTGAACGTGCTCAGAATAGCAAAAGATACACAAAATTTGTTTTCATTTCTCTGCAAATTTCGTCATTGAAAACATTGTGAAATATAGAAAAAAAAGCGTGTGCACTTTTCACAAATTTTGCTTAGACTCAGTCTATATAGTAGGATATAGTAGTATGTACAACTTAGGATCTAGAAAGACTACAACTAATGTTGCTGCTGCTGCGCCCTCAGCTGCTGCTGCTGTCGCTGATGGAAACGCATGCGCCTGCGCGCCCAATGCTCGTAATTGTTCTCCACATTCTCGTAGTAGATATTCTCCTCCCACTCGCCGCCCTCCTGCCAATTCCAGTCGCCATCGTTGTGACTTGGCGGTGGCCCGAAGACATGCGCACTGGTGGTCAGCTTGAGCAGCACTACCTCCATGGTGCAGGCCATGAAGAGGAAGGCAAAGACGGCAAAGCTGATGGGTGTGCACAGCAGCTTCTCCACCTGGCAGACCAACACCGAAGCGAACATCCTCTGAATGAGCTTCACTTCCTTGCTCTGCACTGGCAATTAATGCGTTGATTTCTGTGTGGGTGTGCGTGTGTGTGTGTGTCCCAGCTGGGGTTACCCTACACTTTCGTGAATATTTTCAAATTACAAATTTGATAATTGTCACACTGTTTGCTGCTCTTGCTGGGCATGGCACGTAATTTTGTTATTTTTTAATTTATTTAATTTGTTTTCTTTTTACTTTGGCGAATACGAAATTCGTTTGCGTTTTTTTCCGCAGCAAAACCGACAACTTTCTCGCTCGAGCTTTGCTTGTGATGTGTGCGCAGTTCGCTTTGAGTTCGCTCCAAACAGCTGAGCGAGCAGACGCCAAGCGACGTCGACGTCGACGGCAAAGAGAGCAGTAGACGCTGCCTAAGCGCAGCTCATGCCGGTTTTTGCATAGTCAGCGAGAGCAGTTCACAGCACGAGAGAGAGGTTCGCAGCGCATGAGAGAGTGGCAGCGCTCGTGAGAGAGTCACAGTGTGGAGTGCACGAGGGAGAGAGAGCGAGTCTGGCAAACAAACAAAGCGCCAGACATGCTGGTAGACAGGCCGAGACAGAACACGTTGATGACGTAAGAGCAGCAACAGCACGCGGAATGAGAAAGCTGGAAGCGCTCTGGACTCGCGCTCGCACTCGTTCTCCTCGTTCTCCACTCGCCGCACAGCTGATTTGCGGGCAGTTGGCGCAGCAAACAAAATTCCCTTTTAATTTTGATTAATTGATCTGGTTGAAATCTTGTTTAATGAGTTTTGATTTGCAAAAAAAATACACGAAATTCCGCAAACGAGTTTCGATTCGATTGTTTTGTGCGTCAAGTAGTCAAAAAAAACAACAAAAAAATAAAACAAAAAATCAATATATGCATATTTCTGGCGTATTATGGATATTCAAAAATTCATTAAGCTGTCTAATGATGCGCCGCTTAGTCGCCCGCTTGATTAATAAATGGCGCTTCAAATTACACGCAATAACTGCGAAACGAGTTTCGAGAATCGCGAGTAACAATTGTTCCTATTCATTTGATTATTATCGAATTGCCGCTAAATGCTACGCAAATTGTTGCCACTGTACTTGAGAGTGTCGCCTTGCCTTGTCTCCTCATTGTCAGTGTCAATGCCGCGGGTTTGCCAATTTTGCGGGGAGTTTGGCAGGGGGCGGTGTGGCAATTTTACGCTATTGAATCATTCACAGTTTACAGTCGAGTAACTTTTCTACTCATACTACTCACTCATACACACACTTTTGCACGCTGTAAGTGTGTCTAATTAATTTGCACAAATTCGCTACGAAGTTCTTGCGGATTTCTATTTAAAGGCAGCCAAAAAGTAGGCAATGCTTATTTTTATGGCGCGCCTATGGGTTAGGCAACACTTTTTACAACTTATGTTGCGCTGGCAGAGTATCTGCTTTGCTTTACCTTTACATTATATCAACTGCATCTCAGCTCATTTTAACAAACATAATACCCATTTCAAGCCATACAGGGTATTCCACATGCGTTTCTTTGCGTCTCTTTTATGTCTGCCTCGTTTTTGACGGCTTTTTAATATAACTACTTTCATAATGTCCACCGTGTCATCGCATTCTACGTCGCATTTGTTACACATTTTTGTGGCTTTTCACTTGCCCGTGGCATGTGACTTGAATCGGTAATTGGTAACCAGTTTGATTCTCACTTTGTCAAGTGCCATCAAGAATTTCGAAAAAAGCAGGTTAAAAGTTGTTGATGGATTTACACACTCAACTCTGGGATAAGGTAGAAATCTGGCGAGTGCTGGCAAATTGCATAGCTAAGTAAGCTAAGAAGTTTTTAATGTGATTTAGTTAGTTGCGTTTCCAAAGCGATAACAAAAACAGGTTGCTAGTTGAATTTCTGTCAGTGTAGTGGGGTATTTTGCATACATGTGACAGGCGCTAATTGTGATGATTAAGCCATAAACAACGGCGACTTTCCACTTAAGAGTTTTCTCGCTAAGAGTTTTTCACTCTGCTCCAATTGTGCAGAAAGTGACGTGTTTTTCCGCTTATGTGTCGTAAGCAGATTAAACACTTGTTTAGTTGGCTTTAAAGCTATATCTATGTACTATAGTATATTATATATAGCAGGCCATTATAATAATAATGGCGAAACAAACGTCTCAATTAGCTGGAGTTAACAAAAGGAAAGCCAAACAATTGAGTTCTCAAAACGCTAATTGTTATTGTTGTTTGAGTTGCTGTAGCTGTTATACCCTTCGACCATTGAAAATGGCCACAAAAGGGTATACTAACTTTGTGAAAATGAATGTAACAGGCATAAGGAGGCGTGGCAAGCACCACAGAGTATATATATTCTTGCTCAGTTATCACTAGCCAAGTCGATTGAACCATGTTCGTTAGTCAGTCCGTTTGTCCGTCTATGTGAACGTACATATCTAAACTATTATAAAAGCTCGAGACACCGAATTTGGCAAAAGACTTTATTGTTGGCGCAGGGTATCTTACTGTCGAACATGCTTAACTCTAGCTTTCGTTACTTATTTGAGTTGCTGTTGTTGTTTTTGTTGTTGTCAATTTTTTGCTGTTATGCGAGTTATAAAAGAACCGCTAGTTGCGGCTGTCTTTGGCTTTCGATTGCCTTTGGTTCTTAACGATTTCCGCTTTGCGCGCTTGCCAAACTGGCAGCATAATTAATATTATGAAACTTTTGCAGCCATAATCGATACAAAACAATTGGTAAACAAATCAAATTGGCTACGATTTTCTGTTGGCCAACTGTTGCCCAAAGCGATTACATCAGCTCCAAATGCAGGTGAAACTGTAGAAATCCAATTGGGAGTTGCAAGATGCCAAAACAAGACAAATCAAAGACAGAGGGACAGTGGGGCAGACAGCGAAAGACAACGACTATAAAACGCGGCATCAATTATGTCAAATCACTTTTATGTGTGCAATTTTTTAAATACTCTCGAGATAGTTTTGCACAGCTTTTCCCACACGCGAACGTAATCAAGCCAAGCGAGACGAGGCGCACGTAACTTGGGGGAAAACTGACAGCTGAAAGAGGTAAAGATACCCTGTATATGATAGGGTGTGGAGCAGCTGAGTGTGGAGTCTAAAAGATCAGCTAGTGGAGTTATTCAACCATAAGTACAGCCTACCCACTCTGCTAGTCCCCCTACTTACGGGGTATTTGGAAAATGGCAAATGAAGCTGTAAGCCCGCTTCCATTTCAGCTCCATCATGCATACACACAACTCTTCAGCTGCAATTTGAGCTGCAACATCAGCTCTTATCTAACTGCAATGCGCTGCACGTGCGTCGAGCTGTCGCTCACGTAGCAAGTTCAGCCGGTTGGTGGCCCAACCAACACACACAGACACACACAGAGAGAGGTAAACTCACCTTAGCAAACACTGGGCGCCACACTGCAGCAGATAGGCGCCGCCAATGAGACCGAACACCGTGGACAGTCCCAGGAACAGGTTGCCGTTGCCGGCGCGTTGCATTGGTAACTCCATCAGAGCGATATAGGGGCGCATCAAGCGCCTGTAGCACTGCGATTGAATAGATTTTGTCATTATTTCTTTGCGCCCTGCACTTTACTCCCTCCCCCTTTCTCACACTCACTCTCACGGGGCAACTCATTAATGCCGACTGTTCTATCAATCGAGACAGTCTCAATGTCTAACTACTATTTTGTCGGGGGGCGATAGGGTTATCATTCGCGGTCAGCCAGGCTTATCTCACACTAGGGAGTTGAGTAATAAATATTTAGCTAGATTTAGCTAAAGCGCATACCCTACGCGGGGCATATCACTTGACCATGACACAGCAAACACACAAGTGATAAGCTAATGCGAAAGCGAAAGTTAATAAACTAATACGATAAGGGTAAACATAACAAACAATAAGCTTTCAAGCTCCTGTTTAAGTTGCTTTAGGCTACGTAAGAGCTTTAATGCGAAAGCTTAAGTTATAAGCTGATTTGACAAGGGTTATAAGAAAACAATGAGCTTTGAAGCTCATGCAACTTTTAGATTAACTCAGAGCTTTGAAGTCGTCGGGTATACCTAACAATAAGCTTTATAGCTTCTGTTTAAGTAGCTTTTAGATTACCAGAGAGCTTTAACATTGTTGAAGTAGTTAAAAATGCATTTAAGTCGCTAAATTTAGGGAAAAGAATTGAAGAATTCAGTTACATATAACTGCAATTTTACGCTAAAAGCTTTTGGATTGTTTGTGCTTTTGTTTGAAAGCTTCACAGCTCAATGTTATTTACTTTTCATTGTGTAAATAGCTGGCCAGACATGTGATAGCAGTAAGTGTTGATCGGTTGTAAAACTTTTTGCAAATAGATACAGTAAGAACTTGAAGCTACTCGAACAGCTACTTCACAATTTTGATTATTTGGATGTTTGCCTACAATATTAGTTAGTTAGAGCACCATAAAAGTGAACTAAATTTGAAGGCTTAATCGTTTAAGAACCTTATTGTTGTAAATCTTTAAAAGTTTACCAACTTGTTAGGCACTTGAGAACGTTTACTATGAATTAACAATAGCCTAAACGGGCTGCTCCGCAAAAAACAATCACTTTTCGCCATGGTGTGAAATTTGAACCCCATTCGTTGTTATAACTACCAGGGCTTATCTGATTATCTCGTTGTGTTTGCACTAATTGAATCAGGTTTCGAGCGGGTTAAACCATGTCGTGGCTGCCTACCTACCTACCTATCGGAGCTATCGGAGCGATAAACACATAAGTAAACACACACTCTGCAAAGTTATTTTTGCATCATTATCGCGCACGGGCACGAATGCATTTGTTTATTCACTTGTTTCTTGCTCCCCGATTCGATTTCACAGATTAAAGACGAATCTACGATTATCTGACTGAGTTTCCTGTTGACGTGACAGCATTATCTAACATCAGTAACGAGAGAGAGTGAGCGAGAGAGATAGATAGGGGGGAAGATTCTATGATTAGACTTATGACATATGCAAAGATTGTCTTTATTCACTTGGTCCGACATGGCAGTCGTTTCCCTGGCTAGTTATGCTTGATAGAGTTGTAGTTGTTTGTTTCTTTGTTTTTTCTATAATTTCTGCTGTGTTTTGCAAACTTCACTGGGCAAACTTTGAATAAATAATTACCCGAGTCGCGTCGAGAATTCGTGTTGGCAATTAAGTATTTTTACGCCGATTATCAATCACTTTTTACTTCTTATATTGTTGACTCTTTTTCTCTTTTACAGCGCACGCTAATTGAGCCGCCGCCGTAGACGATGAAGTTGATTGCCTGGCATACACTCGCGGTCGCTTGAATAGTGTCAGGCGCGCGACATAGTGCCACAATCACGCGACTTCAGAGAGTTTTTCCTTACACCGAGGCGATCTGTCAGGCAGAGATCTCCGATCTTAACGAGCATGCGACGGCGACTGCGACTGCGAATCAGCTGAGGCTTTTTGCAGTCTCTGGCTATTTTAGCTCCCCTTATTGTTGTTGTTATTGTTGTTATATAGAGTGGGGTATTATAAGATATTTTTTCTGTTTGTTTTTGTTTTACTTCGTTTTTTTCTCTATTTTTTTTTATTTTTTGAAAAGCGTCAGGCATTCGGCCGGCGGCTTTCGATTTGATAACAGCGCGCCGCAAGCGCACACAATGATAAATAAATAATCATAAAAATAATACGAATAAAACTCAAATGCGAGAAAAGGAAAGCAATAGTAAAAAAAGGTAAAGAAACGCGAAAGAAAACAACGACACAACGCAACAACAAAATTTCACAGATAAGTGTCAAGATTTTTTTTTTCGAGGTTATATCACAATCGCATTATAATTATTCCGACTTGTTCGCAGAGCAAAATATATAAAATTTCTATGGAAAAATATATATATTATATATATAAACGGGCTCGGGATCAGTCAAGATTTTTGGTAGGTTTTTTTTGTAGATTTGGTTCGATTTTTAAAGGGATTTTTTTTCGATTTTTTGTGTGCGTTGTGGCGAGTATCCAAAGTGGAACTGGGCATAGTTAGTTGTACCTACCATGGGCAAACTATTTGTCAATGTCCCCCAAAAGCCCACTAAGAGACGGGGGACTAAAACAAATCGCGTTTGTCGCTCCGATAACAAGCCGCACAAAGGGACAGGCAGACGATAAAGAGAAGGGGAAAGAGAGAGGGGGAGGGGGTCTCCCCATTGATGACTGTGTGGCATGTTATGCGCTTGGTTGCATTATGCAAATGTGGCAGGTAAACACTGAACTTGGCCGACAAAGAATGCGATAGAAAAAATCGATAAGACTCACAACCGATTGGCCATGTGGGACTAAGCCTTACATGGGTCTAGATCAATTAATAGCCGTCAAATTAATCATCAAATTAATTATGAATAAATTGATAACGTATCGCAAAACTGTATAAGTGCGATAAGGTTGAAGGTGGAGGAACTACAGCAAAGCATATAGTTTGTAGTGGGTATTATTGTCGCTGCTCTAACTGTAACACTTCTCAGCTCGGGAATACATACGTCTAACCAGATGTGGAAACAACCCGTAGTTATTCTCACAAAGGTTTTTTTTTAACGATCTGTTCGTGTTAAAGTGCCTGACTTGGCTATAAAATGAGTTTTGAGATCTGAAGATGAGTAAAGTCTTTTTTTATTCTCTACACTTTTAATGTGTGTTGGGTAGAGAGTGTGGGGGGTTTACTTAATGATATTCCCAGAATCCTCCACTGTGTCTGCTGATTATCTTTACAGCGTGCTGCACCTGCGATCACTTTGATCACTTTTGTCATTCGAGTAATTTCCGCTGGCGAGGTCAACAATTTGCATAAATAATAATTGAAAATTGCAACGGCAACAATGCATCTTATACATGCATGTGTGTAGGTAATGCCTTGGTATGTGTGTGGCACATAAAAAGCACTGGCAACGCACCCAAACGCAAATGCTAATCAAACAGAGTTGCTGCCACTCCACGACGAAGAAGATATCTGCCAAGCCCCGACTTCATCGACATCCATCGACGTCAGTTGTCATAAATAGTTTCTCTACATTTCTGTGTTGGTGGCATGCCACAGGGAGGGGACACGTTAAACTTGTCATTATGTCTTGCATGCATCACATTTGTCAGTGGAAATAATTATTGAATTTACATAAAAAAAAAAACGAAGATGAAGATGCTGCAAATCGTTTGATGGAGTTTCGGCATATTGAAATTAATTTCGGATATGCCGCGAGCTAAAAAGCGCATACCAAAACGAATCTGAAGAGGCAAGGGAAAAGGTGAAAGAAATATATTCGGTGTTGGAATGCTCGTTAAATAGAAATAGAAATTTCCATAAAAAGTTTGGTAAAATATTTTAACATATCTTTCACATTTCCATGCATAGCTATTCAAATTTCAGGTTGAAGCTCTTAAAATAAGCAACATATCTTTTAATTCTTTTAAATGATATAGGGGTAGGGCTTATATTAACTGCAGTAGAGCATTATGGGAATCTGAAGGGAATAAACTATGAGGAGTATCTCAAATCGATTGATGTAAGTTTGTATAGAAATTTTGTTAAATTTTAAACATATCTTTTAAGTTTCTTTTCAAAGCTGTTTACATTTTTGGCTAAAGCTCTTAAAATAAACAACGTATCTGTATATTCTATACATGATATAGGCTTCGAATTAACAACTACGAAAAAAGGTAGATTTTAATGGAAATCTGCAGGTAATAAACTACGATGTGGGCTTTGAGAAGTATCTCGAATTTGGTAACATTTTAAACAGTTCTTTTAAGTTTATTTTAATGGATTGCAGGATTTATAGCATATAAGTTAAGTAGATTGTTAGAGGAATCTGAAGTAGACTACCATATGATCTGTAAGAACTACAGAAACTTTTCAATAGCTTCAAAAAGTAACTAAAATCAATCTACTTATACCAAACTAGCTTTTTTTATTGATACACTTGGATAATTCTTATATATACATAAAATATACCTGCCTCTATAACTGATATATCAACTTGGTATACTTCTATATACGCTCTCTATATCTACACTCTATGAAGCAACAACATACCTAACCTTTAAGCTAATCTCCCCTTTCGAAAGAGTATCAACTTCAACAAGCTACAAACCTAACGCCTTGCAATTAGAAATAATAATTGATAATGTTTACTTCTTAAGCAATCTGAACTCACCTTAGTCTATCGCGCAGCTGTTGATATGTGGGTTGATCCCGCTGCAGCACCTGAAGAATGCGTTGGCATTGCTGCAGACGTTGGCGCAGCTTCATCGCTTGCGTCTCCTGCAGATCGATGACAGCAATGCCGCTATCCACGCTGGTGTTCAACTGTGGCTGCTGGGCAGGGCTGCCCTCGGGGCTTGCCTCAGGGCTGCCATTAGAATTGCTCTGCGGGCTGCCGTTGTTCGCGGCAGCAACTGTTGCAGCGGTGTCGGCTGCCATTGCTGTTGCTGCTGCTGCTGGTGTTGTTGTTGCACTTGTTTTTTATTTTGTTTTGCTTTTTGGCGCTTTCGCTTGACACACTTCACTTTGTTCACTTTGGATCACAACATTTTTGTTTTTGCCATTTCCGCACGCACGCGCGAGAGGAAGAGAGGAAGAGAGACGGGGAGAGGTAAAGGAAGACAGCTAGAGATGTGTGTGGGAACCTCTAGCGAAGTTGTCGGGGCGCCTCTGCCTCTTGCAAACAGTCAATGGAAATGGCTAAGGCAATTTTTGGTTTCTCTCTCCCGATTTTTCGTTGCTTATTTCGCCGCTTCTATTTCGTTGCGTCGTTGTTGTCGCTCTTTGCGCGCATTTTCGTTAATTACCCGAGTTGAATTGCCATTGTGCTGTGCCGTGTTGCTTCGCTCCGTGCCGTGCCGTGCCGTGCCTCACCCGGCCGTGCCTCGCCCTTGCCTGGGGGCGCCTTATCAGTTGTCGCTGCGACGATATTTGAGGAGGCAGCGGAGGCTTATAAAGAATTCGGCGTGCTGCAAGCAAAAATAAACGTTACGTTCCATCGCTGAGTTTGCTTTATGGCCCGAATAAACAAGTTCGAAGATAACACGCTAAAAAACCCTAGAACCAGCCGCAGTTCCAGCCCCGAATTACGTACGAAGTTCTGATCTTGCTTTATCTGGGCAACAGGTTCTCTCAACTGTCGCAAGACGCTCGCTCTCTCTCTCTCTCTGCCTCTCTCTCTCTCTCTCTGTCTGTATCTCACTCTGCCTTGCTCTCACTCTCTCGTTGATATGCGACCGCATTTGCCGCACGCCTAAATATGTAAATTGCGGAGACCTAGAAAGGCACGTAGCCGCATTTGGTAATTTCAGTTAATGCAGGCACATCGATAGGAGTTTCGTAGGGGGGGTAACAGGTGTACGGGTGGGGGGATAATGGCTTGCCCTCAGCATGTTGAGAAAGCTGTTTGCTGCTGCGGCTAATCTCCCATGTTACTTGCCCCCAGGGCAGGTGTTCGAAAAAAAGCGAAAAAGAGATTTGCAAATCAAAATTCCCCCATGAGAAGATGAAATTGTAAAGTGAAATTCTAGTAAGACAGCAAACACACACATACGAGGGCAGCTTGACAAATTGCTGGCAAATTAAATAAAGTTGCGCAGCTAACTGTGTGTTCCATTTAAGGTTTGGAGTAGCTAAGCAAGAGGCATGCGGAATTGAGATAACTGAGACATTCATTTTTGTTAGTTAATCATTATAAAAATGACTCAATTAGTGAGCATGTCAAAAGATTTAAGAGTTAGCTAGATAAGGTGGGTAAAGTGGTAAACATTATCTCTACCCAGATATTTGTGTGGAACTTGAGCATCGAATACAATTGAAATTTAGAGAATTTTATATTTAAAATTTGTAGAAATGAGTTTATCTATAAATATAATGAAAGATAATGAATTACTTAAGAAAATCTTAAAATTTTATAAGGAATAGTTTAATAAAAAGTGAATGAGAATTATATTATATATGCGCATTATCTGTTGTTGAATAGTTAAATGGAATTAGAGCATTCAATTCTATTGAAATTTAGGAAATTAAGGTAATAAGCATTATGGAAACGACATAATTAAAAGACCTCCCTAAACTTATTTAGAAAAACCCTAAATTATAAAAGAATTTCTCTTATTAAAATAAAATGAGTGAAATATAATATGTATATGTATATATTATATCATATCAACAATTAGTTAATTGATTAATAAACCCAATCAAAGTGAAATTAAACCTCAGACATGTTACTTAAATTTCCAATACTTCCCAGGACCAACAACTTCTCGAACACCCCTCACACTGCTGCATATGTGGCAGGTACTACAGAGAGTCAAAGTCGGGACAGTTAAATAGATGACATGGAATGCCAGAGACGCAGTCCCAGGCACTTGCAGCTGATGTGGATTGAGGATGATGAAGATGATGATGATGATGAGCGTTTGGTCAGTTGCAGATACATTTGTATCTTGCAGATACACTCGCTGTGACTGACGAAGCATTAAACAAGCGCAGAAAGACAGAGAGAAAGAGAGGGAGCAAACGAGACGCTTTTGTATCGCATTTCCAGACAGCAGACGCAGGCAGGGGGATGGAGATGGGGAGCTAAGACGGAGGGGAAGGGGGGGGGCACTGGCCATTGGAGACGCACTTGTTGATTGTTTTGCTATTATTGTTGTTGCTGTTGTTTCTGTTGCTGTTCGTAATGCTCAAGTGAAAAGTTCACTTTGGCCGACAATAGAAACTGTTGTTGTTGTTGGGTGAAAACGCTGAACGGATTTTTTTTTTTGGGCGGATTTGCTACGAACAGAAAATGCAACGAAAATTCCCCCAGGGGGGGGGGTGAAAGGGGCGACTGCATTTCCTATGACGCCGCGCTGTGAGAGCGTTTTTTGTATTTTTTGCATATCATTGTTAACTAAATGTTTGTTAAGTGTTACAAAGTTGGCCAAGCGACAAGGTGAGAAAGAGGCAGCCAGAGACAGAGAGAGAGAGAGAGAGGAGGAGGGGGAGAAGGGTAGCTGATCGCGAAGGTCTTTTGTGATGCTGCGCTGAGCGCTTTAATTCGATTTGAATCCAGATTTCGTTCGCATTGCTCAATGGAGGAGAGGCTGTTATGGCCAAGTTGCCGTTGTTGTTGTTGTTGGTGTTACATGTGTTGTGTGCACTGTGCACCGTGTGTAGATTTGTGCAATTTTCACACAATTGTCTCTCTCGCATGTTGCATGTTGCATGTCGCATCAAGTGGTTACAGTATAACTAATTTGATAATTAATTAAACAATGACAGCCATGGCAATTGGGTCATACAGAGAGAGAGAGAGAGAGACGGGGAGTGAGTGAGTGAGAGAGACAGGCAAATGGGTCAGACGGATGTGCAGACTACCTCATCATGATGTATATAAACAAAGTATGCTGTATGTATTTGCAATTTAATTAATGAGCCGGCTAAGTACCCCCGACTGCGGGTACAGTGGGGCGAGTAGCGCTTCACAGCGGGCAAACACTTAATTAATATTTGAACAAATTTGCATGAAATCCTCAAGCTGATGTGTTGATTGATGAAGCCCGAAAAAGGGAAATCTCTTTTTGAGGTATTAATTACGCGCAGTTGTATCAATAAAAAAACTTTTACTAACGGTTTCACACCAAGCGAGAGGGAGGAGTGAGTGAGAGAAAGAGTGAGGGAGAGACCACAATTGAAGCTGCCTAGACGAAACGGAAGTTCGGCGTAAGTAACTTAACACAAGACGACTTGGTTAACTTGGTTAACTGTTGCTGTTGGCCGCATCGATTGCCGATTGGTTTCGCTTTCTGTGTGTGTGTGTGTGTGTGTTACCTAAGCAATTTTCGTGCACTGCGGGAAAAAGTTGTTTCTCTCTCTTGGTTAATGAAAAACCAATCGATCGGGTCAGACGCAGCAGCGGAAGCAATTTTCAGCGCTTTCCGCTCTCACACACAAGCACACACACACACATACACACACACAGTTTCCTTTGGCATTCGCTGCGCAGGGTTGCATTTCATTTCAATGCTAAGTTAATGACATTGACACTTGTTCACCTCCCCCCACTCCCTTTTGTTCAGCTCACTCAGCCCTGGCCCCTTGCGCTGACACTTTTCGTCATTTCATTATGCACTCATTTTTCGTTTTGTCTCTGTGCTCGCTTTGCGCATGAGTCGCTTGTTTTAGTTCAGCATATCGCACGCTCCAGTGACCCACTAGGAGAGCGCACACACACACACACACACACAGCGCGCAGGCAGCAACTGCACAGGCTCGCTCCCTCTCTGTCTGTCTGTCCGTGAGCCCTTTTGCCACTGTCTGTTTTTATCACTTGCTTCGCCGTTGCGCTTCAACGATTTTATTTTTAGCTTTTCTGTTTTATTTTTGTTTGTGTTTTACTTCACTTATCACACGACACGTTTTACATTTGCGTGTTCTTTCGCGTTACGCAAAATTCAAAAAACCTACAAACTAATAACAAGAATAACACAAACAACAACAACTACACAACTTTGTTGCGTACGTTTCGCTGTGAGTGCCCGCTGGCACAGCTTAAGCTCTGCTCTGCTCTGTCGTTGCGTGAGCGTCGCGCAAAGGTTGAAACGCGAATGCGCGAATGAGTCGGTAACGTTGATGTCGTTGGAGTCGAGCTTAGCTTCGCGTCGCGAGGCGTCGTTGTGCTCTCGCGAGTTCAGCTTGTTGCGCTCTCACGTGCGTTCGCTGCGCTCTCAGTGCAAGAGCAAGGAGAGCTATCGCTGAACATCTTTGTTTTTGCTCTCTGCAGCTGGGACGGTTGCTGCTGTTTGTTGTTCTTGTTCAATGCAAGTTGGGAGAGCTATCACTGAGCATCGTTGTGCTTGTTGTTGTTGCTGCTTTAACTGTTGCGCTCTGCAGCTGGCGCTATTTGTTGTTCTTGTTCAACAGCTGGCAGAACATAGAGCAAAGCGAAGTTATCAGCAAATAATGCGTTATTTTTTTTTAGTTTTGTAAGGAGATCGAAACTTGTTTAAAAACTTTAGGTTTAGGGTAGTTCCTCATCCGCTGCCATTGCAGCTGCTATGCTGCTGCGCCTCTTCCTGCAGCGTTGAAAGCTTCCCTCTCCCTTTCGCTCTCTCTGCAGGCTAACTTTGGCACTTAATGCGACGCAGCCCATTAATTTGTATGCATAAGGAAGCGGCAGATGGGGCAAGTGCAAAAAGTGCGAGCCGTAAAAGCACTTACAGCTCTTTCGACGCATCGCCGTCGCCGTCGCAGTCGCAGTCGACGTCAACGTTAACGTCGACGTATTTGGTGTTCGGTTACACAAGTTCAGTTAGAAGAAAGAAGTCGGGCTATAAATACGAATGAGGAGAAGAATGCGAATAGGCTAAGGAAGAGAAAAAAGGGAGAGAGAAAGAGGGGGGAGGAAGTGGGTCGGTCAAGTGATTCGGGAAATGCCCTACGCCAAAAGCGCTAAGCGTTTGACAAGCTGCAGCAGCATGCAAAAAACCAGGCAGGGCGACAGCGGAGGTGGCGCAGGCGGCAGCAGCAGAGACGATGGTAGTGGCAGCGGCAGCGGCAGCGACATGCACGGCATAGTAGGAAGCGTTTAACTACCTATGAAAGACATTTGATACGTCAGGCGGACCAACAATAGTGACAGCGATATCCACAGTCCGGCGCACACACAAACACACACACACACACATATGGTACACACACAGCGTGGCAGAGTTTATTTTTCTTTGCTTTTTGTTTTATTTTCGTCTGACTGACACAGCTGCTGCCTCTGCCCGCTTATGCTGCTCTCTCTTCCTCTGTCCGTTGGCTCTGCCCGCTAACTCTGGCAGCTCCCACTGCCTGCTGCCTTTGCTCCGCTGCCTGCTGCCTGCTGCCTCTGCCCGCTGCCTTTGCTCTCTTCCTCTGCCTGCTGCTGCTGGCGCATTGCACCTGACGCGAGGCTGCCCCGCAGCGCAGGCAGCGTAGATGGAGGCGCTTCAGTTTTGACCATTTCTCAAACATTTTTCCGCTCACTTTTTTGCGCACTTTGCATCGATGCGAATTTGCTGTCAGTGTTGCCAGAGCAGCAGAGACAGCAGCAGCAGCAACAGCGACGGCGACGCCGACAGCAACAACGGCAAGACAAGACACCGTTGGCCATGGCTCTTAAGCTCAGCTCTAATGGCATCGAGCATGTGGTGGAAGTTGCCCATCATCCTGCGCAGCAAATTCCCCATTCCGCCCGAGTCATCATCAGTCAGAAAGAGACAGAGACAGAGGAATGCAGAGGGAACTCGATTGACCGTTAAGATAGGCATCAATGGAAAGAAAGAAAGGTGTAGAAACAGCAGCAGCAGAAGGTGTGTGTGTGCAGAGAAGCATAATAAATACAGAATCAGCTAACGAAGCAAGGGCAACAAAAGCAACGAAGCAGGGGAGGGGAGGGGGAGGGAGGGGATGCAAATCCCCTAACGACAAGACATTCCTCCAGCTGACAGCAAATCGTGCGCCAGATCTACGCATCGAAGACATTATTCAACGTGGCCAATAAAGCTCGACGCCCCCCGATGTTGGCGATGGAGAAAGTAATTTAACAGCCACTTTCGATGCGAATGCGAACTTTGTTCGCTATCTGTAAATTATACTATGTATCTATAGTTTAATAACCATTCTTGTTATACCCTGCAAGCATTGAAAAGTTTCGGAAACGGGTATGCTCAGTTTGTGCAAATGTACATAATAATGTATGTAAGAGGCAGATTAAATTAACGTATAAGGGATATCTCTCTTTTGGAATATACATATATAGTAAATTTTAAAGGGAATTTCTCTTATGGAAATCTCATAAGTCTTTTAATAAAATTGAAGAATTTTCTGGTAGATTATATGACAAGAACAAAACCTAAAAAATACCTTTTATTATTATTATAAAATATAAGATTAATAAATTATCCTTTTTCATATTTTATTTATTTATTTATTCTTTAAACACTTCAAATTTCATAAAAATACCGCGCAGCAACAAGTTGTCGTACAAACGAAACACCCTGTGCTTTATGGCAAATGCGTGCAAATTGCGTGTAGCATACTTTCAGGCGGTGTCAGCTAAAATGAGTTTTGTGTTTTCGCTGATTGCTGGAGGTAAAGAAAACAAGCATATCCCATAACTGGCTAACCCTTTATCAGTGATAAGAAATGCGCTTATCAGGGGGTCGAGAGGAAGCTGCTTTACTTCTTATGCTTGTTTGTAACTGCGCAGTGCGTGGCCTGGCAGCCCAGAGAGAGAGAACGCGCAAGAGAGAGCTCAGCATCCACACAGCATCCAAACAGCTGTTGTGGAACGCAAGGACGTTTGCTATAAAACGGCCAGAGGCAACACCATTCGCAGTAGTCCTGTTCAGTGATTCCCGCAGAGGTGTTGACAGCGGCAGCCCGAACTAGCAGCAGCAGCAGCATAGCCTAAGCAAAGCAGCGACAGAAGCAGCAACGCCAGCAACGCTAGCAGCAACAGCAACGCCAGCAGCGCGACGAGGCAACTTTCTGCAGTTCCTGTGCCAGACGCGAGCGAAAGTGAACTTCAGTTTTAATTGTGAATGTGCACAGTCGCAGGGGTCAAGGGGCGCGAGAGTGGCGGGAGTGCTTTATAAGTTGTGCGCTTTAATCAGTAAATTCCATTCAAAAAGTGGCGCGATACGCACACGCACACGCACACACACAGACGGAGACGCACACGCAGTCGGAAACGTGCTCTGGCATTTTAGCGCGCTTTTGTCTCAGCCTGCAACGCAGAACGGGGTAAGTTTATGTGCCTCCACCCCCACTTCCCCTGTCCCTACCTCCCTGACCTCAGTGCCTCAAGCACTTTGCCTGCAATTTGATTACAATTAAGCGCAATTGCATTAATTGCACGCGCGCAGGTGACAAAGCGCTTTGCCCCGGCGTGCAGCTTGCGCCACGTGTGAGAAGAAGCCAAGATGAAACTAAAATCCATAAATTGATTTTTCCGCATGCATCATTTCACTTATTTCCCCTCACACACACACACACACACACACGGACATATGTTAAGCATGAAGATTAGAAAAAGAATGCGGCGAATTTAGCCCGCGCATTGCAATTCGAGTCCAGGTGTGCGCCAAAGCGTAGCCCACTTAAAGGCGACGCTAGACAAGAAAGCTAAGGCGCACACAGGGCAAACCGGTTGACTGGTGCTGTCGCTGTCGCAGCTGACGTCGCTGCTGGCTGCCAGCTCAGCTGTCGCAGCCCCTCGCTCTGCCGCTCTCTCTCTCGTGCGCTGCCCTGTCGCCAGGCAAAGCTTGTTGTCTGTGTGCCTGCCTGCCTGCCTGACTAAGCGTCTTTGTATGCGAGAGTGTGTGTATGTGAGCGCTCGCAGCAGTTTATGTGTCAGTAAGCTGTCTGTGTATGTACGTATGTATGTGTGTTGTGTTTAGTCTGTGGCGTGAATTGTGTGTGACGCAATGAGCGGAGGTTTTTGAACTGAAGTGCCTTGGCCTCTCTTCCGCTGCCTCTGCCGCGCTCACATGGCCGCTCTCCCTGCTGCTGCTCTCACACTATGGCATTGGCTCTGCCGCGCTCCCACAGCTGCTCTACCTATGCTGCTCTAACTCTAGTGCTCTGCCGCATTCCTTATGCTGCTTCTCCCACTGCGGCGCTCTTCCTCTGCTAAGTGCAGTGCATCATTTAAGGGCAGCGGAAGCTTCCAATCAACAGGAGGACAATAAATTGCAAAAGGGACCACACGAAAAAGGCTAAATAAAGCTAAACTATTGATTGAACTTAGTGAAACTGGCTGTGACTTTCTGATAAGCTCAACTTTCAACCTGACTAAGACCCACTGGCATAACTAAGTCGCTTTGTCTGCGCTTCCCTGTGCGCTGCAGCGTGCAATCAATTGGCAGATAATAACAACAACAGCAAATGCGACCTTGCCACATCCGCAACAGCAACAACAATAAACAAGCATCGAAGGCAGCCACGAAAAAGCTAACGAGCGGCACATAAATAACAACTGCATGAGCAACAACAAAGCAGAGCCAAGCAAAAACATAGCGAAGCATAGCAGAGCAAAGCGAAGCGTAGCGAAGGATGCGAATGAAAGTCCTGTCCAGCAGTTCACTCCACTGGGTACACTGTGAAAAATGAAGCGCAAGAAAAGCGCAACCGAACTGAACTCGTCTCGCAAGGCAGCACGGCGGCTGCCATTGAAGTTAATTACAAATGTCCAATTAGAAAACTGACAACGGCAGCAAGTGCAAGTGCTGTACGCCCTTCCCCTTCTTCCCCCCTGCTGTCACTTGCAATTAAAAATGCATCTCGCCTGCGAACAATGGCGGGAATAGAAGCGGAAAGCGCAGCGAAAAACTGCAAAAAGTGCCAACTAATCGAGATACCGAAACGCGCATATGAAACGAATGTCCAAAAGCCGTAGGAGACTTGCATAATGCCACATCCGGCCTGCTCGAAACTGGCATATCCTGTGGTAGACTGCGGTAGGCGACGGCCTGCCTGAAAGCCTGACTGGGTGACTGCTTAAAATTCAGCCGCCGCCCGAAAGTATGCTATGACTTTTTGCGCAACTAAAGCGTGCCTTGGCGTGGGCGAAGCAAACGCGTTAAGAGCTTAACGTAAAGTTTGATGAGTTCCCCCGAGGTACTTGGGATTTTTAATAAATTTTTAATAAAATAAGAGTTCAAAATATTTAAATATAATTTTTCTTAGTTTTAAATTGGCTTTTTTAAATTTTTTTAATGCCTTTTAATTGCCAGCAAATAAGTTTGGCAGCAATTAAAGACTCTTTATATGATAATACATATATACATTTTTTTGGACTGTAAAAATATATCTTTAAAAATATTTTATTATTATAAAAATATTTCGCATTACTTTACAATTATTTCATAAATTTAACTTTTACCTAACTTATCCTTTTATGATAAAAACAAATATTTAACATTCTTTTCTAATGTTGTTTTTTTTTATTAAGAAAACATATTTCTTTTTATTTTAGAAATTTTACTTTTTACTTATGTCTTTTTTTTATATAAATATTTTACATACCTTTCTGAATTCTTTATTGATTTTGCTTTAACAATATTTCAAGAGTTCTATAGAAACATCTGAAAATTTGAAAATAAATAATAAAAACAGAGAAAAATATTAAAGCTGCCTATCCCAACGTGCATACCCCTGGTCAATCCTTTTTGGACAGTGCTGGGTGCCTTGAACAAAAAAGAACAACAACAGCAATAAGGACGATAACAACATCGTCAGCTGTCCCGGCGTATAAAGGACATGGCGCTGCGACGGCTGTGGCTGCGGCTGTTTCGAAACTTTGCTGATAATTTGGTAAATTTGGAATTGGAGAATTTCCGCGTGGCGCACAAAAGTAGGCAACGCCTGCTGCAGCACGCAGCAGGAGAGCGCGAGAGAGAAGGAGAGAGAGAGAGGGAGAGCTCGAGCGGGAGCGAATAAAATAAGATTTATGGTAATTAATCTAGCTTTACCTCCGGCGCGACGGCGGCGGCAGCACGTCTCTGCCTCTGCACAGATAACATGCCAGGCTGAGTGAGAGGGAGAGAGAGACAGAGTTTTCCCATTCAAGTTGCACAAATTTTTTAATTAATAAATAAATGTTGCGGAAATAATGTTGTGGGAGGCGGCAGCATAATTACGCGATTTGTCGGAGCAGCTTAAGAGGCGCTTGACAAATGCGTGCAGCGGTAATCGCAGTCGGCATTACCGAGGCTTAGTTGTGCCACCTCCCCCCCACTCCAAGTGGCCCCCCAGAGCGGCACTTAATGAGGCGCCTCAGCGCAGACGACGACAAAGAGGCGCATAAATATAGGCAAATATTATGGCCAGCCATAAAGATACACACAGAGTGTTTGCGAGTGTGTGTGTGTGTGTAGCCCCCACTTCTATTAATACATGTTGTGTTGATTCTTCATCTCACGAAGGTGATGCGGGGGCACATCAAATATTCATTCAACTTTTGCCTGCGGGCTGTGGCAGCGGCAGCATTTGATTTAATGCGCTGCTAACTGCGTAACGGTTTAGGCGCCGCAAGTGGCAAGTAGCAAGTGGCAAGTGGCAAGTGCTGTTGCTGCAAGGTGCCAAGCGGCGCTTAAGTAAATTGTTTGCATTAATATTTAAGCTGCGCCCCCGCTTGCGCGCTTAAGTTGCGCTGCCGCTGGCCAACAGATGGCGCCACTCGCGTCATTCTTGGCTAATTGGGATAGGAGTCCGCGTCCGCGTCCGAGTCCGAGTTGGCAGCCCGTACAAATTGCATTTGGAATTCATGTGAGATTGAAATCTAGACAAAGCCCTTGCAACACTCAACGCGCTCTGGCGACGCCGGAAAAGTGCATGAGAAATGCGGCGCAATCAGAGCGAACGGACGGACGCACGCTTTGTGCCACACGAGGCAAGCCTAATGAGCGCGCATGGTTGATGCTACATGTTGTTGCATGCATTAAAGAGCTCAACATTCGTTGTTGCCACACACACACACACACGCTCACTAAGCAGCCATTAGAGACGGCGCTTGTGGCCACGTTGCAGCAATAATTGAAAATGCGCTGCCATAAAGCGGTTACACAGCTCTACACCCCTTAAGCCCTCCGGGGAAATTCCTGTAAATAGAATTGCGGTGCTAATCAAAGGCGTCTTAGCGTGAAATTTAGTTGCAGCAGTTACCGTTGCATTCGAAACGCAGGAAATGCTTTAAAATGTGTGAAAAAGCTTATTAGGTGCGTTGGATGCGGAGAAATTGAAACTAGTTTTGTTTTCTTTCTACTTGAAATTTAAATTCTTATTTTAAATGTTAAAAAAATATTCGTTAAGTTAGTTAAGCTTAATTTAATTCAAATATATTTAAATTTAATTAGATTTTTTCAAATTTTTTTTTATTTAAATTTCTAAGTGAGTCAAATTTAAATTAATAAATAATAATTTTACCTGAGATCTTGTTGCTTCAATTTTGGAGTTTAAATTTTACTAAATATATTTTAAAAAATATAGTAAACAAAATATATATATTCTATTAAGTTTTATACTTTCAATATATTTTTTATTTATTTCATATTTGTTTTTATTTTTTAAATAATTTTTTAAACTTAAAAAAAAAGATACATTAAAATTGTATACTTGATTGATATTTTTAATTTATTTAAGAATTTTTTGACATTTTCATTGAAGTTTTTAACTGATTTGCATTTTAATAAATAAAAAATATAAATAACTACCTATAGCTAATTTCATTATAAATATCAGCAAGAATTTTTCTATAAAAAGATCTATAATCAACTGGCAGATGTGACACATGTCATACTTCTTTACACTACAACTTCAAACTATAATCTTTTCGAAAAAAAAGAAATAGTTTCTTATAATCATATCAAAGTACATATTTGTAATCAGAGATAAGATTAAATGCAGCTCTGGTTGGGGGTAATTTTGATTTAAAGATACAGGAAGACTATGGCAACAATGTAGACATATTTATGGACTACAGAATACAGTAGTATATAAAACGCACTATATGGGAAGTAATAATTTCAAGGCCTAGCACGACAGCTTTCCCGTACTATATATAGAACTCAACTCTCATTAACAACTCATTAAACTTTAAGTATTGTTTATTTATCATTGCAATTAAATTCCCCTAGACATATGTTAATTTCCTGCTTATTCCAAAGTTGTGGTTAGCTAATGTCGTATTCCCTGTGTCAAACGCCTTTCGGATATGTAAAGTTAAGTAGGTAAAAACCCCCTGCTTGATCATAAACAACACATGTGATTTGCATTCCAATGAGTTGGGGAGTTGATACAGTTTTTAAGGTAGACCTATAATTACCGATTGACTATGTAGTACGATCCTAGATAATTGAGGCTACTAACTATAGAGCCCCGACAAGTCGACAAAATGTAGCTTTAGCTCTTTAACTATGTAGATAAACAAAACGTGATCGAACAGAGGAAAGGGGGAAAGGGAATGACATTTAAGTATTTACTACTATAATGCCGTGAGTCGACACAAATCGGTACAGAGACAGAGAACTAATAATCGACGTGTATGGCCTGTTCAGCGCTTATCGCGGCACTTGAATTACGATTTCTCATTATCTTGGCTTTTCGAAATCGTGTCAGAAATTCGCACAAAGTACGCGTTGCGCGCGACCAGACTTGGCCTCGGCGAAGGGAGGAGAGAAGCGGGTGGCGTGGCTATGCGGATCTCTCTCATGCGATAAGCGCTCCACACACACACACACACACACACACAAGGCTAATGAAAGTAGCGCTGTCAATATTTGCATTATAAATATAGCAAAAAAAGAGACAGCAACAACAACAACAACTACAACAAAACATAATAATAATTTGCCTTAATCGAATAATGACCCCCAACCAACTGGCGTCGTGCCCACGCTGCGGGACCTTGTCTGGTCTGGGGACGGACTATGCAGTCCGTGTACGCCGTACGCTATACGCCGTACGCCGTACCGGGTAGGAAGTTAACGCAGGCAAATTATTCAATCAAAAATCACGAGAGACAAAGCTGAATTCAAATAATTTATAAGGCAATGTGTTGGAGCAGGTGGAGGGACAGAGAAAGAGAGCAAGGAAAGGCCAAGGAGAGGGGGGAGGAGAGCCTAGAGTGGGTGCAAAAGAAGCGGCTCAATAAATAAGACGGCGCGCATATTAAATGTACCGCAACTGCAGCCTGCACTGCGCGCGAATGAGTCAACGCACAGTGGGCGCAGAACAAGTAACAAGTGCTTAAAAATTAACTTCAGGTAAATACGCTTAAAAACTTAAACTGAAGTGTCAATTAACGTTAATGCTCACTAACTTTACACCTCATCATAGCCCACTGTATCTCACAGCTGTTGCCCACTGTGCTCTGTGTTTACCAGACAACCAGACAACAATAACGGACATGTCCGACATTGACGCTGCCACTCCACACCGTTAATCTACATATATACGCACACACACACATGCATACACACGCATATGTGCGTTGCTTACAGCAATTACACTGCGCGCTGTAAGTATGCGGGCACAGCTGATGAAATGCGAAAATTGTCGAGCGTATTGAGCAATCACAGTCACAGCCCAGAGTCAAATTGCCTGTTTCAGCTCTTGAATTAAAGCTGTTTGTTCAGCCGTAATCGGGCTTATTATAGATTATTGTATTTTAAACGTCGCATTTATCGGGGCAGGCAAAAGTCAGGCAGTCGTTTTTAAATCACTTAATGCAATCAGTTCTTAGCTACTTATTGCAATATTCAAAGTTTAAAACTCAATTAAAACGACAAATTTTACAAAATTAAAACTTGAGTAAAGTTAAAGTTGCTAATTTGTTTATTTAATTTGTTTTCCCGTTTAAAATTTAAAATATACAGTGTAAAAAATAACTTCAAAATTAGTTTTAAATGTTATAAAAGTTTTTTAAATTTAAATTTAAATACATTTAATTTATTTTATTTTATTATTATTATTTCTAGTTGAGTTTTAATAAAAAAAACTCAGAAGTCAAGTCATTAAATCATGCTTAAAATTAAAATTTATTTTTATTAAAATCTTTTATCAGTTTCCCAGCTAAACAAAAAGCTCATAAATATATTTAAAGTTGGTTTTATGGTGCATATAAACTGCTTTAACAAATCAAAGAAGATCCAAACAAATTAACTAAGAGCTGAGTGCACAGAAACTTCTTGCAGTGACTTTTAAATATTTATAGTCTTGAAAACTGACGTAATGCTTGCAGTGAAGATCGAGGTTTTATGGACTTACCTAACACCGAAAGTTTACGTAACGCTTAAGTTGTAGATTAAACACCTGTCGTCTTACTGAAAAGCTTGCATACGTTTTAAAGTTTAACGCCTTACTCACTTAACTCAAAGCTTTGGCGTTTGCTGATTGACGCTTTTGTTAAAGATTGAACTTATTTTGCCTTACTTAAAGTCGAAAGCTCAAGTTACTCTACGTTCGAAAGCTAACTTCCATTAAGCAGCAAGCTCACTTTAATCAAAGCTTTTGTTAAAGATTAAACTTATTTCGCCTTACTTAAAGCCGAAAGCTCGAGTAACTCTAAACTCCAACGCATTTAAAGCTGCTAAGCTCGGTTAAGTCAAAGCTCTGCTGGCTGAAGCTTTTGTCAAAGTTTCACTTTAAGCCACTGTCATTTGGCATCACTTTGCACATCAAGAATTTGTAAAGGAAATAATCACAATGAGCTTATCGACGAACCACAAAGTCGTAAATCTTTTCCCAAGTTCCTGGAAGTCTGAACCTCTTTCCGCTTGAAACAAACCCAACAAGCGTGTCTCTCGATCGCTGCCCTCACTCTCTTTTGCTCACTTTATCTCTCTCTCTCTCTCTCTCCCCCTTGGCACTCCTTGCGCCTTATCAATTGGCTCATTAGCACGTTTCGAATTGATAATTAAGCAACACATTTTATAATGCACAATTATAAATGACTTAAACAAATTTTTATTTTATGGCTTTTGTGCTTTTTTGCTGTTTCTTTTTCTGCTTTTTGCTCTTTCTTTTTTTCTGTTTTTTTTTCTGGTTTTTTCTGACTTTTTTGTTAGCTTTATCGCGCTGAGCGCGTCACAACGCGCCGCACCGCACTGTAAAGTGTGCGCTGGGTGTGCGAGTGAGTGTGCGGGTGTGTGTGTGTGTGTATTACTAATATTTAGTATGTCTGCTCAAAGAATCAGCTGTTTACAGCAATAACAACAACAACAACAATAAGCGGCGGGTTCGCATTTTGCAAATCAACTTTATGACGAGCGACGACGATGAGCGACTTTTCGGATTTAGTTTCAGTTTCAATTCGCCCGTTCGTCCGTTCAACCGTTCCACCGTGTTCTCTCGCCCATTCGCCCCCGTCCGTCAATGTCTTCGGTCTTGCGGTCTCGACTATGTTTTAACCTACCTTAAGTTCGCGTTGTTATTTGCCTTGTTTATTTTACATTTTCCATTTGCTATGCTGTTTTTCTGCTGCTGCTTTTGTTTCGGAGTCCAAAAAACGTACGTGTTGTGTTTTCTAAATTCAAATCGAAGCAGCCACAGTTGTCTATATACGATATGTGTAGTATGTGCTCTTTTGGGGGGGGCCTTGTGCAAGACATCATGTTCATTATGAGGTATTTTCGGTTGTGTCGTATGCTCAGTTTGTTGTTGTTCTTGTTGCTGCCACTCTCTCTCTCTCTCCCACGGTCTTCTTATCGCTCACTGTTTCTGTGTTTCTGTGTTTCAGTTTCTTGTTTTATTTTTGAGTATTTTATTTTATCATGCGCCCTCACACACCTCAAGCAGTTCAAACTGAAGGCCTCAAACAGCTGTTGGTGTTTGTATCGCATGCGATTTTATACTGTACAAATATCTATATAACATATATAGAGCTGCTATATAGAGCAAGTTTTATGGAACGATTTGGGCGCGCGCAAATGACACAAAACATGCAAAACACGTTGGGGAAAATCGTGTATGCAGTTCCCAATCTCATTAGAGGCAATCTGCGCAGCGCACCCCCTCCCCCTCCCCACCTCCCCAACCTCTCTGCATACTCCCCCAACAAGTGTTGTTGTTCTTGTTGTCACATTTTTAATGCAGGCAAATTGATTTAAGTGCCTCGGTTAACAAAGCTAAATCAATTAGGGCGCTGCAATGGGAAAAGCGTAGGGGGCAAAACTGCTGAAAACTGTGCGGAAAACTTTGCAGCGAAATGCACTTCAATTAAAGTGCGCGTGTGTGTGTGTGTGCGCGCGTGTGCGTGTGTGTGTGGCAATTGATCCGCTGAGAAAGTCATTCAATCAACACGCAAATCTCAACGTATTTGGCAAACGACTTAAGCTCAGGGGGCAACAAGTGGCAGCTACGTCTCTCTCTCTCTCTCTCTCTCTGTCTGTCTCTTTCTACTGCATATAATACCCTCTTAACCCATTTTACTGTTTGCCACTGGCAACTCAATACACACCTCCCCCCGCCCCCTTCACCCCCTCGCCCTGCCTAAATCCCTTGCGCAGATTTGATTCAATCAGTTCGTTTATTCAGCTGCATTTTCAATGTCAGCGCGCACAATGAACGAATGAATGGCGTAAAATGAATGTGAATCGCAAATTTCGAATAAGAGGAGGAGTGATGGTGGGGGGAGGCACCTCTTTAATACCTTTAATGAATCTGCATAAATACATCATTTAATCACATTTTAAATCATTTTGCATGCAAAAGCAATTTGTCTAATGGCAAAAAAGTGTGACCACGCGCAGCTCGCAGCATGAAGCCATGCAAAAAAGGGGTGCAGAGGGGGTATGATGTACTATGAGATACCCTATAGATAGTTAAAGTGTCTGCAGTTGGTATTATAGGAGTATAAAGAAACCATTTAGCTTTAGTTAGATTCAAAAGAGGAAAAAATAAATATAAAATTTAAATATATATTTGGAAAATATTTAAAAAATATATTTGAGCCACATTAAATTTATTTGTATGACATAAAATTTTTATATTATTAATGCAGACATTACAAGTAAATTTAATAATTGTAGTACTTAGAAAAATTATAATCCATTTGAATGCTTATATCACTTTTCAACAAGCTTCGATTAACTTTTCCCTAGTTGAGGCAGTTTGCAGCCATTTGCATGACATTTAGCTATAATAACTCTAAACAAGCGCAAGCCTAATGGCTTTCTATATATAATTAGCGTGTATGTTTATAATTTAATATGTATTTATTATATTCAATGCAGTCATTAAAACTCATCAATTACTACGTGCCTTGTTCACTCGGCTAATTGTGACCCGTGACAGCCCACGCTGCCCTGGCTGATTACAGGGTACCTGCGAGCATTAAAGCCAACAATAATATTATAACTGGCCGGGTTAAAAAAAATAAACAACAAGGTGTAACGTGGCACGGCACCTGCCGCAAAGAGGGCAACGTAGCCCGCAACGTGAGCATTGCCTTGTATTATGCTGGCTTTGTGGGGCCGCAGGCAATGTTTATGCAAGTTGTTAAAGTGTCCGTGTGTGCACGTGTGCGTGTGCGTGTGCGTGTGTGAGCATTGCTATTAAAAAGTTTTGAACAATTTGTAGCCGCAAAACCGTGTAGCAATAAAATTTAAATGGATAGCAAAAAATGTTGCCTACTTTCAGGCGGCGCTTTAATTCGTCCGCCCACAACTAACTGAAACTTTTCGCTCTCTCTCTCTCTTGCAGCACTTTTTAAACACTTTTAGCAACTAAACTGCCCAACTCAAGCCGAGTACAGCTATATATATAGTATATAGCGAGAGATATCTATATACAACGACCCACCGAAGCATCAGCAAGCCGCCCAAAACTAGACAGACAGACAGCCTAGGCTTCGCTATGGATCTGAAACACAGCGGCAGCGGCGCCGTGGAGAGCGCTGATTCCTACATAGCTGCCAGCAAGTCGACAGACATGATCACGCCCAAGGAGAAGGAGAGCAACAGCAGCAGCAGCAAAGCGACGGCAATGGCGCCGGCCGAAGGTCAGTTCAAATAAGTTGCGAATCTTACGAGATTTATCTGCATGTTTAGCATGCAAGGCGCATAGACGAATCTTATACGCATTAGACACACTCGATTGGCACACGTGTGTGTGTCGCGTGCGAGTGTGTGTGTGCGTTTGTTAGTTGTGTGCTCGGTAACTAAACATTTGTATGCAAAACACTTTGCCCAAACACACAAAACGGGCATTTTGAGTTGGCTGCTCCTCAAGGTATGCAATAGTTTTGTTTGCAGTCTCTCTGATTTGCGTGCGGTGCACCTGAGCGTGTGTGTGTGTGTGTGTGTGTGTGTGTGCGGGTAAGTGTGCTGCCAACTATAAATAACACACATCAAAGCTTGCGTTTGTGCATTTTCAATGTCACATGCCACTAAAAATGAGAAATAAAACAAGAACAAGTATTTAAATCGTAACATGCACGACTGGCAGATACCCTGGGCATGGTTGGGATGGGCAATTGAGAAGCGTAGTATTTATATTTGGGACTAGCAAGGGGAGCTATTTAAGTGCAAAGTAGAATGCAGGCTAAAACTTATTAAGGGTTATACTATATTAAAACTTCAATCCTAACCTCACTAAATTTAAAATAAAATTTAAAAAAATTTAATCATTTATTATGAGCTAAAGCTCTTATCAGAAACTAACACAAACTGCATAATTCATGCAAAGAATTCAAGATACTAAAGACCTCAAGGCTTAAAAGGGTTCAAGTACCAACCTATTTACGAGCCCTCGTAATGATACCCCATTTACCCGTTTTATACCCCACTGGGTATCAATACCTGTGCACGTCGGGGCTGAGCTTAGTGACGTCGCATTCAATTGCCGCAAAAGTTGTAATGGAAATTGTAAAATATAAAGTAGAAAGCGACGTCGCATCGTCGCACTGGGCACGCCAACAGCAGCCGCATCATTCACAGCGCGCGCAGGATTACGCTTAAGTAGAGCACATATATAGAACGGTACTGGGCTGCTAAGAAAGCCAGCAACTAATCCGGTTAATCTTCGCTCTGAGTGTGTTAGTCCCACTGTGTGTTTGTGTGTGCGGGTGTGTCTGCGCAGCCTTGTGAATGACAACAACCAAATCCTTTTCAGAGGCGCAAGACTCAAGTAGCTTTTACCTATGTGCATATATCACTCATGTGTATGTATGTGTGTGTGTTTGTTCTGCTTTCTCTCTCTTTCGTTTGCAGGCTACAAAGTCTATGCACGACGCTGGGCGGTGCTCATACTCTTTGTCTTCTATTCAGCCTCGAATGCCATGCAGTGGATACAGTACACCATCATCAACAACATAATAACACGGTAAGAGAGAGAAAAAGAGAGATGGAGAGAGAGATGGAGAGATGGCATGCTGTGCCGGCTTAAGGTCGACTTTAAAGCTTGCTTAATTAAAAGTTTGCCTGGCAAGCTCATTAAAGCTTCTCTCAACGGGGTAGTTGTTGAAGTTAAAAGTTTCCTTCGCTCTCCCTGGCAGCTACTACGGCATCAGCGACAAATGGGTGGACTGGACGTCCATGATTTATATGATACTGTATATACCGTTAATATTTCCGGGCAGTTGGTTTTTGGATAAAGCGGTAGGTTTTATGCTTGGGTTCTGCTTTTTCCATTTTAATTTTCCTTTTCTCTTCAGGGTCTTCGTATTACGGCCTTAGTGGGCGTTGTAGGCACCTGCATAGGCGCCTGGATCAAGGTCTTCTCCGTGGATCCCTCGCTCTTCTATGTCAGCTTCATTGGTCAGGCAATTGTGGCGCTTGCACAGGTATGAAAATGCAAATTGAATTCCAAACTGAAATCGATGCGAATTGCATTTTTTCATTCGATTTCCCGCAGGTTTGCATCCTGTCGCTGCCCGCACGTTTGGCCGCTGTCTGGTTTGGACCCGATCAGGTGTCGTCGGCCACCAGCGTGGGTGTCTTTGGTAATCAGGTGAGCTCAAAGAATGAAATGTTACTTAATTACGCATACGCCCCGTGGTTGCAGTTGCCAGTAGAAATATTACTTTTGCTCGTTTAGTGGGCAAGGGCAAGGGCAAGGGTGAGCATGTGCAGCGCCTCCCAAGTAAATCCGCAAAAATTTGCATGAACACAAAAAGGGCAGAGCCAGCAGTAACAGCTTTTTGGCCAGATTGATGCCAAATGTTGCACTGACAAGCCCAAAATGACATTCGCTAGTTTTTTCACGTTTCATCTGTGTGTGTGTGTGTGTGTGTGTGTGTGGAAGACGGACGGTGTGGAAAGCCCATTTCCGGCTAGCGGAAGTGGTTGCTTGCTCTGTGCTTCATCTCTTTCTCTCCCTCGCTCTCTCTTTCTCTCCCTATCACTCCCTTACTGTGTGCACTCGAGAAATTGCCAGTTAAATAGAGAATGTGCAGCAGCACATTTCAATTTATTCGACTGTGAAAACAAGCGAATTGACCTATTCACATTCGTATTCACAGTCGCATTCACAATTGCATTCAACCAAGTGTGGCATAGAATGTCACTTTGAGGTCGAGAGTCAAGTGCATAAGTCCGACCACAGTAGAGGTTTAGCTGCTAGCTGAATGCTGCCTGCTGCCGACTGCCAACTGCATGCGACAATATTGCGGTCGCCCCGAGCCTTCGATTGCGGCCATAACATAATTAGTTTGTGGCACCCAAATGGCAAAAGGCCATTTAACGCATACACACACAAGGGAGCCGAAAATACATACGCGTAATTGCCTGAATAATTCACGTTGCATTGTGGCGGCCTCTAATTAATAACATTCTATACGCCTCTGTAAGCCCAGCTGATAGCGCTGACAACGTAATCTATGTTATTAAATACTTTTTTCATAATTAAGCATATTTGTTTTTTCAATTGACATTCTTTCTCCAATTTTGCGTCAGTTAATTCGTTTGATTATCGTGTTTTATCAAGCGTTGCCAGCATACTAATTGCGCTACAGACACTGTTAACATTAACATGCTGTTAATAATTTGAACTGGTGATAGAACAAGACAGAGCTAGCTGATCTGTGTAAACATCGATGACAACAATCGATAATGCAAGCAAATTAGTAATGTCAGTGACTTCAAAGCTTTAAATCTCAATAACTTTGTCGAAAATTCCCCTTACAAAATTTTCAAAATTTTTTCAAAAATTTTAAACTTTAGTTTTTGCCTTGCATTGATTACGCAAGCTAAAACTAATATACAAATAAAAGTTCAAAAGAGTTTTTGGGCTAAAATGGTGAAGTTGGCGAAGTTATACGTTATTTTCAAGTACTTAAGTTACCCTTGGAAGAGCGAGATAGCAACAATGTTGGGCAACTAGTTACACGGCAGAAAGTAAGTGTTAAGTAACGTTTATTTAAACTTGTTTGCAAGGAACTTCCCCACCTGTACAAACTGAAATTGAATAATACTTTCAAATTGCACCAATCATCCGCACAGCCATAAAACATATAGTATTTCTGATATAGTATAGAGCAAGTGCCCCCCTGACAGGTGTAGCACCTTTGGCCTTTCGTTTTCTTTTTAATTGGTTTTCCATCAATAAAAGTTTTTGTATATACGCAGGGAAATTTGGTGCTGCCTCAACTTGTGGCAACTTTTCTATAAATATATATATGTACAGACTATATATACGACATGTACAATGTCTCTTATGGTTTATTGTGTTGAGTTACTTAGCACTTTGTTACTTTACTGACCTTTGAACTACGACATTTGCTAATTAACAATTTGTTGGCAGTTTACGGACGCCGAACAAAGCAAAGCAATTAGTTTGCTTGCTCTGCCATTAGGACTGATAACACAGGGAGGGGAGAAAGTGATATGGGGGAAGGGGATAGCTTACTAACCCCCTCTTAATGCTGATTTATGAGCGCATAATGTACTCGCGTGCGACGACGTGTTGCAGCTCAGCCAAAACGGGGGCAAGCTGCCGACGACTCACCTGGCCGAATGAACGTGCAAATATGCAGCACAAACATTGAAATAGGCATTCCACACTGACACACTGCTGCTGCCTAGGTGTGCGTGCGTATCTATGTGTGTGCTGTCATATTTACCATACGCCCGAGTGCCGCTGAAAAGGCTTATAATTTCCGCTTGTTGTTCGCCAAGCTCCTCGCCCGGCAGGAAGTCTCAATGGGATGTGCATGTCACACAATGCAAGGCAGGAGGCATGGGGCATGCACCCCGCCAGGCCATGTCTCCATCGTGACTGGCTGCCTGTCATTGCATGCAGCACCCCGTCTGGCTGTCTGTGTGTGTGTGCGTGTGTCAGTCAGTGTAAATACAGTGCCGTCGAACAGTCAACGTTCCACCTGCAGTTTGTAGTGTGCTGCATGCACAGTGGCTGAGGTCAAGTGGCTGCTCAATGGAGAAGCAGCTAAATGCAAATGCGCTGCCCTTAAAGCAGCAGCCCAGGCAGACAGGTCGCTCAGGCAGCACAGGCAGTGCATGGCAACCGAGCATGTTAAATGTCAACTCGAACTTGCCCCAAAAAGCGCTGAGTAGAGCAACTCGCATAAAAACTAACCAAAGCGCAGCGGGCGATAAGCAAAAAGGATACAGTGATCACTCGGTAAAGAGCGAAAATAAGCGATTTCTAGGTGTATTCAAGGCACATTCAGCTAGATAGTTTAATTACAGTCGATAAATTTGTTATAATAACATAACGCAGCAAGCAAAATTTGCATACTCTGCAGAAGGCTATGTAAAGTAACAGGGATTCGCTTGCACTAATAACAGACTCTGTAAGGCGTTGCTGTTAAGTCGTTTTCTTCTTGGGATGGCAACTCTTTAATTTAAAAAGCGGTTTTTTTGAGCGAAATAAATAACATATATATGTATATAACACGCTACAAAGATCGACCAAGTGTAAGAAAGTAAAGGTAACTCCTAGATACATTCCTTTTACTTATAGTTTACTGTACTGCCGTACTGCTTGACATTGAATGTCGACACACGCTCCCCCGTTGCGGCGCACTAGTCAACTGGCCAGGGCTGCCTTATCTGGCAAGGACGCTCCGCCACAGGCAGCAACAGCAGCGCAGCCACTTGCCACCGTATCCTTACATGCGGATTTGCTAGAGCAACAGCTCCGAGCGCGCACTTTCGGTTAGCTTCGGTTTTGGCTTTGGCATTGGCTTTGGCTTTGGTTTTGCCGCGTGACGCCTTGTTGCCAAAGTGCTGAACAAACATCGTTTCTTTTACTTGACTATTTTTTGTACAGCAACAGTAAGAGAAGCAGAAGAAGAAGAGGAGGCAGAAGCGCAGGCTCAGCTCATACGCATATGTAAACACACGCCAGGCAGGCAGGAAGGCAGGCCCGTTGGCTGCTGCCTCCACCCACTCCCAGGCCTGGTTTCCTGCCACTCAACAACATCCTGTGTTTGTCTTTTATTGCGCTGCCAAAGCTGTTAAATTTCTCGAGTGGGCATTACATTTCGCCAGTTCGCCAGCCCGCTCGCTCGGCCGTTCAATTTGCCAGCATCGTTCTCCAAGCTCGACTCGAGTCGCAGCTCAAATATGTATTTTTGATATGCCCCCCAGTCCGAGTGCCCACAGCGCCAAGTCTCGAGTCTGTTTCGATTTAATTTATGCAAATGGTTGCATTGACATTCCCCCCGCCTGTTTCCTCTCTCTCTCTCTCTCTCATCACAGCACACATTTGCATGGGCCGACCATAAATTGAGGGCATAATGGCTCTTTGGCGGATTTCAATATGTTTTGGCTTGTTTTAGCTTGCATTATATGCCAATTACAGTGGGAATCTAGCTTCAAGTGGCTTCAGCAAACAATGAAATATTCAATTGTTGTTAACAACTTTAAAGTGCTTAAAGCACAGACAACATTTATGTGGATTATTCATTATTATTGATAATATTATTATTCGCATTTAAATGGCTATTTAAATGGCCAAATCCTTTTAACTTCAGCCTGACTTTATTGTAATCGAAGTGCAAACATTGAAAGCTTTTTTAAAACGATTTGCAATAAGCCAAAAGGAAAATAAAAGCTGAAACTGATTCACTCACTTGATATGAATAATAAATGACATATCCGTAGCAGCATTCGATCTTAACTAAACAGTTATTTTTCGATAAATTCAATTTGAATTGCGCCCACTTTTAATGCATTCTGCCAGGCGCTGTCAAAGTTACAGTTTGTATTATTTTTTTTCCAACTAAATCGGATTTATAGGCCAAACAGAGTTGTCGCATAAACAAAATAGAGCGCAAAAACAAATGGAAGACGGAAATGTGATTGATAGGCGTGTGGAATACCCTGTTCATGTGAATGAATTGGAACTTTCCGTGTGATCTCTGAGTTTGCTGGCTATTAGGCTTTGCTTTATGCTTCCTCGATATACCCCTTTGCCTATCACTGTTTATACACAGGGTATACTTAACTGAAAAACTGCTTGAAAATGCATGACCCAAGCTGTGTGTGGCGGCACACAGGCTAAACGTGCCCGGTCATGAAATGTTTTCGGCTATTTGTTGGCCCCGAGAATGAAGCGCGCGCAAAGTTTGACGAAAACAAAAGCTCAACAACTGCGACGTAACTGCAACAATGGGGCATGGCATGCAGGGCTGCCGGGCAGGACAGGACACACACAGATAAATCAATTTGAGCGCAGCCAACGTAAATAAACGTCCAGCGACTCGCCACGGAAGCTGCAACGGAAACGGATGCTTTGCAAAGATTCAAATTTTCCAAACTACCAACAACCAAAAAAAATAAAGCCAAAAATAATGCTAAAATTCTGCGGACTTTTCTGCTTTGCCTCTCCGGCTTTTTTTGCAGCTGGGCGTCGCTGTCGGATTTGTGTTGCCGCCCATGTTGGTGCCCAACTCGGAGAACCTGGAGACGGTGGGCAAGGATCTGCAGATGATGTTCTACATGGTGGCCGGACTGACCAGTGTGCTGCTCGTGCTGATGGTGTTCTGTGAGTAGCAGCCGGAAAAGATTTTGCGATAAAGTTAGACATATTTTTATCTCTTCTTTTTGCAGTCTTTCAGGACAAGCCACCAACGCCGCCATCTGCTGCCCAGGAGGCAGCACAGCGCTTAGAGGGCATGGAAGCGGACCAAGTCAGCTTTTTGCAATCACTAAAGAATCTGATGACCAATCGGAATTTCATCTTTCTGCTGCTCTCCTATGGCATCAATGTGGGCGTCTTCTATGCCATCTCCACGCTGCTCAATCCGGTAGAGTAAGGTATGCAACTGCTAGGCAACTAACCCGACTTTTGTCTCTTCTCGCCCCAGGTGGTGCTCAAGTATTATCCAGGTCACGAGGTCGACACCGGTCGCATTGGACTGAGCATTGTGCTGGCGGGCATGCTGGGCTCTGTCGTTTCGGGCATTGTGCTGGACAAGACGCACAAATTCAAGTAAGTGCAAAGCAATTAAACCTAACGAGTCGCTCATTACGTGCACTTGCAACTTGCAACTGCCACTTGCCACCTGCCACTTGCCACTTGCCACTCGCAACTTTAATGTGCCATATTCTTCGCCCTTTGCAGAGAGACTACGCTGGCTGTCTATGCGCTCTCCATGGTGGGCATGTGGGTATTCACCTTTACGCTGGACACGGGCCACATAGCGGTAGTCTATCTGACCGCCTCGCTGCTGGGGTAAGTAGTGTAACCACAGCTACCAGTGCAGCTCCTAAACTTCTTCACCCTCCCCTTGGTACAGCTTTTTCATGACAGGCTACCTGCCAGTGGGCTTCGAGTTCGGCGCCGAGCTGACCTTTCCTGAGCCGGAGGGCACCTCGTCGGGTCTGCTGAATGCATCGGCGCAAACCTTTGGCATTTGCTTTACGCTCTTCTACTCGGAGCTCTTCTACTCGTACGGAGATGTGCCCGCCAATGTGGCCATGGCGTTGATGCTGATACTTGGCACAGCCATCACGGCGGCTACTCGATCGGATTTGCGGCGACAGAATGCGCAGGTGGTGGTCAGCGATGGTGCTGCTGCAGTTGGTGGTGTAGTCAATGCTGCAGCTATAAATCCGTAAGCCAACACACACCACACACACACACATACATACACAAACAGATACACACGCACACGCACGCACACAGTGAGGCTTGGTCGCCCTTTGCGTTTTTAATGCATATCATTTTGAGAGAAAGTTTTTAATTTATTGCATTGTTTATTGTTATTCTCGTATTACTATTATTATTATCTTATTATCGTGATTGTTTTCGTTGTAGTCCTAAGTGAGAGAGAGAGAGAGAATACAAGAGAATACATATACATACATATACATAGACATACGCATACCATGTGAGCCCTAGGCTTAGGTAACATAATTATTTTTTCAATTTTGTACATTGGCAAAGTGGAAATTTTTAGAGATTTTAGTGCGTAAGTCGAAGATGATTGGGAAACGAGTTGAAAGCGCCGAGGCAAAACCCAAAGACTTTTAACGGAAATTATTGTAGCTTTATCTCTTTGTTCATTTGCGACGGCAACAATTACAACAACAGAAACAACGAGGGTCGCCATAATTGTTAAAAAAAATTTCCAAATTTACGCTTAGTATTTTTCCCAAAACTTTCCCTTTCTATGCGACCTTTGTACACCCTAACTCCTAGAAAAAAAATCTTGTTAAATATATTGAAAGTAGCGAAAATTGTTTAAGTCCCTCGCGGATCTACTATACTATTATAATCCTACAGTATTATAGCCAGCCAATATATAATATATATGTTTGTTATAGCGCAAATGTTATGAGACACACACCCACACGTACAGGCACACGCACACGAGGCATATTTTGTTTTTATTCAGCAGACCAACACAAACAAATAAAAACAGCTACATAAAACAAATAACTTAACTGAAAGTTTATAGGGGGGAAACAGGGAACGCTTTACGAATGCAAATCACAATGAAAATAAACAAGAAAATATCAAGTTACATAGAGACAGTAGCCAGAACCCGCTGACAGATTCCAGATCCTTTGCTCTGTGTATATACTGAATAAACAAATGTATCCGATATAACCTGTACATACACACACACACACACACACAGACCCTCACATACACACAGGAATCAATTATAAACTGCAATCATATCTGAGACAAGTTGTCGTTATTTTGAAGTATTTACACTTAAACTCAAGCATATATAACTATATAGTATATACATACATGAATCTAAAGATATATATTATACGTCTATAATACGTACAATTGTTGTGAAATAGATGAAATCGAATGCAAGTAAACAACAGTAACATAATGAAATCAAACGTGAAGTAAATTCTGTAGGGCCTTATATCTATCTACGGCTACAGTGCAGGCTCGATAAGGTTGGAAAACCTCAAGCCTTCACTGTGCCTCACGAACTAGCGTCAATTGTAAAGGCAACCCAAACACACACCTACACTTACACACACCAGAGACTACCTGACAAGAGCCACAGCCGCTTGTACAACCGACCTACAAGAAGAACAACAACCACCTAAGAGATGAGATGCAAGAACATTCCAGTTGATGATGGGAGAACATTCCGAAGTGTAATGCAATTATCGTATATGTATGCTTCACATAGCCAAAATATTATTCTATATATATATTGTATGTATATGTATGTGTATAGTGAAAAGTATTCGAAATAAAACTTAACCCGTGTATAGAGAGAGTAAAACTAAAGATTATACTGGGATTTTACATATATAATTTGAGACAGTCGCTTAAACGGTCGGTACATATAAAGAACGGTATTACAACAGAACTTTAATCGCTGCACAAGGACATCAAATCGAACAGATAACGGTATATATAATGGGGTTATAAAATAATACAGTTAAAATATATGCAAACAGCAAAGCAGAACATAAGAAAAAATATAAAATATAAAGTTAGAACTTAAAAAACAAATTGAGAAACCCCGCCCCCAATTGCTGTTGCTGCTGCTGCTGCTCCTGCTGCTGTGTCTAATGCTCCTCCCTCTCAGTGCTGTCCCCAGGCGCGCAACAGTGTCAACGCCTTGTTCAAGTAGGCACACCACTCTTCGCGCTCCTCCTTGGTGTCTGCGGAGAGCAGATGGCGCACAGTCGTTGTGCGTCCTTTGGGCACTATTATCAACGATTCCTGATCGGTATCCAATGCGGGACGTTCGCACTCCAGCAGCATTGTGTTCAGACGAGCGCAAATGTCACGCGGCGCTGTGGTGACCTTCAGCGAGCTGCACGCATTCAAATCGATGCTGCCCATGGGCGTCTTCTTCTTCTCGTCATCCGGATACTTCCAGTAGTTAAGCAGCGAACCATTTAGATAGCACCAGCGACGATGCCAGGCCCCAAAACCGGATATATCCTCGAACATTGTGAGAAATCCCTTGTACTCCACACTAACGGAAAGCTCACAGTTGACCTTCATGTGGACATTGCCATCGAGCGGACTCACACCTAGCACTTGGGTCAGTGTCCAACTGGTACGCTGTATTTCACGCAGCGAAAAGATGGCGAAGCCATATTGCACCAGCTGCGGTGTGCGCACCACATGCGGACCCGCCGGACTCTGCACTGGCGGCATAACCAAACGATTTTCGCCGCCCTTCTTTTTGGGCGTCTTGACGCCTCCCTTCTTATTCACATTGATATGATACTTGAGCTCGTGCGGCAGCTGATCGCGCTGCGCCACCATGCCATAGATTTCGAGTGTTATCTACAAGGGAAAAAGATAGTAATGAATCATCGACACATAAGTGAATCATCCTCAGCTTACCCGGAAGTCCGCATAGACATTGTTCAGTTGCAACACATCGGGAAATTTGACAGAGAGCAAACCGGGCATTGTTGGCACCGTTTTGGTGGCCAGCACATGCTCATTGTACTTGAGTAAGCAGACCAAGTGATGGCCATTGTTGTTGCCCGTGGCCATTTTACGAACGTATTCCTGCCGCAGCGGAATTGTGATATCCTTGACGGTCAGTAGACCCTTCTCCTTGGGCGCACCCACGGGACGCAGGCTGCCCTCAACACGCAAGCGTTGCACTTCATCCAAACAGGCCTGTCGACGATGAGCTAATTGTGGGAAAAAACGCAGGGATTAGCCTTAAGTATAATAAAAGGTTAGTTAATGAGGTAATTCCACCTACTCGCTAGCAATAAATAACGTTCGCCTTCTACGGATTCGGTTGAGCCGGAAAATTCCACAGTGGCAGCACACAGATTGAGCGCCTGACTTGCCTGTCCTATGACCTGCTGCTGCTTGCATACCTCATCCAGCAGTTTCTTGATCTTTTCCTGTGCCTGTGCTGCCTCATTCGATTCGCGTGCCGCCTGCAGCTCCTCATCCTCTTCGCTGCTGGCGGCTGCATGCGGCTCCTCGGCGCCGCCACCATGTTGTGGTGAATCATACTCCAGCTTGTGCTTGGCATGACAATCGCCAGCTAGAGCCGAACGCATAACCTGCTGTTCGCGACAAATCTTACGCACTGGCGTCGAGTTTGAGTTGGCGCTCTGCTGGCGACGATAGAAGCTAACAGTGTGCACGAGTGTGACCAAGTTATCATTGTCCTGGTTAACGCTTAGCTCGGACTTTACTGGCTGTGCGCCATTCAGCAGCGGCGTCTGAACGTCCATGGCCTCATGCTGTTCTTCAATGGACTGACAGGCAGCTGAGCCGGCGCCAATGGCAGCTGGTGCCTTGCGAAAGGAGAAGCTGTTGGAGGCGGTGGTGCCTTTGCTCTGTATGCGGTGAGAAGGCATTATAATGCTGGGTTATCCATAGATTCCGTAAATACTTACGCCTAGCGACAAATGACTTGTATTTGCATCTTCCTCGCTTTCATCGTCTTCACCGTCCAGCGCTTCTTCGAGGTAATCATCGATGCCCACAGAAATCGCTGAGGAATTCATTGAACTATCCTGACTGTAGTAATGATCCTGTTCGGCATAGCGTACCTGGAAAATGGGTTTATTTTATGGCCTTGAAAACACCCGCTGTGACTAATTTCTGCTACCTGAACACTTACCTTTTTGCCATGTTGTTGTTGTTGCTGCTGCTCGGCCTCGTTGCGCTGCACAGTGTGCAAGATTTCGCGGCCCAGGCTACCGTTGCCCATGCCAGCGCTGCTGTCCTCAGTCTGCGACTGATCCGCATCCGACACCGACTCATCCATGCAACTACAAAATGAAAGCGCACAGAGAGAGATTAGAAATCTGGTTATATATTTATTTTGGCCATTATCTAGTTTGTCTTTAAAGCTATTAAATCTATATGGTCAGTCTCTATGGGAAGGAAGGGGGGCAATATAGGGAATTAAGTATCATTGGCTACTCAAGACAAAGCAGAAAAAGTAGACAGGAGTAGCATTTGTCAGCGCACCTTTCAAGCTCCTCCTCCTCATCCTGTTCGGTATCGTCGTTAATTGAAGCTGTCGTCGTTGTGGCGCAGCAATTGTCCCCGCTGGAGTCCAAGTCAGACAGTGCGGGATACAAACGGTCGGGATTCGATTTACGTGCACGTTTCGATTCCTCATCAATGATAACATCACCGGCTGCAAATACAAGGGATTAAGTTAAGCAAGAGTTAGGGTTAACTGACTTGACATGCTTACGCGAGCGACGCTTGCTGCTGGTAATGGCACTAGCCATCGGAGGTGGTGGTGGTGGCGGCATTGGACGCACTACTTTGCCAGGCAACGGCGGCGCTGGTGCAGCAGCTGGTGCCGGTGCAGGCGCTGAAGCTACTGGAGTCTCCGCCGAAAATAGATCTTTCTGCTTGTTGAAACGGTTGGCTATGATTTGCATATCCTCCTGTCGCTGCCGATCAATTTCCTTAACGCGATTCTCAGCGCTCGATTGAGCCGAGGCCACTAAGGCTGCTACCTTATCCTTCAACTTGTTTTCAGGCTTAGGTTGGGGCTTAACACTGACCTGGGCAGCTGCGGTAACCGGATGCACGGGTGCAGCGTGTACTAAGCGAGGTAAAGGCAAAAGAGATTTAGTTAGCTGACTTGTAAAGTATTTTAAGTACAACCGTTTCTTACCCTTTGGCTCCTCTGCCCTTAGTTGGCTGCTGCTAGGCGCACTACCAATGGGCGCCTTGGGAATGATAGCTTTAGAGTTTCCTGTTTCAAAGAGTTTCATGCGCTCCTTTAGCGACAACTCGCATGGATCCTTCTGGTTGCGTTGTGCTGCATGGCTCCCATTCGCATTGGCTTTGTTCTCGAAAATAGCAGCGCGGCCAGAGACTAAACCGGATTTGACATTTACAGCGGGCACAGGCTTAGCTGCCGTAGGGGCTGTCACGGGCTTGGATGCACCAGGCGTCACCACAGGCTTGGACGCAGCAGCAGCAATGCTTCCAAAAGTTTTGGCCACCTTGCTGACCGTTGTCGATTTTTCCGGCACTGGCGGTTTGGGTGATGTCGTTATCGTTGTCGTCGAGGCCATAACATCTTCCTGTTTGGCATAATCATAGGTATGTTTAATCGTTGACGATTCACGTCTCTGAAAGCCTTGTGCCTCCAATGAGCTTAATACCTTAGGATCCCATTTGAGTTGTTTGGTCTTGTTGCTAGCATCCACAGCATCGGTGGTGGCTGCGTGTTTTTTTGCCTCTGCCACTGGTCGACTGGGCAAGTCTGGCTTGGGAGGCGGTACAGTATCCAACAGCGGGCGATGCACTTCATGATGCGCCGTATCATCTTCCCATTGATTAATTGTATCTGCCAGTGCCGCCAATTTTCCAAAGCGTTGTTTGCCCTTGCGTGGACTGTGACGTTCATTGATTTCGTCGTCATCACCGGCATGAAACTGTGCCTCTGTGCGATGTATCGGCGAGGACAGATCATCCGTATTGGAGTACAGTGCGCCCATGCGCTGCAGTCGGTTGCGCGATGTGTCACGCAGACGGGCCAGCGGCTGATTGACTGGCGGCGCAGCTTGTGCATCTTCTTCCTTTGAGCGTGCAAGCAAATGCTCTGCCTCAAGTTCTGCATCCTCCTCGTCTGTCATGTCCTGCTCCTGAATCTCAACTTGCACCTAAGAGAAGCGACAGCGCGCGAAAATAAACATACGCACACATGTAGCAAAGCAGACACAAAGCAAGCGACGATGGCAAAGACAAAGACAAAGCCAAAGGCAAATGCAGAAAAACACCACCACCGAAAGAGCAAAAACAAAAAAGGGGGAATGAAACAAACGACGAAACGAACTTACCCCAATTGGTTGTGCCGTGGTTATGTTTATCTCGATTCCCATTTCCATATTCTCCTTATTAACAGCTGCGAAGTGACGCAAAGGTTTTGTGGGCGATGCCTCCAGCATCGCCTTTTCGAGGATAACAATTTTTCCAACGGCGTTGCTAATGTTGCTGCTACTTACAGACGTAGGCGTCGGTGCCGGCGTCAGCGTCGGTTTGCTAATGCTGACGGCAGCAGAAGGCGCCTCTGCCGTTGATATGCTGCATTCCGACAATGGAAATTTGCTAGCGTTCGTTATGCCGAGGGCGCGACTGCGCTGTTCGGCCTTTTCGAGCATGCGCTGCAAATTACAAATTTAATTACATACATGTGTATTTGCATTGCAAATGCAGTTAGAGACAATGGCAATCATTGTTTATACCTGAGTGAAGGGGTCCATTGTTGCTGTTGTTGCAAATGGCGCGCGCACTTTTTATAAAAATTTACTAAGATTCACTTGCACTTGCGTTTAATGTTTGTTTCAGTTGTCTATAAAATATTTAAATTCACTTTAAGAACAAATTTTTAGCACTATAAATAGATACTTTGTCATTCGAAATTGTGCGCGTCGCTTTTTTGCCTCTTGTTCGCGACGTTGAAATTTTAAATGAGCTAGCGTCGGTATGCTGTTGTTATCGGTAGAGTTGCCATTCGCTGAAAAAGTCGATATCAATCGATCGTTTGCAGAATGCGTACCTTAACATTTCTTTTAAAATATTCATTTAGCACTTTAGCATTCACGATAATGTTGTAGAACAATTAACTTATAAATACTTGTAGAGAAAATAACTGAGAGACAATATTTGTAAAAGCATAATGTTGCTATTAATTGTTATATTGCAAGAACCGAATCGAATCTAACAAAAAATTTGCTAGATGCATCGCGCATTTAAATTTACCAGCTCAAATGCTATTTAACATCGCGGACTTAGCAGAGAACCAAAAGTTTCACTCACGAAGCCTTAACTATCGATAATTTACGCAACATTCTGCGATGTTTGTAGGGTGGCAGCACCACAATATCGAATGTTATCGAAAATTTCTTTATAAGTTGTGGACACCTGGTCTCCGTTGTTCACATTTTATTCTCATTCCGACAGCGTCACTGAATAAAAGCGTTTCGCTAGATTAAAAATTATTTAAGCTTTAATTGAATTCGTTAAAAATGGATATAAAATCCTTTTTATTTTCATATTGTTCCAAAAACCATACCGAACCAAAGTTTGAAGTGCGTCCAACTGGTAAGTAAGCAAAAAATTTGATTAGACTCCGGGGGGAACATATGCTGTATTATTGATTTTTAGGACCAAAACACCGACAGCGTTTCCTGTGCGAAGTACGCGTTGATGGCTCGCCCTATGTGGCTGTGGGAAATTCTACAGTAAAAAAGGATGCAGAAAAAAACGCTTCGCGTGACTATGTTAATTACTTAATACGCGTGGGAAAATTAAATGCCAAGGATGTGCCAGTTGACCCGAATACACCGGCAGCAGCATCCCTTGGCGGCAACAATGTTGGCAACAAAGCTGGGGGTGGCGCTCAGGCACGACGTGTGTTTGGCGATTCGTCTGGTCCACATGATTTGGGCGAGGCTTATCGTCCACTAAATCACCAGGATGGTGGCCGACAACACTTTAGCGTCGTCGATCATGTGCAGGAGCAAAAGGAAATGAATGAGGCGGAGTCTATTGATGTAAATGCCACCATACATGGTAACTGGACCATTGAGAATGCCAAGGATCGCTTGAACATCTATAAGCAGACAAATAACATACGCGATGACTACAAGTACACGCCCGTGGGCCCAGATCACGCCAGGTATGTGTGTGCCGGTCAGCTGGCAGATATGCCTGGCTCCACACTTTTTGTTTTTTTGTTTCCGTATGGTAAGCTGGGTACTGGATTTAGCGTTTCCTTGGCCTAAATCTGGAGCGCAGCTCGCAGTTTTGAAAAATTATCCTGTTGTGCGCAATTCGTGAAGGAAATGAGTTTCCAGTGCATACAAAGAAGTAAATCTATTTATAGATGTATGTACATACATATATAAATACAGTACACGTTCGATAATGTGAACCATTTAAGAAAGAAATACTATTTAGGGGTTGTTTACAATTCTTACATTTTATTGCATGAAGTACATTTTTGGACTTTTAAGATCTTTGTTATAATCTATAGTGCTGATATTAAAATAGGCTTAGTTCTTTTTTGGCATTCTATTGATTTCCTTTAATTCTATTTGTATTTCTTCTTTGCTCTCTGTACATTTTTATCTCGTTAGACAAAAGTCTTTGCTAGTGTATTTAGTTTATTGAACGTGTACTGTACATAGCGAATGATATGTGTGGCTACAGAAGCCACTCGCGGTCGGGCTTTCAGAGCAACTTGGCACAGAATACACAAAAAGCATAGAAAACATCATCATCCGGAGAGCCCCTTCAAAGGCTCTATGGCAATCCAAGGCTTTGCCCACATTGAGATTGTAATTAATAATGTGCGCATTGTTGCTCTGAAAGTCTGACAGACAACTCGTCGTTTGTGGAAAGCTTTGTCACAGTTGCGCACAGCAGGTTCAGTTTTGCTGTCTTGATCCTTGGCGGTAAGTATGGCTAATGGGCCAAGTAAGGTGTTTGTGTTGCAATTGAAACAATGCCATTTTAAATATCACTCACTTAGGAGCTTCATGGCGGAGCTATCGATATTTGTGCCAGCACTGAAGCGCCGCGTCACAGCTCGTGAGACGGGTTCGAATAAGAAAGCAGCAAGCAAATCTTGTGCTCTTTCGCTGGTGCGTCAATTGTTCCATTTGAAGGTAATCGAAGCATTCAGTGGCACCCTGAAGAAAAAGAAGGATGAAGAGCTCAAGCCATATTCGGTTAGAATAGACGAGCAGTTGATCGAAAAAGTCGATGATGTTATCAAGGAGCTTGATTTACCGGTGGTAAATCCGCGCAACATTAAAGTGGAAGCAGATGGTGCTCCCATGTCGCTAATTGTTAGTATCCCCTTTTCTTATTTCCCCACACGATGTAATTCGAATATCCTTTGTCTTGCAGGTTCACCAGAGTCGCTACGATACACAAGAGCAGGGCGATCGACGTCCAGAGGTGGCTACAGTTATACCATGGGCACCGCCACAGCCCAACTGGAATGCCTGGCATGCGTGCAACATTGACGAGGGAGAACTGGCCACAGTCACAATCGATGACCTATCGATGCAGTACGAACGCCAGCTGCGGGAACAACGCCAGACTAACGCTGAGTATCGTAAGTTTTTGGATTTTCGCGATAAGTTGCCAATTGCCGCCATGCGCGCTGAGATTATGAATGCCATCAATGAGAATCCTGTGGTCATCATTCGTGGAAATACAGGCTGTGGCAAGACAACACAGATTGCTCAGTATATTTTGGAAGACTACATTACCTCGGGCCAGGGTGGATATGCCAATATATATGTAACCCAGCCGCGTCGTATTTCGGCTATTTCTGTTGCTGAGCGTGTGGCACGGGAACGATGCGAGCAGTTGGGGGACAGTGTGGGCTATTCTGTGCGCTTTGAATCCGTATTTCCACGTCCTTATGGCTCCATCTTGTTTTGCACCGTGGGCGTGCTTTTGCGTAAGCTCGAGGCAGGACTGCGCGGCATTTCTCACATAATTGTAGATGAAATTCACGAACGTGATGTAAACAGTGATTTCCTGTTGGTTATCCTGCGTGACATGGTTGACACCTATCCCGATTTGCGCAGTGAGTATTGCCTAAAGATTTCGATTGATTTTGTGTCTAGACTTAAACTTTTCTTTTCCTTAGTCATATTGATGTCTGCTACCATTGATACCACACTGTTTTCCAAATACTTTGGCGATTGTCCCATACTGGAGGTGCCTGGTCGCGCCTTTCAGGTGCAGCAGTTCTTTTTGGAGGACATAATTCAGATGACTGGATTTGTACCGTCCGCAGAATCGCGTCGCAAGCGCAAAGAGGCTGACGATGAGGAGAAGATTTTGCTTAATGACAAGGAAGATATGGAACTAAATTTGAACAAGGAATGCGAAGATAAATATTCAATTCAAACACGCAATGCCATGGCCATGCTCTCGGAGTCAGATGTTAGCTTTGAGCTTCTAGAAACTCTTCTAGTGCACATCAAATCTAAGAATATTCCTGGTGCAATTTTGGTCTTTCTGCCAGGATGGAATCTGATCTTTGCCCTGATGAAATATTTGCAGAGCACAAGCACCTTCGGCAATCCGCAGTATCGCATCTTGCCTTGCCACTCACAAATTCCACGCGATGATCAACGCAAGGTCTTTGAACCGGTGTCCGATGGCATCACCAAGATTATATTGTCCACAAACATTGCAGAGACATCGATCACGATCGATGACATAGTCTTTGTCATCGACGTTTGCAAGGCACGCATGAAACTCTTCACATCGCACAACAATTTGACTAGCTATGCCACTGTTTGGGCCAGTAAAACCAATCTGGAGCAGCGTAAGGGCCGTGCCGGCCGTGTTCGTCCAGGATTCTGTTTTACCTTGTGTTCACGCGCTCGGTTTGCCCAGCTGGATGAGAATCTTACTCCAGAAATGTTCCGTACGCCACTGCATGAGCTCGCATTAACAGTTAAGCTGCTACGCCTTGGCGCCATTCATCATTTTCTGTCCAAAGCGCTGGAACCGCCGCCAGTGGATGCTGTCATTGAGGCTGAGGTGTTGCTACGTGACATGCGTTGTTTGGACGCCAACGATGATTTAACACCATTGGGTCGCTTGCTGGCACGTCTTCCCATCGAGCCTCGTTTAGGTAAGATGTTGGTGCTTGGCGCAGTCTTCGGTTGCGCTGATCTTGTGGCCAGCATGGCCTCCTATTCCAGTACATTCTCCGAGGTCTTTGCCCTGGACATTGGCCAGCGGCGTTTGGCAGCACATCAAAAGGCGCTCAGCGGAATCAAGTGCTCCGATCATGTGGCCATGATAGTTGCCACACAAATGTGGATGAAGGCCAGGCAACGCGGCGAAAGCGAGGAGGTACGTTTCTGCGAATGGAAAGGCCTACAAATGTCCACCATGAATGTCATGTGGGATGCCAAAAAACAGTTTCTCGATCTACTACAACAGGCTGGCTTCCCGGAGGAATGCATGTTGCCCCAACAAGTGGATGCCAGTTCGGATAATCCAGTGTTGGACATGTCGCTAGCCCTGCTCTGCCTTGGGCTTTATCCGAACATCTGTGTGCACAAGGAGAAGCGCAAGGTGCTGACCACGGAGTCGAAAGCCGCTCTCCTGCACAAGACATCGGTGAACTGCAGCAATCTGGCCGTAAGCTTTCAATATCCCTTCTTTGTTTTTGGCGAGAAGATCCGCACCCGTGCTGTCTCGTGCAAACAAATGTCCATGGTTGCTCCGCTCCAGATAATGCTCTTTGGCTCGAGAAAAATCGATCTGGCACCCAATAATATTGTCCGCGTTGACAATTGGTTGAACTTTGAAATGGATCCGGAGCATGCAGCCAAAATTGGTGCTTTAAAGCCCGCTCTGGAGGATCTGATTACTCTGGCCTGCGACAATCCTAGCTGTGTGATGCAGCTGGATGGGCCCTTTGCCAAACTTGTGCGGGTCATTAAGGATCTGTGTGTGCAGCGTGCTGGAGACTATCAGCTTCAGCGTAATGCTGGGCTACTGCCCCACATGTCTCGCTCTTCTAACATTAACAGCGGCGGTGGAGGACCAGCTAAACGTGCAAAGTTTGATGCAGACCACGATGACAATAATTATGGCGGTTCAGGTGGCAATTCTGGCAGAGATGGCTCTGGTAGCTGGCGAGGTGGAGGCGGAGGTGGTGGATTTGATAATCGTAGATCCAAAACTTTTGGCAATCGTGCTGGCAACAATTATGGCAACCGCGGAGGCAATGGCTTTGATAGCAGAGGAGGCAACAGCTATGGAAGTGGAGGCAACAACTATGGAAGTGGAGGCAACAGCTATGGAAGTGGAGGCAACAACTATGGAAGTGGAGGCAACAGCTATGGAAGTGGAGGCAACAACTATGGAAGTGGAGGCAACAGCTATGGAAGTGGTGGCGGCTACGGCGGTGGTGGTGGTGGTGGCTACGGCGGCAGTGGTGGAGGATACGGCGGTGGTAGCGGCAATGGTTATGGCGGTGGCGTTGGCGGCGGCTATGGAGGAGGAGGTAATAGCTATGGAGGCGGTGGTAACAACTATGGTGGCGGCGGTTATGGAGGAGAAGGTAACAACTATGGAAGCGGTGGTAGCAACTATGGTGGCAGTGTATGGGGCAATAGCTTTGGCATTGCAGGAGGCAACAGCAGCGGCGGCAACAGCAGTTACGGAGGTGATGCAGGTGATGATAACAGCCGTGGAGGAGTCAGTGATTATGGAAGCACAGTAGGATCTGGAGGATTTCAGAGAATAACCGCCGATGTTGCCAACAATTTTGGAGGTGGCAGCAACTTTGAAGGCGGCGGCAACTGGGGTCGATTTACCAGTCGCGATAATCAACGCTTTTAATTAATTTATTATACTATTTAAATAAAACTTAAAAGCAATATATAAATAAATCTTCTACGCTTAGAAACGTATGGAATTAAAGCCATTTAGCTGTTTTTAACAAGATTATATATTTAGAAAACAGGAATCTTAGGAATCATAGAATTTAAGCTGGCATTCTATGCTGCAAAAGAACTTTGGATCCGCGGCTTCGTCTCGAAACTGTGCCTCCTTGAGGCAGGTGTAACACCAACGCGTACGTTTGATGCTGGCCAGCAACTCATCTGGCGTTTTATTTGAGTTAGTATCATTAATACTCGCTATGCATTGTCTCTGGATTAGTGTTATCTCTCGATCCCAGCGAAGGTCCAGTTTTCTCACGCGGTCGACCTCGTCGATGATCTTGGGACATGATAAGACATTTGGGCTCTCGTTTAACAATTTTCGTAGTTGTTTTGTAGCACTTTTCAATCGGTTATAATTCTTAAGAAATTCCTGCTCTTGCAATATAAGTTTATTTATATCGAATGTGCATAGGGCCAGAGATTTACTTGATTCACCCTCAAAATTTAAATGATGCGCTTGAAAATTAAATTCGATTGTTTCATCAGAGTCGTCGCTAGAGTCGATATATATCACACTAGACATTGTACTGATTATTCGGATATAGATTAATATTTTAATTTAAGTTAATATTTGATAAAGTTCCTTATCGCAGATTTTTATTTCTTATTCCCAGGTGCAGAAGTTTAATAAATCCATCCAAACAATTTCGTGCTTTGCGCCAGGGCTACGTAAATATCAATAGTTTATTTAATTTTAACAATAAGCGTTTTTAAAAAGTTACAATATTTATTTATTTTATTAATATTTATTTTCATTATTTGGTAGTTAATATTAATATTATAACTATATTTAATCTGTTTGAATTGCTTATTTTTAAGTAATACCTCCACTGTTTACGTTTGTTGCTGCGTACTGGCTTTTTTGCCTAATGTAATCGATACGTTTGACTATCGATTGTTGGTATTGTAATTCAGCGCCGCCATTCAAGTATAGCGTCACTTGCACTGATTAGCGCGGTTTTCGTTATTAAACAATTTTTGTGTTGTTTTGTTTTGTTTCTGTGAAAAATTTGTTGAGAGTTACATTTTACTACAACTATGGATTTTGACAATGCCAAAGAGAATATACAGCCTCTGGCAAGTGGTCGTAACGTCAGCCTCTTGCAAGCATCGCTATGCCAGGACGCCTCTCAAGAGCTGAGTGCGCAGCGAAAACAACTGGAGCTGGACATAAAGAACTACAAAGGCGACGACCCACTGGAGCCGTGGTACAACTACATCTGCTGGATTGAGCAGAGTTATCCGGCGGGCGGCAGTAACTCAGGCCTGCAGAAGGTGATGCATAAATGCTTAGCTCTCTTCGAGCAGGACGAGCGCTACAAACAGGATCGTCGCCTGATTAAGTTGTTCATTAAATTCGTAAGTGATTACCCGTATGAATAGTATGAATGTGTAACCCCTTGTCCTTTTGCAGATGGGCAGCCAAGGCGATCAAATCGAGTGCTATCAACAGATGTACAACAGCGGCATTGGCACAATGCTGGCCGATTTTTATATTGCCTGGGCCTATAGCTATGATCTGAGTGGAAACATGCGTAAGGCTAATGAGATATTTCGTTTGGGTGTTGATTGTCGTGCCGAGCCATTGGAAGATCTTAAGGAGGCGCAGCAGCACTTCGGCTATACGGTTGCCCAGCGCATGTTATACACGGATGGCGAAGAGACAACTGCCGTCAAGCAGGAGCTGGATGATCGACGTCTTGCGCTGCGATCGTTGCGTGGCCAGAAGCGCCAGAACACAGTGATAGTGGGCAGCGTGCGTACAGGAGCGGCAATCAAGAGTAATATGCCCGGTGTTGTGCAGGTGAGTTCGAGTATCTTTCATCTCCTAGTTTAAATACATCGCTGCTTTTTTTTTGCAGAGCGATGCGCCGAGCACGAGCCGAGCCAGCCGCAATGCTCATCGTCAAGTCGAGGTCTTTAACGATGAGAATGCCGATCAGAATGTTCCTCTGCCACCACCACCAACACAAGCCGACGGAGAAGACGCGGGTGGTGTGCCTAAGTCAAGCTTGCGTTCAATTATTGATGCGGCACGGCAACAGGAGAATCTCAAGGAGCCTGTGGCCTGGAGCCAGCCACATAAGCATGGTACGATCTTCACTGGCATTGAGACACATGCTCACATACCCATCCATGTGGACGAAAATAGGTTTCCACCAATTACAAAATACGAGCGCAACATTGATAAGCCATTCAAGAATTTACCCAATTTTGTGGCGAAAAACAAACCGCAGCAACCATGGATAACTCCAATAACAATCGAGGATGAGCCGAACAGCACGGGACTACCCTGCTACAACAAGATCATGACATATACGCGTCCCAATGTGGAGTTCTCGCCGGAGGAGTATCGTGCGTACTGTTGGTTCAAGCGACTCGACGACAAACATCCCTTTGTCCTACGACACTCCGAGTGGTGGGGCAATGGTGCGGAGTTTGGAGTGCGACGCTATCCCAACTTTGCCAGCAGCAACAAACCACAGCCTGTCGAAGAGATGGACGGCTATCGTAAGCTGGCGGATGTGGCATCTTTGAAACCCCTACTCGATAAGCTTTACAACGACGAGGAGCAGCAGGAGTATCAGTTTGAGGAGATTGTAGCCGCTAATTGGCATTTGAAACGCAACAAAACCGTACATGGCGTTATGGACATGGAGGAGACTGTCTGCCTGCCGGGTTCTCAGATGCCACGACGCAAGAGTTTCTTTCCTTCCGCGCTGCCTGGCACTAACTCCAAATCCATGTTCCTTCAGGTATCCTGTGTTATGGAAGATAAAGAAGGGGAGGAGGAGGAGCAGCAGCAGCAACAGCAAAGCAATGCAGCCTCTATTAAAATTTTTGAAGATCCTGCTCCCGTGGAGAGAGAAACCCAGCGTGGGACCTCGCTTAAAATATTTGAAGATCCTAGACCGAAGCCTGTCCTTGCACCACGAGCTCTATCACCGGTAGCAGAGGCTGCAGCGCCATCCTCCCCTGATACGGTACTGTTTGCCATGCCAATGCTTCCTGGTGCACCGCCAGCTAGTAAAATTGAAATTTACGAAGACGATGCAATGCCTCCGCCGCCGGCAAGCAGCAAGCTTCCCGTACCCAGTGTATTCTTTGATGCCGATGAAACGTGCTCGACACAAACCTTTAATATATTTCTAAAATCTCAAGCCGTGAGCACACCAAAGGCGGCACAAAAGCAAGCACCACAGCGGCAGTTTGGCACCATACTGAAGGATGTTTCGCCCACAGCTTGCGCGGAGGAGCTCAGCGAGCCGGAAACTACGCCAACGGCCTCTGCCTCTACCGCTCAGCCGGTTTCACCTATGCTGCGTAAGCAGCTTTCAACCATACTGGAAACCTCGGAGCATGGCACACATGGCAGCTCTGGCGGCACCAATGCTACCACTAAATCCACACTAATATCTACATCGACATCGCCCGGCTCGCATGTCACAACGCTGACTAGTAAATCCGAGACGCTGCAGGGCGAATGCACACCGGGACCGACGCGATATCAGCGTCAAATGGTCGCCGAGCTGTCCGTTGTGGGTGAGGAGAGTGGCTCGGGGTCTAGTGCGGGTGCTGCTGCTGCGCTTGGCAGTTTTGAGCGCTTGCAGCTTTGGGAACCGAATGCACCCAGTGTTCCGATGATGAAATCATTGCGCTTTCAAGAGGATAAAACCGAAACGGTGACCAGACCGCTGATGGCTTGCTACCAGGAGGATAAAACTGAAACGTTGCCCAAATTGCCAATGGCCGTGCCCGATTTATCTATGGCGAATGCTTCGAAACTGTATCAACCAGCTGTGCCGCAGCTGCCAACGCTACCAGCACTACCATGCACTCCAGACAAAGAAGAGCACAGACCGTGCAGTGTATTCGCCAAGACACCGGGCAAGCCCAGGGCAATCGATTCGCCGCACTTTGAAGGCACATCGAAGCGCTCGTGCAATCAGAAGACGCCCGACTTGTTTAGCAAGTCATCATCGAGGCAAACGAAAAAGCCTGTGAACGACTCTCTTGAGATGTTTGACGATGTTGTCTACTCCCTGCCCGTGGCAAAGCCAACGACCAGCAAACCCCTAACCACCATGAGCAAATTAGCCGACTCCTTTATGGCAGACTTGTCGTTTGTTCCCGAGACGCAAAAGCCAAAGGCAACGCCCGCTTCGAGTCAGTCGACAACTCAAAAGAAATTTGAAATTTTCCTTGATGAGACAATGCCACCGCCACCACCGCTGCCGTTGCCAGTGGCAATGCCTGACGCACTAGATTGCACGGTTCCCGAAACACAGCAGCAGCTGCAGGTGACCATTGGTCCGGCTCATTTGACAGCTTCCTTCATGAAAGATTGCACCGAACTGAGTGCTTGCCCCTTGCAGGATGCGCCATTGGCAACGAAAAAATTTGATATTTTCCTAGATGATTCGCTGCCAGAACCACCACCGCCGCAGCTAGCAATATTGGACTGCACTGTGCCAGAGACGCAACCAGAGGTGATGGCTAAAAGTCGCATTGGCGTTGTCGAGAAGTTAGAGACCATTGGACCGGCACATTTGACAGCATCCTTTATGAAGGATTGCACTGAGCTAAGCAAGGGCCCATCAACCTTCAAGTTTCCCGAGGAACTCGAGAAGTCATCCAAAAATGTAAAGACGACATCGAACACGCAGTCGGATGATTATTTTGAGTTTAATGCGGCAACGGAGATGTTTGCCAGCAACTTAAGCATGATTAAGAACTCCACGCTGCTGCCCGAGGCGGACAAGAAACAGAAGACAGCTGCTCCTGCTCCTAATTCAGCACCAGCACATACCACACGTGAGGATGTGCCTGTGCCAAGCATTGTGGTCAACGAATCAGAGGATGATCAATGTATTTACTACAAGACGACACCACTGACCCCTAAACTAAGCCACACATCGTGGCATGATTCGAGTCTAAACACGCCGCCCAGAGAGAATTATGTGCATCGCAAGGGAAGCGTTGATGAGTCGCTGCTGAACAGCACCTTGTCACAGACCAATGTGAATCCGTTTAGTGTGGACATTATCAATTCACTGCTAGACTCCATTGAGTTCTCACAGTACATTGAGAAGTTGCCCAGCTGCCAGCTGCAGGGGCATGTGAAACGTTTGGTGCCACAAACGACTCTGTCGGTGCACAAAGATGAGTTCGAAGTGCAGAAGGTTATTGGCAAAGGAGCCTACGGTTCGGTATACAGTGGTGTGCATCGCAAGACGGGCAAGAAGGTGGCACTCAAACAGGAAAAGCCGACCAACTACTGGGAGTACTACATCTGCCTGGAAGTGCACTCCCGTCTGGCCAACGAAGAGATGGTAAGTGGTCGAGTCAAGCAGCATAACTAGTTATCGGTAACCACATTTCTTCTCTGCCACAGATTGCTGCCTTTATGCACATCGATTACGCGCTGGTGGGCAACAATTCGAGTGTTTATATATCAGAGCTCTCGGAGCTCGGGTCGCTCATCAACATCTGCAACAAGTTCAAGAAGCACACGAACAAAAACATGGACGAGTATGTCGTAATGAATATCTGCTGCCAGTTGCTGGACATAGTCGACCATTTGCATGCGCTGGGAATCATTCATGCCGACATCAAAGCGGATAACTTTCTGCTGATGAAGCCGTGAGTAACTATGCCATGCGATATGCCATGGCTCAGCTAATGTGTGCACACGAAGAAGTCATGTTCGATATGCCTTCTTTGCTGCGCTGTGCTGTGTGCGCACACATGCTGAGCTTGGAAAATCTTTACAAATTGTGTAAGCTGAAAATGCACTTTCCACTTACAGTTTGAGCACACAGCCCAAAGAGCTCAGTTTGCAGTTGATCGACTTTGGTGTCGCCATTGACACCAAACTTTTTCCGCCTAATCAAACATTCGACTATGTGCACAACGATGATACCTTCAAGTGCATCGAGATGCGCACACAGCGCCGCTGGACGTATCAACTGGATTTGTTTGGCCTGGTGGGTGTGATGCATGTGCTACTCTTTGGCCGTTACATGGAGGTAACGCAGCGACAGCCGGGTGGCATTTGGATGCCAAAGCAGGCATTTCCACGTTATTTCAATCGACAGACATGGGAGACGGTTTTCCGCACACTGCTCAATGTCAACGATTGTCGCAGCATGCCGAATCTGCAAGAGTTGCGTACGTTGTTCAAATTAGAATTGGCCGAGAAGGAGAAGTATGTGGATGCGGCCATAGCCAAGTTCAATCTGGTCATGCAGAGGCAGAAGTAGTGAGCGGGAGTACTAGCTACTCATATACATATACGTTTAAATGCTTGAAATGATTATGATGTATAAATATCACAAAAAAGAGCAATTAATTACGTAGCGAGAGAGATTTAAATGAGCAATTATTGATTTATCACTCAAAACGCGCAAGAGAATTATGAATTATGTAGTGTGTATAATAATATTGTATTGTAATGAATATTTATTGTGCTAATTAAAAACTTGGCATTAAAGCTAATATTAAATTGTTTATGTAACTCTAGAGATGTCAAATTATTCCATAGAATCAATTTAAACACACAGCCCGAACTGAGCTCAGTTACCGGTTTAGTGCTTTTAGGAATTTCCAGATTTTTTTTTTTTTGGGATTTCCAGATTGATTGCAAAACTACTGACTACTCAGTGGGTTATGCTGTCGAATATGTTAAGAAGTTGTTAACCTGAAAACTTGTAAAATTCTCGAATCTCTTGCATAAATTAATTCGCCTTTTGTATAAGAACTGCGTGCCGGATTTAATGCTCGGCTTGGCCATACATATGTTCGCTGCTCGATACAATGCGGCAATATTCCCATTCGCATTTGCAACAATATTAAAATCCTTCAATAACCGCAATTGCAGCGCTTTGTGCCATTATAATAGTCGCGGTCGTTTTAAACTTTCAGTCGGTTTACGAGCAGCGCGAATAAAGCGCCCGCTCCACGCGTATAAACAAAATAATTTCAACCCAATTAAGCGGTTTTACGTAAATTTTACAATGCGGCGTCCGAGCATTAACCGTATCGAACCGAGGCCCGAACCCGAGTCATCCTCCCCTGCAGCCGCGCACCCTCTCTCTCTCCCCTTTGCAAGCACCCACTCAATTCGAGTGCAATGCAATTTTTGGTTGAATCAAATAATTTGGGTTATAACGTTGGCATTTTGCGGGTGCGGATGTGGAAGCGGGATGTGGACGCGGGATGCGGATGGCATTGGGTGGCGACTGGCGCCATTTGCATTTTAGAATTTTCACCCTCCGTCCTCTCCCCCATTTCAGAGGCATTTGTCGTTGCCGGCTGGGCGACTAGGCGACTGGTCGACGCTAACCGATGCTATATTCGTTTCCGGCCATGTCGCTGCTGTTGCCGCCGCTGCTGCTGCTGCTGCTGTTGCTGCTGTTGATGTCGTTGCGTGCGCGTCCATGCCGGGCACAATTGTCCCTGCGGTCGTGCATATGCACAGCATATAAATCAAAGTCAAAACATAGCTAGACATGATTCACAAATGATCAAAACAGACGACCCAACCCCCAAACGCAACCGCCATATGAAAGTCTTATAAATCAACTTGGCTGCGCGATGTGTATGTGTGTATGTGTGTGTGTGTGGGGGGGGTAGTTACCTTCTTCTTTCCCCACCCCCCATTTGTGGCTGACTTTCTGACTGCTAAGTTAGCACAAATTTTGGCTGCGCCTTGTGCCGAGTAGTTTGTCAAAAATTTTGATTGGCACCCACAAAAATGGCGACTGTTTGTACGTTGCGTATACGCCCAGTGTGCGCCTGGCATAATATTATAGCTCTCTGTGTGTGCGAGTGTGTGTGTGCCCTGTGCAAATATATAATATGCAGTTCCATTTAATGCTCGCTTCTTGCGATAAAAGTTATATAGTATGCAAAGCTCTGCCATGGCCCCTCGTTTGCTTCCTGCCCACATGACGTATACGGGATATTTGGCAAATTTAAAGCAGCTGCTGGATAAGTTGGCTGGCCTTTTATTTACCAAGCAATTGTTGTGGTTTTATTTGAGGGCGCACACAACACACAAGCACAGCAATTCACACACACACACACACACACAGAGTGCTGTTGCTGCTACCAGAGAGCAGCCGGTTCGGTCTCACATGGACATACATGATTTATGCAAATTGAAAATGACCTTAGACCTAAGACACACACACATGCACACCCGTTTATATGCACATTGTGCGCTTAGCTTGTCATGCTTGTTGTTCGTCCATGTGTGTGTGTGTGTGTGGCGGAACATTTTTCGACTCCTGTTGACTTGATTGTGGCAGCTGCTTGCCGCTTAGCTGCTGTTGGGGTTCCACTTCATCCACCTGCTCCTCTCGCTCCACTTGCAGCACTTTCACGTCCATTTGCCGTTGCCGTTGCCGTTGCCGTTGCCGTTGCACAGCTTAGCGCAGCATCGAAGCATGCCACACTGAGAGAACCCTTTTTTGGCCATGCATTTTGCATTATAAAGTATTTTTGCGCCATTATTTCATAAAATTCACATTTATTCTGCAGCTGCTCAGGGCAAAAAGCGCGCTCCATCCGCCCTTCCCTCCAGCTCATTGGGCAGCTGTGGGGGCAGTTCAATGTTTTGTTGTTCGTACGGTTTTGTTACAAGATAAACTGCAGATTAGAAAACTACACACTGAGCTGGTTGTGTGTGTGTGTGTGTGTGTGTGTGTGTGTGTGCTGGGTCTTTGTGTGGAGCAGAGTTTATGTTTTTTTGAGGTAGCCAAAAAGCTTTTCAAACTGTCCATTTGGATTTTAAAAACTAGTTCATCGATATTACTTATTCATCCCAGCTACAGTTGACTGACAATTTAAAATTGTACAAAAAAATTGAAATCGAGTATATTTAAATATGATTTTTTTATGCATTGCCAACAATCAACAATCAAAGATATAATTACTATAAATGAAGACTATAAAAGGCTCAGAACTGATTAAATTTTAAGCGGACGGCAATAAAGTCAATTGGATTATCATTATATTAATGTACAAATATCTGGCATACATATGTTAAATTAAATAATAACGCTGCAATTTCGCCGCGGTTCATTGACATGCGAGATATCGATGGCGCTTATCGATACCAACTCCTTTTGATTGCATTTTGCCACACATGCAAGTGTCAGTGTACCTGTAAGATAAAAACGTGCTTATCGATGCCGCTTATCGATAACACTTCCTTTTAATGCAAATTGATTACAGTTTGCTCCAAATGCAATGTTAGCATGGCTGTTAATTTAAAAATGTCTTATCGAAGTAGATAATCGATACATTTTGCTTACATTGAAATCTGATTGGAAAGGCTGCATACTTAGGTTTATTAATATTTATGTATCTTTATCATTATGCAAAAGGGTATGCAGTATTCGCTGTAACACAGTTTGCCTCTGTTTGTGCTGAATTCTTGTTTGCCGCAGCTTTGCATTGGAATTTCGCCGACTTTCTTCAATTAGCAGCTGCAAACCTACGCACAACCATGCTGTAATTCTTGATTAACTCTCAGCTGTTGCCGAATCACTTTAGATAACAATCTGCTATGTCGATGTATATATTTTACAATCATTGTGCAATCGTAACTACCCATCAGCTCATCGGGCTCGGCCCATCACATTAAATACATAGTTAGTTCTATTAAAATGTGCAAAAAAAAAAAAACAAAAAACACAAGTCATCGCGGGTTCGCGCGCGTCTACGGACAGACAGACAAACAGGCGTGGGGAACAGAGTTTGTTACTTTGTCATGATATAACGGGCATAGTATTTACCCGTCGTATTTCATATCTGCAAAGCGTAAACCCATTAGAAATTGGCATGCAGCGAGTGCTAAAAAGAATTCTGAAAAAAGTAGCTAACGGCTATCAACCTGGCAAAGAACAGCAAGAGAAACAGTCTAATTGCAGCCATAAATGCTTATTGCACGTAGTACACGAAGTATACGCCTTGCCCCGTCCGCCTTTTTCAGATAACTTCCCCCGTTCAGATCACACGGCGAACAACCGTTAGGTTATATGGCGGTGCACAGCTTTTGAAAACGCTCAGACGTATTTTTGATATTGACAAGCGCGGACGCGTCTCTGTTTGCCTTCTGTCTGGGAAGCCAAAACATACTCGTATAATAATAAAATCAAATTGAGTTGCGCCGAGAGTCGTGTTAGCTTGGGCAATACCAAATAGCTTGAGTCGTTTTAGGGTACTCACAATTCGCAATGAGTGCCGTCGTTGAAAACACAGGTGAATATACCCGAATATCCCCTGAAAGTATTTTCGACTGGGAAACGATTACTGACCCCCAGATGCATTTGTATGTGATATGTGTATCAAGTGGAATCATAGTGCCCGAACTACCCCGCTCAATTGTGACCGCCCCAAATGCGATTTTAATTGTTGTTCGCAAATTATATGAATCGAAACTTTACGTGCACAAAATTTATAAAATGTTCGTTTAACTTGTAAATTTAAAAAAACCTTTAAACACACACGGAAACTAAAGCTAATAATGAATGTGTACACGGTGCTGGTGGATGTTATATCATAAATAAAATTATAATGGCATGTAAAAAATAATTGCTGAGTTATAAATGCCCTAACTCAATCTAACACTAAAGTTTGTTTGGGATTAAATCTGATAAAATTAAATTTTTTTCAAGTGAATCTTCATAAAAAATATTTCAATTAAACTATGTAATAAGGGTTAATAGAAAATAGTTTGAATGGAAACCCCTAGAGGATCCATAAAAACCGTCCAACCTTGAGACAGACGCCGATAGCCGCGGTCAGTTGGCCGTTGCTTATCGATATAAGTTAGTTTGAGCGTCATGGAGCTGCGTTAAAATTCTTTCTCACGATAAGATAGAGATCGAGTCTACAATCTAGAATGCATATTCCATACTTCAATATTGCAATAAACGACAAATTAATTGGAATTCCATTTATTACCGTGGATTTTTATGTGATTTATGCCTCGATTAATATTTCGACACTCGCCGAACTGGTTAAACGGGGCCTAATCGGTTTGCATTGACCAAAATTATACGCGATACGCAACGCAATTTTAAATTTTTACGAGCGATAAACAACACTAACAAACACTAACACAAACAACACAACTTTTGGCTGCGTGATAAAAATTATTGATTTATGCACATCGCAGCAATTCGCCAATCGGGTAATCGGGTAATAGGGCAATCGGTCCATCGGGCAGCGACCAATCGGACAGTTGTTATTAATATCTTTCGTCTTAATGGCGGGAATTTCTCAATTTAAGGGCCCGTTATCGGCATACGTCATCTGCAGGCAGCCTTGCTGTTCCTGGCCATAACCGTCAATTATGTGGCCAGGCTTAATGTCAGCGTCGCCGTTGTGGCCATGACGGATTCGGCCACATCTAATCCACATTTTCCGGTATATTTACACAGCCAAATTGGATTTTCGCAGCGACTCATGCAATAATGTCTTTCACTGCTGCAGGAATACGATTGGTCCGAGTCGCAAAGGTCTTACATACTCTCCAGCTTCTACTGGGGCTACTTAGTGACACAGTTTCCGGCCGGGCTGCTCGTCCGACGCTATGGGGCCAAGAAGGTGTTGTTTATTCCAACCTTTGCCACCGCCGTGCTGAGTGCCCTGACGCCCTACTGCATCAGCTGGGGCGGTTGGGTGGCGTACAGCGTGCTACGGATTATTCTTGGACTATTTCAGGGACTAATCTTTCCCTGCATACACGAGCATCTGGCTAAATGGTCACCACCTAGGGATCGCAATCGTCTGGGAGTCTTTGCCTATTCGGGCTCAGATTGCGGTTCTGTGTTGGCCATGTACGTAAGTGGTCTCATTGCCGCAAGTTTCATGGGCTGGCCTGGCATCTCGTATGTCTCGGCGGGCATGTGCTTCGTCTGGTGCATACTCTGGGTGCTGCTCGCCTCTGACAATGCGCCTAGCTCACGCCTGGTTGGCCAGCGTGAGCGGGATTACATTGAACGTTCGATGAAACGCAACGATGGATTCCATGGCCAGAAGATTCCCATGCCCTGGCGTGCCATCTGGACATCGGCGCCTTATTACGCCCTTCTGGTTGTGCGCAGTGCTCAGGGCTGGGCCAATTCGACAATGCAATTGCAGACGCCCGCCTACATGCACGGCGTGCTGGGCATGGACATCAAGACCAATGCCCTCTACTCGGCCCTCCCCTTTGCCGCCATGTGGGGCATGTCGTATGTCTACTTGGTGTTTGCGGACGTGGCCATGTCCCGCCAATGGATGTCCCTCACCACGCTGCGTAAGTCTATTAATACGGTGGCCTATTGGGGTCCGGCTGCGGCGCTGATTGGCATTGGTTTTCTGGACAAGGAGCAAACTGAATGGGCTGTTGCGCTGATGACCATCAATGCCGGCCTCAATGCGGGCTCTGGCATCGGCAGCATTCTCACCATTATCGACCTGTCGCCCAATCATTCGGGCATGAACATGGCCATAATTAACGGTGTGGGCAATATCTTTCCGCTGCTCACCCCGCTGCTGGTGGGCGTCATTGTCACCGAACAGGTAAGCAAATCTGGTTTTAATTGTGTATCTATTGATTCATACATCGATGATCTCTTTGCTTGCAGGATTCGCGGTCTCAGTGGCAAATCGTATTTGCCTTGACGGCCATTGTATTCTTTGTGGGCAACTTGGTGTATCTCATTTGGGGCACCACCGACCTGCAGCCTTGGGATGCTGTTGATTTCCTCAAGAAAAACGATATTGAATTAGATAATAATAATAAAGTTAAGGCGATTAAGGATAAGGAGAGAAAAACTGAAGAAACAAGCTGAAACGGGCGATTATTTATCACTCAAAATACTTGTAGCTCGGATGTGATGAGAAACCCCTTATGTCTCAATGTAAATACATGTTATATTATATCTTTGTTATCTTAAGTTGTTATTATTAAAGAAACATGTTATCAAAGTTTGATGTTAGCTCATTTTCAGGATGTTTAGTATATAAACCAATATGTTTCATAATATGTTTGTATGACCATGATATTATCTCCAAAAAGTTGTCACTTATGTGAGTCTCAGGGTGGACGATAGACCTGTAGAATATTTAAAGCTCTGCTCACTTATACCCTGTACGGTTGAGCGCTTTGTAGTGGGTTAGACCTGTTCTTCATATCTGATGCATCGATATAGGTTCTCTTAAGGAACCACTTGTAGCATACCTCATTTAAGCCACATCTTACAGTTCTCTAGAGCAAACCTCTCGTTTAGTTATTTCCGCTTGCAGTTAAGGTTTGTTTTCTTATCGCAAAGCTTTGTTTACTCATGCTAGGCATGTGTTTTCAAAATCGAAGTTTCCCATCATTTCGCTAATATGCAGCTGGTCAGTCTCAGAAGTAATTCCGTCTTAGAGAAACTCGGACGCATGAGTTGGTCTTCTGCTGAATATACGCACATATTCAGTATATTAAATGGAAAAAAATGGTGAATTATACAGATAGCATATTGGAATTTTGTAGATCGCACAAAGTAAAGAACTTTTAATCGTTTGCCAGGGCCTTACATTGGCGTTAGACATCTGCAAGCTGTGCTGCTCTTCTTGGCCATCATTGTGAACTATATACCGCGACTCAATGTCAGTGTCGCCGTTGTGGCGATGACTAATGCAGCCACTACCAATCCAGATTATCCTGTAAGCAAATCTTTGCCAGACCTGAATCTGTGAGTGATTAAAGATCCCATTCATTTTAGGAATACAACTGGACCGAGACGCAACGGGCTTACATACTCTCCAGCTTCTACTGGGGCTACATAGTGACCCAGTTTCCAGCCGGGTTTCTCGTCAGACGCTATGGAGTGAAGATGGTGCTATTTATCCCGGCCTTTACCACAGCTCTACTTAGTTTGGCCACGCCATACTGCATCAGCTGGGGCGGTTGGGCAGCCTACAGTGTATTGCGCATAGTTCAAGGATTATTCCAGGGCCTGATCTTTCCCTGCATCAATGAGCATCTTGCCAAATGGTCGCCGCCCAAGGATCGCAATGTACTGGGAGTCATTGCCTTTTCGGGTTGTGACTTCGGCTCTCTTATGGCGATGTTTACAAGCGGACTCATTGCGGATAGCTTCATGGGTTGGCCAGGGATCTTGTACAGCTCAGCTCTGCTATGTTTTTTCTGGTGCGTTCTTTGGCTACTGTTGGCCGACAACAATGCACCTAGTTCCCGCTACATTGGCCAAGATGAGCGTGATTATATCGAATGTTCCTTGAAGCACAATGATGGCTTTTATGGTCAGAAGATCCCTGTTCCTTGGCGTGCCATTGCTACCTCATCTCCTTTTGCTGCGGTGATGACTGTGCGCTGTGCCCAGAATTGGGCGACTTCCACAATGCAGCTGCAGACGCCCGCCTACATGCACGGCGTGCTGGGCATGAACATCAAGAGGAACGCCCTCTACTCGGCCCTTCCCTTCGCCGGTATGTGGTGCATGTCGTATGTCTACTTGGGTTTTGCCAGTGTGGCCATATCTCGCCAATGGATGACCCTTACCACGCTGCGTAAGTCAATAAATACTGTTGCTTTTTGGGGTCCGGCTCTGGTGCTCGTGGAGATCGGTTGGCTAGACAAAGAACACACTGGTCTAATCATTTTCCTGATGACCTTCAAGGCGATTTTAAATGCAGGAGCTTGCATCGGCAGCACTCTGGCCATCATCGATATATCACCGAATCACTCGGGCATGCTGATGGCTATCATTAATGGAGTTTCTACGCTCTTTCCGTTGGCTTCCCCTTTCTTTGTGGGCTCCATTGTTACCGATACGGTGAGTTAATCTCTTACAGGGTGAACTATATAGCTTAGTTATCCTGTTTAATCGCACAGAGCTCCCGAAGTCAATGGCAAATCATGTTTGCCACGACTGCCACGGTGTTATTCGTGGGCAACTTGGTCTATCTTATTTGGGGCACCACCGACCTACAGCCTTGGGATGCTGTGGATTATTTGAGCAAACCCAACGTCGAACAAGGCATAGATATTAACACGATAAAGGAAGCAAAGCTTAAACCGATTGGAGAGCAGGTTTTCTGCTCTGCATGAAATATGTGTAACACCAGAGATCTAGATAATAAAATATCGGATATAAAGATGATATTATAAGCGTGATTTTACTGTTATAGCTACTCAATAATCTCATCTTGAAGTCTTTGTTGTTCAAGTTCAAGCGATAGTTTCCGCGTGTCTTTAATCTTTATATTTGATTGCATAGTATGCCTTGATATAGAAATAGTTTATTTCTAATCTGTGGCCAAATCTGTTGCAGACTTCTTCGTGATGGTTTGTATATCTTTAGGGAAAAGCGTGTTTAGCTTATCAATATACAAAAAGTGACAAAATTTACAGTTCTTATCTCAAAAAAAAAATCGTATTATGTTCCACTATAAAATCTTCAAGTTCTTTTGTTAAAGTTTTGCGTTAACCTAAAAAACTCGTTAGAAGTAGTTGAGATACTGAGAAAAGTGGACGTTTTTGACAGGTTAACCAAGAATATTTAACTTGAATTCTATTTGAATATTAGCTTAATCCTTTTTCTATTCAGATAATGTTCGATTGACATTTCGATGACTGCTACAATTGAGAAAACAGGTAAATATATATCAGCTAACACTCTGTATAATCGTTTCCTAAATCCATTTTGAAAATCGGACTAACGCCCATCAGTTTAGATTATATACCCGAAATGAGCTCTTAATCTACAGCGCATGAATCATTTCAATCGACCCAATCGGCACCTAATTATGTGGAGCACCAATAACCATCGATGATTTGCAAATGATTTATGGCTGAGCTAATAAATCGAGGCATAAACTGTTTGCATTCGCAACATTTCTTCATTTTCGATTTAGTTAGACATCAATTTTAATTATCTTACACCCGCAGTATAACCAGTATAACCGCAGTTAACCACACTTAATACAGATACGAACGTTATCATTTGTCCCATTTGTTACTTAGCTAAGCTTGAGAATCTTCTCTTTCATTTATGATTTCGATAAGCTTACTGCTCATAATTGGTCTTTTCAATTCTAGGGCCTTTCTTTGGCATACGACATCTTCAATCGGTGCTTCTTTTCTTGGCACTTACCGTCAATATTATTGCTCGGATCAGTGTCAGCGTAGCCATTGTGGCCATGACAAAAGCGGATGCTTCCAGCTCTGATTTTCCGGTACGTTCTTCACCACACAAATGTTACTCAAAAATCAGAAAATGTCTTAGGTTTATGACTGGACAGAGGCCCAGAGATCCTACATACTCTCCAGCTTTTACTGGGGCTACGTTCCGGGTCAATTACCAGCTGGGCATTTCTGTAAGCGCTTTGGCACCACGAATGTAATGTTTATTTCAACATTTGCCACGGCTGTGCTGAGTGCACTGACGCCCTACTGCATAAGCTGGGGTGGTTGGGTTGCCTTCTGTGTGCTCCGCGTAGTTCTGGGATTGATTTAAGGCCTATTATTTCCCTGCGCACATCATCACCTTGCCATGTGGTGCCCTCCTAAGGACCGCAATTGTCTTGGTGGCTTCGTGTACTCAGGGATTACTTGCGGCCAGGTGTTGTCCATGTTCACAAGTGGATTCATTGCAGATAGTTCGTTGGGCTGGCCAGGCATCTCGTATGTCTCGGCGGCTATGTGCCTCATATGCTCTATACTCTGGCTGCTCTTGGCCTCCAATAATGCGCCCAGCTCTCGTTTAATTGGCCAAGATGAGCGCAATTACATAGAGCGTTCGATGGAGCGCAGTGATGGATTTCACACGAAGAAGATACCGGTACCTTGGCGTGCAATGTTAACCTCGGCGAGCCTTCATGCAGTTAATTTCGTGGGCTGCGCTCAGGGATGGGCCAATTCGACAATGCAATTGCAGACACCCGAGTATATTCACGGCGTGCTGGGCATGGACCTCAGGGATAACGGTCTATACTCGGCCCTACCATTTCTAGTCATGTGGGTTATGTCTTATGTGTTCATGGCAATCGCCGATGTGGTCATTGGCCGCAAGTGGATGACGCTAGACACCCTGCGTAAGTCTGTCAACACCGTGGCCTATTGGGGTCCGGCTGCGGCGCTGATTGGAATTGGTTTTTTGGACAAGAATCACACCGAATGGGCCATTGCGCTGATGACTATCAATGCAGGACTCAATGCGGGCAATGGCATAGGCAACATGTTGACCATCATTGACATGTCCCCTAACCATGCAGGTGTTCTTATGTCCATTACAAATGCAGCAGGAAATGTTTTTGCTCTTGTGGCACCTCTGCTAGTGGGAGTGGTTGTCACAGACAGCGTAAGTTGGAATCGGGTGAATCTATTCTCAAAATCTGAGCATTATCTACTTTTTCAGAGCTCTCGGAGTCAATGGCAGACAGTGTTTATTATCACGGCGGCAGTGTTCTTTGTGGGCAACTTGGTCTACATCATTTGGGGCTCAAATGATCTACAGCCCTGGGATGATGTGGACTTTCTCAAGAAACCCGATGCCGAATCAAATAGAGATAATACTGCATTTCAACGGGATACCGCAGACAAAACAAACAAGAAACAAATTGAAAAGACATCGTAGATCTTCCTGGAATTTCTGTATTATCGTATTCTGAGATGGTATTTTCGGGGCTGTCTACTATCGATAACTTAATACGGCATTAATAAAACTGATCGTGTAATCGATTTCTTACCTTAATAAATATATTTAAGACGCGAGCTGAATAAAGCCCAAAATTAGAAAGAACAACTCAATAAACCGAACTTGCCGTACAACAGGGCGTATGCACGATGGCGAGCTTAGCTGCGCGTTGATTAAACGAATTGTAGGCATTTTCTCTGCCGGACCAAGTTGATTTTAATTAAAAATTCTTAAAACGTTTCTCTGTGTATTTTAATTTCTTGTTTGCGCGTATTTCTTTTCGGCCGCAAAATGTAATAGAAAATTCTTACTACTATTTCTTCTTCGAATGAATTCATTTTCTATTTCTGGCCCCGCATTTGCATGGCCAGCATGGCCAGCATGGTCGGCAGTCAGCCAAGGCAACGGGCCTTCCTCGCTAGTCACTCAGCTCCTGCACAGCCTGGCCTGGCGATGGGGTAACAAAAACAGAAAAAACAAAGGGAGCTCGCTAGCAACAAGGGCGGCATGAGGAAGGGGTGGGGGTAAAAAAACCAAGAACTTTACACACAAATCAGAAAAATGGACACTTGGCGGAATTTATGCACGAACGCGTGCGCACAGTACGTTGGTCCAGGGAATTGTTTGCCATAGCAGTCAGTGGCCAACAGGCGGGCGGGTGGAGCACAGTGGTGGGCGGGGGGTAGCTGAGGACAGCTTGCCAACAAGGCCAAGCCACAGCGTCAGCGGCTTACGGCCGCCAAGTGCCATACGGCGGTTTTCCAACGCAAAACCAAACTGAAACCGAACCGAACCAAACCGAAGCGATGCGAACGAAACGAAAAGAAATGCAACCAAAACGAACATGTTTTTCAATTAAAAACGTTGAGGAACGCACCAAAAATTCATTTGAATTGCCCACTGTGGACAGACACACCCGCACACGCACACACACACACACACACACACAGAGACAGGTCGCGTGCAAAGACAAGTCATAAATGGCACCTCCCGTGGCATTTTGGACTGGCAAAAAAGTCAACTATGCGAATTTAATGAATTTCGTTCGTTTAACGCTTTATTCAATTGGCTTCGATACGGCAAACGTATAGAGAAAAAATATAAACTCAATAAAATATGCAATAAAATAATTCTCTTATTAATTCGCAATTTTTTCGATGTCAACTAACAACGATATAAGAGGCGATGGTAACTAACAGCGATGAAAGATGTTATGCGACAGCGATAAAAAATGTTCTGTTAGCGACAGTAACTAACAGGGTTAAAATATGTTATGCTAGCGTGGGTTGCTAACAGCGATAAATGACGTTCTGTTAATGAGGGCAACTAACAGAAGAGAAAAAGCTGTGGAATGTAAAGGAATGTTAACTTACAGTGATCTTCATTACAGCGTGAGAGTATCGAGTAATTAAAACGATGTACTCAATGTAGTTTAACATGACCGTTTTTAGAGCTGCCATGTCATTTAAAATAAACGCTAAGTACTTTGTGTCCTGATTTTGAGTACATTTTGTACTCGGTTTGTAATCAATTGCAGGCAGTTTATTGCTTGCAGCACGAAAATGACAAGCTGAATATGAATAATTCTGACAGTAATCACAATTAATGCATGCATATATTGGGCAAGAGATTCTCTAGACACTAAATTAATGCACATATTTGTGAATATTCCTGGCCAAATATAATATAATATTAGATGAATGTCAGTGAGAGGTGAGTCTATTGTGTTGCTGCCGATGATGATTTTCAATAGACGTTTGAAAAGGAGTTTCAATTCACATTAATGAGATGACCGCAAGAGTTGCAAGTCTCTCTTTCTCCCCCTCTCGGATGCACATTATGTGCACTTCATTAGGCCTGAAAGGGCAAAACTGCAGACTGCGGCAAGCAAATTGTTAGTTAGTTATCGGCCGTAAGATGAGGGGGCAACAATAACATCATTATCGATGTGCATTATTATTTGTACACAACTGTCTGTCAGCCTGCCCCTGTGTGTGTGTGTGTGTGTGTGTCTGTGTGAAGTCAAGCAATGTTGCATGTGGTAAGCTGGTCAGATGTGGAGCAGACATATACATAGATATGGCATAGTCTGATGGTTTGTATTGATGCATGTAATTCGATACAGCACTCGGTAACTATTGTGATTACTCGTACCACCAGCACTCGTCCGAGTACTTGGAGTACTCCTGGTAATAGTGCTGTCGTTTCCGAGCTATTAGGGAGTGCAAGGCGTAAATTTGCAAATTATAATTGATGCACAGAGTATAAGGGACAACGTTGACGCAGCTCTTCCATTGTCTTGGCGCTGGAAGTCACTGAGAGACCACATGAGCCGTCAAGCACAGCACTTGCTTCAAAATTTAATTTATGCCCGACGCAGGTCGGAGGCCAAGGCAACAATAGCTGGAAATTAAGAGGCACAAAGGAGACATGTGGTCCAGTGGTGGTGCTGCTCCCCACCCCCTCGATAAGCCATAGGTCGAGACAATAAGTCAATGCCATCAGGCGTGGCCGGCCTGCTATGTCCCGTCTTTTCCCATGTACCGAATCCACTTGCAGTTGCTTTTCTTCGCTTAATTAATATTGCATAAGCGCAGGCGCATGCAGCATGCAGCACGCGCAGCTCGAGCGACAGCAGCATCTGCTGTTGGCCCTGCCCCGCTGGCATTGCTAGCCATAATTATGGCTGCTCCGGCCGGCCAGAAACCGAATTTATGGAGTGCGCGTTTCTTTTGTGCTCGCGCTCTCTCTTCCATGTTTATGGTCTGTGTGTGCAATGAGCTATGTCTTCTTTTTTCCACTTCGACTCCACGCGCGCGCGAGAGAATGGACACTCGGCATATTTTTATGCAAATGTCCAATGACCAATGACCAATGCCCAATCCCTCGCTCTCTTCATCTTCCATCCATGTGGTCTGCGGTCAATTGCGGTCTATTGTCCAAATGGGTTTTCTGCGTGTGCCGCATGCCCGAGCATTAATGTGCATCCTGCGTGGATGCAGTGCAGCACCCAAAATCAGTGAACTTCAAGCAGAAATATTCTGTTTTTTGAAAATTTAAAAATGAAATGAAATTTCCTTCTGCCCTAGGCCCTTTCACATTTCTAAGCGCAATTTATTTTATATTCCTCTGCCAAGTTTAATTATAAAATAGCATAAAATACCAAGTTATTTTTGCGCAAAACAATCGAGTTAGGATCTTCTCTTTGACATGAATTTATGTGTTATTTGCAGCATTTCCTTTATTTCCTTTATCGAAACTACTAAAGTCCCAAAATTGCCGAATTCCAGCCCAGTTCCCTCAGTTCTTTTAATCAATGTCGACTCGAGGCAAGACGAGGCAAGTCGAGAAAGTGCAGGCTGCATTTGCATTTTCCATTTGCCATTTGCCATGCTTCTTTCACTTTCACACGCTCTCCCTACACTCGGAGCACTTTGACCTTGTTTCGGAGCAGCTGTTGGCACCTTCGAAGAAAAGAGAGAGGAGTGGAGAGGTAGCCTGCCAGGATGGCGATGGAGATGGAGAGAATGTGGCGCCACATTATATTGTTAATGCGATGACTACAAAATGCTGTCGACTTGTCGCTTGGCAATGTGCAAGGTGAGGGGGTAGCGGGGTAGGTGCCAGGGGGAGGGGCCAAAGTGCAAGCCAACAAAATGCATTGCCAGGGCGGAGCAAAGGAATTTTTAGAATTCATTGAATTTTAAAACATAACAATAAAGCACTCAAGATTTGCCATGTGCCAAACGGAGCTGAAGGTACTGGCAGAGCACACACACACAAGCACACACAAACACACACTCGCACACTTGCAGCATGTTGCAAGCAAGCTCAACGAGCTTGAAAATTGTGCTTAAAATTCAGCAAAGTTTTGCGCGCGTTGCGCAGCTAAGAGGGAAAATCACATTTGTAATGAATCGCAGCTGTTGCACTTGCAGCAACTGTTGTTGTTTGTGTTGCTGTTGCTGATGTTGCTGCTGCTGCTGCTGCTGGTGTGTTGCCTGTGCTGCAGCTGGCAGCAGCTGAACGGGAATGAAGCAAACGGATTTGCAATTCATTGGCAAATGCCGCCATCGCTTCACGCCCGCACGCAGCTGCCTTCAATTTGTATAAATTTAAATCGTCGCTTAAGCCACATTCAAGCTATTAACCGGGCCGGGAGTCGAGCAAACGGTACAGGGCGTTATCCCATTTCCATTTCGACTGTCGACAAAGTTTGCCCCCAATCTTGGGACAAACCCTTTCCCCGTTCCGAAATTCGTTTACAGCAATAAACGTGTTGATTTATTGATTTTGCACGTCGCATAATTTACTTTGCCTGCATGGCACAAAAAAAAAGAAACTGCAACAACAGTTGCAACAACAACAACAACACGAGGCGCCCCACCAACGCCAGCAAGCAAAGCAAATGAAATCCTGTGCTCCTGTTTATTTCTCAGCCATGCACGAGCGAACGAATGAACGTACGAACGGGCGGGCGTTCCCTGTATTTATTATACCCTGTAGCCATAAAACTCTCGCCCACCATGCGAAAGGGTATTATAAAGTTGTTAAACTGTTTGTCGGCCACAGCAGGCAAACTCATTTGGCTAAGTACAGCGTGAAGCTTTCCAAATGCCACGCCGCAAGCCATAACCAAATCAGTTTAAATGACACCCCCCAGAACCAGAGTGAGTGTGTGTGTGTGTGCGTCTGTGTGTGAGTTGGTATAAACTTTACTACCGACTAATTTAGGGCGCATTCTAAAACGATTAAAAGTCAACAAATTTGCTTGGAAACGGAAGGAAGATGGAAAATAATTTAAATAAGCAAAGTAAAGAAAATCTTTAAAATTATCTAGAAAATTTCTGAAATTCCTGAAATTTGTTGTCAAATTTCCAATTTAATTTCCCCCTCATTTTTATAGGGCATTTGCTAGCCGTTCACTTCCTTCGCTGAGCATTTTAGCTTGTTTTATTTATGCGTTCTTTTTCTCTGTATTTCACTTCTCACCGTTCTCGACTCTCTCTCTCTCTCACTCTCTCTTTATCTCTCCCTCTCTCTGTCGCTGTCTGTCCGATTGTCATCTCGTTGCCTTGTTGTGCGGACTACAGCGCCACAGTTGCTACTTTTTTGCACCTATCTCTATCTGATGGCTGCAGCAGCAACAACAACAGCAACAACAACAGAGCAGACGACGCCATGTCGTGCGCCATTTTCAAGTTGTTTCTTGAAACGGAAACGAAAGCGGTTTTCATATGCATGTGCGCGCACACCAATACAGTTCACTGCAGGTATGCGTACGTGTATCGCTGTGTGTGTGTGTGTGTGTCTCTCTGCATGTCGCAGTGTCGTTAAGCTGCTGCTTTGTGTAAGTGAGCGTGTGCCAGTGTGAGCGAGTGTGTGTGCACACACACCTTATAGCTAGGTGCCGACAATATGAAATAGGGCTCTGCAGCCAGAGCAGATTTCTTGTGGGCCGCAAACCCAACAGCTTTACTAACCGTATGCCAAATGCTAGAGAAAGTCAGTCAGACACAGGAAGTGTGTGCGTAGCCAGGCGAAAGCGTGTGATTGTCGAGCACACTTTGAGTTGCACTTAAAGAAGACAAAGTTCTTAAAGGAATTGAATATGTCTTCGTTATACGCTCACACGTGGAAATAATGTGTATATATATTAAGTTGATCTCGCTCTGTTAGTTTACATTTGCTTATTTCTCTTTCAATATTCTAATTACTCAAAATGGACACTCATCGATTTACCTAAAGTGTCATAAGTTATCGTTATGTAATTTTTAAATTAAACTCTGTTAATTAACATTTGCACATTTCTCTTTTATCTATGCACCGATAAGTCTTAAATTATCGCCATGTTAACCTGCAGACACACAGCCAGCTTTAAATTATCGTTATGTTAATAAACAGACGCTGCCACTTCCCGATAAGCTTTAAATTATCGCCATGTTAACGACTTGCAGCAGTGGGTAATCGATAAGCACTCTCAACTCTCGCAATCTTATGAAACTTTAATCTGGCAACTATTCTAGCCAAACTTGTCTTGCAAATGGGTGAGGGAGAGGGATAGAGTGTGAGAGGGGCATGGAATAGTGAGTGCAATAATTCTGATTACGAATTTACATGTTCGCACAATTCTCCCTGGCAGAGTTCAGCTTGAGTTTGCATTGTGTTTAGTTGATTGTTTATTGTGCATGCAGCTGCATACATTTTCGACGATGCTTGTGTTCCCATCCCCATCCCCTCCCCCTCTCTCTCTCTCTCTCTCTCTCTCTCCTGCTAGCTCTTTTAATCTATATCCTCTCGCCCCGCGCTGCTTCTGGCCGTGGCCTGCTCAATGTCTGTGCGAGCATGTTAAATAAATTTGCATATTTTAGTTCGTCGTTAGTTTGGCAAAAGCTCAATTTTCTATGCAAAAATTCAACACTGATGACAAAAAGTGAACGAATTACAATGCGCAAAAAAAAATACCCAGAAAAAATAAGAAAAAAAAAGAGAAGCAGAGAAGAACCGGGAGAGAGAGCAAGAGGCAACAAAAGACAATTTTGCTTTGTGACTTGCAGAGTTCAAAACGTTTTGCATGTGTTGCGGACTCGACTCGGGCGGGATTCGGGCGGAACTTGGGCGACTCGCTCGAATGGGACATGCTAATGAGGCATTTGTTATGCTGCATATTTGCAGCTCGGCATTTCTGGCTATGTTTTTCTCCCACTCGCCTTGCCTATTGTGGCCATGAATGATTTGCAGGCAGCTAACTATGGGCAAAAGGACCGAAAAAGTAGTCGCACTCTGTCAGCTTTCGTTTGATTTATAAAGCCGCATTCTGCACAGTTTTTGCCCATGTGTTGCATGTGTTGGTGTGCATATTTCTCGGCTCAAATCTAAGCACAGTCTCTACAGTTTCTTTTATTTGTTTTTGGCCTTTTTTCGGGCTTCCTTTTGTTTGGCTTTTTTGTTACTTTAATGACACATTTAAGCGCAACCGCAGCCGGGAACAACAACAAGGCTGGGCAGGGCAGGGGAGGGTGTTGCATGCATGTGTGCAGTTTATATAGTGCACACACTTGCTTTGAGTCTGTGTGTGTGTTTGTCTGTGTGTGCGGCTTGTTCGCAGCGCCCACCGCGAGTTGCTGCCGTTGCTGCGGCCCAAAACTGCTGTCGGTGAAAATGCCGAGACACACGCTTGCGCGAAATTTTATGATAGTATTTTGGTGTAATGGCGTACCGCAGTGTAGCAGCAACAACAACAGCTGCTGCTGCTGCTGCTGCTGCTGTAGGTACAACCACAGCATTGCCTGTTTGTGTAATCTAGTGTTGAAATATGGTTTTAAGGTAGATTCAAGGCAATTTACCATATTGGCCGCAATACAATTTCCGCTCAGCAGCAGCAGCAACAACAACAACTGCCGCATAAAGCCACATAAATAGCCAACAGCAGCAGCAACAACAACAACAACAATAACAACTACGATTCGTAAGAGGCACAACAAAAGCAGCTGCAGCAGCAGCAGCGACATGTGTATTTAAATTTGCTGCGGCTTATGTTATTTGCTGCCGTTGGATAAATGTTATTATTATTTTTGCTATGCGAGAACAATCTCACATGCTTCATAGATATGACAATATATAGCGTATATATATAGTATAAGCACAAGCAGGACACAATAATATGCCACGATTTAAGCCCGACGGGCAATTTAAGGTCGTGTGCCTGTAAATCAAGCTAAGCAAAGCTTAGAAAAAACATTTAAATTATTTCTTTAGAAAGAAGAAAGTAGAAGTGTGAAAAGCTGAAAATACAAAGAGAGAAGACTTTAAAGGATTGAATAAATATTTAAGAATTTTTTCAAGTGAGTTTGGGTTGAAAAACAATGGAAAAATAACGTGAAAATTTGATGAGAAAATTCTCTTAATTTATCTAAGTTTTAAGCAATGAAATATGTGAAATTTGTTCAGATATTATTTAATTTATTCTTTTGAAAAGTTGTTTAAAGCTTTTAGGTATTCCATGTATTGCTTAAGTTCATGTACCCCGCTTATACACGGCGTAGTGCTAACTAATTCCTTTCAAGTTTTTTGCAAATAACCTCAAATAAGCGACGCTTTTAGCGACGCTGCAGTCGAGCAACTGATGGTATCAGTGAAGCAGCAGGAAGCAGAGAGGTTGCATGGGGGATAGAGGGAGCAAATCTTGACACTCCCTCGCTTGGCAAGCAATTCATTTAAGCGTGCCCTGGCATTATTGCCACCCCTATAACGAGTCCACACAGCGCAGTCAGCACAGTCAGCTCGTAGCCACAACTAGATTTTTGGTTGCCAGCGTTGCCTCCCGTTGCCACTGGCGCTAGGCAATTTGTTTGTCATTGCAATGCACAAGTGTGTGTGAGGCGGCGCGTATGTGTGTGTGTGTGTGTGTGCGAGTGTATGCTGGCATTTTCTTTTGGCTGCCACGTTTTGTCTGCAACGAGTATGTTGGCTATGCCGCCGTCGCCGACGACGCCGACGACAGCAACGTCCTGGGGCAATCGTCAGCGCACTGCGTCCTGGCTCAGACGAATAGAAGGAGAGACGCAGCAGAGGAACAGAAGATTTATGCGCTTGCCAAGCTGCAAGCAAGCAAACGGACAGCAATTAATTTGCATTCTGGTAATTAATTTTGCATTGCTGTAGTCGCCCTCGATTTTTTTCTAGACATGCCTTGTTTTTTGCCCCCACTTCCCTTTCTCTTGTCTTGCACGCTTTGTCGCTTGTCGTTTGCCAAATTGCTGATTGCGTTTTAAAGGGGGAGACTTAAAGCCAATCAACTGCGGTTGCCAATAGCTGCCTCTCCCTGCTCACTCCTTGTCGTCATGTCGCCTACCTGTTGCCCTATGCCCAAGAATCAATCAGCTGCCATTGCGTGCCATTAATTATGCAGTCGGGCGAGTCGGCACCTCACACCGGTACCGGCATCGGCACCAACTTCAACCCGCCCCGCACGACTTTTGGGCTGTTAACAACTAGACAACTTGGCCTCGAGGCCCATTGAATCACCTCCTCCTCCCCCATGCCCAGACAGGGACTGTTTGCATTGCCATTTACAACACTGAACACTGCAATTGAAATTGTCATCGTTTAACGCAAATGGCACGCCGAATACAATGCAATGCATACAGTACAGGGACACACACACAAACACACACAGGCAGACAGGCAGATGGTACATGGCCTGACCGGGTAAGTACGCGAGATTGCCGTCAAGTGCACTTGGCGGGCCCCGTTTTGGTACTAAAGTTGAAGTGCCGCCCGCACTTCTACCCCTTCTCTTCCTTCTGCTGCCACGCCCACTGGCGCCTTATTATGGTGGATGCAAGACAATTGTTGCAGCGCGTGTCGCATGCGGTTTCCATGTCGCTATGTTGTTTACGTGCTTGCGGGGTTTGCCAGGCTAACTGAGGAGTGAATGACTAACTATAGAACTTACCGTAAAATATGTTTAAAATAAGCTTTTTAAGCTTTAATTTGCAGTATTTTGGCAGTTTTCCCTCTGCTTTTCACTCACAGCGCTAGCCTTTATTAATATTGTAGCATACTTTTAAGGGCAGTGGAAAAATGCTGTGCAGAGCTCTATGAAAAAAACTGTAGCATGCTTTTGAGCGCAGCATAAATTTACTAAGAGAATTCCAATGAATGTCTTCCAAACACACAAAGAGTTGTCTTTCTTATGCCACTTGCCATGCATTTCACTCTACAGGGTATTAAGTAGCCTTTCACTGGCTCCGTAAACTCAGTCATTCTTATTGCGGCACAGAAATTGCAGCAATGTCGCCTTGTTTGCTGTCCACGCGTCTTGAGTGCTGTCTTGGCTGGCAGTTTATAAAGCCTTCGACAGCAGCTGCGAACATGAACTTCGTTGCAGCGTGTTTCTGGGTGCCTGTGTGTGTGTGTGTGCGTGTGAAGGGGTGTGCGCTGCAATGCACTTCATTATTTTGCTCATTTCCTCTTAATGACAATATCAATTGCTATTTTGCGCCATTGTCTTGCATTTCTATTGTCTCAGATGGCTTTCGTTTTATTTGATTTTCAATTACGTTTAATTAATTAAGTGTAAAAGCGTTGACACACACACACACGCACACACATCCCTTTCTCATGTAGTAAATGGGGCGTGCACAAATTGTGCGATGTTTTGCGATGCTTTGGCGAGCCTCATTTAAGTTTAACGAGCACACACTTTCTCTCTCTCTCTCTCTTCCTCTCTCGCTCCACATGGCCATTCGCATATTAAGTATACGCAGCCAATTAAAAGTATCCCTGCATGCATGCGTAAGCCTAAGCCGTAGCCGTAGCCGGAGTTGGGCGCAGATCAAAGTCGGCCGGCAAAATCGGAAAGTTTTGTTAAGCGAATTATGCTTTGAGCCCGAGTTAATCAGAATAATTTATGCAATTTAAATTGCCTTTTGGCTGCACAACAAATTACCATTGCTGGGCTGGGAGGTTGTAGCGCATATTCTATGCATTTATTACAGCCATTCAGATACCCTCTAAAACTTATATTAGTGATGCCATGAAAAATCGAAATAATATTTTAGTTTTCTATTTTTATTGCTGCCTCGTTCGGTTCACTTATTTTTTATGAATATTCGAGAATCACATAACTGTCGCAACTATTCCGTTGAATGTCCCTTAGGGTATTTGGCGAGGCAATAACAAATTTAATATGCTCAGTGTAGGACAGAAAAAGAATGAGAGAAAGGGAGAGGTAGAGTGGGAGGGGCAGAAACGGGGAATGAGGCAACTGCACTCGAAAAGTTTGTGCGTAGTTGGTTACTTGACAAATTTCTGGGGAAATATCCTTTCGTATCCCTATCCCATCCTATGTGGCATGTATGTGCCTCATCCCCTCCCTCCTCTTAGCCGCGTCCTTTGGCGATGCATTGCAAGTTAATTTAAGTTTATTTTCAACAGTTTCGGTTTCGTTTTGTTGGCCCGAACGGGAGCCCGTGCCCGGCGTTATGCATAACCAGAGCAGCAGCAGCGGGCATAGTAATAAATTCATTACAAAATTGTCGCTCTATAAAAAGATAAACAAATGCTGAAGTGCAGAATAGGGGGCGGGGGTATAGAGGTCGAAAGGGTTGCGAGGTTCGAGCGGGTGGAAATGTCGAGTGAAAAACATTTTTATGCGTTTGCAAACGGGAAGTCAAAACTTTGGCGCAACGGGAAAATGCACTCAAATATAAAGCAGCAACAGCAACAACAACAGCAACACGCACTGACAAATGCAACGATAACAACAACAACAGCTACAACGGCAACGGCAGCGCCAACGATGAGCGGGAAGAAAAGTCAGAAAATTTTGCAGAAAATGCGCACAAAATGAGTGTGCAGAAATAATTTCAAAAGTTCCGCCATTTGTATTGCCAACAACAAAAGTCATCGTGCGACGTCATCGTAGAATTTGCAGCGAAGTTAATGTTATTTATGAATCATTTTCAGTTCATACACGGCGTATGAGTAATTTATGGTATCTGCGCGCTGCCGCTTTAAAGCTGCGGCAGCAGGACACAAGCGGTTGATTGTCGGAGAAAATGACAGGCAGAGGGGGGAAGGGGGGAGAGAGAGAGAGAGAGAGAAGAAAAGAGAGGGAGAGAGAAACGAAAAGAGAGAGAGTGAGAGAGCGACAGACAGACAGACCGACAGCGCGGCCTTCGATATTGGAAAAACGTGCGAAATATTCAGGTGAATACAGCCCAAAAAGAAATTGATGCGGATTCCCATTGAAACAGGAAAAATCGCTGAAGTAAAGAATTTCATATGCTTACGGTAATAATACAGCGAATACGGTAAATAAGTATTTTATAATGCCCACAACATTTTTTAATTACTTGCGAAATAAATATTCTTAAATTTGCGCTCCCACCCCAAACATTTTCCACAATTCGTTTTGCTGTTCTGGTTTGCAATCATTAAATACAGTCAAAAGGGAGTATAATATGTTTGTGCAAGTGTATGCAATAGGCAGAACAAGATATAAGAATATATATAGAAAATTTATATTCTTTATAAGTTGATGACTTGGGATTCCAAGACACAAAGAAAATGTCGACATGCGGGAAAATTGCAAAGTTATGTTGAGTGCATTTGCGACGCTTTTTCAAAGTTGAGGGCACGGTATTAAACGGACAGGTGCACTTGATTGTTGCTTTTAATATTTCGTTTTTCAATGCACTAAATTTCTTTATAATGCACAAATTACTGTAAGCCATAAATTTCGCATTTAAATCATAATTGCAGTCGCAGCTTTCGCACTGCGAGTTACCCCGACCAACTTAAGGAGAGAGAATGAGAGAGAGAAAGGGAGAAGGAGAGAGAACTTTCGTCTTTGACTAACCCAGCATGAACTCAGCACGTATGGCTTAACATTTTAGACCGCCTTTTAAGCCAGTCATCCCAGCCCGGCATCCTTTCGCCTTGCATCGTTTTAAGCTGCTCCCACGCACACACACTCGCACACACAGACACACGCACACAAAGGGCAGCTGGGAAAGAGAATAAATACGCAACTCTCGTGCAGCTTTGGCTGCGCGTGAAAGACAAAAGGAGCAAAAAATTCGCATATGCTTCAAATATAATCACATATATTAAGCAGAAAAAAAAAACAAAGAAGAGCGAAAGAGTTGGGCGCTCAGAAAGGATTTGCAGTTGCCTCCCCTTCCCTCCCTTCCCAAACCCTTCCCTCTTGGCTGCCTCTGCTGACTAAATTTATCTAAGTACTTCGCGCCGAGTTGCAACGACTGCCGATTACGCTACTTGGCTGTTAAACTGTAAGCGAAATGCGCCATAAACACGGCCATAACACTAACACTTGGAGCCAAGTAGCCTAGCCAGGCGGCAGATCGGGTCGGGTTAAGCTCGGCTCGGCTTGGCTAGTTGAGTCTTGCAATGTCTTTTAATTATGACACAAGTTGCTCGTTCTGGCATTGAGTTTGATGCCTTCCCCCCGCTTCGCTTTGTTTGTTGTACTGTCTGTACAACTAGACGTATACTTTATGGCCATGGCAGAGCGCACAATTCGTTTATAGAAAATATGCCAACGGCTCTATTATGACTTCTTCAAAATTTACAGTCTGTTGCTTGGCATGAAATGCGAGAAGCGTTTTTATATTGTGTGTGCCGTCGCACACACACACACTCGCACACACACACACACACACACACACACACACACACTTTCCTCGCTTTTTTTTCTCGTTTTCTTCTCTTCGGTTTTTCGCTCGCTTTTCTCTGTTTTCTGTGGCGAACCAGCGCCAAGTTTGCACTGCAATTATGATTGCTGCAGGCCCCCTGCCTGCCCCGCCCCCCTCCCACACCTTCGCGTCTCTTTGCGGCCGTTTACATGCCTTCTTCGCTCATTTAATGTATTTCGCAAGTTTTTTTCTGCCCGATCCTCCCCCCTTCCCCGCCCCTGCAGCAACTTTTTGTCTTGCAGCAGGCGCTTTTTTTGTTTGGCAGCCGCCGTCGCCGTTGCAGCGCTTTTGTTTTTTAGCCGGAAGTTGCTCAAGTGTTAATAATTTCATTATTTCCGCTACGCTGCACCACGTACACACACACCCGTACACACACCCACACGTACAGGAGGGCGCGTAGGCGAGCTGGCACATATGTGTGTGCGCTGCGGCTTGCAGGCTTTGGCTTTGCTCTTCTGACTTCGGACATTGCCCGGCTCGCTTTCAATACCCTTTCAAGGCGGAGTTGTTTTAATTTTTAGGGTGACCATGCAAGGGAAATTGATATTTTGGACTATTACTTAGAAAATTTGAAATAAGAACACGGGAATCCTTGAAAAAGTTGTCAAACTTGAAAATAAAAATTGTAGTTTTAGGGTGACAATGCCAATGAAATTGATTTACTTAACCATTGTTTTGAAAATTTGAAATATCGTAAAACGAGCTTTCAAATTTGAAATAGAAAATTTCAAAAAAAAAAATATAATATAAATATTATATTTTGAGTATTTTACAAAATATTTTCTTCATTTCTTCTTCTTTAACCCTTAAGTTCCCCAAAGTGTACAAAAACTTCGCTGCATTTGCGCTTGTCTCGTTTGTGCTGCGTGTTTTTGCTTGGTTTGTCTATAAAAAGGCCAGAAAACTGCTGCATGTGTAATTTTTACGCTTTCTTTTCGGCTGAGTGTGTGTGTGTGGCAGTCGTCTGTCCTGGTCGGCATCTAGTTTTTTGTAGCGCTCGTTTTCTTTCTGTTTTTGATTTTCTTATGTGGAAAAAATGTAATTACATACGCCAAAAAGTAGTTGTGCGACGGAGGCAGCCGTGGGAGGGGAAAGAGGGGGAGGGGCTGCTCTAAGCACTAACGAAAACGACAACAAAAAATGGGCAAGAGAAGGCGCAGGGTGCGTGTGGGCTGGGTATGTATGCTCTACATCAAAGGATATAATTTAAGGGTCTTAAATAAATTAATACGCCGCTTGGTTTAAATTTGAAACTTTTTTAATCTGCTTGTACTGCCTAAGTGTGCCTAGTTCTCTATGTCCATGTGTTTGTGTGTGTGTGTGTGTGTAAGGGGTGTCTGTCTGCCGGCAGATAACAAGCAAACCATTCGGGCTTGAGGCAAAAGGACTTAGTTAACGATATTTTTTGGGGGCACATGTCAAAGGAGCCGCTGGTTAAAAAGTTTCTCGAGTAGTTACAAATTAGTTTTACTTTCGGGCATTTATTTCTAGGTATTCCCTGTAGAGTGGAGAGGGAGGAGGGGAGGTACGATAAGCACAGCTCGGAAGTACAAACTAATGAGAGAACCCTTGGAAATGATAAATCAACGACTGTGGAATTTCACTAATTTAACTAAGCCGCAAATTTTATAATTAGACAAGGAGGTAAAGAGTGGGAGAGGAAGAGGCAGGAGAGTGGCAGTTGTATTTAAAATGGGGTCACCCAAAACAAAATGTGTGGGCAACTCAAATTGAATTGGGCAATTTGCCTTAATTGCGCTGTGTGAATTCAATTGTTGACCTACCTCCCCCCCGCCAGGATTGTTTAGTATTATGCGTTTATTTGCCATATAAATGTTTATAACGCATATCAAGTTAAGATTTTTCGTTAGTAAAAATACAATTTAAAATAAACTGAAACTGTAACTGTCTCCTCTCCTCTCCCTCCCTCCTTCCCCTACCCCATCTCTGCATGCATAAAGCGCGGAGTGAACTCGAAACCTTAATCAGATTACAGTTGCAAAATGGACGAGTGCAGTCGCTTAACGGGATTCGCAATGCAACAAAAGCGAATTACAGGGGGTAGAGCGGAAAAGGGGGTATTCCTCTCTGTGCGATTTTGATTTGAAATTCATGATTTTTGCGCTGTATTTGTTGGTTGCGCACACACACAAACACACAGGCCGCAACAAAAGGCCGCACTGCTTACGTTTGCTCACAGCGCATAACTGCCCATATATGGGGCATACTATATGACATACATATACATATATAGGGAGCATACTATATAGCATGCAGAAGCAGCAGCGTATGAGCATGATGAATTCATAAATATAAATAAACCTTTCATTCCATATGCAATGATGCGTACGTTGTGGCCATTGTGAGCATGAATGAGTGAGTTGTGCGTAAAGCCTGCTCGACTGGTAGATACCCTGGCAGTTGACAGTTGAAAAATGCCATAAATTATTAAGCTATACATACTGCAATTAATATACCCCATTTAGTACTATTTACAGGGTATATAAATGGCTGGTAGTTGACCTGTGCAACTGGGCAATAACTAAGCCTCGCACTGTTTGCGGCCTGAGCGGTGCGGGGCGCTCTGTGCTCGCCCTGTGGCTTGGGCAGGGAAAGGGAAAGGGGAAGGGGAATAGGGAGCGGGGTCAGCGGGGGGCTCAGAGGCATCAAAAGCAAACGAAGCAATCAAAATAATGGCGGCAAATGCATACAATGAAAATAATTGCCGGTAATCCTTGGCTACTAATTTGTGCACGCTTCGCTGCTGGTGTTGGGCCCTCTTGGCTTCGTTATTGTTGCTGTTGTTCTTGTTGCTAATGTTGTTGTTGTTGCTGCCAGTGTTCTTGTTGTTGTTGGTTATTACAAACGTACCGAAGTTTTAGCACCCGCCCGCAGTGCCACTTTTCATTATTTATGAAAGCTTATTTGGCATGAAAACAGCGCGGGAGCTGCTGCTGCTGCCACAGTCACACACACGCACACAGAGACGCACACACACAAAGGGCCATACACAAACACTTGTACAAACATGGCTGCCGTTAGTTGTTCCGCTTTCACACAACATTCTATATATATATATATTAAACTTGCAGGTTACTTTATATGCGATATTTATGCATGTTTCCTGCGTTTACTCGCTCTGTTTGCTCAGTGTGTGTGCGTGTGTGGGTGTGCATACAACTCTGTGAGTGTGTGTGATTAAACTCGTATTTGTTTTATAGGCCCTAATTTGGCACATTACTTTGTGCGCCTAAACGCAACGCAATTGCGTACGCAATTTATTTCGATAATTCGAATTTCGTATGTCAACTTTGGCTTCCAAATTTATCGAATACTTATTTGCCTCTATTTGTTTTGGACTCATAAAGCCAAAGTTAACTGTAATTTAATGGGGGAGCAGCATGTTTATGTGGAGCTTATGGGGTTGTGAAAGGGGGAACAGAAAGTCATGTCAATAATGTATAAAAACGTTGGGAAGATTAAGTAATCTTTTTGGAGTTGAAGCAAAATATAAGAAGGAATTGAGAGGGAGAGTTAAAAATGAAGGGTAAATTGAGGGGTGAAAGGAAGAAAACACGGCGCAGAAGGTGAAAAAGTAGAGAAAGAAACGAAGTTGTGTAACAGTTTAGCATCTTCAAGCTGATCACGATTATTTAAATCTATGTGAAAGTAGTGTGTCAAATCTAAGAGGGAGAGAAAGATAGAGAAAAAAGATGGAATGGCGAAGTAAAAGAGGCAACAAGAGAGGGAGGAAGCAAGGGCAAAAGGCAGAGAGAAAGGCAGGTAAAAGAAGAGGAAGAAAGAGAGAGACCTAGATATGTGTAAAGTTCGGCTATTTAAATCGATCAAGCTTATATACAATTTTCATAGTCTACTTATTTAAAAAGGGGAACGTTGTAAGGCCGAAATGACTAATCAGGTATATAAATTATATATAAAGTCTATATAAAATGCAGACACAGCTGAACGAAAGTTCATCAACTGAAGTTTTTCCACTTTATAACCCCAATAACCCAATCCATCCACATCAGATGCACTCACATCTAATTCACCGTACCAATGCATCTACTCGATCTAATTAAATCTCTTGGCTTATTTACACAACTCTGGCACATGCTGGCCGCTGTCGTCGGGCATGTTCAATTTAATTACTGGATATGTGTCGCCTGAACAACTTGCAAAGAGTTGCAAATGAAAATACAGCATCAGCAGCCCCCACAGCTACAACAGAAACAACAATTTGACAACCGCAGCGACTACAAGCGACTAATTTTAAATGCAAGCGTCGAAACACCGAAACACACACAAAAAGGAGTATTTTACAATGCTCCAAAAAAGACTCAAAACAAAACAAAATGAAACAAAGCGAAACGAGCAAAAAAAAAAAGCAATGAGAAATTTAAATCAGAATTTGCGGTCCAGCGCAAAACATGCAAGAAACACACGCACACACCTACACGAACAGACAGAGAAAGAGAGAAGTGGTGGGAGAGGGAGAGGGGAGACAGACCAACGGACATGTGCAGACACGCACAACACATGCAAAAGCACATGGAAATCAAGTTCGAGTGCGGCTGAAGCAGTTGCCGGAATAGAAAATGCCCTCTATGAAGAGAGCAGAAAGAGAGGAATTAAGCTAATGAAAAGGTTTTGCAGGCAAGAGAGAAAAAGGGAGAGATTAAAATGAGAGAGTAAGTATTAATTTACTAAATAATTTGAAGAGCTTTGGTGAGCTTTAATGTGCTTTGATGGGTTTGAAAGCAGAACATGAAAAGCTTATGTAAAGGATTAACTATCAACAAGATTGCTTAAGTGAAACAGAGAAGTTGTAAGATAGAGATAGAGGGAGAGAGAGATACACAGAGAATGAGTAAAGCTCTAAGCAAATCAAAGAGCTTTAAGCAGCTTTATAGAGCAGGGCAATCAAATTAGAAGCTTTTAACTGAATTTGTTGCAAAGCTTTGGTCACGCCAAGGCACTAGACATAGCCATAAAAACTATTCTCCTTTTGGTAACTGATACACCCTCTCGCATTGCCACTTTCCAGGGTACAAACATTTATAAACACTTGATACAAAAACGTAGCAGACGCTGATAACAGAAACTTGTTTAGCAAACATTTTCGGGTGTGCCTGCGCCTTGTTGTAGTTGTAGTTGTAGTTGTAGCTCTTGTTGCTGTTGTTCTTGTTGTGTTTCGTATGCTGTTTTATCGTTTTGCTGCGCTGCCGGCAGACACAAATGTGTAGCCAGCGAAACGGCAGCCTGCCGACAGTCGAGAGAGAGTCGAGTGTCGCCCATGGACTGCCCCGGCGCCACGCGGTGCTGATGTCCAGCACTATTACATATACATGAGGCTAGCAAGTGTCTCTATGTGTGTGTATGTCTCCCCGGGGTGGGTCATGCATGCAGAGTCATGTCTGCCGCTGCTTTCTTGCTCAGCTCGCTACTGTCGCCATTTTGCCCGCTGGCTAGCGGTAATATTTATCGCACGTCAACTGGACGAGCAGCAAGCAGCGTGTTGCAAATGATTTCAATTCCAGGTTGAACTCAAATTTAGTGCACAACATTTGACCGGGTTACCCACACAGACAGAGAGAGAGAGAGAGAGCGAGGGAGTGAGAGAGGTGAGACAACAGTGCAAGTGCTCCCATTTCCCCAAAGCACAAAGCCAAATACATAATTCTAATTCTACAAATATATAGCATAAATTTCCGCAAGTTGCCTTTGACTGAGCTGAGCTGAGCTGAGCTGGACTCCGGTCTCCGGTCTCTGCTCTGCTCTGGTCTCTGCTCTGGTCTCTGCTCTGGTCTCTGCTCTGGTCTACTGGGGGCCGCGTCGTGCAACTGCGCTTTCACTTTTCGCGCTCAAATTAATCCTTAGAGTGTTGCCCGCTTTTCCTTTCGCTTTTCGCAAACTCGCAACTCGCATTCGCTTTTCAAATTATCGTTCCCAAGCTGTATAGACAAACCGAGCAGGTCTCTAAACTACTTGCGGGCGCAATTGCGCTGCAAGGCTACCCTCGCTAGCTCCCTTGCTCCCTTTTCTTCCTTTCTCCCTTTCACTTTCTCTCCTACGCTTTGCTTTTATATTTTATTTTATTTTTTTTTACATCATGGCGAATTTTTATTGCAGACGCCACACAAATGTCAATGCATTGCAATGCATTTTTGACAGTTCAATTTGAGTTAGTTCGCTTGAATTGTCGATAATTCTTGATTACAATTGGATTGATTAATTGCAATTATAATATATAAATATTTCGGGGATTTTACAAATAATTAAAATATTTCTACCATTGCATTTGTTACTGAGTGGATTGCGAGGCATTTCTGTTGGTTCCTGCTGAGGTATTTTGCTTGAACTATCGATAATTATCGATTGCAATTGACATAATTAGCAATACACATATTTTGTATATTTTTTTTGGATTTTTTTAATATTTTTTCTAATTTTTTAAAAATATTTTTGCATCTCCTTTGTAACTATTCAAATTGTAAAGTCTTTTAGACTGTTTTATTTGTGTCAGTTCGCACAAACTATCGATAGTTTTCGATAGCTTTTGACATTATAAACACAAATGTTTGTTTTGTATTTTGAAGTTTTTCTAATTTATTTAAAATTTCTCTAACCAATTTTTTTCGACTATTTTGTTGCCTTTGCTGCCTGCGCAATTTGTGTCCCTCTTGACCCAATTGGCTGAGCAGCATTTTGCTATTAAAATGGAATATATACCAATATATATAGAGAGATAAATATATATTACAAATTAATGTGCGGCTACCCAATGAGAGCGCAGCTGTTGCTGTTGCTGTTGCTGTTGCTGTTGCTGTTGCTGCTTTCTAATTAAGCCACGTTGACAAAAGTGGCCACCAAATGTGTCTCCATTGTGTGATTAGCGCATAACTTTGTGTACATATTGTGTGTATATATATACACATATATAACTGCACTATATTGTATGTAGAGTACATAGCGCATATTTGTGTTTGCAGTTGCTGCTGCTGTTGGTGTTGCCGCTGCTGCAGCGGGGCAAACGCCAATAAAAGTCAATTACATGCTTGCAATTTGCTAATGTAAATTAATTAGCAGTTGTAACCCCAGAGTCGGTCGCTGCGGTGACCAGTTCATTAAGCGCAAAACTTTTCTATGCTTGTTGTTTTTTTTTGCGCGCGCTGTTTCCGTTTGGGTTTAGCGGGATTTTTTTTTATTATTTTTGTGGCTAGCAGCAAAAGTTGCGAAATGAAAAAAGTTGTTCGCATATATTGACATTAGTTTTAGAGAGAGTGAGAGTGAGTGAAACAGAGCGAAAAACGGAGTCGAACAACAACTCATTAGCTCATGCAGGGTAATGACGAAATCACATTAAGTATACGACACGTGGGCGCAAGTGGGCATTGAAAGGGAGTGCGACGGGCAGGCAAAGAAAGCACGAAATGCAAATAACATTAACACACGGGCAGAGTAATAACAAGACCACAGGAAGAGTGAAAGAGAGAGGGAGAGAGAGAGAGAGAGAGAGAGAGAGAGAAAAGAAGAGAGAGGAAGCATTAAGTCCATTGTACTCGAAAGGGTTAAGCAGCCGAAGGCCAAAAAGGAAAATGGAAATAAAGAAGGAGCTGGAGAAAGAGATGTTGCTACACTTGTTGTTATTGTTCGCTGTTTCCCGTTTTAAGTGACACTTGCGTAATTTCGACAGGTGCTAAGAAAGCAAGAGACGACACTTCACACAAAGCGTTAAGGAAAACAAAAGGATGGCAAAGGAAAGGCATGGAAAAACCATCCGCCGCAGCCGAAAACGAAGCACCGAACGCGAACACCGAACGGAAAAAGGAAAAGTTCGTTGAACAACAATTACAATGAGCAGGAAGGGTGGGGGCGGGGGCTGCTAGGGTTGGCTTCGCTGCGCTTGAAGTGGGGTCGGGTTTGGGTACAGAGCGGACATTGTACAGCTGTCGCATTGTTCCTGCGCCAGTAAAGAGTGTAGCAGCAAAAAATACTTTTCTTATTACACAATACAATAAAAATAATAATAGAAATAATAATAATAATAATAGTTACAAGCGTGGCGCACAATGACAGATTTGTCTTCCTTTTTCCCGTTGTTGACGCAACACGTGCGGAAATAAATTGCGACTTTGCCATAGCAACAACAACAGCAGCAGCGACGACGACGACGACGACGACAACTGGAGCCACGACAACAGCGCAAAAAATAAAGAAAAATACAGATATATATATAGAAAAGCCAGCGGAAGCATTTGTAGTAAGCAGCAGCAACTCGCAGCAGAAGCGGCAGCGACAACTGACAGCAATACAAATTTTTGCAAATTAGTTGCACTTTAGTGTTATTTAGTGCATAAAGCGTCGCGACTCGCGACTCGCAGCTGCATGACAAATTAGCAGCATAATAAAGTGGTTCACTCTTCCGAAATACGCTGCGTTTCATGCTTTATATGGCAGGCGCTGCTGCCAAAAAAAAGAGGAAAAAAAAAAAAAAAACAAGCGGATTTCTTTTTTGTTCTTGCATATTCTCAATTTCAGTTGCAGCAGCAGTTGAGTTTATTTTGGAGTAAGAATTTGTAATATTTTAAGAGTTTATTGCCCGAAAACTCTGCAGATTGGCAAGAAATTTAGCTAGCTCTAGGGTTCTGCTCTATTACCTGGGCAGTTTAGAAATTATTAAAAATATTTTTTAAATTGAATTTTTACTGTGCAAAGTAACCCATCAATTTACTTTCAACTGTCTCTGTTATGCTGTTTTTTTTAGAGTTATCTTTCTCTAGTTTTTTTTTTGTTTTTCATTTCGAAAACGATTTTCAGAACCGTCGCCGACTTCGTGAACTAGACTGGGTAACATTTGTGCAGATTTAGAGAGTGGCGGCTCTACATGCACTGCCGCTGCTGCTGTCGCTGCTGTATTGCCAGGCAGACTCAGTTGCCGCGCATTGACACTGCTGCAAGCATGTGTGTGCATGTGTGTGTGTATATGCGTGTGTTGTTGCTGTTGTATGTTCAGTTTTGCGGCAGTCCGCAGTCGTTAGTCGTGAGTCGCTTTGCGATTTTTTGTCTACATTGCCGCTGCTGTTGTTGTTGTTGCTGCTGCTGCTGTGCTCCTTGTTGTTGTGTTTTTCTGCGTTTTTTTTTGAGTTTGCCACAGTTGGTTGCCCGGCAATTGTTTGGCCTAAAAGTATGCTACTTGTTTCAGTGATTTCGCATGCACACACGTGGGTGAGAGGCGTAGAGAGGAGAAGGGGGAGAGTGTGGCTGCAAAAACCGCATAAAGCTCAAAAAAACAGCAACGCCAACGATAGCAACAACAGCAACACGAATACGAACACGAACACGAGCAACAACGACATGTAAAGTGAGCAACCGTTTGCAGTTGCCGACACTGGAGTTTGCCAACGCAACCGCAGGGCTGCCTCACAGCAGCAGCAGTAGAGACAGAGACAGCAGCAATTGCAGCTTCAAACAGGCAGAGTAGCAGCTAAGTCGTGTATAGAAAAGTTTAACAAAGTTTCAGGCAGTTGGGGCTTATGTCTGCGCCCTCACAAACACACATGCTGCCTGGCCTGGTAGGCAGAGCTGTTCAGATTTCATTATAAGCATCGCTTATGTGTTTTCATGTTAAATATTAATTAAAATACTTGCAATTGTTGTTTTCTGCCACTCCCTCAATGCATATGTTTTTGCTTTGCACACCTAATACCTAGGCGAAGAGTTTGATACCCTGTACTAATATAAATATTACTATTTCTTGCTTGCTTCATTTAGTTTTACTACGCTTTCCTGTGTTAGCATATTCGCGCTTCGTCTATGCGAAATATATCTAATAAATGTGTATGTATGTATGTGTGTTTGTGTGCTGACCATGTCACATAGTTTATTGGACAGCAGTGGGCAACAAAAACATGCTTGCTTCCGGTTTGGCAGTTACAAGCTGCAACGCTGAGGCTGAGGCTGCACAACCGCAAGCAGCTGCTGGGGAAAACGCAAAAAGTGTTGCCTACTTTCGAGCGGCGCATGTAAATCGGGCTGCGGCAGCGTGCGAACAAAACTGTTGCCTACCTTCGGGCGGCGCTGCAAATTCCAATCAGTTGAGACGATTTTCGTTTATTTGATTTATTTATTTCGATTTTTAAGCTTACATAATAGCATATATAACTTTTAGTTGGCGTATTGTTAAGGTTTATTTTACTAAATTACATTTGTATTGTTGTTGTTTCTGTTGTATTTGTGTTGCCAAAACATGACGCACACTTTTTATTTGCATTCGCATTTCGCAGCCAATTTATTTAACATTGTTTTCACTTCTCTGCGCATTTCTTGCAATTCTATTTTGTGATTTATATTTGATTTTTTTGCGATTTTGATTTTTCGTTTAATTCTGTTTGCGCTTGCGAGAAAAAATGTTAATGCAAATAAAATGCAAGCCAAAACAATTGAATATATATGATTTTTTTTGGGATTTTTGCGCAAATTGCAAACTGCATTTAAAGTATTTGCACACTGTGTGTGTGCGTGCGTGTGTTAGTGTGTGTGTGGTATTTGTTGTGAATATATTTTGATATTTTTGTAAGTTTTGTTTTCGTTATTTTTCAGCTTGTTTTTTATTGCTTCTGTTTGCTGCACATCAATCTCGTATCGCAAAGGGGGTCGCTAGCGGGGAGGGAGGAGGGACGCGGGATTAAGGCACAGCAAGTTAAACAATTAAACGTAAAATTAACTTAATTGCAGGCATGGTAAAATTCACTATTCATGGAAAAGTTTTAACAATTTAAAAATGTTTGGCTTACTTAGGGATGCGGGTGAATGGGGGCGGGGAGGGAAGGACGTTCATGGCAAGAGGCGCGGATTGAAGCGACCCATAAAGAGTATCATGCCCGTCGGGTTGTGTCGCACAAAGTAGAGGAAGGGTTTATCGAAGCGCAGCCGCGGCGCATCGGGCACACGTGCCTGACGCGGACGCAGTGGCAGCGGCAGCTCCAGATACTTCGGGTCCAGCAGATCATCGTAGAAGCCACGACCCAAGGCGGATTCCTGCACCAGCGAACCAAAGTCTACGACGGCCTCCGAAGAATCGTAAGCATCATCATCGTTAGCCTCCACATCCTTATTACGCTTGCGCAACGGCGGCGCCGGGTACATCTCCACATGATGATGATCGGAGATCTTCTCCTCGCCGCAAGTGCTGAACGTGTTGATCTGTATCATGTCCGAGAGGAAGATATCGCGATTGGCTGCACCCGTCAGGCCACGCAGATCCGCAAAGTCCGACTTGAAGAGACCCTTCAGTCCCATCTTCTGCAGACCCAGCGAAGCGTTGACAAACGAGCGATGCGAGAAGCGTGGCAACTGCACCTCCATGCCAGGGCGATCCATCAGGGATGTGAGCAAGTTGCTCCACATGTTCTGCTCTCCGAATGCCTGCTCCATCAGCGTGCGTTCCAGGCGATCCAAATTGTCCGTGGGTGACACGGAGCTCTGATGTCCCGGCATCACATAAATGGTGCTTACCGTGTCCTGAATCCTGCCAAAGGCCACAATGGTTGCATCCAACTGTGGTTCGTAGCCAGCGGTGAAGCCAGAGCGATAGAGCACCGCGGGAATGGGCACCAGGCGACGTTGACGCACTGTGGGATGCACCTGGAAGAACATTTCACCATCACGGTCTGTAGTTGATCCCCTTGTGCAATCGGTCTGGAAAAGATTAGCGGAAACTGTGGCCAATGGCCCATTAACCCATACGCTGTTAGTACGCAAATACTCCAGCACTTTGCCCATGGTATGGCGCTTGACCAACAGATTCGTACGACGCCTGACAATGTCGTTGACCACATGGAAGTTCACCTCCTCCACATGGCCCGCATACAGCTGCTGTGTCTTCTCCTTGAAGAAGGGTAAGATCTTGCCATTGGCGCGATCACTGAAGATCTCGCGCACAAAGGCGGCCGTCGCAATGTCTCCCTCCATGGACTGCTCCACGGCGTTGGTAATGTTGCGGAAAATCAGATGCGGATTGAAGGTAACCATGTCGTCCAACTTAAGTATTTCGTTCATTTCACCCGACGTGCTGCCGCGTGCGCCCAGAAAGACCATGGAGAGCATCGATGTCAGCGCAAAGGGCGAGATAACCAGACTCCGTGCGGAGCTAATCTTCTCAGAGGTGATGGCGCGCCAGTAGCTAAAGGCAAGTTCATTGCATAGACGCGCAAAGGACACCACATCCTCATCCAGACGCGCTGTCGAAGCCTCCAATCCTTGCGAGCTGTGCGGACTTGGCTCCAGTTTCACGGGCGGACGCGTTGCTTGCGTGGAGGAGGCCATCAGGTTGGTCAGCGATGCGGGACGCTGCATGGGACGTTGCGAAGCTTGGGCAGCACCAGCGTTGTTGGCGGCATTGTAGGGCAACACCTTTAGAGGCTGCTGCTGCTCCAGCTGATTGTAGCCACCAAGCAGGGAAGGCTGCACGTAGTACGAGACGGGCTTCAGTGTGGGCAGACGCTTGCTGGGAGCGGGAGTGGGAGCTGCAGTTGTTGTTGTTGTGGAAGAGGAGGTTGATATGGTCGTGGTCTTTGTTGTTGTTGTTGTGGTGCTGGGAGTGCTGGTACTTGTGCTGGTGCTGGAGCTGCTGCTGGGCAGGAGTAGAGGCAACTGATAGCCACTCTGATCTTCCTCATCCTCCTCGTCAGCTTGCTCACCATAGCTCGCGGCAGGCAGCTTGATCGGCTGCTGCTGCTCTTGGGGTAGACTGACTTTGTAGCTCTCCTCCTGCGATGCCTGCTGCTGTTCCACTTGCTCTTTCTCCAGTTCCTGCTCCTGCTTCTTCTGCTCCTCCTCGCTGCTGCTTCTCAGCGGCTGCTTTACCACGCTGGCTGTGGTCTCGCCCAGCTTCACATAGGGATCCTCATCTTCGTCCAGCTGATACTGCTGCCCGCTAGTTGTCTCCTCCTCCTGCTCCTCTTCCTGCGTTAGTGTCGCTGTCAGCTCATCGGATATGTCCTCCATGGACTCTTCGTTCAGCTGCAACGTCTTCACTGTGCTCACTTCGAGTTTTTCCGTTACTTGTTCCGAGCTGAGCGACATGTCCGATTCGGATGACACCACGGACATATCGCCGGGTATTTCCGTGACCAGTTCCACGCTGGCTGTGGTCGCCAGCTCGGCGCTTGCCGAGCTAGGGGAGTTCTCCGGCTCCTGCTCCGCGCTCTGCTGCGTCTCCTGTGCCGTGTACTGTGGCAACAACTGGGCGGCATTTGTGACGCTGTCCTCGTTGCTTTGCGTGGTCTGCTGTTCCTGCTCCCTTTCTGTTTGCGCTTCTGCGCTCTTCTCTGTCTCCTCCGTTGATGTTTGCTGCTGCTCCTGGTAAGCAAACGTTGCCGTCGTTGTTGCTGGCAGCTCCACCTCCGCCGCTACCTCCGCCTTCTCTGGCTCTTCTCCTGCACTGGACACCTGCGTTGTGGCGGCCTCATTCTCGGACCTGTCTGTCGTGGACGTTATGCTGGCTTCCGCGAGGATTTGCTCGTTGTAACCATTTGTCAACATCTCCGGCATTTGCTCCTCACTTTCGCGTTCCCCCTTGTCCTGCTCCGCGCTCTGCGGCGTCGTCTGCTCCGCACTCTGCGCTGCTGTTGTTTCTTTGCTCTGCTGCTGCTCCTCCTGCTCCTCTTCCTGCGAAGTGGTTGCCTCCAGCTCCTGCTGCACCTCTGCCTCCGCTTGCGTTGTCTGCTCCTCCTGTTGTTCCTGCTCCTTCTCTAGTTGCTCCTGCTGCGCCACATTGACTTCCTGCTTGGCTGGCGGCTGCAGCTGCTCCAGTCGCTCAAGCTCAAACAGTTCCTGCTCATCATCCTCGTCCTGCTGCTGCTGTGCATAAATTTGCGATAGCGACAGCATTGGCACACGCTGGGTGGTGGTGCTGCTGCTGCTGTCCTCCGCCTGCGCATCAAGATAGGCAGCTTCCTGTTTGATGAGCTCCTCCTTGCTGGGTATTAACGTGGTGATTTCCTGCTGCGTGGTGGCAGCTGCCGACTGCTCCAGCGACTGCGACTGCACCTGCTCCTTCTGCCCCTCCTGCTCCTCCTGCTCCTTTTCCTTCTGTTGCTCCTGCTCCTTCTCCTTTTGCTGCTCTTTCACCGGCTTCACTGGCCTCTCTGGCTTCACCGGCGGCAGCAGGAACGACGTGTTGAGCTGCGCAAAGCTGGTCAGACGATTGGAGTCATCATCGTAGTGCTGCTGCTGCTGGTGATGCTGCTGCTGCTGCTCCTCGTGCTGCGTAATCTGTTGTATGACATCGGACATGAGGAACTCCAGCTCATCCTTGGTCTCGTTGGAGCTCATGTGCACATCTGTGATAAGCGTGTTGCTGCCATCCACCAGCGTGGAAGCCACCGTCGCTGCCTGTGTCTGGAAGTTGCCCATAGAGATTTGATCAGTTGGCTTAAGCACCTCCAGATTTAGTTGCTGCACCAGATTGGCTATCATGGGTGTCACCTCGGTGCTGTCGTCGTCGGAGTCGCCATCTGTGCTGGCGGTGTTGCTGCTCTCTGTGACAGGCAAACGTGGCAGCAGCTCCGTGGTGGCCTCCGCCTCATCCGACTGCTTTTCCTGCTCCTCACGATAGCCACTAGTGCTAGCCTCGGGCACATCGGCATAGAGTGGCTCCAACTTGACGACATGCTGTGCCTCTTCGCTCTCAACGGGTTTGCTGCTGGCTTCAGTTTCGGCCACAATTTCGGTTTCGCTCTCCTCGTAGGGCGCCATAGGTGTCGTTAGCAGGAATTGTGTGTGGTAGGGCAGCTCGGTGGTTTCCGGCTCCTGTGGTGGTTCCTCCTTGGCTGGCGCTGGGCTAGGTGAGGCAAAGTACTGCGGTCTGGCTGTAATTAGCACCACCGTTGTCTTTCGCTCCGGATCCACTTCGATGCTACTGTGCGTCGTCTGGGCTGCTGCTTCGGTGGAATCGGCGGGCTCGAAGCTGGTGCTGGCACCACCCTCCTCATCCTCATCCAGCATGGTGGCCAAGGTGCTGCCGCCATAGTGCGCGTAGAGTGGTTTGAGCGTGGGCTTCGCTGTGGTGGTGCGGGTGGTGCTTGTAGTGGGTTGCTTAGTTGTCGTTGTGGTGGTTGTTGTAGTGGTTGCTGGTGTTGTGGTGGTAGTCAATCTGGTTGTTGTTGTGGTTCTTCTGGTGGTGGTGCTAGTGGTGGTGCTGCTGGTGGTGCTGCTGCTTGGCACTTGCTTTTCCTCCTCCTCTTGCTCATCGTTCTTGTCGCTAGCCAACAAATCCTGTGTCAGGCTCTGCACAATCTGATCCATGGAGAGTATCTGATCGGGCGAGAGCTGTGGTGCAGGCGACGGTGGTGTGTGTTGCAGTTGCTGCTGCAGCTGCGCCAGCGATGGCAGCTGTGTCTTCTTTAGCTGCGACGCCTCCTGCTGCTGCTCAACAATTGTGGGTAAATTCTCAGTTGCTTCCGCATCGTAGCTGGGCACGGGGTAGACAGGTGCATGGGTGGTGGTGCTGGTGGTGCTTGGTTTCGGTGGTAGCGCATTCACAAAGCCATAGCTGGCTTGCTCCACGTTGTCGTTGCTGCTATGCACAGGTTTACCATGGTGTTTCTGGTGGTGCAGCGCAGGTGTGCGCCTGGTGGTGCTGGCATGCTGTGGTTTGTTGTGCGGTTTCTGGTGGTGCAGTGCAGGTGCTCGTGTTGTGGTTGTTGTTGTAGGTGCTTCTGTTGTGGTGGTGCTACTGCTGGTGGTTGGATCTGGCGTTGTGGTGGGTGCAGCGGTGCTTGTTGTGGTGCTTGGCTCAGTGGTTGTTGTCGTTGTTGTGGTTGGAATGGGCACAGGCTCCTCTGCAGGAGGCAAAGTTACAGTTGGCTCTGCTGTGGTGGTGCTGGTGGTGGTTGTGGGTGTTGTGGTTGACTCTGGCGTGGTGGTTGTGGTGGTGCTGCTCGTGGGCTTGGGCTTCTTGTGCGGCCGCTGTGTGCGTGGTGGTTTCTGTGTGCTCACCTCCTGTGGTGCAGAGGCAGCCACTGCAGGATCGGCGGTTGGATGCGCTGGCCTTGGCTTGTGTGTGGGCTTTCGCTTTGCAGGTTTGCTAGGCCTGTTACCGCCGCTGGTGGTGCTGCCTGCTGCTGCTCCAGCCTGTCCTGGTGTGCGTGTGGGTTTTCGCTTCTTCTTCTTGGGCGTGGTGCTTGCAGGTGCTTGGGTGGTGGTGCTGATCAATGCGGGATCGATCTCAGCAGCTGCTGTGGTTGTGGTGGTTGCTGGTGTTGTAGTTGTGGTTGCTACTGTCGTGGTGGTTGCTGGTGCCGGTGTGGTTGTAGTGGTGGTGGTGCTGGTCTTCTTCTTTACCTTGTGCTTGCTGCCAGTGGGGCGAGTGGTGCTGCTACCAATGGTGGAGGTGCTATTGCTGGCATTACTTGCTCCTCCATTGGGTTTCTTCACGCGATGTGGTTGCGATGGCTTGCGCTGAACATTGCCAGGTTTCTTGGCCAACTGATGATTGAAAACCACCTTCTCGGTGGTGCTACTCGCCTGGAAGTTGCCCGCCGAGGTGGAGGAGGTGGGTGTGTGAATGATCTCTTGATTGTTATAGAACACACGCCGTGTGGTTGTCTCTGGTCGGGAGGTGGTGCGACTGGTGGTACGCGTGGGTAGCTTTTGGTAGATGGGCTGCATGTGAGCCACATCAAAGTCATGCATGTTTGCCGCCGCCTGCTGATACTGCTGCATGCCCGTGTAGACCGACTCCATGGGATCGAGTTCCTCCTGCACCACCTGTGGTGTCATTTCAGTGGTACTAGTGGTGCTGGTGGTGCTAGTCTTGCGCTTGTTGCCCGGCTTGCGCTTGGAGGGTTTCGGTTTCTTGGTCGCCCGCGTGGCGCTGCTGGTGGGTGCCGCCTTGGTCGAAGCTTCCAGCAGTTCCGATTCGGGTGTCATCACAATTTGCTGTGGTTTCTGCTGCGGGAATATGTCACCACCCGTATTGCCAAAGATGGCGGGCAGTATGAGTGACCACGACGAGGACACATCGGGTGTATCGAGCACGGGCAACAGCTCACTTGAGTTGTTCTTCGAGGAGCTGCTGGCGACTTCCTTGTTGAGCACATTCTGCACACGATTCACAATGTCCTGCACATTCTTCTCCGGCTCCTGTTCCGTCAACTGTGGTGCGGTGTGTATGATCGATGGTCCCTCCCCATCACCATTGGCTACAATGCTCTGTATCTCCTGCATGGTCATCAGACGCTTCACCAGCTCACCGTGCTCATCGAAGGTGTAGAACTCATAGCGATCGGGATTCAGCAGATCGATGGGGCTGGCCACCTGCAGCGAAGGCTGTGGCTTGGGCACCTTGTGGCCCAGCGCATCTGTGAACTGCGGCTCGTTGCCGTCGAGCACCACGGACACTGAGGGGACCACACTGCAGGAGAGAGAGAGGGGGGAGAGAGAGAAGAGAGAGTGAGTTTTATCGAGTGTCAGCGACTGAATGATTAATGACAAATAGATGCGATTAAGTTGCGAATTTCTTTTAGCCAGCTGCACTTGCTGCAACTGCAAGTCATGTTGCATACTTTAGAGCGCACAGTGGGACGAGAGACATGGAAACACAAGGGATTAGCTACACGTGTCTGTTTGAACGTAAATAAAACTCACAGTTTTCAATTAATCTTAATGCTCGCTGTTTATATATTTAGGTAAAAGGGGCGGATCGGAGTGATGTATTCGTGGAGCTGTCATAGAAACTATCGTTTGGATCTATATTACCAAATGTGGGCGACTAAATTCCACTGCTTTTAAAGGAACAATCAGTCAAGTGTGAAGACTTTACCTACGATTTGTTAAAGCAAACCTTTTGCATTACTTTCTATATAAAGATTACAAAGTTTTTCATAACCTTGCGCCACTGTGCGACGCATTTGCTGGCATTTTAATGGAAATTGAATTTAAATGGAATGCAATCGTTGCAGAAAGTCACACAGTCACGCTCCGATGCTGGCGCTGGCGTTGCCGCTGCTGCATCTGCCTAGCGAGTAGTTAGTTAACATATCTACACGTACAGCCAACACACACTCTCGCACACACACAAATCCACACACGCACCCACACACAGCTACAGCGACCTTCCACACACACACACACACACATACACATTGCACATCATTAACATTTAAGCACGTGAGCCGAGCGTGCTTAGTCAGTTGCAGCTGCTGCCTCAACTATATGCGCCATATAAGCACACACTATATATGCTTATGTATGTGTGTGTGTGTGAGTGTGTGCGTGTGTGTTTAGCTGCCTGCATATCTGCATATCTAACTGCATGTCATACTTGTGTCTATCCGCCTGTCTGTCTCTCTGTCCGTTTGTCCCTTCGTCTGCCCTGTCTGCCTTGTTCCTTCCTCATTATCCCAGGGAAATCAGCGCGCTTAGTGCACAAATCTCAGCTGCGGTGACTGTAGGCGTGGCAGGAGGCGTACGTGCGTTATGTGAATAATGCAGCAAACAAATCATATTTCATTTCAATTCTAAACTATTTCAACATTTTATTGCATTTTTAAGCGTGCTCTGCGCAATATTTAATTAAGCTTCGGCGTGACACAAAATAAATAAATAAAATTATAAATGAAATTTTCATTAATAAAAAATTATTAAATTATCGATAATGTCAAAAGAAAAGGTAAATTTGTAAATATGGAAAATAATTTTTGAAATATTTGGAGAGTTTTCAGAAACAAATGGCAAAGATTTAAGTGTGATAAACTCTTTCTGCTACGATAGTATTACAGTGGTACGATATTTGTTAATAAAATATTTTAAAGAATTTTAAGGAATAGGAAAAATTTGCTTAGAAATTGAATATATAATTATGCAAACAGGAAAATATTTTATGCTTTGAGTTCAGTTTGGAAAAAACTTCATTGATGCTTTCGATAGTATTCATCGCTTACAATCGTATACTCGTATATTTATTATTAAAAATCTAGCTATAGCTATGAAACTTCGTCATGTTTGCCAATAAATCTGTTCACAAAGTATGCCGAGGTTATTCTCATTATAAAGATATCTACCACTATATCATTCCGTATTCCATTTCAAAATATTTTCCATATGTTTATCGCAAAAGGGTTTGCTCTCTCTTTCTCTCTCTTTCTTTGCCTGCCTCCAGGCTAGCGCGAAATACATGTTGACTAGCTGTCGAATCATTGAGTTTCATTTGAATATCCGATTTGCATTTTTTTCACCGCCGCCCCAAGGCGACACACACACACTCGCACACACACAAATACACACATGCAGGGGCTAAGTGGCCTTTGGCGAGCATGCATGAAATTGCCAATAAATTAAGAACAATTTCCAGCGGCTGCTTAATTTATGCATTGCATGCGTGTGTGTATGTGTAGAGGCAAGGTTAACGTTACACAGATTCCTTGCAACGTTATCAACGCGCGCGTATCTCATCAACATCATCATCGTCATCATTATCAGCAACATTATCAATGCCAGCAGCGGCAGCTGCTCGTAATCATTATCAGACAGACAGACTGACAGACAGACAGCCAGAAGGACGGACTGAAGGATAGACAGCGGAACAGCGGGACAGTGGGACAGCGGAACAGTGGGACAGGCAGACAAACCGACAACAACTGCCTGCCATATGCCGCGGGCTGTGAATTTGTTTACGCGTTGGAATTAATATGAAATGCCCCCAAGGACCTTGGCAAGGCCAGCGGGTGGGATGCGCGAGAGTCAAGGCGGGGGGGGCAAGGAGGGAAATTCGTAAGGAAAACAAAATATTAATTTTCATTTTGCCCTGCGCAGCGATGTGTACTTTATAGACTTGCCGCATTTAGTGTGAAAATTTTACAGCGAACGAAAGCTGATCGGCCTAGGGGATGCAGCAGCGGAAAGGGAGGGGGAGAGGTACAGACAGCAGGGGAGCACTTAGCTGACGCCAACGTAGCCAACTGATTAGCATTGATTTGCAGTTAATGAGCACTCAATTTGCACACCTTCCTGTCCCGCTCTCCTCCTATAGCGGACCCCCTCTTGACCCTCCCCTCGCTTGGCTTGTTGTTCTTTGCTTCGATTTTCGCCATTCTGTTAATTTTATTGTCTGATTTTTTTTTAACGTGGCGCCGCAAGGTATGCCACGTGTTTCTGCCTCCTCTTAGCCTCTTTCCTTCCCCCTCTCAACCTCCTCCCGCTCTGCGCCTGCTGTGCGCATCAAGTGGCCGCCGCGACGCCTGTTGAGCAAATTAATTAAAATACTAAGGCATTTGCCAACTGACCAGCAGACGCCGTCCCTCCCTCCGTTGCCTTCCACGCCCACCTGCAACGCCCACTCACACACACATACCCACACACAACGAGCGGCAACAACAAAGAGGGAAATTCTATTTCAATTAGTGGGAAAAATTGCAAAAAGCTAAGCAAACAAAAGACTTGCCTAACAACGGCGACAACAACAAGCGCAAACAAAGCAAGGGGGGGGTGAGCGGGGAAGGGAAAGAGGAGAGGGGAGTGTAGAAGCTTAGCTAGGGTAGCTAGGGTTAGTGGCTGCTGTTCAAAATCGCGCACGTCAGCCAAAGAGTCTGTGCACTCACCTGGAACCGATGACTTTCTTTGATGCCTCATCCGGCGTGGATGTTGCTGCCGTCGATGTTGTTGCTGCCGCGGCCCCTGTTGCTGCTGGTTGATACTCGTGCTGCTGCTGCTGTTGCTGGGGCAGCGTTGCCTCGTATACAATGGCGGGCTGCAGGGGAGCTGCGGCATTCCTGTGGCTGGACGTAGTCGATGTGGTCAGATAAGTGTAGATGGGCTGCTTCGACAGCGACGATTGTTGCTGCTGCTGCTGCTGCTGTTGTTGGCTGCCGTTGCTGCTGCTGCTGCTAGGATGTGCCGCGACAGCAACGACGACGGCGCCCAGCGTCAGGCACAGCCCGAGCAGCTTTATGCTGCGCAGGGAAGCACGCATTGTTTCCCCTCTGCTCCTCTTGCTCCTTGCTCCTCCTTCTGTTGACTTTCGCTGCTTGCGTTGTTTGCTCTGCTCTCTCTTTCTTTCTTTATCTTCCTTTCTCTTTCTCACTTTGCTGTTGTTGTTTTTATTTGTGCTTTGGACTTATCTAAAAATTGTTCTTAGTCTTGTGACCTTTTGGCCCCTCACTGTAGCCGTTGTTGTTGTTGCTGTTGCTGTTTATTGCGTAAACATGAAGCGAGAACGCGGCGTCGGCGTTGGCGTCGCTGCAAAGTGGAAAAAGAGAGAGAGAGAGAGAGAAGAAAACTAATTAATGCAATGTTAATGAAAATGCTTCAGCCAACGCCAAGGCAGATAGCGAAGGTAAAAGGCAAATAAAATTGTGCGAAATTTGCATAAAGTGTACGCGAAAATTGCTGCAAATGCTGCAGTGCTTTAAAGCAGCGACCGCGCCCAGGCGCAGGCTCAGGCGAAGGCCCGAAATTCCCTCGAGTTGCAGCGCGCTTTGTGTTGCCTACTTTTAGGCTGTCATAATCAGGCAAGCGAGCAAATTGCCCAGGAAGCCGCAGCACGCTAATGCGCCTGTAATTATGCTAATAATAACGAGCAGCCATACACACACTCGCACACACACCCGCACACACACTCACACACACACAGAGAGCGCGTGTGTGCTTTGGAGAGCTTAAACTGCCTGCGGAGCTGCAGCAGCTGCAGCATGCCTCGTCGCAACGTCTTGCCGTTAAGCAGGCTTTCAATGCTCCCTCCTCCCGCCCCCGCAGCTCAAAGTGCAGTGCAATTTAGACATAAGATGCCTGGATATGCATCTATTGCTACTCCATGCCAACTCCTTTCCCTACTCCAGCAGCTGCTTCTCCTTCAGCTACACGCGCCTAATGCAGGCCTTAAAGGCTCAATATGGCGGCCTTTAATCAGCCAACACGCCAAGTGTGTAGCTCACTCTCAGTATTTATGTCTGTATGTGAGTATGTGTATATGTGTGTGTGTGTGTTTGTATGTGTGCGTGTAGCCCTGCTCTTAGTTCAACTGTCAGGACTTATCATTTGCGCAAATCTCCAGCTGACAGGCAAGTTTTCGCATGCCAAATATCTAAATACTTTCGTTGGCATAAGCATTTCTACCCCACTGTAGGACAGTGTAGCAGGGCATACAAGTTACTCAAATGGCATGCAAGGCAAAGAGTTGTCTAGTGAGCTAAAGAAGGGGGCCTAATCTAGTCAGCTTGGCATAAATCATAAAATGAAATGTAAAACTTTTGGCATTGTGGGTTAAGCAAGCAGCCTAGGAAAGGTGCGGAATATGCTTGAAAAAAGGCTAAAATAACAGAGAGAAATATATTAAAAAATATTAAAGTGAATAGGAAAATATAAATCAATAAATATAATTTAAATAAGAATTCTATTTTTCTGTTAGAAAAATATTAGCAAATTTCTTTTGCCATCTTTCTTAGTTATTTATAAATTTAGTAAATTCTGCTTGCTAAACTAAGTTTTAGTAAGAGCTCCAAGCTTCTACTTCTATATTTAACCCTTTCATTTTAGCTTGTAGTGTATCTGCCAGTCGTTGTCAGCTATAATCCCGCTTGGATAGTTTGCTGGCAGCAGAAGTTGAGCTTGGCTTTTGGTTTTTGTTTTTGGCTGCTGTCGCTAAGCTTGCGTGTTTGGGTGATAACAAAATGAATTGTCAATGCTGCGCGACATGGCCAAAACAACAATATGTTAATAAGCCGCAGCCACAACAACAACTACAACAACAACAATAAAATGTGTAAAGAACGCGCTGACAACTTAAAGCCTTTAGCTGTCAAAATGCTAACACGCACACAGCTGGCAGAGTGTATGTGTGTGTGTGTGTGTCTGTGTGTGTGTTAGTATGCGTGTAAGTGTGTGTCTGTGTGTGTGTGTGCAATGAACCCCAAAACTTTTGCCACAGCACGTACTTTCTGGCCGTATCCTTTGAGCAGCTAAACAATTTCTGCCCAATGCGAAAAGAATCGCGCATAAATATCGGCGCAGGCTATAAAAATATGCTGTGACCGGGGAGGATGAGGGTATAGCCTGATTCCTTTATGGCTAAACTGTGGCCAAATTAACATAAATTGTGCGTAAAATATTTCACAGCATGCGAGGAGGCTGCGGCGGGGCATAAGGCATGAGGAGAGTCGGGCATATCATCGCATTGACACGCGCTGACAAAGCAAGGAATAGGGGCGAAAGAGTGCGGGAGGGTTGTAGAGAAGTCACGGCCATAACTTGACAATTGATTTGTAACGGTAAATTACGAATGTCAGCAGGAGAGGGGAAGAGCAAGAGGCAGAGCGACCTGCCTGACATTGAAAATGTAAATGAAATGCAAGATTCGAAAAGTGGCAAAACGCCCCCAGGGAGGAGGAGGAGGGAGACCAGGAGGAGATTGACGAGGAGAACGACGACTGACTGCCTGGCATTGTGTCTGCCTGACAATGACGCTGAGTGACATGACAAGTGGACGACACACACACACACACACACACAGAGTGGGAAAAGCAGTGCAAACACTGGAAGAAGCAACTGCGGTCGCTCAGGTTGAGGTTCAGCTTCAGGTTTCGGCAAAAGGGCGCCAGATTGAGACTGACAGCGGTGGAGACAAGTTGCGGCGTAGTCTCTGGACATTTGTTTAAACAAATCAGCCAGACATGCACACACACCACCATCACACCCGCAAACACACCATAAATCAAGTGACAAAGGAAAAAGGTGTATTTAGTCCAAAATGACATTTGAAGTCGCATCGAGTCGCTTTTTGGAGTGTGTGTGCGTGCGTCTGACAGCGAGGGCAGCCCAAGCCGTTGCTAGCGCATAGAGTCAAGTTCTATTTTATTGTAATATACATATAAGTTAAATTTGATATGCTTCTTTTCAAAGCAAAACACTTGAAAATTCGCCTCAAGCCTTTTTGAAGCTGTGCGTAATCCGATGCAGCTCAGTTGCTAATTGGTTAAAGGGGGGCGGGGGAGAGGGAGGAGGGGTAAATTGAGCTGGCTATTAGCTGTAGAACAAATACGATATTGGCTACTTAAGCGACGAATACAAATCGGCACTTATATTACCTGAAAACGAACGAACGCTGCACGTTGCGTGTGACGAAAATACAAAAGGAAAATTTGCAAAAGGGGCAAAGCGAGCAGCTAATACACGCACACACATAGATACACTTGTGTATGAGTGTATGTGTGTGTGCGCTGTAAAGTTGCGCACAGTTTTGCTGTGCGGCCAGCGAAAATGTGTCACGTTTCTGTTGTGGAAAATTAAGATTTTCCCCCGCTCCTCCCGTCCTCTTTCTGTTCTCAGAAAGTTTCGGTTTGTTTTTGCTTGTTAACCATTGATTTTTCAACAAGTAGATGGGAGGGGAGGGGGTTGGGTGAAGAAAGAGGGGGGAGGGGGCAGCTGGCTATTTTTATTGGATTTCCCTCGAACTTGTGCTCAATCAGTCTTCATTTGCGGCTTGGAAAATTACGAGTTAAATTGCATTAGTCGCGCGGTCAAAGACTTTTAATGAGCGGCCACATCGCTTTAAAGAGGCAGACAGATATATATGATATATATTGATATATATATGTACAGCAAGTTGTCTGTGTAACACACAAACAGCAGTTGGTTAGTTCTGCTGCCCTTCGGCTGCTGCTGCTGCTCTTCTCGTTTTCCCGCAGGAAACGCAGCCAAGTGTTAGTCGACATTTACACGCCGCCGCCGCTGCTGCCGCTGCCGCTGCCGCTGCTGGCGTCGCTGCTGCTGCTGTGCTTCCGTTTTGGAACTCGAACTCGAATGGCTTCTGGCTGTGCGATTGGGGCGCACTTTCTTCGCACTTTTACGCTCTCGCGGGCCTCGAGTGTGGATTGCCGCGCTACACTAACAAAAGTTTATCGCTTTGTTTCCGTTTCCGTTACGCTGGCGTTACGTATACGCCGTGCTGGCGCTGCTCCCTAAAGCGTAACCTCCAGACGCTCATAAGATGTAATTTCTGTGAGGGCGAAGGCAGACGGAGGGCGTAGTGGGGGGGGCGTGTCTGTTGCCGCACAGTTTTACCTAAGTTGAGGCAAAGTTTTTCCACAGAACATTTGATTTTATTTATTTATTTCGATTTGTGCGCGCGCTTTGCTTTTGCGCTTTTTCTTTTCTTTTCTCTTTTGCAGTTGTTGCGCCATGGCCTACGTAACAATTTCCTTCCTTTTGGTTTTGCCCCGGGGCGTGGGTGGAGTGAGGGGTGAGGGGTGAGGGGGAGAGAGACGTTCTGGCACTGCTAATGTGCATTTCATTTTCCTCTGCTGCCACACTCAATTCGTTGCCCATTTGCAGGCAGTGCGAGAGGGAGAGAGAAAGAGAGAGAGAGAGGGGGAGGGGGCATTGGCTGTCTGTTGTATGACATATATTGTCTTGCAAAGATTTTTGTATTCTTTTTGCTTTGCTTCTTTTCTACTTTCTTTGCTTTTTTGTTTGGTTTCCTTGGCGCCGCAGGAGCCACTTAATTTGCCCGTTACATTCCCATCACGTGCATATCTATGCCAATCTTCATTTCGCCCTTGCAACTTTTGAGCTGCCTCTCCCCACATTTTTTCCTCTCTCTGACTCCCCTTTTTCCTCTCTTGTTATGCTTTCATATTCGAAGTCTTATTATTGTTTTGCTGCCGCGTCAACTTGCCGCACGTGAAGCGAGTCTATTATAATATCTATCAGTTTCTCCCCTTACCCTTTTCTTTCGCCCTCCCTCTCGCTCTCTTTCCCCACTCTACCCTTTCACACACATGTGTGCGCTGCTATTTTATGTTGTAGGCGTTGCCAATTGCTGAGCTTGGCAGCTTCCCTCTCTCTCTGGGCAACTGACACTCCCTCCCCTGTGCCTTCTCCTCCCCCTCTCACATACTTCAGCAAAAATCCCCTGGCGTAGCTGCTGGGGCTTTAGACTTGGGCGTTTTTCAAGTTTCTTTGGCTTCAATAAATGTGTTGCCTGTCCCCGTTTTCCTTCTCCCCCCTTGCAGGAGAGTCTTTCTCTTCCAGTCCAGACACGTTCGCTGCCAAAGCTGGCACTATCAAAGTTCTGCGCAAGGATTACAAACGTGGCATCAACGTGTTCACTTGCAACGTTTTTAATATCAAATAATTTTTGACATTAATTAGCGCAGCAACAACGGCGGCAACGGAAACTTGCAATGTCCTCGCTGTGTGCGCCAATGCGTCGTATACGTGATCTGCAATGTGAAATGCGCTTGCCGAGCGGGGAGAGATGCGACAGTGTATGGCGCGTGCACTAAGCATTTGCATGTGACCCTTGGCACTGCAACTTTTGTTGCCTTCTTCTCTCCTTCTCTTCTTCTTTCTTTCCCTTCTACAATTCCCTGTCTGCAACTCCTTTCCGCGCTCTTTTGATTTGGGCGCTCTTTGAAGTCGCGGGCAGTTTGCACGGCGCAAAATGCTTTCAATAATGCGACGCTGTTTTAATTAATTGCAGCAGAGGCAGCGTCAGCAGCAGCAGCGACGCCCGCAGTAGCAGCGCCTGCTGGCAGCAGCTGCGTTTCGTGGCCGCAGCGAAGCTTTAAAAAATTAATAAATCGCTTAAAATTAAGTAAAAACGCAAACAGTCATTGGCAGCCAGTGGCGTGGCAAGAGGAGAGGGGGATGGAAGAGGGGTTAAAGGGGTCGGGGGCAGCTGCAACGGCCTTATGCATTGTGCGGCTGCGTTCGCGGTTGCGCTCGCATTTGCATTGATAAAGGCTTAAATAAAACGACAAACTGCAAACGTCAACGGCTACGCAAAGTGCAGAGGGAGAGAGAGGGAGAGTGGGAGGGGAAAAGAAAAAGGGGAGATGAAGCGGGGGAGAGAGTGGTAAAAGAGGAGCAAAGAGCTAGCGAGGCAGCCGGTATTTAATCCATTATGCAATCGACGCCATTATCACTGCCTGTAATATATTTATTGTATTCGCACAAAAATATTATATGAAAAAATTGCAATGCCTGACAACAACAACAACAACAACAGCAACAACGTTGCTTAAAATGTGGCCTTGTGCTGAGATAAAAAACAGAAGTGAGGGTAGAGCACTACAACGATTCTCTATATGCACAACGTATCGCATCATGAATAAACTTGCAGGCAGAAGGACGACGAGAATGTTGAGAAAGTGTGGATTAAATTCATGACGATATTGAGAATATATATTGAAGGAATTATAAAGAGAAAGTGAAAGAATAATTGAAGTTATTAAATGTTTGATAATGGTAAAAAAATAACTATAAGAGCTATGAGTGGAGACAGGGGTAGAAATGGAATTGCATTCAAGAAAAGAAATGAAGACTATGGTAAAGGAATATCCTGCAGGCAATGAGAATGTTTGAACTTATAAGAAAGCTCTGGATTTCTATAAGAAATAATTGAAATTATTTGTAATTTTTACAGATAATATAGAACAAGAATTTAGAACACAACTGATTCAGAAGAGTCTTTCAGTATAGAATGAGAAGTAGATAAAAAGAGATATTAATATGAAACGAAATAATAAATGTTTATTACGATGGCAGATATCATAGACTGCCTTATAATGATTAATGAGATAATTATTTGAATGTCTATAATGGTGCAATAGTTCTATAAGAACTTAGAAAACCCCCCAAGGATCCCAAAACTAAGCAAAGCAAAGCTGAAACTTCACTTAAGTTTTCCCATTTCCCTTTCTAGTTATCCGGCAAACAAGATAACTTCTCGCTGAGCTCCATTTGTGTCTTGATCAGCGTAGAGAGCGTAATGCTCATTAACATATTCCTGACATTGGCATTAAACATCGAGCGAAAGGTCTCTGCATCCATGAGCGGCACCGAGGTTAGAGCATCATGCAAAGATCTACCAACGCTGTTGTCCGGACGCCGCTTGCGGGCGAGCACATCGTTCACATAGCGCAACACCAGCTCCAACTTCAGCTCTAGCTCACGCGTTGCCTCCACCACGTGCACCAGTTCCGGCAGCAGACGACCCAATTGCTTTATTGGATGAAAGGCCTGAGTAAGCATAAAACGCAGCGCGACAGATTCATGGCTCTCCGTGTCCAACTCGAGCAGCGGGAGCAGCGTGAAGAGCAACCCCTTGGTGCCACCAGGCACACCCGCCACGACGCCGCAGAAGAGGCGCATTGAGAGGCGTCCGCCACGCAGCGTCGTGTCCATCAGCAGATGCAGTGGCTGCCCGTCTAGGCATTCCCTCGAATAGTAGGCATGCAGAGCCGCGGCCGAATGGGACAACGACTTGCCGGTGCAGTACCAACCCAGGACCTGCTCCTGCGGATAGGTCACTTGATTCAACTCGAACATTTCACTGGCAAATTGTGTGTCCAGCTTGAACTGCTCCACGTCGCCGACCTGATGCTCCTTGTGCTGCACCGTGAAGCTGTTGGTGATCTCAATGAGGTCGTTGCACGGGTCACGGCGGCCCAACAAGGTGCCCACTGACATTTTCGATGACTTCGAGCGACGCTCGTAGGCCGCAATGATCTGGAACAGCACCAGGGGCTGCACACGCACCTTGGATTGCAGTTTGTAGTGAAAGATCGACATGGCAACAAAAAAAAAGAGATTCGCGAGAGTGAAAGGAATGTGTCTTGCAGCTTACTGGTTGCTTGACAGTTGAAGAGAGTTGTGCAGTAACGCGTTAAGTTGGCTGCGCTGCAAGACTAAAGCTGTCAATTGCAAATAGTGCTGTAAAACGAGTGCAGAAAGCACATGAGATGACGCTCCTCCTGAATCCTCTTGCTTTGTTCTTATCTATTGGTTCCCATTACAACACTACATTTTGTCGTTTTTTCACCCTTTGCTCTGTTCTCATTAACTTTACAACACTTTTTTACTAAACAACACGGCTTATGTCTTAAATCAAACTATTATTTCACTGTCGTAGCTGTCGCTTTTCCGCTATGTCTCAATCTCTTACAGCTTTTACTTTTCTCAACCTTTCCCTCTGCCACTTTACAACACTACTTTGTCCTTAAGCCCTACTTACAGTTTGCCTCTTTCGAGTGTCATAGCACTGAGCTACTTCAAACTGCAAACTATTCCTCAATTTAAAAACTCCTCAGCCACAAATCTGCCTTAGTTCTTCGTCTCGCTTTATTTGCATAGAATGTAAACAGAATCCCCCCCACCGAAGAGAGGGAGAGAGAGAGAGAGAGAGAAGAAGAAAAGGAAACTCAACTCGCTTGTTTGTTCTTGTTTTTGGGGGTCCTCTTCGATTATTCGATTTCTATCAATTGTCAGCTACGAAATGCCATTTGCTATTCAAATATGTTCACATATTTCGCAACAAAATGCCTAGTTTGTCAATGGAAAATGGAAAAGTTGATGGAAATCGACCACGCACACGCCTACACACATACATACACACACACACACACACGCACACACACACACACACACACACGCACACATAGGGCTTCACCTGCCCAGACGAGCGAACTTGAAAGTGTCAAAAACTTTGTTCGGCCTTTGTATCGTTGTGTGTGGGTGTGTGTGTGTTGATGTGTGTTGTGCGTGTGCGTGTGCGTGTCGCTTGTCATTGTTGCAAATTTGGTTACTAACAAGCATATCCTTTATGTCTCCTTCCCCTTTCCTCCCCCTACCCGTCTTCCACTCCGTTTCCACATGGACGAGCGGCCTTTGCGCTTGACCGCCTGCTCGGGTTGCGACATATGCAGAGATGCCATAAAGGAAAGTGCAAAAGAAACAAGAAATAAGCGCAAAGAATTAGGAAATTCCATGCAAACACTTTGATTTTCTTTTTGCAAATTTGCAAAACAGGCAAATTTTTCAATTTATAATCAAAGCAAGCGGCGGGAGGGGGAGCGGGGAGCGGGGCGAAGGGGTGAGCTGATTAGTGCACAGAAAGTTTTGCGCCAGGCCTTCGCCTGGGCCAAGGGCAGCGCAAACAGAGACAGAGTCACAGTCAGCCATTCACAGGCACACACACATTCATTCACTCATTCATTCACTCACTCATTCAATCATCATGCATTCATGCATTCACTGGGCCCCAAAAAAAAAAGGAATAGTGAAAGGTGTGCAAAATCCTTTAACAACAACAAAAGTGCCTCGCATCCTTTCATGCGTTAGAGTTGGCTAAGTGTGTGTGTGTGTGTATGTGTGCGAGTGTGTGTGTGAAAGGATTAGGTTGCCGAGCATTTTTATGATTATCCTAGGCCGCTGAATGATGGCCCTGCCCGACGACTTAGCCGCGTCCTTTGAGTTATGACTGGCACAATTTCTCTTCTAGCCTTATCAGCTGCGTGTGCGGTCCAAATTGGTTTCCCCCAGCCACGTGCCACGCCTCGACCGCCCACCGCCCCGCTGATTAGCCGCACTAGCTCATTAGTTGGCGGTTAGTTTAGCCTTTTTTTTTGTGCTGTTTTGCAGCTGTGACTCAGACGAGCCTAGTGCATTAGTCATGTTAATTAAGCGCATGGCCAAGGCTTATCATAATGTGTGTGAGCTATATTAAGTACATTAGCCACGCCCACCGCCCCTCAACGTCCCTTCTTCTATGCCAGTTGAATGTGTATTAAATTGCATTTTAAATTCACAGCAAGCGGCAACAGGAACAGCATCATCACTTGGCTGTAAAAAATATGCTACACTTGGCCCAGCGGCAGTCGGTTTGTAGGGAGGAAGTAGGGCGGAGAGTGGAGCAGGGAGAGAGGGGAGGGAAGGGAGAGAGAAGAGACGGCAGCTAGCCAAGCTTGCCAGCCAAGAGGCGCCTATTAAACATGAGCATAGTGCAAGATAAAGTGAAAGGCAGGTGCGGATGCGGGTGTGCTGCCTGAAGAGCTGCTTCCTTTGCACAAGCTAACCCCCTTGCCCCTGCCTCTTCCCCTCTTTTCTCTCTCTCCCCTCTTCGCACTCCCACCACACACACACACTCACTCGCACAGCGCTATCAAGACAGCAAACAAAACCAATGCAAAGGAGCGTAGCACGAGGCAACAGCACAGGCAGCACAGTCCAGTTCCAAGTACACACCCCGCTTCCCTCTCCCCTCCCCTCCCTCTCCTTCTCCCACCTCTGTCCCTGCTGGGCAGCCAAGCGAGCGTGTGAACAGTCAGCAGCTTTCGAGCCAAAGGCGAAAAAGGTATGTGCGAACATTTTTCATGCAGGAATCTGCTGCGTCTATCGGCCTGGCCAGAGCCGACTCCAATGGCTGCACTATCCAAAAGGTGGCAGCCACGGGGAGCAGGGGGCGTGGCAGTTAAGCGCGTGCTACGCAGATAAGATTCTATTTGCTATCACAATTGTCGCTAGCGTTGCCATCGCCATCGCAACTGTTGACAAATACCCCAGGGGCAAAACGCATTTACCCCGCATAACATTTGTGACACACTTACGCGCTGCGACAACCCTGGCCAGCCTAGAACTATAGTGGCAGAGAAGCTTGCCTAATGCTTTGCCTTGTTATCTTTTCATTATCGAGACTGTTGCGCTCTCTACTCGGTCTCTCTCTAGCTCTCTCTTTCTCAATAATAATAATATTTAATAATATTCAAATTTAATAAAAATTATTTATATACACTGCAAACAATTCCCTGAGCATTTAACAATAAAAACCAAAAAAAAAAAATTTAAATAAACAACAAAAAAAAACTGAGGAAAATATTTACACACCTTCCCCCTGTGAGGGCTCAACGCACGCGTCGCCCTGTGCACCCTGTTGCCAAGTTTGGACTCGTTTATGCAGCTTGTGCTACATCCTCTTCCCTTCCAACGGCCACGCCCCCCTAGCACCTCCCGCCTCTGCTTGTGCTCTAGTTTGCTGCATGGCGCCTGGCGCAGTCAGCCGTTTGTGATGTGGAGACTCATCGCAGCTGCAGCTGACCCGCATTGACATTGCCGTTTAGGTGGCCACCAACACGAGGGCAGCCAACAACTTTAGCCACGCCCACAGAGAGCTACCGCCCTCTGTCTCCTCCCCCTCCTCCTCGCTTGCCTCATAATTTAGTGCTTGCAGTTGAGTTTCAGTTTCGCGAAAGCTGCTTTACCTATTTAGCATAATTTTTGTTATTTTCAGCAGCAGCGACAGCGACGTCAACTGCAGCAAGCTTCATCTCCCTCATCCTCTTCCCCCATCTCGCTCTGCCTGTCACTGTGTGTGTGTGTGTGTGTGCGTGTCCTTTGGCCTGCAGCGCATTTTGGCCACTTTTGTGCATCTCTCTTTGGCCATTAGCCGCGCTGCTGTCTGCTGTTTAACATTTTAGTTGCAGGTGCCTCATGCTGTGGCAGCAAACGTGGTTGCTTCTATTTTCCGCTGCATGCCAAATTTGTGCGCTGCCTGCAGCGCTGCCAGCGTCGCTGCCGCTGCTGTTGACATAGTTAAACGTCGCCGTCGCTGCTCGTTTATTCTGCGAATTTATTGCGGCTAGCAAAATGCAGTTGCAGCCAGCTCGAAACGCGTCTTGATAACTTAATTAAGATAACTCCCAAGCAGTTGTATGCCACACACACATACACGTGCAGGCACACACACACGTGCAGTGCGGGCGCCTTGTTAGGCAAACACGCCGAGCATTTTCGCACTCGCGTAAATTACCAAATAAGCGACGTGAGAATTTGCCTGAGCTCAGAGTCTCTCTATTTGTATGTGTGCGTGTGTGTGTGTGTCAGAGTGCCTGTATGCATGTGTGTGCGTGTGTGCGTGTGTGCACATATGTGCCAGACAAATGTCCGCCACTAGCGTTCAAAGTTTACCTTTGGTTTTTGGTGCAAATTTGATTTGCTTGCACCTCTCGCAGGAACTTTAACTTGCATGCAGCTGCCGCTGCCACAGTTGCTGCTGCTGCTGCTGCTGCTGCTGTGGTGTGTGTGTGTGCATGTGTGTGCCTACACATACATACTTCATACATATGTACATACGTAGTTAATTTGCGCAACAATGCGCCGCTGCGGCGCTGTTTGGCAACTGCCTCCACTGCTGCTGCCTCTGCTGGTTTAGCAGCAAACAGAGATACATAGAGACACACACACTCGCACACACGCACACCAGCACTTATAACTGTCTGCTAGTGCATTGTGTGCTCTCGTGTGTGTGTGTGCGCGCATCTTGCCACTAAGTGGCGCAAAGAGCTGCTGTGGCACCGCTAACAGCTACTAAAAACTCAATTACCAGTCAACTCATTTTCCAGCACACACACACACATGCGAACACTTATCCAGACAACCACAGACCTGCACTCACCCACACACACACACACATGGCACACATAGCACACAACACTTGGTTTACCTTGCCTCATCCCGTGCCCCGCCTTGCCTCATCTCATCCCGCCTGCAGCGGGTGTAAATTGAATTTTTGGCTAAGGAATCTAAAACGATCAAGTTTAGTTACACCTCACAGGCACACCAGCTGGCTAACGGTTAATTGCCTTCATTATTCACAGCTCGCATTGCATAAGGATGTATTTTAAGTGCAATATAAAGTTTCTTTTTGATTTTGATATTGAGCAAATATATAAAATACTATCATAAATTTAATACTCTATGAAAATTGAAAGTGTATAAAGCTCCCACAGCAAAGTGATTAGGGTGACCCAGAACCACTGCAAACATATCCGATAAATTTTTCATAAATTAAAATATATACAATTTCAAAAAATTTTCAAAGAAAATTCAAAAATTATAAGAACATATAAAAAATTTTGAAAATCTTAAAAAAGAATTGATTGCCATTATTTGAAATGTTTGACTAAGGATGTCAAGACATTAACAAAGTACCAAACTTATGTTGTGTGGAAAGTGAGGTTAGAACACAATTCTAAAACAGGGTATTTTACTGTCAGTCACGCTTAGCTGCAGCTTTTCCTAACTTATTCCATCTCTTAGATTATGAAATTCCATAGATGTCTTTTCAATTACTGCATTATAAATTCCGAGCACCCACGTTACCTTCCCCCCTCTCCTCTCACCCACACACACAGACACGCACACACACTCACACTTTCTCTGGCACTCGCTGGCCAAAAAGCTACCGAAACTTTCCATCAACTCAGCCTGCACGTACAATGTATGCCCGACCACAGTACGGGGCAGGCAGAGGCAGGTGCACTTGGGGCAGCTGACACAGGCGGCGCTTCACCTTTAGTGTGTGCTGCCTGTAACTAATTGCGAATTAGCGCCACCCACCCACAACACACCCATGTGTGTGTGTGTGTGTGTGTGTGTGTTTAAAATATATATGTCGGCTAAAGTTGGAGGAGTAATATGTGCGCTCGAGGCTGATATGCAATTGCATTTTGCGTTTGGCTTATATGGCAGAAGTTTTGCGCCAGCTTAACTAAAACTCAAACTGAAAGCGACGCTTTAAATCGCTATTAAAACGCAGCCCCAGCGCAGGCAGCACTCCACTGACCCAGAGAGGAAGACGGAATAGAGAGGGTAGGGGGAGGAGGTGGCGCGACGGGACTAGCATATTTTGGCAACATTTTGTGCGCACATTAATTTATGCAAATAGTTGAAAAATATTAATGGCTCTGCCTGGCAGCTGCTGCCGCGTCGGCCATGTGAGTCGAGCCAGGCCCCCCAGGGAGAGGAGGGGGCGGTGGGGCGGCTGCTTTGCCAAAGTTCAAACAGTAAATTGAACGAGAGAACAGTTACAGTTACAGTTACAGTTGCAGAGTCGGGAGTTTAGCGTAGGTTCTGCTCGAGCGACATTCGAATTAAATATTAAATATCTTTAAAAAGTTCGAACAATTTCCGTTACATTATGGCGCATAAAAGGCCAATAAGTTGGATCCAAATATACAAAACTGGCTGCCAACTGTCGAGCGCAAAACTAAATGCCCAACTGTCGTCCGTCTCTCTCTCTCTCTCTTTCTCGAAATATGTGTAAACAAAATGGCGCACAAGAAACAAACTTATGGCGCACTTCCGCCAATAGTCAAACATTTTATTTTATTTCATTCCATTTGATTTCGCTTGCTCTTTCTCGGTCTCTCTCTCTCTTTCTCTCTCTTTCGCACTCATGCTGTGCTGCTCTCTGGTCAAAGCGCTTTTGAGTATGAAAATTAAAATGAAACACTACGGAAATGCTACAGAAATCAACCAACTGGCATCAACTTTTGTTGTGGCCAGGCTGGTTACAGTGGGCAGGCAGAGCGAGGGGCTGACGGTGGGAAATTGAGTAAAAAAGTCTGCGGAAAATGGGCATTTCCCGAGGCCAGAACAAAAAATATATGTGTGTATGCGCGCAAATCCGAGCAAGCAGCGCGTTCAGCTGGTCAATAACAAGGCCAACACTAATAGCTTCATTAGCCTGGTCAACAGAAGTTGCTCACGCTGCTGCTACAGTTTGCGCTGTTGTTGCTGTTCTTGGTGTTTTGTGTTTTATGCAAATCCAAATATAACAGTTCGTTAGGAATGACCCCCTCTCTCCACCCCAGCGCTATGCATATAGAGCGCTGCTTGAAATGCATGCAAAATTCCGTGAAAAAATTCCATTGATTTGAGTGCAATATGCAACGTTGGTGAAATATCGTAAAATTCGATTAAAAATCAAAATCGAAATCGAGAAAAGTTAGCAAATCAAATCGGGTTAGAGCTCTGAAAGTGAATGCACATCGCACTGCAGCTGGAGTAATTAATCCGTTAGCCAGCACTGCACTTCGTTGTTAATCAATTTTAGTTGAAAATGGCAAAGAGTGAATGAATTCCAACGTCTAGCTTAACAATGCAATGGGTAGAGATACTAATGAAGCCCTGGCTCATTTGTTGAATTGCTTCCATAAAGGCTGCCTGCCTCAACCTAACCTCAATTGCAACGATTAATGCAATTGCAATTGGGAAGAAAAAACCACAGGCAATACCAAATTGACTTGCTATCGCATTAATTGCGCGTCAGTTCGGTTTGGTTTACATTAAATAAGCACGCTTAAGCGATTATGAAGAATAGCGTCGTTTTTCACTCTGGTATTTTGCAACACTGCCATGTATCGATAACGAAGTCCCTTTGTTAGACACTTTCTACTTAGTTATTTTGTGCGCAAAAAATCGAGCGCACATTAAAAAGTCCTTTGCTTTTTGCATATATCGAAATCGAAATCAAAATCATGCCCAGGTTTTTTGCCAGTCAAATGGAAATCACTGCAAAAACGACATGTGCTCGGCTACTCGATACTGTACTGGGTAATCGGTGAACGGAACTGACAGACGTCGGCGTTGCCGTCGTCGTCGTCTCTTTCAGCTTTCAGCTTTTAGCAGCTTAAAGGCTCAAGCAGCGAACATTGTTTGATTTTGTTGAACATTTTGTTCGACATGGTTGTTGCTTTTGTTGCATTTGCATTTGCATTTGTTGGCGCTTGTTTGCCTGTATGTTTGCCTGTTTTTGCCCATTGACATTTCCCAAATAATTTCGCTGGCCAAAATTTCTGTCTGTTGCCTTTCAATAAAAAGCCGCTCGACAGTTCGCTGAAATGTTGCCAATGCGCGCAAAACTATCGATGGAAACAGAAACAGGAGGGGGGAAAAAAAGCTGGCAATGTGTGTGTTAAGCCAAAGCTTGCAGGGTCTGTCGGCGAACTGGAGCTGGGTATTTAGGTTCAATTTGTTGATTTAGTTCGTTTTGTTCATATTTCACTGCATGCGCTCATTCGGTTGCTCTCTTTCGACTCCGTTCACAATTGATTTATTTTATTGTTATTGTTATTTTATTCCGCTAATAAAATGAAATTTAATTTCGTATCCTAAATAACTTTTTTTTGTTTGACAGAGACATACAATAAAAACCAGAGCATTGTTAGAAAGTTTACCGTTCGTTGGGATCGTAATGCATATGTATATATCGATCGTAAACGATCGAGCAGAATGTTGCCATCACGAACTCAATTAATTGCGCACGGAACGAGCTCACTAGTCCACTCCAGTCAATTCTGCTGCATGCCCCGACAATATACCGTATACACGTGCTGCAGCTTATGAAAATCCCCTAAACGGCTGATATATCCTACTAAACGCAAGCTCAAACAACATTTAATTAATCCTTAAGTGATGCATTTAAAAGGTATTTAGTAGCAATTATCGGCTCGAATGCGTAAACAGTGTGTGAAATCGAACTGCGCCAATGATGTATCGAAAGCAGTTAAAGCTACTTATGTTAGCTGAACTGCAGTGCTGGTCCGTCGATTGCTTTGGGAACTATCAAATCAGGATTTGGTGTAATGTTTCCAGCTAACAATCATAGATAAGCTGCAGCACATATTAAAAGTCAGAAAAATCATTCAAAATCTAATAAAACTAAGCAGCTTATGCTAAGGATTAACAGCTCATTAATCCCTGCTAAAAAGCTGCTTGCTATGCAATGCACAAGGCGCTCGCTGTTAACTGCAATCGATAACAGTCAAGTTAACATTTCTGCGAGTTATCGAGAGCATTTGCAGGTCGTGGCGCTGCAAATTCATTTTTGCTCTTAATATAAACGTCAATTCATATTGAATATTGGCAAACAGAATATGAACGGGTAGTCGAGGGTATGAGTATTGTTCACATTTGGCAAACATTCAATTTTGGCCAAAATAATTGTAATAAATGCGGTGCGGACAGCATATCAGCTGGCAAGGACACATTTATCTGTGTGTGTGTGTGCGTGTGTGTAAGTTATGTGACCCGACTAATATTTGCGTAAACCTGTGAGTTGACATGTTTATAATAAGAAAATTAATTCCATTGTTTACTTACCAAATGAGTTGCAGCTAATTGATTCTCGGCCAAGGCATTTCAAGCGAAAGCATCTGCAAGAGCGTGAGAGAGAGAGAGAGAGAGAGAGAGAGAGGAAGAAGGTGAGTGAAAATTTCCATAAGCTGCGGTTGGGGAATTTTGTCGGCAATGGAATTTGCCACTCACACAGCGCAGCCACTAAACGCATTTGCCACACGTGCACGTGCCAGACAAATGCTGCCCGCTGCGCTGCTCGCTCGCTCCACTCTCTGTATCAACTTTATCATGGCAATTAATTTTTAATTGCGACACTTTCCAATCAGAAATTACACACAAAAACCAAAAAGAGGGAAAAAGTTGGAGGTGGAAAAATTTGAGCAAAAAAATAAAATCTAAACTGATTGCGGAAATGCTGCGCTGTCGACGTCGACTGCGACGGCGACGTAACTAATTGAAGTTCAATGGGAGAGAGATGGCCAAAAGTTAATGATGACATTAAGACTGGCGGACGCGACCAACAACAAATCAAATTGAATCACACAGAAATCGAAAAAAACTTAGCGGGGCGTCGAGCGGCAGGGCGGGGAGGAGGGCGTGGCACGCACAAAAGGTGGGCGTCAATGAAGCTGCTGTGGGGGCCCTTTGGCGTTTTGGCTAAAATGAAAGCGTCAAATGTTTTATTTAAAATTCCAGGCGGGTGCGCGTGCAAAGAGAAGCGTGCAAAAGAAAGCAAAACTGTGTGAAGTGCTGTGCGGGGAGATGCCCTAGAAATTGTGTAGTGACTCAGTAAGGTATTTATCGGTTCTCTTATATAATTTCTTTTAGCATCTTTTGCTTTCATATCTATTCAAACAGCTTTGCTGTAAGAAACCTTCAAGAAACTTGCATAAATCTCTTAAGAACCCACAACAAGCTTTTACAGGGTATACAGCCAAAACAAAAAACAAACAAAAAATGACTTGGAAAAAAAAAACGAACCCGAATTGAAATGCTCAAATTGGGCAGCAAAGTAACGCAACAAGAGGGGAACAAGAATCCCCAAAACGAACCCGATGCCGTAGCCGTAGCCGTAGCCGTAGCCGTGAATTCGTGTTCGAAGGGGAATGTGAATGGGCCAAAAAGAGATTGATTTCAGGCCAAAATGAGAAAGAGGAGAGCAGCGGCAGCAGCAGCAAAAAGCAACAGACGACGTCACAAGAACAACAACAACAACGAGTTCCAGTTTGATCTGTTGGCGTTGCTCGTGTTTTGCTGTTGCCGTGGCTAAAGACGAACATCGACAGATTCGGCCAAATGTTCAAGAGCAGACATGAAAGAGGAGAGAGGAAGGAGGGAGAGAAGTGGACAAGAACACGCCGCGGGGCAACGCGCAGCGAACAAGCCAGACGAGCAGCTGCTGTAGCTGCTGACCAAATGTGGGTCACCTGAATGCGTAGTAGCTTTCAATTTTTATAACGTTACCAAAAAAACGTATAAAAAATCGGGGAGCAGCATGTCGCTCTCTCTCTCTCTCTCTCTCTCTCTCTCTCTCTTGTGTTTCCTCTCCCTCTCTCTGTGATCTGCAGAACACGCAGCGCTGGCTGGCTGTGCCTAATCAGTGCAGCGGATGTCGCTGCTTGCAACTGACAACTGGCAACAGGCAACAGGCCTGCTCCTTGTCTAGTAATTGCCGCACTCGAGAGTCTGGAGCACGCTGCTCCAAGCGCGTCAAAATACACTACAGAACAAAAGCAGCAACAACAAAAGCAACAACAACAAACACGGCCAACAATCACTTGATGTGCCACAAGAGGAGGCAGGGGCGAACTGGCGGCACAAGCGGCGTCAAGTGGCCAAAGCGGACTAAATAAAGTGCCATAAAAACAAACAGACAAGCGCACATACACACACACTCACACACACATGGCAATAACCTATTGAAATGTTCGATACGCTTTTTATTATGCTCAAGCAGTTTGTATATTGATATTCTACAGCGGCAAAAATGAAAGTTGCTCGCCTAGCAAGTGGCAGAAGAAGTAGAAGAAGAAGCAGAAGAGGAGGGGAAGAAGAGGGAACAGTCTACACTCATAAATCGTGTGGCAGAGATTTACACAGTACGACGACAGTAGCCCAGACGGTGGCCGCAGGCGCTACAGCTGCGCCTCGCCGCCTGGGATCATCTGCCTTGGCTGGCGGTGAAAAGAAGTTAATGCCAAAAAAATTGCAATATCATCGCATTGTCACAAGGCTAAAGTGAGAGCGATATGCCGCAGTGTGTGTATATGTGTGTGTGTGTGTGCTTGTGTTTGTGTTTGTCTGGTGCTAATGAAGGCAACTTTGGCCAACCTACTGACACTTTGACCGATTTTTAGCATACTAAATATAGTTATTTTGTCATTATGGTATATTATGCGCCTTTCGCCGCGTCATTCAATTGCTCTCACTCTCTCTCTCTCTGTCTGGCTACCCCACTCTCTTCCTCTCTCTTTCTTCCTCCTCCGCTCTTGCAGCTGCATTGCTCGCGTAGCTCTTTGTGCTTGGCTTTAATTAGTTTGTTCTTGTTTGTCGTAAAAAGCGTGTGAATCACACTCACTGGCATTCACACTCACACTCATAGTGGTACTCACACATTCACACTCACATATTCGCGAATTGCGGTTCGATTCAGTCGCAATGTGTTAATGAAACGCTGCGCTATCAATGGGAAACTCACTGACCCATTTACAGTGGGAATAGAACGCGGCTAAACTGGTTTGCTCACGCGGCGAGGGGAGTGTGAAGGGGGTTGAGGCGGGATTGCTTGATTTGATAGCGTCTCGAGTCGCTGTTGCTGTTGTTGTTCTTCTGGTGCTAAGCATATGCTAATGACACTTGCTCTTTGAGCGCGTCAACCTCTGCTCTCCCCTCTCTCTCTTCCTCCTCCTCTCTCGCTCCTTCTTTGGATTGCGGTCAAAGTTATTAACTAAAGTGGCGTTTTGTTTGCTCTGCAACTGTAAATAAGACGATTGGACGCGAATGTATCTAATGATCACGCTGTTGTTGCAGCACCTAACCCCCCTCACTTCCACCTCCCCCCTACTGCCTTCCCTCTGCACCCAAAATTTTCGTTTGTTTGGCCCAATTTGCTGTGCTCATTAGGCGTGAACTAAATGCGAGGCAATAAAAGAGCGCAACAGGGGGAGGGGGGAGGGAAGAGGAAAGGGGGGTAGCTGTTGCACGAAAAGTAGCCCAAAACGCAACACGCACATTACTCATGCGTATAATTGAGTCATCTTTGACGACCTTAGTCGTTGACCTCAAGATTTGTCGGGCCACAAATAGAGCATTAATTGGGCGGGTAGGCGTTGCCACGCCCACCCCCTCTTTCTATGTGCAATGCGTGTGTGTTGCGGCAAGTGACCGCAACGCACATCGATCGCAACAGTAGCCGTCGCCGCCGCAGCTTCAGTTTGCCGCCTACAATACGCGGCGTATACTTAATTTCATAGTCAATGTGCCGCAACGGCCGCAGTCGTAGCTGAAGTTTGGCAAGCATAATAAAGTATACGCCCGGTTGGGTCATAACAAGAGTTTTACATTTTCGCATGGCACTTAGCAGCTGCAGCCCTCCCCCCCCTCCCCACCCTGCACGCTCTCTTTTGCCTTCTTCTTTGCTTTTACGAGGCAAACTTTTGACTTGGCTGCGCTGCTGTTGGTGTTGTTGTTGTTGTTGCAACTGTAGCTGAAGCTGCTCATTTTTGAGCTGTTGCCATAGCAAATGTGCTAGCGGTGGGGCTAAGAGATAGAGGGGGATAGGGGTTGGGGGCGTGGCTGCTTGCACTCTGCGGCTTTCATGAATTTTTCGCTCAAGTGCAATAAATCATAATTTGCTACGTTTTTCTAATGGATTATGGACACGCCGCACTTGGTCAACGAGAAGTGCTTGCTCTCGTTATATACCCTTCTCTCTCTTTCTTTCGCTCTTTGTGTCTCTTTCTAGCGCACTCTTAAGTGCTGCTTGAGCTAAGCAAGTGCATGTTGTGTGTATATGGGAGGGCGATAGCAAATTAATCACTTTGCTGACTATTTATGCTAGCTATGACATAGAGAGAGGCAGACAGACAGACAGATAGAGAGAGAGACAGATATATATAGAGAAAGGGAGAGAGATAGTTAGTATGATAGCCACACGCTTATTAACTGCCCAGCGAAAATAGTTAATTAATGCTGCATCAGTTTTTGCGATCTCGATTTCCCTTCACCTCCCCTCCCCCTTGCTTACAATTATTGTTATTATTTAACAGACGCATCAATATTGAACAATGACAACAACAATGGCAAAATCAATTACAATGATTAATTGCATTTAGCGCGGCAAATTCAATTCCAGCTCACACATCTCTCTCTATAGAGTATACGCTCTTTATGCGGGAGTGCGGCCCTTTGATGGCTTGTGAAAGTGATTGCGAAATACGAAAAACACACACACACTGTGCGCAGATAGTTTGCCATATGTGCGTATTACTGTTATTACTATTGTATTTAATTTTACTTTTTTTTCCAATCGTGCCTCGCTTGATACAAAATAAATAACATGCTGCGAAAATGAAATGAAAAATTAAAAATCAATTGTTGATTGTGCGTGCCATGCGCTGACAACGTGTCTGTCTCTTCTTCCCCATCTCTCTGTCTCTTTCTCTCAATATCTCTCGCTCACATTAACATTTGCTGCCTCTGTGCAATAATCATATCAGGTCAGAGTAATAACAAATGCAAAACAGAGACAAGGCATCAAGAATTTATATTGCTCTGTAGAGCTCTTGTTTCCGACAGCCGCACAACAACAACAACACACACACACACACACACACACAGAGAGAGAGAGAGAGATTCCCAAGTGACCTATTAGGTCATACCCGTCCCACTTTCCGACTGACAAGCTGTGTGACAGGCAACTGCCAAATGTGTCAAAAGTTCAAAGTCATTGCGCCTACAATTTCCGACAACTGACCTGCCCAGAGGCCCCTTGTCAGCCCCCTCGCCCCTCCCTCCATCCCCCTCTTCACCCTCTCGAAAAAAGGGTTAGCAGCATATTAACAGCGATGCGCATGAATTATGCCAAAACAAAAGCAAGAAAAGTCTGTCTCAATGAATGAATTATTTGCGTATTGTGTATACGCCCCGTGTAGCCAGAACAAGAACTCAGACTGAGCTGCTTTGCGTGTCGAGAGCAACTGCAGCAATATGCGATAAATTAAATTAAAAATTCCAATGTGCAGCAAGTGCAATGCACGTCCAGCTGGCAGCAGCAACACGAAAAAAATCTTTATTAATAAATGTGCAATGAACAAAGTAAAATATTTCACTCCCATGATTTCACAACTTCTCCCAGCGCCAGCGCCAGCGCCAGCGTCAAACTATCTGAGCAGCTGCGCGGCGACGCGGCGCGGCGTGGCGCGTCTAAAAGTTCCCATGACATGTGGCACATTGACTGACTTTGCGTGTGCCAAAGAGGGGGAGCACATGTGTGTGTGTGTGTGTGTGTGCTGCCAGCAACACGGCCACAAGTCAACGTCAGGCGGAGCTGCCTCCCCCCCTGCGAGTTTGCCTGACTGCAGCGCGCACATCAAAAACTTAGATGCTTTCAAATTAACCTGAGCCCAAAACCCACACACACACACACACACATACACACACACAAAGTCGTGTCGCTTGCATGAGAATGTGCAGCAAATTTGATGGCTCAGGCGGTGCCCCCAACCGAAAAAAACATCGAGTCAACTTTTGACTAAACTATGGAAAATTGTTTCTGCCCCAGCGCAAGTTGTGAAGTTTTGCTTAGATTGTGGACAGTGTTGGGCAACGTTGGTGCTGTCTTTGACAGTTTTGCAATCAAAATGAGATAGAGAGAGATAGAGAGGGAGAGGCAGAGGCAGAGGCAGATGCAGGCGCTGTCAATGCGGTTGATATGCATACATGATACTACAAGATATACATGATATACATACATGATATGTGTGCCTAATTTATTGGGCACTCTCTCGCTATCTCTCTCTCTCTCTCCCTCTGCTTATCTTCTGCGCTGCAGTTGGCCAAAATTTCTCAGCGCCTTCTCATATTTTGTTTATTTTCTCATATCAAATTAAGCTCAAGCCGTAATTAGCCAGATTTATCTTGGCTTTCTTTCTAGCTAGTGAGGCATCTTCCTTATGAGCCACATTGCATAAGCAGCTGGATAAACTGGCACATAGCAAACTTATGGCAAATGTGCACGCCAGCGTTGCCATTAAAAGCTGCTGCATTTTAATTAATCAAGTTAACAAACAGAGGCAACAACAGCAACAACAACAACAACAACAACAACAGAATGCAACTGCAACTGCAACGGAGGCAGCAGCAGCCACGCTCATCTGTCAACAACAATGCGCGCCACAAATTAATTACATTCCACCAAAAAAGTAGCAGCCTTTTCTTACCCCCCGCGCCCCTCTGCCAACCCCCCGTGGTTGCAAGATTGTGCCATGTTTGCCTAGGCTGAGAGAGAGAGAGAGAGAGAAGCGTGCGATTTGCAAATTAGATTTAGTCTAATTATGGCATTGGAAATGGCAACAATACGCGCGGAAATTGCAGTTAAATAAACAGCTGAAAACTACAGCTAGCGCAGCAGCAGCGGGAAAACGGCTAGGCTATAGACAGTTATAAACTGAAGAAGTTTTGTGTGCGCGCGCGGGCAAAACGAATGGAATAAAAACAAAAAACTGCAGGCAAGAAAACAAGCCAAGTTAAGCGCAAACTTGTTGGCAGCAGAGACTGCTAGAACAGAGAGGGAGAAATAGAGAGACAGAGAGAGGGAGAGAGGGAGAGAGCGAGCGAGAGGGGAAGCTGCACTTTATAATAATTAAATAATTTTCGCCAATTATGTAGCCGGCGCAGAGCTATCTAAACGTATTAGCGCTGTCTCGCTTGCACTAGCACTCACTATCTCTCTCCCACTCTCTCTGTGCTTATCTCAATCTGTATCTGTGTCTGCTCACACACACACACAGTGGCACAACACTAATAAATAGAATTGCGTTTAATTAACAAAAAGAAAATTGTTGCTGCCGTCGAAGTTGCTCAGCAAAAGTTGCTCAATTTTGCCACGCCCCCCTCCCCCTCTCCCTTCTGTGCTCGGCAACGACAATATTTAACTTGGCTCAGATAATGGGAAGTTGGCAGAGCCAAGGCACTCATATTCATAGGCAGCAAACTTCACTTTCTGGCCAAATGCAATCTATATTCATTTGACTTGATTATAAATTACATTCACGTAACTCCAGCTAAATTTGCAAGAGAAACAGACAGGGAGGGAGAGAGAATGAGAGAAAGAGAGAGAAAAGCCGCAATTACAATGAGTGAGGAGGGGGGAAGTGATCGCTTAAAATAAAACTTAAAACTTTCATTCAATTCAATTAAATTTTAATTTATGCTGCCCTGCAATTCGGGGCTCCCATTCAAGTGCCTGACTAGGGTATTAGGCAGTTGTGCAAATGAATGTGAACAGAAATCAAGTGCAGAAAGAAATTTCGAGAGTTAGTTTTGGCTTTTACTTGGCTACGTTTTGTTGTTGTCTTCGCATGGCTGAAGATGTCAGCAAAAGGTTGCAAGCAAAAGGCAACAATATAAGCCGGACTCAGTTAAACTATAAAATAGAAATTTTCGTTTTAAAGTAATTAATTATTTAATATTTTAAAGCATTTGAGCGGCTTGAATTCATGGCTGAAGATGTCAGAAATTTAGCAGAAGTGTACGCTAAAAACGTTAAAATAATTTAAATATTAAACTTCAGTGGAGAGAAAGAATTTGAACTATTATTGTAGCTCCTTTTTTGAGTATCGTAAAAGAATTTCTAAGTTTTCCCTAATCTAAGATACAAACATTTTATAATTTAAATTAAATTTTATAATTAAATTTAAATGGGAATATATTTGCATATATCTTAAATCATATATTTGATAGTTAAAAAAAAGTTTTGATTGTCTTAAAATTTTACAAAGAAAAAGAAGAAGGTGACATAACATTGAAGAAGTAACGTTTTAGATCTTGAAACCTAGAGTAAATGGAATAAAATATATTTCCCAGCTGAGCAATTTATAAAGAAACTAGCTAAACATATATTATATGGATATACCATATTATACCAATCAACTAGCTCATTTAACTCAATAAGCATTTTCTTTTTTATTTTCCTATAGAATCGCCTGCAAATTTAAATCACTTTCCAAGTTGCTAAATAAAATATTGATAAAAATATCTATAAAATTTATAAAGTTATCACATTAATTTTTCTTCTCTTTTCTATTCCCTCATGCATCTCCAGACATCTTCCATTGCTGTCAAGTTTCTCAGTTAACTCTCTCTCTCTCCCTCTCTCTCTCTGTCTCTCTCTCTGGCAATGCCCTATGGAATGCTAGAATTGATGTGCCAGCTATTTGAGCCGCTCGAAAAACGCAACCAGCCAGCCAGCCCGAACATCGCTGCCTTCTACAGTTACTTTAACTTTGACCTATCTGCAAGGCAACTTGCCTCGACTCGCCTCGCCTGGACACGACCTGCGTGGCATGCATCTTTGGTTATGTCATGCAGAGGCACCCAAAGAAAAAAAAAAAGCCAACAAGTTGGCAAAGTGCAGCTGTGCAGCTAGGCAGTTTAGCAGATTTTTTTTCGGGGCTGGTCAACAGCAGCAGCTGATGAAACTTTGCTACAAAGAGACTTAAATAGTTGCTGCGAAATGTTGCACGCGGCACGTTGCACGATGATAATAAATGCAACAGGAGGAGGGGCAAGGTGCTGCCTCAGCGACTCCAGTTGTAAAATTACAGATGTGATGCGCTGTGCTGGCTATTACAAGAGTGAGAGAGAGAGAGGGAGAATGGGTGTGTGTGTTTGTGTGCGCTTGCTGCAGATTTGACTTGATTAAAGCGCAGCAAATTGACTGTCGGGCGATTATTAACTGCAGCAGCAGCAACAGAAGAAGCGGGAAAAACGGCTAAAGAAATGGCTGCAATATCATTTCAGTTTAAGGAAGTGGGCTGGCAAAGCGCAGCCAGCGCAGAGAACGCATCTATAATTTCATTTCATTTGTGCAAGTCACAGCAGCAGCAGCAGCAACGGCAGCAGCAGCGACGGCAGCAACAGTTGCTGTTGCAGGCAGCGCAGCAATTTCTTATTTGCTGAGCTGTGGCAAACTTTGAGCACGTCGTTGCCTTATTTATTTAACCGCAACATCAACCGCAATAAGAACAACGGCAACGGCAACTGCAGCGGCGCAGGCTAAGGCTAAGGCAGCGACTGAGGCTGCGGCTGCGGCTGCGGCAGAGGCAGAGGCTGCACTAATCTCGGGCCGGGGCGAACGTAAAATGCTATTTAGAAAGTAACTCAAACTGTTCTCGCTGTCAGCTTAGGTTTTGTAAGCAAGCTGAGCATAATACCCCCAAGAACGGGCAAGACAGACAGACAGGCAGGCAGGCAGACAGCTGGTGGCACAGTGGGACAAGTACAGTGGGACTGAGGGACAGACAGACGTAGCGGACAGTTAGTGCAGGCTTTGGCAGTTAATGCTTGCATAAATATTGCGCATTGTTTGCCGCTTTTATTACTGCCTTTTCGCATTGTGTTTTTCGGCGCGAGAGAAAGAGAAGCAGTTGAGAAAGAGACAGCAATGGTCTTAGTTCGTGTTGTTGTTGTTTGTCGGCTCTGGCGAGCATAATAGAATATTACGGCAAAAGCTAAAGAGCTGAGCTAGTTTATGTTTCGACTGGTTGGGCCGAGTTGGCCAAGCCAAGTTCTTAGTAGGTTCATTAAAATCACATCGCAGCACACACACTTGCACAAACACACACACACACACACACACACAACGCAGACAGAGTGAGTGAGAGAACCTGCAGCTCTGCTTGTAGCTTGGCTTTGGCTACGGCTTGGGCCGCTTTGGTAACGTCATGTAAACTTGACCAAATGTAGCCGAGGCATTTTAACTTGTTTCCAGTTACACACACATCACCTGTAGCTACGTGTGCGTGTGTGGTACTTGTTTCTGCTGCTGTTGCAGCAAATGTTGCTGCCACCGTTGCCACTCGTCTTGCTGTTGTTCTTTTCTTTTTTTATGCGCCGCCGCTGCTGCTGCTGCTGCCTTTGCTTTTGCTCCTTTTCTTTAATTAAATACAAGTTTTCATTTCATTCTTTTCACCTGTGTGTGTGCCACGTCTATGTGTGTGCGTGCGTGTGTGTGTGTGCCCTTAACTATTCAGCATTGGGCCACAAAACTTACATTGTTGCCCGCAACAGTTGATTGCAGCCTCGTCTGCGGTTTACGATGCCTGCAAATAAATATGGTATCAACAGCAGCGGCAGCAGCAAACAAATATGCAGCAAAAAAGGATATGCACACACACACACACACACACACATCGCCCACACACACTCGCATAATGCAAGGCTTGTAAATATTTTTATAGTAATCCGCTTTGGCCTCGGGGCCGAGTGAGTTGGGGCTGGACTCGGGTTTTGGTTATGTCTGCAGCTGACTGGGGATTGCAGATTGCATGGGCGGGGTGTAAAGGCGGTAGGGGGGTTTTACCCGCTGTCGCTTTTAGTTGTTGCAACAGTTTAAGCAATGCTAATCCTGGCTGAATGCGAGGCTTACCTGTTGACGCGTTCGGCTCACGGCGAAGCTGCTGCTCGTCGTCGGTTGCTGCTGCTGCTGCTGCAGGCGTGTTAGAGCGGAAGTGCATAAAATAAAGCCAAATTGAGCGAGCGCACGACAACAACAACAACAACAGGCACGAAATTTACGCGGCGTTTTATAAGCGTTCAAACTGTTTCGTTGCGTTTTGATTTTGCTTTGTTTCCTTTTTTTCGTTTATTTTTATCAATTTCTATCGATTTCTTATTGTGAATACTTTGCTCAATTGTGAATGAATTACATGCACGCGTATGTATTGAGTATCCTTGCTGCGTGATGTATCGATAACGATAAGTAGACACGATTAACCGTTAACAACTCGAGACGAGACCAAACCAAACGCTGGCAGCGCACAAAGCGAACTGAGGCCCGACTTGGCGCTTCCAAATGACTTTTAAGCCGCAATGTTGCCAAGAAAGTCCAAGAAGAAGTCAACGCGGGCCCAGAAAGAAAAGTTGAAGTCGCAGCTGAGGCAGCGCGGCGGCAGAAGCAGCAGAAGCAGCGGCGGCGGCAGCAGAAGCAGAAGCTGAGGCAGAAGCTTTGCAGCGAGCGAGCGAATCACACACACACAGACTAACACACATAAATGGTCAAGAAGATGATGATGATCATGATGATGATGATGACGCTGCTGTGTAACCGGCAGGCAACGCGAGAGAGCGTAACAAACAAACAGAGAGCAAAGGCAGCGTGAGAGAGCGCAAGCGCGCAAGCAAAGCTGAGAGAGGGAGAGCATGCGCGCATGTTAGTGAGCGCGCTTTAGCCGGCGGTGCATGCGCACCCGCTCTCGCTATCACTCTCTCGCTCCCGCTCTCTCTCTTAGCAAAGAGAGCCCTGTTCGACAAACAGTGTTGCAAAGCGCGCGCGCGTATTGCTCAATCGTCATCGACGCGATTGACCCCAGCGGTGCACAGGTTGACATAGAACCAAAGCGCAACTAATGAGCAGCGCGATGTAGGTAAATTAATGACAGTGTGCACAGTGGGACAGATAGATGTAATTGTGCAATAGACGAACTTTGACTTGGCTACGAAAATATCAACGAGTTAAATTGAGCAATACAAAAACGCAGATTGAGAAATGAAAGCACACACAAGAGACGAGCTGGCACCAGGGGGGTGTGTGGGGACTGTGGGGCAACATGCCGGGCATAATTGCACCCGGGAGAAATCTAGAACCGAGTTGGCAATCGAAGCCGGTGAAGCACTTTCTTTGCTGTTTTCAATTTAATGCATAGTTACAGCAGCAACGAAGCGACGTGTGCGAGTGTATGCGTGTGTATCTTATAGATACATTTCGTTTCATTGCATCTGCCAAGTGCCTCGGCACAAGTATTTGTATTGCGACGACAATCGAGAGCCCATGTGCACGAGTGTCTGGCACGTCCCAGCACACACACTCGCACACGCACACACATTTGTAGCTACAAGGATGCAGATAGAACCGGAGAGATACGAGATACAGTTAGAAGTGCTACATGGCTTTGCTAAATTACTGCCAACTTAAGCGCATCTGCGGTAAATTCAATTAAACAATTTAGCATTGCTGTTGATTTTGTTACTCCCTTTCCTGCTTCCCCTCCCTCTGCCCCTCTGCCACTCTCCCTCTCTCTATTTCTCTTACTCTCTTTCTATCTGTGTAGCTTCCGTTTCCCTGCTGGACTGTAGGAAAATAAGCAACATTTAGCAGATTGCTACGATTGCAACTTTTAGCCATATTAAGTGTGCGCACAGCTGCCTGCCTCAGCTGTCTGTGTGTGTGTGTGCCACTGTGTGTGTGCCATGTATGTGTGCCGTGTGTTTGTGTGCGTGTATCTCTGCTTCACTTTGGCATTTGCTAAACATGAAGTGTTATGCAAATATTTGTGTATCTAGCTTTTTTATTTGGCTTTGTTTCAATTTGCTTTTGCTACGGATGCAATTTTCCACATCATTTTCACATTTTCCCCAACCCCCTCCCTCTTTGCTTGGCAGGAATTATTTGATATGCAACTGTTTTTCCGAGGTACTTGGACTGCAGCTATCAGTCGTAGTCGCTGCTCGGTGCTTCCTAATTAAGTAAAAACTGCAGTAAAATGCTTACCCCCTTCCCCCTCCTCCCTCCCTCTTTCTTCTGTCTAGCGCGTTGTTCGAGAACTCACGAGTTAAATTAATGAAAAACTGAATGCAAGTTCACTAATTACAGGTGACAAACGAGTTGCCTCAAAGCGGGCCTCGCATCGCCTTCACCGGCAGCAGATTTAGATTGTATTTACCACTGGTACCCCTTTCCTTCACCTCTTCTCGCACCACATTGCATGCAACGTCCTTGCGCGACCCACAGACGAAACGTACTCGCAGCACACGTTGCGCGATAAAAGTTGCGAAATTCCCCAGCTAAATGCAAATTCTTCAGCACCAAACAAAATATAATTAATTGCTCGTGGTGTGTGCCAAGACGAACTGGGGGTACTCTATAAGGTAGAGTTGAATTTGGCGTGAAGTTGAAATTACGCAAAGTGTGGAATTCTTTAAGGTGTCTCAGTGAGTCAAACAGCAATTGCAGTAAGGTAAAAGTAAAGTAAACTAGGTGAACTTCAATTAATGACAACATTTTTAAGAAAAATTTCGACATTTTTTTAAAAACTTAAAATATATTTAAAATTTCTGCATTATGTATCTATAATTATTATCTCTGTTTAAAGTATTTGCAAAATGTAATCAAGTTTATCCAAGTTTGTCTTAAAAAAATGTGTTTAAAAATTTTTTTTGAGGTTAGGTCAAATTATAAATATTATAATATTATTATAATATAAATCTGGCAAAATCAAAATAAAATATTTAAAACATTTCCAAATTTTTAGTAAGTTCAGTTCTGTTTGTTTTTCTATTCCCTTTTTTATTTCACAATTTTTTGAGGTTTGGTTGAATTATTGAATGAAAATATTATCTTAAATAATTAACAAAATAAATGACAGACACCGATGATAAATGTTTACAGTTTAACTATGCAAGCGGATAACAATTTAAAGTGATTAACACACAAACAAGTAAATTATTTAAAACTGATATTTGAGGTTATGTAGAGTAAACATATTAAATGTGATACCAATTCAAAATAAATCACATCGTAATGATAAAAGTCCAAACTAATATGATGAAAATAAATTGCTTGATTATTTTCACTTAGATCCCATTAGATTCCTCGTGATTTATGCCAAAATTAATGTTAGTTTTTAATCGCGCATAGATTTATTTAATTATAAACTGAGCACAAAAAAGCGAACACTAATTATCTTGTTTCAGCTTGAACTAAGCGTGCCATAAATTATCGTGGCAATTCGTAAAACCGAAACTAATCATTAATAATCAGCCGTTTTTCGGCGAGAAACATCGCTGTTATAGTTAACAGAACCAGATGCAGCTGCGACTTTTTTTTTGCATAGGGCATCGCGCGGCGCTCTTTGGCAATGCTGCTCAATTAATTTATCATTTATCAAGTGGTTATTGCCAACACAGCAGCAGCAGCAGCAGCAGCGACGACGACGAGGGTCGGCACACAATACGTGGCAGTGGCAAGTGGCAAGTGGCAGGGGCAGGCGGCAGGCGGCAAGTTGCATTCAAATGTCGCGTCGAGTGTGTCCGCAGCGGACGCTGACGACAGGCGATGCCAGCCACGTTGTTGTTGCAGTTGTTGTTACAGCAGTTGTTGTTGTTACAGTAGTTGTTGTTGTTGTTGCGCCTTTGGTGTTGGCCAGTGTCAATTTGGTTGACTGTTTTTCTCGCGCAACTTTTGTTACATGTTGCATGCTGCACTTCAACGGGCGCTATCGAAAGGGAGGCAGACCGCAGCGAGTGACAGAGAGGGAGAGAGAAAGAGAAAGAGAGAGAGATAGAGGGAGAGCCAGGCAGGCGCAGCTTGCCCATTACACCCAAATTTCTGGCCGTTTTGTTGCTTGTTTTTGGCCATTACCTCGAGCTGCCGCGCGAATTTTGACATTTTCCATTGTCATTGTTGTTGTTGCAGTTGTTGTTGCTGCTGCTGCTGCTGTTAGCTGTTGATTTTCAGTTAATTTTTCATTTTGACATTTCCATTTGTCAATAATAACATGTTGACCTGACCAACACTTGCCCAATATCGTTGATGACCCACCTTGCGCACAGTGGGGCCATAATGGCATTTTTGACCAATGGCCATTGAAAATTAATACGGCAGCAGCAACAACTGCTTTTTGGGTTTTCGATCATGCAAGCTTGGTTAGATATCTACCCCCACCCCCTCGATTTCTAGTGACATTTCAATTACGCACCGTTGCATGCACCGTTATAGCTGGAACAATGCTAACTGACTGCGCTGCCGCTGACGTTGCAGCTTCAGTTCAGCTGAAGCGGCACGGCAAGTTCTAAAGGCTCAAACAGCTTGGTCATCATCTCAGGCACCCACATGCTAATGAGAAGCACAAACAAAGAGCGTGAGAGAGAGAAAGAGAGAGGGAGGGGAGTAGAGAAAGAGGGGGGGGGGAACAACCGCTTCGGTTTGGTAATCGGACTGACTGCGTCTTCATGTTCGACTCGCACACACACAAATTGTAAATCAGCTTAAGTTAAATGCTGCTTAAACAGCCACTGCAACAGCAACAGCAGCTACAACAACAACTGCTTGCAACGGCAGCAAGTGGCAGGCAACATCAACGTCAACAACAATATTATCGATGCCGCGGGGCAGCGTGTTGAATGCATTTAATTTGCTGCAAGAATACGCGTTGAAGTTGAAGTGAAATGCACTTGTATCGACATTGAGACACGCGAGAGAGTGAGAGAGACAGATGGATAGACAGACAGACAGATAGACAGACAGACAAAGAGGCAGATAAATAGACTGAGTTAAAGGCTGAGGCAGATGTAGATGATGGAGGTGAATGTGGGAACGAAGAGGCAGATGGGAACGCAGAATGAGACTGAGTCAGAGGGTTAGACGGAAAGAAATAGGCAGAGAGAGAGAGAGAGTGAGGTTGAGGCTGAGAGAGAGAAGAAGGCAAGGGCTGAGGTGAAGACTGAGAGACGCTGAGAGTAACACTGAGAGAGGTAGTCAGTCAACTAGGCAATCAGGGAGGGAAAGACCAACACGATGACTGAGGCTGAGATGAGATGGGAGCCAGGGAGATAGAGGCTGAGACTGAGACTTCTACTGAGACAGAGAGGTAACCAAAGATTAAGGTGAAGACTGAGACTGGAAGTGTGCTAGAGATTGAGTCAGAGAAGGAAGAAGAGGCTAAGGTGACAATTAAGTCAGAGAGAGAGAGAGGCAAGGACAACGGCAGAGAAAGAGTCAGAGAGGAAGTCAAGGAAGTAGGCAGAGAAGGAGGAAAATACAAAGGTATAGAATGAGACTGAGTGACAGAGAGACACAGAGAGAAGCAGAAAAAGAAGGAAACACAAAGGTATAGAATGAAGTAGATTCTGAGGCAAAGAGGGATGCGAAGGAGGAATCCCCAAAAGAAGAAGGTTAAAAGTGAGGTAGCGAGGAAGAAAAGGTTGAGAGACAGTTAGAGAGGGAGGCAAAGAGAGCTACTTCGTCTTTGACTTCGACTGACCACTCCATTGACAGCTCGAGTCTGAGTTAGCCAAGTTAGCCAAGTTGGCTCTAACAATCACAGCCTGCAGCAGTGGCAAACGTAGCTGCTGTTGCACTTGCTGCTGCTACAGTAAACAGAGCTGATCGGGAGAGGGGGCAGACAAAGAGACCAAGAGGAGAAAGAGAGGCAGAGACGGGGCTGCTGTTGCCGTGGGTAATGCCCATTGCCATTGACAGTTAAAAAATGAAAAGCGGCTGCGCCTGCGCGCAGCGTCGGCGTCGTCTTCGTTGTTCTAAGTGGCTGCACGATGCGGCAGGCAACAGCAAGAAGAAGCGTCTCAAGCAACAACAACAACAACAACAGCAAGAGAAACAGTTAAATAAGCAAAAGTTTCCAACTGCGTTTGCTGTGACTCGATTTCTTCGGCTCCAACTGCAACTGCAATTGGGACTCCAACTGGGACTGCCGACACCAACTTCAACTTCAACTCCAACTCCGTCTCCGACTCCAGCTTCGTGTCGATTCCCAGTTGGCTGCATGTGAGCACGCATTTTACCGTTGCTCATGCAACGCTGCGTGTTTGGGCCGGGCTAAGAAATGTGCTCGCACGACGCCGTTGTTGTTGTTGTTGCTGCTGCTGCATGTTTAACCGCAATCTGTGAGTGCAGCAGAACAGAACAGAACAGAACAGCAGGGAGAGAATGAGAGAGAGAGAGGGAAATATGCCAACGTATCATAAGCAAAAATGCGCAACAATCGCACTCGACTTGTTGTTGTTCTCCTGCTCCCTCTCCTGCTGCTGTTGCCTCTCATTATTCTTCATCTGCTGCCTCTTCTGCTCATTGTTCAACACTTGCCGGGAATGCAGCAGGAAGAAAGAGAAAGAGAGAGAGAGAGTGAGAGGGGAATAGGGGACTGTGCAAAGTGTGTCATGAGAAGGAAACATTTCGCCAGCTCTCGAGGCATTTAACACTTCTGATTAAGCCAAAACTTACGAACCAACTGCGAAACTGTGTTTAATCTTAAAGGCAAAGCTGACGGGAATTTCAGCTGATCAAGTGCAGGCAAAGAAAAGATTACCCTAGTAATTATAAATATTATATATTCTATGAACTGATTGCATAAAATAAAATGTTCTTTTCCTAAAACATCTTTAAAAAATTGTAAAAAGAAATTTGTATGGTTTTTATGCCTAAAATAATTACAATAGATATATCTGGGAATATTTTGAGATTTATTTTTAATGCAGAAAGTATTATAAGAATAGAATAAAATGTTAATTTAAAATTTAAATAAATAATTTAAAAAAAAATTATTACGTTTTTACTTTTCTTTTTAATTTTAAACTAATTTCAAATTTAAAATTAGATTGCAAATTTATTTTATATATATTTCTTAAATTTATTTATATATTTTTTTAATTTATAATTAGATTTAGACAACTTTTAGATAACTTCAACATTGAATAAATAAATTAATTAATAAATTTACAAACCGATTTAAATTTAGAACAGAGCTTGGCTTACCTTCGAATTTAATTAAATAATTCGCTTTTATATTGGACAGCTCTTTAATCCTACTCGACAGTTTAGTAGGTTAAGCGTAGATTGTTTAGGCTGTGCATTGAATACTCGCAGCCACGCCCCTTTTTCAGCTAACAGCGCCCATTGCAATTGGCAGTGCAATTATTTGATTTATGGCACAGCGTGGGCTTTGTAAACATTTTATGCATTTAGCGCGCTGCAAAATTTATCGCCAGCCGCAACATCAAAAACAAATACAACAATCGTTGCAACAACTGCGACAACAACAACAACAAGGGCGACAACAACGGCGATTACAACAAAATCAATGACAGCTAGGCAGCTGCATCGATGCAATTGTCAACGTAGCGCCTACAATCTGCATTAATTGTGTTGATCAACAACTGGAATAACAGTAATAGCAACAACAACAACAACAATCAAGAGAATTGAGCAAACATTATAGCCGAAATATAATGGTCAATAACCTCTTGACCAATAAATCAAATTTCGTTGCTGGGTTTAACTATAAATTAAATACCAAAGAGAAGCGGAATGGAACCCGCTTTTAGGCCAAATTGCAGGACCACACAGAGGACCAGGCCTCAGCCACAGGCACAGGCACAGGCAGAGGTCCCGCCACCGAACCTGCCCCTAATGCGAAGTCGACAGCGACGGCAGCAGCAACGGCAGCCATAAAAACCAACAACTAAAATAATCGCTCGTAAATGCCTAGTGACAATAAAATTGATGATAAACCAAATCAACAGAATCGAATCGAATCGGAATCCAAAACCAAATCCGAATCGTAGCCAGCTGCAAAAAGAACCAAAAAGAAAAGAACCAACGCAAATCGTAGCGAAGCAAAACCAAAACGAAACGAAATAATGCAAAACGAATTTGCGTTCGCCTTGTCTTCTTTTAGGCTGTAATTCCGCTAAGCAGTTGTTGTTAATACCCTGTAAGCTAGAACTAAGTGGGGAATAACCACTTCGAATTTAATGTTAAATAGCTAAGCTAGGGTTTAGTAAGAGGGTATTACTGAGGGTGGGGCTATTGAAGGTATGTATGTGTCTACTTTCTTCTATTCTTAAAAGAACACTTAAAGACAAATTCTAAAAAATATTTTAAATTTTGTTCTATTCTGTATACTATATGTTTTATCTTAATTTGTCTTTAGAATTCTGATTTTAGAAAGTATTTTATAAATATTTTCTGTGGGAAGAGATGCTTTGAGAAAGAGTAATCTTAAATTTTCTTAGTAGTTTAAATTTAAAATAAAATTTGATATATATTTTCTGACCAAAAGAGACATCTTTATAGAGTATAATTTGTATATATTATTATTTATTTTATTTAGTTTTATTACGCTATAAATTAATAGTATTTATGTACAATTTCATTACTTTGATATATACATATATTTATTTTAGTTTTTATTTATTTTTTATATAAATTGTATTAATTTATTTTCTTTTTTTATAAATTTGATTAATTCTCCTTATAGCTAACGGCAAATAAATAGATACAGAAATTACAAAACAATAAATTAATATTCTAAAATAATATATATATATATTATATATATATTGAGCATTACAGATAATTTCGTGTCATGTGAAGTCAGCTTTTTATCGCATTTACAGGGTATTTTGGACTCTTTCTGCTGCTAGCTATGCAAAGCAGTGTCCGCGCTATTCTTATAGTTGTTGTTATGGCTATCGTTGTTGTTGCTGCTGCTGTTTGTTGTTGTTGTTGTATATAATGCTACTTGAACGTTAAATGAAATTAAGCTGACGTTCGGCTTGATTGGCTCTCTAGAGGCCAAGCCGATGTCGGTCGCACAATTGACTTTGTCTTTTTCACTTAATCATTTATAGTACCATCTAAAATCAAATGCACACACAAACATACACACACACACACACACACACACACACACACACAGAGCCATAGAGAGACTGGCACAGTCCCCTAATCAAGCAGCTTCTAATGACACTGCAAGTTCTGATGGAGTTCCCCCTGTCCACCCCCTCTGCCTACGTCTCTGCCTCTCTGGCTGTACAAATCAACTGCAATTATGCTGAAAACTCAAAACTGTACTTAATTTTCAATTTTCAATGGTAATCAATTTTGTAATTGAACGATTCGGTTAGAGGTTTCCATCGATGCCGTTGCCGTTGCCGGAGGCGGAGGCCGTCAGTTTCCTCTGAGCATTGTGCGCCAAGCGGTGGCAGGAGGGAGGCGGGAGGAAGGAGGCATCGAGGAGGCAGCGATTTCTGTCGAGTGTGAGCAGAGAATTGGAAAAGTGAAGCAGCCTGTTTGTTGTGCACTCTCTTTCACTCTCTTTCACTATCTCCTTCTCCCTCCCTCCTCCCTCCCTCCCTCTTCTTCTGTTTTCTTGGCTGCTGTTTTGTGCTTTTAATTTTTATTTAAAATTGCATGCTCATCTCTTAAGTGAGCATGCTGCATTTAATTTTATTTATTCATGTTGCTTTTTATATACATATCTCCCTCTATCGCACACTCTCTCTCTCTCTCTCTCCCTCTCTCTGTCATGCTCTGTCGTTCTTTAAAGCCAAGCGGCTTTGCCTTTTGCTTGGACATTTTCCGCTCTGCCATCGCCATCGCCATCGCCATCGTCATCGTCGCCGTTGTTGTTGTTGTTGTTGTCCAAGAGGAAAATATGCTTCTATTAGTTTTACTCCGTGCAGCGACTGCAACGCCTGACTGCGCCCCGGGGCTATTATTTAATTATTTTGTCAATGTGTTTTTTTTTCTTCTTTGCTTTTTTCTCGTTGTTTCCTTTTTTCTGCTGCAGTGCGACCTCAAAAAGCGCAGCGCATTGGCCAAGCGCTACGGCCCGGCCGGGCCCGGTGGCTCTCGCCTTCCTATTGATTTGCGATTCGATGTGCTCTGCCCCTGATCAGCTTATGTCGCGCTGCCATTGACTAAGATTCAAGTTTGGCATTAATCGCACAAACTGGCAAATCTCTCGCCCAGTTCTTGCATATCGCTGTCTCCCTCTCGCCACCTATAACGCTATATATCTTTCCCACTCGATTCTTTTGGCTCACACACAATGCACACGCCACACAAAGTTAATTATTGCAAAAGTCTTTCTTGGCTAAGGGGTTTTTCAGCTCTTTTATGCATAGTTTTCTTTTCAGTTTTTTCAGTTTTTTGTCAGCTTTTTTGTCTCTTTTTTTTGTATTTTTCCCTTTTTTTCGCTGTATTTTCTGCCCAAACCGAAAATCGCCTGACAAAGAAAGTTCGCGTGTATATAAACCCCGCTGTACATATAGAAAACATAATAAATAATGTGTTAAGAAAAGCCGCTAACAAAGGCGCCACAGCAAAACGCGCTCTATGACGATCTACGAGTTTGTTTGTCTGCCCGTCTGTCCGTCTGCCTATCCGTCTGTCAGTTTGTCCGTCTGTCCGTTCACTGTCTGCCTGCCAGTGGGACTTCTACTGCGATTCGTGGTCTCGCAATGTGCACAGACACACAGACAGACAGCTAGAAAAAGCCAAAAGTGGAAAAAGTTTATTCTGGTCAAACGGCTTCCGTTTGCGGAATTGACCTAGAAAACACACACAAAATTAATAAAAAATCGCATACAACAACAGCAGCAACAAGAAGATGAAAACTGAATCCAAGACAGGCGACAGCGATGGCGTAGATAGCGACGACATCGGAGCTTAAAGTGTCATCGAGCAATAACAAAGTAATCAGAAAAAGAAACGAAGCACTGAAGTAGTTAACCAAAGACGAAGCTGGAATGCTCTACAGAGACTACCAAGTAAAATAAAGCATGACTAACCATGGTAAAAAATATTCTAAAAATTTTTAAAATTATTATAATTAACTTTTCTAATCGTTCTTTGCGCATTTCCGCTTAAACTCGAAGAAAAGAGTTCCAACGGCTACGCTTCAAGGGGTTTACAAGAATCTTACCAGAGATTAGCATACAAACTATTTGTGAACCGAAACCCGTCAGAGGCTTAAGAAATCTATGTAAATTTCCAGCTCATTTCGAGACTTTGTTTTTAAAGTGATTAGAATTCATAATTCCGTAATGCTCTGAAAGTCTTTTCATTCATTCAAGCGACACGGAAATTAAAAAGAAATAAAAGACGAAAATAGAAATAGCCACAGCAAGAAAGACAGCAACAATAACGCTGTGACAAGAAGAAAGAGAAGTAACAACAATAACAACGGAAAGAATCTAAACCGCACGAAAGCTGTCGGCTAAAAAGCCAGACTAGTTTGTCGTAGTTGTTGCTGTTGTTGTTGTTGCTACTGTACTCGCTGTTAGCCAAGTTTGTCGCGGCGGCCTGCGAATTTTGTTACTGTTAAATAAATCTTGCTCAGTTGCGCGTTTTATGTCTTCTTCATGCGGCTTTAATGAAGCCAAGCGACTCCAAGTTGGACAGACGGACATGCAGACGGACACGCCGCAGGCTGTTGACATGCTGCGCGTTTTTCGATTTGGCATTATGAAAATTGTTCTGTTGTTGTTGCTGGAGAGTGAATGTGCCTGGCCTGGCCAAGATTGTAATTATGTTTTCATTTGGGCCGCAAACTTAGGCAGCGACGGCGGCGTAGAACTACTTTCGTTTTGCTGAGCCTCTGAAGTTTGATTTTGATGGAGCAGCACTTATAAAGCACTTTTCTTAATTCACACACACACGCAAGCACGCACACACATGCGTGGACTGTGCGTGTGTGTGGGCATTCGGACACCAAATAAAGATTCCAACTCAAGTTGCCGGCCACATAAATTGTCAATATTGCCGTTTGTTGCCGTTTCTTGCCTTTGTTGTTGTTGTTTTCCACTTTGGCCGTGATTTGATTTCGTCTGACTTTTCCTTTGCGTTGCGCCTCCTCCACGCTTTATGGCCAAACTGTATTTTCGGCCAAAATGTCACTTTTTTATTGTCTTTTTATGAGCACAGCGTGTCACAGCTGGCCCCCCCTTCCCCTCTTCGCCTCTCTTCCTCTCCAGGGAGTTGTTAAACGTGCCTCGCTACTTTCGATTAACGAAAATTATTTCACTACATTAGTGTTTCATTGTGTGCGTGTGTGTGCCGGTGTGTGTAGGGACTGCGAAAAAAAAAACGCTAGACTAAAATAGGATTTCGTTTTTATTGAGATATATTTTCCTTTTTTATGACAACCTTCTTATGTGCCCAACTGCGCGCGCGAATAGGCCAAGTTATCTAGTTTTCCTTTCTTTCTTTCCCTCCATCTCTTTCTCTGTTGTGCACCTTGTTAGAGCCTGGACTGACCTGTGGCGGTTGTGGCATAAAAACGAATTGCATTGCACAATTTATACGACGCTTGTTGGAAAATTACCAATTGAGTATGCGAAATTTATACGACACTACAGGGCAAATACTGTAATAAATACTAAAAAGTACTAGAAAAATATACTATAAGTTTGGTGTTTAGATCCCTCTTTGGTTTATGCGTAAATTTTAAGTTACTTGGAAGTACCTTTTGAAGTAAAACATTGGACTAGTTGAACTTGTTAAGAGGGAGAATGAAGGAGAGAAGAAAGGTCGGTGAAGAATAGCCTTTAAGATATAGAGAAAGAGAAAGGGAGAGAGAGAAAAGGAGAGAGAGAGAAAGAGAGACCAAGGGAAAGAGAGCTTGAGTCTGAGATACACTGAAGGGAAAACAGAGAGTCAGAGTTGGAGAGAGAGAGAGAGAGAGAGAGAGAGAGAGAGAGGGAAGTGCTGTTCATTGTTCGATCTCTGTGTATCTCAGTTTCCTCTCATATGCCTCATTAATATAGAGGTTTAAATTATAAAGTTCCATCTGTTATATATATTCTAGTTGTAGCTTCTTTTCCTCTCCATCGATCTCTTTCATGTATCTATTTCACTTTTAAAACTATTTCCAAAATATTCCCGAAATTTCCCCGGCACCCAGGGTATTCAACAGTCCAGCCACAGTTCAAATGGCTGCAATTTGTCTAACTTTATTTAGTATGCGCTGTTTTCTCAGTCAAATGCGTTGGGCATTTCAATTGCATCTTTTGATAAATGGCCAGCAAAGCACAGGTTGTTGTTGCTGCTGTTGTCAGCGCTTTCATCGCTTGAGCCAGACGAGCACTCGCAGTCGCACTACATTTGACGACCGTGGGTGAAAATAACCAAAAATGGCATTCAGCTTTCGCCCATTTGAGTAGAGTCCCCCTTGCGAACACAAAAGGCAAGTGAAGAAGGCAGCTGGGGCAGTGCAGCTGGCAGCGCAGTTGGCAGCAAAGTCGACAGCGAAGTACCTTGCTTCAAGCCACAAAACAGTTTTCTAGCGCAAGGTCAGCGCATGGTTCTGCTAGAGAGAGAGAGAGAGAGAGAGGGGGACACACTCTCTCGCACTCACTCATATTCATAACTAACGTTCGCTTTTTGGAGCTTAGTTCCGTTGTGTGGCAGCTCAGCTCCAGCGACACAAATTACGTGCTCGACGCGTTTGTCATGCGCGTTTCAACTTGCCGCATGCAAAAGCCCCAAACTGAAGTTGAAGCTGAGGCAGAGACTGGAGCTGGAGCTGGCGTTGAAGTTGTTAGTCACTCAGGCAGCGCTCATTATTCCACACAAAGTGCGGCACGCCCAGAACGGACAAAAAGGGAAGGAGGCTGCATACAATTTTCACGCCTCAGCTGCAGAGGCAGCAGCTCTAGCTAATTTTACTTTCGGACAATTGGTCCGGAGCAAGAGGAAACTCCTAACTACGAACCCAATACATCAGTCCCCACTCGCCGTTCCACAGCAGACACACACGGCGCATGCGCATGCGTCTCACGTAGCCAGCTCGCTGTCTGTTCGTTTGTCTGTCTGTCCGTCTGCCTGTCTTTGAATTGTGGTTTGCTGTCTGTGAACTTTCTGTGAAAGTTCTGTGGCTCCGCGCACGGTGACTGTGTCGACGAATCTGCCTACAAGTTACACATTTTTCATCGCATTGTCTGCGGGGCAAAAAAAAAAGATACGATCTGCGTTTTTCATTTTCTCGACATTTTTCGACTACTTTGCGGCTACACGGCTACTGCGCACCCAAGAGATTTTCCCATGATGATGCGCATTGTTCTTGCCAATTGCCAATGCGACTGTTTGGCTGACAATGAGCGTACGAAATAACACTTTAATTAGCTGCAAAGTTCTCGCTGATTATCAACCTCAGTTGGGGTTGACTTATCTTAGATTATCTTGCACTCTCTCTGATTACCCTAACTCCATACTATACCTGAGCTTAGGAAACTTTACCTTGTCATAGCCAATCATACCATACATTGTCATACCATAACTTTACTTTAACTTATCCAATTATAGCTTAAGCAATACCATATCATTCCATTACATACCAGATCCTACCATACTCCAACTGTATCCTTCCAGAACTTATCATGCAATGCCTGAACCTACCATACCCTTACCTGTACCTCCACTCCATTCAACCCCATCTTACCTTGCCATATCTTATCATTACCTACCATACCTTACCATATCATACTTTTTCCTACCTAAGCAATGCCTGTACCTACCATACCCTAATCATACCATGGCTTAACTGTGCCCCACCGCATTTAACCCTTTCTTTACATACCTTATAAGATAAAATACCATATTACCATACCCGACCATACCCTACAATACCCTGTCATACCCCACTATACCAACACACAATTTTGCTCTATCTCAAACTACTCCATCCAAACATGCCAGACTGTATCATATGTTTATCCTTCTTCTTCGTACCCAATTAAATCATACCAGACCCTATTAGTTGCACTACCTATCCCTACTTCATCTGACCTTACCATAGCAAACTGTATCACATCTTTTCGCGCACTTTCTCAGCCTATCAGCCCCGCATGCCGTGTAGTTATAGTTACGAATTAATTGGGAATCATTATAGTACCAGACAGGGCAGCATTCTTTTTGCCCACTTACCGCATATTTGAAAGTAAAATTCGCATACCTTCGGTTCGTCTGATATTTTTGTTGTTGCTGTCTATTTACAGCTGTCTCACATCTTTATGGGTAATTTGTTTATTTTATAACATTTTCGGATTAATGCGCTGCCTTCACGCATCTGCGGCAGTGGCTGCTGTGCGGTGCCTTCTGCAGCGCGTCGCATAATGATAATGCCACATTATGAACGCGTTCGTCGTCGCATTAAAACAAGCATAACAACTACGTGACTAATTATGTTGATATCAAACATGTTTTATTTTTTTCCCCATGCTATTAAGGCTGCTCCGTGTGTGTGTGTGTGTGCGTGTGTGTGTGTGTGTGTGAAAGAAAGTGAAATTAATGTTAAGTGTGCATATAACATGTTTGTGTATTTCTTTCCGTTTCCCTGACTCCCCCTCTTTCTTTTCCACCTTCTCTTCTCTGGGTTCTATGGAAACGTGTTTGTATTTTCATTAAAATAAATTAAGAATCTGCGCTGTGAAACCGACAATATAAAAGTCGCCAGTTATTAGCTCGTTAAATGCATGATTTACTACAGATTCTTTGTCAACTTTCTGTGGCAACAAATTGTTGGTATATTCCACTATCTGTAAACTAGCTGGAGTTATTTACGAGCTCGAACCTTGTAATTATAAAGCAATATCTAGAAGTTTATAGTACCCACTTGCCAGGTTCGTCGACCCCATACGCTTTCCTTTTCTATTCGGGCCTTTTTTCGAATTTATTGTCTCTTTTGCTTTTTGGAACCCATTCAAATGAAAGTGATAAATTTTTCTGTGCGATACGCAGCGAGAATTTTCACCAGAAACAAAGCAAAGGCTAAGCAAAGCAAAGTCGAGGCGCATAAAAAATAGTTGCACGTAATTTAGTACGATAAGAAATAAAAGACCAAAACAGAAACTGAAACAGAAACCCGAAAGGTAAATGCGACGAGACAACAATAAAAAACACACAGAAAAGAAACAAAAACAACAACAAAAAGTGAAAAACTTAATGCAAATGCGTCGCCAAGTGCATGAGAAAGGCAACAAGACCGCAATTAGAGGGGGAGAGGGAGTAGTACGAGTAGGGGGAAAACGGACATTGAAACCGAAAGTGCATAATTAATTTCGCTTTTCGCCTTAGGTAGGAGAAATTAGGGGGGAGAGGGAGGGAAATGAAAAATGCTAAACACGCGTCGCCTTTCGTTAGCACGTTGCGTTTTCAGGTGTCATTAAAGTTTAGCAATATGAGAAAACACTTAACCAAAGTGCTAACTGGACACATGGCGTGGGCGTGTGTGCGAGCGTGTGTGGGTGTGGGTGTGTGTGTGTATTGCTCTAAAAATACTATGCACAAGTGCTAGATTGAATAAAAATCGTATATTTCATGCTGTCAAAGGCAATTTAAGCTGAAACGCAAACAGACACGCACACACAATCACACACACACAAAGCCACACACACACGCACAGCCACAAACAGGCTGGCAACCAACCAGCTAAAACAACAACAACTACGACGGGCAACAGCTTCAACAACTGATGTGCGGTTTTGGTTTCATGGCTTACGGTTTTGATTGCTGCCATCGCTCAATTGATTTTCCACTAATGCCATCGATTGGCACAGCCGAAATAAAAGTGAAATGCAAAGTATTAAGGCACACACACACACACATAAGCACACAAGCTGAAACTTAAATAGCAGCATAAACAATTTGTCATGGCAAACAAAGAGTGAGAGAGAGAGAGAGAGAGAAAAAACGCCGACACATTATTTGACATGAGATCGAATCGGCGCATAAGAATGCGAGTGTATTCATTCATTCATTCAGGCCAAACATTCAAACTGAAATAGGATTAGTTGCGGCTGTGCTTAATTTGCCACTGTGATAAATAGGCTCGTGGCGCGAGAACTTCTCTTACTCCCCTCGCTCTTCCCTTCTTGCCCCTCGCCTCATCTGCGCAGCAAGGCGAAAAGTGAAAAGCAGCATAAATTGCCACAAAAGATTTGCCAGCTAAATAAAACCGAAATTCAATCTAAACCCAAAACAATTGTAGCTAAATCAAATTAAATCAGTGTTGGAAAACGTATCAAATCTCTCAATGCTTTATAGAGAAAGTGCTGCCAAAAAATTGTTTGCAGATTGTTTCAAGCGATATGCGCGAATTGTCGCATAAATCTTGCCAAAAACTCAACTGACTCACCTTGTGCTGGGGTGCTAAGGGGTGTCCATTTTTGCTATTCTCTTTTGGTTTTTTTCATTTTGTTGGGCGTGTCTACGGCAAATCTGCCGTAGCTCAAAGCACATAAATGTCAAAAGCAACAGCGCCATAATAATTCATTGGGCAGCAAAAGCGAATGCGACTGCATTTGATATGTGACATTCGACCCCCATAATCGACCCACTGTGCGGGTTGTTCTTGCTGACCATCCATCCACCTACACTGGCAGTGAGCCATGCCATTTGACTCCCCTTTTCCTCTTATCTTTGTGCATATTTCGCCAATGTCAAATTACACAAGTAAATGCTTAATAAATTCAGTTATTTCCCTTGTCAGCTGCATTATGCGTTTATAAATATTTTAGTTTGTCATCGGATTGTCGGTTACACCGAGCTTCCTCTGAAGTTAATTAAATATTAAAATATATTTGCATAAAATATTTTTAATCTAAATTTCTAACTGCAATTACAATTTGTCAGCCAAATTGCATTTCAAAAGTCATTCAATGAGAAGCGACGTTATTAATAATAATTGTAATACCCTGCAGCCATGGAATGTGCTTGAGTTAGAAATCAAAGAATATTTTAAAATTAATTTTATTGCAGTTTAATAACAATCTAATATCATCTTAAATAGTTTTAAGCACTGGCTCATTTTGATTTCCGCTATCAATTGAAAGTAAAATCGCGCGACTTCAAATACTGAAAATAATTTCTAAAATTATGGGAAAATGGGTTTTTTTCTACAGATTACAACGTTTTTTTTTTAAATATTTTAAACAATTTTTGTTTCAGTTTTAAATGCAGGATTGCTAAGGTTGCCAGGATGTTATTCCGCTTGAAAGCCCCTTGATTTTAAATAAAGTAATGCTATGCAAGTCACATGCAGTGTTGGTTAATGCATTAATATGCCAGCAGTGGCTCAGCTCAAATCAGTTGTTTATTCGCCACAATTGCTACTAGAGTACTGCATGAATGCATTCAAAACGTCAAGTTACTCATGAGGTTATCAGGAGTAAAATAACAAGAGGAAGAGCAGGCGAAGTTATACAACTTACACGCTTTCTCCTGCTCTCTTTAAATCTATACCTCACTTTTCATTCACTCTTTCTCACTCTCTCTCTCCCTCTCTCTCTCTCTCTCTCTCTCATTCACTATATCTTTTTCTTCTAACAACACAAAATGAAACAAACTTAGTCTATCAAAACAACGAAAGAGCAAGTCTTAACTATATTTACAGGGTGTATCAAAGGCAATTACTACTCTAGATATATTTTTGGTGCATTGTAAGCCTGCTCAACTCTCTAAAGTTAGCAATGATTGCATTCATGCATCCTGCCTCTAATCGCCACACACATTTTATCTGGCGCAGTAACTCCGCCAGGTCCTGTGCCCGGACTCCTCTCTGAGGCGTCTAATTAGCCTTAGTCAACATTGAAAAACCGCACGGCAACGTGTGCGCGGTGTGAAAAATTAACGCAATGAGCGAAGAAGAAAAAGAGAGCAAAGAAGAAGAGAAGTAGAAGTAGAAGCAGAAGAAGAAGCAGTGGAGAAAAATCTGTGCTAATTTGAAACTTGAAATCACGACTAATGAAGATTTAAGCTGCTGCATCTGCGGCAGATGAATGTGTCTGTGGTGGATGCCTGCGCCCGTTGCTGCTGTTGCAGCGGCTCAGCTGCAAATCTCAAATGAAAACAAAACGCACACGAAACGCAGCACAAGCAGAGATAGAGAGGGGGAAGCGAAGAAGCGAAGAGAGAGGGAGGAAGGCAGGAAGAGCGTCGCGCAGCGCAGACAAAGGCAGCGGCAGCTCCCGTGGCAAATGCATTATTAATAAATGAAAACGCTGCCCGTGTAGATGGCAATTTATGCATGTGTGTGTGTTTGCGTGTATGTTTGCGTGTGTGTGTGTGTGTGTGTGTGTGTGTGTGTGTGCCCAGCGAGCGTGCAGTTCATGGACAATGCCTGAATAAGATGTCCGCGCGCTGTGCGTCCTGTGCCTATCCCTCTCTCTCTCTCTCTTTTGTGTGCGTGTGTGTGTGTGTGCGAGCGCGGACATGAGCTCGCTGCGTCGTCGCTTTTCCGGTGTGAATTAGCGTCGAGTGCCACATGCAATTTCCTGTTGTTGTAAATTGCAGCAGCAGCAGCAACGGCAGCTGCCACGCTTGTGCTGTCTTTAATTGCGGCAATCGAGGCGCAGCTTTAAGACACAACGCACACACACACACACACACACACTACCCGGCAAGCACTTAGCACACACTCGGCGGACATTTTGGGCAACTTTTAGTGGCCTCGGCCTGAGCGAGGTTTGCTGCTGCCGTGCATCAGCATTCAATTTGCTTTGCAGCAGTAACGGCAACGGCAAAGCTCAACTAGCTGCGGAAATTTGCTCAGTTACTTTTGTGCAATCCCCAAATCCCAGTTCAATTTTATCTATGTATCTATCTGAAACTACTTGGCAAATAGCAGCAGCAAAGGCTCCAGCTTTGAGCTGGCTGCCGAGTGCGTCCTGCCCCGCACTGCCCCCTACCCCCTACCCCTCTCTCCCCCTCCCCCTTACACACTCTGAACTGTATCTGTAGCTGTAGAGCAGCCTCGGCGCTTCAATGAAATTGTTGACGTAAATGGACAACAAAGCTCGGCACTCAGCTGCATTTTTCTGTGCCCCCGCCCCCTGCTCCCTCTCTCTCGCTATGCCCTGTTATAACTGCATGTTGTTGTTGCTGCCTCTGCTGCTGCAAAAATGCACGCTTCGTTTAATGGCAACGGGGCTGAAATTCATGTTTATTGCATTTTGCATGCCGCCCCTGCTGATCGCATACTATATGTATATGCTATATATGGCAACCCCCTGCTGCTGCCATATCCGATTCAATTCAAAAGGCCGTCGCTTGTTTAATTTTTTGATTTCCTTCTCTTTCGTTTCGTTTCGTTTCGTTTGGTTTGGTTTCTTTCTGCACTGACCACAAAGCCGCAGCTGCCGTTGCTGCTGCACCTTTGCCTGGCCAAACAGACTTGATTGGCTGCCGGACGTGCGCAGGTGACCTCAGCCTGTACTCAACTATATATAGTACCTATATATACATATATCTTGTGTGCAGTGTATTCGTTTATAGTGCTCGTAATTAGTGCAGCCTGTGTATGCCATATGCCATGATGAATGCGCCGCATCTCGTTTCAACGCGCTTTTGTTTGCCCAGCTTGAGATGGAGACTCAGCTTGAGTTTGAGCTTGTTACTTGTTACTTGGGTTTTTTATTTAGTTATGCCATGACGTGACCGTAGACCACATGCACTGCACACACACCCACGGTGCGTATACGCAATGCAACCAAGCGAGTGTCAATTAGGCCTGCTTGTTGGCAACTCTGTCTAAGGCGGCTTACTGGCAATCGATTTGTGTGCCGTCTTCTTTATCTGGCTAGCAATTTGCCCAGCTACAGCTACAGTATTTCTCCCAGCTCATCTGCCTGCTTACCTTCTCCCCCTCCCTCTGTGTGTGTGTGTCTGCATTGCATGCACATTTGCAGGGCCATCCGCAGGGGACAGAGTGCGAGTGAGTGTTTGTGTGAGTGAGCTGCTGCACAAAGCGAGCATTTCTCGCACAGTTTGCTTTATTCACTCGCATTCACTTGTGAGCACGATAATAAGACGCCTTTTGTGCGCCGCCAGTGAATTTATTTAGCATTCGTTGCCGCTTTTTTCTTGCCACTCCCCCTTCGACTACACAATCATAGCGAATATATGTAGTATATGTGAAGTGTGTGTAGTTTGCATAAACTTTTTGTTCTAGTCGCAAGTTGTGAGTGCAAGTGGAAATTCTCTAAGGAAATGCAAGACTTTAAGGCTTGCTTTAGGCTGAAATTTCTAGAGAAACAAGCAACAGTCGAGCATTCCTGACAGTAAGATACTCTACGCTCAACTTTCCAACAGCAAAGTCTTCCACTAACTTTATTACTTTGATTGCAAATCAAATTCAATAACTTATTTAATGGTTTTCAAAGGCGGTGGGCGTGGCATTTATATTTTGAATTAATCTTTTAAAGTAGACAATATACTGAAATCCTTATGCCAACTTTTGTGTCTCCAGCTTTTATAATAGCTTAGATCTGTGCGTTCATACAGACAGACAGACGGACATGGCTCAACCGACTCGGGTGGTGAACGTGAGCAAGTATATACATTGTGGGCTCTGCCATGCCGCCTTATGTCTGTTACATACATTTGCACAAAGTTAGTATACCCTTTTTTGACAATCTTCAAAGGTCGAAGGGTATAGTAAATAGCTAACATATTTAATACGACAAATATCACATATTAAACTATGATTGCTGTTGGCCTTATGAACTTCCTTTTATTTTTGCAGTTTGAGGTTAGAGTTCAAGCAATGCAGCAGGTAATACAGTACAGAATATTGATACCCGAATCACACGCTTCCCTTCACATAACCTGCTCATCTATGGAGAGCAATAAACTGTAGTTTGGACAAGGATACGAGCAAGTGGGGAATATACCTTGGGCAGGCAATTAAAACTCAAGTCGAGTTATTCGATTCGAGAGATGGGCATCGCGGGGGGTGTCGTAAAATTTGGCTTTCGAATTCGGTTATTAACTGACTGGGATTTTATGTTTTATATGAATATTATGAAGCTTTACGACTTGGCCGAGCATCAAGGCACGTCTAATCAAAGACCTTGATCGCAGTGGGCCAAGAAGGAAGGAGAAATATCTATGTGTTTGTGTGTGTGTAACGAGTCATTTATGCAGATATACAGAAATTTATTATCGGCCAAATGCCATGAAAAACTTTCATTTCGCAAAATAGTTAAAAGTTCTTTTGCTTTCCCCTTCTCCCTCTCTCGCTGTCTCTTTCACTCTGCTGCGCTGCCTGCATAAACTATCGAATTTGTAAGCTAATTTATAAAACAGAAAGAGAGAGAGGGGAGAGTGCGCTGAAAAAGGACAGCTGACTGAGAAATGCACTTGAATGCTGCTCAAACGCAGATAAATTCGTTCAATGCCAAGAAATAACTCAATAAAGGCAACGCTTGAATGACAAGAACTTGGCAAACTTAAAGATATATAAATGCCCTTAGATTTCAAGACAATAAATTAACAAGGGGACGGTAAGAGCGATAGAGAGAGAGAGAGAGGAGAGCGAGAAAGAGGGAGAGAGAAAGAGAGTGAAAGAAAGCCAAAGCGCAACGCAGGAATTTAATTTCGAGCATTGTCATTAAAGGAAATCGCTGCAGGAATCTCTGGCCAGGAACAAGCCCAAAAGCAAACTGTGCTTGTACCCTCCCCTGCCCCTTCTCCCTTTCCCCTGCTATTCCTATTCCCTGCCAACAGGGTACTTATCGTGCTGCACTTGTATTCAATGGACTTGAACAGGCAAATAAATTTCGATGCTGCTACCCGAAAAAGGCATTCAATCAGCACACAAGTTGCCTGCGACAGGCGAGTGAGCAGTTAAAAGTCAAATGGCGCACACCAGAGCCATAACAATGAGCAGTGACCATCCTCACATACACTGTCCCTCCCTCCCCTCTCCCCTTGGGGACATTACACAAAATCGCTTGTAATCAATCAGCGGCAAATTAAATTTGCCAGCGCCAGCACCAGCGTCAGCGTCAGATTAACTATGAAATTGTGCGCCGCATTGCAGTCGCTCTGGGAGTCGCCTTGTGCACTGTGTGCCAGTGTATGTGTGTGTGTGTGTGTGTATTAGTAGTAATCGCTGTTGTTGTCTAGCGCCGCATGAACATCTAAATGCCGTCGAGCAGTTCGGCTCATTTAGCGCATCTAAATTCAGCTTGGAAATTAATAACGCTCGCTCAACGTGCTGCCCCCTCTCTCTCCCCCTCTCTCTCTCTCTCTCTCTTGGCTCGACAGCCATTTCTCACAGCTCTCATAGACGTCACCATGGCGGCCATCATTGGCCACCGAGGCGCTCGAGTGTGTGTGCGTGAGCTGAAAAATTTTTATTGCATACATTTGAGCAGTCAGCATAATTTCTCACTTTCCACGAGGCACCACGAGCTGTGCGTGAAGTTTATTAGGCGCCGGCACGCACAACACACACTACACACACACACACCGCACAGTGAGTGTCGTCAGTCAACGGCAATCCGCATCCGGCTTAGTTTCTTCCACACATATTTCACTATTGACATAGGTTATTTTTGGCTACAAAATGGGACACTTTAATCCTAAAAAAAAACGTAGCCAACCCCAAGTGATGTTAATCAAAAAATTGCATAAAATTATGGCGAATATTTTTAATGCAAATTTTCAGTTTATTTTTAGCAAAATAAATGCATTAATTTTTAATGGCTTATAAAAATATTATAGCTTGCCCATTGATTAATAATAAATGTGCTAGACGGAAAAATATTTTATTAATAAAACTAAAGAACAACAATATAAAAAATGAAAAGGAAAAATATTAAAATTCATGAAATTTAAAAAAAAATAATAATATAAAAAAATATATATAAAAATTTTAAAAAATTTAAAACTTAAAAAAAACTTTTAAATTGCTGTCATTTTTGTGCTGAAATTTGTCCAGTTCAACTGGGTTGAGTTTTAAGTGCACGCTTAATCAAGCCCCAGGAAAGGGTCTTCAGCTGTGCCAACATGCCCGACGCTTATCTTAGCCAAGCCAGGGACACTCGGAGCAGCGATCAAAGTCGCCATTTTTGTGGGTTTTATTTGATTTTCGTCTGCGGCAACCGACGCAGCACAGAGCACAGCGCGTGCTTTGGCCATATTGAAGCATAAACAGTTTATTTTAATGCGTTCAGCGGGCGCACGCCCACACGCTACGCCCACGCAGCAAGAGAAGAGAGAGAGAGAGGGAGGGAGGGGGAGAAAAGCGAGAGATGATGAATTGTGCTGATGACTCATTTGGGAGCACGCTTATTCATTTTTCTTTTGCGCTCTTTTCAGTTTTCTGGTTTCCCTGTTTTGTTTACTGTTTTGGGCAACGCTCTCTCTTTCTATCTCTATCTCTCTCATTCTCTCATTGCCAGCTGGCGAGCGCGAGAGTTTATTGGGTAATTAGTCTAATTAACGCCAAGTTTTTCGAAAAAGGCTTAAAACGTTGCGCTCTCATGTTACGCACTCCGCTAATTAAACTTTCTATTCCGGTGTCCTTTTGTTTTAATCCATTACTCAATGATTTACACGCCTCCCCCGGTAACCCTTCTTTATTTTATTTTGCAACCCTTTGCCCTTCGTGCTGCATTTAAGCTAAATCAAAAGCAACGCCGCGCTTGATCTTTATGGGCTACAATGGGACAATGGACTGAATGGAATGGGCTGCATGCCGTGGGGACTGCGACTGCGACGGCGACGGCAACTGCTCGGACATTGAGTAATATAAACCAAAAGGCTTGATTTCTTTTGAAATAGTTGCGCAGGAACTTTACTCGCACTTGAAACAGAGACAGACTGAGAGGGAGCAAAAGAGAGGTGAAGAGAGAAAGGGAAAGAGAGAGAGAGCGGAACACTTGGCCATCCTGTTTGGCGAACAATGCAGAAACTAATAAAACTTTGTTTGCAGCAATGACAGAGAGAGAACAAGTAGTAAAAGAATGCACGATAGGAAGATACCCTGCAACAAACTGGGTGTCTCTAGTTTTAATTATAGCTGAGGCAGACAAACGGGTAGACAGACGGACAGACAGACGAATAAACAGACATACACTTTGTAGATTCTCTTAAGCCTTCTTCTGCCTGTTACATACATTTGCACAGAGTGAGTATACCCTTTTGTCACCATTTTCATTGCTTAAAGGGTATAAAAAAGAGGTAGACTGTGTGCGAGAGAGTAAGGTAGCTTGCACAGTCGTATAACTGCAACTTAAACTGCAGTCGGACACTAAATCAAAAGTTAAAGAAAGCAGCTCAATGTCCGAGGTCGCAGCCCCCCTCGTTGGGAACGTTGGAACGTGCAAAAGAAGTGCCAGGGAATTTATGCACTCGCCGCATGCCAAGCGAGCGCTCGGGCTGCCAGGTAGCTGGAACGGAAGTTAGTGGCCCATAATGGCTCAAATCTGAATTATGCGGCAAGGCGCAAAGGGCGCCCCAGAAAGACTGGGTGGGGGGAGGCTTTGAAATGACATGCGGACATCCGACATAGGTCAGAAATCAGCATGCTAAGCACTCCGCGAGCCTAGTCGACTGGCTTTTTGGACAGTTTAAGACGTGCCCGGCAGCTCCTCCACTCCTCCCCTCTCTCTCGCTTCTCTCTCTCCCTCTCTTAACTTTATCAATTATGCAAATGGCAAATTTAACACCTCAGCGCCGTGGCACATACGAGCCAGAAGGGACTTCGACCATGGACTCCGTGCAGTCTGGTGGACTCTTGTGGACTTGGTGAACTCGCAGCAGGTCATAAATCTTGGTGCAGCGCCATAGCCGATTCACTTGCAATGAATTTAAACTACTTTGAAGCTCGCTCGGAAATTTTTAAGTGCTGCAGCCGCTGTTTAATTTTACGGCCCAGCCCGGATATCACGGCAAAGTGGATTTTTCCGTCAAACATAAAAGCAAAGTTCGCGCTGGCCGCCATTAAGGTGGCAGGGGGGGAGGGTGGTGAGTTGCTGACGAGTGACCCCGCGCCCGCGTCGAGGTCGTTGCGCGGCTGTGTGGCAAGGACAAGGCTTGCGCCGTAGCCTTGCAGTAAATGAAACACAAATGCCTCGCGGCTTGTTAATTTAAATGCGCAAAAAAAAACGTTGCGAAAATGCGGGAATAAACCAACTTTTCCTCTCTCTGTCTCTCCTCCTCTCTCTTTCTCGCTTTTTCTGCCGCTTTTTACTCATAATTCTCTTATGCTTTTGCTGGCATCAGCATTTGTTTTACTTTGGCCCCCGTCTCGGTGCCAACACATGCGATTTCTTGCCAAATGACAGACTCCAACTTCAAATTGGACTCGCCCAGCAGCCACTGCCCATACCTCCACTTCTCCATCTGCTCCTCCTTTCCCTCTTCTCTGCTCTTCGCCTGCTGCCGCCGTCAGCTGCTGCTGCGCTCAGCACAAAATGCCTTTGCTTATAATATTAAAATAGCCGGAAGCGGAAATTCGAAACGCCATTGCATGTGTGGGTATTTCATGCATATGCGAACGTGTGTGTGTGTGTGTGAGTTTGTTTCTGTGTGTGTTGTTGCATATTTGATTTGCTTGTAGAGGGGGAGAGCCTTGCATGTCACAAAGTATTTGATAAAAGTTGCATGCAATCGCCCTCGGCTACTTCGACTTCCACTGTCCAACACTCAAATGCCACACACACACACATATACTCCCGCACACACATACACGCTCAAGTGTTATTGTGTTATTGTTGCTTATTTGCAGCGACTGTAACAAATTATAAGTGCCTCATGTCGAAGGCTTCCTGCCGAGAGTTGAAATGATGATGGCAACTTGTTTGCATAACAAACACGTGCTGAGCCGGAAAACAACAACGACAACAACAACAACAACAATAACGAGAAGCTCTCGAATATAAGGAAAATATAAGTGAAAACCTCTAAGGCACCTGCACTGTTTGTTTTTCATAATGAGCACAACTTGGCACCCCCCACAGGGCAGCAGAAGTGAAAGAACGGCCAGCCAAAGGGTTCATTGGACTTGGGTCAGCTCACTGCGCCAGACGGGAAGCAAGTATTCTAACTTGAGCTAGGCTTTTATTGGTCTTAGACGCTTAGAGCTTGACTGGCAAGGTCATTACAAATGTCAAATGTTGCACTTGCTGGTCCTCCCTCTGCCTCACTCTGTCTCCACCTTCCTTTGACATTGATGCTGCATTGATGCGCTAAGTGCGTCGAGCTATGGCAACATGTAATCTGCAAATGTATGCCACACACACACACACACACACACAGCTGCACACCCGCTTAACTGCACTCATATGCATAGACAGCCGCACTCTGGAGACGCTCATTAGTTGGGCCACGACCTGGCCCGACCCGACCCGGCTGCAGCATTCCCAATGCGTTGCACCAACCTATGTTAGCACTTGCACAATATCCTGTTCATTAAAATTAATGATTTCGATTTAACTTGCAACCACCCCCGCTCACACCGCACGCACAGCTGCCTAGCCAAGGTCGCAGGCAGCCCTAATGAGAATTGGATATTAGGCAACAAATACGCGCAAATGCATCCGCTGCGACAGCAAATCTGCCTTCACCTGCTCTTCTCCTGCCTCCTTCACTTATTAATCTCATTGCAGTGGGATCAGGCTGCAACACAGTGGAAAAATGTTTATTACTTATTTCACTTTCATGTTGAAATCTGATTCAGTTATTAATCAAGCGAAGCCACCAAACTTTGGGGCTAAAATCAAAAGGGGTTTTCTCTGGAAATATGATTTAGCCTCTGGAATTGCAGCTAGATTTATTTGGCTTCAGCATATGTATTTAGAAATGTTTTGGAAATGTTACGTGTAACACCACATAGCTATAAATGCCTTACTTTAGCTTTACCCTGTAGACTTCCGACAGCCATAACTTTTTTAATAATCAAGCGATTTGCATGCGAAATGGCATTTTGGCTGGGTTTAAATTGGTTTGGCATTCAAAATTTTAATATTTAAAATTTTCAACAAATTATTATTTTTCCGTGCTACCCCCTTACAAAATTTTCAAAATTTTTAAAAATTGTAAATTGTAATTTTTTGTTGAAATTCGATTAGGCAAGTCAAAATTGGCATACAAATTTTATCCAAAACAAATTTTGAGGCGAATTGTGGAAAATAACGAAAATATATCTGAAAATTCTTTAATTCTTGTTCCCTTCTGAAAAGGTTGGCTTTACTTACTGTTTAATCTTCTACAATACAATGCAAAACTTCTTTAACATCTACATAGCAGTTTTTGGCCAAGTTTCAAACTGCCCCATTTCCAGGGAACTACGTCCCAGCGCAAGGCCAACTAGATAATGTAAAACATGAAGATTAATTTGAAAATTAATTTACACAGCTTCCTCCACCTGAGATACTTTATGCAGGCTGCTGTTTACTCTCGAAGTTTTACCAAATTAAAGCACACACTTTCCCCAATGAAAAACTCAAAGTCAAAGCCAATCCCTCTCCTCTTTTCCCTCTCTTCTTATCGTTGCACATGTGGCTAACTTTTTTAATTATGCAGCATAAATAAAAATGCAACTTATGCTTGCACTTTGGTTCGACCTTCGGGCACACAGGCACGACTTGAAGTGCTACTTATGTCCGAGTGAGCACTAGAGTGTGCTGGCAACAGTGTGTATGCCGTGTGTGCCTGTGTGGTGTGTACGCCTTGGGTTAGAGTGAATTACGTGATGATACACTCGTTGCAATGTTTCAGCTTCAGCATTGATGATGATAACTTTTTTCACCACTTGCGCTCAATACACAAATGTGCCATAAAATATGTGCAAAAATATTTCCTCAACGCGCGAGGGCAGCCACGTAAATGGCTTTTGGCTTTATTTTATGGCGTGCTGCAGCTGCCAGGGTTGCCAGGGCTGCCACGACTGCTGCTGCTGCTGCTGTTGATGTTGTTTTGCCTTTGCCAATGCTGTGCACGGTTGCATCATCAATTATGCTTATCAAAGCACAGAAAAAGGGGTAAACTTTTGCCGCTGACCAAACGTGCGGCCCTCCCTGCCCCCCTTTCCCCTCCTTACTCTCTGTCGATTGCAGCGCAGCGAGGCAACTGCCAGCGGCGGCAGCGGGTGCAACTGATTTGAGTGCACTCGACAGGTAATAAATATGAAGTGCTAAACACGAGATACGCGCATTTTTCTGCCGCAAAACTTTTGCAGCACATCGCACCGCACCGCTCCGCACATTGTGGCATATTGCAAAAGCTTTTAAACAATTGCAACAAGCGTTGCAAGGGGTTGTTGAATGGAGGGGGGCAGGTGATGTTTTCCAATCAATTACCACAGCCCCAGTGAAATGACACGCCCACGTGGCATAGATTTTCACAAATGCACAATAATTTCTGGCAGCAAAGAACATGACAGCGGCAGCAACAGCGACAGCAGAGGGCGACAGCTTAATGCCGCCTTCATAGCTGAGGCGCATGCTGTCCACGGAGCGTATGCGCAATACGCGCCATTTGAATGATTGTTTTGCGTTCTGTTTGTTTGCTCAGCCCTCGCTTGCAACGTTTGTCTGCCTGTCAGTGTGTGTGTGCGTGTGTTGATTACAGTTATTTCAAGTTATTTGCAATTTATTGTGTGCACTTTTGGCGTTGCAACTTTGATTGATGTGCCCCCGGCAATGGCAATTGTAATCGATTGTTCCGATTTGGCAGCCGTAAGCCGGCAGTAAGAGCGTCCTGCTGCGATAGCCGATAAGTCGCTGGCAACTTTGATTGAGCTCAGCTGCAGCTTATGCGATTGCAAAAGAACAGTGCAGGCATCTCGCTCTTTCTGTCTCTGTCTCTGTCTCCCTCTCTCTCCCTCTCTCTCGCCTGAGATCGCATTCAATTTGCTGCAACAATGCGAATCGAAAACATTTGCAGCTAAATCCCAATTGTTTGAATACAAATAACGTTTCTCTGTCGCTGTCTCTCTCTCTCTCTCCCTCTCTCTCTCTCTCTCTCTCTCGCACGCAATGTATATGCCTTTGTAAACTGACAATGGAAATAATAAACAATTTTTTGCGTGCTAACTAAATAGCAAAATTCTCAACTATTTTATTTACTCATGCCTTTCCGAATATTTCTCTTTTATTAAATAGGCAAATAAATAAAATAAAATAATGAAATTAAAAATATAAAAAACAAACAAAAAAATGTTTATGAAAAATTAAGGAAGTAAAATTCGAGAAGCTAAAATATTTGTAAAATATTTAAAATGTGAAATTCTATAGGAAATAAATTTCTAACAATTAAAGTGCTTGCCAAGAATACCCCAGTTATTCTAGCAAAATTTAAAGTTCTCAATAAAAGCTACTGCTAATGCGTTTATATTTTGTTTATAAAATTAAAAATTCCAACAAATTTGACAGTCAATATTGAATGCGCTTGCGAGCTGTGTAAATATTCCATTATAATCACAGCCAATGTGCTCAGTGCATTGACAGTAATGTTATATCATTAAAGTTAATGCACTGGAAAATTCGATTACTTGAAAATTTTCATAACGACGCTGAGTAAAATTGAAATTTTTCACTTGTTTCATTAACTTTGCATAGTCGTAAACATTGCTCATTGCGTGTTCATAGCGTAGTTAACGTGCGCAAGTTTTTAATCAAAGTCAAGACGAAATCGAAAATGCTTGAAATGGCAAAGTTTTCAATCTTGCAAATGTCGAAGCAGTTCGACACACTCGACTTGGGCCTGTCAACAGCCAATTTCAGCAGTTTTCAGCTAGAAAGGAAGAGAGTAGTGAATGGCTCAATTGACTGGGCTAGTGAGTCAGTCAAGCCTTCTCTTTCACCTGTACACATACATTCACACAAAGTTGTTATACCCTTTTCAAAGCACTTTCAATGCTTGATGGGTTTTATGCACAGTGAAAAAATGTAATAAATATTTTATTTAATAGTTCACAGATAGCACTGACATTACCTCTCGTGTTGTGCTAATTAGCAATACATATATATATACAGTATATATATACGTAGCTCTGCAACTTTTATTGGGTCAACGGGAGCGCATTCAACTCGTGCCACGGCAGCTCCATGGAAGAGTATGAAAGTAAAGTAAAGTTTTATACCGTAGCAGAGGCCGCTGCAAGTCCAAGTTGCGTGTGTGTGTATGTGTGTGTGTGTGTAGGTGTGTGTGTGTGTGTACGGGCACGGGTGGCTGAGTTTGTCAGCGTGTGTGTACCCTATAATTTCTTGTTGAAATTTCTCCATTACTTTTGCAGTTCAATGTTTTACTTCCACGCTCTTTGCCGTCTCCTTCTGCTGCTCAGGCAGCTCCTACTGTTGTTGTTGTTGCTGCGCACGGCAATTGTGCATGGTGAGTTTGCCGGCTCCAACTCCGGCTTCGGCTTGGGGTACGGGGTTCATTTGATTTGCCCCAAAACTTTGGTGGCCACAAAAGTTTGCTCTGCTGCTGCTGTTCGACGTTCAGTGCATTTGATTTTGTACGCGCTCGCCGAAAGTTTTTCCTTTAAGAAATGCGCATTGATGGTGCTTGTTTGTGTGTGTGTGTGTGTGTGTGTGTGTACGGTACGCTGTGTGTGTTTAAGTGCAACATGTTTGCTGATGAAATGAACGGCGGCTCGTTGAATAAAATGTTGACAGAAACTGCCAAAGCTCTCGAAGAATGTCGAAATATAATTGGCGCGCAGCTGAAAATTCTGCCCATTCTTGGTGCGAGTGCGGGCCATCGTCTCTGTGTGTGTGTGTCGGTGTATGGGTGTGTGGGTGCGCGCCAACAATGGTGTCCAATTATGGTGCGCGTCCGGGCACAATGGACGTCGATTTGACGTTATTTTGAGTGTGGCTGCGAGGCCTGATTGGCATTCCCCAAGTCGAACTAGCCGAAGTGAAAAGAAACGTTGCCTACTTTTAGGCAGACACCCACGCCCCTTTCCCCGCACATAAAGAGAACACTTAGCTTGTTTGTAGTTATTATTTAAATTACATTTATTTTCTCATGATAATCACTTGGTTTATTTCAATGCATTCCACATTGGGAATGGATGCAATTTTTATGGCTATTCCGTTCTTGGTTTCTGTATGTGTCATATATCGTTACCGTTGTCGATAGTATTATGTGCCACCCGCAGTGGGGCGCCAGAGAAGTATTAAATTAGTTTTTTATTAATTTTTTTTATTTCTTTAAATTCATATTCATCAAATGGTTGTCTGTGTGTGTGTTTTAAGTACGAGCATTTACATTGAAAACTTCTGAAATGATTTCCCACATTCAGTTTTGCTATCTCTTTTTTTCGTATATTTTTTTTTTTTTGGTTTTTTGTATTTTTCGGTTTTGTATTTCGCGAATAAAGTACATACTTATATTAATTTCTGGCTTTATTATGTTGCATGGGTTTTCCATTAATTAGTTAATGGCCATTATCGGCCATTCCAATATGCTTTAATTAAAATATTTACAGTGGAAATGCTTAACAGTGGAAACCAAACGAATATTTGCGCTGCTCCTCCCTTTCCCAAGCACACACACGCATACATATGTTATGATGTGTGTGTGTGTGTGTGCTGCGTGTGGGAAATAAAAATCAAATGTGCTGGCTTTAAACGGGCTTTGGGCTTACACATACACAAACACATCGAGGAAACTGACATTGGTATTATTGGATTTGTTTTTCTCTTTTCTCTCACTTCTGCTTTCGCTTGCTCGCTCTCTCTCTCTCTCTCTCTCTCGCCATGATTCCGGCTTTGTTTACGCATCATTATTATATTAATTTTCGTATTCTGCTCTTCACGCTAATGAATCTATTCAAATTTCATGGAATTTTCAACAGTTATTTATTATTATTATTCTTATTTCATTTTGTTTTCTCTTTTGTTTTTTTTTTTTGTAGTTGTGAATGTATTTGGTATTTTTTCGGTATATTATTAACTTGGTATTTATTTATGTGAGTTTTCGCTCAAAGAACTTCAAACACACAAATATGTATTTTTTTTTACTTTATCTTTTAAATGGCGCTTACTTTTCGTATTTAGTCGGGAGTTTTGGGGGGGATTATGTTTTTGGGATCTCTAGAAAACAGTCGAGTCAAATTGTACATGATTGAATTACGTAGATGTTTGTCTAATCTTCAGGTGTTTTCGTATTGCGAAGGCGAATAAGGAGAAGAGTTTTCGATTTATCAGGCAGAACTTGCAAGTCAATATACGAAGTATGCACTATATATATGTAGTATGTATATGTATGTCTATCTGAACTATTTATGTAGGGGAAACTTGTCGTATTAAGTTCTATTCGATTCGCTAGTTCTAAAGTAAGCCTCTCCCTTCGATTTGGCTGATTGCTGCTAGAAACATATGCCATAGATATAGCTAGATCCGTTGCAAGCGCCTCTAGCTGCATTTCAGTCGGCTGTCTGTGTGTGTGCGTGTGAGTCTCTTTGTGTGTGTGTGTGTGTGTGTGTGTGTGTGTGTATTGTGTATTCGCCTTGTTTATTTACACTTTAAATGAATTATGTGTTCGCGATTTTTTCTCTTTTACCCTCACTTTCTTTGCTCGGCTGTCGCCATTTGCATTACAATTTTATTTACAAACTTAATTATGCAATTAATTATCATGGTTGCCTGTTTTACTTGTTGTCTCTCTCTCTCTTTCCCTCTATTTCTCTTTCTCTTCGTTTCGCTTTCAATTAGCAATTAGTAACAGTTATAATAACATTTCGTATGCGTCTCTTTCTCTCTTTTAACTCAACTCGGACTCAAATTGGCTACTTATGCGAAATGCGACGAGTGCATGACTTGCCTATGTGTGTGTGTGTGTGTGTGTGTGTGTGTGTGTGTGTTTGTGTGTGTGTGTGAGTGTGTGCTGGGTTCGATGCAGGCAGATCTCATCTGGCTGCCAGACAAACCCAATGAAATCAGAGTGCAATCAGCCGATGATTGTTTTTTATTGTTGTTGTTGCAAGGCAAACAAGATTTGAACTATGTGTAGGGGCAAGTACAGGAGGCGGGGGGAGGTGGTTAAACTAACTAAACAACAATGGAACGAAAGGCCAAACTCTTTACGTACTCTTTAACTTATTTCTTTATGCATGATTATTAGATAAAAACTCTTTAACATACTCTGTACACAATTATGCAAAATGATGCGAACTAAACTTAGACTTACGAGTTTCTAGACATGTCCATGTTTGTGTGAGTGTGTTTGTGTGTGTTGTAAATGCCTTGCATGTATGTGTGTGTGTGTGTGTGTAGTGTGTGATTAGAGTGATTGGATTAAACATGATTTTTACACTTGAATGCACAGTTTTTCTGGACTTAATTAAGATTTACGCTAGATTTATTACTTCTCCCCTTTTTCTCTCTACTTTCTTCATTTTGTTTATGTATTCGTATAAGTATTTATATAAGTTTTCTGCTTGTTCTGCTTGTTGTTGTTAAATTCTAACATTGAAATAGCTTAAATAGGATTTTTGTGTTGTCATCATACTTTACTATTTTCCATTCTCTCTCTCCTCGCTTCGTTTCGTTTCGCATCGCAGCTGCTTAGGTCAAGAAAATGCGCCTGCAAGACAAAGGCAAAAAGAAGAGGCAAAAGTTTTTTGCATTGAGTTAAAGTTTTCGCAACAGTTATGGCTAGTTTTCTATAAAGAGCATAGAATAGAGTCTTAGACTTACCTCACAATGACCGTGTTGAGGAGCACGCAGGGCGCCAGCATCGACCTAAATATGTGCGCTATGCGATCGGCCGAGGAGGTCTTGCGCCGGGAGATGGCCGCCATATTGTCGCCTGCAAGTGACAGCGTATATATAAATTCGAATTAGAATTTGTGCAAAGATTATCAGGGGAGCGAAGCGGGGGGAAGGGAATTTTCATTATCATTTTAATAAGCTGCAGGCGATGCTGTCGCTGCGTCGTTGCATCGCTTACGTTATTTGCATATTTTCATTTACACTTCTTATCGCGGGCCATGGCTATTTAAATGCTAAAATCACAAGAAATTCAATTTGGCCGCGAGCTAGACAAGCCCCTCCACCTCTCTCCCCCTGAGCTAATGCAAATTGCATGCAACTGTAGCGTGCAACATGCCCTGCCTCGCAGCTTGGCAATTTGCAGCAGCTGTTAAATCCGCGCTAAGCTTTCGCTCTCGCTCTCGCTCTCGCTGTCTCACTTTCCCACTCACCTTTTGATACAAAGACGTAAATGCTTGCTGGCTCGGTGTTGCTGGCGGAGCAGGTGTAGTTGCCGGAGTCGGTGATTTGCGGCTCGCGTATGATGAGGCGGCTCTGTGTGCGCGGCCCCGGTGTGGTCTCAATCGAGATGTCCCGCCGCGAGTCGTAGTAGTTGATCAGCCGATCGTTTTTCTGCCAGTACACGTACTGCGGTGGTGTGGGGCTCTGCAATGGAGTGAAGGAGACAGAGAGTGCGTGCTATTGTTAAATATTGCGCATACGTAGCGTGGCACTTTGCATGCAAATTGTTGTAAACTCACCTTCTCAATAATGCAAACGAGATTGATTGTTGAGCCCATGTCAACATGCAGCTCACCGGAGCCAAGTATAAATGCCTCGGGCACAACCACTTGAAGATTCACAAAGTGCGAAATGATGCCAGTCGGTGTCGAGACCTGCAAGAAGTGAGTGTGAGTGCCCGTTTGATTCATATTCGCATTCGTTTGCATTGCAGCATTCATTGTAATCAACTCGAATGTTAATGCATCAGTAAACTCCGAAGCGGGGCGCAACTCCCTGTGTAAGCATTAAGGTTATACCCCCCTGTTAGCTCCCCCTCATTCCCTCCGCCTCTGCAACGTTTCGACTGCAAGAAATGTTGCACTCATTGAAATGCAAATCAAACAATTTCAATTTGGCACGCAAAATGAAACAAAAACGAGCATTTTCTATATAAGTGGAAAAGTGCTGGCGCTTCCTACACGTCTCCTTCCTTTCACTCTCTCTCGCTCTCTCTGTCTGAGCGCAATTGCAACTGCACTGGCTGCAGGAAAAATAATCATTTCGGCATATTTGCATGCAGCTCTCGTACTCGGACAGGCGAGGCAAGGACTCCATCTCCATCTCCTTCTGCTCCTTCTCCATCTCCGACTCCATTTCGAGGCTGACGTTGGCATGTGGACTCCGTCGACTTGCTTGCCTCATATTGAAATTGCAGGCAAACAATTTTGAAATTGAAGCTACGTTTTTGAAGCTGCTGCAACGTCCGACTGTCTGTACGCCCGTCCGCCTCTCTCTTTCTGTCTCTCTCTGTCCGTTTGAATGTCTCAGGGAGCGCCCTGAGTACCACTTGGGCTGCTGCACAAACAGAGTTACTGTCAAGTGTCCATTTCAGGCGTTTTCAACTTTGTTGCTTTTCGGTAAGTTGTCTTCCGGCTTCCTGCGTCTTGTTGCTGTCGTCATTTGATTGTTTTCTTTCTGCCCCCTTCTTCTCCTTCCCCTTTGCCTGCGCCTCCATCTGCCCCTGGGCATATCTGCTGCACTGCATGACTTTCGGCTTTGTGTGCTGGGTTACTTTTGCATTACTTGGGCTGCATGTCAGCGCAGAGAGTACTCCAAGCTGGGCGTGTGTGTGTGTGTGCAAGTCACTGGCTAAATTTGTCAATGTCCAGTTTATCTGGCAGCCTCAGCGTCTGCGCCTGACAGCCACATGGTTTCGGCTGGCCTGCGCTGGCATGCAGCACCAGCACCAGCCCCGGCAGCGTGTCAACGTCAGCGCGCACTGGACAGGAACATGCGGATGAAACGGGCGCACAGAGGCAGAAAAAGAGAGAGAGAGAGAGGAGGGAGCGGAAGGGGGAGAGCGATGGTCCGACATACGTAAGCGAATTTGCATATTACAATTAAATCATGCGCCGTGTAAAAATCGACTGTGTTGTAAAATCAGCGAAACTGCAAAAGCCCCAAAAACCTCAATATTGTGTGCGGCAGCTCCCTCCCCCACGCTGCGCCTGCTCTGCCGAAAAGCAGAGCATATGCAAATGCACTTTAGTTCATTTCAACTGCATTGCATGCATAAAATATATGGCATTGCCCCAGCCCCAGCCCCAGCCCACTCGACCCACTCCTCTTCCCGCCCCGCACTCACCTGGCACTCGTACATGCCGTGATCCCGTCGCTGCACAAACTTTATCTGCAGCGTCCACATGTTGGAGCCGGGCGTGTGCAGTATCGCAAAGCGCTCGTCGTTCGTATAGAGCTGAGCGCCCGAGGATAATATATGCCAGTCCCGGCGGCGTATCCAAGAAATTTGATTCTGTTGCCATAGATAGAAAGTACAAGCATTAATAGTGTAAATACAAAGATACACACACACACACACATGCATGCACACGCACTAACAGCAAATCGATGGCTGCAGCCTGCAGGGCATCGAATTTTTAAACATGCGAAACAACAAGCGAAATGTTAATTGGCGAAGCGCACAAAAGTAGGCAACAGAAAATTCGCTGTCGCGCTCTGCCCACACTCAAACACAGACACACACGCGCACACGCATGCACATGCAATTAGCGCAACATATTGTCAGGCATTTTATAACAAAAGTGACTATAAAATGCACTTCACCTCGCTGTAAGTGTGTGAGTGTGTGTGGGAGAGGGCGCTTATGTGTGTGTGTGTGTGTTTGCGTGTTAATGTACACCGCAACTTCTACTACACAAATAAATTAAAATGTCGTATTACTTATGGAAAACTGAGGTCAATTTAGTGTTGTTGTTGTTGTAGCTTTTGTTGTTGCTCTTGTAGTTGTTGTTGTTGCTGCCTTGTTTAATTGCATTTTAATAGCAGCCGCAGCGGAGCTGCCCTTGCCAAACAAATTGAGGCATATGAAAAGTGAAGCATGTGGCTTGAATACACTTAAAGAAATTTGTCAAGTGTTTGACAAAGTAGTTTGGCTTGCTTTTTGGAGTGCTTTTAGAATGAAAGAGATAGTAAATATGCTCAATTGAAATCATTTGCCTCTGTTAACTTAGAGTGTCGTTTAGGCTGCGAGAGAAGGCAAGAAAACTCAATTAGCTTTAAAAACGCCATGAGATTGGGAATAAAAACCCTTCTCTGTCTGCCTTCTATATCATATTTCAATTTAGCTAATTTTAGAGTCCCTTTTAGCTTCTTTTTTCGTTAGCAGCTTCTCAGCCATATATATATGACTGCGGCATTTCTTTGCCTTTGATTAATTGATATTTTGGCACATGCCCGGCCCCAATTAAGGCCGCGTCCGCTTGGAGGGAATGTTGCGTGTCACATTTAGCATTTAATTGCTTGTTAGCAAGCGCTGAATGTCAAACAAAGTGTACACAATGTCATGGCAAACGTTTTCTGCCTTTCAGCTGCAAATTAAGCTCGCGTATTTGTTTTGTTTCTTCTTCTGCGCTCTGTGTCGCATTTCGTGCTGCGAGCTGCCAAACAAATTGGAGTTTTGCGTGCTCGATTTCATAGTATAGAAATCAGCTACAAATAAGCAAAAGTGCCTCTATTTTTCCCGCTAAATGCTATATAATTAAAAAACTTCGAAATGGAAACTTAAACGAAGCGGTCAAAATGCACTTAAGATTGCAGAGAACGCTAAGCCGTAGCTAGGGGGGAAAAACGCAACAACATACGCTATAAGGCATGCAGAGGGTTGGGGGGATGACTACAACTACTAGGATTACGTGCACAAAGGGTGTATGAGTGAGTGAGATGGAGAGTGCGAGAGCTATGCACTATGCGGCCCAATTAGAGAGACAAAAACAAACCCAATTTACACCCACTCTATCCACGCCGGAGACCTTGCAGACGAGAAAGGCGGTGCCACCCAGCTGGACGGTTGTATTGTGCGCCATCAGCTGTGGGGGAAAGAGAAGAGAAAAAAAGGAGAAGAGAGAAAAAACAAAACAGGACAAAAAGTTAAAAGTTCATTTTTTATGTTGCTGTAAAAGAAATGAATGAAATGGCATAGAAAATAAGAAGAGCATAAAAGGGAGACAAGCGAAAGCCGAAAAGCGCGAGCCCCGTCGCACAATTAGTCAGCAGCAGCGGCGGCAACAGCGGAACATATATAAAATGTATATACCCCGGGCTATGCCTGATCACAGGAGACGGTAGAGGGGGGCACTGCGGTTGCGGCGTGCCTGCTATTTGGATAATTAGATTCGAAGCTGAAGCGCGAATGAAATATAAATAAGCACTAAAGATTAATTAGACTAGCGCGTCTTCATGTCGCTTGGCAATTAGCATTAGCCTCCGTGCCTCCGTGCCTCCCCCTCCTTCCTTCCTTACTGCTGTCCGCACCATTTGCATTTGGAGGGTGTTGCTGCTGCCTCTGCCTCTGCTTGTCTCTGGCTTCTGCTTCCGTTTTCGGTGCCATCAAATTAACATATTGATAAAGTGAAAGCTTTCCTTACTCCTTGCTTGCGCTGTCAGTTGTCCTTGACATGGACGCAAGTGCACTTGCCACACGTTGCTGCAGCGCACTGGCAACTGCAACATTGCCGGCTTTGAAGTCAATTCAATTTGAATTTAAAACACACTTCATTGCACTCCAACCAACTGCAGCAACTGTAGCAACTGTTTGAGCAATCTGCCTGCCTGTCTGCCTGTCCGTTTCGGCATTGATTCCACTTACCTCGCTGTCCTCGAACATGGGGCTGTCGCTGGAATCGAGATTATTATCCAATTTTGAGTCGGCATTTATACCGCCGCGCATCCATAGCTTCTTCCAATCGTTATCTGTGAGTATTGACTTTTGGTCTGTAATCAAAGTAAAGCAGAGAACAAAAGAGAGAGAGAGTGTGAGTAAAAGAAAGAGAGAACTAGTAACGAAAGCTGCAGTTGAGAATGCCAGACGGTAAAATACCCTACGTCCAACTCTTTGACAGCAACAAGATCTGCATAAATTATATATCTATAAGCAAGTCAAAGCAGAAAGCCTTCTCATTGTCTCTATACCAAATTCGTTGTCTCTAGTCTTTATAACAGAAGAGATTTATGTGTTCAAGCAGACGGACAGAAGGTCAGACCGACGGACAGACAGACGAACTTGGCTTAATCAATTTGGCTAGTAATCCTAGGCTAGAATGCATACACTTTGTGGCATCTACCACGCCTCCATCTGCCTGGTTTATACATACATTTATGCATCAAGTGAGTATACCCTTTTCTCTCCATTTCAAATGGCTAAAGGGTATAAGAAGCGAGAGCACGTTAGACAAGGCACTGACAAAGTGCAAGCACAAATTGCATTAAAGGTCACTTCAAGCACTGCTAGCTTGTCCGCTCCGGCTCCCCCCCTGCGCCCAGTTTGGAATTCGGATTGAGATTGAGCTCAATCAGCAAATGCAACGAGCTGCTCCTTCGTAATCGTAAGTAACTGTTAGCCTGGACTGCAAAACGATTGTGTAACTCACTTCCGTTTATAGCTGCACCTGCTCTATTCCCTTTCCCTCTCCTTCCCTACTTCCCTTCCTTTCTCCAGTCCAAATCTGATACTGTTGAAATAATAAAGCTTTTGATTGACAACCAAACAGACTCAGCGTGTTATTTACGATTATTGCCGCAACATGGCATTTATTGATTTCACCCCAAGCTTGTCGCACACACACACACACGCACACATATTTAATAGAGCGGCACAAACTGATTTTTATTGTCGTTGTCCATTTACTGTTGCCCCCTTCAATTTTCTCTATAATTACATTAGAACAAGTTGGAAAATTGTTTAGCTGCTTTTCATTAATAAGTTAGAGCACAAAGAATTTCTACGAAATTTTTCACAACGAAATTTGTGTTGTTTCTAGACTGAAAAGCATTTTGCAATTATTTTAAAGATGGTTTAGGCAGGCAGCCACAGAAGTCAATTAAAATAAAGCCGATTTTATGCGCAAACAAAAGTCAAAGGTTTACTAAGAAATTGGCCAGAATTTCAGGCTAAGAATTCGCAACCCTTGCCACTTGGCCAAAAGTTGAGCGATTCTTTGACGAACTACTTCGTCCTGCCAGATAGTTGGCAACTCGTTAAGTGTCCCCCCTGAGCCGAGCACTTGATGGGTCTAAGCCACTTAATGATAGTCAGTCGCCATTAGTTTGCAATTTAAAACTGTTCGAGGCTGCGGCCAATTTATTAAGTATACGCGGCGTATACGTTTTAATCAGCCAACTACTGCGAGGCTCTTGGAGCTCTTGCTGCTGCTGCTGCTGCTTGATGTGTACTTTAATTAGCAAACTTTGATTGCCCCGACGACCCTTGGCAACGAGCGGGTCAGCCAGGCAACCAGCCGCGCGCTGCAGGCAAATTAAATTTCCGCCGTGTTGCGCTCGGCTACGGCGATACGCGCTGCCCTTGCGGCTTTTTCACCTGCCTGTTTTACTATTATTTTTATTATTTTCATTTTGTTTTTTTGTTTTTTTGGTTTAATGCGTTGCGTGCTCAAGCAGCCGGAATATGACTAACCGAAAAAGAGCGAGAAAGAGAGAGAGTGAGAGGGAGAGAGCGAAGGGGAGCTGGCCAGCCTCTTCATCATATTATTAACTCAACGTTGCGCTGTAAAATTGAATTTAATCAATCAATCAATCAGCAATGCGTAATGCAGCCTGAAAGTTTCAAGCAGGCTCCCCCTTGCCTACCACATGAGCTTGGCCTTGCACGGTAAAGCACCCCCCGTTGCGTATACTTAGCAATTTGTTGGAAAAAATCGAAGCAGGTTGAAGCGGGCACAAAATGCGCAATGTCTACTGCCAACTACTCAGTTCGCTTCACCGCTCAGGCCATAAAACACAGAGCGAGGCGAGCTCGCAGCTTTTATTGCCTCGTAAATTTTTATAGTTCATACTTTGGGCATGCGTATGCAGCGCGTATCCCTTCTCACCTCAGCTCAGTTCAGCTCAGTCTGTGCTGTGGCAGCGTCTTGATTCGTACTTGTGTTTGCTATTGAATTTGTATGCGTGTGCGGCGAGTAATTTATGCTCGGCTGGCGCTGACGTCAAAGTTTGTCGGTCACGCTGCATTGGGTTTAAATTTCTGCGCATTTCGTATTTCGTATTTCGTATTTGGTATTTATTTGCTGGCAGGATATTAAAATCAAGCAGACAATAACAATGCGCCATTTATAACAGCAGCACAAAAATAACATGCCACAAGCACAACAAAGGCGGTCGCTTTATGATGGGTCAGGTCGATTTCGGCGGTCAACAAACAACGCCAAAGAAAAAAGCCGAAAAACCAAAAAGCGAACAGAAAATCGTGTATGTATTTGTGCATAAATATATGAACATCATATATAGAGCTGAAGAGGCAGCAAAATAAATTCTTTATCTTTGCATTTGTATGCATGACAGCAGCAGGGCCAAGCACACACTCACACACAGGCACATAGCACATAGGCGCACTGACAAGTCGAAATATATTGCGCATGTTAAGAGGAATGTAAATGCTCCACACACACACACATACACACAGAGAGCAACACAAAAGCCACCGCTTGCCCTGCCTCAACTAAGGTCAAGTGCCCGCCTTACGCTTTGTCTATGCGTGTGTGTATGTGTGTGTGTGTGTGCGGCTAAATGCGATAATAGTGAAAAAACACGCACTGCTAATAAAATGGCTAAAGTCGCGTATTTCAACGCGTCGCTTGCTTTCGGCTTTCTCGCTGCTTTCGCTGCTCTACGTGCGCATGTCAGCTGCCTGCGGCTTAGGCGTGTGAATTATATTATGCCTGAAAGTAGGCAACAGTAATAAAACTTGCGCAAGGGGCAATAGAACTGGCGACCCGCCCTCCCCTCGCTCTTAGCTGCCACCCACAACCGGATGTATTGCAAAAATGGCAAAAAGAAGAGAGCAAAAATAATATGTAGCCACACACACACACACACACACACACACACATAGTTTGCTCTACGTTTTTCATTTCGCTTCCTGCTCCTTCTTTCGCTGGCACTAAAAAGCGATAAATAATGAAGTCAGCAAGTGCGACTGGCGTGGCTTGCATGTTTATTATTAATAATAAATATTTCTTGTCAATCTTGCGAGCGTTTAAGTTGTATGACCTCTTGACACGACACATGCCTGCTGATAGCCATGTTGTTGTTGTTGTTGTTGTTGTTGTTGTTGTTGTTGTTTCCCTGCTGCTGTGCGCACTTGTCATGTTTCCGAAATGATAATTTATCTGTCTCGCTGCAGGGAGAGAAAGGAAGGAGAGAAAGGGAGAAAGTGGAGCTAGCACACGCTGCGCACCCGTGGCGTATGCGTAATATTTTAATGCGCTGCCAATATGTTGGCGTTGTCTGCCGCACAGCTAAGCTTACGAAAGCTGCTTAAGTCGACGCTGCTTTTGCAGCGCGGCCAAAGTGCTTAGCAGTTTTTAAGCTGCCTGGTTGAGCTAGCTGGCTGCCACCTTCGTCTCAGAGATCGCGCACTCCCGTCTAGCGTTACAAATGCCATGAGCTTAATATTAAAACCACTAAGAAAATTTGCGAAATAGCTGAAATTTTACGAGGCATTAGAAGGGAGAGAGAGAGAGAGCGGCACAAACTCATTTGCACTTGAAACATGAGCGAGCGTGTACATAGAAAAAGGAGTACACAGCCAGAGAGGGCGACAAATGTGTGCAGCGACCTTGAGGTCGCCTAGAGCGAACACGAGATACGACAGAGACGACAGAGAGACAAACAAACAGACACAGCAAGCGATGTCAGTTGACACGTGTCTCGAGCTAAGCTGGCTTTCTTTTCTTTTCGACTGTTTGCCATAACTCGTTGTGGGGCTTCCTTTGCGAATCTGCTTCGAAAGAGCTCGATAAGAAGAGGGAGTAGAGCGAAGCAGGCACGCTTAGTTCGCACATCTCGCGCTATTTGCATATTTCGCAATTTTTATTTGCCTCTTCCGCAACACGCGCTTTAAAAGTCAATTTGAAAAACACGCGGAGCAAAAAGTTTTTCGTTTTCAGCTTTTTTGCTAGCAATAAATTTTCAATTTTTGCGCTGTCACGCGAACTGCAGCGCAGAGACTGTGCGTAATGAGAGCGAACCGAGCGACTCCAGAGTTCTTGCCACGCGGAGTTGTCCCGACGCGGACTCCAGACCGATAAGGTGTCGCCGCTGTGCTACGTTGATAATTTATGCGTAACGCGTTGGGGCAGCCAAAAAACACAAAAAAAAAAAAAAAAGGAAGCCAGAAAAAACAAGGCTGGAAAAGTGAAGAAGTAGAGGCACTCGGCGTGAGGCTTTTAGGTCAAAACCAAAGCCACAAGGGCAACAACAGTAGCTGTCGCTGTCGCGGGCCAGCGATGTGGGTGGGGGACCGCCCTCAACGCTAATCTCTCCCCTGTGTATTTTTCATTATCCTTATTATTTGTGAATGTTACGTGTTGGCCATAACTTAGAGGGGCTAACGATGCGTATACGTGACGCCACACACACACACACAGCAAGAGGGGCGCCTGCCGTTTGGGGTGTGGCTTTGCTTTTAGCCGCCCTCGTCCATTTAAAGCAAATTAGCAAAAGGTCAGCAACACCAACGCCGCCGTTGACCCCGCCGGCGAGCTGCCTGCGCTCTACGAACTCTGATGAAAAATTAATAATTGTTTGCCAAGCAATTGCGGCAGCGGTGGCTTTAAAATGTTTACCTGCATTGTTTGGCGCCTGCCAAGCCATAAATGGCGAAAGTTTTCAGCCAAATAAAAGAAGCGGCTCAAGTGAGCGAGCTGCCTGTCTCTGGCTCATTCCCCTATCTTTCTCTCTCTCTCTCTCTTTCTCCCTCTGGCATTCCATTTACAAAATGAATGGCAAACATTAAAGTATTCACTAATATTTCCAGCTCCTTCTCCACTCGCTATTAATATAAATATATTTTGAGTGAAAGTTTTCGCCGCAGGTGCCTACTTAGCGCGTTGAGTACGGCGAATTTAACGCGCGCGCTGCCAGCGTAATAAAATTCGCCTAGCATAATAAATCCGTAAATTGGTAAAGTTCCACGAGGAAGCTTCGTCTGGGATTAGACGTTTAATTGTGGGGCGTGGCAGCGCAGTTTATTTGCCCTCCCCCCGCTCGCCTATTCGCTTGGTGTTAAATGCAAATAGCAAAATAAACTGCTGCATACTTTTAGGGGGCGCTCGAAAATTTCATTTCATTTCATTTAAATTCAATTGTCGACGCCACTAAAGCCGGGCGCGAATTGCTGGCATTAATTGAACAACTGTAACAGTTTCACGTTGTTGCTGTTATTGTTGTTTCAGTTTACACTCACCTGGCTCCAATGTGGTGGCCAGCAGCAGCGTCGGCAGGCAGAGCAGCAAAATGCGCAGTTCCATTAAATGCAGCGGTTTACGCACCAGCCGCTCGGGCAGCAGCCGTGGCAGCAACATTTGTGGCAACTCTGCTGCTGCTGCTGCTTCCTTTTCCTCTTCTTCTTCCCCTTTGACGTGTTGTGGCAGCGACTACTTGGCGCTGCCTCGACTCCGCGCAACGTCTTCAGCAACTACAGCGCACAATGGCACATCGATGCGATGCGCTGCGTGGCGATGTTGCTGTTGTGTTGCTGCTGCTGCTGTTGTGTTGCTGTTGTTGCTGCTTTTGCTGTTGTTGCTGCCCTGCTTATTAGGGTTAATGGCTTTTTGAATGAACGCGCTGTTTCCTTTCAGCAATGGCCGCACAATGCCACAGCTACACAGAGCACATATGTCCGTGCTTCTTCTTCTTCTCGTTGTTGTTGTTGTTGTCTGGCTGATGCGCTGATAAATGATGCTGCTGCTGCCTCTGCTGTTACTTCTACTGCTTCTGCTTCTTCTTCGATGTGCAGCGCGCGCTCAGCCTTTTCGCAGTTTTTCTTTCGCCTTTTGTTGTCGCTTGTCAATGCGTTGTCTGCTCGCTCGCTCGCTCGCTCTTTCTGTCTTTCTCTCTTTCACGCACGCAATGTTGTGCGGTTCAGGCCCCGCCTATATGTATCAAATTTGCAGCTTGTTGTTCGCCGCTTTCTTTAGCATAAGTTGGCTAGTTTACTCCCCTTGCCAGGCGACGGGGCAAAACTTGCATGTTCTCCATCATTTTTCATGTCACTGCGCATTAGCACATTAAGCCACGAGTTGCTATTGTTGCTATTGTAGCACAGCTATGTTGCTGCCGTGTGTTGCTATTGTATTGTTGCTGCTGCTGTTGCTGCTGCTGCTGCTGCTGGGCAAAAAATTAACACCCGCTTTTTATGAAATTACATTCAATTTGCTGTAGTGGCTCTTTTTGCTTTGCTCTTTGTTTTGCCAGCCGGCAATAACAATGCAACAACAACTACAAGCACAGGCAGGCAATGCGGAAGACTGGCAACAACAACAACAACAATGGCGTCGTCACGTCGATGATGAATCGCTTTTAATGTAATGTCTTTTCAAGTAGCAACTTTTTCTCCCCGTCCACAGAGAGAACGAGATGTGCCCTGAGAATCCAGCGAGTGCTTTCTTGTTTGCCTTGGCCTCCTAACAAGTTTTGGCCATGCGACGCATTAGTAACAATCTGTAAGCAGGCAAGCAAAAAGGAAGAGCACAATAAGTATATTAAATATGATGTATAACAGGGGCTGAGGGAAAAAAGGCAAAACCTTGTGGAAATAATTATTTAAAATTTAAAGGAGACTGAAAAGTTTCCCAAATGCATTAAAGATATCATTTTGCATTTATGGCTTATTGACTTAGTCAAGGAAATAATTATTTAAAATAATTTTAGGGGGATTAAAATGGACAATAAATGTCAAGGAAATAATTGCTTAAAATAATTTTAAATGCATTAGAATTATTTGAGTCAATTTATGACTTATTTCTCCCAGCTTAAACATATTTTAAGTGAGTTAGCAAAATAATTATTTAAAATAATTTTAAGAGAGAAAATTGTTTTAAATGTCAAGAAAATAAAAATTTCAAATAATTTTTAAGTGCATTAAATATAATTATTCGCTCAATTTAAGCATATTTTAACTAAGTCAAGAATATTATTATTTTAAATAATTTTATTGAATACCAAAAAGTGTCTTAAGTGCATTAAAGTTATCACATCAATTTGGCTGACTTATTTCGCTCAATCTAAATACATTTTTGCCCAAGTGAAGGCAAAATTGTTTTTGCATTAATTTCAATTACAATAATTGCGCATATTTTGTTTATAACTTTTCTAATCTGGCTGCCTGTTTTGCTATATTTAAAATTCGCAACAATTCGATTTCAAAGTTGGCCTAATTGGCAATTAGCCTGCGATGGCGACGGCGACGGCGATGGGCCTCCAGCTTGGCGCTTTATGAGCTCTTCGAGGCGATTACAGTTGGAGTTGCACAATAAATTGGATTTGCTTTGCCTGCGTATACGTCTGCGTCTACGTCTGCGTCTACGTCTGCATTGCAAATTCGCCTTATTCTTTTGCCAATATCGATCTAATTGCGTATACGCACTGTGAGCTCGGCAATTTGCATAGCAAATGCAAATTATTTATTGCGCCAGCAAAATTGCCACATTATTTATAGGTCAACAAGGCAGGAGAGCGGAAGAGAGAGAGGAAGGGGGGCGACTCTTACGAAGAAGCTGGCAGCAATTTTGCTGCGCGTAATGAATGCCTCGAATGTTGACTGCGAACTGCGCGCGACTCCTGCTAAGTAGTTGTTGCTTTTCATGGCATTTCTTTTATATTTATTTTGCTCCACACACACACACACACACACACACAACGACTGCGTTTAGTATGTTTGCGTTGTTTTTATGTTTGCACATATATAAAAAACAAAGCGCAAAATTTTTGAAGCTGGCAAAAGTTTTGCCATAGCAACTCGTAATTTTTATCTGCGGTTCGCTTTTTATTATGCGATATTTCATTTCGGTTTTTATGCGCAAATGTTTTGCATGCTGTTTGTTTGCGGCTTGTCGCGCTCGCTATCGCTTCCCTCTCTCCCTTTCTCTGCTGGCATTATGATATTAATTTGCGCCGATCGCACATGGGAACAAACAAATCTAATGAATTTTTCGCCTGCGACGCGCAACGTAATTTCAAATTGAAAATTTTGACAAAATTTCACGAAAATTTGCCGCAAAATTTGCACAAAGCACAGGCTGCTGCCTCATTTTAATTACGCAACAATGTGGTAGAGTGAAAGGGGGGGAGGGGGCGCAGCAAAGTATGCTATGATATTTAATTAAGCAACAACGCGTCCACGTTGGCAGAAAAGTTATTTGCGCAAAACATTAGCAAATGTCATGCGGCTTGAATTTATGACACACTCGTGTGCAATTCATTTGAATTGATAAAAGCTGAAGGTGGCCAGGGACGAGTGAAAGAGGGGGAGGGGGATAGGGAGCTGGTTGCAAGGTGGTTGTTTGCTACTTTGCCGCTTGCAGTTCGTATCAAATGCAGCAGTTTAGAGTAATTCGCTGGCAAATGTCATGCAGAAGGAATGCTATTTTATTTGCCAATGCCTGTGTGTGTTTGTATGTGTGCAACACAACTATGCACTTAAATGCAGTCACGTATACACACGCACACACACACACACACGCGCGCAGTTGTAGTAGTGGCGCTGCTGCTGCTGCTCGTACATATTATTATCTTGACACAATGGTGCCATAAAACTTAAAGACCCCCAGCAGCAGCAGCAGCAGCACTTGCAGCTGGGCGACAAGGGCAAATGCTCGACTCGGCGTTGCGAAGGACATGCCCCACCTCCTCCTGCCTCTTTTCTCCTCCTCCCCCTCCTCCTCCTCCTCCTTCTGCTCTGTCTCTGGCTGTACTTGTGCTCATTGTGCTTTCTTTTCACAGCACTCGCAGTGCATATGCACATTTGTTTGCATTTTGCAGTGAAGGAAGGAAAGGGAGGGAGGTGCAGCGGGGTGGGGAGGGGTGCAGGCTGCTGGCTCCTCGGGCGCGTTGGAGGTTATATGGAAATTGTAATAAGTTGAAAACCAAAAAGCTGATGTCATGAGGTTAGTTGCTGTGGCTCAAGTTTCAAGCGACAATCATGTGCCTTTCTTTTGTGTTTGCCTCTCTTCCCTCCTCTCCCTCTCTGTCTGCCTCTCTGGCTGTGCCCATTCCTTGTTGTTGTACAGTTGTATGCTGACCTCATACTTCATTTTGTAGCTTTTGTTTGTCATGGCAGGCGAATGTGTTGTTGCTGCTGCTGTTGCATAATGCACTGAGTTGGGCCTGTTGTCGTTGTCGCTGTCGGAAATGTAACGGCATGCCACATGGCACACACACGCACACACAGACTGAGAGTGAGCGAGAGGGGGATGGGAAGAGCCACACGAAGATAGTCATAAATATTTCATATGCAACTGTGCGCCGTATTATTGTTGACAGTAATTGAGAGGCCGCAGTAAATTATTTAAATGTTTATTTGGGGATTTGCAGCTACATGAAGTAACAGGCAGCAGGCAGCAGCTAGGCAGGCAGGCAGGCAGTCTGAAGCAGTCTGCTGGACCACAGTGCGTATGATGGATGCCCAATTGCATTGGGGAGTCGTTAGCTAAAGCCAAACAAATCGCTTTGCCTTATTTATATTTGTTTCCACTTACCACCCTCCCTCCACAGTCAGTCGTGTAGCCAATTGCTGAGCTCACTCACACACACATACAGTCGCACACAGATACAGTCTCCTACACACGTGCAAAAGTTTTCGTTGTTAACTTTTTATCAGGGTCAGCTGAACCCGCAGGTGCTGGCATTTTAATTAGCGTCGGCTAATTCACGCAATTACAGCTGCGGCCACGCCATTAGATAACACTGTGCTACACGCAGTTACACTGTGCTACATGCTAAGCGTGCGTTGCTCTGTCATTAGCCACAAGTTTAATGCGAATCGCTGCCAAATGCTCGTAAATATGCTGGGCGCATAACAATGTTCATTCTGTGGCCAATATTGCGGGTGCAGCCCCCTACCCCTCCCCCCCCCCCCTGTCCCGCACACCTAACCACGCTTGCTGGCGTGGCAAATTGTAAATGGAAATTGCGCGTAACGCATTTTGATTGCACTTGAGTGCCAGCATAAAAATGCGCATTATATAAATTTTGCTCTTAAAGTGCTGACCAGCTATGGTTGCAGTTGCAGTTGCAGTTGTTGTCAGGGGCGTGTTGCTACATGTGTATGTCAGTAGCTCGACACACATTTGCATGCGCACACACACGCACACATACTCCATTCTCTCCCTCCCTCTCCCACTCACGTAATTGTTTTGCGCACATTTCCGTTTCCGCTGCGTTGCACTTGAATGACTTTAATTTGCGCTATTTTTATTTACAGTGCAGCTTCTTTCTGTCTCTCTCACTCTTTCTCTTTTTGCGAATAATTGAGCAATTGTGTATGGCGTATAAATCGTTGGACATTTTGGCCAAACCAAACGCATCAAATTGACTTTAAATTTACGGTAGAAGCGCATAAAAATCCAAACAGAATTGATGGCAATTTGCGAAGCACCTGAATGGACACATAAAAGCGGATATATAAAGCTTTATGTATATTTACGGGATATATAATGAAATCGTACAGAGAGTGGTTTTGCCTCATTCAATTCCTTGCTTTTATATCGCTTTAAAAAACAAAACATCAATCTATTTTTATCCTTTATAAATTGTAGCATGCTTTATCTTTGGGTTAACCTGTAATTCCTTTAATTCGTATTTTTTTTTATTTTTTCATCTTAAATAAATAAATAAATCTGCTACCCCCTTAAAGCTATCGCAGCACACTCTAGTAAACTATTGCAAATCCTTTAGCAGCTCTTGTAGTTCGATAGCTGCTGTGGAGCTCATTATCCTTAGCGCTTATGCTAAGTTTGAAGAGGCAGTAAATAAGGGAGAGGGAAAGGAAAGAGAGAGAGAGAGAGAGCGAGAGAGAGGACCTACTAAAACAATTCCCTTTCTTAAGTACAGCAAATTATAACCCATAACTGCAGACGTCTTATCTCTGTCTCATTAGACTTCGAACAAGGGGCAGCATGTCTTGCGTGCGTTAAGTATACGCACTGTGGGCGCTAGAGCGCTAAGAGGCTTAGGCTGCCGCGTCTAGCAAGGCAAGGCAGGACAAGGCAAGGCAAGTCGGGCATATGCATTGCCCCACTGGCTGTGCGTGACCTGTTTGTTCCCCGCTGCGCTGCGCTGCAATGAATCCCTCCCAGACAAGTTACAAAAAGAAAGAAGGGCAAAGGAGGCAGCAAAAACAAGGATTCAAAAAACTTGCACAAGTTGCGAAAAGTTTTTCAATTTAAGCCCAGGCTAGCCCTACCCCTAGCTCCCCTTTGCCTGCTTTTTGCCCACTTTGACTGCACGCTGCGTCTGCGTCAACGGGCGACGCTTGTTAATTTACCACTGTAAAGTACAATGGCATTTGAGATATTTCGTGTCATTGCATGTCCACAACGGTTTGTTGAACTTCACAGTGGGGGAGAGAGAGAGACAGAGAGAGAGGTTGCCTGCTCGCCTTGAATGCTTAATTCGGGCCTGGCCGAAAACGTCAACAGCTCATTAAGTTTGCACTCTGCGCACAGCCCAAAATGTTGCCAACTATTTGCCAAAATATTTAAGACGTCCCCCTCGCTCTCCCTGCGTTAGTGTGTGTTTGTGTGTGTGTGTGCTCGTGCAAAGTGAAATGGCGGCAGTTATAATAAAAATAAAACCATTCGCTGCGCTGTTTATTTAAGTTTAGAAATTGTACAAATTTTCGTAAATTGTTTTGTGCTTTGCCACGCTTGTTACAGCCACCAAACTTTGCCACACTCACACACACGCACGCAGACACATAGAGTCGCCTAGGTGGGTCTCCCCGTCTCCCTCTCCCTCTCTCTTTCTCTCGTGTGTGCATGGCAATATTTACACCCACTTTGTTTTTTCTTGTCGCTCGTTTTTTGTTTTTTTTTTTTTGTTGTTTTTTGTTCTCGTGACTGCAGCAAAGTTTTAGTTTGGCAATTTTGCTTTTTCCGTTCGTTTCGCTTGTTTTTCTTTTTCCAATTTTTATAGTTGCTTCGTTTTCGCCCTCTGCTTCTGCTTTCTCTTCTTTATTTTTGCTGCTGTGTGTGGGGGATTTTTGTTTTTGCCTACTCGTTTTGTGCTTTGTAAGTTCCGTTTCCGCTCGCCACCAGCGCCAGTTCGAGCCAGCAGCAGTTCCAGTAGTTCGTTCCGTCGTCCGTCCGTTGCTTTACGTGCAGCACTGTACACTGTATACTGTACACTGTGCGCTATGCCATTTAGCCCGCTTTGCCGATCGCCGCTGTCGTTTTTATTTCATGTGGCGTTGTCAACTTATTTCGGGCTACGGTGATTTATTTTCTAAACAATTAAAGAAAAACAAAAACAGGGACACACTCACATATGTGTGTGTGTGTGTGTGTGTGTGTGGGCGCAGCTTTATGAATTTTTCAGTTGAATTATTTACAGGAAAACACAGGATAACAGTTTGGCGCTGCGGCAGGTGAATTGAAAACGCGCACACCAAAAATATTCGGCACGAAACTTTGGCAACGCCAACTGCAGCAGCAACAACAACAACAACAACAGCAGAAGGAATAACAACAACAATTGCAACTGGAACTGCTAGTGGAACATGAAAAATGTTTGCTAAATGGCGGCGAGTATCATAAAAATGTTGCCTGGATTAAGGGCGCAGCAAAGGGAGGGAGAGGAGAAGAGATAGAGTAGAGAACGGGGTTAAGCTTGTGAATTTGCAGCTGTTGATTACGCCGTGCGCTTCATTTGCGTCAGGCCACAAACAAAAATGCACAGCAAGCACTTTAAAACGTCGACAACGCAGTGTGACTAATATTGCGGGACGGCAGTGTAGCTGCAGGAGTGGAACTTCATTTGCTGCAGTTTTGACTGCGTCGCTGCCAGGCAGAGAGGGTAGCCCTCTCCCTCTTCTGCTCTTTTCTTTTTTCTACTTTTTTCTATCTCCCTCTCTCTCTTTCTCTACCTCTCTCTCTTTATATGTCTCCCTTCCCCTTTTCAACTAGCTCATAAATTGTGGCAGGTATTTCATTAAACTTGCGTCACTCGTTGTCGCAGCGCATCGCTGCTCATAAATAAGCGACATGCCACGCACACACACACACCCGTACACTCACGCATGCACACATATATATGGACTGGCACACATATAGTCACCTATAAAGTCATGTAATCGTCTTCATAATTCCGGCAAGACAAACCGCCCAGCTGGCATAATGTTTAACGCGGCGCTGTGAACAATACAGCGCAGCGCGGCAGCAGGGAGAATATTACACACACTTCGCTACACATACGCAGACACACACGCACGCACACACACACACATGTCTGCTGCACTACTTGAAGAAAAACTACTGAAATTATGCGCATTTATCAAAGGGAGTAGATCGTGGCAAGGCAAGGCAGGAGAGGAGGTGAGACGCGGCGAACAACAGAAACTGGCGCAGGCGAAGGCACACAAAGACAAGCGCAATTACATGCACACCCAACACGCACACACACACACACACACACACACAGATGCGCGCGAAAGTGCATGTAATTTGGTGCTGGAGCAGGTAGTGCGGAAACAAGCGCCTTGGCTTGTGCCTGAAAGTTGCAAGTTGCAGTTGGAGTTGCAGGCGCAGGAGGAGGCAGTTGCCGGGGGAGAGGAGAGGAGAGCTGCTGCAGTTGTTGTTGCTGTTGCTGTTGCTGTTGCAGTTACATAATAATAACAAGAAGAATAATTCTCGCGTGGTAAATAAATCACTGTTGCACACAACAATTGTTGCCAGTCAGCGCGGCGTATACGTGATATTTCGTTTGCCAGCGCTCTCCGTCTCTCCCTTTCTCTTGCTACCTGCTTTATTCGGCGCAAAGTAATCTTTGCTTCGGCTTTATGGAAATTGTCGCCAGAAAGCGTCAGCCTGCCCCCTCCTTCTGGCCACCCCTTGCTGGCTCCTCCCTTGGGTTGTGTCATAAATGCATGAAATTAATTTTGTGCCGCCCGAGTTTTCCATTTCCTTTAGCGCCCAGGCGCATATGCATATTTTGATTGATTGTTTTCACTTTGCGGTAAAAGCTTTGGGCCAAGTTTTAGGGCTGCCTTCGAGTCGGAGCTGAGCTGAGTCACAGCTGCCAGAGAAATGCATTTGAATTTACAATGTGTCAGCGCGCAGCACCATTAATATGCCTCAGTGTGGGCGGGGCAGGGCTGTGTGTATGTGTGTATGTATGTTAGTGTGCGTGTGTGCGTGCGTGTGAAGAGCCTAAATTATGCTACGCTTTTTGGCCTTTTGCCGCATATTTATGACAGCCGAGGGCGAAAGTTCGGCAATGCATAAATATTTTTCACACGCCCAGCCAGAGATAATAATGCCCTCGGAATTTACGATAAACGCTCAGTCCACCCCTCGTCCGGCGGATTTCTTTCTTGTTTATGCGCAATATTTTCAAGGACAATACGCAGGCCGCATAATGTGAACCGGTTGCCATTAAAAAGGGTCCAGCGAGTGCCGTCAGCCACAAAGGTTGTCCGGTTTGGTCGGGCAAAAATGTTGCTCCTTTCGTTTTCGATTAAGCGCCGGAAGTCCGTGGCAAGCGAGGAGCAGCAACCGTACTGCTCCGTCCGTCTGTCCGTCCTGTCCGTCCTGTACGTCTGTGCGTGGTGGACATCATTGCCGCCATTAAGCCCTAATGACCGTAATAAATAATAATTTATTTCACCTGCAGGGCAGGCAGTCAAGCCAAGAAGCCCCGTGCTCAGTGCCGCAAACGGTTGCATGCATGCGGCATGCGGCAGGCGGATTTGAAGTGGCCCGCGGCGTCGCACTAAAAACAAAAGGTTATTGTTGCATACGGCCAATATTAATTGTTTTTCTTTGGCAGCAGCAGCAGCAGCAGCGAAGGGTCATGGTGGATTCGGCTGGATTTAAGTGGCATTTTATAGCCAGCAAAGCAAAGCCGCAAAGTACGTGCCAGGCTTGCCAAGTGTGTGTGTCTGTGTGTGGCGGGGGCCAACCCTAAAAACGCTGCTCGTTTAGATAAACTAAAGGCGGCTTCCTGCCGCCAAATGCGGTAATTACAAACACAAACACAGACAGACACAGAGACAGGGGAAGAGCCAAACTTTTGGGTTCTGCCTTGGCTTTCAGCTAATGCAGGCTTATTAAAATTTTCGCTGTCATTACGAGCCCCAGAGGAAATTGGCTACCTTGTTGCGTGTGCAGGTGTCAAACCATGGCCAAATCAAATCAAACCGAACCAAACCCGACCAAACCAAACCGAACCGAACTGAAGCGCAGCGAGGCGAACCGTTGCGATTGGCGATTTAATTGCACGCTCAGTCGGAGTCCGTCGGAGTCAGTCAGTCAGTCGCCTCGGCAAATTAAATTTGATGGTCATTTGACGTGGCCAAATCGTTTAATGAGCCATCGGCTGTGTCGGGGTGTCAAAAGCAAAAATATAGACGCAATGAAATTGAATCGAAAAATAGCCGGAATTCTTCAGGCGTAGCCAACGGAATCTGAATTTGAATTTCGAAGAATCGATCAATACGTGGCGCTGTGTCTGTCACAATCTGGGGGAAAGGGGGCCCAAAAGTGTCATATAAGCCACAGGAATTTAATTAAATTTAACAAGCCACGCATACGCTATAAAAGAGGGAAGAAAATACACATAGAAAAAGAGAGAGCAAAGAAAAAGCAAAGCAGAAAAAAGAAAGCAGCAAAAAGAACTGCACAAACAGCACAAAAAAAATTGCTTTAAAAATTGGCAGAGCCAGATATAGTCGAGCTTTAGCTTAGCTCACATTTGGGGAGAGAGAGAGAAAGAGAGATAGAGAGGAAGGGAGGGAGACACAGAATATAATCAATAGACTAGGACGCGGTGCGAGAAGCGATGGCAACATATGTGCCGCCTGCAATAAACATGGGCGTGAAAACCACAAAATTTTATGCAAACTCATAAAATCATTTTTACAGCACTCGCGAGCGCGTTTTGCCCCCTCTCTCTCCACCTCTCTCACACCCCAGTCTTTTCTCTCTTTCTCTGGAATATGCCCATGGCTATTGTTGGCGTTGGGCTTACACACAGACAACAACGTGCAGGCCATAGATGGGCCACATAAAACTCCAAACAAAAACTGCAGTAAAACATGCGCCAGCGTGTTTACTCTCAGCTGCCACTCCTCCTGCCCCCCTGCCCCCCCCCCCGCCCATGTCTGTTGTTTCTGCTGCGGGTTCTCTCTTTGGGTCGCTTGGGTCGCTCTCGCTCGCCGATGGCATCAATATTTTTCCTAAGGCGATTTCCGTGCGGACCTCAGCAAATGGCAAACAACCGCAAAACAGCCAACGATTTTTATACATTTTTAGCTGTTTTGTTGCGAATACACAAACGAAAAATCTAAAGCCCCGCCACGCCCCCTTTTTGGGGAGGGCAGCCAAATCAGTGGAAAGCCATAAAGTGGCCTCCATATGCACTGCGGCTGAACCGAAGCCGAAGCTGAAGTGCGCTTCAAATAATAGAAATCGAAGTGGGCACACACACACACACACACAAAGAGAGAGAGAGAGAGAGAGAGAGAGAGAGAGTGAGAGCGAGAGAGGGGGAGAGAGAAGTAGACAGGGGGAGTCGAGTGTGTGGCTGAAAAAGTTTTGCACAGCATTTTGGCTGACCTCAAAGGATTTGCGCACGAGACTCGCCTAACATAGTTGGCCAGTCGACAGCGGACAGCGTGCGGGCTATTGAACCAATATTGAGGCGCAACTGAGCTCGAGGATACGAAACGGATTTGGTTTTCGGTTGCGAATGCCGAACGCAGCTTGGATTTGCTTTTTGGCACACAGCATGTAAAGTGCTCCCCGAGCGACACAAATTTGTGCATTTTATGATGGGCTTTATCTTTGAGCAGCCCAGCTCGCTCTACTTGCGTGTGGGTATAAGCCAGGGCGAGGATGGGAGGGGGGTCAGGGAAGTAGGGTGCTAGCTGGACATGCTGGCGTGACAGCGCATAAGCCGCGTATTAGCCGGACAACAACAAATGCAAACTACAAAAAGGATTCAACTCGATTTCAGCGGGCGTGTGAATTTTCTAGCTAAGCTGACAGCTAAGAAAAAATACTGGTATTAATACACATAAATACTGAATAAATACTAGCATTTGCTAAGCACATGTCGAGAGCTGTGGGTAGTGTAATTGGCAAGAGATCAGTGTCAATATACCCGGCATAAGGGCGTATAGAAGCACCTTTCTGCAGGGTATTTTGTCGATTGCTGCCACAATTTGAGTCAGAAATTGTTTTGGAATCGAACTTTATACTAATTTTGACTAGCTTAGTTGATTTAAAAGTAAAAATTACATTTTAAAATTGTAAAAATTTTTTGAAAATTTTTTAAGGTAGCATGGAAAAAATGCTAAAAAAGTGAAAATCTAAAATCGATCAAATTTGAATGCGAAATCAAAACAGGATAAAAAACCATGGATTAAAAGACATTCCGCTTAAAAATCGCATGATTTTTGGCCAAGTCATGTGATTAAGAAGCTTCTAGGGACACCCTATTAGAGCGTTATGAGAGCTGAAAGAGTAGAGGTAGAGAGAGGAGTAGCTGAACTTGCTTGTATTAATTGCAGCCCGATTGCAAATGAAAAACGTCTTATTAAAGCAAGTTTATTGCGCTTTTCTTTCTTGCTGTAGGCAACCAATAAAGGGACGTGGCAGCTAAATGAAAACAGTCCAGAGGGAGCACTCTGTCCTTGTCCCATGCTATCCGCTTATCAAACCTAACCCAATTGCTGCAGAATGAGGTCTGCGTTGCTTCGGTGTCGGCAGCTTTAGTATCTGCTCATCGGATTTATCGAGAGACTGGCAAGCGAAATGACTTTCAGACATGCACAGAGAGCGGGGAGAGAGAGTGGGAGAGAGAGGGGGAGAGTGAGTGAAAGAGGGGTGGATAAATAGAAGCTCAAAGTAGACGCTGGCGACCATCAAAGCAATTTGCGGCGCACACATCAAACACAACTGCCACATAGGCATTCAAGCGGCATATGTGTGCCAAAGTGCGCCTATGTCTGAGTGTTTGTATGTGTGTGTTTGTGTGGGTAAGTGGGTCACACCCACTTGGAAGCAGCTGTTGCGTCCCCCTCACGCTCGCTCGCTGAGAGTGCCAGTTTATTGGAGTTGTCATTGAATTTTGTGAAGTGTTTATGCAGAACTTTGAAGTTCAAAAGCAACGCTAGCAGTGGCAGCGGTGGCAGCAGTGGCATGTGGCATGTGTGGCCGTGTGTGGCAGTATGTGGCATGTGGCAAATGCCACGCAAAACAATGCCAAGAAACTGGCAAATATTTGCATTTTATTGATTGACTGACAAGTGGCCGCATCCTCCAAAATGAAAATGAAAGCGCAAACGTTGAACGTAAAACAATGGAGAAGAAGAAGAAGAAGAAGATAGCCATGCTCGCACGTTGCGCATACGAGGCGTGTGACGCAATTCCCCTGTTGGCCATAAGAGCGAGCAGGGGTAGAAATTGACAAGTGGTAGGAGGGGGAAGTGAGGCAGAAGCAGCTCGGTATGCTAGACGTGGTGCTAAAATTAAGCAAATCCCAGCTAAGCAATTCTTACAAGCATGCAAGCATTTATGAGGCAGGAGGGTGGGAGGAGCAGGAGTAGCGGCGGTACAGGAAGTCTCTTTCAGGCTGCATGCATGTCAAAGTTCATTAAACTACTGAACTGCTGCACAGCCCGCACACACAGAGAGCATTTTCAATTACCCTCACCTGCTGCCAGCTGCACGCATTGCCAGGCGAATTTCCTCAAGCAGCTTCCACACACACACACACAAAGGCAAACTTTGAAATTGCTTTCGCTTCGCTCTCGGAATGCGCTGTCAATGCATCGTTTGCCATTTTGAAAATTTATAATTATAGCACGACAATAAAGCAGCGTGGCCCCAATCGGGCGAGGCAAACTGCAGCACATTAGGCAGCAATGCAATTGGAATACAAATGAGCAGCAGCAGAGCAACTTCAGCTCCAATTTCGCCAGCTCCGGATGCTGCTACTCCTTTTGCCATTTACATTGCTCGCTTATTACGAATGCAACATGCTCATATTGGTTGCCAGGGCGGGTGAGCTGAGTTGGGGCCATAAGTGGGTAAAGATGGCTAGAAAAAGTGGGAGAAATGGCAGAAGTGGAGCAGCAGGAGGAGGGGCGGGGGCAGAAATATTACATTTCTCGCTCGTCATTGCCGCAACATTATTTTCTTGAGTTAATTGCGACTGGGATCATCATGCGCACAATGGCAGAGACAAACACACGAGACGAGGCAGAGGCAGGAGGCAGAGAGCATGAACGGGGCAAGGCGAGCCGAGCCGAGGAGCTGGCACAAAGCAAGAGTTTCATTTAAAAAATAATGAGTTTTCCGGCAAGGGCGCATGCAAAACAACGCGCAGCTAGTGCTGGAGTAGGGCAAAGTGGAAAGGGGGTGCGGGACGGGGTTAACACTATGACAGAGTCGAAAAAAATTAACTTTTGCTTTAATTATAAAGCTGACAAAACGCTCGGGAGCAGCGAGCACGAAGCAAGGCAAGGCGAGGCGAGGCGACGGCATGGGGCAGCCCAAAAGTGAACCGAGCACTTGTCAGGGCACACCCCCATGCCACACTCACACACACACACACACGAGACCCGCTTAGCAGCTACATGTCAGCATGAAGAAGAGAGAAAGAGGGCAAGAAAAGGGACCAAGACTGACAGCGAACTGACTCGCCCGCCCGCTCGCTCGCTCGTTCGCTGACTGACTGACTGAGTGCCTTAAAAATGTGAAGCCCAAAAAGAAATGCCTTGTGAAGAAGTCATTCTCATGATAAACTCCACAAGGGTCAGCAATAAAGCCAGCTAAGTGGCCCCAGGGACGACGACGATGCCGACGCTGGCGAAGGCCGCGTTACGCATACGCCCCGCTGACCTCTGAATATTTTAATTAATTACGCAGTGCGCGCAATGCAAATGTCTAAGCAAACAGCAAAGTGAAAGCAAAACGCTGTAATTATTCAAATGCAGGCGAAGAGAGAGAGAGAGAGAGAGAGAGAGGAAGGGAGAGAGAAATGCAAAAATATTTTAATTCTCGGCGCAGCAAACAATCATCGAAATTGCAGCGGCAGCGAAGCGATGCGAGGCAAAGCGTAGTAAACAAAAAGCAAAGCAGCAAAAGCTGACTGAAAATTTGTTGTTGTCATGCTAACCGCAGAATTGGCACAAGCAAACGTGCGAGTGTATGTGTGTGCTTTATGGATATCCTGCTGGCAAAAGATACGCAGCATGATGCAGCCAAATGCCAAAAATGGCGCAACTATCATAAACGGAAATAATCACAAGTCAGTTGTGCTTATATAGCGGAAATTAAATATGTTTTTTGTCTACGCTGAGTAGTTCTATCTGCCTTCTCTTTTCTCTCTTTCTCCCTCTCTTAATCTTTCCTTCACCCTCTTGCTTGTTTAATTTCTGCATTTGTTTTTTCGAACTCAACCGAATTGCTTGGCATTTTTAGCTGCGGCTTGTTTTCCAGTTGAAATGCTGCGCTCGTTTTATGTGCTTTTAAATGTAATTGCGTCACATTATGCAGATACACACACACACACAGGCACACACACAAATACACACACTCTCACATAGTTATTTGCTTGCCATAAATACTGAGCAGGCAATAAATGAATTGCCATTTCATTTGCAGTTTAAGTTGCTCGTTCTAATGCCCATTTAGCATATGTGTTTGAGCTCGCTCGCTCTCTCGTTCTGTGTGTGTGTGTGTGTGTGTGCGTGTATGTGTGTATACACATTTGTAAATTTATCTTTGTGCATCGTAAATCTTGCTGCCTTTTCAGCATTTGCACGAAATTTATTTCCTTATTAAAACTTTTTTATTTGATTTAATTCGGGCGCATGTGCAGACTGCGTCGCAGTTAGCCCGATCCAGCCTCGATTCCACTTCCTCCCCCCTTCCTCCAGCTCCTGCTGCCATTTTCAATCCCAAATACTGCTGCACACATCTCTACACAAATTGTGATATATGTAACGAGTCTTTGAGTTTGCTTCGCATCGCTTCAAGCTCGCTTCGGTTTTGGCATCGGTGTCGGCATCGACTTTCTACCCTTTGCTCAAAGTCAAATAGTTTTTCGAAAAAGCATTCAACTTTATCGTGCGTTTCCTGGGAAATTAACATGCTGCCAGAGCCCAGCATGTGTGCGTCTCTCTCTCTCTGTCTCTCTCTCTCTCTTCCACTCTCTCCTATTCTATATCCCTCTCCCTCTATCGTTGCTGGTTCGTTTACCTCATCGACAGCAGACACACACACACACAGCCATAAAAGTATCGTTTGTGAACTTGGACCTGTGCTCCCTCTATCGCTCCCTTCTCCCTGTCTGTCTATTTGTGTGTGGCCCCAAACGCACTAAACTTTTATTTTAGATTAAGTCAATTTTCCCAGCCCAACGAAAAAGTGTTTTTCATTTGCCTGGCTGCCCCCTGCCCCCCTCGCCCTCCCCCCTTGGCCCCGCCCCCTTTTATTAACAGGCTCAAACTCACTTGCGCATCAAACTATGCACGTGGCCACGCTGCCTCTTCGCCAGCCAGCCTGTCTGCTGTTATTATGTATACGTTACGTTACGTATACGCAACGTGGTCTCCACGGTGTAATCGACAAAGTTAAATTTCGCACTTTTGCAGGCAACTTTTGTGGCCGCTTGCTTTGGTTTTGATTTCCAAGCCCAGCCGCATATTATCTTCGCTCCCCCTCTCCCCTCTCTTCCTTTCTCTCTCTCTCTCTCTCTATCTATGGGCGCTTTTTTTATGCGCCAGAGAGTAATTTGGGCCGGGCAACTTTAAAGCACTTGCCATAAATTATGTTCGAGGCTGTCGGCGCGCAGCCCTTTTCGCTCTGATTGCTTGATTTATCCGCTGTCTTTAGGCTAAAGACTTTATTGGAAAAGTTTGATTGGGAGCTGCCCCCATCCGCCTGCTCTTCCCTCTCTGATTACTTCATTTCGCCTTTGCGCGCGCAATGTGGTTACATTGTTCGAAAACAGCCGAAAGAATCTGCAAACTGATTGACGTCAACTCGTTGCGCAGCACATAAATCAAAAATGCATATGTCAAAAAGGCGCAATTTTTGAGATGTTTAAAAATTAATGGGGCCCCCGTTACGAGTGAGCGCAATCAATTACTTATATGGCTACCTGATGTGGCAAAAGTGGAAAGGAAAAAAGAGTGGAAAATACGTGGAAAATATTTGATGAGTTTCCAACTATGGCAAAGGTGGAAAAGTACAAACTGCAGCGCATTCGCTAACTGATTTTATATAGGATATATATATATTGCTTGTTATGCGGCAGAGAACTTCCTCTCTTTCTCTCTCTCTCTCTATGCCCTCGCATTTTATACCAGCTTCTGCAATAAATTTCCCCTGCTTCCTAATTAAAACTAATAAATTCAATTGTTATCTAGATGTGGCGGCACATTATAGAGCATTAAGCTGTCGGCTATGCTTATCTGTGATGCTCATTATGTTTGCCAAGCGCAACGACAAATTTAATCAGTGTGTTTTAAAATGCTAGCTGACTTTGCCAGTTTGCCTGGGCGATGGAGTGGGTGGGAGGTAGAGCAGTACAAGAAATTGGTTTATTAAAAATGCTTTTAAGCATCGTTATCGAAGGGACGATAAAATAAATACAACGTTAAGTGCGTCGCACACACACACACACGCATACTCTCTCACGCACCGGAAGTCGTAAATAAAAATGAAATAAAAGTAAAAATGAAAGGACAGTGAAACGCGGCACTCGAATGGTTGCCTTGGTGGCATTGTTGAATTTATTATCTGTTGCATAAATCAACGTTTTAATTATGTGGCAGGCAGGCTGTCTCGCTCTCTCTCTCCCTCTCAAGGTAGACACTGTAGTCAGTGCCAAGCCAAAGTACATAAAAATGTTAATTACCTGCAGAGCGACAGAAAAATTGAGGCGCGCTGCGTGCTGCTGCTCATCAAACAGACGCCTCGATGTGGGCGACAAAAAGCTCTGCTCTAATTAAAGATGCGACACAGAAGAATTAGCTTTGAAGACATGGTAAATCTCGCACGGGGCTCTGCGCGCTACTAAATCTTTTTAATTCTGGCACAATTATCAACGCTGCTGCCGACGGCTGCGGCATATGCAATTCAATGTCTTTGTCTGGCAACAGCTTGTAGCCAAGACATTTTGGCCTTTGGCTTGCGGTTGCCAGCAACAACAACAACAACAACAACACACACACACACAAATACACGCACCGTACACACACAGAGTAACCGAGCACACAACACGCTGGAGCATACTGTTTACTTGTTACGGCTGTTGTTCTGTTTGTTTACGGCCTTTTGTTGCTAATGATTGCCGCCAGTGCCTCTGTGTGCCTGTGCCTATGTATGTGTGTGTGTGTGTGTGTGTGTGTGTGTGTGCGGCAGTTAGCATGTAGATTTCGGTCTATGCCGTGTGGCTTTTATATGAGATTCGCAAATTGCCTTTTATAATATTTAATACGCCCCGTTGGCCCCCTTGCGCCGGTTTTGTACTTTCATTTTATGATTTTTACAACGCTTTTATTACTTAATACGGCTAAGCAAATACTCGACTTGTGCGCAAATTGTCGCCTGCCTTCGCTCTCTCTCTTTCTCAGGCCTGCAGCAGCTGCTCGCAACGAGCTAGACTCTGTTTAATAGAGGAAACTGTTTATGGCACTCTCGCTCTTTCGCTCTCTCTGTGCTGTAGATAGTGTGCGGCTAATGTATCCTTAATACGTTTTAATATGCAATTAATGTGCTTTGTGCGCTTTAATGACAGCTTCGGCATATTTATTTGTTTTCATAAATGCGACAGTTGCCTGCGCATAAATCATACGCTCCGTGTGCCGCCCCAAGCGGCAAATAAATCAACATGAATGTCACAGTCCGTCCCCTTGCTCGCTCACTCTCTGATAATCCCTTGCACTGGCCTTGACTGGGGTTATAATTATCATGGCCCAACGCCTTGGCCACATATGCCCAGCTCTGCCCCTTTTTTTTTGTGTCCTCTGCTGCTGCTGATTGAAGGCAGGTCTTTGAAGTGTGCGTTACTTTCGTGTAGTTGACACATTAAGACAAGCGGAGGCCCAAAGATTTATGGCATCAAAACAAAAACTTTTGCTCGCCTTCCCGTTCAGAAAACTAAACAAAGTGCTATAAATAATCAGGTCAGCGACAGCTGCTGTTGCCCTCGACTTGTAGAATAAGCCCCAAATTGCTTTATCAACCCTGGGCTATCAATAGCAAATTGCAGTCACTTAAAACGCGCTACAAGAAAAGAGAAAATTCTACACAAATTGAGGCACTGCCTGAGCTGCGCCTTTTGCCTAATGTGCACTCATTAGAGCCAAGCGAGTGTCCCTAGCTAAATAAAAACGAAAGCGAAAATAAAAAAACAAAGAGAAAGAGAGAAAAAATAAATTTGAAAACAGACAGCGAATTATGCAGCGATGCGTATAATTAATCTGTTAGCATTAATTGCGGCAAAACCGCAGAGAAAGGCAAAGCGAAAGTAGAAAAAGGACGCAGCAGAAAGACGGCGCAAATATTTCGCAGCAAGATAAACTCAATGGGCAACCCTCTCTCTCTCTCTCTCTCTTTTCGTCTCTCTTCTTCCCTCTTAGCTGCCATTGGTGGCCAGTGAAGCGCGTTAGCCAAATATAAATCTGTTGTGTGCCTCGCTGATTGGCCCAACTAAATTTGCCTTAAATGCGCTTTTAAAGTTGTCAGTCGACTGATGAACTGTCCGTCTGTCCGGCTGTCCGTCTGCATCTCTTTCCCTCTGTTCGTTGCTTGTGTGTGTGTAATTAATTGCTGACCAAGTTGAGCACATGCCAACAGGCAGCTGGGGCCGCACACATTCTCCGGTAGACAAGCCAACTGCAGCAGCAGCAGCAGCGCCACGTGAGAGCAGAGCCACCAGCCTCAGCTTGGCACAGGTAAGAAAAACGACAGCACAATTTATAAAAGTCAACACTTAAGCACGTTTCAGCATTTGAGTGGAACTAGCGACGTCTCCCTGCCTATGCCTCGCCCAACGCCTCCACCTTCCACGCCTTTGCCGACTCACTTCATTTTATTATCAAGCGTATTTCTGCACGTAATTGTTTTGACGTCACTTTGCAAATTGTCCTTTTTTGCCTAGCCTCGCCTCGCTCGATACTAACTTATTTCGTTATTCTTTTTGCTTTGACTAGTTCATTAACAAAGCTTCTGCAATTAATTGCAGCAACCCAGACAGGAAGACAGACAGGAAGACAGACTTGGAGACAGACGGGGGGACAGTTAGTTAGACAAACCCAGAGACAGCTGGGCGAAACGCTGGCTGCATGCAAATGAGTGACTAACACGCACACACTACGTGCGACCACCTGGCGTATGCGCAATGTGCCAAACAATTTGGCCAAGCAAACCGCAAGCCAGATATGCATTATCAACTAGACTGGGCACAGGAAATGTCCTGGATTTGTGGAGCCAAACTTACCTGGGTTGGTGTCAGTCAGCTCTGCAAAGATAAGAGATTTAAAAAGATATTATTGGAGTGTTATCGATGACGTTAATAATGTCAATAGCTGCCAGAGTTGGCACCCCTTAATTTCAACAGAGTTCAAAGCGTATGAAACGCAAATAAAAACGCGTTCTTAGTCCTTGGTTTGTTGTGTCTGCCTTAGGCGCCAGCTGTGCCTAAGCACACACGCTCCCTTCCCCCCACACACACACACACGCCTCACATACACTCAGTGACATTGAACTGCGCGCTGATTGCCGCCTGCTGAGTCAGCCGCATCAACATCAACGACAGATCGCCTGCTATTGACACTGGGAAGGGCTGCCTCGAAATCAGAGCGGAAGCTGAAGTTGAGGCGGAATCTGTTTTGCCTGCCTTTTGCCGAGGCTTAAGTGCAATCAACGCTGACTAAATCAGAGTTACAAGTCCCTCGCCCCCCCTTCCCCCTACTCTCTGCCCTCCCTTTCTTCCCTTTTGAATGAAGTTTGCATTGTCATCGACTGCGAGTTGTGTCTGAAGGCGCCTTAATCCTTTTGCTAATGGGCGACGCACAAATCTTTTGCATTTGTTGCTGCGTTTGCACTTTTAATTAAACATTAACGATTTGCGAGTGTTTCAATTAATTATTGAAAATTGTGCTAGGCGCGCGGCAACAACAAAGTGTAGCGCTAGAAAAAAAATGAAATAAATTAATTATGCTCGCTTGGCTACGCGGCGCGCGCAATGGAAGCAAGCGACAAGCCTGGGCAAATAATTAAAAAGGGACGAGCTGGCCAAATCTGAAAAAGTAATTATTCGACGCCCCCAAACCCCTCCCCCATGCCTTGTACAAATGGCGCAAAGGGGAAACGCAAAACTTTTGCAGCGAATTAAAATTAATGAAAATAAATTTTCAAAATTGTTTTTCCAACCCCTTTTACAGCTATACACGCCAAGGCAGGGGCGTAGCAGAGGGGAGTGGGGGGTCTAAAGAGGCAGCGGGTCCAAGTTGACTCTTGAAAATGATTCGAGTGTAATAAAGCAAAGCAAAAGGACCAAGGGTCGTGCTGCTGCCCCGTGCTCGTCATTGTAGGCATTGCCAATTGCCGTGGCAAAGAGTGAGAGAGGGGGGAAGGGGGATAGCCAACTGACTTGGCACATGAAAGCACTTAAGAAATTTAGTTCTTGTTCTCAATCTTGTATTTTGAGGTCATTTTCGGCTCGGGGGTCACAGCCACCGGTTGGTTGCTTGCTTGGGTCACGCTGCCCAACCAGCCTCCCTCCCCATTTTGGGATCTTTTGGGGCTTTGTTTGCCTTGGCCAGAAATCAGAAATCTCGGCCATTGGCTTTGCTAATCTGCAAGTTCATTTGTGCCTTCGAATTAAACTAATTAAATATTCGATTAGACGGGAAACAAAAAAGTGCAAAGCGCACTTAAAGCCATCGACAAATTCGGCTTCGCCATTTTGTTTCGTTTTCCTTCTCCTGTTTTGCCCCCTGCTTAAATTATGCATAAGACAGCGCAATATGCTTACTACATGTTGTGCACACTAATTGGCACACTCGCCTAATCCAGGTTACCTACTACGTGTGTGTGTGTGTGTGTGTGTGTGATGTGTGTGGGTGGGTTTAACATGTGTATTAGTTGGCATCGCATGAACTTTTAATGCGACTTTGGCGCACAACTCGCTGCCATTTGTTTATTTAATTAAGCTCATTAAATGGACGAAGCCAGCGATTTGGACTCCCGGTCCCTTGTCAAGTCACTCACACCCGCAAAGCTGAGTCCATATGTTTCACACACACACATGCATAATTAATTGCCGGCTTTGCTGCGCCTGGTCGGAGCGTTGATTATGAGAGCATATTGAGCTCTTGCGGCCATATTGTAACTGGAATCACGAGCAGCTTCTTCTTCTTCGCACTGGCAGACAGCATATGTTTTGAGTCGAGCAGATTTTTTAGTCCGACGACATTTAAAACGCCTAATTAGCTGCGGGCTCAACTGACCCCAAAAATGGAGAGGCTGCAGGAAAGGAGTGTGCGGCAGGAGGGCAGCTGCTGCTGTGCCTGTAGCTCGTTGTCGTTGTAATAAAATTATTGGAGCATGAGCTTGTCGCACACACTCACACACACACTCACACACGCTCAGCAAGTGCTTATTATGCCGAGCTGCAGACAAATTTAATTTATTCAAAATAACACACATTGTGCGACGCTGTCCTTGCCAAAAGTTTTGACCACACACACACACACATACGTTTGCTGGTCGAAAAATGTGTCCCCTATTTGCTCTGGCGGCTTCTAATTTTCACGCCCCAGCGCACTTTCGAGCATAATGTTATTTAAAAAAGGAGCAGCCCGGCCACAGATCCTTGAACGGCCAGTAGCAGCAGAAGCAGCATCAGCAGCATGCTCAATTTCATTTGAATTGTGGCCCTGTTCCCCCACTGCTCCCCCACCTGTTCATCACTCAGCGTACATGCTGAATATATATGTCTTTATATATGCCACCCCCTCGTATATCCTATTTATGTCAGCCACGCCCAAGGCAAAAGGTCAGTCGTAGAACAGCTGCGAGTCCGAGTTAGGGGCTTAGGCATTGGGCCATAAATTAGTGCACTTCCTGCACGGCAATTTTCGGGGCAGCGCCTACTCCAAATTATGCTCGAGCTACGCTGTGAGCTAATCCCGCCCAAGTTTATTGAACTTTGCCAGCTCGGATTACGTAGAATGACAAACTGGCCAAGGCGCAGATGGAGGCGTAGGTGGATGTGGAGGAGGCTCCTTCACAATTTATGTGTCTACGTGTGACTGACAAGTTTATGTTTTCATTTTTTGACCTCATAAATATCCAACGCTGCTGGCGGATTTAAATTTTGTGCCCAGTTCTGAACTGCGTTATAAATATTACGTGACTGGACTCGCAGGCCGCACACAGTCGCAGCCGCAGAACGCACAGAACGCAGGACCCTTTTTGCCATTGCCGTTGCCATTGATAAACTATGCGGCATTTGTATGGCGAATGCTAAGCTGCGGCGAGCTATTGAAATGCGAGCGGCAAATTAAAAGCAGGTAACGTTTCCACTTCCCCTCTCCCTCCTCCCTCTTAGGGGGCACGGCAGCGCGACGGCGCCCACACGGTGCTATTTATATGTAATCAGCGTCGAGTTAAGTTCACATTTTATGCTCGTTTTTGCTCTGTCTCTTTGAAAATTGTTTGTAATGGCATTATGAACACTTGGCTGCATGTTGCTGCACGTGTGTGTGTGTGTGTGTGTGTGTGTGTTGGAGCTGGCCACAGCCACAGCCAGCGTGCAGCACGGGGCGTATACTCAACATCGATTTTCTATGTGCTGCTAATGTGGCGCGGGCTTTGGTTTGCTTGTTGTTGTAGTTGTTTTGGTTGCTCTTGTTGTTGCTGTTGTTGTAGCCGTTGTTGTTGCGCCTCTTGTTGCCCTTGTTGTTGCTTTAATTTGTATTTATTTTAGAGCAATTTTTTCGTTCGCCTTGTTTGCTCTGCGTTACAGCCATTAAATGAATTAATGTGTGGCTCGCACGCTGCGTGTGCGAGTGTGTGTGCGGGTGTGTGTGTGTGTATTTGTAAGTCTGTTTATTTTGTGTGTATATGTGTGTGTGTGTTAGAGTGCCCGTCGCAACCGGAACCAACACCGGAACGTGGCGAAATGGCCGCGCCACAAATAGCAGCAGCATCTCTCGCACCTTTGCCAGCCACACGCTGGCTATCTTACTCGCTCTCTCTCGCTCTCTCCACTCTCTTCCCACCTTTCTTTGTCTGTTACTTTTGCTGCTCTTTGCCTTTGAGTTGTGTTTTAAAAAGTTCGCTTTTTGCTTTTTGTCTAAACATGCAGACGGCGGCCGGAAAAAACAGTCCACGCTGGCTGAGTTAAAAAAGTGAAAGAGTGTGTTTTGCTTAGCCAACTTTACTTAACTTAACTTCGACTCGCTTCAGCCGCTTTCCACACTCTCTCTCTCTCTCTCTCTCTCTCATCCTCTTACTCACTCACTTTGTGTCCTGCTCCCTCTCCCTTTCAGGCAAGCCAAGTGCGGCAAAGCCCTTCGTTGCGCAAAACTTAAAGCACACGAATTGAATTTGTCGGCTTCTGTTTTTCAGCTTCTGTTGTTGTTTTTGTTGTAGTTTTTGTTGTTGTAGCTGCTGCTGTTGTTTTTGTACTTCCTGCCATGCACTTTGGTAACATTTATCGTTGCCGGCTGCCAAGTTGCTTTGCTCATTGTGCCGGAATGACCAATTTTTGTGATTTTCAATTAAGTTAACTGAGCGAGCGAGTGGACAGCCTGAGGGGGGAGAGAGCGGAGCATGAGAGGGGGGCATGCTTGGACGCCCGCTGTCAGGCTCACACACACACACACACACACACACACACAGAGCGAGTATTTTTGTAACAGTTTAAACAGCTGCCGGCTGCAATTGCTTTGTGCAGCGGCAGCTGCCCCCAAATGCCCCAGCCAATCCCCTGATGCAGCGCCCTTGCCTCCTGCTTCCTCTCTCTCTACTCACCACGCTCTGCCTGTAGCAGCAGTGGCCACGTTTCTTTGCGGCTAGCCAAGCGCTCGGCACTATTAGCTTGGAAATTTATCTACATGCACTTGACAGGTGGCCAGCAGAGGCAGCAGCAGCAGCAATGGCAGCAACAAGGGCTTGATTTAGTTGGCCAGGTCAGCAGGGAGAGGGCGTGGAAAGAGTGGGAAAGGGAGAAAGGGGTCTGCCCGCTGCTGCCACATTAAATTGGAGCGCTGCCGCTTGACGTGGCCGTGTCCAGCATAGCTCACGGACAATTCCGCAAGTGTGTGTGTGCCCTGTGTGTGCCCTGTGTGTGTATGTGTGTGATCAGCTAAGTGCGCTGCCCGCTAAAGTGGCTAAAATTCAATAAGTTAATGCTGCTCCTCGTGTCGTGAGCCGCCACCTCAACTGATTGACAGCTGCAGCGTAGGCGTAGCGCAGGCAACGTGACCCACAGCTGTCCAGGCCATGCTCCCACTCTAACCCTCTGCCTGTCAGCTGCAGTTAATTTCATTTCGCAAGTTTGGCTTTGCAACGCTGATTACATTAGGCAGCAGAAAAGTAGCTCCTTTCCCTCCTTGCGGGTGTAATAATTTTCCGTGGTAAAAAACGGCTACAGGTTCCGCTTCATTTGCCACAATCGGCAGCAAATAAAATCGACTTCAAACGCCATTTGTCCTTGTCAGCGCACAATTTACGATTGACAAACGATGTGCGACGACTGCAGTTGGAGAATGGGAGGCGGGGCGGGAGTGGCTGGGGAGCTGCAAATAGTAATTCAATGCCAGCTGGAACATAACAAATGAGCACGGTGCACAGAGAGTCGCGGCAAACAATACAAATTATGCGCGCGTGTCATAGCAACAGGCAAGCTTGGGGATTGCCCGCGTGATATGATGACTATAAGAGGCGACTGGAGAGGTGACAAGAGGGGGGAAGAGGTAAGAGAAAGAGAGATAGCCACAGGGACAGCTACTTGTGCAGCAATTCATCAGCAGCTGCTGCCACTGCCTCAGCCTCTGCTGCCTCTGCTGCTTCTGCCTCTGCTACTGTCTCTGCCACTGCCTCTGCCTCTGGTTACGCATAAGTTGCGTTGACACACATGTGCCACGGCTGGCGGCTTGGAGCTTGGAGCGAGACGTGGAACCCTTTTAAGATGTCAAATGACGTTTCTGTTTCCGGCCGCGTCTAATGAACGATGACACTGATTCGCAGCGAATGCTCACTCTCGCTCCCTAGCTCTCTCTCTCTCTCTCTCGTCGCATGTGCCTGAAGTTCTTTTTGGCCTGCAGTCGCCGCCGCTTGTTTTCATACTCAATTAGCCTTGACAGTGATTAATATTGAGCGTAATTTCATTAAATCGCCTTTTGATATGCCTTCCTTCCCCTCTGGCAGCAGAGGCAAGTTGCCAGCGGGTTACGGGCTGCGGGCTGCGGGCTGACCACGCCCCAAGTTCTACCAGTCTGAATACAAGGCATGACATAATTTCGTTACAATTTCGGCCCTTTGTAGTGTGCGAGTGCGTGTGTGTGTATGGAGCTGTCGAGAAATATGGCAGACACTTTGGGTTAAAAACCACTTGGGCTACCTCTGCCACTGCCTCAGCTTTCTGCCGCTGCCTGTGGTCATCATTAATTCGCATCGCATGCGCCTCGATTGAGCCCAATTTAAATCTTTATTAATGAGACGACTTAATTGTTTAAGTCCAGTGTGGCCAGTCAGTCTATACACAAAGCCAAATTATATGGCAAATATATCATTAAGCGCGCAGCTCACAAAGCACATTAGAGGCAACACAATGACAGAACTTGTAGGTTTTCCTGAGCTTTAAATTTAAAATGGAAACCCTGCACAGCATTAAATTATTAATTAATGCACATTTATGCAATTTAGAATATTTATAGATTTTTTAAAAAATATTTAAACATTTTTTGCAGGCACTAGAAAATTATTTGATTAAAGTTCTCTAACTTCTCTTTGTTTCTTTTTCTTTGTTTGCAACTAAACTTTTTCCAGCTACTTTGCCATTAGTTGCTGCCTCAAATCATATCAATATTTTCTTATGTTATGTTTTCTTTGGTTTCTTATTTGCCCAATTGGCTGCTGTCTCATGCTGCCAGCCCCTGCCCGTGCGGGCTTTCTGTGCTAATGGACGCATTGAGTGTGATGTTATAACTGCGACCTGGCTGCATATTTGTGCTTGTTAGCTGTCAAAATAATTGACATAAAGTGGCATGTGTCTTCGCAGTGGTTATTTACGAGCACGCACACACGTGCACACACACACACACACACACACACCTAATGGCACACACACTCCTCTGGGGGGCGGGGGTGTGTGTGACACGCCTACAACTATAAATAAATGACAAAGGTGCTGACGGGCCTCCGATGGCAGGCCGAAAAACCCCGAAAGGGAGTGAGAGCTGGCATTTTTTGTGGCACCTACAGGCACACACGCGCACACACACATACGTACGCAGCACATTCACACCATTACGCGCATTTGCACAATTTATTTGGGCTGCTTTTAATGCCGTAAAGCACAATTGAAATATGTTGCATACTTCCAGGCGCATGCATAATAAAGCACCACATAAAATATAGACTAATTTGCCAGATCTGTGCGAAATTCACGAATTTGTTGCGCCCCGGCATCAAGTGCTTAAATTACACACACCAACACACACACACACATACGCGCAGTGAGCTCTATTGGTGTACATAAATTATGAATCCAGCGGGTGAAATATTTATTAATGAAATTGCTCGAAGCTGTTAAATATTTAGCTGCTGCCGCCGCTGCCACTGTCGGGGTAAACAACTGTAAAATATGTGTGCTGCGGCTGTGAACTCTCCTTAATTTTCATTATCCTAAAACCCACTCTAAAATGGGGCAGGAAGTGGAAGGAACCAAGCAGCGAGCGGTCGCTGGTTATGAAATTCGCACAGTTCAATGTCATCGGCAATTTTGAGTTCATCAAAAATTTAGGGGCACACGCAATGCCAAAAAGATGCCGCAAATTCCATGCGAAGCGAGAGATGGGGAAAGGGGAAGGTAGAGGATCCCAAAAAGTCCCGTTAATGGGCATAAATGTGGCAACAGAAGCTGACAACGACGCGAAGAATGAAGTTTAATGCGCACGCAGCATGCGAGCTTGCTCGCTATGTGCCACACGAGCACACACACACACACACACACAATCACACGCACACGCACAGACACTCGCACACTTGTACATGTGTCTGTGTGCTGGGAATATGTGCGTGTCTAACGAAACTTAGTGCACTGCAGAAAAGTGAGAAAATGGCAGAAAATCAGGTGCAAAACAGAGTGAACTGATTTCATTGATTTTACGTGATTTTCTTGGGCAAACAAAAGTTGCAAGGAAAATTCAATCAAAATTCAATTTATAAATTGTTTAAATAATTTTGTAAACTATTCAATATTTATGCAATTTTAAAAGCCAAAGGCTAAGCTGCCAATTAAATTCATAGCTAACTCAGGCGAAACCGAAATTCATAGCTAGCTGAATTGATACGCTTCTCCAGGCACTCCTCCTTTTCGCTGAGTGTAGCTGGCTGCTCGTGCCGCTGTTTGGGCTTCATCTTTTGCCGCTTATATGCATAGTGTGTACTTTCGGCACTGGCGCTTAGGGCTGCTCTCTCTCTCTCTCTTTCTTTTACTGGCATTATTAATAAGTACAGCAAGCAGGCGAACAACGTTGCGTATACGTGACATTTACGGAAATTTGATTGAAAAATATCGAACATACTTTTTCGCCACTTGCCGCCGTGGCATAACATTTTCATTTGATGCGTAAAAAATGCGATGCGATATGCCAATTTCTGTCAACGAAGACGCAGCCAAGTCGAGAGAGAGAGAGAAGCGCAGCATGCCGGCAGTCACGTATTGCCAGAGTCCTGCCTCTGCTGCTGCTGCTGCTGCTGCTGCTGCTGCTGTGTTATGTCATATTTCATGGCGCACCTTTTGTGCTTGTATTAACAAATGTCATTGATATGTGTGCGTGTGTGTGTGTGTGTGCGCGTGTGAAATTACGTGTTTCAAATGCCGGCCATGTGAGCTCGAATAAAAGGGTTGAACTGCCTGAGCTCCCTCTTTCTCCCTCTCTGCTTATCTCACTCACTCTATCCAGTGCAGCCATCAATGTCAGCGGCACTGGCTTTTGTTTGGCCAACAAGAGGCGTTTTGACCCCTGTCCCCTGCCCCGCTCTTTGGCCCTGGCCACGGTTCGCGGCCATCTCGCAGCGTGCTGACAGCTCACAGATTTGCAGCAGTAGTTGACATTGATTCATCAAAAATTAATCGAATTCCCAGCGAGGCGACTGAAGCGTCGCTACCATCGAACTGTCAACTGTCACGCACGATGCGTGCGCCACCCTTCCCCTCCCCTTCCTCTCTTTTCTCCACTTCCCAAGCGTAACTACAATACTTGCACATTGCATAATCCGTTTAAACAACAATTCGTAATGGAATTGACAGGCAGGCAAGCCGAATACGCTGCACATGCCAATGTGCCCAATAAATTTGCCTCCACTTGTGGTGTGGGGCGGGTGGCGCTTGTACTTTGCATGGCCAACACATTATTATGTGGCCGGGCGGCTGCTGCTGCACAAAGCCAACGCCGATTTGGCATGCAGCCGCAGCTATATGACCCCTGACCTCCGCCTCCCACTTGATCTAGCGGCATTGCGTATGCAATTAATTGCATGTCCTTTGTGCCACAACATTCCACACAGCGCGCTGGCAGTGGCAGTGGCAGAGGCAGAGGCAGAGGAAGTGGCAGCATTGTAACCACTGCTGACAGGCCGAGCTGGCATTCATGACAGTCGCTTTTCTAATATGCCAAGTTTAAATGCGGCTTTGTAATGTTGGCTGTGAGAAAAATGCAATGTGAACAACAACACGACCCTGGCCTGGCTAAGGCAAAGCCTGAAGCTACTTAGCTCCTTCCCTCTCTCTCTCTGTCTCTCTCCCTTACTCGAGTGCCTCATCGCAGTCAGCTCAGATCTCAGCTCGTAACTCGATAAGGTGTTGAGACCACAAACTGAATTAGGCAATCAGTTGATCATCAGAACATTTGCGGTGGCTTTTGCGGAGCAACCACTAAGCTGGCTAGCCTGTCTGCCACTTGCCACTTGCTGCTTGCTGCCTTGCCACTTGCCGAATTAGCCAACCATGGTGAATGGGTTTTATGCTCTATTTATTGGTAAATTGCCAAAGTTTGCACCTTGCCGCTATTAATTCCACAGCAGGGAGTCAAAGAGAGGGGCTGGGAAAGAGCAAGATAGCTGTGCATGGCCGCCGCCGTTTGATAAGGTGTGTCCTTGAGTCCTCGTAAATATTTGTCAAGCTCATTCGCGAGCCCACATGGCGTATGAGTGTCGGTGTCGGTGTCGGAGCTCGGCGCTCATAAATTTTTGTCATAAATCCTTCACACTTTGTCGCTATCGCGCTGTATCACTCTCGCTCTCACACCCGTTTCTCCTATTCCTCCTCTCTTCTCCTTCTCTCTGTTTCTCTGCTGCTTCGCGCAGGCAAGCAGGTGAGGCCAGTCACAGTTGTAGCCGTGGCTGGCAAGTGGCGCAAATGAGCTGTCAGGGCTAACAGTCGTGTCTGTGTCGGATTTATGCATGCAAAACTTTTTAGGTGCCCCACCATTTGACCAGCAGGCGCCTCTCTATGTCTTCCTCTCCCTCTTTGTCTCTGTCTCTTTCACTCAGCGTGTGTCCTTTTGCTAGGCCCATCATCCTTTGTGCGTGTCAATAAATGAAGCGTGATTGATTACGTGGTAAAGTTTTTGAGGGAAAATTCCATTCCTTGTTTATGACAAGGCAACACACAGATACACACACACACACACAGCTAGCCAGGTGTGCGGGGTGGTAGGGTGTGGCCTGAGGTATCTGTTAAGGTTTATTGTTTGAATTTCGTGTATCTTTTTTTTGCTGCCCGCCATGACGCTTTGGCTATTGTCGGGGCCGAGGCCGAGGCTGAGGCTACCTATACACGTTCTCCTGGCCCCTCCCTCCCTCCTCCAGCCCCCTCATTGCCTGCTATGTGCTCTGCTCGGCTGGCCTGCGCCTGTCAAAATATTTTGTCAGCCATTTTTATGCAAATGAAATAAATTTTGCATAAAAAGTCAAACATCAACAGAGATTTATGACTTGTTGAAACTTTGGCATAATTTCATAAATATTTAAACCTTTTGCACGGCCCGCACATTTCCTGTGCCGCCTTGTGCCGCGCTTCCCATTTCACTGTGCAAAAAAAGGGATGATTATTATGCTTCTGATTATGATTATGTGCAAATATTTGCGCGCTTATTACGCGCCCTGACAGCACATCAAATTGTAATGCAACACACGGACGGACAGACAAACGGACAGACGGACAGAGAGACAGCCCACATGATAACCCTTGACTAATTAATGGCCAACGAAAGCCGACAAATCAGCTTACACTGTGCGTACACACACAGTCTGAACCCAATGCTCTGCACAATTGCCAGGGGTTCCCTTCAATTAGCTCGGTAGTTTCCCACTGCGCCGCGTCCCTTCAATTAGCTGCGCCAAATTCGCCGTGTAAATTTGCAATTCGTCATTAATCTGTGGGCAAACTGAGGTGAACTATTTCGACAGGGTAAAGTTACTTTATTGGGAGATAAGGTGACTCATTATGCCCGCTACACATGAACTGGAAGAGTATTATTACTTTGAGCCAACCAACCGCCCCTAAAATGTGTATATATTCTTGTTCATTGTCATCAATCGAACCCGTCTGTATGACAACCTAGAACTCAGCTAATCAAAGTGCTTGAACTACCAAATTTGTTGACAATATGTCTTATTACTGCACGCCTGTTCAGCTTGTTTTAGATTTTGGCCACGCCCCTTTATAAAACAGAAAAAATCATATTGTAGATCTAAAGGGACTTATTTTGCTTTGTTTAATGACTTATTCCAAGTTTTATCGAGTGTTCCCTTCGATTGTGCATTTGAAATGTCACATTGTAAACAGTTCTAAAGACTGTCCCATTTCCCACACTCTACGCCCACAACGTCGCTGCACTTAAAGGCCACAGAATATTTTCCCTATATCATTTGTGCGTTTGCTTTGATATGTTGTTATTGATTGAGGGGCAGCTTATTGGCTTCTTGGAACTGCGCACTGTCAATAGAAACAAATTTCTTGGTATCAAATTAAGTGAATCTTGACAACACTTGTTTGCCCACAACTTTTTTCCCAACACACGCGGACGATTAACTTCAGGGCAAGTGAAACATTAATCGAGGCTGGTGAGGGGACAAGGGGGTACTCTGTCGACAGGGCAATTAAAACTGTGGCAAAGCTTTACCACTCGCTGACTCGCTGATGCCATAATTTGTGTGGCAACAAATGGCGATTGGCTTGAAATTGATTTAAATATTAAGTAGATCAGCATTTGTATGCCAGTAAGGGGTGTGTGTGTGTGTGTGTGTAAGTGTGCCTGATAATCGCCTCAATTAATGAGCGCGTCGCTAATTGCCAACGGGTTGGCAGTTCTGGCCAACATGCAATAACTCAATTGCAGTTCGCGTTCTGCCTGTGAGCAAAGTTATTTGCATTTGCGCCGGACTCTCCCTATGCAATTAGGGCACGCCAAGGACACGCCACAACTGGGATTGCGACACGCATCCACAGCGTTGCCACCGAGTCGCGATAAGCGCCACGAGGGTCCCCCGTGGAGGGTCCGCAAGTCCCATTCGCTTATCGTTTGCGCCTTATCGCCGCGCACATTTGAAGTTAATTTATTTTGGCCATTTCTGATCCGCCGCACCACAACTTTCCATATAAATTTCGCGCATTGAGCGACAGTCAGACAGGCAGACAGAAATTTATCAGCTCGATAAATAGCGCAAGTTGTGATTCAAAATATTTTCCAGCAATAGCAAAGGAAAAACTGTCAGGTTGCAAGAAAAAAGTAAGCAAACCTAAGGAAAAGTGTAGCTATTGTAGCCGTCGCTGTCATTGTCCTTGTGTCGCTTTGTATTTGTGTTAAACGGCAGCGCAATAACTGCGAAGTGTTTACAAATAAGCAAGCCGTGCTGAGTAGGCAACAGAGAGAGGGGCAACGGAGGGGGAGCGGGTGCCGGGGCAGGCGCTGCCTGGTCAGAGCTTAGCTGCATGACAAGTGATTACATGATTGCCGTTCAGGTCGGGCTAACGGCAAAGTTACTCCATGTCCGTGGAGAAGCCTGATACTTTTAGCTGCTGCTGCTCTTGTTGTTGTTTTTGTAGCTATTCTTTTTGTTGCTGTTGTTGTTGTTGTTGTTGAATGTTATTGTTGTTGATGTGCTTTCTGCGCTGGCAGCCGCTTGACATGAGACGCCGAGATAAGCGCTCGGGTAACTACGACAACATGGATAATTTGAGAATGGAAAAGTTATACGACCCACACACACACACACACTCGCCCCTCGCACACACTCGCACGCATACTCAGACACACTTGTGTTCAATCTATTATACGCCATGCCGCCATTAAATGAATATTAATGATACAACAAGATGAGTCGATTATAAAGAGATTAAATTCGAAAAACATGTGAAGAGCGAGGAAAGAGATCGTTGGCGATTCAATTAAAGCAGGCGAGCACAAATTAACCAGGGATAGAGTGAAAGGAGAGAGGTTTCAATTATGTTCACTAATGATATGATGTAAAAAGCGATAATATTTCAAGTGTATAAATAAGCAGAGCAAGAAAGGAAGCAGAGGGAAGAGATGCAGAAGGATGCAGTAGAGAGCGCAAAATAAATGTTAAAAAATTAAATTGCAAATAAATCATGGATAATATAAGATAAATATAAAAAGCACACAATATAAATGCAATAAAAAATATTCTAAGCCCTCTTCAAACTCCTTGAAGCATTCTTTAGACAAGTTAAAACTCATTTTCGTTGCAAGCAATGCGCGCACAGAGCGCCTCAAGGAGGTCACTAGCAAAGGTCAATTAGCGCTAATCGATTGCTGCTTTGCTTATGCTAATATTTAGTAACGCTTTCACCCAAGTTGCACTCACTAATTCAGCATTTAAAACGCTTTGCGACGCATTGAAAACGCTTTCAGAAATGTTTCCGTCCTGCGCGCGGGCCTCCTGAAATTGTTTGCACAGCTTAGCAGGGCGAAAGAAGAAGAGGGAGTGTGTGTGGGTGTGCCTGTGCTTATGCTAGAAATACAGCTAAGCAAGCGTCTCCTACCTCCCACACCTTCTCCTGCCTTCCTTGCAACGACCCTGCACATTCCTTTGCCCCCTCTGGCATTACGCTTTGTAGCTGTTGAGATTTTATAGCTTGCATTTGTTTCACGCTCACTCGACGTCAACGGCATTGACACACATACAAACAAACGCAAATGCCAACATTTGTGTTACTTGCACACACACGAGCAACACTTGTGCACACTCACACACACATGTGCATTCAATTTACGATGCGCTGCAAATGAAATTTTGTTTGTTCGTTTGTCGACATTTTGAACTTTCGTTTTGGCCCCGTTTTCAGTCGTTTCAGCCACGTTAGCTGGCGACCATCCCCCCCTCTCCTTACCTTCTTGCGTCCTTCTGCTGCTGCAATTTGTGCTGCACTTTGTTGGGTACTCTCTCCCCCCTCACTCTCTCTCCCTCTCTCTCTCTGGCAATCTTATGCATTATTGTTATGATGGCCCAAACAGCGCTAATGCAATTTTATGGCCCAACAGCCAAGCCAAAAATGATGGCAAATTGTTTATGCCAGAGATTGCTTCATTAACTAGCACTCTCGGCAACAAACTAATACAATTCTTGGGTGTAGGTGTGTGTGTGTGTGTGTGGAGTTTGTGTGACAAATATTACTGCCCAAGTGTATTAAACTGTTATTATACCCTACGACTATTGAAAATGGTCGAGAAAGGCTAAATAAACCCCCATAAGAAGGCGTGCCATATTCCACAAAGTATATGAATTCTTTCTTAGGATCACTAGTCGAGTCTATTGAGCCATGTCCGTCTGTCTGTCCGTCTGTTGGTCTGTATAAACACAGAGATCTTAGCCATTTTAAGAGCGAGCGACAGCAAATTAGGCATAATGATTTCTATGGCTTGTCTGGTTAAAAAGAGATTTTCAAATTTTAAATGCCACGCCCACCGCCTTCGCAAATCGAAATAAAAACTTTTCAAATTGATTTGTAACGAATCTGCCTCGACTTATACATTGATATATACTTACTATATGCACTCATACTCCTAAATCGAGAGTGAGCTAAGAACCAAACTGAGATATAATTCTAAAGCAATTAAGCTAGGTATATCGATAGCAAATCCTATTCCACCTAGCTCACTCTGTAAACTGGTTACCTTTCTTAATATAAGCTTTACTCTATGTGCTCTCTTGCTCTGTTAAAAGTTATTGCACAATGCGAGCAACAAACAAGCAAAGCACTCAAGATCTTGGCCGGAACTCTCCCAACCTCCAGGGACCAGTCCAGCTCATTTGCATAACTTGACCGAGTGCAAAAGTCATGAATAAGTTTCAATAATCTGTAGCTCACTCTCTCTCTCTCTCTCTCTCTCTCTTCTGTTGTCATGGGTATGTGTGTAGCGTTTTATTTGTCATATTTAATGCGCCTGAGACGGCTGCGGCCACTTTATGCCCTTTGCTTGCGCGCGTTGGTGGCACTTTAACGGGCCAAGCGCTTTAATTTATTGCTGCACGTCTTCACGTCTTGGCCCTGAGTGTCGTTTTGCCATCATTTTTAGTGCCAGCAAAATGTGCTGACGATGCTGCCGCTGATGCCTGGATGCCTGGCAACCGAGCATAATTGATGCCAATGCCAATCCCCGGCAACAGTCGCTCTACTCTGCTCTGCTCTGCACTTGATATATGCGCCCAGGCGACGTAATAGAGACGAGGCCAGCCTCCCTTCTCTCCGTCTCTCACTACACTCGACTTGTCCCTTTGGCGAGGCTCATGCTTGTCAGTCCCACGGTGGAAGTGTCTCATTGCCATTTGCATGGCCTCGCGTACGCATTAATCGCATAATTTACGCAAAGTGTTTGTCGCTGTTTAACCCGCTAACTGGCAAAATGGCGAACGCAAATTCAATTAAAGCGCTCCTGCACGCCGCGTTCTCATGCAGATGTTGTTGGTGCTGCTGCTGCTGCTGCTGTTGTTGCTGTTTTTGTTGTTGTTGTAACTGGTACATGTCAGTGTCAACCGCAAAGATGTTGATAAATTAAGTGCGGTGCAGCGAAAGCCATTAGCAAATCCGAAGGCCGTTGCCGTAGCTGCCACATGGCGAGTTTCCTTTTGCATACTTTCAGTTTTGCCATGTCAGAGACACCTGCTGTGTGTGTGTGTGAGTGCGAGTGTGTCTGCGTTTGAGTTATTTATTTTTTTGGTCGTTGGCTTAGCCCCGAAAATAAACTAGCCCAAGTAAAAGCAAAAATAATTGCCTACTTTTCGGGGCAAGTGAGCGCCCAGACCACATGCCAGGCCAGAGTTGCCCCAGCTCACTGTCAGCCTGTGTCTGTGTCCTTGATGCGTTGCCACTCCCGTCCTTCTTCCCACTCCCCGGTCGTCGCATCAAAACAATAAAAATAATGACAACAATCATGAGAGGCAAACAGCAGTCACGGCCAGCGAAAAAATATTTGTTAACATTGCAAGAAACAAAACTTTGAATTTTTCCAGCTCGCTAAACGCACAATTTATTTATTTATGCTCCTGCTACAACCCGCAATGGCAACAGTAACAGCAACAACAAGAATAACAACAACAACAACAACAACGACGAAAAACGCAGGAAAAAACTGAAAGAAACTTTATCAAATATGCAAATGGCGCATTTTGTGCGCGGGGGAATCGGTGACAGAAATTAAGCATCATAAAAACAACACACAGTTGGTATAAGCAGGAGGAGGGGAAGCAGTGGGTGGGGTAGAACGTGGAGGAACAGGAGTTGGAGTAGAAGAGGAGTAGGGAAGGAGGCAAACAGGCACGCGGAAAAATTAAAACAAAAGTTGACATGCGACAAGGCACGCCATCTAGCGGCCATTTGATGCGATACAAGGTGCGTGTGCGTGACTGAAATATGTGCGCGCGTATAGCTATGTGTGTGTAAGTGTGTGCGAGAGTGTGTGTGTCAGGCAGGTAGGTAAGGCAACGCAACGCAACGATTCCGACCCACGCCTTGCTCACATAATTGCCCCCCGAAATTGATCAAAGGAATGCGTGTGGCATGCGGCCTGCCACTCCCCAGCACTGCTCCCTACTCCCTCCTCTCCCTTTTCCATGCCACAACCCACACCACTGGCATTGCAGCCTGCTCTCAGCTTTCTTGTGGTCGCCAGAATCACACGTAGTCGCTGCGTCGCATAACTTGAAGCCAACTTTAAAAGGCTGCTCGGCCTTTCTCTGCTCCCTCTCTCTTCATCCCTCTTCTCCCACTCTCCTACTCCTTCTCTCTCCCTTTCCCCTTCTTCTTTCTCTCTCTTCTCCCTCTTACTCTCTCCTGCTGCTACTCACCTGCTGCCTGCCACACGTGCCTTCTTCTGCTTGCCGTGGGCTTTGCTCGCTATGCCTTGTCCCTCGGGCGCTGCACACGGCTTCTGTTGCCATAATCAATGGAGCGCACACACCAATACATACACACGCACACACAAATGATTTCCGCCACAACTTAAGTCGCATCGACTGCTTCAAATCACAACAAACACACACACACACACACACAATAACGAACTCCGCAACGGAAATGCTCAAGACGAAGCCGCAACGAGTTTTGCGTTGCGTAATGTTTTTGCGCTCGCTTCGCTTTTCTTTTGTCCTCTGGCTATTTTTATTGGAAATTTTGGACGAGCAGCGGCAGCATAACAAGAGACAGAAGAAGCTGCGCTGCTGCTGCCAGGAATTCAATTTTGGCTAACAATATTTTCAGTTATTTTTCCATACAACTTTCAATATTTAAGCTGTCAAAGACAGGCCACGCAAATGCTGGCAGAGAGAGAGAGAGGAAATAAAGAGAGAGATAGCAGTAAAAAGTGAGAGCGAGATGTACGGCTATTAATATGGACCGCCGTGTAATGGATCCACTCAAATGCACAACAATTGCTGTTAAATCAAAGAAGCGTTTCGGCTTTTTTGTTTTCTTCTTTTATAGCGGCGTAAAATCGTGTTGCGGCGTATCAATAAATAACACTTTATGTTGGAGTGCCGCGTTTTTTTATTTATTTTTTTGGTGACGACCTGCATAAAGGAGAGTAAAAAAGAAAACGGAAGCGGAAATCGCTTAATAAGCAGAGCGCAGCTGACGCCGCACGCGTTGACAGGCCGCGAAAATGTCCGGGTGTCTTTCCTGGACTTAGGCAACAAAATACGCGCGGCCATCAAAAGTAATGGCTGGCCCCCATGCAGCGCTATCAATTTCTAGTTGAGTGATCTAAGCAGCCCAAAGTGCGCGCTATAAACAATGCGAATGGACGGCAAAATAAAGCGCAGCTGTGGCAGCTCCGCCCCAAGCACCACTTAAAATGACCAAAAATCAAGGTGAAATGAATTCGTTTCTGCTGCAGGCAGGCAGCAAATTAATTCCCAGCTGCCTCAGGCGCCGCTGCTGTTGCCCCCGCCCAGATCTTGATGGCAGCAAACGACGGACTTTTGTATTATCGCCAACGCAATTTGCGCCTCATGGAAATTGAAAGGCAGCGCCAAGGGGGGGCAGCAGTCAGAGGGAGGTGGAGAAGGACTACGCACGCTTCACGTGCCCGAGTTCGTTTATGTGTCCGCAAATTGCAGCTGCTGCCTCGGGTTTTTGACAATAATCAAAATACAAACAGCAATGGGCGAGAATGTGAGCGGAAAGGGAGGGAAGAAACGAAACTGTGGACGTGGCAGCAACAGCTTCTGCTTGCTGTGTGTAGATGCGTGCCTGTCCTGTCCTCTTCTGGGTTGTCCTGGCTGCCTGCCTGCCTGCCTGCCTGCCGTTGCTTGGGTCTCATACTAATTGCTTTCAATTTAATGAAAATTTTAATAGAAAAGCGCTTTGGCTGCCAAAAATGGTGCACGCCTCGCTCGCTAGCTATCTCACTTTCTCTATCTCTATCTCTATTTCTTCCTCAATTCCTTTCGCTTCCTCACTTGCCACAGCTCGAACCCTAAAGCTGTTGTCGTCTCTGTCAACGTGGCGTGCATAAAATGTATAAAAGACGCAGACAGACACATATGCAGCAGGCAGGGTAAGGAAAAGCGCAGAGAAAGAGGAGAAAGAAGATGCGGAGAGGTGCGCCAAGACGAGAAAATCAACAACAATTGCGCCAAAACAATTTGCACTTAATATTGTGCATGGAATTTATTTGGCACAGTCGCAAATACACGCAGACACAAACACACGCACACTCATACACACTCAGTCTCCCTCACACACACACACACACTCTTGAGTCGCAGCAAACTTGATAATCAAAAAGTTTACATTTTGGAGCATGTGAAACTGCATTTCATTTAAGTTTCGTATTTGCATTTTGTGCGCAAAGTTTCTGCCGAGAACGTCTTAAAGCAGGAGAGAAAGAGAGAGGGAGACAGGGAGAGAAGAAGAGAGTAGAAAACAAAGTGCGCGACAACTGGGGGGACAACAACGAACGACGACGGCTTATGCTGCTCGAGTGTTGTTTGCCGTTGTCCCTGTCCGTGTCCCGCCGCCTGACAGTTGCTTAAGCGAGCTGCCAAAGCGTTTCGCAACTGCTTTCAGATTGATTCCAACAGGCAGAAAATCCAGCGAAAAGTTTGCTCCTCCCCGCTCCCTCATCCCTCCCCTTACACTTACTCTGCCCGTGCACACGTGCATGCAAAGCTGTGTGTAAAGTGCTTTCTCACTCCCTCTCACTCTGCAGGCCTTGGCAACTCAATCCGCAGCAGCTGAGGCGCACTTTTCGAGTGCCGCCTGAAAGTAGGCAACGATTTTTGCACTCGCCCTCACGCAGGCCACTCAGCTAATGAAGTGGCAGCAGCAACAAGAATCGAAGCTATATATTTGCTCATATATATATATAAAGCTAATAATAAAGCAGGCTACGCTGTCGCTCATTGTGATTTGTTATTGTTCAGTTGAGAAGGGCAGGCAGAGAGGTAGATTTTTATATTGTCAGCCATAATTCTTTGGGGCTGACTCTCATTCGCGCGCTTCGATGAAGCCAATAAACAATGACGAATCACTTATAAATTGTTGCCATATTTCTGAAATGACGCAAAGCCAATGTCGAAGGGGAAGGGATGGCAGGGGTGACGAGTGTGAAAATTGAAATTGATGTTGTTGCTGCGATAGCTTCAGCTTCAGCTGCGCTGCTTCTGCTGCTGCTTCTTGCTGTTGCCTTTGACTTGTCGCTAAACGGGCGATGGCCTGACAGCGTCTGCTCCCTCATCCACCTCTCCCACCCCCTGTCCTGTCCAACTGCCGTCAGCGCGGTTGTTTATTTACGAACATTAACAAAATAAATGACATGCAAATAACAAAAAAATACAAGCGCAAAAAAAAAGAAGGCGCAAAGAAAGAAAGCGAAGAACGCGAAGAAGCTAAAGCAAAAGTTTAAATAGACAAATTATTGTGCTGAGTTGGCCAGGATGCGCGAAAAAGGGGGCGGAAGGGAAGGAGATGCGCAGCAGACAGCCTTCCTTCTAACAATTGACAAACGCTTAACGCAATTCATTCTCGATTTTCGATTCGATTCTCGCTGCCAGCCGCGAAATTGGCTTGGCTGAGGTATTTTTAATTTTGCACCCAAATGAGTTGAGATTCTTGTTTAATTTGCTCTTGATTGGTTTTTCTCTTCCTCTCTCTCTCTCTCTCTTCATCTCTTTCTTTGTGCAGTCCTTTAGCTTGTTGGCTAAATGCCGATGTTGGTCACGTAATTAACGACAAGTTTATTAATCGCCGTTTCGTCGAGTTTGCGACCTGCCTAATTAAGTCAAATTGGCGCCACAATTCGAAATGTTATTAAATGAGTTTTTTATAAAAAATTTCCGCGTTGACGTCAAAGCACGTGCAAATGACTTGCAGAGGGAGAGACAGAGAACGAAGAGGGGGAAAGGGAAAGGGTTGAAAGTGAGCAGGAACCGTAGTCAATGCCAAAAACCCTTCGACACTCAAAGTGGGAATGCGGCAGGCTGTAGGTGGAAAGAGGCATCTAGGGGGAAGCCTGAACTCAGTTTGGAACGGAAAATGTTGCCTCTGCTCCCTCTTCCTCCCCTGCTTCTTCTTCCTCTCTACCTACGCTTTCTTGCTGTCGTCTGGTTTCGGTCTCCCTCTCTCTCTCTCTCTCTCCTTGTCTTTCTGCCTCTCTTTCTCTTCGCTCGCACATTTTCCTTGAATTTCATAATAATTATAATTTTGTGTGTGTATTTGCATGTTTAGGCGGGGAGAGAGAGAGAGAGTGGGGTGGTTGTCGGTGGCTGTGGCAGCTGGCGAAAAGTTGTGTCAGCCGACAAAAAGTTGAACGCGCTTTGCCAAATATTTGTGGCAGCATGCGTGGCAGGTACCGTTTACCGTTAACTCTTTACCATAGCCTGATCATTTTCACTCGTTTTATGAGGGGAAAAGTAGGGGGTGCATGGGGTGTGAAAGGGCGGGAGGGGGCATAACATCATTAAGCTACATGTTGAACAATTTTAATGAAAATTATGGCAATTTCCTGGCGCGTGTATGTGCGTTGCGCACTTTCTGCTCGACAAGCTCAATAATTGTTCAACGCACACACAGACACAGGCAAACACACACACACACAGACAGGCGCAATGTCGTGCATTATTTATGCTTAGGTATTTGCCAGGCAAGTCTGCCAGTTGAACATAATTAAAATTACAACAAATGCAGCCACATCAAGTGAATTGAGTTGCACAGGGATCTTTATTTCCAATTCAAGCTCGTTTAATCATCCAAAGCCTTTGCTCAATTCAATAAGGCTTTTCTTCTGGCTCTCTCTTATCCCTTTTCTCTCTCTCTTTCTCTGTCTTTCTGTGTGCATTCCACTTTGACCTAATGCCAGATTAGTTGCAGCCTGCACTCAATATAATAAATTTAACCAGAGAGTTTGGCAACATTTTTGGCAGCAGCTGCGTAAATCTGTTGAAATTATGCTTTAGTAATGTATGACATGAAAGAGAGGGGGATATAGGGAGAGAGAGTGGGAGAGACAGAGAGGTTGCATAGTTCAGAACTTTGCGTGTGCATAAGATAAAAATGAATCGAGTTGTTGTCCACACAAAAGCTTAAAGTTTGCACTTGGCCAAAGGGATAACAGATCTAAGCAGGTGAAAGTTGAAAGCATATTTAAGTTATTAAATATTGTAGCTAGAGAATTTTAATGTATTTTATATTTATTATTATTTTTTAGATTTTCACATTTCTTTCGAATATTTCCTATCGCTTCAATTCCTGATTTTTTTTCTCTTTCCTGCATTAATTTTCGATTCATTGCTCAGGCGATTGCTGCAATTGTTTTGCCAGCAACATTTTGAGTATTGCATAGTTTTCTCCCTCACCCTCTCCCTCTCTCTCTTTTTCTCTTTCTCCCTGTCTTGCTCGGGCAATGCCTGCCCTGTTTCGCTCGCAATGCTTTGCCATTGCAATTGACATTCTGTCAAAGGGCAACGCACACAATGAGTGCATGTGGCTGCACTGTACAGTGGGTACAGACTGCGTTATTTTTTAATGCTGCGCAATAAATTGAAAAGTAAGCAAGCGTAAAACATAGAAATAGAACCCACAACAGCAGCAGCAATACAATGGGGCAACAACACTGGCAACAACAACAACGCCGGCAACATTGTAGGCATTGCCAAGGCGACTATCAGTTGCAGACAGTCGTAAAAGGCGAGCTTACAATGCCATCTAGAAGTGAAACACAACAATAGCTATGGCAAATCCTTACTCGCACATGTGTGTTGGTGTGTTGATGTGTGTGTGTGTGTGTGTGTGGGCAGCTGCGATTGAAAAATTCAAGCGCTTTGTTTCGTTTATTCTCCCGTTCGCTCCAATCATGTCAATGCTCGCATTCGCAGTACTTTCCATTCAATTTTCAACATGCTTGCGATTTGTTAGTTGCCACGCCCCCCGCCCCTGCCCCCTTGTTCACTCCTCTGCCCCTGGCATGCTTAATGTCACGTATTTGATCAGAAAATTAAGGATCAAAAAGGCATTTGTGTAAGCAGCTGAAAATGTTGTGATTTATTGCGCTAAACCGTTTGCAAGTAACTCCTGCCCGACTGCGTGTGTGTGTGTGTGTGGTGTTAGGGTGTGCCTTTGTGTGTGTGTGGGCCTGCCTGTGCTTATGATGTACGATGCCAGGCAGCTGCTGCTGCTGCTGTCGTCTGTTTAGTTTTAAACTGGGACGTGTACAATTTAATTTAATCTTTGGATTTTCTTTTGTGCTGTCCCAGACTCTCTCTCTCTCTCTCTCTCTCTCTGTTTCTCTGGCTGGGCAGAGCTTTACTCCACTTAGATAGCACACATAAATTTTGCACATGACTCGGACAAAGCAACAAAAGGAGACAGCAATAACAACAACAACGAAGCGAAGCCTTGCTGCAGCTTTTAATTCATTTTTATTGCACTCGAGCTCGTTATTCAAATTAACTTGGCTTTTGCAATGTTATTGCTGTTGTTGTTGTTGCTGTTATTATTATTACTGTTATGTTATTTCATCTAACTACTTACTTTAGTATCCAATTTCATTTGCATTAGCCAATTGGCAAAGTCAACTTACCTGCAATGGCAAATGGAAAATGCGATTTGCGTAAATGAAAATGTCATGTTGGTCGGGGTGAAGGGGAAGGGTTGGGGGTTGGGGTTAGTTTAGCATCTATCGAAATATTAATTAGGAAATTAATTTCCAAATAGGCGTGTATGGCAGTCTGTGTGTGTGTGGCTAATGTTACGCAGCGATGAAAAGTCAATTTAATTTGCTGAAAGCTGTTGCCATTTTCCCCGGCACGTGCAACAATTTGAAATGAGACACGTTCAAGTGGCAGCAGCAACAACAACAGCAGTAAGTGATGGCTATACTAAACGATATATATATATAGTTTAACCTGAGCTTTGTCGAGTGCAGTTTCAATTAAATAAGCGCCACTAGACATAGCCGGGCTTATTAAAACGCGCTGTCAACGCGCATACGCCACGTGCGCCTGTCAGATCGCTGCACTGGCGATAGGCAAGTGGCAAGCGTTGGCTACTTGCAATAATTGCTGTTTATACTAATTGAAAATCAATATGAAAATCATCTAGCAACCCTTAGCCGTGCTACAACTAATCCCAACTGCCTTCCTTTCTCCCTCTCTTTCCATATCTTCCTCTCGCTCCATGTTGTGGCATGTTAATGGCATTTCGCATGGTGCACTCCCTCGCTCGCTCACTCGCGCTCTCAATGAAACTTTGCATTTTCACAAACATTTTGTGGTGCCACACATACTCACACACATGTAATTTAATTTTTAGCTGTTTATTTGCCGCATTGCATTGTTAATTGGCCCAGCAAAATTAAGTCAAATCAGGTAAAAGCGCATTGTTGATATTACACTCAGATTGCGGAGAATACAGGAATATATATGTGTATATATGTTACATTTCTGGCATATTAGAATTTCAAATTATACAGCCCAGCGTAAACAGGCGCGCTAAGAGCAAAACAATGTCTGCCGGCCTCGTATATTTGTTATAATTTCAGCTTTGATTGCATATTATGCACAGTGCGAATTGTGACCACAATTCACAGCGCTCGCCGCGCCGCGCCGCGCCTCGCCTCGCCCGCCCATTAATATGTATACACAAAGCAAATACAGGGCGTATACTTAATCTGCGCAACGGCCACGGCCACAGCAACAAACACACACACACAGACACAAAAGCGCTGGCGGTTATTTTTGCTCTTTATGTCAAATGAAGCGTGCAAATGCCACAAACGCCCCCGAAACAGAGCGCACATTAAATGCGCAGCCCGAAAAACATGCGCTGCAGGCGCCTGCCAAGGATCACGGGCAGCCGCACACACACACACACACAGACACACAGCTATGCCTGTGTGTTGGCATTTGTAGAGAGGGCAGCCAAGTGACCACACGGCCAAGAGGACAAACGTTTGCGCTGATAAAGTCATCAGCTGCGCGAGAAATCGATGAACGAGAAACGAAAGCGGAAAATAAAAATATAATTTTAGCAGACACAAATCGTTGTAGTTGGCAGCAGGAGAAGGAGAAGACAGAAGGAGGAGGGGGGAGGAAGTGGACTAAACGCTTAAGAATGGCTCGGCAAAAGGTTGCCTGGCCGAGTTTGCTTTTATGGCAATGCGATTTCCGACTCATTTGCCGCAGCAACGCAAATGTTGAATTCATTTACGTCTTTTTCTCTGTAAATTTTACTCGAGCAGCTGCCTTCCCCCTCCCCCTCTCCCACCTCCTACTTCCACTCCCCCACTCTTCGTTCGATTGTGGTTAATTAATTAGTGCGGGCACGTGACGTCAGTTTATGGAATTCAATTTGAATTTTATCTGCGCTTCGCTGTAAAAGTTTATGGCGCGCATAAATATACATAGAACAAAACAATAAATCACACAGTGAGTAAAAACAAGCAATGTGCGCGCGAGGTTTTTTAGTTTTCACATGAAATATGCATAATAAATGCCAGCCAAAGCGAGAGAGCAAGCGAGAGGGTGCGACCTGCAAATGCGCAAATTAAACAATGCACAATGGACACGTATCCTGTTGTTTTGGACGGCACTGTGGGTGGTCGTTGGGGTCGCTGGGCACGCTGGGTACGCGGGTACGCGGGTTCGCAGGGTCGACGGGTCGCTCATAATCGAATTAGTTGCAATAAAGCACGAAATTAATTTCCGCGCTGCGGGCCGCAAGCCGCAAAAACAAAATGAGCCAAGCCGAGCGCTGAAAAGTATGCTACACGCCTGAGTGGCGAAATCACGCAATGATTTATGCGCGCTGCACAACAACAATGGGCGAGAGCGAGGGAGAGGGAGAGGTCAGGGAAGAGGGAGTGCGAGTTGACCATTTGGCAATTTAGAAAAGTTGACGAAACGTGCAACATTCTATGGTGCCTCCCCTTCTAGATGCGGCGTTTTCATGGGCTTTTTCCAGTACATAAAATCAAGGCCTGAACGGAGCGCGTCGGGTCCACTCTAACGGGCAATCAGTTTACGTTGCGAAAGTGAAAGAGATAATAAAATGAAGGCACAAAGAATGCAGCATAAAAGGATAACGGCATAAGCACATGATATACGCTTTTATCTTGAATGAAGTTATGACTGCGAGAATGTAGGCGAATGCGCAGCATGGCCGCAGAGACAGAGGCAGGCAAACAAACAAACCGCTGCTAGATAAAACCGATTGTCAGGCGATACGAGCGGGGCATAAACACAGAGTGAGAGAGGGGGGAGTGCGGTGGAGAGGAAGGGGAAAGGAGACGCGCGCGTGCAGGCAAATACGTTGTCGTCTTGTGGCCGAGGCTAGACCAAAACAATGCGGAGCTAGCAGGCAGAGTGGCAGCAACAGCAGCAGGACTATGCAACACACACTCTCACACACACTCACACACTCCCTGGGTTGTGGCACACAAATTGAATTTTCTTGCTGCTGCTTGCCTGAAAGCAAACGCATGCGGCGGCTAAGCTTTTGTCTAAGTGGGATATGTGAGTGGCTGTGCGAGCAGCTCGCTGTGTATGTGTGTGTGTGTGTGCGTATGCTTCAAATACTCTGTGCATTATGTGGCAGCGTATTTATGCCAAAAAGCTTTGGCATGCCTCGCATACGCTCAATAGCATCAGCTCAGCATCAGCAGCAGCATCTTTATGCCAACGCCAACGCCAACGCCAACGCCAAACGCTTCTCAGGCACAGTTCGCATATTTGCAAACTTCCATGGCATACTTTCAGGCTGAGCCAGCAGCAGCAGCATCAGCAGAGCAGCAGACGTAGCCGCAGCAGTTGGCAATAGGGACATGCCAAATCCGGCACAAGGCATCGGCATCGGCATCGGCATCTCGATAAACTCAGCAACTCGACAAGCAGAAAGAGAGAAAGTGAGCTTTGTTGTTGTTGTTGGTTTTTGAAAAGTTTGCCGATTGCATGAAAAATGCCTTCACCTACAGCTGAGTGGGCTCCATAAACGAACTGAGTGAGGCTCATGTGTTGATGTGTTCATATTGCCAACACTCCACACTCCCCTTGGCTGCCTGTGGCACTCAAATGTATTGGCAACAGAAGCCGTAATGTTTTCCATTGCTGCAGCGTAATAACCAAAGCCCCCAGCGGGTAAGCCATTTGCCATATTTCTTAAGCCTTTTCACTTCTGTCTGCCCGTCTGTCTTTCTATATGTCTTTCTATCTGTCTGTCTTGCTGTCTATCTATCTCCATGCCCTACTAGTTGATCGAGGACTCCGACAGACTCTCAGTCTGTGCGCCCAGTTAGTCATTCAGGCTTGCCCCGAGGAGCAGGCAATAACACACTTTAAAATCCACCAGGCAGCAGTTAAAAACTTTGCGCCAAAGGGGTCGCTTCGCCTGCCCCTCCCCCTCCCCGTCCCCCTTTTTTTTCCTCCTGCCCCTGTCCGATACAAATCCCACATGCCCCAAAGTGCTATTACTGAAATTGAAGACATCTATAAGTTTGCTGCCGGCTTCCATTTCTTGCTGTTTCTCATCTCCATTTTCCCCTCTTCCCCCTTCCGCTTTTCCCCCTTTCACGCTTTGCTTTTTTTTGCGTCTTCTTTTCATTTTCAGCTACTTTGGCCGTGCGTTCATATGTGCGTGCCCTGCCCTGTCCCGCCCTGCTCTCCGCGCTCGCCGTAACGCTTTTATGGTAATGAGCTCACATTACAAGCGCCAGCAAAGGCAGCAGCAACTACAGCAACAACAACAACAGCAACAACAACAACAACAACAACAGCAGAACTGCCACATCAGCCGCAGCAGCAGCAGCAGAAACGGCAAAAAGCGAAGCAACATTTTGACATGACGCCTTTTTGAGAGAGACGCCCAAATTGTCACAGAGGGAAGTTCAATGCGTTAAAGAATATTTTAAAAAATTTAATTTTTGTTTAAATATTATAAACATTTATTAAAAATATTTATAGGAAATATTTAAAAGTCTTAAAAATATTTCATAAGCTATAAAATTGTTTAAATAAAGAAAAGGAAACTCTTTTTAAAGAAACTTCCTTCTTTAAGAGCTTTCTCCTTCTTTTTCCATATTTATATATTAATATATCACTCTCTTTTTCCCTCTTTTTCTCTTTTTATATATTCTGCTCTTTCTTTCCTTTATTTTATTTTAGGAACTTTCATTCTTACCGTAACTTTTTATCTTTAAATTCTCCCATAGTTCCCGTTGTCTTTTAAACCTCTTTTAAATTTTGACAATCTCTTTATAAAGACTTCTCGAACAACCCTCGTACTGCAGCACTCTCGTCGCTGTCTCGTTGAAAAAGTTTCTCACGCGCGCTGCTTTTCAGCCTTATCGCATAACTGAAAATGAATCGCACACACACACACACACACAAACACACAGACAGCGACAGTGACTGCGTGGGAGTCATCCACGTTAAAGGCGACGGCGGCGTGTGCAGCTTGTGAAATGTTTATTTCCGTAATTTAACTTAGGCAGCTACTTCCGCCACGCCCACTTCCTGTTAAATTGCTGCAAAGTGAAACAGAAGTAACTCACACACACACACACACACACAGATAGAAACAGAGACAGCGGCGCATTGCAACGTGCCACGCGCTGCAGTCTGTGACAGCTTTTGTCTGGGCATCCATTTGCAAAAGGACACACGGCGTAAGCCCCTCGTGCACCACACCTGATGCTTGTCAAGTGGCCTAAGCTGCTCGGCTTCTTCTCTAGTTTCACTTTACTCTTCCTTGCTCTGTGCATTTCATTTGCTCTTACTTTCTACTGTGATTTGCGTTTGCCTTCCTCCTTGTCTCGCCATTGTTTTTATTATTGTTGCCACTTACATGTTTTTACATGCCTTCCGTCGCGCACAACTTGATCCTGGCGGCGCAGGACCTTGAACTCGACAACGTTGTGCGCCGCTAACGAGTTACAACGAGAGGCAGAGGCAGAGGCAGAGGCAGACATAAAATCCGTGTGGGTTGCAAATATTTCATATTTATTTAACGTACTTTTTGCCGAGTGCCCCATAAAAATTGTACCACGCTTCATTCCCCTTCACTGCCTCCGCTCACTCTCCCTCTCGCTCTTTCTCACACTCCTGCTCCCTCTTGCGCATTACATTACGCCTGATTTACTTTGTAAGTTTTAATTGAATTTCGGCGCAACTTTAAATGCATTTGCTGCCGAATGCGGCCGCCATTGAATGCGGTGTACAGCTAAATGCTCTCAGCAATTATTGCCGAGAGTTGCAGCGCATTCACTCTCCCCCTCTCTCTCTCCCTCTCTGTCTGTGAAGTGAATTTCAATTGCGAATTAAAAACTGACTCGTCCAGTGGGTGTTTTGTTGAGTTTTTTATGCAAAGCAGCGCAGAAAGTAGCACACAAAAAGGCCAAGACACAGGCACGCACGAGCGAGCAGCGCAGCTATGAGCTATCATAATAGTCAGCAGGGCATGCACTGCGAGAAAATTGGGAGCATAAGATTTCTCGAAAAATTTAAGAAGGAAAACTATTGCCTAAGGTCGGAAAAATACTACAGTATCTTTACAAGTTTTTATTGCAATTTTTTGAATGCAAATTTGTCAAGGGTGAAAACAAAAATTTAATCCGATTAAAAATTGCAAGATCAATCGAAAGTAAACACACGCGGTTGCAAATTTAATAAACAAATTTTCTTTAAAATGTTGAGCAGGACCGTTAGTTAAGAATCTTCAAGTTTTTAAAATTATTTAGAATTTAAAAATTGTACATGTTTAATGCAGAAAAACAATACAAACAAATTGCTATTTCGCTGTTATGGTAGCTGAAAAGTTCTGACAATTTCTCACGGTATACTCGGCTAAAATTATAAGAAATTCCCTTAAAAATAAAATCACTGTCAATCAGAGAGCACAGCAGACCAAGTAAGTATGATACTTAAACAGCACAAAAATAACGTACAACGATATACGATATGCGAGTCTATATAGTAAGCATATTCATCTTTCTAAGTGTTTGCTTCACTGAACTGGACGCTGAAAACAAAATCCAAGGCGCATTTATATGTAAAGCGACAACGCCAGACAACAAAGCAGAGCCCGAAAAAAACACACACACACACACACACAGAATAAGCTAGAAAGAGACCACAATAGAGAGAGACAGAGCAAACGAATGGAGACAGTCGCAGTTGTTTCAGTTCGTTCGTTCGTTCGTTCTGCTGTGGCAAAATGGCTTCAATAAAAATACAAAGTAAAAGCAAATGCAAAGACCTAGAGGCCAAAAACAAAAAGAATATCACACAAATATATATATTATATGTGTGTGAGTGTGAGTGTGAGTGCGGGTGCCCCCCTTTTGTATGTATGGGGTAATTCTTGGTTAACGAGCAAGCAGAACGTATTCACGCTTTGCTTAATCCCCAGGGACTAGCTACGACTGTGTGTGTGTGTGTGTGTGTGTGCTTAGGACCTGGCAATGCAGTTAGCTCTATGTCTCTCTATGACCATACAATTTAAGCCCTAATTGTGGGCAATTACTTTTTGCTCGGCTAATAAAAACGTTAGAGATATTTGCGTATTTTAACTAATGATTTTCTGCTTAAGCGACGAGCCTCGTCGCCTAGGCTCAGGCTCAGGTTCAGGCACAGGCACAGGCACAGGCCCAGTCCCTGAGTCCCCAAGTGAAGGCCACAACACTAGCGCCTAAATAAACAAAGCTAAAGTTTTAGTGAGGTGTGTGGGAGAAGAGAGAAGGGGGGCTTGTGTGTGTGTGTGTAAGGTAAGCTCGGTGTTGCTGGCTTGTTACTGTTGTTGTTTTTGTTGTCATGTCTGTCACAGGTTTTAATGACTTTGCACAGTCGACACACAAGCCTGCACATTACGTATACGCCCCTTTGTGTAGTCCACACACACACGCACACGCACACACACACACACCTTGTTAGCCCAACCGCACTGACACACTTATTAATAATTCATTTTGTGCTAATAGAATGTTCGGATTTCAAGGTAAAACATAGATACAAACGCAGTCCCCAAATAAGCCCAGGTATAACCAAATAAATCACTAATTCAACACACACACAAACACACACTGGCACAGAAATGGGCTCTTAGCATAATTAGTTGATATTCAATAATTGAGTAGAATCGAAACAAAACTTGATTGTCAAACAGGCTTACATGACGCCGGAAAATTGAAGCTGCAAAAGTTGTTAACTGAACCTGCAACCTGTGCATCGCCTTACTTGATCCTGATTCTGATCCTGATTGATTACCTGCAGCCAGACACGGGACAGTAGGTAAAGGCTACACTTAGTTACCAAGACAAAGCATCGATTAAATGTCATTTGTAGCGCCTGCAACGCAGTCTCTACGCTTCCTCATTAGGCGTAGCTACTCGCTGGCGATGTAAATTTAATTGCCTCATTACACTGTAAATGTTTTACGGCATAGTTGAAATGAATTTTCTGGCGAGTCATAAAATAAAGCACAAGCCTTCGTTTTTAATTGACTGAGCCTGAGGCTTGAGTTGAGGCATTAAGTATACGCCTCAGTTACATGATTAAAATAAATCATGATATGCACGAAGTAAGGAAAAGTTTCATCTCACTTGAGAGAGAGACAGAAAGAGAGAGAGTGTGATAGAGAGAGAGAGAGCAAATTGAACTGGCAACTTTAGCATTTTACGCTCGATAACTTTGGGCCGAAACACAACCGAGCGTACCGAGGCGACCAATCAAATGGAAAGCATTAAAGGCTGCGATAGAATCTGCAAAGCGACGGCACAATGCGGGCAGCCAGCTGCAGGACGCACACACACACATGCAGTCAATAACACAATGGGGCACAATAGAGCAGCTAGCAGGACCATAGGGGACAGACGGGAGGCCATCAGATAAGCCGGCATCAGCTTGGCAAAAGTCACCAAAATAAATGGAAATTAAAAGTTGGGCAATCAGAGAAAGCTGCAACAGTGGCAACACTCAATATGCATGCCATGCATGTGGCATGTGGCATGGAAATTGAAATGGAAAATGGCAGCAGGATCAGGCGGAGGCAATTCCAAGGCGAGCGAGCTAAGCGTATCAAAGCGGAGCAGCTGACAATGCTTATAAGCTTTGTGATTGAATAAAATATGATACAAGGCAAGTGACACAGAGAGAGAAGGAAAAAAAGGAAGAGAGGGAGCGAGCATGTGTCTGGCATGGCCGGAACCCATATGCTTAGCATAATAACTCGCTGTACGTGCGACGCGCGACGCGCTGTTAACATGACATCATCGTGCAATAAGCGAGCTGAGTCTAATGAATAAAAATGAATTTCAAAATAAAAACAAAAGGCCAAGCGAAAAAGCGAAAGAGCGCGAGACAGCACAGACACAATAAGATATGCGGCGACTTGGGCAGACAAGACGCAGCAGGCTGCCAGCCAGTCTACGCACTGCTGGGCTGCTAGCCAAGAGATACACGCACGCACACAAACACACACTCACACAGAAAGAGAGAGTCGTCAGCAAACGAGTTTTCCATTTTGCATGTTTTTCTTTCTTGTGCTGCAGGCAAAGTTAGCTGGCCAGCTAGCTGTGTCTTGATAATCCTTTATTTAAATATTGTTTGCTTTTTATTTGCCATTGTTATTATGCTTGTAGATATTTTGCATAAATAACTAGACAAGACACACACACACACACACACACACACAATCAAATCAGAGCAGCAATCTCTCGCAAAGTGGGGCAAAAAGTGCTGCCTGCCTGCCTGTCTCAGTGTTTGTTTTGCTTTTACAGTAGTCTAATTTAAATATTTGTCCTAAGATGTTTAGCCAGCAGCAGCAGTGGCAGCAGCCCAAGTTGACTTTCTGGCTTAGTACGCATCGAGTGCACACGCGGCGTATGCGTAATGTAAGCCACATAGACATTGCGCATACGCCCCGCGGCCCCACTCATTAGCAATTACAGCGGGGACAACATTTTACTCGCACTCCCCCCCGCTCTCTATGTTTCCCCTTCCCTCTGGGGGAATCCAACAACGCTGACATGCCAGCTGAAATTTGTGTCAACGTCCAGACAGAACCCTCCTGCAGGAGCCGCACACAAAAACAACAACTGACAACGTCGCCGTCGCCGCATGGCGCAAAGGCGTCGCCATATTTAGCATGTTAACGTGAACCCTCAAGGTGCTGAAGCGCTGCCACGCCGCGCTGCCTCCCTCGCTAGCTGTGTGTTCGTGTGTGTGTGTGTGTGTGTGTGTGTGTGTGTGTGTTGCCCATTTCAATGAAAGGTTGCTCGATGGCCTCGTTAAATGCCTGACAGCCAAGCGTTGACATAGCCAGGCATCTTGTCAGCCCAGCCACGCCCAGACATGGCAACCTCCTCTGCTACACCCTCACTTGGGTCTTCTAACTGTGCGTGTGCGTGCTCGCTTTCAAATATCAAATTCACATTAATTTTGACATCGAAGCGGAAATATATTTAATTGCTTTCTAGCCCCACCACACACACGCGCACACATACAGGCGTACATACTGTCACACACACTTGGCTGATTTCCGCAACGCGACCGCCAAAGACTCACGTAGTCCCCATCGCAGCCACCGCCGCCGCCGCCGCCGCCGCCACCGCCACCGTCGCCGCGACGACTTTTGCCATTAGCGTTGTGTCTCCAGGGCATAAGCAAATATTTGGCTTTTCCTAGCGCGATTTTCCCGGTGTTTTCATGCTGTCATTTCATTAAGAAGCCGTCGCTGTAGATAGCTGTATGCCATCTGCATATAGTATATGCTATATATAAATATATATGTATGTATATTCTTCAGTAAAGCGTAAATCCCGTCGCACCACACCGTGCCTCCCCTGCTACTCCCTCTGTGCCGCGCTTTACGCTAAGTTGCCATAATCGCATTGGCCTTGTTTACGGCACGTTTCAGCCAAAATAATTAAACGCCAAAGTAAACGTTGCCGATTTTGATTAACTCGACGCACCACGCTTAATTCAATGCAAACATAATCGTCAATATAATTCCTATTTATATTACTAAAATGCACTCGAGTACATTAGGCATAAAATACCAAAAATTATTGCCTGCCTCCCATCTACTTCCTCACTCCCCCACTATGCATATTTATAAAGGAATGCGAGAGAATAAATTTAAATTATTCGCAAGGCGATAAGAACATTGCGCGAGCTGTAAATTCGCCATTTTATACGTTTCATATTAATGAGGCTGAGTCGCGCTTATCGTCACGACTTAAGTCTGTAAATTATACGCGAATTTTATGCCGGATAAATGTGCGGAATTCTAGATTTATGTTGTGTAGTGTAGCAGTGGGAGAAATTAGCAAAAATGACAAGCTAAGCAAAGCACAGAGAGAAAGAAGCATTAATAAATATGTGATAATAATATATAGAATATAATTTATATTTATGTGATTTAGTTAATTAAAAAATATTTATAATTTATAGTAAGTCCCAAGCCTGCTAAAATCCCAATAAGTAAGATTTTATAAAGTTTTTCTTATCATTTTCAAAGACTTAAAAAACTTTTCGAAATTACAAGCTACGCAAGACATAAACAGGGATACAAAAATAAATAAAATATGAAATTTAAGAAATAAAATAAACAATGTATAATGAATAAATAATATAAATTTTTTAAAATATTATTTAACATTTACTATAATATTTAAAATTTTATAAAACTAAACAAACGTAAAATGAAGCGGCTAAAGGAGCTAAAGTTGATTAAAAATATCTATAAATAAATATATGATTTATTTAATTAATTTGGTTATAAAATTAAAAGTTAGTTATAAGCCTCTAAAGCCTTTCTAATACTAAACTGCATTTACTAAACAATTAAATATATCACAAAACACAACAAAGGAAAAATAAATCGCTTCAAAGAGCTAAACCTGCAGACAGGCTTAAAATAAATAATAAATTATTTTTAAATTGATTTCTCTTCGATAAATTGTTTATCGGAATAATCGAAAATGCGAACATTACTCGGATTACCGCATGGGGAACAGCACAAAGCAGCTTAAATCGCTGCCTGCGTGGAGCGTAGGTCTTTAAGTAAACGAGTATCCTTTCGTCTCCTCCCACAAAAAAAGGGTCAACTAGACAAAGGCAAGAGGCAAAAGGCGAAAAGGTCAAGGAAAGCAAAAGCGAAAGCTCCAAAGCAAAGAGTGCAGCTTAAAAATGTGCTAAAAATATATTATTCAAAAGCATTAGGGAATTGCCGAGAGACACAACAAACAAACTATGCATTAATTAATCAAGCAGATTGCAAAGCCGTAAGAGAGCGATTTAAATTGATGCTATTATAATGGGGCAAAGAAAAACATATAGTCGAGTAGTAAAAGGAAAAGATTTCGCCATAAAACTGAACTAAAGTTTAAGCATATAAGGCGTGTCTTTTTGGCTGATTTCGCCAACAAGGCAAGGCAAGGCAAGTCAGGCTGAGCCTCATATAAAGACACTTGCTTACGCGTGTCGTAAATGTAAAAGTGTAAAATGAAATGTAAAATGCGGAAATGCGAAAAAGTGAAATGGGGAAATGTGTAAAATGTTTGTGACGCTGTGACAGGCCGCCAAAGTTAACACTTAACATGGCCGTAGCCGTTGCCGTTGCCGTTGCCGTTGGCCATAAACTAACGAATGTCAAAGTTTCAAATCTCTCGTAAATATGCGGAGGAATGTGAGTAAGGGAAAGAGGGAAGGGGGGAAGCTACAAAAATAAAAGTCATACATTTTACAGGTGTCAGGCGTTTGCAAACTCACGTGTGAAAAGCTGCTAACTGCAAGTTGGCAGCTGTCCGAGGGGGCAGGTCTCTTCTCCGGCTGATGCTGCTGCTACTGTGGTAACTTTGGACAGCACAAGCTGCCTCTAACGGATTCTGTTTAGCTCCGGCGTATCCTTTTATCCGTTACGCTATCTCTCGTTCTCGTTCTCGTTCTCGCTTTTGCTCGCTAACTCTTGCTTTCTGTTTCACTCACTCTGTTTACTTGGCGCGACTTTTATCTGCTGTTCACACGGAACTTTGTCACGGCAATGACACCTGCGCTTATCGGTCATGCATTGCACACACATACACACAGAGGCACGCATACACTGACACTAACTGTGAGACACGCGCGTTGTATGCGATTTGGGTCAAAGTGCTAACAAAACAACAATGCAGCAGCACATTGGCGTTGCCTCTGCCGCCGCCTCTGCCTCTGCTTCTACTTCTGCTGTTGCAATGTGCCTTTGCTGCTGCTGCTGCTGGCTTCCGTTTCCGGTTGCGCTGCTCGTTGTTCGCTTTCACTTTTACAGTTGCGCTGACAATTCGTGTGGCAGCATTTGTAGCTCAGCCCGCTTCACGCGACGCGTTGGCGAATTTTCCGCCTTGTTGCTGCAGCTTTCACAAGGCTTTCACAGTAATTTTTCACGCGCGCACAAATGCGTTTTCAAGAATAAACAACAATGAAGTGTGTGTGCACACTCACACACACACCCACTCACACACACACACCTACGCACACACACGCACGCAGAGCCGCTGCTTTTGTTTTGAACTTTTTTCGGTCGAACTTTTTGGCGGCTTCGCGTAAATTACGTCTATGCTTTGCCAGAATAACTTCGAATACTTTGCCGGCGGCAAGAGTCCGATTTGTTGTTGTTGCTGTTGCTGTACGCAATTGTTGCTGTTAAATGTTGCTATTGTTGTTGTTGTCGCTGTCGATGTGGTACAATTTGTTGTTGAGGCAGGCAGAGTAAGCGCCGTCGCTTCCGTAACGTGTACAGCTTTCGACGAGTATACGAAGTGAACTGAAAAGGACACGCTGTGGCACGCTGCATGTGGCAGCAGCACGACAGGACGAACAGGACGAGCACGAGGCAGCAGCAAACACGACGAAGCTGACACGATGAGCGAGCGAGGTGCACGCCCGTGTGCCAGAGTCATGAGCTTCAACTTCGTCTGACAGCTGGAAGTGAGCGACGCGACTGCGCAGTGAGCGAAAGAGAGAGCAAGTGTGTGAGCGAGGGAGAGAGTGTGTGGCAAAAGCTTTGCAAGCTCCGCAGGTCAGTTATGCGGCGGCGACGGCTTCGTTTTCATTTTCATTTGACAGCTGATGCGTTTTCCAGTGCGCAGCCCATTGAAGCACTTCCAGTGCTCTTTGCGGTGCTCTTAGGCACTTTCTCTCTCTTTTTGCGGCGCTCTTTGCTACGCATGCAAATTGAAACTCGTTTTAAAAGACGCTCAAAGTGTGTCACAATTGTAAATTGCGTTTATTTTTGCTAATGTCACGTGCTTATTGCGTTACCCATTTAATTAAGCAGGCCAAGCGGCAGCAAAGGGGGAAGCCTTCTACACTCTTCCCCGTCTCCCTGCCTGCGCATTAATGACAGCCTTCGATTGCTGCTGGGTTTGCTGGCAAATCAGTGCTCAGAAAGAAATTGATCCTGTAATGCTGCAGGCAGGCAGGCCGGACTGACAGAGCTCAGGGCAGGCTCTGGGCAGGCATAGGATGACAGGGCGATGCCGCAACTAGCAGCTAAACTTTTGCGGTGACCAAACCCAAACGTGAAGTAAACTTGAACCGCAGCAGCCTCTGCTCCCCCCGCTCCTCTCTCTGCAGCTCTCTCCGGCCTGCCTGCCTGCCCGCACTGCCCACAAAGCTGACAACGACAACGACAACTATCGCTCGGCAACATCCGGCTACGTGCGAGGCAAACTGTAGGAGATTGCAACCGCTGAGTGCTGGAGTAGACTCAAGTGGAGGGCAGGCAGCGGATGGAAGAGGGGCAACCTAGGTCGGCAAAACGTTTGCCCACATGCCGCTTGTCGTTTTCCATTAGTGTGGCGACCAACCTCAATGATTTCTTACTTACAGCGCGCAATTTGTAAGTTTGAGTATGCGCGCAGGACGCGCCACATCATCCGCACACACACACACACACGAGTACACACACACAGACAGACTCACAGGCAGCTAGAGCCGCATAATCGCAGTCGTATTGGTTTTCGAATGCTGTCGAGTGTCGTGCAGGCAATGCGTTTCCACAGCGCGCTGCGTGCGTGTTTCGCTCTCTCTCCCTCTTTTCTCGTCTCACTCTCTCACCCTCTCCGTTTGCGTGGCGAAGTAAAAACTTCAGGAAATTGCTTTTGCATGAGCGCTTTGGCGGCAAGGCGGCAGGACTCGGCCAAAGTAGTCGTAAAAAGGAAGCTGCGGCGATTGCAAAAGGAATTGGGCAACGTCGCAAAATGTATTAAAAACTTGCAGCCAGCACACGGACATAATTGTACAGAGAGGAAGAGAGGGAGAGAGAGAGAGAGAGAGAGAGAGAGAGAGAGTGCAACATGGGACAGTAGCCAAGGGACAAGTGAAGCAGGGACAGGAAATGATAATTTGCCACTCACTCAAAATGCATTCACATTTTTACTTTATTGAAATTTAATCATTGTTGCTGCTCAATAAATAATGCAAACACACAATCAAACACAAACACAAGCAGCGTCGCGCCGGATACAAATCACACACACACACACCCCGCACACACAACTGGCACAGCTTTTGGTTATTTTTTTTTTTTGCTGTTGCTGGCTCGATTGTTGGCTCGCATGTTTGCCAGCCATTCAGTCAACGGTCAATATGCTCGAATCGGATTCATACACTTTGACCTCGTTTAACTTTTGTCGTCAGCCACGTTCGAAATGATTTCGTGTCTGTCTGACCGTCTCATCTCAACCCCCTTCCCCCATTCAACACTATCAGCACGCTGTGTTCTGTGTTCTGTTCTCTGCTGTGCTGTTTTGGTTCTGTTCTCGCTGCTGTAGTTTTTCTTTTCAATTGAAAAATGTTGCCTACTTTTTTGCGCACACGAAAAATACCCAAAGCAATTGTGTGCCAACGTGTTAGTGAACAGCCAAGCCACGCGAGCCAGTCGACTGGGCCTTAAAGAAGTCCCAAAAGGACCGAAGTTGTGCATTTTATAAAGTCAGGGGTATACCATATATAATTGAAATCAGGGTAGCCAATTTGGAGAGAGATGTAACTGAGCCTTCCGACTTTAAGCTGGCCTTGTTTGTCTTTAGTCTCCCCCATTCTGTAGATTTAGTTTTCTATTCAGATATATTCAATTTATTGCCTTGATATATAAGCCACCACAAAAGTTTCTGACAAGACAAATTGTCAGCATGAGCAACTAATCTCAATGAATATCTCCACTTAGGCTGGCAAAATATTAGTTTATATCTCTCAAATCCAGCATAATTTGTTAACCTTATGGGGCGCTGTGAAAAGCAAAAAACAGAGGCTTTTTAAAGGGGTGGCTGCAAAAAGTTAAGTGAACTTAAATATTACTAAGCCTTTCTCGGCTTACGTTTCATACTCAAACGACACCTTACACTCTGGTCCCTGGCAAATATCCCCAAGAAATGCAGACATAATAATAACTTCAGACTAAACCAAAGTTTTGACACAACAAATTAAGTTTCCAGCGAAATCCCAGCAGGGGAAGCTTGTGAAAATGCAATGAGTCTGGTCAGTTTGGTTGGTTAAAGCAGGGTTGGGAGTATTATGAAAAAATTTCGTTTGGCAAACTTAAATTTCCAGGAAAAGAGGAAAAACCTCAGCAATTCAGAAACTTAAAAATTCAACTTCAAGTTGGAAGAAGGAATTCAGCCTAGCGTAAAGTTCTTTCGTGCTTTATTTGGAAAATCTTGCCTCTTGCTTTTCATGCATTGTTATTCATAACATTCTGCTCATCTATCCATCAAAATAAGCATAAGCAGAAGAAGCTTGACTCGCTGAAGGACATTTGCATCTCGCAGTAAAATACGCTTCAGTTCGTATTTACTTAGCTCCGGAAAACGCAAGCGGAAATCAGAAAACTGAAACTGAGCACCCTGAGGCACATGCGAAGGCAGAGAGTACACTTAAAGCGCCTAGTTTAAAGTCTTTAGTATTTTAGTTTTCTCATAATTTTAACTTTAACTTTTCCCTTTCATCTTCACTTTCTTAGCTCATACATACATCGCTTCGTAGTCAATGATACGGAAGGGCAAAAGCAAACTTGAAGTTTCCTTTCAAATATGCCCAAATCTGCTGAAGATATACATGAATTTCAATTTCATGAATGTTTACTGGCTGTGCAAAAGAGTCAATTAACACGATTTAACTGTTATTTACCCATAATTGTATGCAGAGCAGTGCCCCCTCTCTCTCGCTCTCTTTCTCTCTCACTCGCTCTGTTTGCCTCTGCTTTGTGCCTGGCTTAGCTCAACAAGCAGAACTTTATTGACAGGTTGCACAATGAGTTTGAAATGTATTCCAGGAATCACATGTTAGAATAACCATTAGAGGAGGGGGAGGGGGGACTGCACATACATATGTATGTATTGTGAACGTGAATGGGCATGTTGCCCGCATAATGTAGGTCTATTAAATCAATTTTGGTTGTTGCTCTTTTGTACTACTTTCACTTCTGTCTAAAGCCCGGCCCGCTTGACTGACTGACTGACTGACTGATTGAGCAAGTGAGCGAGTGGCAGCCTGATTGGCAACATGATGGCACAGAGGCTCCTTCAGCCCCAAAGGGAGTTGCAAGGAGAGGGGGAGCGGAAGGGAGGGCACCTTCAGCCGAGCATGCAATATTTGCACAACAGTCGATGGGCGCCCCCCGAGGCAAATCAGTGTCTGACTGAGGTGTGAGTGTGTGTGCTGTATGTGTATGTGTGCTGTATGTGTGTGTGTACTGTGTGTGTGTGTGTATTTAATAACTTACAAAATCGCTATGAACTTCAAATATGCGAGGCAAGTCGAGTCGAGTTGTGCAAATATTGACAGTGCAAAACAAATTACCTGATTACATTTGGGTCAAGCCATTTTTAGCACCGCAGCGCAACTAAATGTTTCTCTTGTTATTTACTTATGTGTGTCAAAGGGCAGACACACACACACACACACACACACAGACGCAGGCGTGCACTCGCGAGCCAAACAGACGCAAATTAATTAAAAGTTTGTGTGTTGTCTAGCATAATGTTTCACATGTGTGTGTAGATTTTTATGCGACACTGTTGTATGCATGCGTGTGTGTGTGTGTGTGTGTGTGCGTTTGTATTTTTTGCAACACGACCTTGTAGCCAAGTTAACAATTTGGGGCACTCGCTGTCGCAATGTTTACAAATAATAATGGCATTTATGACCCTGGTCTGCACACATCTCCATCTACATATGTTGCTCGCTCTCCCAGCCAGTTGACTATGTGTTGCTGTTGGTGTACGGGTGTGTGCGTGTGTACTTCAGGGTCGCTTGCTGCTTTGGGGAATTTTTGTTCATCATCATTTTATTTGCGCCGCTCGCACACTTACAGCAGGGCTCAGCCCACCAAAGTGCATTTAGATTTTTACGTTGTTCTTGTTTCTTTTGCGACGCTTTGTGGAAATGCGAAAAAAAACACACACAGAGCACTAAACCGAAAACAGCAACAACAACAACAAGCGGAACAACAACAGGAGAAACAAAATTAATTTAATGCTTGGCTGCCAAATTATTCTAAGCATTTTATACTTATGCCATGTATTATGTAACATTTTATTTTAATTTTCCCTATTTTTGGGTTCTCTGTTAACATATTTCACTTGCACGCTCGTGATTTTGAATAATTTGCAGCAGCAGCAGAAGCAGTTCAAGTTTAAGCGCTCACAAGCCCAAGAACAGAAGGCGTGGGCGGAATGCACGACTATCAGATGCTCAGGGAAAAAGCTCAACTAGTTTTAATAAAATTTATAAAAAAAATTATTTAAAAAAGTGAGAATTAAAAATATATTATAAATAAATATATTACTTAATTAAAAGAAAAATATATTATATTATATATATATACATATATTTACTTGGGTGATTTTTGCAAATTGTTCCCAGTCCAATTTCATTATAGATTCCAAAACATATTGATATATGTGCCTTCCCTTTTTTTTAATTTCAAGCTGCCCCTAAAAGTAGGCAACATTTTTTGTTGTAGATGGAGCTCCGAACCTGAAGTAAGAACAGTAGCAACTATTTAGTTAGAAAGCACAAAAATAACATATTTCTAGATTTGTAAAACTGAATATGAATCTAGACACTTAAAACCTTCCTTTGCCTAACCACACAACAACCCATTCTCGCCTAATTACAGGGCATTAGAGGCGAAAAAGGAGAAACCATGTAGATGAATGAGCTCTTCCGACTTGCTTTGCCAATGCATGCTGCAACTTGTTAGCTCCACAGAAATGCGTGTTTGCAGCATTTGCTTAAAGTAGCTTACAACTTTTCACTTTCCACTTTTCTCTACAGCAATTTTTCGGCAAATTGCAAAGTGCTCTACGTAATAATTAAAACCCCTGTTCAAAAGTTAAGCAGCAGCAGCAAAAGTTTTTTTTTTTCATTCGTAAAGAAATGTTCCCCAACTAATGATAAGTAAATGGCTTCGCTGTGCAGTCAGGTGTAATGCTAAAAATAAATATATTTATATGCGAATATATAGAAAATATATTCATATACTTTTGTGACAAAGTAGCTATGATCCCCGTTGAGTTGCGGCAGTTTCCCTCGTGGCGGCAGCGCAGACCACTCGATGTTAACTCCATTAATTTGCAACATATCAAAAACAGATTGACACTCCTGAGTGTGTGTGCGGTGGTGTGTGTATGTGTGTGTGCGTGTGGGTGTGTCTCGCTGTGGCATCCTTTTAGAGCCTGAGTGCTGTGCATTCATGTGTGCGCCTGTCGTCAGGTGTTTGCCGAGCTGCGAGCGAGCAGAGTAGCGAGGGGCAGAAGCGGTTGAGGGGGAGGGGTAGACAGAGCCCGAAATGTGTGTAAGCAACTGCAAACATGTTCGCACAGCTGCGCAGTGTGGCATTAATTTCCGTTAATTAAAATAAATACGTCAAGCGATAATAAATGACTCGCTGATGATATTAAATGCACGCAGAACGCACACGAGCAGCGACAGAAAAAAGAGTGAAAGGAAAGAAAGAGAGAGAGAGCGAGAGAAGCAAAAGACACACGCGCGCCAACTGCAATTAGGTAAGATCCGTGTGCGAAGGCGACACATTTAAAGTGAAGCAAACCACGATGTTGGGCTACCAATGCTGTTTTGGCCAATGCCATTAAATGGCTTAATTGATTTGACCCTCCCCCTCCCCTCCCCTCCCCTCTGCCCCTCCCTCAACTGGTCTCCACTTGGCTGCTGGAAAATTAATTTCTGGCCTAGACAGATGGGACCAAAGGGATGACCAGTGTGGCCCCTCCAGTATTGCGCCGTATTGTCGAGGCCAACTTGGTTTATTACACAGCATAAATTCTGTTCAAATTTCTATAACACGTCAGCACGTAAGCTGCGCTGTCAGGCGTTATGTGTGGAGCCCAGATAGCTTGTACATGTGTGTGTGTGTGTGTGTGTGTGTGTGTGTGGCAAATAACTGAAGCAAAACACAAATATGTTGGCCCGAAATGGCAGCAGCTTCTGCTCCTGGTACCGGCTCCCGGCACCGGCACCGGTACCGACTCCGGCTTCAGCTTTAGCTCGAGCATCTGCTTACCTGAAGCAGAATGCGAAAGAACTGAAGTGTGAGCCGTACAATGGCAAACAAAAGATTATCCTTGCCCTTACTTCACGCGCTGCTTTGGTCACAACACAATTTCTTTGTACCCAACACAACACAACACTGCGCGCACAAACAGACCCACACACACACGCTCACACACACACACACACACACAGACATACACGCCAGCTGGCTGGCTGCTGTTGCTTCTATTGAAACGTTGAAGTAATGAAAAAAAATGTCAACTTGTACAGAGAGAGACAGCAGCAGGAACAGCAGCAGCAGCATGAGGATCAACAGCAGCAGGAACAACAACAGCAGCAGCACTAGAGGTATGAGCACAACAAAAAGCAACAGCAACAACAACAGCAATAACAACGGCAACAGCAATGGCAACGACAACAAAACATGTGTCAAACGCCAGACATTCTGAGGAATATTAATAACACTCTGCGAACATATTTTTCATTAAAGCTGCACAGAAATGTCAAGCAGCAGATATAAAGATACACAGAATCACAAAACACACAAGCACGCTTCACACACACTCACACACACATGCTGACACACACCCACGCAGCCACAAGCACGCGCATATTTAGTAGCTTTAAAACTGATTATGCAAAATGTTTGCTCGTTAACGTGCAACAGCAAATGAAATAAAATGTAGATTTAATTCCTACAGGGCCGCAGCTGCCAGTCGTGTGTGGCGTCATTCGATGCCGCTGTTGTTGCTGTTGTAACTATTAATTAGTAACAATATTATTTATCCAAATAAAAGGCTGTGCAGCGTAAAATAAAATCACACTGCGCTGCAGCATCAGCAGCATCGGCTTGCATTTTCCGGTTGCGCTAAAAAGTATGCTACATCGCATCCAAACAAACATGAATAATGTACAAATATTTGGTGCAGCTACTAATAAGGCTTATTAAAAATTAAGGTTACAATGCCATAAATAAACGCTCATTAAATTAATGCTCAAAAGAATTCATGTCAAACTAACGTTCAACAAGTCAAACCATGTGGCAACAGTTTCAGCTTGCATTTTAAATTTGGTGCGATAAAGAATACTGAAATTTTTCCACAAAATTCGCTGCAGTTATGAAATCAGTAATTAGTTGCATACCATTACAGTTTCGTGTGGTTTTTTGTTTAAATAAATTGCCAATTGCGTTCGAAACTAACGCCAAACAAATTAAACAGCGCAGCCTCATGCATTTTTATGCTGCGCTCAAAAGTATGCTACATTTTTTCAAAACAATATTGAACTCAGCCAGACTCCTAGTTAATTTTGATTTCATCCTACGCTAACAAACCGAACAACTTTTCTATTTCTTTCGATGAACTTTTAAGCCACTTTTGCTTTGCTTGCAGCAGCTTGACACGACGCCGTCGCCATGTGAGCGAACTGACTGGGAATTTGACTTGGGAGCGATTAGCGGCCATTTTATTATGCCGTTTTTTCGTACTTAACAATCCCTGAAGACAACAGGCAGCCTTGAATATTAGATGGCAGTTAATGATATTAACCTTGAAAACGGGCTCGGCCAAAAAAGTTTATTGGCCTCACATGCAAATGACTTTTGGCCCAGAGCGACAGGCGTCATCTTTCTCGTGGCTGACGCTGTTGTTGTTTCTGCTTAAAATTGAAAACTTATTTGCCGCCATTTAGATGCATATCGTGTGCAGACGTCACACGCTGCGTATGAGCAACGTTTGTTTTTCTTTCATTTTTTCTGTGCGTTTCACTGCGCAGGCATCATTAATGCAAACCGGAAAGCCAGCATGTGGAAATATGCGCCTTACCAATTACTCGCACCGCACCGCGTTCAGCAATTGCAGCCCTAATCAGCCCGGCAGCCAGGCAGCCAGGCAGCCTGGTAGCCTGGCAAGTGAACAAGTCTCGAGGCCTGCCTGCACTCGCGCTGTTAATTAAACATAACGGGGCCAAGCGAGAAATTCTCAAGTGAATAATTAAACAACAGCACAAGTGCTTCGAAACTTGATGTGAAACTTTTCCACTGAATTGAAAACTTACCGCAACTCTCGACCAAAGTTTAAATCCAAAATACCATATCAGCTACGGCTGCAGACATATAAAAGGTTGAAGACGCGAGACTGGCGGCACAAACGAGTGCAAGTGGTATCCGACTCAGGATGGTCTTCAAGCTGATCAAACCGGCTCCGCTGGATGAGCATGTGCGCTCGCAGGATGGTTGCATTTACCTCTATCGCGCCATGAAGTTTATCGGTTGGATACCGCCCAAGAAAGGCATCTTGCGTTATGTTTATCTCACCTGGACACTGATGACATTCGTGTGGTGCACTACATATTTGCCGTTGGGTTTCCTAGGTAGCTACATGACGCAGATAAAGCTCTTCTCGCCCGGCGAGTTTCTCACCTCGCTGCAGGTCTGCATCAATGCCTACGGTTCGTCCGTCAAGGTGGCCGTCACCTACACGCAGCTGTGGCGTCTGATCAAGGCCAGGGAGCTGCTGGATAAGTTGGATTTACGTTGCACCAGTGTGGAGGAGCGCGAGAAAATCCACTTGGTTGTGGCGCGTAGTAATCACGCTTTTCTTATCTTCACCTTTGTCTACTGCGGATATGCAGGATCGACTTATCTCAGCTCAGTGCTAAGCGGTCGTCCTCCGTGGCAGTTGTATAATCCCTTTATAGACTGGCACGATGGCACACTGAAGCTGTGGATTGCCTCCACACTCGAGTACATGGTAATGTCTGGCGCTGTGCTGCAGGATCAGCTGTCGGACACATATCCGTTGGTCTATACGCTTATTCTGCGCACCCATCTGGATATACTCAAGGAACGCATACGTAAACTTCGCACCGATGTCACCATGACCGAGGAGCAGAACTATCAGGAGCTCGTGAATTGTGTCTTGGATCACAAGCTTATATTACAGTAGGGCAACTCTGAGACTTGATGGATAGCTCCTTGCTAAATCCCTTCTCCCTTACTCCTTTTTAGATACTGCGCCCTCATACGCCCCGTCATATCTGGCACGATTTTTACACAGTTTCTGCTAATTGGCGTCGTTCTAGGCCTCACTTTGATCAACGTGTTCTTCTTCTCAGATCTGTGGACAGGCATTGCCTCGTTTATGTTTGTTATCACGATTCTGTTGCAAACGTTTCCCTTCTGCTACACGTGCAACCTCATTATGGACGACTGTGAGGCATTGGCTCATGCCATTTTTCAAAGTAATTGGATCGATTCCGGGCGGCCATATCAGTCGACGCTTTTGTACTTTCTGCACAATGTGCAGCAGCCCATCACATTTATTGCCGGCGGCATCTTTCCCATATCCATGAGCAGCAACATAAGCGTAAGACGAGATATGACGTTCACCCCCTGAAGTTCTATAATCTTCTTCAAATTTCAGGTTGCCAAATTTGCCTTTTCGGTTATTACCATCACCAAGCAGATGAACATTGCGGATAAATTCAAAACCGAATGAATTCTGCGGGTGCAGTCTATGTGCTTTATTTATTAATTGAACGCATAACAAGTGATATAGCAAGCTGAAAGTAGTGTGTTTAGTGTCTAGTAGCTGTAGATTAATGTTTTCACCGCTGCAAATATATTTTTGGAAATTCTATTTTGTTTTGCTGGTGTCAAAAAGTTATTGGAAAGTTTTAAACATTTTTCAAAAATTTTCTGTAATATTAAAAGTGCAGAGATAAGCTTAGTACAGTAGAAAATATTGTTATATTTTTCATAAAAAATCCCGCCAGCTTCTTTTATGTTCTTCAAAAAGGAAAAACTTTACTCAGCAGCTTCACTTGGTTTAGCCTTGGATAGTTTCGATAGTTTTTCGGCCAAATTCATTTGCTGTACCAGCGTGAAAACTGAAAAAGAAAACTTGGTGGCCTGCAGAAAGAAGAAGACAAAGAATTGAAATACCTTAAAAGATTAAATATTCCCTGGGTAGTTTAAAGAGAAGCTCCTACCGTCAGGTTGGTAGCCACCGAAATAGTGAACACGTTGCCGGCCATGAAAACAATCGGTTTCTGTAGACTCAGCAGAAATTGTAGAACCGTCTTCTTGTAACGCTGCTCCTGGTTGATCCAATTGGACTCGAAAAGCGCATCGGCCAGTTTGAGTCCATCATCTGCTAGGTAATTGCAGAGCGTGCAAAAGGGCGTAGTCTCCAGCAGCACGGCGGACATGAAGGAGAGCGCAGCCACGCGTGAACCAAAGTTAGCGAACTTGACAATGTTGATAAGCGTGAGACCCATGACCAGACCCACCACCAGCAGTTGCACAAAGATAGTGCCCCCGATCATGGGACGCAACGTGTCACAGAAGCTGCAGGCGACAGAAAGTTACAACAACCTGGGAAAGTAAGTCAGCAGGAACATACTCTAAGATGGTCTTGTGATTCTTGATGCACTCGATGAGCTTCTGATAGCGCTGCTCTGCATTCTCGTCGGGATCGTTACCCAGCTTGCGCAGTCGCTCCGCAAAGATGGCCATGTGTGCACGCAATGGCATTACAAAATTGATGGGATAACAATCGACACAGACGTCCTGAAAGCAGGCACCCGTCATGGCAAAGTACTCCAGGCCGGCCTGCAGCCAGAATTGCCAACTGCTGGCACGCCAGTCCAGCAGGGGGTAATAGTTCTGATATGGGGGCCTGCCAATGGCGACGGCGCTAAGGAATGTGCTCGTCGCATAGCTGATGTACACGGACATAAAGAAGAAGAAGATGCGATTGCTGAGCATCACAGCACGATGCACAATCCGATGCTCGCTGGGCTGCGTCAGCCAACCGTCCATCTCGTCCAGCAATGCCGTGGCCTTATCGAAACGTTTGACCAGCAGCCAGACAATCACCACCTTGGTGGAGCATGACCATGCGTTAAAGGCCACCTGCAGCGAGGTGAGAAACTCACCCGGCGTGAACTCTGACAGATGACTCACATAGCCTGTCATGAAGCCAATGGGTTGATAGAACGTCGAGCTGAGATTCAGTGCGAAAGACCACACACAGTAGAGCACAAAGAAGCGCTGCGGCGGCGTTCGAATGCCCATCAGAAAGATGCAGCGCAGCAGATAAAGTGCTGCATTACGAGATCGAGCGGGTACACCCTCTCCGGGTGAGTACATGCTCGGAAAGTAGCGGCGCAACAACATGCTGCAAGCGTAGGCCAAACTTACACATTGTGCCGCATCCCGTCAAGGCACGAGGCTTTTATAGGCCAAGAGGCAAGGCGAAACCCTGTGATTATAAACCCATCAACGGGGGTGTCTAGGAAACGCGTCAGTTGAAATCAATTAAAGTTAAGTTACAACTACAATTGTTGCGCCATGCCAAGGACACACGCTGCACGCCTAATCCCCGCCACGTAGCAATGCGAAACTAGCACAGCCCCGCAGCCAAACTTTGCTGTGGCTGCTCCTGGGCACGTAACACAGAGAGAAGTGTGAAAGCTTTCACTTGCCACGTAAATAATTGACAAGGAGCAACGCCTTTGTCACCAGTCGCGGTGCCATCAAAATGCAATTTTCAATTAGTCGCGTATGTTGTGCAACCTTGCAGGCCAAGCTATCTATATATATGAGAACCTAAACTGGGTTAGTGTTAATGTCAAATTCGATGACTGTATTTTTATAAAACATTTTATTGTATATATTATAGTATTATTTTGACTCTTAGGTCTATACATGGGAAATGTCCTTGCCTTTTTTTAATTAAGTCTTTTTGCACTTTAATATTTAATTTCACAATTTATATAAGGCTCAGCTCTATTTTAATTGAAACTGAGCTCGCTAAGTGTCAATGCTGAGATTAATTACTATATTTTCTAAATATTTATTATGTATAATATTTCTGTATTTCTCTTGAATATATTCGATATATTTATGATATATATTTCTTATATATATATATTATATATATTATTTTCACTCCAACGTCAAAAGAAATCCCCTCAAGCAACTTCTACGTCTTCTTTTATTCACAAGTTTCTATTACCCCTAACTTTTTCGATTCCATAACTAAAATAAGACCCAGTTAGCGCTAATTGAAGTTGATTTCAATATTTTTCAACTATTTTTTTACAGCCCCCAGAAATACTTTTGTGATTGTAATTAAGCTCAGCGTTTCGAAATAATTTTGCAATTTATTACACTGTCATTTGCAGATTAATTAAAACACACACACACGCACACACATTCGCGGCTCGAGGGCGCAAAGCTGTCAATTATTTTAAAATTAAATAAATTCAATTGCTACGAAATGTTTGTAGTTATTTTTTATAAACTTGTTTCGCATTTTTTATTTATGGCGGTTGCCTTAACGAAGTTATGTAGCCCCAAAAAAAAAAGCTGAACGTAATCTGCAATGGAATTATGCGAAGTTCATACGAACTTTAAAGAGTTTGCAGATGTAAGAGAAATAAAATTCAGAACAAATAAAATGGTATTTTGTGTATAGGAAGCAAAATATATATAGCATATATACAGAAGCTTTATTGCCCAGTTTCACGCTATCTTTAAGCTCTACGCGTCTCTTTAAACGACAGCTGTAACTGTGCTTGTTCCGGAAACACGAGTTGATTGTCCACTGTCACCGGAGACCGAAGGGCGCAGAGCACGTCGATTTCGTTGCTGTTGCTGTTGTTGTTGTTGTTGCCCGACACGGTCTCAGCTGCATTTGGTACATTTAATTAACAAACTGTGACAGATTCGACCAGGTTCACAAAAGGTGTCAGAGCTGAGCGAAAAACTTTTTAATGAAGCACTTTAAATGCTCGACATCTTTAGTCGTGGGAAAAAACAGCCCATGTAGCCAGACGTTGGGCTTAAATTTGAAGCTTCTCTTTCTGCCATTTAACTTGCAAACAACAAAGGTTTTTTCTTTAGAATTCTTTATTGATTTAAATTAGTGCATAAAAGTTAATGCACGTGATTGATTCAAGAGAAGACGTCATCAATTGCCATCGCAAAGATTTATGTCATGAATAAAACACCTTAATATGTGCATACACTGAGCGCAAACAGTTCTCATACTGGCTGTGAATCGTTTCAAGCGGGCTTAACTGACGACAATAAAAGTCCAGCAATAAAATTGAATATGTCATCCCGGCTTAATCAGCATCGATAATTGAATTGTTTGTCTGCGTGTCTGTGCGAGTGTGTGTGTGTGTATGAGTGCGTAATTTCGAAAAGCCATAAAATAAACCATGTGTGTGTGTGTGTGTGTGTGTGTGGGAGTGTGTGCTCAACTCACTTTCCACTCACTCTCTCTCTCTCTCTCTCTCTGTCTGTCTCTGTGCAGGGTATCATGTTGACAAACACGCCGCTGCTGGCACTTGGTTTTTCACTTCGTTTTGCCGCTTTTCCTCGCTGATTTCTTCTTCATTTTCTTTTTTTTTTTTCTTTTTTTCTGTTTGAAGGTTGAGCATGAGCAATCAACATCAAGCTGAATGACTGTGACGCGCAAATATTTAATTTCAGTTGAATGTTATTCTAGCTGTGGCTGCTTTTTTGCCGCAACTTGTGGCAGGGGCAAGGCCGGAGGCGGAGGCGGAGGCGGAGGCTGCGTCGCTGTTTGCAGCCCAACAGGTGCCGCATTTTATTGCCAAAAGCAAACTCATTTGCACTTGAAACCTCAGCAACAAGTTGGCAGCAGCGGAAGCAGCAGCAGAAAGGACACCGACGCCAGCCAAATGTTGATATTAGTCACCCCAAAGTTGGCTCAAATCAACAGTTGGCCATGGGGTCAACTTCAAAAACGGCACAGGCAACACAACTTGACTTGACTCGACTCGACTCGAGCGTTTCGACTTCAAAGTAAATAAACATTGCATCGCATTTCACACACAGAGAGAAAAAGAGAGAGAGAGAGAGAGAGAGAGAGAGAGAGAGAGAGAGAGAGAGCATGGTGTACCACTATTTTGTGTCTCCTGGCTTTGTGCTGGAGATGAACGTGTTGCTGGCGGGTGTGTGCATTATCTTCATGGTGGATCTGTACAATCATCTGAGCATGAAGAACAGCACGCTGCACAGCATCAAGACAAGCTTCTACATCATCGGTATGGATGCACGCATCTTCTGGATGCGTGGCATAAGCCTCGTTTTCTACCTGATCAACTCCATTGTGGGCATACGCATGGCCATTTCACCGACACGCTACAAATACGCCACATACATGTTGATGGGTACCATGGTCTTTATAACCATCTTTGGCCTGGGCGTTTCGCGTTATTCCTCTGGCCAGGATGGTCAATATTTTGCAAACATGATGCTGGAGGATGCATGGATCAAGGAGAATATTGAGCCCATTGAATATCTACTCGATTGTTGTGGCAAAAATGGTATAATCGATTATGAGATTGCCAATCGCACCTGGGCAGCGGCCTCGTGCTGCGGTGCACCCAATTGTCCGGGTTGTCAGAAGCGTTTCTATGAGTTTCTCTATGGCATCGAAATGGAGATAGCACGCGATAATATCATATCGTTTATATTTTTGGGCATGGGATTGTTACTGATGTTCGCACACTATCAGAGCATCATGTTGGGCCATAAGGTTACGGAGGAGGATGAACAGGAAGAGGAGGAAATGCTTGGGCAGCTGCTGCAGCAGAAGCAGAAGAATCGTGCTACAAGCGCCGATCGGGTAGACCAGAACACACACCCACACACAGACACACCGGGCGATTAGTAGCTTTATTAACGACCCTTGGCTTTGCCTCGGCCAATTGAACTTTAATTCAATGTCCGAGCCACGCCCACGACGGGGAAGGGGAAGGGAGAGGGAGTGTTTTGCTGTTTGCTTGTTGCGCCTCATTAATCGAAGTTGAAGCCAAGCTGCCACTGCTCGCTTGGTTGGTTGGTTGGCCTGGGCAACGTGGGGCTCGGGCTCTAATGGCCGCACTTAATTAGCTCTCAAAATAAAATGCCCTCGAAATATATTTTAATGGCTTCGATTTTGCCGTTTATTGACAGAGAGAGAGAGAGAGAGAGAGGGGTGGAGCTCAAAACAAACGATTATGGGTTTTCTTCGTTGGATTTCCTCGGATTTATTTGTGGTATCTTTTTTAATTTCGCAGCGTACCACGCGGCGTATGATTAATGCGCCGAATTGCAGCACTGTAAACGCTTCATTTGACACAAGCATTTGACGCTTTAATGGACTTGTTATGCCATAAACACTCCAACTTTTAAATGCCATCACAGCTGAGGCACTGACTCAGACACTGGCCATAAAACCGACCGTGGGGAAGCAAGGGGAGTGTGGGAGAGAGGATGGAATGAAGCTCAGGCAGCGCAAGTGTTTTCTCACCGAAATGAAAATTTCATGAACTTCTCTCGCTCTCGCTCTCGCTCTCGTTCTCTCTCTTTCTCTCTCTGCCTGTGTTCGTGTGTCTCTTAAAGGGAAATAGTTTTTGCAACTTGCTTTGTCATTTCGCTGCCTCAGATTGTGGGGTGGGGCTGGCTCGTAGCTGCATCCGCAGCGGTTTGTCTAAAGGAAGCGTCGCCCAAAAAATAAACAGGCAAAAGGATGCGAAATGTAACGGAAGTGCGCGAAATTTTTGCACATTTTAGCAAGCGTCTCCATTCACTTGGCTGCTGCTGTAACTGTGCGGGTGGTGGGTGGTTGGGTGGTGCTTGGTAGGTGCGTGTCCTTTGGCTGGCTGGCTGCGCCGCCTGCACAACTTTATGACATTTTAATGATGTCGACATTTATGACAGTTGGCTTGAAGATTTTGCAATGCTTTGACAGTTGGCCTTTTGGTAACTGAGCGGCACCAAATGCAGTCATAAAATGCAGTTGCCGCTGCCGTCGCTGCTGCCGTTGCTGCTGCTGCCACAAATTGAAAGCGAACATAAATCGAATTTTTGTGTGCGACCATGACAAGTGCAGCAGCTAAAAGTTTAATAACGAAATCGAATCGACATAAAGCCAAAATACGAGCGGCAAGTAAAGCATATTATAGAAAAATCAATAGTAGAAGGCATAAAGCCTGGTGTCCCTAAAAGATATTTCCACTGCAGCTCGTTATTAATTTTCTACAATTTGTAAATCACACTGACTTCTCTAAATTGCTTGCTTACCTGTCGCCCACTGTCAGCAAATGTTGTGACATAAATCAATCACTTTGCCAGGCCAAAAAGAGCCAAGAGCTGGCAAAACATGACATTTATTAAAATTTTGCACGGCAATCAGAGCGGATTTTATGTGCGCCAATTTTATGGCAAGCACAGTGCACAAGCTGAGATTTTAATTAAATATTTTTGTGAATGAAAACCGCTAGAGCAGAGAAATATTTAAAGCAAACTACAAAGAGAGAGAGGATCCCCCTAAAGGTCAGCGCCAAGTCCTTAATAACTGCGGCAAATGACAAATAGTTTTGTGTTGATTTTTCAGCTGCTTTTGCTTTTAATTAGGTTTTGTCACGACAATTGGACAACATGCAGCATTGACAACAATGCCACAACACACAAACACACACACAGACACAGAGACACGCAAAGAGACGCACAAAGTTGCGCTGCATTTGCATTTCACCCAGCTCTCCCGCCGTGTTCCGCTTGAGTTATGTGCAGCGCACAAGGAGCACAAATTATTGCAGTGGCCCAACAACTTGAAATAATTATTTTTATTTTTGCAAGTTGATTGTGCAACTTTGCGCATAAATAAAACGGCTAACAATGCGGTGTGATAAAAGCAGAGGGGCGAAAAAAAAAACAACAACAACAACAGAAGCCAGAAAAAGGTCGGCGACGGCGACTTTCGCTTGTGACAGACAGAAAAGTTGTCGCGTCGCGGGCTTTGGCTTTCACCTGAAAGGGTTGCCAAATTAAAACAATATATATATATATAATAATTAAAAGCCATTATGCGCGAAACAAACAGCACAAAGTGCCTCAAAGCACATTAAAAAAAGAAAAAGGTTCAAGGGGCGCTTTAATGCCTCATTGAACCGTAGATACTCTGGCAAAAGTTTAACAAGCTGATTTAAAGCAAAGAAAAAGAAAGGGAAAATATTTTAAGATATTCTAAAAATATTCAAAAATGTCAAGAATTTTATAATGTTAATAATTTTACAGCTTTTGAATATTTAAATGTTTTCCCTAATAAATTAAAGACACACTCAACTCATTTGATACCCTAGCAACATTTGCAGACATTTCGAAAGAAATTCACCTTGACAGCTGACTGTCTCTTCGCTTCACCTTTTCCCCCTTTTAAACAAATTTCAAATTCATTTGCAATTTCGCAGCCCTGCGGCTGAAGTCGCTGAGGCAGCAACAACAACAACAAAAAATCGCTAAGCACTTTGGGCTCTGCGGAAAAGCGTAAAAGAAAAGTTAGTCGACATCGGCGCGAGGGAAATGCGAGGGCAAAAGTCGATTAGAAGATAAGATTTGCATGTGTGGCATGTCAAACGTATTAGCGGGGAAATGAAAGATACACACACACGCATACCTACACACACACCACATGTTGTATCAGGTGTTTTGACACTGCTGAAATCGAATACTGACGCGATTCCAGACGTTTTCGGCCTAAGAAATTGAACACTGCGCAACAAGACTGACGGAATGAGTTCCGATCTTTGTATGTCTCTTTAAATTTTGCACTTCTTTAATGTTATTTTAAATCAGCAGCAGAATTTTGCATACCCCACAGTCATTGAAAATTATAAAGAAAAGGGTCAATTTAGAGGAAAATCATGAAAAATTTTTTAAAAATTAAATTTGCCATTTTCGAATCGATACAGCGCTTTTTGAATTTAGCGATACGTAAATATATATATACCATATATAGTTAAATATATATGTAGCCACACACAGCACCACAAAGTAAACGCTGGTAGCTCTTCTACACGCTTCCCCTCGCTCTCCCTCTGCCATTTCGCTACGTTTGACTGGCTTTCACCTGAGGCGTCAACGTGGCGTATGCGCAACATTTGCATACGCAAACGTTTAAGCATTGCGCGCTGCTCTTTTGCATTCGACGTGGCTTATGGCAGCTTTCATGTATATAATTTACAAAGTTTGACTCAAGTTTATTTGAACCGTAACCACATAAAGTTAAATTAATGCCTGGTCTGGGGCTGCCTCAATCCACAACCGCACACCTACCCACACACACACACACAAACACACACGCTGAGGCGTTTACAAGTATTTCACTGACTGAGTTTTTTGTCGTTTTCAATTACACTTAAACTTTAAGTGTTTGTTGTTGTTGTTTTGTTTTTTGTTTCTGTGTGTTGGTGCAAAAAATCATCAACTTCTGCTGAGGAGCTTCATAATTTTATTAAGCAAGATTTGCTCGCCTGCCTGGCTGCCTGGCTGCCTGCCTGGCTGACTGTGTGTGGGATACTTGCCACATGCTGCAAATATTTCATTGTGGTATTTAGCATGATGCGTTGCGGCTCTTCATAACTGACTACCTCTTCCCCATCGCCCTTTTTCGCTCAGTGTAGGCTCAGTTTGCACATCGTTCGAAACGTGGCTGGCATTCAAATGGCGAATTACTTGATTCTTTTCAAGGGTTCCTTTTGCGTCTTCTCTTTCTCTCTCCCTTCGCATCTTGTTGCGACTTTTGTGCAAAGTTTTGTGCATTTGCTGTGCTTCTTTCGCTTAGTTCATATACTGGTTAATTTAGTTTTCAACCAAGTTCGGCACTTTTTCCAGACGTGCTAGTTTAGCTTGGTTTCTTTTCTGTTTTTATTTTTCGCTCGTATTTTTTTCAAGCGTTTTTTTTTTCTGGCATGTTTGGTCTAACTACTTTTTAATTTGCACAGCATTTGGCCAAGTTGTAATCCACTTAGCTTGTCTGCAAGCTAAACCCGGCGTAACTGTGCGCTATTAGCTGCAAATCAATTTCGGTTCACTCAACCTCTGACGCTACGTTTGTCTGTATGTGTTTGGTATTTCTTCGTCATTTATGCCACGCCACCCGCCCCTGCCGCAACGCTCGATGAGTTTGTCAGCTGCGGCTTTACGCACAAATCTCACACAAATCGCAAATTGAGCACTTGATTAAACGCTGAGCATCGGGACTTAAATGGCCTCAGCTCTTTATGCTCTCTCTCTCTCTCTCTCTGCGAGTGCGGCCGGCATTAATTATCCACACGCCACTCGGCATTGATTATCCGACTGATTGATTGATTGATTGAGGGATTGATTGACGGGCCGGTCAGTCGAGCAGCGTGCCATTTAGCCGGCAAAGAGAAAGAAAGTAATATATATTCGTAGAACACGCTACCTGCTTGGAACAGGGCGGGCGGGGGCGGGGCTGCAGCAATGCGCTTATTTATAATACGAGCATATATTATTTCTGCCCGTTTGGCAAACATTTACATTGTCAGGATGTCCCAATGGCAGCGGCATCAGGTGCACAGTCTCTGCCTCCGTCCGTCGGTTGTGTTGACAACCCTGGCAGCAGCAGCTGCACAGAGAAAAAAAATAGGGGGAAAAAGGTAGCAGCATAACGCACATAACGAGCGTAATAATAAAGCAAAATATCTGCTGCACCGTAAAATGCAATAAACGATAACAGAGCGCACTGGGGAATTCACAATTTTTGGCCATATATATCTATGTATGTGTATGTGTGTCAGCTCGTAACAACTGTGCAACGGAAGACATTCTGCAACTGGACGAAATATGAATGTCAACGAGTGCCGGCATGGCGAGTGAGATAGACATGTATGTTAGGTTGAAGTGGAGTGGGAGTGGAAAGTTTTTTTATTTTAGAAATATTCTGCAGATTGAAATTGCAAACCTTGGCGAATTGTCAGCGTAGCGAAGCGCAAAACCAAAGTAAAATAGTTTCCTTTGCATATTTATTACAATTGTTTTAAATTCGTTTAGAATAATAAATGCAATTTTGAAATTGTCTAAAATAAATGAGCAACCCTTAGTCTGCCTAGGCTAATGAAGCTAATGAAGCTGGCAACAAAAGTGTCGCATACTTTCGAGCTGAGCGATAAACAGAGGTGCCACCACAACTTTTCCTTTTGCGCTCGAAAGTATGCTACAGTTTTATGATATGCGAAGGGTTTGCTTAGCCGATGCTGCAACCATTTGAAACTACAATTGCTCTGGGCGGAAACTTTTGCATAATTGACAATTCAAACTAAACGAAATTAAACTATGCGTGAACAAGAGAGAGAGCAACTAATCACAGAGAACTTGCTGGCCTGTCTCTCTCTCTCGCTCTCTCGCTCTCTCTCTCTCTCTCTGGTCTGCTTGTCGTGCTGTTGTCAAGCAATCTTGACTGTCGACAAATAGCAAACAAATCGACAAACAATTTCAAGTGTTCAAATGCTAAACACAAAATGCTTAACTTGACCAATAAAAAGTAAATGGCGAACACGCACACAATGACACACACACACACACACATACACAAGCGCGCGTGTGCTACACCCACAGAAAGCGGCAAGCAAAGCACAAGCAGTTGCCCACAACACCACAAGCTGGCCGCAAGTTAAACACAGATACACACACACACACACTGAGACAGTCACATACACACAGTCTGAATGAATGGGAATGGCTTTTGCTTTTGCTTTTGCTAAAAGCGGGTCGACAAAAGAATAAAGGACGAAATCAGTCGAAAGCAAGCTTCGGTTCTGGGCCGCTGCTGCTGTCGTTGCTTGGCTATTTGCATAGCACTTAAAATAGAAAGACACATTCGCAAAAACAGAGAGAGAAAGACAGTGAGGGAGAGCGAGAGCGCGAGAAGAGGATAGTGGCACAGCTTGTGCTTTGCTAAAGGTAAAAAGGATGTGCAAATCTGCTGCAGAGGCAGATGCTGAGTGATAATTCGACACGAGGCTCTCTCTGCGCTGGTAATTGACATTGTTGGTCGACAGGCGGCAGACCGTACGGGCCATCTGGCTGGCTGGCTGCCTGGCTGGCTGTCTGGCTTTGGCTGTTTATCAGCAAATTGTGCTTGTTCCCGTTGGTCTTGTGCTCGCACACGGCCTCGTCATCGGCAATGCAGCACAGACAAGAAGAATGCGCACAAAAAGTGGCCAAGATCTGTGTTTGCCGGCGCTGACAATGACATTTGGCTACCAAAGTGTTAGTCCCCCCCTCCCCCTTTGCCACCTCTTTTCGGATGGCTGTTTGTCAATGGGACAGCCACAGCCCTGGGGCACATTTCTCATTGAGCGCGCTGCCACCTCAGCTGACCTAATTGCCCGAGAGACATGCACACCTGACGTATGCGTAATTTGTCTGCAATGGATTGCTCCATGCAGCCTAGGGGCACGCGCTGCGACTCAACTCGACACGACGCTGTTATTTAACAGCTGCAGCAGCAGCAACAACAACAACAACAACTAATTAACTTTAACAACAGCAGTGAAATGTCGCCAGTAAATCAAGTTTTAAAGTTTGCCAAACTTATTTCGGTGTCTGCTTGGCCAATGCAATACGCATTAAATTTTCAAGTAGCTGCAAGTGTGGCCAGCTGGGCAGCTTAGCAGCTGTCAGAGAGGGGGAGAGACAGGGGAAGCAAGTGCGAGTTGCTAATAATGCGTGCTTGAGGCACAGAGCACGACGACGACGACGACGCTGTCAACTTGAGGCGAGCTGCAGTAATTAGAGGTTAACACACAATAGATACAAGCACAATCAAAGTGGACGGGGGAAGAGGATTGTGGCAAGCCACAGGGAGAGGACAATGCAGCAAAGTATGTGGTGAAAGGCATTATTGTTTGGCAGCGTCAGCTTATCACGTGTAGCGCAGTCTAAATTCCATTTGCTATAATTATGCATATCACATATCGCACACACGCAGCTCGAAAGGCGAAGGCGAAGGCGATGGCGGCGTATCCTTAACATGTGCACGCAATTACGAATTGAATTGGCGAATGTGTGCGCGAGAGCTTGTAAAAATATTTCGCTTGCATTTTACACTTGTTTTGTTTGTCTTGTGCGCGCTGCTTTCCGCTGCCGCTTTCTGTTGCATACTTTCGCGCGCTCACATATTTATTTTCGCGTTACGCATACGACGCGTACGCCAACATTTGTTTCCCAGTCCCGGACCTTCACTGCCAGTCTGTCTCGCTGACTATCTGTCTCACTCTTCCTCTCTTCCACTCTCTCTCTCTCTCTCTCTCTCTCTCACTCTCACTCTCCCTCTCACTGTGTGTGCCCGCTGTGAGTTAGAGCTGATGATTCGCGTTTTGTGTGTGCGACGCGTGCTGCGGCCGCGCTGTATATTATTTTGTCTGCACACATTTGCTTTTGGTTTTTACTGCTATGGTTGTTGCTGTTGCTTTTTGCACTACGCTGCGCTCTTTTTATTTGTTTCATTTTGCGTAAAATACGCGCCACGCCTTGATGAACGATGCACGGACAACGGCGCAGCGACCGGCGAGGGTCGCGCTGCAATATCTGCATTTTATGCTTGCTGCTGCCGTTTCTGCTTTTTGCTTTTTTACGCTTTCGTCAGTTTCCGCTCGTAGTGCTCGCCATCGCCGTCGTCGTCGTCGTCGTCGTCGTCAGCGGCGGCGGCATCCGCCATCATCATTGCTGCCATTTTGTGCGCACTGACCCGCTTTTTGCGCTTTTCCCATTACATTTCGGTTTGCTATTTCGTTTTATTTTGTTTGTCTTCGTTTTGTCCGCGTGTGTGCGTCACTCTCCCCCTCTTCCTCTCACTCTATTGCAGTCTCTTCCTCTCTCTCTCTCTCGCTTTCTCTGTGTTTTTTCTGCGCCCTCTTGCTTACTTATTTATAGTATAACTGTTTCATTGTTGGCCCGCGGGCATGAACTATCTGCCAGTCTCAGTGTCTCTGAGTGAGTGTGTGTTGGTGCTTAGTGTGTGTGTGTATGTGTGTGACTAGTGTGTGTGACTAGTGTTTGCACAGGGTGCACGAAATCAGTTGTGCCATGTAGTTTTCATGTTAAACGCGCTCAAAATTAATGGTCGCACATACTGACACACACCCACACACACACACACACACAATATGCAGTGTGTGTGTACACAGACAGACAGTGCAGCTGGTAGTTTTGAAATAGAAATGAACGTTATCGTTACAAATGCGCTTTCCGCTGCCTGTCAGCGCGGCTACAATTCGCGGCCGCATCCTGCTGCCGTTGCCGTTGCTGTTGCTGCTGCTGCTGCTGCTGCTGCTGTTTCGCGTTGCCCTTGTTGATGCTCTTGTTGATGTTGTGTCCCGCTGCACAGCGAGATAGAGACAGAGACAGAGAGTTAAAGAGAGAGAGAGAGAGATCTGCAGAGAGTTCTCGGCGAATGCATTTAATATTTGCCTGCAGCTAAATCAAATTGTTTTTCTGCTTCATTTTTTCGCTCGTGTTTCGAGTATTTTTGCGCTGTTTCTATTTCTATTGCCCCAGTCCCCCCTTTCCCCCACCACTCCGCTCGTACTGCATGCAGCGCATAAAAAATTGAAGATAAATGTCGGTAAATGTAATTTTTAAAAGCTCTAATATCCTGCGTCCATTTGCGCTCCACTTGCGCTGTTTGCTCTGCGGCCTTTGCATTTTGATTGGATGCGGTGAGAATGCGGCAACAATCATCTACTGCATCATCCACATCAGCAGCAGCAGGAGTGGCAGCAATAGTGGCTGTGGTAGCAACATTTCCCTTGCATACAGGGGGCAATTAAGTGGAATAAATTTATCACGCCTTTTAGTTTTATTATGGCATATAAAATGAAATGATATGCCATGCTTTTTTTGGTAATTAAATTGGCCAGACAAATGGGCGGGGCTCAAGTTTTGCTAAGAGCTGTCAAACTGATTGGGAAAATTGTTTATAATTATATTGGGGTATTTTACAATTCAAAATGATAACCAAAGTTGATTATTTTTACGTTTGCTTATCAAAATCTCAGCATGACAAATTAAAAAAAAAAGGTACAAAACTGATAAGGAAAATTGTGGAAATTTATTTGGGAAATTCAAAAAATCAAAGTTAAGCTTGTCGATTATCTTTAGTTTTGTTTATAACGATATGTAAATTAATATGTTTTTAATTTTAAATTGTATAAAAAACTATATATGTATATGAAAAAATTTGCCCACTTTTACAGCTATCAGCTAATACAGAAAATTACTTAAATTTATTTTGATTAATCTGAATAATATTAAAAGATAACAAAAGTTGCCGATCATCTTTGGTTATGTGTAGAAAATATTCCCTACTTATTTATATATCATTTTTAAATAATAAAATTTCCTTTTCCCCACCTTTTCAGCTGTCAAATTGATTAACAAAATATTATAAATTTATACTGGCAAATTTTTGAATTTAAATTGATAGCTAACGTTACCAAATAAACTTAAGATTTGTGTACACAGAAATGGAATCTGATTTGTTTTTATTGTTTATGGTGAAAATTTCTACAAGAAACCTTTGCCCCTCTTTGGCCTTCAAGATAAGATGAAAATTTACAACCTACATTTATAATTATTTATACAAAAAACTTGTCATTTAAGTTTGCTTAAAGTTTTTCAAGAAACTTGCGAAAGAAAAGAACCCAATAAAAACAAGGAAAGAAACGTGTCAAAGCAAAAGTTTTAATAGGAAATATGATATCGCATAAACACATGACGTCAATTAGGTGAATAATTAATACAACAAAAGCAACAAAGAAAACGTGGCATTGTTGCTGATAAAAGAACGCAAAAGCCGCAAGTGTCAGGCGCACACACACACACACGGCCTTCATGTTAATGGCGCTTGTAAGTGCTGTCAAAGTAATGCAAAGTGTGTGAGGGAGGGAGAGAGAAAACGCTATTGAAGTTTTCTTTTTAAGTTTTTCCACAAATTGAGCATTTCACTTATAAGTTTACATATCGCTCCCCAGTCCCTCTACACCCCCTTCGCTCCCCTCTGCAACTAATAAGAAATATACAAGCTTTGCCTTTGGCAGCGACCGCATTACGAACGTCGGACATGGCATTAATATTTAAAAGTCAGCTTTGAAACTTGTTTGACAGGCTGTCAGGACATGTTTACCAGCGCAAGGGTTGCAATGTTATCCAACTGACGTCAAATTGAAAGCATTTACACACACACACACACGCACTCGCACACACGCACGTATGACAGACAGTATTTGGGATTGGAAAATGTAAGCCGAAAAAAACGAACTGAAAGCGAGCTATGAAATTTTTTTTGGAATCCTGCAGCGCGCGCGCTTTAAGACGTTTGCCCAACTGTGCGCTCTGTGCTGCGGCACAGTGGGTCCAAACACACCGACAACAATCTCTGCCTCTTCTTCATATTTGGTTATTTTGCATAAGTACAAAATACGCTCTCTTCTTTGTCAGCAATTTTAAATTAATTTTATATTTTCATTTCTTTTCTGTTGTTGTTGTTGTTGTTGTGTTTGTTGCGCCGCGCACGCCACAGACTGGCTGGGGCCTCTGTCAGTTAGACATCAACTTAGCCAGAGCCGCCTTTTACCCCCCCCTCCTCCTCCTCTCTATTCCCTCTCCATGTTTCGCCCTGCTTGGTAAACCGCAATCTAGACATGCTCGTGCTTTTATATACACAATGTTTGATGTGACTTGTGATTTTTTGCTCTTTATGCAGATGGATTTGCCTTGGCTCATACGCAAAAGTTGTGGCAAAAAAGCAGGAAGACAGGCGCACACACACACCCGGACACACACACAGTGGCACACACATGCTAAATCACAATCTGGCTGCATGAAGCATATGAAAATTGCGTTTTGCGTAATAAAAAGTCGAGTTTATCTGCGCTGCGTTCGCTCAGAAAACTGATTTACTTTGCAATTTTATGACTTTATTAAGAATTATGCGCTGTTTTGTATATATTTACAATACACACACACACACACACACAGAGAGAGAGGGGCACACACACACACACGTATTACGTATACGCAGTGAGGAAGTTAAAGCAGCAGGAAACTCAACTTTGCACACTCGAGCCAAATATGCAAAGCAAGCGAGCGCAACGCACACACAAACTAGAGGAGTGTATGGAGAGTATGTGTGTACAGGGGTGTGTGTGTGTGTGTGTGTGTGTTGCTGCGCTTACCGACTCACTTGACCTCCAGTAAATGACATGAAAATCCTTTGATAGAGTTGCACACATTCGTTCATATCAAGCCAAGTGCAGGACAGAAGTTATGAGTGCATATTTTTATGCAACAAAATTGTACATCGACGCAGACGTAGCCGTTGCAGGAAGCCCAGTACCTACGGTACAGTGGGCATAGCAGTTGTGGCACAGGCGCAGCTAAGGCTGGGCCAAGCAATTTGGAGTATTTGGCATGAGCGCAGCAAACCAAACAGTAGCCTGACTTCTGCCTCCATTTCCCTCTTCCTTTCATTCTCTGCCTCTCTATCTCTCTCTCTGCTCCTCTCTGCTCACTTACTCTCTCTCTCTTCTTCCTCCACATCCAGCTTAGCCAATCTTCACTGTAGTTTGCCATGCAGCTTTAACTGCAAGCTATGTTCGGATATGCAGCCATTGTCACTGTCTAGTCAGCTGCAGCAGCGTGTGAAAGAGAGAGAGCGCCAGAGAGGGATAGGGAGAGGAAGAGAGATAGCTGACAAATGATAATGTTGTGCGATATGTTTGGCATGTTAGTTGCCGGATAATGCGCTCTATTTATGTATGTTTTTATGGCCACTCATGGCGTAAATCAGCATTAGAAATGTCTCCAGCAAGAGCTATGCCACTTCAAACGAAGGGGGCAACTCTATTGTGTCGCTCTGTCTCTCTCTCTCCCTCTCTCTCAACTGTGACTCAGTGCTGCCAATTTCGTGCCGTCAAATTTGGCTTTTATTGACGAATTTGCGCAATTTAAGCAGCACCAAATGTGGATTTATTTTTAAAAATAAGTTTAGCTATTTTAAAACCAACCTTTTCCTTAAAAAACTCACTAAAAATTTATTTTTTATTGTAAATTTCTTAAATAAGTAGCTGCAGTTGGTATTTTGTTTTTTAGCTTTAGCCTTTTTTTGGCTATTTATTAAAAATATGTTAGCTATTTTTGACTATTTTTTTGATAAACATGTTTGAAATTTCGAACTATTTTGTTGGCTCTTTAAAAAGGTTTTCTTAGAAAGCAGCCTTTTTATATTTTGCTAGTCAGGCAACACTGGCTGTGACTCAACCTGACTCAGCCTGAGCTTGTCAGCTGCGTAATGGAGGCACTTATCGCAGGTGACCCATCGCTAGCGCATTGTGGTAAATTTAATTAATTTTTGCAGATAAATTTACCCACTCGAAACTGAAAAACCTTGAGCCACTCGAGCTCAAGTTGCAGCGAGAGTGAAAGAGATAGACCGATTTCGTTTATGTTCGTTTAATATAATCTCATTGTGTAATGTAAATGGAGTCGTAGGGGCTGGTTATCCCTTACAGCTTGGCATTGACATGGATGGCCAAGACGCCATCATCCTCGGAGTTGCCAATGGAGATGTTGGCACGTCCATCGGAGCCAACGACAACGGTCTTGCCGGTGCAGCTGGAGCCGCTCTTCTGGCCAGAGATGACATCGCAGTAGGTGCCAGCGGGCAGACCAGTCTGCAGGGATGAGTTCAGGCTGTAGTTGTCGTTGTTGAAGGCAACAAAGCCGCGGTTGCCACGGCTGAAAGCAATCTGGTTGCTGCCATTGTCCCACCAGTTCTGGAGTTCAGCGTTCTCGACAGCGTTACGGAAGGCAACCATGTTGTAGATCTGGCGCCAACGGTGCTCGCACACCCAACCGCCGCCGCAGGACATATCGCTGTTGAATGTGGGCGAGGCGATGTTGGTGCCATCGGTGGTGGGTGGTCCCTGATCGGTGTCGGAGAAGGAGAAGGAGGACATCACACGGGGTGTGCCGAAGGGATGAGCCAACATGAAGGCAGAGGCCATCTTGTATTGCTTGGGCACCTTGTAGGTGAGCACATCAGCACCGCCAGCACCGTGTCCACGCTGGTTATCGTGATTGTCCACAAAGATCAGAGAGCGATCGGAAGCAGCGAAGCCCCAGGCGGTGCCCCAGTTGGTCAGATAACGCAGCTGATCCTTGCCGCGGAAAGCCTTGCCAATGGAATCAGAGTGACGGAACTCAGTGATGGCACCCAGTCCAGTGTATTCGCTCTTGCTGATGGCCTCACCACCCAAATCAATGACCTCCTGGAAGATGTAGGGCCTGGCGCCAGAGCTGAAGCCATGAGCGGTGTTCAGGTTGTTCAGACGGTTGTAGATGGCCTCCAGATCTCCGGGCCACATGTGCTTGGCGGCATCCACACGGAAACCAGCAACACCCAATTCAGTCAAATGGTTCAGGAACTCAACGATCTTGTCACGCACCCAAGAGTTACCCTGGTTAAGATCACGCAGACCAACCAGCTCGCAGTTGCGCACATTGGTGGGGTTGTTGTAGTTGGTGATGGCACAGGTTGGGTTGAAGTCCAGCGAGGAGAATGGCACAGCGGGGAAGCTCTTGGAGCTAGGATCGGCAGTGCTGCCACCGGTACCCTGAGTACCGCCATCGGCAGCCATGTGATTGAAGACAACATCCACATAGGTGCGCACACCGACATCATTGCAGCGCTTGACCATGTTGGCGAACTGTTGCTCATTGCCGGAACGGGTAGTCAGCTTGTAGGAAATGGGCTGGTAACGCTCCCACCAGGGGCGGTTGGGACGCACTACGTTCTCGTTGACGGGGGAGACCTACCAACACAATGATTAATTCCTGACTTCTCCATGTGCCGCTCCACGCCACAACTCACCTGCAGACCGGCATAGCCGTAGGGTCCCAAGAAGTTCTCGCACTCGGCTGCGATATCATCCCATTTCCATTCAAAGAGATGCACCATGCCATTGCGTCCGGCCACATAGTTGGTGGCGAACTGAGCGTTGGTGACGGCCAACAGGGCCGCTAGGCAAAGTAGACTCTTGGTCAGAAACATGCTGGTGCTTGTAGCTTGGAGTAGTCGGAACCACAGTGCCAGACTGATGCCGGCCAAGAGCGTGTTCTGACTATTTATACGCCGCAAGTGCTGCAAGGAAAAAACGCGCTGCCGATTCAATCAGAGCCTTCTCCAGACCATAAATGATTTGCGATGCAAATCAGGAGTGGGAGAGGTGAGGTAGGAGCTTCGCACAGTGGGGTCGCGCACACTGATTAGATATGACTGGCGCTGGCGTGTGCTTGTTGCTTTGCTTATCAGCGGCTATGCGCCGCTCCCCCTACTTACCCCACGGCTAGCTTCGATTTCATCAGGCCAGGAAATTTTTTTTGCGTGATAAGGAAACGATTAAGATGATTTTCGAGCGTATCGGCTGCGGATCTGCAGACAGTTAGGTGACTTTCTTTAAGAGCTGTTAAGAATTCAAGGGGGGCAGGGGCTCGTGGTGCTGCCTTCCCCTTGCAAATCATAGCATACAAATCAGCTGGCTGATAGTGTCGTTAAGCCTAGACATGTTTATAACCCCCCGATTTGAAGTCGGGCGACAGATAACTCTATATTTGTGCACCGTGTGGTCGATCGTATATTATTCCTGGCTGTTTACGTGTGAAAACATTGCGTCTTATCAGCGCGTACTTTGGCATAGATGGTAAATAGTTTGTCCCCCACCCACCCATACAGTTGCAGCTAAAAAACTACGCCTCTCATTTGAAATTCTTTGGAAATTTTTGATTATTTTTGGAATGTCGATTTGCATTTGCTGCAATCACTTGCTTAGCTCGTGTTCCGCGGCGATTAGCTTGCAAGGCACTTGAGATTAGCCAAGTTACGAATTACGGGCTTAAGTGTGCCTCTTTTCCCCCCTCTCTCTGAGTGTGTGTGAAGTGATTGCCGTAGTAGAGTAGTAGAGGGTGCTCATAAATCCGGATGCCAAAAGGCCAATTTCTTCTTCAGTGCCCCCCCAAGTGGTTCACTAATTAAACGCGTGCTTCACTTGAACTTATCGGCCCCAGCACAATAAATGCCTTTATGATTAGGCAACCCCCCGTCATTCTGATGCGGGGAAAAACCCACGAATGGGTTGGGGGTAAGAATTCACGCTAAGTTCTTGTGCCCGTTGTGCAAATACCAAGTAAATTATAAAATACGAGTATATGTATGCACAGTAGGGATCAGGCCATATAGAGTATGCACTATAAATAACATCGAAAGTGCTGACATTGAAATCGCTTGTGCAGCATGAAGTGTTTTTTTTTCCTTAGTAAACTACAATAAAATTTTGATTTTTTGCACACGAAGTAATAAAGATCTTTCGAGAAGGTAAAACTACAAATTTGTATAAAATTTATATATAAGATTAAAATTTGAAAGAAAAAATATATTGTAATTTCTTGCAAAGCTTAGATAAATAGCAAAAAATAAATAAACGAAAATAAATAAATAAAAATTAAAGAAAAAATTATTTAAAAAAATTTACACCTTTATGACATATAGGAGGTTTTACATAAAGAAAAAAAAAAGCACTAAGTGTTTTACAAAATATAACAGCTCAGTTTTGTATTTAAGCAACAGAAGACTTAGACTTTTTGGCAAAAAATATCCAATTATTTAAAACAAAATTGAGGCAGAAACTAAAAAAAACTATACCGTTTCAGAAATTTTAAATTTTACGGCACACAAAAGGTTTTATCTACAATACAAAAATATATAACAATTTTCTTAATCATAGGTTTTAGATATTCAAGTAATAAAATAAATCTACAGCTTTTTGAATTTGCTTCGCTAAGAAATTCTTTAGGCAGTTTAATTAAATAAGTTCGATAAATCAAATATTAAAAATTCCTTAAAAAATGCCAAAAATGTTGACAATTTCTGCCTAAGCGTTATCTACACCACAGCAAACCACCCCCTGCCCCTCCCGCCTGCCCATAGGGTATGCTGCAATTGAACGCTTTGTTGGCCACTTGAGCTGCATGACAATTCGCAATTGCAGCAAGTGTGAGAACACTGCACGCTACACTGCACACGTACAACGACAACAGCAACAACAACAACAACAACAACAACAACAACAACAACAACAGCAGCAGCTCAAGCAATGGCAACAATTGCATTAATTATAATTTTTATCTGTGCCAAAGTCGAGAGAGCATCGCCATGTGTGCGCACTCGGACTGGAAAATGTTTGATAAGTTTTCAATTAAATTTGACAAAAGTCGAGAGAGAACAAACCTTAATTGTTTTTATTTACAAAGTGTAATAGAAAATAACAAATTTTTGCGTGTAGCACAGATAAGAGTGCCGCCTGTGTGTGTGTGTGTGAAGTAATCTATATATATAGCCATAGCTAGCTGGCATAGTTCCTGGCAAATTCAGCTTTGTCAGCATGCTAAGAATGAAGTCAACTGGACAAATTTCTTGTTGGCTCTCGAACAAAACAGCAAGCAATCTTTTTGCTCAAGCATATGTGTGTTTGTGTGTGTGTGCACACACAATCAAATTATATAAAGCAGTGCAGCAACGGTGCAAAAAGTGACACTTGTGCTGGGTTCATATTGATTTGCATGCCAAGCAAATTTGCATTTGCAAGCGCAGACAGAGACAGCCAAAGTGCTAGAAAGAGAGAATAAGAGAGAGAGAGAGAGAGAGAGAGAGGGAAGAGGGAAGCTAGCCTGTCTAAAAGTCAAGTCAATGTACAAATATTTACATTAAAGTACGCAAACATGGCCAAAACTGAATGTGAGCATTTCCGCACATTACACCTGAAGTTGAGAACTTTCTGCAGCTTTGCTGGGCCAAACTTTTGCTCGGGCCCCCCAAAGAAATATGCCATCTTCGGTTGCATCTTGTCCTACGTCGTCTTCTACGTAGCTGTCTAAAGCACTGAGAAGCCAATTTGAATGGTAAGCAAATGCCGGATATGCCAAAGTTCGCAAAACGGAAACGTTTGCTGCACTTTCAATGCCAACAAAAAGCGTATGCGTTGCCAACGCTCAAAGGCCTCAACTTTCAGCTAGAAGGGACGGGAGGGAAGGGAGATGCCTGGCAATTGCCTAACATAAACTCAAACTGGCAATCTATAACGCCAGACAGACTTGCTCGCATATATATGTAGTTGGCTAAGTAAGCTTAAAACTTTCGAATGCAGCGCCTGTGGCTACGTGTGGCAAAAATTAATTTACATTTAAATTAAATTTATGACAAAGTTGTCATTGTTGTTGTTGTTGTTGGTTGAAACAAAAAGCGCAAAGTTTACTTATTATTGCAATGCGAAATTGAAGCGCAGCAACAGCAGCAGCAGCCTTGGCGCCTGTTGTCTGCTGCAGTTGATTATCACGAGCGTGTCCATTAGAGCAGGCAAGCGCTGTCTGTCTCTCTCTCTCTCTCTCTCTCTCTCTCCCTCTCTCTCTCTCTCTCTCTCTGTGTTTCTGTCTCGTCTGCCTCTCTTCTTTTTTTGCATTATTTGCAGGTGCCAAACGAATTACAGCAAAGTCAACTGTGTGTGCCATAAACCCGTTTACATGCACTTAACTGCGACCCATCGACAGACACAACATATGCTTCGACTGTGTGTGTGTGTGTGTGTGTGTGTTGTGTCGCCACGTAATGCGTTTTGCGTAACTATGTTACGTTTTCCATTTTGATTGCAATATGCTAAGCTTGCGCTCACACACACTCTTCCTATCGCTCCCTCCCTCTCTCTCTCTTCGCTTAACACGTTGCACGTTGATTTTTTATTGCATACTTTCAGGCTGGCTAGGAAAATTTGTCAACGCATAAGACGCGCGCGGTTTAAAGTCGCTGCATGGCATAAATTTGCCACACCACAGAGCGCAGCAGCAGCAGCAGCAGCTAATAAAATATAATACACTGCCAGCCAACAGTCTGTGTACAACAAAATGACCAAACGAATTGCAGCCAAGGCAGCGGCAGAGTGAGAGAGGAGCTAATAAAAAGCCAACTTTGCAGCGACTTTGACTTTTCGCTTCCTTTTTAGTGTCACACGAAAATAAAACTGAGAATAACGAGCCAGTTGAAAGCGATGGCAAAACTGGCCAGGGCCACGCCCCCAAGTCGCGGCAATGGTGAACGCGCGACGCCCTCCTTGCACAGTTGCACAATGAAATGTAGTTGAAAATTATGAAAATTATCTGCCACGCCATTTTTATGCCAGAAACTTTGCATCTAAATGTCCATAAAAGCGGAAGCGTCGCGTCGCCAAATGGCAAGCGTGGGAGGAAGCAGGAGAGGAAGAGAAAGAGAAAGGGAGAGGGATAGCGAAAGCAAAGCGGGAAAAAACAGAGCAGCGACGCGGTATAAAATAAAATGGCAAACTGCAGCCAGCGCCAGTTACAGCATTCGTGTGCTACGTGTGGGCATTTGCCTGGAGAGTGGGCGTATGGGCGCATGGGCGTGGCAGCTGGCCGCCAGCCTCGAAGCAGTGACTGCCTTGCAGACGGCATGTCATCATTATAATAGAAATTAAGTGCAGTCGGTAGTGCAGAGCTTTGCCTCCTCTCTCTCTCTCTCTCTCTTTCCTTCTTGCTCTCTCTCTCGCGCTCTCTTCCTCTTGTAATGGGTAATAGAATTAAAATTACTTGGACGCATGCCACGCCAAGGCAACGGCAACGACAACGACAACGACAACGGCTAAGGCAATGACAAACAATGGCGACGAGTCATTAAAAACAAAGAGACAAAGGCAGCGCCAACTGTCGCGCCACGCCCACCGCCCACCTTTAAGAGCAGAGACGTTCCATTTAAAGCGCTAAAAATTTGTGCGTGTTTATTGAGGCGCTTAAAAGTATGCAACATGCGAGCAGCTCAACTGTTCCCACTTGGTGCACCCTCTGTTCCCAACTCATCATCCACAGCAGCTGCAACAACAACAACAACTCGTGCCACATCAGAGATTACCACACACACACACACACACACACTCGCACACTTGCACATTGCAATGTTGCAGTTTTTACATACATGTGAAAACCATTTGACAGATGATTTTCCACATTTCACATTCAGCTGCATTTTCCCCCCAAAGCGTTCCCACTTCCCGTTGTTGTTCTTGTTCTTGTTGCTCTGTATGCAATTTATACAAATAAATTTAAAAAGGCATTTTGTTTATATAGTATTAAAATGTGCAAAAGCACCGCAAAATCAACACAGACAGTCGCACAAAAGTTGCTATAAAAAACTAAAAACACGCACAAACAGCTTGCTATGGCAAACAATAAATACGCTTTTTACACGCTTGCAACACTTTTAATTAAGGTTTTAATCGGAAAAAAAGTTATGAAAACTAATTGAATTAATTTTCCTGAGTTGCCATAATGCGACCAAAACCCAAAAGGAGCTACAAATGGCTACAACTTGCAAACAGTGTGGCAAATAAAGCACTTGCCATAAAACTCAGCAAGTTAAGTTAAACAATTCAAGCTGATAAAAACTCCAAATGCATTTGCCATAAAGCTGCTTTAACTATTTGGCAACTGATAACGTTTTATTTCCTCCCGATATAAACCCCAATGAAATTGCATTTATGGCATGTCATACATCTTGATATGATAGCCAGATGCAAAGCACTTTTAATTAAAAACCCCATCGAGTTGTGTCCACAAATCGTTCGATAACATTGGCATACCTTGTGCGAGAGTATGTTGCTGACAAGGGGTAGGGGGAGGGGCAGGGGGGGGGAGTAGTGCAGCTCCAACCTATGACCTGTGTAACCGCAGCAGTGAAAGGTGGTTAGCCACACACGCAGCCAAGAAGAGCAGCGCGTGTGAAACAGTTGTGAGTAACAGGACCCAATGATGATAATGAAGATGTTGATGATGATGTTGTTGATGATGATCGGAACAACCATAAAACATGGCTACATTTTTGGGGTTGTCGACAAAAGCACTCAAAAACCAAATGTGAAAATAACTGCGAAAAATTGTATTTACGCAGAAACAGAAAATTGAAATTTGAGGTAAGCCCAGAGCAGGTGAGGGGCAGCGGAGAGGGGGAGAGGGGAGAGGCTGCTCACTTGTGCTATGGGTGCAAATTTGAGTGAAGTGCGTGTAATTGGAAAATATGCCGTTGTTGTTGTTCTTGTTGTTGTTGTTGCTGTAGAGTCTGTGAAACTAGCTGCTGCTCGACACTTTAATGGAAGCAAGTTTGCAGACGGCGAAGCTGCCTTTTATGGCCAACAAGAGCAGGAGAGAAGGAAGAGAGAGAGAGAGGCAGACAGAGCCAAGAGCATTCAATTTGTCTTAATATCCAAGCAAATTGCATGTCATAAGTTCAATTGTAGCAAAGAGCGGCAAAAAAAGCAAGCAGCAACTGCAGCCCCGTGGCTAAGAGAGAGAGAGAGAGAGAGACAGAGAGAGGAGAGAGAGTGGAAACAATGGCAAATCAGGAATTGAGCGTTGTCTGCCATCGCAACAGGACAATCAATTTTATGGCTAAAGCCGAAAGCCAAACGGAACAACGACAACATCGCGTTATGAGCATCAAATAAACATAAAGTCGCGCTCGTTGGCCGATTTAGGTTTATGGGTCAGTCAGTCACATCGGCCGTATATATCGAGAGTAACGAGTGTAGTGTGCACTTCCTGCTGGCATTGCTGCCCCCCTCCTTTTGCTCCCCCCTGGAGCGTGCCGTTTTGATCGCGTTTCGTCAGCTTTTGGCCAACACGTGGACGCCATTTTCAATTTATGGCACACTATTTGGACAAGGATTTGCTTGAATCGTTCCCCTTCCTCCCTTTTGGCATTTCGGTAAATAAATCAAATCAAATCAAATCACATGAATGTGATTTCAGCCTCTCTGCCTGTGTGTGTGTGTGTGTACAGGAAATTGTCACTAAAAATAAGAAACATAAATGCAATTTCCTGTCCAGGCGAGGCAAACACCAAAAGAAAACCAAGATTTAACATAAACTAAAGCCAAGCCAAAGATAGAGAGGGACCTCATTGTCTTATCTGCTTAGCCGTTTGTAAATCATTTCCGGTCATTGACCTAGGTGACGATAAATCAAAAGATAGTTATCGAAAATGTGCCATCACTTAAGTGTTGATTAAGCTAAAATGAATAATGAAGAAAGCCAGGCAGAAAGCTATATTTAGCCATGAATGTGTATAGCTAGTGGGTAGTGGAAGTAGTTAAGGATAAGTGGCAACAGTTGTGGGCAAGTGGGAACACTTATTGGCAAGTATGACAAGTCTAATGAGAGTTATCGAAATGCTACCATCACTTAAGTGTTGATTAATGAAGAATGAATAATAAAGAGCGTCAAGTAAAGAGCTCTACTTAGCTATAAATATGCACAGCTAGTTGGGAGTGGGAACAATTAATAGCAAGTGGGAACAGTTATGATTAAGTGGGTACAGTTATAACTTGAAATACTTAGGTTTTGTTTTCTATTGATAGGCCGATGCTCATTAAAGCCTAGCTACGATAAACCTTCTCCAACTTAAGATTTTCTCAGAAATTAATTTAACTCGCCTTAGTTGACAAAAGCTGAGCTAAATTAGGCATATTTTACCATTGTAAATTCCATTGAAAATGCTGTGCAAATTGTATAATTTGCTAGAATGCGATATGACTTTGAAAATTCGGTTTTAAATTAATTGGCTCAATTTGCTAGAAGATTTAAAGCGATTACAAGTTCAGGCTAATTGACAGAGAGAAAATTGCAATGACCTATTTAAAATGAGATTAAAGAGAGAAGGACAAAGAGAACTGTGAACTGAGTGAACTGTTTTAAGCACAAACAAAAAAAGAAAACTCTTTTAGCCATTCATTCATTAAGCTGCATGATGATTTCTCCGAGATGCAAAGCCAAACAAATTTTCTTGTGTGTGGTCAAAGTGGTAGAAGGCAAAAGGCATTTGCACTGAGCACAGTTTGCTTAAGCGCATTTGGCAAATGCAGCGTAGAAGGAGACAGACAGACAGTGAGTGAGACAGACAGATAGTTAGAGAGGCAGACAAACAGACAGACGGTTGCATTGGCAGCTGCACTGACAGACGAGCAGAATTTATCAATCGCTTTTTACAGGCACACAAAATGATTTAAGTGCTTGAAGGAAGGAAGGAGGGGGGGCATCTCTTACGGCTATCCTATGTCAGCAGATGTAGCATTAACTTGATTTTAATGCAATGCCAAAAAATGCCAGGCAAACAGTTGTCAATAAAGTCTGATTTATGCATTGGCAGCGAGCGACGAGTTTGCATGCAAATCAGTACGAAAATGCTCAAAACTGTGCAAAACGAATTATCAAAGCGGCTCGGAGACTATGAATACATGTGCTGCACACACACACACACACACACGCATACATAGACAGACACACACAGGCAGGCAGGCAGGCAGGCAGGCAGAGACAGAGGCACAGGCTGACACACACGTATGTTAACTGGCAATCACAAACCGCCGACTCTCATTTTTAAACGCAATTGGTCAACACATACACGGAGACACACACACAGAGAGGCACACCGACACACCGGTGTGGCCAGACGTGACGGACGGCAGGGCTTGCTGGCGCTTCATGAATAAACCATGAGCGTCAACACCAGTTAGCAAAAACAACAGGCAGGCAGCAGGAGGCAGGAGCAGGCAGGACAGGCAGGACAGGAGACAGAAGGCAGCCTAGCGGCAGCAAGCAGCAGGCAGCTTGGACAGCAGACAGCATAAAGGCAGCCTGCTGCCTGCATTTGAATTTGCAACGGGCATGCTGCGACATTGCTGCTGCTGCTCTCGCACTGAGCCTACGCAAATGTGAATGGGGCAGTCGTTGCCTCCCCCTCCCCTCGCTTCGCCTCGCCCTTCTGCCCCGCTGGGCAACTCTGTTGGCACTCAAAAGTGCTTAGCATATTTTGCACTGATGGCGGTTTTGGCACGTAATGGCCGAGGCATAGTTGCAAGTTGCAGTGTTGCAGAGCTGCAGCGTTGCTCGTTGCACTAAAAGTCTTAATTATTTCAAAGGTATTTGCGACCCATTGCGCATACGTCGTGTGTGCCGAGGACTACAAAGTACCCCCCTCGACAGCCTCTCTGATAATGTGCAGCATTTTGGAAAAAGCAAAATTTGTTGAATTTTGGCAAGCTTTAAGCTGCAAGTGGCAGGGACGGAGAGGAGAGTGGCATGCAGCTTGTAGCAAGTGCAGCTATCAAACAATTGCACGCATGGCTGGCGCTACTTTCGGAATTCCATGTACATAAACAAATATATCGTATAGCTAACTTCTTATTTGGGGTTGCAGAAAGGAGAGGGGAGAGGTAGGGGGAGGGGGAAGTGAGAGGGGGCTACTTGCATTTTAAGCAGCTGCCGCTTATCAGCTCAGCCAGACAAAGTAAACGGCGTGCCGGAACAACAACAATTTCGTGTTACTTTGCTGCACGCTTATCGCAAGTGGCAGCAGCAACAGCGACGGCGACGGCAACGGCGACGGCAACGGCGACGGCAACGGCGACGGCGAATTCAAATCAAAAATCACGCCAAAATGGACAAGCAGTTGGCAGCAGAGTTTTAAGTGCACGTTGCTCATACGCCGCGTGGGCAGCGCAGCTACAACACAAATGCGGCCAATTTGGCAGTCTTGCGATTCTGTTCCCCCTCTCTCGCCCTCTCTCTTTCGCACACCAACTTGATCGTTAGCGGGAAATTTCTGCTAAAAAGTTGGCCAACAACTTTCCGCAGTCTTTTCATGCGCCGTTATAGTTTATCGTTAAAAAGTTGAGCCAGAGCCGAGCGAGCGCGCGCGCCCGAGCGTTGGCTAAAAATAAACCGAGAAACATAAAAAGTTGTATTGGGATTTACGCAACAGCCCCCCTCTCCCTATAGAAACAGTTCCCAGCCTTGTCTAACCCAACCCCCATTCCTTCTCTCTTCACTCCCCCGCAAGGTGAGTGGCCAATACTTGTAGTTCTGAAAAGCCGATGATGACGCTGAGCCCCATTTGCAGTTCGGTTTAGCCAGAAAAGAAAAAATAAAAAAGAAACCATCAAGAATGTGAGGTTGTGTGAGACATGTCGAAGGTTTTATGCCCTTTCAGAACTCAAGAAAGGTTACTGTTCAAGCTAATCTTTCTTTTAGAGATAATCCTTCTTAAAACTTTTAGACACATTGTGGCGTTCTTAGTGAAACATAAACAATATGTATTGATTATCAATTAGTGTAGTTTATTCGCATTAACTCAAACAGGAATAAAGGATTTTATACAAAAATCGTCTTTTCAACTGTTTGTTTTTGAGATAGCTATATTATATAGAAGTCCGATTTTAATGAAACTTTGAAGACTTATTAAAATCAAGATAAAAATGAGATGTGTTGAGTTTGGTAGCAATAGCTTGAAATATAATCAAAATCAGCCAACATTTCCAATGCCACCCATGTAATATATTAAACCTATGCGAGATTTTTTTGACTTATATGCAGTGCACAGCTATAAGAAGTATGTACAGTAAATTTCTCCGAGATATCTTGAAAACTAAGCGACTTGCGAGCGGTGTAACAGACATAACGACCATCGGATGGATAACTAGATAGATAAGGAAAGCAACGCTGCCTAGCAATATATATTGTTTGTGAAGTCAAAGAAGTCAAACTATATGCATTACATACTGCTATCCAAATTCCATATACCCTCTGTCTGGGCTCTACCAAAAGATAAAAGCAAAACCGAAACGAAACGCAACTCAAAACTTGTTGGTACACACAGAAAATCTTTCATTGCGCTGAAGTGTTAATAATGCACTTTGCCAACAGATGAAAGTTGTGGCACATTTTCAAAACTATAAACTCCCACCACTCCGGTCTTCCTTCTCTCTCTCTCGGCCTCAGTCAGTTCTAGTTGAGTTTTATAAGCCTACTTAGCGGCAAGCGGAAGGAGCACAACGACCTGTAGTCGACCTTGGGCTGCTTGTCGTGCATTAATTTCAAATAGATTGAAGATTGAAGCACCGTCTAACTGTGTGTGCGTGTGCAATTTATAAGAACGTGCCTTACACACACACACAAACACACAAAGACACACGCACACACACAGAGACACACACACACGCTATCATTCATTCTAACGATTCAGCTCGACTGTCTGAGCTACCTTTCAACTAGTCTGCCAAGCAGCCTCATGCTGATTTCCTTCCACACTCAGCCAGGCACGCACGCTCTCACACACACACCGCACACACACACACATACAGACACGCATACACACACGACGCACACACACCTCGGCATTTATCTGTGCCAGGAAAACGTTTAATTAAGTCACTTGAATGCGCAGCCAGTTGCTGTGGCATTTATTCTCAATGATGTTGCTAATGCTGATGACGACGTTGCCCCGCCCCTTCGCCCCCTCGGCCCGCGCCCCTTCTCGACGACCCCCTATATATAGAGGTGAGACAACAACACCCAACTCATTGCGTTCCCCTCCCCCTGCTGCTTTGCTCTGTTTTCTTAGCTTGTACCGCCCTGGTGACCCTATCAAACATGTCAACTTCTTGTGCTCACACACATACAGAGACACACACACGCACAGCTATTTCAAAGTGCGCATTGTGATTTTTATGTGCACTCATTTCTGCGCATGTATATGTGCATAACTTAGTGTGTGCGTGTGCGTGTGTGTGTGTGAGGAGCTTGTCTTTTCATTTAGATGGCGCATGAAATCGGGTTAACGCACAATGTGAGAGATCATTATCAGACACAGCTTTAAATGAGCAACTTTCTTAGCTGAATATTGCTAGAAATTATAAATAAATAAAATATATATTTTAATTATTTATATATGCTTAAACTATCACTTAATATATTGTAGAAATTTTGCAAATTTTAATCTCATTTCATTTGCTCTAGAAAAATCCTCAAAAATTTCCTGCGGTTTTCTGCCAGCTCGTTGTTTTGGACAGTTTTAAATGTTTAGCAAAATTAAATTAGAAACTATAAATAAATAAAATATGAATTAATTACTTAAAAATATATACATTTTCTTATGTATTTTACTACAATTTGGTAAACTTTAAACTTATTTGAGTTGCCTCAAAAGTTCGCTGCGATGCTGTCCCAGATGAAACATTTGCTAGGCAGAGTTTTGTAAGAATATATAATTAATTTAGATATAAATTAATTATATAAATATCTTTAAAATTACCCTACATATTTTGACATAATTTATATATTTTTCAAATAACCCTACATATTTTGCTTTGATTTTGTAAACCCTTAACCCATTTGTTTTGCCTTTAGAAAAAGCCTCTAAAATTTACAGCGATTTTGTGCCATTTCTGTGCTGCCATAAATTTTATAGCGACATACCATTAAATATATATATATACTTTATATATGTATCTGTATTATTTACTGCTGTCGCTGTGCTGACCTGCTTTGCAGTGATACAACTAACCACAAAGAGAGACAAGAAACCACAGCAGCACATAAGTAAAATGCATTTTGTGGTCACAGAGAGTAGTTGTAGTTGTTGTTGTTGCTGCTGTTGTAGCTCCTTCCATTGTTATTGTTACTCTTGTTGTTGTTTTTGTTGAAGTCATGGCTATAGCTCGGCTTTAGCATTATTTATAATAACAGCGATAATTCCCATGATTAATGCGCAACTTGCAGCTCGGCTCTGTTTGTAATTAGTGCAGGCAAATGTTTAGATAAGTTCATTAGGTTTGCCCAACGTGTGCAAGAGTGTGTGTCTGTGCGAGTGTGTGTGCGTGTGTGTGTGCAGGAGCTTGTTTATCTGTGCTTGTGGCTTGTTTATTTTTTGGTATGCGCCATTTATTTGCTGCGGCTGCAAGCTCGAAAATGCTTGAGCCAACAGAGAGAGAAAGAGGTAAATACAAACACATTAATGTTTAGATACCGTTACATAATTAAACAACAACTGACATTTGAGTAAATACAAACAGAGAGTGGTGTAGAAAAAGAGGAAAAGAGCCAAGGCAAGTTGTTAAGGCAGCCACTTGCAAGTGTCAACAAACTGTCAAGCTGCCCTCGGGCTGGGGCGAGGCTACTTGAAATTTAATCACCTGCTAAGCGAAACAGTACGATTTACGTTCTGGCCAAAAACCACAAGCAATTAGATTCACATTTGCATAGATTAAGTTCAATTCAAGCAACGCCTCGCTTCGCTTTTAAAGTGCTTAATGAATTCACTTTGGCGGCGGCAGCTGCCCCAAAATAGCAACAGGGGCGCGTCAGCGAGCGCCAACAAGTCAATTTGTCAATTTTAAAACAAACTACACGCAGGCAGGCTGGCAGCAGTCGGGGGGGTGGGGGCGTGGCAGGGAGCGGCTTCGAGAGCGACCCCATGCTGGTGCGAGAGTTGTTGACTGGAAAACCAAACAACGATGAGGAAAAGCGAAAATGAAAAAGAAATAACCGAGGTGTAAAAATATATATGGGAAAAAAGCTCACTCACACTACAAGCCGGATGTGTGTGTGTGTGTGTGTGTGTGTGTGTGTCGTGGGGTGTCACAATGTGCAAAATTCAACGTGCCAAAAGCCGCACACAAACAATCAGCCAGCACAGCGCAGTCAGTCAGTCAGCCTCCTCCCATCTCTCTCTCTCTCTCCTTGCCCTACGTCACTCAGTCAGTGGAGCATGGAAGAGAGAGTGAGCGTCGACTGGCGACGGAGTTCGAGTGTCGCTTCCGCCGAAAACAAAATCAAAGTTAAGCACTCAATTTTCAATTAAGCTCACAAAATGCACACGAACGCACCACTCAGCCACCCACACAGACACACACACACACTCGCACACACACATAGCGGCACAAAGCTAAGGTCTAACGTCCTCATTCAGGCATCGCCAACGCCATCGCAGCTGAGTTGTCGGCACAGTAAAGCGAGAGAAAAAAGTGAAAATAAAATGGCTTGGTGTCAATGAAACACTCACGTAGCAGGAAAGGCAGCAGGCAGCATCGACAGGCAGGCAGCACCGCCGCCAGCGATGCCTGCTGCTCTATCAGGCGGGGATATATCAAGTTTTTGATGTCATTAGAGAGCACTCGGTGCGATGAGAGAGTACCACAAGCAGCAGCTCACAGTGAGTGTATTGCTTTCTTAACGGGTTTCACATTTGGCATCCGCTGCGATTTGAGCTTGAAGCATTCGCCTTGAGGCAACTGAATGACAGTTATACGAGAAGATGTAGGATAATAAGTATATGATGTTTCTATTTTTTCTATGTTCTATGTTTTCAATGTTTTCTATGTTTTCTATGTTTTCTATGTTTTCTATGTTTTCTATGTTTTCTATGTTCTATGTTCTATGTTTTCTATGTTTTCTATGTTTTCTATGTTTTCTATGTTTTCTATGTTTTCTATGTTTTCTATGTTCTATGTTCTATGTTCTATGTTCTATGTTCTATGTTCTATGTTCTATGTTCTATGTTCTATGTTCTATGTTCTATGTTCTATGTTCTATGTTCTATGTTCTATTTTCTATGTTTTCTATGTTCTATGTTTTCTATGTTTTCTATGTTCTATGTTCTATGTTTTCTATGTTCTATGTTCTATGTTTTCTATGTTTTCTATGTTTTCTATGTTCTATGTTCTATGTTTTCTATGTTCTATGTTCTATGTTTTCTATGTTCTATGTTCTATGTTCTATGTTTTCTATATTCAATGTTCTATGTTTTATGTTCTATGTTCTATGTTTTCTATATTCAATGTTCTATGTTATATGTTATATGTTATATGTTTTATATTTTATATTCTATGTTTTTATGCCCTCATTTTCAAACACATCGCAGGGCAATCAAGTCTCGCCTTGTTGCCATACGCCCTGAAACCCTTATTTCCTTAAAGGCAATAGCAAGCATACAAATAGGGGCATGCACATACATACACCCATGCACCCATACAACTCATAGACCCAAACACCTACACACACACACACACACACACACACAGACGCTCACACACTGCGAGAAAGACGCAGCCTCAGCGCGTCGCTGTCATTGAAATGCTCAAGGCACTTTGTATTAAATTCACTTTGCCTGTCACCTGCCACCACGGCACGCCCACATCCCTTTCGGACGCGCGCACACTGTCTTGTGCCCAGCACGAGAGAGTTACCTTTCGTGTCTGGCATGGCCAACACAATCGCACACACACACACATGACACGCATATGCGGACACAAAGAGCGTTTCGATATTTTTACCATTTTCACCTGTTCGCCTGCTTCTTTTTTCTTCTTTTTTGCTTCTTTTTTGCCTGTGTCTGTGTGAAGTAGCTTCTTGATTTCCTTCGTTATGCGGCTCGATGATGTTTCCGTTTGTCAGTTGTTGTTGTTCTCCCTTTCTCTCCTCTCTTTCTCCCTCTGTCTCCCTGGATAACTGGTTGAGAGCGCTGTGTGCGGTTAAGTGTCAGTCGAGCCGTCGTCGTCGTCGTCGTAATTTGTTTGCTTTTCTAATTACACACATCTACGTGCTAGAGAGAGAGAGAGAGAGATGGAGACAGAGAGGAAAAGAGAGGGACTGTGTTTGATAGCAGCTGCCATTCACTCATGCGATTAGGTTCAGATGCTAAAATGTTTAATGTTTAATCTGTGCTTCATGTTTGTCAGTTATCGTTAACCTGCCCCCCAAAAAAAAGGAGAAAAAGCATAGCAGGCAACACAAATTGTTGCTTAGCAATCAGTGGCAACGCCTACGCACACACACACACATAGACAGAGACAGGCACACCCGCCTCGAACAGACGCAATCAACAACATCATCAATGGTAACGGCAGCGTCAATAGTTCAGAGCGCAAGATATAGACAGGCAGGGGGAGGGGATCATGGGAGGGGAGAAAGGGCGGGGGTAGGCAGGCAATTGAGCTGCCTGTGATTATTTAAAATGGGTGGCAACGCTGACGAAACATCTAAGCGCAGTTAGACTGTGTCGCTTTCTCCTCTCCTTTCCCTCTTTCTACCCCTCTACGCCTCTCCCCCTCACTCTACTTCCCCCATCCCCCTCTCTCTGTGTATTTTGTTGCTATTTGACTTGGCTCAAGGCGCACAGACAGCAGCGGCATCAGGTTGCCAGCCACGGAGGCGTATACGCAACGCCCAGCCAAAGCAGACGCTCTTTTTCTCCCCTCTCTTTTTCTCTCTCCCTCGCTCTGGCCGTGAAAATTCTGAGAAATTTAATTTATATTTTCTATTTAATTTTCTTAAATATTTTACTTGCGGTTTATGTGCAGCAAGGTGTAACTAAGACGCACGCAAGCAAACAAGCGGCAACCACTTCAGGTGGCAAGTTGAGGCCACCCCCCCACTCACTCTCCCCTCTCCGCCTTGGGTTGTACTTTTAGCTACAATTTGGGCACATTAAGCTTTGCCCTGTTCTTTATTTTTATTTTTCTGTGTGATTGGCTGTCGGTAATTTAATACGTATCTTCATTTTTTTTTTACAGTGTAGCAGGTAGCAGGTAGAAGTATCTATGTCTGACATCGGCGCTTAAGCTGCTCTCTTATATTAATTGAAATCTTATCGTTTTGGGGCATTTTCAGACATGCAGCGTAAACGCTTTTCGCCAGCAGAAACATTTATGGCTTAGTTAAACTGTGCGAAAGAGAGGGGGAGAGTGAGTGAAATACACTGAGAAATTGCCAATCAAAATATCAGTTTCAAATCCTTTGCGAAAAGAAGTAAAAATCCCTAAACGTGAAATGACCAGCGGCATTTGCCAGTTTTAGGTAGTCGAGGAGAAAAAAGAGCGCAATAGGATTATATTTATTATTAAACTTTAGTAAGCATTGCGTATTGCAATTATATCGACTTATTTCTCTTTTCTGTAAGAATTTCCAAGCAAATTGTGCAAAAAACATTAGAAAGTTTAAGCTGGCAAAATTTGCATAAAATTCAATAATTTTCAGTTGCTTTAATTACCGTAAAATATATTATTCTATTATAGCTTTGCTGTATATTGTTATTGACTTTATTGAAGCATTGACATCATGCGCTTAATTGCGGCAATGGAATTGTTTTTTTGACCATTCATTTGCCCCCGTTCAATTGCATTGTGTGTGCGAGTATGTGTGTGTGTGTGTGTGTGTGCTGTAAAAACTCAACACATTTGACAAGTGAAAATGCGCAATGCAGAAATTACAATTTATTGTAAATCAACTGTTGTTTTGCTGCGCCCGACGCTTGTCACGCGCCTCTGCACAGTGGGCAGACGAGGAGCTTAGATGGGGCGGGGGAAGTTGCTGGCACGTTAATTAGAATCTGCGTGCAGTGAAATCACCTGTGCATTAACCATAAAATTTGCGAAAATGCTTATTAATAATACTGTTTACCTGATAGCAGAACTGTGATTACATATATATGGTTTCTATATATAGTTAGAGCGTATTTATGCGACGCACACACTCTTCTGCTTACAACGATTCAATGTAGACTGATCTCAAGCAGATGCGCACTGCTTGAGTGGGAGTGTGATGGGGCATTGGCAAGTGCAAAAGCGCTCAATGAGCGGCAGAACGGGAGAGAAGGGCACTTAATTAAAACTGACACCTTGTCGTTTTGCTTGTACTCAACCGACTCTGAACACCACTCTCCCAATATGCTTTGCTCTCACGAGCGCACTCTCACGCTTTTACACTCGATCTGAGGGCAGCTTAATGTATGTAAGTGCAGCACGCACTAATATATTCGCAGCAGCTGATGCTCCCATTCGCACACCGCTCTCCCACTCTACTGCGCTCTCACGCTCTCACACTCATCAAAGAAATGTTCGAAGCAAACGTTGCTCCCACTCACACATGCAAACGTTCGTCACAGAACAGCGCTCTCCCACTGCGCTACGCTCGCACACTTGATCTGCTGGCGCTCACACAATAATTTATTTTCGCAGCACCCGAAGCGGCGCTCGTCGCTCTCACACTCTCTTTCACTCGATCTGTGCTCGCTGTGCTTAGGTGCTGTTGTGCTGCCGTCGCTCACGTCAGTTGAACTTCATGCGTCGCTGGAGTCAAGCGCGTTCAGGGAGCAATTACAAAGCAGCGGACAATTGGCGGCGGCGTGTTAATGATCTTGAATAACGGCAAAAGCGTAAAAACGTAATAATCGGCTAGAATAAAACGCAAAATAACAACAATACAATAATACCAACGGCAAATCAATTGTAAAGCAGTGTGCAGTGTAACGAAAGGTGTTAATAACAAAACAAATTACAACAAAAAAAAACCCTGCTGTGTTTGTGTGTGACAAATGCAACGCCTGCATAATGGCAGCTTACATAAAACATCAAAGTTTATGAATAATTCAACAATCATTAACAACAACAAACAAACTGTAGAGACGAGGTGCCAAAGTAATTGCAAAAAACGCTGAGCTCGCTCAATTGCGATTTCATATCTATCGAGGTGTTACCTATCTATATTGTACTCCATGCACTGATAAGGTCTACAACTAAATCGCCGCTTGGCACAGGTCCGCTCTCTCTCGAGCATGTTCGCTCTCTCGTGCTTTCGCTCTCTTGCGTTTTGGCAAGCAGTGCAATAGCTTGCGCTCGGTTTCGCTCTCTGCCAACCGGCTTCACGTGTCGCACAGCTTCTGCCAACATAAATAACAACAAACTAGTTGGATGCAGCAGCAGCAGCAGCAATAACAACAACAACAACGTAATGAAACCTGTTGATAAGGTCAATGTACAGTGGGGAAGTGCATTGCGTGTTGTTGTTGTTGCTCTTGTTGCTGTCTGTTTCATTAATAAATGATTCAGCGCGTACTCAACGAAATGGAATCAATTTCCATACCCAATTCGATTTCGATATTATTTCAAGTTCAATATTATTAAGTAAATCTGGCGAGTGGCTATGCCTAAATTTAGACGCCTGAGTAGGCAAAAGCAAAGGCAAAGCAAATACGTCAAACGCAGCGCGAAGATTTGCTGCTTGCGCAATGCAAGCACCACGCCATAAATAAACCGTTATAAATGGAAAAATCTTGGTCTTGAAATAACAAGAAGAAGAAGAAGCAGCAGCAGCAACAATTTGAAGTAGATCCCTCACTCGCTCTTTCTCTCCCTCACTCGCTGGCAAAATTTGCGCCGCGCTGTCAACAATAAATTCTCCTCAAATCACATTCATAGAGCCTCGTCCCCAAAGAGGGGAACGCTTCGAAAAAGTGCGCCCAACGCACGTACATTTTTATCAATACTCAGCGGGAATTAGCGGCTGCCATATAGACCTCAAAGACATACCTATGTATGTATATTTATATGGGTTTGTGCTGACAGCAGGCGACGCGTCGGCATTGGCACTTCTTCTCTGTAGATTGTGTTTGTGTTTCTTCAAATGATAATATACAACTGTTTTAACTGTTCATTACAAAACTGGACATATAAACTGAAGATAAATAAATATAGAAAAATATGTACCCTGCTTGCTAATTTATGATTCAATGAGCAAATAAAAAAGTTTGATTTATAACAAAAAAAAAAGAAGCAAGTAACGAAAACTACAGTTGAATATGTCCAATATTAAAATACCCTATGCAGAACTTTCCATTAACAAAGATTTCTTCTTCGTCTTTATGATCCCATCGATTTGTTATACGGAATATAGGTCCATATATTATATGTGTACGTGTATTTCAAAGCAGTAATTTATATTCATAAAGAACTTTCGTTACAAATCAAATTCAAAAACTTTATAAATTTGCGCAGGCCGTGAGCGTGGCATCCGAATCTTGAAATGAGCTTGTGAAGTATACAAAATATAGAAATGTTCATGCCAAATTTTGTGTCTCTAGCTTCAATAATAGCTGAGATCTGTGTGTTCAGACAGACGGACAAACGGACTGAGAAACGGACAGACAGACAGATATAGCGCCGTATACCCTGCTAGTGTTCCTCAGTCAGAATATTTCCACTCTTTGGGATCTGCCACGCCTGCTTCTGCCCGCAACATTCATTTGCATATAATTGGTATACCCTGTTTTAAACATTTTCAATGATAACAGGGTATAAAAAGTTATCTCTAGTAAACTATAAGTTTCATGATAAATATTGAGTACAATGAATCAGTTCAAGTACATTCAGTACAAAGTTTAAATGTCTCATTTCTGTATTAAATCTTCACACCAAAAACTCAAGTGTTACTCTTTATTCTTCTGCTCCTTCTTCTTCTTCGTCTAGCATTGCTTATTATGGTTTTATCTAATCTGAGTTGTTTATCTTGAAAATTTTGTACAAATTGCCACACCAAACCAAAAACTTGTCGAAACATGTCAAATTTGAATGTGCTAATTATTGATTCACTCAATGCGTTGCGAATCAGTTGTGGCGTTTCGAGTATTCACATATTGCCTAGCCAAGTCAAGTGTGAGTGCGTGAGTGAGTGCGTGAGTGAGTGCGTGCGTGCGTGAGTGTATGTGCAAGCTTGTGTGTCCAACAACTTAATCATTGCTCCGGCAAACGTTAAGGCAATTTCAACTGTGTCGCTTATCGCACAGCTCGAGGTGCCCCGAGGCGAGCGACCGCAAGAACGAATAACCCACAAAGCATACGAAATGATAAAAATAAACAGAAGCAAAAACTAAATAATACTTACATGCAAACGACATAATGATTATTGTTGTTGTTGCTATTCTTATTCTTATTCTTCTCCTTATTGTTGTTGTTCTTTCCGTTTTGTGGTTCTTTTATTTTGTTACCCAAGCAGATAACCAAGCACAAACAACGAAATAATTGTCGAACAGTAAGCGAAGACTGTGAGAAAACAAAATGTGTGATAGTTTTTGGGCGGGCGAAAAGAATGCATAATTGGTGTAGCATATGTAGGTGTTGCGAAAGGCGACCTTTTGATACCCTTTACAAGTTTCCCATGCGAAATGATAGAATAGATTTAACAAAAAAGTTAATCTTTTTAAAACTATTAAGTAAACAAATCTATTTTTGTAGCCTTGGTCGTATATACCTTATAGAGATCAATTTGTTTAGTGTAAGATAAGCGGTTATTAAGCCTATAAAAATACCTTAAAATCTGCTATTTTTACTCTTATTTCGTCAATTTAAGTCAGAAACATGTTTAAAATAGATTTTTATTCTAATTTTAACAGGCTTAATCGACTTAAAATAAAATATACCGTTTTAAAATTGGGGTGGCATGGAAAAATTTTCAAAATTTTCAAATGTTTCAAAATAATAAAATTTTAATGCCAGAACAATAAAGGCACAAAACCATAAACAAAATGACATTCCGCACAATAATCGCAAGATTTTTGCCCAAGTTGTGAGTGATTAAAGTGAAAACTAAGCAAAAAAATAATCAATTATTTTTCCCGAAACTAATTATAGCTAAAAAAAAATAAAATAATATTACTTCCTTCACAAGAATTTCCAATTAAATCATACTCAACAAAGTGAACTAAAACAAAGAAATATTTAAGTGAATACTCAACAAAAAAATTTAAACAAAACTTCAAACAAAATTAGCAAACAAGCGACGCCAACTCAACGCGGAGCAGAACACACAGTGAGAGCGAGTAAACAGAACACAGAACTGTGAGTGCACAGTGTGTTTATAAACAAAGTAAGCTGACAGCAACAACAATGACAACAACAACAGCAACAGCAACAAAATGCTTTCATTTTTTATATAGAACAAACACATACCAAAAACTCAACTAAAACTAAACCGATTTTCTAACAAATTTTCCAAAAACACGCAGAGACCGCGGGAGAGAGAGGGAGAGGGAGAGGACGAGCGAGCGAGCGAGCAAGACGGGTGAAATTGTGAATTACTTACTACCTCTAATAGATGTAACGCCCCAACGACTACCCCCTCTACCAGCAATGACTCTGATAATGATGATGATGATGACGATGATGGCGATGAGCATGACACATGCCACATGCTAATTATGATAGATGCAATGTAGATAAGCGCCACAAAACAACAGACAGAGCTCAAAGCACACACATACACAAGAAAACACAACAAGACACAGAGAGAGAAACAGACAGAGAGAGAGAGAGAGGAAGAGAGCACACAGCATAACAATGTCAAAATATCAAAAACTTGACAGCACACCCACAATGCATGATGATGATGATTACGATGATAGTTTTTCACTTTATGCCAATGATAATCAACAGCAACGACAACAGCAGCAGCAACAACAGTTGCAGCTGGGGCAGCAGCAACAGCAGCACAGCGACCATATAAGACTGAATTTTGTGGGCTCAAATCGCGGCGCACACATGTCAAATGGTAATCCCAAATTCCACCGCAACAACAACATTGACATAAGTGCGACAAGGATAGCTGGCGAAGGCGCTGCGGCGGAGACATTGGAACTGGATCTCGAGCATACGTGGGAGGTGCCGCTTTTGCGCAGCAGCAGCAGCAACAATAGTTGCGCAAATCTGGCAAGTTATCGATATATATCTTCCTCTCACTTCATTCATTAGTTGTTCAATTAAGGCGGCTGACGGCGCCGCGTTGTATGCTATGAAAATTGCACGACAAGCAGCTCGCAGCTATTTGTATGCACACACACACACACACATGTGCTCTCCCTCACACCTACAGTCATATTTATAAGGCAATTATTATGTTACGTTTGCAGCACTTGGAACATGGCAGCGGGTCGAACAGCCTGGACAACGGTAGCGGTTCAGCGTTGGCAGCGGGTGACGGCGCCAATGGGGGCCCAGCGGAATGTCGCTGTTTTCAACCCGGTTTCGGGGCGAACCTCAAAAGCAAATCGACACAGGAAGCCAAATTTAAAATTCTGCTAGCAATTTCGTTGTGTTGCATATTCATGGTAAGCCCACACATACACACACATACGCGCGCACGCGAGTGCAAGATTTAATTATGATAAATTTCATGGCGTTCCACACACACACACACACACACACAGATCATTGAATTCCTTGGCGGCTTTATAGCCGGAAGTCTCGCCATTATGGCCGATGCGGCACATTTAGCATCTGATTGCATTAGCTTCGTCATTGGACTCGTTGCCATCTGGCTGGGCGGTCGTCCGCCGGACTCGCGCATGTCCTTTGGTTACAAACGCTTCGGTAAGTAGCCAATTATGGCCGACACTATGCTAATGACTGCACGCTCAGTTGACAGTTGCACACACCTCCCTCTCTCTTCCCCCTACCCTTTCCCTTCTCAGTAATTGCATTTATGGCAAGCACACAGTGCATGCAGCAAGTTATCATACGCGTCGAGTGGAGTCTATTAAAGGGACTGCGTGTGTTGTCATTATAACACACCTGCTTGACTTAAGCTCTGTCTTTTTTCTTTCTCCTTATCCCTCTCTCTCTCTCTATTCGCGCCCTGTAGAGGTACTGGGTGCACTGGCCTCCATTCTGGGCATTTGGCTGCTTACCGCTTGGCTGGTTGTTTTGGCCATTGAACGCATCTACTCGCAGGACTTTAAGCTGGAGGTGAATGTCATGATGTCCATTGCGGCCATTGGCATTGGCATTAATATCATGTAAGTAATCGAACTGAGAGCCAAGAATCTTGGTTATCTTTTAACTGAATGCGACGAAATTCTTTGAATTCTGTAAGAAGTTCTGTTTAGGAAATTGAAGTAGTTCAGTACTGTGTAGTTAAATATATATGATTCAATGGCGTGTGTTCGATTAATATATACGCCCACTACACAGTTTCTCCTTTACCAAAATTATTTCTTAAGCAATTACGAACTGCTTGAGTCAAACTTTGACTTTAAAAGGAGATAAATTTGCGTTATCTACACACAACTCAAAAAGGGGGCGTGGCTAAATTTTATAAGAAACTTCATTAGCGAGATGGACAGACGATCAGACGGTCATATCTCTATTGACTCACCTATTAAATCTGAGCAGAAATATATATAGCTTATGATGTCGAAGATGCCTCCTTCTGCATCCAACATATTATTCAATTGGCACAAAGTTATGTTACGCTTCTACCCTATAAATAATGGATTTAAAAAACTTCTGTAAGCTTTCAGTAAGTCTTCCGAAATGTTTGCCTCAATTAGAATATACTATTATTCAAAGAACATATGTTTAACTGATTTTACTCATAAAAAAGATCAAAAAAAAAATAATATAAAACTTATTTAACAATTAAATAAATAAATTTCCCTCAATAATTCCACAAAAATCACGCAGCAAATTAGGTAATTACCCTCTGGGCTAGCCCAGCTCTTAATAAGATAACAAAAAACAGTTTATCATCATATTTATTTTGATTTTACCCCGCTGCATCTGCTTAAATTGGATTACATAACTGTTAAGCACATCACAATAAAACAATATTTTTTTAGCTAATGAAAAGATTTCACACAAAAAACCAACGAAATTAAATAGTTGCGTTTATATGTAAACACTTTTTGCAATTCCCTATGATTTAAGCGCTGCAAAACTGCTATAAATCTAACAGTTTTGAGCCACTCCCCCCTCCCACTTATAATTAAATGTAAATATGAAAATATTTTCTTGCCCGCAGCATGATGTTCGTTCTACATGGTTCCTGGTTCATGGGCTCCAACCATGGTCACAGTCACAGTCACGGGCACAGTCACGGGCACAGTCACAGCCATAGTCACAGTCACAACCACAGTCACGGCCAGAGTCATGCATATGAGGATGGCCACAGCGATGATGGTCATAATGTTGTTATAACAAATGGCTCAAAGCCAACAGCGGCAGCCACGACGCCAGGCGGTGGGTGAGTGTTAACGTTATGATATACGATATACAATATTGATTCAAATGAGGTTGTTGCAATTTGTTGGCAAGTGTAAAAACACCAAAAAAAAAATAAATAAAAACAAAAATGTGCAACAGCAACCGCAGGCAGTTGCAACAGCTGCAGCAGCTGCTGCTGTTGATGCCGATGCTGACTGCGGGCAATTGTTTATTTGATTACACATAATTGGAATTTAATTCAGTTGCAATGCGCTGCACAACGCACAAAGCCGCATTAGTTATGCTTGATTCGCAGTTATTAATTTGTGCCCGCAGGTTATTAATCCGCCTCCCCTTTTACTCCCCGCCCTCACTTTGTACTTATCTCCCCAGTGCAATGGAACGCAATTTGAACCTGCGCGCTGCGATGATACACGTCATTGGCGATCTGGTGCAGAGCATCGGTGTCTTTCTGGCGGCGGTCCTAATCAAATTCTACGTAAGTCTAGACGACGTCGACGACGACGAGAGAGTCAAGTCAATTAATATTGTCCGCGTGCTAATTCAATTAACTTGACCCATACACACACACACACACAACCAGCCGGGCGCCAAGTATGCGGATCCATTGTGCACGCTGCTCTTCTCGGTGATTGTGATTATGACGACGGTGCAGCTGTTCCGGGAGTCTATTTCCATTTTGTTGGATGCAGTGCCGCGGCACGTGAATCTGGCGGCACTGCAGCTGGAACTGGGCAGCGTGAGGGGTGTCAAGTAAGTCAATGAACTGCAGAGGCAACAAGAAGGTGCCAAGCGATAGTAGAAGGCAATAGTAGGAGACAATAGACAACTGTGGGAGTGAGATGCGATAGTATTTGTGAGCGATAGTTGCAATAGGTGGCAAAATAAACAGATAAATTATCGTTAAATACCAAAAGTATACATAACTTCATAACTTATATTGAAAACGATAGTTGCGATAGTATTTGTTCAAAAAATATCGTTAAATTTAAAATAATTGTTGAAGATTAGAAAAATGTAATAGTTTCTGTTAGATTTATGAAATGTGAAGGAAAAGGTTTATAAGCGATAATCTATAAATATCGATACTATCGCTAGAGGAAGAAGAAGTTCCATAAATTGTATATTAAATCTACTAATACCGATATTTTGTCATACTATTAACACTATACATTGCTGATAGACTTTGTTAGAACTATTGATCATAAACATATTCTAGAGTCTACACCTTCTAAACAAGCTTTGTTTGAAAGTATATCTATTAGAAACACGCTAAATTATAGAGCTGATCTACAAATACCTATACTATCGCCATACTATCCCTGCTCTATCTATATAAAGCTAGACATTTAATATATAAAAGATAAAGTAGCATTAGCATTTATCAAAATTTCCATCTACTATACTGTCAACCTGAGCTATGCATATTAATACTATCGTTATAATATATCCCTCTTTCCCCAATTTAGATCCGTGCATCATCTCAATGTCTGGCAGCATACGAGCGACCACAACGTGCTGATGGCTCATCTGGTAGTGGGTAAGCAAGAATATCAAACACACACTCACGCACGCTAATACGTCGTTTTATGTCTCTAATAGACCCGCAGAGCGATACAGACGCGGTGCTGGAGCAGGCAACACAATTGGCCCGGGGCAGCAGATACAACATCAAACATGCGACCATACAAATCGAACGTTTGACTGAGTAATTCAATTATGAAACTAGCAATAGCATAATTAAGTTTTATGTACTCTAGACATATTTACCTCTAGACATACTGCTAGGCAACAACGATGGATACTATAATATCGAAACAATATTCGAAGCGTGCGACCAAAGTCTGTGTGCCTCGTTGCAAACGATTATCGAGGCCGCATTTCACATTGTGATTGTTATAACTTAAGCAGTAAGCGTGTGTTTTTATATACTTCGATGTGTGTGTGAATTTGTAATTGTATTTAAAAACAAAAAAAAAAATTTAGTTTACGATCAATTTTTATGATATTTTTTCTACGTTTAGTAGGGCCTCAATTACCTCACAATAAAAAGTTGTTAAATTTACGAGAGAACGAGCGAGTGAAAATCGTTTGATAAATTTTGACAAATTGCTGGAAACTCACACTCACAGTCCCTCTCTTTCCTTATCATGCTCCCTCCCTCTTTCACTCTGTTACTTATCTTAATTACTTATCAAAGCGCAAGCCAAGCTGGCGAAAAATGTTTGAAAATAATTAGAATTTCAATTAGCTTGGCAGACAATGTAAGCATTAAAGTTGCAAAAAAATTTCTTTCAGTGTATGTATGTGTGTCTGGTAATTAATTAGAATCTGCAACATCAGCGGCAATATAAGCTGGCAGCCGAAAAGTAGCTGAAAAACTGCTAGATTGCAGTGCTGTGTAATTGATTTGTTCTTGGCTCGAAAATTAAATTAGCAACTCAATTCGCATTAACAGGTGCAACGAGCTCGAAAATACAACAACAAAAACAATTGAAAAATCTTGTCAAGCGTGTTGCAACAATTGATCAAAGCTACGCTTTATCAACCGTTAGTCAAATATTTAATAACAATATTATTTTCATTTGTTTAATTTGTTTATTTAGTTATGCAAGCAACACGAAAATTCTCAATTTACTTTGCATTTATGCATTGCCGAATATTCATTCTGATTATACATAATTATTTTTTGGCCTTTGCTAATTGTTGTTTTAATAATTCATAGAGACACAGACACACACACACACACACACACACTTAGAACATTTGTCGCACAGCCGGCTGGGCATATAATTCATATATTGGACAAACACACAAATCCGATTAGAATATCGCTTCTCAACACATTCGGACACTCACACGCCAGCCGGATTTCAATGAACCGGAAATGAGCAAATCAAGCATGACACACACACACGCACACATACACACAAACAACTAACCGGCAAATAACGTTCGTTCTATAACGTTAACACATGAATGAAGTCAACTCGAAGCATCTTAATCAATAGCCGCACACACACACACACGCGCGCAGGCCCACTCACACGCACACTAACCCACTCACACACACACACCCTCACACATACACACACACATACATATTTAGCTGAGTGATGCCTCTGCATTTGTCAGCCCTTAAGCCGCGTCAACTTGAGCAAACTTTTCGATCTTTGAACCCAATTCTCTAATACCCTGCACGCATTCCGAATGGGCTAGCACGACTAGCTTATTAAAGTTAAGCCAACTAATTAACTAGTGAGTTAGCTAAAGAAAGTGTGTATTTTATATACACCCTAAAGAAACATAAATTAGCATACGCTTTCGTACAAAATCCTCTTCATTTTTCATTCTAACCTCAAGTAACTCTGCCTGTATTCTACTTAGCTATAGGAAATTTGTTATGCAGCTTTCCTTGCAAAAACAAACCTACTAACTATGTGAATACTTGGCCTAACTCTTTGCTGAAACGAAGTAAACCATGATATCACAGCGCAACTTTTAGTCCTGACACACTACAAAAAAAAATTGCGCCTATACTCCTTTTTTTTCGGGTCACACAGTTCAATACGCTCGGACACGATTAAGTTATTTATAATTTATGAAGCTGCAACAACAACAAGAAGAGCGAAAGCAAAGGCAAAATAAAAGTCAAAACGAAATGAAAATTTCCATTTGAGTGCCAAGGAAATTGCGTTAAAATGATGAAGCTGTACGCTGTGCAGCAGGCAGGAAAACGCACACACACACACACACACACACAAGCCATCTTTAAGCCTTATCCCACATGTTAATTTACCGAGCCGGCATAAGGGTTAATAAATCAAGTGGCTGGTCAGAATGGGGGAGAGGAGTGTGTGTGGGTGCTGCCAGGCTCATTAAATATGCAAATGTATCGAGTGCAGACGCAACTAATTTCATTGCTGACCCAATTGCCTGCTGCAGAAGCACAAGCAGAAACTGTTAAAAAAACAAGAAACTAATTAATAACAGAGAACCACAACAGGAATCGGGGAAGTGCAAAAAAAAAGAGAATAAAGAATTTTTTTTAAAACAAACCCTATAGAGACTCGTGCACGCACTCGAAGCGCAGCTACGGCCACTTGCCTGGTTTTTTTTTCGTTCAAGTGGGCGTGGGGCGTGGCACAACGGGTGGCACTTGAAATGCGCAAATGTAAAATTAATGGCATACTCGACTTGATGCGATTCTAATTAGAAATGCATATAACAAAAATCGTAGAATATCGTAGCATACATTCAGGCGCTTCTCTCCCTCTCTTCGACAGCAGCTCAGCTCAGCTGAAAAGCGCTTAAAAACGAAAGTACTCGAGTACTCGGATTGCACTTAACACTTTGGCAGCTCAGCTCGTAGATAGAGAGGGAAAGGGAGCGAGAGAGAGAGAGACATAGTACCGAGAGTAATTGAAGTGGATTTTCACGTGCCACACCGCCTTAACCTCCTCTCTACCCCACTGTGTAAGTGGAAGTGGAACATTTTGTGTCTACTTTACTCTTCTTTTCTTTATTCTTTCCTTCTTTCTTTATTATAATAAACAGTTGCGTTTTCACACAAAAAAAAAACTCAACAAGATTTACAATTGTGCGTTTCCATTTAGTTTAGTTAGAGCTCAATAAATAATAAATCAATCAATCAATCAATCAAAGTAAATCCCATTCCTACTTATGCCTAATCTCTCTAGATAATATCAAAAAATATATATCAAGGTCTTTATATATACAGAAATGTTTACAAATTTTCCATTTCGACATCGATCAGCCTTAGTCTTATTTTGTATAGGTTTTTTATGTTAGAAACGAAATGAAAAACTTAAGAAACTTTCCTTAGTCAATTTGTCCTTACACTTTGGCAGTACGATAAACGTTAAGTTAGTTAATGTGAAATGTTTCTTCTCCTGAGCTGTGCTGTCCCCCTACTTATTAAATACCCTATATATGTCTAGATAGCTGCCTCAATTGAAGCGACGCAGTGTTGCACTTCGATTTTGCGGCGAACCCAACTGCGGATGGCCATAGATGAAGGATTCGTCCTGCGTCTTCGAGTTGGGCAAACGTCCAAAAGAACGACCCGAGTTATCTGCAAGAAAGTCGAAGTTCAAATTCAGTTAATAATATTATAAATTTAATATGTTTAATATACACAACTTACCCAGCGAACTATTTGGCGATGCTCTGTACATAGTTGAGCTAGGTGATTGCGAAGCAATTGAGGACTTTGGCAAAAAGACTGCAAATATAGAAAGTAAAAATGTTTAAAATATTTTATAAGACTTAAGTAATTCTGTTAAAAATAGTACTAAATTTATAAGCAAATTTGCAGCTATTAAAGAAAACTCTCTAAAATGATTGCACCTTTAAACACAGCACAAGTGACGCCCCCAAGTCCCTCTATAAGAGGCACGTTGTAAGTAATTAGTACAGCGTTCTTTGGGCATGAAAAATGAACAGGCTGCCTGCACAACAGAGGAGAGAGGGAAAGGGAGAGAGAAAACAACAACAACACTCACAACAAATAATTTAGCTATTAAAATTAGTGTAAAAATTACGTGCGGATGGGCAAGCACGGACAGCACGAACGGAAATGGACAATGGGGGGAGGTGGGCCAAGAAGAACTTGCTGACCTCGCGTCGAGCTAGGGGGGGGAGGCCCTCACAAATCTTAAGTAATTAGACTAATTTTGTAATTAAGGTAATTTGAGTGTGTTGGCAGCAAGTTGTGGCCCATTGCTGATAAAATGCTAAATACACTGAGCGCAAAACGTGCGCGCTTATCGCGCAAAAATAAACTTAAAGCTGTGTCAAGGTTTTTGCCTGCTATTGCACTTTATTCCTGTAGTTGTGTGTGTGTGTATGTGTGTGTAATTTATGGTTCTAGTCAAGCAAATGCATTTTATTGGGTCACTTCAGCTAAGTAGTTGCAGCGAGACAGACAGAGAGCGAGAGAGAGAGGGGAAGATGGCTGATATTGATGGGCTGGCAGGCACTGTGATTGCATTTGCGAATCAAATCAAATTGATTTGTGCAAATGCCCAGTGCGAGTTTTGTTATTTATGAGCCAAGACAGAGAAGTGGGAAGATGAAGTGGGCGGTAGGTGCTGCCTTATTAGCATGCAGAGGCGTTTTAGCCATGGGTCAGCCTGGCGTGGAGAAACAAGAGCGTGTATTTATAGCTAGAAAGTGACCTGAGCCGAGTTCAGCTTTAATTTGCAGTCACATCACGCCTGAGAAGCGAGAAAACGAGGGAGAGAGAGCAGCTAAAGACTAAAGCTCCTGCATGGCCAGAGGGAGCGTGAAAGAAAGTGGGAGGTGGGAGACAGAGAGGGAGAGGGAGGAAGAGAAAGAAGGGGATTGTCTTAGAAAAAGAAGTGGTCGCTGAAGCAAAATCAAAGTTTAAGTCATAAATAAGAAATTTTGCCAGCTCCCTCTCTCGCTCCCTCCCTCTTCCCATCTCTCTCTCTTGCACTCTCTGTGGCAGCTCTGCTGATGATGATAGTGCAAAGACTGCGGCCTGTTATCGCTGCCAGAAGTTTTTGGTATTCATGCACGAAATGACTAAAAACTTAAAACTAATAGAGAGAAGTGCAGCAAAACTTGTGCGTGCGGCTGCCTCGAGGGTGCAAGCGAGAGAGGGAGAGCTGTCCCCTCCCCGCTGTGTGTGCACTCAAAATTATTAATTAAACTTACCCTCGGAGTTGACTTGCGTGACGCACTGCGTCTGGAAGAAGTATATGTAGACTGCAAAGAGAAAGAAAGAAAGAGAGGGAATGAGTGAGTGCATAAGCAATAAAAATACTGCAGGCGATAGATGTGTATATATGCCCCCTCCCCTCTTGCCCCACTCTCCTTGCTGCATGTTGCAATTAATCAAGTGGCGTTTGTTGTTGCTGCCTCGCTTCTTGTTTACGTTGTGTCAGCAAGAGGGTCAGCAGTTGCCACTGCTTGTGTGAGCAGAGAGGGGTGGAAGGGGGAAGGGGGAGGAGCGGTGACTGTTGCACGTAGCACAACAAACCGAAAACTGAGCAAAACCCAAAAACTTCTTATCAGTTTTGCGGGTTGGCAAGCGAACAAGGTAAACCTCCCCCCCCAACACTTGTTAAGTTTTCGCTTACCAACAGCGACATTCTTCTTCTTCCACGCTCCCCCCTTCCCCCTTCTGCTGCTCTGCTGCCCCTCTTTTTTATTGGGTGTAAAGTGTTTTCGAACCGATAACACCCGCAAACCCAACATCGAGCCATAGACAACACTGAGAGATGGCAAACACGGAGCAAACACCGGCAACACGGACAAGCAAAAGTAAAACAGTGAAAACTTTCGATCCCCCCAAACCCCCCATTTCCCCTTAACGTGCTGCGTGTAAAAATGCAAGAAAATAGCAAAGTTTAACGAAGCGTTCGCTTCGGCTCCTAAAAAAAATAACGCAGCTCGCATGAAGCGTCACTAAAAAGGTCTGCGTCAAAGGATAACGCCAGCCAAGGATGCCCACCTGGTCCTCTACCTGGGTGCGCGCGTAGTTGGCTTGATTAAAAATTCATGGAATTTGCGATTAACTGCAAACAGCAGCAGCGGCAGCGGCAGAGATAACAACAACAACAACAACAATGGGGCTAAGACACTGTCAGGGTCGCCGTTGCCGTCGCCGCTTATGATTTATTGCCTTTGACTCCACTTTAGCAAGTTACTTGCGCCGCTTTGCATGATTTATGCGCCAATAGCAAAGCGATTAATATATGAATATATATAGTTAGGTAGGTGGGTGGATAGGTCATCCCTTACTCACCCCATATCGATAGCACAACAATGATCATTGTCGTCACAATGAATCTCAGGTTCTCCATCAGCACTGTCCACAGGGGTCCACCTGGACGAGCGGAGCACACGTTGGATAGCGTTGTATCGCTCACAATGGGTATCTGTAATGAGGAAAGCAAACGGAAGGGTTAAAAAGGAAAGCTTTAAAGTTTAACTGAAACTACAAATTAAACATTTCCTTGTTTCTTTTTATTTTGCAAATAAATTAACTAAAACCTGAAATCAGTTATAAGAAAACAAACGTACTAACGGCAGCTACCATAGCTGCTAAATGAAGTTTACATAGCTGTCGATGAAGTTTACATAGATGTTGGGTGAAGTTTACATAGACAGCAGATTAAATTAACATAAATATCAGAAAAAATTCACATAGATGCCAAACGAAGTTAACATAGCTGTTAGATGAAGTTTACATAGGTGTTAAATGAAGTTTACATAGATGTCGATGGTAAAATGAATCACTGCACTAATTGCAGCCATGATGCATTCATTCCTTTGCTTTTGCCCGAAATTTTCAAAAATTTCTTAAGTTAGGGACAAGCAAAGCAAGGCCAGTTACAAGGCTAGGCCAAGTTAAATAAAAGTTTTAGCTACTTTAGACTAACTAAACTATTAAGTGCACCTAAAACAGCTGTGTACGTGGCACCATGTGCTCTGTCTCTGTCTCCTCTTCTCCCTCTCTCTTTCCCCCTCTCTACAGCTGCTCACTGACTGCTTCTACTTATGTGCTAAACTGTGATCAGACTTTGATCACGCCTAGCATATGTTTTTACCCCCTCCCTCTTCCTGACTAACACTCCCTTCTCTCACCTCTCTATCTCCTGCCTTCCTCTCCACCTCTATCACACTCACAAACTTATCTTTACACAATAGTGCAATAACCATAACCGCCTGACATAAGATTCACAGCAGCAACCCCAGCAAGCCTCGTGCCGCCCTGCCCCGCCTCGCCCATTACATTGTCCACCCTACAAGTTGACCAAGTTAAACCAACAGCTTAAGCGACGCGCGGTACAATTACAATGCGGCTGCGATTGTGCCAAGGAAACAAGCACACAACTACAACCCCCTCCATATCCGCACCCCCTCCGCTCTTCGCATTCCCTTCTGGCTTTTTGGGCTAATAAATGAGCATTGCGAGCTTGCGAGACGCCGAACAAGCGATCGACTTATGGAACTGAATTTATTGACATGATGTGTGTTGTGTCCCCAAGCGTCGGATGAACAGGCCACAGATGAAACAATGGAGCAGGCAGTGGGGAGTGAAGGGGAAGGAGGGGCGCACAACGAGCAGATACTTAACGACTTTGGCTTGGTTTATGTGCAAGCTGTATGCGAGATAGCGTTTATAGATGAACCCATGCCAGAAGAGAGAGAAGAGACCCAGTCACCTACCCCCCTACCTCCTACCTCTGCACCCTGCTTCGCACTACAGAAATTTATGCAATTTGGCCAAGAACGCACAGCAAACAGGGTAGAGGCAGGGAGGGAGGTGCTGGTCAAGATATACGCCATTTTGCTGTATTCAACTGGACAACTGAACGAACCAGGGGAGGAAAGGGGAGCGACGCTCGCTACATAAACGAAACTTATTTATGCAATTCCGTTTCGTTCCATTCCGTTCCGGCTTTATATGTATGGCCAACAACAACAACAAGAATAACAACAACAATTTCAGTACATTGTTTTTGTTTTGGCGTTTACTTTTTTGACTGCCCTTTTTGGCTGCCTTTAATTCAACGACACGACAGCAACGACGACGTCGACGACGACGACGCGGGCATGTTGCAACGTGTACAGGAAGTTAAATCGTGCTGCACTACGTCCTGGCCTGGGAAAATGGCTGGGGTAAAACCTTAGCAAAAGAAAATTGATACGCCTGCCTGGCTGGATTGCGCCTGCTTCGCTTGGGCTATCAGTCTGTTTGCACTATCTAATGGCATCAGGTAACCAATGAAACCAATGAAAAATGCCAAATGGAAGCGTATTTACATTTGCGCTTATTGCCCGCTGCCGCCCCCCACGCTCCTGTTGCTGTTTCTGCAGCTGCAACGTGGTAAATAAACAACATTTTCGGGTGCAAAATTGAAAACGCAACTGAAAATGTACACAAAATGTTGCGAATCGAATGAAATATTGCACAAGAACGTGTGGCAACTAAGCAACAACAATAACAACAACAACAGCCACAACAGCCACAACAACAACAATAACAAAGCCGAAATGGAATAGATAGATTTTCCAAAGAATTCACACAAACAAACAAACACACAGACACACCCGCACACCCCACATAGTTGCAAAATATTTTTGGAAAATGCCTGTTTAAACTTGTTGCTAAGTGCATTAACGCATGATGTATTTCATGTTTCTGCCAAATTTCACATGAAGTCAAATTTGATTTCACTTTGAGTTCAATAAATCCCAAAATGTTTCGACTTGTAGCGACATGATTCATTAAATTAACCCATTAACAGGTCAAGATAACTCAATTGCAGGTTGATTCTATTGCTAATGGCACTTAGGATTAGTCAATTGTAGAGAGCAAGGGCTATAAAATATATAGATGTGACATTTTAGCTAGAAATTTAGCGGTTTTTCGTATAATCTATATTTTCAAATGGTATATATGAATACTTTATTTGACATCTATGTAAACTTCACTTAATATCAATGTAAATTGCATCTAACACCTATGTAAACTTCACTGACATCCATGTATCCATGCAAACTGCATCTAACAACTATGTAAACTTCATCTAACAGATATGTTAAGCTTCTTAAACAACTTCAACTGACAGCTATGTAAACTTCATCCAACAGCTACGTAAACTTCATCCACTGTTATTACATTATAGTAATCACTCTCAATCAGTTTAAAACATTTTCTCACTCACCTCAATGTTCTGATTCGTTTCCGGCGAATAGACCATCACATAGAAATGCTCATCTGTGGGTAGATCTTTACGGAAGCGCACACGATATTTGTTTACGCCGTGAACCTGCTCAATTAACTCTACCGAGATGTATTTGGTGTCGGATGGTTTGACCTGAAATGAGGAAGTAAACAATGTGAATTGCGAATTTAATTGAATTAAATATGTATATAAAATTACACACACACAGGCAGGCGTAAACAATACTGTGTGTGTGTGTGTGTGTGTGTGTGTGTGTGTGTGTGTGTGTGTATTTATTAATAACTACGAAACTGAATGATATAATTATTTTCTCAATTTGATGAAGCTGCACTTGCTGCCGAAAGCCTTTCAGAAATTCTACAGTCGCACATTAGTGGTACAACAAAGGCGGGCAAAGGGAAGTGTGGAGGAAGGGACGAGGGGGTTCATGTTGGTATTGGTTATGGTTTATGGTTTCTGTACGAACGACTGCAACATTTGCAATTTCCTCGAATGCGAAAATGAAAATGAATTTTGATATTTGTGCGGGGCAAAGTCTCCAACGACAACGTCAACGACGACGACGACGTGCGTGTTGCAAATTTATTTAATTAAAATGTATTTTGTGCGACACACACACACACACAAGGCAGTCATTGCTGCCATTCTTGATTTTTATTGCATCGAAGAACTTTTGTTTCGCAATTCTCGCATTGTTCCCCCAGGGCAACTGCCTTTTAAACAAGTTGTTGTTGCTGCTTTTATTACTTTATTTATTTGCCAAACACTTGCAGATGGCAGCATCAGCCATATATATATATATATTTTCCATAATAAATTGTATATATTTTTCACTTCAACTGTTGTCAATTGATTAGCAATCCGACGAGTTAGTTAAGAAGAATATTTTGAATTTTGATTTAAATTCTATGCGAGTCTCTCATAAATAATTGGCAAGCGGAAAAAACAGTAACAATTGAAGGCGAAATTGCAAAATTGTAACAAAACAAACAATTAACCAAAAGTGAAAATTGCAGCGCATTGCATGCGACTAGCAGATACCCAGCAAAAGTGGCACATACAATACAAATTGAATTAATGCACTTATAATTTGCTCTTCTTCACAGTCAAGTCGCGCATGCTCAACTCCCACATACTCTGTACTTTATTTTGTTATATTGTACACATATTTTTGTTTGCAAAATTAATGCGAATAATGTAAAAGCGAAAAAAACTTTATTATTGTAACGGATGTGCGCGCAGCGAGAGCAACTGCTGACACATCCGAATACACACAAATAAGTAAGCAGCAAGAGGTAAGTATTAACGACTTTTAGATACCCTGCAGTGCAGTGAAACTATAAGGCAGTGCTATCAAAGATGTAAGCTTGCTCTAGCTTCAGTTTCAACTTAATTGATGAAATGAAAGTGCTTCAACCCCCCTCAAGTCTACAGGGCATTTCCAGCTGCCTTACACGTGTGCAATAATGTTAAAATGTAATAATAAATACTTGAAAAAAAAAACTATCAACAATGTTAATAAACGGAAGTGCAGTGTGCTATCAATAGCAGCAACAACAACAACAATTCTCTTATTAGTCCATCGATAATACACGAAAGGATATTTAATTATTAATTGAAAATTATGCAGACCAATGCGCTTTTAACGCTGCTCTCCTCCCACCCCCTCACCCCAAAAAGGGTTTAAATTACATACATATGTAAGCTATATTCCCATTAATATGTAAATACACACACACACAGACACTGACATGATATCTGCTATGCGGTCGCGAGTTGTGTCTGTTGTCTCTGTAGAAGAGAAAATGTGAATTTTAATAAAATTGCCGAGTGCACTGAAATTGACAGCCGCATAATTTGCCTTTTTGTGGTTGAGAAGAGAGAGAGAGAAGAGAGAAAGAGAGCGAGAGCGAGACAGCGAGCATTAAATGATTAATTGTTAATAAACAAAAACAACAACAACGAGAGAGAAGAAGAATAATACTTTAATGTGCTTAAATGCTATGCCACAAGCTGGAAAGCTGCAGCTGCCTTGCCTGCGCCTCTATAATTGTCTTCAATTGAACGAGGCAATTGCTACAACAACAACAACAACAACTAATAAAACCAACAACAATAACAGCATGTACAGTTAAAGTTAACATTGATTTGCAACAACGACGCGTGTCCTGCTGCAGCTAATGCAACATTATGCGGCATATTTCAAAATGCACACTTAACTGTAATTAGACTTGCTGAAATGCAGCTTATATTTTGGAGAGCGACAGTGAGAGACGGGGGAGGTGGTAAGGGAAGGCGGCATGGAGTAGCAAATAGTGCCACAAGCAAGCCGGAAACGGAAGTCAAGCAAAATGCTGTCATTTTGCATTTTTGCCCGGGCAAAAGCAGCGCAACGAAGTGAGGACCTTTTCCTACCTCCCCACCCCTGCTGCCTCTGCCCTAGGGCTGGACATTGACATTGCAGCAGTAGCTGGAGTAGATGCAGTCACTGCCGCAACTACGACTTGCGGGCAGCACTTGCGGCATTGGCAACAATGGCTGAGCCAGTCAGCCTTACTGACTCACTCACCCTGGCTTGGACTTGCAAGGAGATGATCTATAAGAAGCAACTTGCGAATTCATGGAATACTTCGCCGCCGCAGCGAGCGCACTTTCAACACTTGTCGTACATAATATTGTACTCTACTTGCACTACAGATGCCACTGGCGCTGCGACTGGCTTGAAACAGCAGCATTGTAAAGCAATTTCCTGTATTTTATTGCCACATAAAATGGGCGAGTCCTTTCCACCACCGCCACCACCACCAGCATTGCTGCTGCTTATGATTGTTTTTTGAAGGCAGGCGAATAAATTGATACAAGTACAAAGAGATGGGGAGCGGGAGCGAGAGCGAGAGCCAGTGCAGCTCAAGAGATGAATTTAAGCACGGACATCCTTGAGAGCAGCGCAAGGTACAGAGACAAAAAACTCAAATGGAAATGGAATATATGCTGAGCTATCCTTCTTCAACTCCCTGTCTCTTTGTTTCTCTTTCGCTTTGTCCATTTCCTTTCGTCGTGTGCATCAATCTTCTTTTTCGTATGCTGTACAACTCACCTGCAGCTTTTGCAGTGCCTTCTCCAAGCCACTTACGTGCAGCTCCTGCGACTTCAAATCGTTTACATGCAACGAATCCAGCGATACTTTAATCCCGAGCACCAGTTTCAGTGACATGGTATCCAAAATGCCATTCGGCATTGCCGCCTGCAAATTAAGCCAAAAGAGAGAGAAATACGTTAGCAAATTGCTTCGCTGAGTGCACGTTGCGGCTTCAGCTACCCACCTCCAGTTCGAGGAACACATTGTTTGTCTTCATGATGGACAAGAGCTCATTGAAGTTGGACTTTAGTTGCAGTCGACACGCGTATTGTGCACTTGGTACATCGAATATGGCCTCCACGTGATACAGCTTAACCAGCCGCTTGCCCAGCTCATCCTTGGCCAACAGGCGACAGCCAAACGCATCCACAGTGATCTGCTGCAGTTGATTTATGCACTTCGAGACGTTTTGTGCAACCTAAAAATGAGTTGAAATGATAGACTTTGTTCTCTCTCTCTCTCTCTCTGTTTAGAAGACTTACCAGATTGCTATACTTGTCCGTTTGCATGTGATTGCGCAGCACCAACTGTGCGCGATATTCCGTGCCGCTGAATATGTCCAGAGATTTGGCAAACACAATCTGCAAAGGCAAAGGCAAAGCAAGTCAATGAGTTATGGCTGGCCTAGCGTAACCCCTTCCCCATCTACCCACCGTATCCGATTCACGCAATTCCAGATCGTATTTAAGGTAACCGCCACGTCGCAACTTGTCACCCGATGTCACCAGCACCTTCTCGCCCAGCTTCTGCTGATGATTTAGCACTCGTGCAACGCCTGCGTATAGAAAGTGAAATCAGAAATCAATTAGCCGAGTTAAATGGAAATCAAATCAAATTAAATGTGCAATAATTATGGTAATTCGCATAGCTAATTACAAGTTCAAACAGTTAGCAATATAATTACATTTAAATAACTATGAAAATTATGCTTAAAGTTCACTTTAATCGAATTCGAATTTCGAGCAAGCAAAATAATAAGAGAACATTTTTTTGGTAAATTTGGTAAATTCTTTTGAAAGCAAATCGAGGAGGCTGCGTCGAGTGGCCCCAAAAATGTCTACGCAAAAGGCCTAAAATATGCAAGCAATGTCGTCGTCTTCGACGTTGGCAAACAAACAACGATATTAATATTTGATGGCATTAAATATGCTTCAATGATTTTTTACCTGTGCCTGCCAGAGAGAGAACATCCCCCTTTCTGCCCCCTCCACTTCTACTGCTACGGCATGTCAATGCAAATGGTGCGCCGCATTGAATAGTAAATAACATCGCTCAGCGAAGCGAAGCGAAATGCGAGCAGAGGCAGAGGCCAAGACGCGTGGCATGTTTAAAGTGGCAAGACTCCTTCACGGGCAAGGCAAATGGGTCAGTTGGGCTACTCAAATGTAGCATAAATGATAAGCGTTGCGTCAAGTGGGAGGGAAGCTTTAAAATCAAGTGACACTCTCTCTCTCTCACTCTCATGCTTGCTCTCTCTCTCAATCTGTCTGGACAGTGCAACGACACGAGACAAGACATGAAGCTTAACATTTGCTTTTAACGCTATTGTGCGTTTAATTAATTTATTCGACAACATGACATGCCACTCACACATGGCATGGCAGCAACTCATCCTTGCTGTAAATAATGCACACACTCACACACACACACACACTTGTGTATACCCTGTGTGTGTGCTTGCCATTGTTGAATAAGCAGTGAATGTAGTTAAATTAATTTTCAAGCACTGCAGGCGACATCAGGCTAATTGTTTTGGGAGTTTTCTTTTGCTTTAGCCATGACACAAAACAGCTTTGATTTTCCACTTTTCCTTTTGCAGCAGCAAAACGGGAAGAGAGAAAACTAATCTGCAGCTGTGAGGAATATTGGCTATGTATAAATTGCTTGGGGATTTCGCAATGTCGGTCACACAATGAAAATAATGCCAATTGCAAGGGTAGATGAAATAGAGAGAGAGAAAGCAGCAGCCGTGGCAGACTGCCAACATACCCTGTAAAGTTACCTTATATTCACATGCTTATGCCACGCACTACCCGTACTTCTTTTGCCCTACAGGGTATCAAAGCCAAGTTAAAGCCTTAAGCAAGCCATAAGTTTGCCAAGGCACTTAAAGCACATGCCACAACCTTTGACCTTTTCTGTAATGCATACAAGCATATAATGTGTCTATCTTGGGCAAAGTTCATTGTCTGCACAAAGCACTGTCAGTTTGCCAGCTAATCACAGTTTTGTTTGACAGAAATTATTATTATATTATAGTGCCACATTATCAGCTCTGTTTCTTTCTCCCTCTCACTCTCTATGTCCCTCTCTCTCCCTCGCTCACACTCCTCCTTTCTCCCCCTCTGTCTACACCTTACTTTTTAACATCTATGCGCAAACTATCATTGATTTTTTCCTACTTCTTCAGCACCCTCAATAGGCTTTTTATACCCTACGACCATTGAAAATTGTAAGAAAAGGGTATACTAACTTTGTGCAAATGTATGCAGTAGGCATGAAGGGGTGTAGCAGACTCCAGAAGGCTTAGGATCACTAGCCAAGCCAATTGAGTCATGTCCGTCTGTTTGTCCGTCTGTTTGTCTGTCTGTTTGTGTGTCTGTCCGTCCGTCCGTACGAACACACAAATCTTAGCTATTATAAAAGCTAGCGACACCAAATTTGGCATGCAGATTTTCCTAATTTGTCTGTTTTAAAAGTTCATTTTAAATTTTAAATCGATAAATAAAATTTTCAATTTGCTTGGAAAGACTTTCTTTGCTCAAAAGTTGGGCGAAGGGTATTTTACTGTCGGTTGTGCTCAACTGTAGTTTCCGGTACTTATTGCATTTGCAGCCAAGGTACGAGAACTTTCACAGTTTCAGTTTAAATTCGCAATGAGCTGCCACAGAGAGGGAAAGAGCGAAAGAGTCATCATAATTGAAAAGCTATTCCAAGTCGAGACGAGACGAGTTGAGGCTTTTGCAATTTCAAAGTTGCAAGCAGAGAAGAAGCTTACGTTGGCATTGCTCCCCCCAATCTGTCAATCTCATTTAAGTTACCTATTTTCAATTTCCATCATCATCATCATCAGCAGCTACAGTACCTTTTTTGTGTTGTATTTAATATTGATATTTACCAAATACATAGATACCTTAGCTTTTTTTCGGATGCTGCTGCAACAAAACAAGTTGCATAATCGCGGGCGCGTCAGTGTGTTCTGCCTGCTATTTGCTTTTTATCCCTTTTTGTCTTCTTCCTCTTCCACTTCATAGCCTCTTTTCTGGCGTTCGCGACGTGCAAAGTGTGAAAAATTGTTTTTCTCCTTCAAGTTTTCCACGCTTGAGTTTCGGTTTTTTGCTGCCACACCCCCTACCCTACACCCTTCCCCCCTCCCGTCGCTTTATGAATAATGTATTACGCTTAGCTTGCGCTGTGTTGTGAATTACGTTAGAAGTTTATTTTGCAATTGCTCAACTTGAATTGCCTCGACTTGGGCTTTGGTGAGACTTGCGTCTTATCTTGAGGCAACAAAAAAAAAAAAAAAAAATCATATGCTTAACTGCCTGAATGATCCTGGCTAAGATAGTGTACCCTGTAGTAAACAATTTACATTGTAAAGCGCGGGGAAAAACAATAAAACAAGTGCAAGCTTGTTGAACTTAGCCAATTCGTACTGTACCTTTCCACGTGCTGCAGCAATATTTGCTCAACACTTTGCACGACACTCGAAAAAGCTCAAGGGAGACGCACTCACACATACACGCGCGCACTCACACGCACACTCGAATCACACATGTTCATGTTAAACAAGAGACACGTGAATGTGACCGCGTAGGGTGTGCGCGAATAGCAAATGCTTTGTAAACTAACAAGAGACTCATTGTACAGCAAGTTATATAGGTATATATATTCATGATCCGTATCGGTTTAAATTCCCGATCTCTTTTTATATGTTTTATAAATAGAAGAGCATAAGAACTAGAAAGTTTAAATATATAGTATATATATTCATGATCAGTATGGTGTATAATTTCAATGTATGTTTTTATCGAAACTAACAGAAACCATTTAACACCTTCTTACAGTATGTGCGAATGGCTGTTGCCCTTGAAATTAACAGATTAATATATGAACAAATATATAGAACCTAATAATATATATATTCATGTTCCACATTGGTGAAAAACATCTATTTTAAATGATATAGACAAAAATAATCTTACAGAAGGAAGTATAATAATTAGAACGTTTAATATATACATATATTCATGAACAGTATGGTAACAACAATCGCAGTTACTAGTGAAACTAGTAAAAACCCTTTAACATCTTGTTACTCACTGAACCTAAGATAAAGATAAAGTTTATTTAAATTTGCTCATCAGCTTCTCTCAGAGTGCATTTGTGTTTGTGTGTGAATGTGTGTAGGCCATAACCGTGTGCACACCCTACATTGTATACAGAGTATTTCAGAGCTTAGAATAACTCACAGTCGAGTGCGCTCAAGTGAATTTGAATTTGTGTGCACAAAAAAGTAACGTGTGTGTGTGTGTGGGTTAAGGCTATCTCGACTTATAGTCGGGGTAGGTGACCAAAACATAAATCACTTTTAAGGATTAAAGACATCTTATTTGTGCACTTAACCGAACACTCAAAGAATTTCAACTAACATAAAGTTTAGCTAAAACTTTAGTATATACCAAAAACTATTAACGTATTTCTATTATTTGCAGTATTTAGTTAGTATTTTTCAACTCAGATCCTATTTGTTGATAGAGCTTACCAAAATAAGCCTAATTGGGTTATCAATAAATTGTACCTAGAATTGAGGTCAATTTACTGAAATTGTACATCAACAAATTGTCTATTTCTGGTTGGGTGTGTGGAGTGTGTGAGTGTGTGTGTCTCTCCGGGGGTGTAAACAAGCGAGGACTATCAAACAACGCTGCCAAGCGGTGCATAAATTACCATTAAAATAGACGAACTGACGATTGTTTGGACATCGCATTAGCACCACGCTTTGCCGTCGACTATTGTGAATGCGCAAATTATATTGAAATTAAATTTAAATGATCGATCGAAAATTGAAAATGAAGTATATGAATAGTAAAACACAATTTAATGGCAGCAAAATTTGTGTAAAAATCAATTTCGAAAAACAAAAACAAATTAAATTTGAATATCATAGAGAGAGAAGACCTTGATTATAAATAAATGCAGTTTAAATTCAACTTCATTTCATATGACAACTAGTTAGATTAAAGTACTAAATGCACTTTCACAGTTATGCACATCAAGATATAACTGCCCTAGAATTTCAAAAACTTTAATATGCAAGGCATAAAGTTTTGAGTTAAATAAAGTTTAGAAGTTTGCCAGTGAGAGAGAGAAAGTTTATAGATTATAGGCGAGGGGGAAGTGGTATGGTATCTGCATGTGTATGCAAAGCTGCATCGATGTCAGCTTTATAATAACTAGGGGAATACACTTAAATTGAACCAACCTCTGCACTAATTATAAAGTTATCTGCTAACTTTATGTGATAAATAGGTCATCGAACGATTGCTTTCCTCAATCTATATTTAAACTCTTTGATATTATGTATTTATCTCTATCGAGTTCTTGGCAACACGTTCTACTGTGCCAGCCATGCGCAATCAAAATCATTTTATGCTAACTGCAGCCTTAAAGGTTTCGTTTGTGTGCGACGACAAATGCAAATAAAACCAAAGGGGAATGGCGAACAAAGAGAGAGGGAGAGTGAGAGGGTAGACCGTGGCAAGGTTGCAAGCTGCCTGCAGTTGAGGTAAACTACTCACCTGTGATTTTATTAATCGCCACCATCTGCTCATTGGAGCTGCTCCAAATCGATGACAATGTTAGCGGTGAATCGAAGCAAATGATGTCACCCACAGAGAAAATTGTCTGTTGGCGCAATCGAAGGGCGGGCCGTGTTGCATTTGTGTGTGGAATGATGTTGGTTGAATTGGTGTTGCAGCAGTTTCCAGATCCGAATCCATGGGGCATTTACAGTGTTGTTGCCGGTGGAAGCGTTAAATAGTCACGCACAGCGTTTTGTTTGGCACAGGAGAGAGAGAAAGAAAGATAAAATGGATTATTATTGAGATATTATGAAGGTAAAAAACATAGCTTTTTCTGATCTGTAAAAAACTCTACAAGTTTTTATAACTTACGCGTAAACAAAAGATAAAAAGAGAGAAAACGCACTGTACGTTTCTTATAAAAATGAGAAAAGTATGCAGCGTATATGTCTGGTAGCAAAAACTGATACAAAGTGCTTGGAAATTGATTGGAAAACAAGTGTGGAATATTTTGCAGAACTTACTTCAATGGTTATACAGTTATTATAGCTACTATACAATTTATAGCAATATTCCTAGCTCTACATCACAAATCTTGTTTATCTGCAGTCATGTATATGTATAATTTACAAATTGCCCCAAGCAGACATCCTGTTGTTTATGCTAGAGTCTGCCTCATCCACATGCTACTCACCTTGGTGGGGTAAATGAGCTGGGAGTCAGCCACAGACAGTTTGATGTAATCCTCGGCATGCTTTACTCCGGTTGAATCCCTTAAACTGATGGCAATCATGTTGCTCGTCTCGCGTTGCAAGTTCAACTGTGTGTGAGAAATGTGAAATGAGAGAGAGATGAGATAAGAGACGAGAGATAAATGGAGATGAAAGCAAAACATGGAGTATGTTTTATGTTTTACGTTTTATTTGCTATTTAAGATTTTAGTGCAGTTCCAAGTCGAGCGAGCGAAAGAGAGAGCATTTTAAATTTAATGCTTGTTTTTGCTGCTGTTTTGTGGTTCGCGGTCAGTCACAGAGCCGCAAATTTTAAGAGCCTCCCCTCCCCCCTCTGCCTTGCCAGACTTGCTGCTGCTGTAGCATGTGCGACAACGCATCGTTGCATTTTTATGTGGTGACATCAACGTGCCGCACAGTGGAGTCCAAAAGTCCAGAAAAGAAAAGAAAGAGCAAGACAGCAAGCAAGAGAAAATAGTGCGCCGGCCAAGCCAGGCGACGTGCCATGCGGCCAAACGCTGAGATTCCTCCATATACAGTATAGTATACTATATACATTATATAGTGTGTGCTTGCTGGAGTGCAACTCAGGTGGGCACAGCAAGACGGCTGTGCTGTCTTGCCGGAAAGAGTGCATTAAAATGCGGCGGTTTTGTTGTTAGCAGGCGCGCAAAATGAAATTGAAATAACTTGCTAAAAGTTTAAAGTTCACATTTACATATAAACTAGCCGCAGCCTGAGGTCAAGTAAGCAGTTGAGCCTCCACCCCCTCCCACACACCGCACTTCTTTCTGTCAGCTACTAAATATGACAGGCAAAAAGTTTTAAGTTTTTCGACTGTGGCGTTGACTTTGAGTGGACTTCGAAAGAGAGAGAAGAGTCAAAAAAAAAAGCTAGTTGGCGGCTTTTTTTTTTTTTTTTTTTGGAAATGAAACTCTAGTGAACTGCAAATGGCCGCAACTCACCGCAATTGTCAGATTATTGCCAATCTGTGCATCGACCACATCCTTGGTAGCCAATTCGTAGCGCAGCCCATTCACATCCTCAATGTTGTGGGAGAACTCGTTGCCGAGATTATCGTGCAGCGAGATCTTAAATACAAAATTCATGCCGCGTGGTATTTTATGCTCCGCTTGCTTTAGCTTGATGTCCGGCAACAGAGTCACCAGAATGTATTGTACATTCTTAACTTCGATGCCGATGGGTAGCGTCTGGTCGACGGTTTTGGCCTGGATAAAAGCAGAAAATACATGAGTACAACAACACCAACAAAACACGAACACACACACACACACACACACGTGCACGTGTACATAACAATACGTATTAAATCAAATGCAATTTCCCCACCAGAGGTAAGCCGATTTTGGGTGGGTGGCTGGCAAACATAGGATATGCACACACACTTACAATTATCAGATCACGGCCGAGGGTATCCTTTGTGTGGACAACACCATCTGGTGACACATTGACAATGCCGCTGCTCTGCGCATCCAACTTATAGACAGCATCATCCATATTACATTTCAACTGAAGCGTTGAACGCGGCGCTGCCAAAATCCAATCCATTGTTATGGGCTTTGGTGCGAGCAGTTCCAGTGTTTTGAAAACTACGATAACAATTTCAATTTGCGGTTTTGTTGACGTTAGAAGGAATAGCGGTTGCCACAAGTGGGCAGGGGAAGGGGGGGAACTTGTCTGCTCTACTTACCAATTAGCTCCACGCTCGACGAAGGCAGCTTTACGCCATCTGACAATTGCACTGTCGCTGTGATGGTGACCTTGCCGGGATTTAGAGCGCGTATTCGCACTGAAATCAAGTCGCTGCTCTGGTACTCAATGCCTGAGGGCAAGAGAGAGAAAAAGAGATAGAGATAAATATATATCAGTGCAAAAGTTTAAATCGCATCGCATTCATTAAGCGATAAAAGAGTTCATTATTAGCACTTTCCCCATTTAAAGTGCTGCGCATAAAAAGCTCTTCATAGTTTGCAATATTCATAGACAGTTTTTATAGCTAACCTATTTTTATATACCTAAAAATTAGTTGTAAAAAACTATAATGTAAATCAATACTCAGGAAATTGCAATCTCAACTAATGTGAATTATTTTAAAAAATATAATTCGGATTGCAGGAGTTTTTGCTGTGTTATATCTTTTTATAAACTTATGAACTAAATAATGATTTCAATTTAAATTCAAATATGTATCTATTTAAGTGCGTGAAAAAACGTTGATTAGTTTTGTAAATACTTAAGAGTTATATCTGGATTTTAAACTCACATAACTTACTCAAAAGTTATGCGATTTTCACGTGATATGTCATTTTGTTTATGGGATTTAGTAAATATTGATATGGCATCAAAATTCTATCGATTTAAAACATGCTAACATGCTAAAAATTTGCAACATTTTTTTAAAACTTATAATCTCAATTTTTTGCATTAAATCGGTTAAGCTATCTCAAAAATACCGTTTTTTTTAGATGTTATCTGTACCTCTATCTATAGGTCCCTAATTCATTCCAAAGCTCATAACTCTCTTGAAAATCGTTAGATTTTCCTGTGAAATGTCATTTTGCCAATGGTTTCGACTCTTTTTTAAAATGGCAAATAAAATTGTTCAATCTAAAAAGTTCCCCGCTGTCAAAATTTTCAAAATATTTTCAAAAATTCAAAACACGATTTTATTAATCTAATTAAATTAGGCCAGTCAAAATAGGTATAAAAATCTATTTAAAACGTTTTCTAGGCTCAAACGTAAAAATAACGAAAAAATACCTTATTAATTCGAGTTAACTTAAAGACTTAAGTAGTAGCTTGTATGTTCCGTATCTGTTCCTGCACTGGGACTCAACCGTGCAAGCTCATCGTAGAACAATTGATATGCGTGCAGCTTGTGGGCATTGAGCTGATTAGCTTTGCGCTGCAATGCGGTATCTGTGCACGTCTTAATGGTGAAATTTCTAATCCTAATTCCTAATCCAAATTTAGACTCACCTGCTGAGGTAAACACATTGAAGATTTCCACAACATCCGCCTGATTGACTGTCCAGGTGGTGCGCATATTCTGCAGTGTACCCAGCACCATGGGCGACAGATCTGGTTGACCCCAGAGTGTAGCTGGCATAACGGCACCGCTGCGTATACGCACAAGTGGAGTGCGTACTTGCACCCCAGTCAAGGCAACCACACGCACTTCCACCGAATCTTCAGAGACAACTTCATCCTTGCCATTGATGGGATTCTTAAGCAGACATCTTCCAGTGATTCTAGTTGTGCCCAGCTTATGTGCCGTGAGAATGGCCGAGTTCATGGCTAAAAGACAAGAATTAAATTAGCTGCATGTCGAAATGGATATACAAATCGAACTTACTTGCAACCTGTCGCTTCTCCACGCTATAAACAATATTCGTGATGGCCAGTGGTCCACCCTGGTAGTAAATCTGTATGCTGGAGCCAACAACCAATGTGGAGTTGCGCGGATAGAGACGTAAGGGCCCAAAGACCTGCACATTTAATGGTTCACTGGACACTTGACGCTCGCCGGTGCCCGTCTGAAAAACGATCTTGGTCTCGCCAATGTTATTTCCCGTTATGCTATAGCGTATTTCGCCCACACCCAAATTATGCTGATCATCCAATTTGACGCTGAGTACCGACGTGTCAAAGACCAATTCCGTCAACTGATAAACACTCAACATTTGCGAATCGATTTGCAACAGATTGTCATTGGTATCGTACAACTTGACAATAGCCTCAATGGAATTGGTACGCTCCACACGATCCAAAGCCAAAACACTTATGTAGCCAATGCCCACCACAGAGATGGATAAGTGGGCTGGTTCGCTCATTAAACAACGATCCGTCAACTCCAATCGCACATGTCCCAAACGTAGTGGCGTCAATATCAACTGCTTGTTCTTCTCATCATGCGTCACCTGTACTATGCCCTGCTCGGAGAGCTCCAACTGAAAGAAGCCACTGCCCTGGGTGATGGGTATACGTTCGCTATGCGATGGCGCCAAATAGATGCTGACATGATTCTGTGACAACAACGTGTTGTTCACCGTATGGAATCGTATCTCGTTCTCAATGACAGGTTTGGTTACTTCTCCGGTTTTTTGCTGCAAGCGAAATCAAACATGAACTCAATCGCAATCAAGCTATTGCAATCTCTACTCACATTCTTGACGCCAAATGGAGGACGTTCAGCGTGCAATCCCAGCTGTGCCAGCTTCTTGTCCTGGTAGTGCACAACTGTGCCCTTGATGCGAAAATTGGGCGCCACTTCGCGCAGACTAACAGCGAGTACATCTCGTGCTGGCAACACGACGCCATGATACATCTCCACTTCGGCCAACTGCTGGTGCGGAATGTTGTCTGCCTGATAGCGTTCATCGCCTGCTGCAAATTCCCACTCAATGAACAATGAGCTAATGTTCATCAGCTTGCGATTCTTGACATCCTGCACTTCGATTTCAATATCAAATTTATTCTCTTCATCCTTGAGATAAAGCAGCGAGGAACGAAGCTCCACGGGACACGATGAGCGCAGCTGTTGGCGTGCGTAGAGCTTGAGGAAACGTGGCCTCACACAGTACACCTTGGTGGTCACTTCGGCATTGTAGGCAGCAAACTTAGATGTGGACAATGTGTTGTGTACACGATATGTGAACTCGGTCTCACCCACCGCACGGCAAAGCACATTGAAGGCCGTGAGGGCATTTTGTGTATCAAACTCGATTTCTTGCACATTGATGATTTTCGTATCGAATTTGCTGATTTTGGTAAGTTCTGCCTCCAATGTAAAGATGCGTTGTGGTCCATCGGCATAGATAATATTGCGCGTGGCTCCAATAGGCAATACCACTTCATTCTCCATAGGATTTAGAATGGAAAGAGGCTCGAAGACATGCAGATCTACCGTATCCTGCAGCACTTTTTCTCTGAATGTGTACGATATGCGCAACGAGGTGCTGCCCACAGCTGTGCTACGCAAGCGCAACACATGACAAGCCTCTGGAGCCAGTGCATCCTTTTCTGCAGCAGTACCACCGTTTTCCAGCTGAAGAATCTGATGCGAGAAATCCAATTGGAAGAGCAAGTTGTCACATTTTGTATACGGCACATAGCTGCCATTCACATGGGCATAGACAGCGACATGGATGCGCACATAGTCCCGCAGTGCAGTCTCAAAGTTATACTGCTTCACCTCCAGTCGTTGCGGTGGCAAGAAGTAAATCTGTGCTTGTCGGAAGACTTTCTGGTTTTTAGCCAACGCCACGCGAACGGTTGTATGCGCCGCCAGACCAACTCCTACTTCGTTGAGCTCCTGTGATCCGACAGGCAGGCGCACATCACGTATTTCTGTTATTGCCAATCCTTGTCCATCGATTTGCAGCACCTGTGGATTGCCGGAGAACCACACATAGTTAGAATCTCCACCAGATGCATGGAACTGGAATTTCTGTTGCTTGATGGAGTTCGGATCATAGGGCAGAATCACTTTGTCGGGAATTAGTTGAAGTTTTTCAAAGATCTGCATCTCTGCCTGCACCGAGAGCTGCAAATAAAAGGTAGAGAATAAGCTAAGGAATAACTTAGATGCTTCTTTAACTTACATCCTTATATTGCCCATAGACCTGTGTAACGCCCTCCTTAATGGCTTCACCGTAGAGCCGACTGCCATTGCGCGTCTTCTTCAATATGGTAAACAGCGATTCCTCTAGTTCAGAGCCAATCGAGTAGCGTGTACCCAGCGTAATCTTCTGCCCATCGCCGGCATACAAATCCAAAGCCACCTCATGTCGTTCGCCGCGAACTGTGACCCAATTATTGTGTGGCAGCAAGCTGATGCCCAATTTCTGAGGCTCAGCAACGGTCAGCAGTGCGCTGGGTCCCTTTGGCTTATCGGGTGAGTCGTCACTGTTTTGCGGCATGTTGCGATCCCTCAAAAAGACTTGAGTGCGTCCCAAACGTGATCCAGTGGCACTATTGCTCTTTAAATAGGCAATGTTGGTATCCTCCACCTCCAAATAATACTGTCGGTTCGAGGTAATGTCATGCAACTTATCCATTTTCAGCTGCAGAATACGGAATTCGATGGAGTCGCCTGCCATGAGGGTCACCTCGGATGGTTCAATAATAATGTTGGCCAGCACACTGATGGTCACCTCAATGGGCGGTACATGACGATATTCAGGCTGTGGCATACTGACTGTCACCTTGGAGGTGCCAGTGTTAATACCCTCCAGCAATATCATGTATCCCTTAATTCCAGTTGCTTCGAATCTCTCGAGGGAGGTTGGCACCACATGAAATGGACTGTCCGAGAAGGTGAGAAAGCGTAAAGCAGGCGGCATACTTCTACTAGCCGAAGATATGTCCCAATTGAACTCGATGCCTTCCAGCGTGAAGAACTCATTGCCCTGCGAGTCGAAGGCGTGCAGCTCAAAAATAGCTGGGGCCTCCTCCAAGTACAGTTGGCGCGTTGCGGTGCGCACATTCAGACGATCTATAGTATCCACAATAACATCACAGCGTAGTATAGAACCCGTGCCCAACTCCTCAGCGAAGACAATCGCCGTATTGCGGCGTCTTTCGCGCGTCTGAACGGTAACAACAGCCTGGCTGGCGCATTCGCTGAAGCCATTGAACACCGGCGTTACAGTTATCAAATCCTGACGTGATGAAGACCTAAAAAGTTAAACATTGAAACATTTTTAATGAATTGCAGGATTTTAGGAGGGAAATTCGCTTTTAGGTTATAAAGCCGGCGCCGGCTGTGGCGGCAGACGCACCATTTGAAGCAGTTTCCATCCACAACTTCCAGCGTAAAATTGATTGCCTTCTCCTGGAATATGGGCAGCAGGACACGTGGATGATTTAAATTTGCCGATTCAACGACATTTTTCAACTCATATAACACAAAAAACACTACAAACAAATACAATCTGCCCTTCATTTTTGCACATGTATTTAGATATGTGAGAAACAAAGCGATACATTGCGATAGCTCTTGGCTTGTTGCTTGCGATAGTCCACTTATCGATAGTTGATGCGTTGAACAGCGTTGGTAATGTTTAAAATTAAGCAAATACTATTTATAAATGTTATATTTAATCTCGTTTAATTATTTATACAACATAAAAATATATACAAAAAACAAACATGTGAATGCAATTACAACTTTGGCCAATGGACCCTCATCCTCTAAAAAGAAATCCAAATGCAAGTTGTTTGCGTTTTCCGGATGGCAAGCATATGGTACGAAATCCTTTACTCCTGCGTTTAAAAGCACCTCATCATCAATAAAGAATTGCCCAGTGTAATCCCTAGAGTTGCGACAGAGTATAACGTAAGCTGCATCCGCCATCATTTCAGGTTTACGGGAGAACTTTGCACCGTCCGAACCATGCAACATATCCACAGCAGCCGTGTGAATAGATGTCCGAGGCCACAGAGCATTGACAGCCACACCCTCATCCCGGAATTCCTCGGACATCCCCAACACACACATAGACATGCCATATTTGGCAATCGTATAGGCTGTTTGATTGCCAAACCAGTGGGGTTTCATGCTTAGCGGCGGCGACAGGTTCAAGATGTGAGGATTATCGCTTTTCAACAGATACGGCAGGCAAATTTTCGAGCTGTGGAATATTTTTGATCAATAAGATAAGATCGCACATTAGATAAGCCAACACACATACACCAGAAATGTTCCCCTTGTGTTTATATTCTGCATCAGATCGTAACGCTTCATGTCCGTTTCCAAAGTTTGAGTCAACGAAATGGCGCTCGCATTGTTGACCACGATATCGATACCACCGAACTTGGCCACCGCAGCATCGACAGCCTGTTGCACCTGTCGCTCATCCCTAACGTCAACAATGCAGGCCAATGCTTTGCCCCCAGCCTTTTCGACTGAAAGTAAAGGTAAAAGTAGATAACATTTGCATCCAAAGTACAAACTCCACAAGAATGGTATACAAAGTACAATAGAACACTTACTCTCTTCCGCAGCTGTATAGATAGTGCCCGGTAATTTTGGATGAGGTTCTGCGGTTTTTGCAGCTATTACAATATTCGCACCATCCCGCGCTGCTTTCAAGGCAATTGCCTTTCCGATGCCACGGGATGCACCAGTAATGAATAAGGTTTTTCCCTTTAGCTTTCTAAGTTAATTTTAAAATTTAAGAAATTCTTATTGATTTCATTTAAGCCTTCTTACCCGGTGTTCTTCATGATTGCAATTGGCCTCTGTTATTAGATTTCTTTCTGGGAACTAACGGACATTGGAACTAGCGATGAGCACAGCGCAAGCTAATCACAACGCGTGACATGGCAAAAACCGTGACTGAATATATATTCTATTTATTGTGAAATTAATTTACTTTATTAATTTTATTAACTTAGTTTTTATTCTTTTTATTGATTTTACATGCAAAAACATGTGTTAAAATATAGATTTTTCTTCCAATTAAGTAATTAAGTAAACACCGCCTATTTTTCAAATTAGCAGTGCAAGCTAACAGCGTTGCCAATCTTTGCTACGGCTTAATAGTGCCAATTGAGAACACACCGCATAACATTGCCTGTAATTGACGAAAATACAACTCTGGAGCAATCGATTTGCAAGCCTGGTTCTCCCTCAAACTTATCGAACACGCAAGCCTTGGCTATCGATTCAACAGTGCTATCGACTGTCGCGCAGGTTTTCATCGGGGAGCCATTTTCGCTGCAGCTGAAAAAGTCAAATTAAATAACTTAAAAATGTAAAAGAAATGCAATAAATGGCGGAAAACAATATAAGAATAGTGTGTGCATGTGCTTTAATAGTTTATCAGTGTTTTTAATTAGTTTTTTTTGCGGGCGCGTCTGTCTTGTTGTTTGGCCAGCAGCAGCATCACATACACAACACGCACACATCTCGCTCGCTCGCACATAAGAAAATACATACAAAAGCACTCAACAACAGTGGCATTCGTGTGTGTGTAAGCATTTAATTTAGTTAGAGTGATTCAATAATTCATATCGTTGAGCTGAACAGAGCAGAGCAGCATTTATGCAGTGCGCGGCATTTTCATTAATGCAAATAATAACAATAAGGCATCACTTCAATTAATAAATTACAACTGACGACGCGCGACGTTCAGGCGCAACAAAAACAGTGTAAAAAGAGAGAGAGAGGAGATAAGTGCCAACACCCCTTGGTTGATCGCGAGTGAGCAAACAAACAACAACAGCAACAACAACGGCAACAAATAGTATTCGTTTCTGTATGTGTGTATGTGCATCGTCCTCTCAGTATAAACAAACTAGTGCAATTGCATTGTAATTGGCCTGCGCTGGCGTCTCTGTCTCCATCTCTGTCGCTGTTCGTGTGTGAGTGAAAGTAACAGTAATTCCACTGCAGCTGCAGCACGCACAGCAACAACAACAACAACTTGGCTTCCATTCATATCTATTGCATTTAATACGTCACAACTGACGCCACTTCTGACGCCCGACTGAGCTGCCTTCCTTCCTTTTCTTCTTCCTGCTCTGCCCGTGCCCTTTGGCATCAACACAATGGGCAACTGTCTACGCACACAGAAGGCGGACGAAAAACCTCATGCCGGAGATGTACGCAATCCCATGGAGGATCCCGTTGCTGGCATCGGTGGTGTCGGTGTCGGTGTGGGTGTACCGCAAATCGTAATACCCATGCCCGGCCAGCCAGCGGAGCAAATACGCCCGGTGCCACAGATACCCGAGAGTGATGCGGCCAATGCGAATGCAAAAATATTTGTCGCTCTCTACGATTACGATGCACGCACAGACGAGGACCTGAGCTTCCGCAAGGGTGAGCACCTGGAGATATTGAATGACACACAGGTGAGTGAATCATATACATATGTACATTTGCCCAAAGAGTGCAAAGAATGAGAGAGAGACAGAGAGAGTGAGACATAACGGTTGATAACACAGTCGGAGTAATTCGCTCGGCCAATCGAATATCTTATCAAAGAAAATACAATGAAAATATGTGCACGCACACACAGACACGCAACCGCGCACGCACACACACACAAACACACACATTCCAATTGGTTTCGCTTTGCATAAATTATAATGGGATATGGAAAAAATGCTTCGTGAAAGCATTATTATCCGATTCATTGGAGCAACCCACAAGGCTTGCCCAGCGCATGCAATTTATGTTTAATCATAAAAGTTTTCGTCATGCGAATTTCATGTTCGAAATGTTTTAAATATTTCAAAGTTAGGCTGCAAAAAGCTTTTAAGCGAAATGAGTGTGTTTCGGTGTGTATATGTGTGAGTGTGTCTGTGTGTGTGCTTTGACTACTTTTAGTCGATGGTAACGAGCAAAGTTTTGTTTGTTTTTCTTCAAGCGATATAGAACTTATTTAATGTGAGTATGCCTAGCTATACTGCACAAAAGTCGGTCAAGCGGGAATGTTTATAAAATTAAAAAATTATTTATAATTATTTCCCATCTCTTATAATCAGCTTATCAAGCAACAACTTCTCTGATCAATTAATGTGTATAACACCCGGAATGTCACACACATACACACAGACAGTCGTGTCAGCTTATCAGCTTTTAATAAATAATACAAGTTTTTCATACTTTAATTATTGACAACGCATTGCTCATTAATAATGGGGTAATAAATATATATAGTATATATAGATTGTAAACACAAATGTAATATTTCTTATGGTCAGTTTCTGTATCAGCTTTTTGATTATTTTGATTAGTTCTGTTTATTTTGCTCGTGCCAATCGCAATTTGTTTGCTTTGGCTTCTCTCTCTCTCTCTTTTTCCTTCTCTCTCCCTATTAAATTTCCGTATTTTCCATTGCAATTTTGAGCTGTGCGTCATGCCTTGCCCCCTCCCCCACCCGGCAAAAGCGAGCAAACTTTTTGTTTTAAATTTTCTTTTTTTGCAACTCGACTGTTTGTTTCAATGTCAGCGACTTCACTGGGCGGGTAGAGGGTAGAGGGTAGAGAGTGGGGCAGAGGGAGGGGTAGCCATTGCAGCTTTAGTTGAAGTTGGCAGCAAACCAGACGCTGTAATTGCAGCCAACGCAGTCGCCACTTGCCACATGCCACTTGAAGCAAACCAAAAAAAAAAAAACCGAAAGCAAACTGAAAACCGTAGACCGAGTGCATTAAGTCTATATACGAGATACATTATACCTGTGGGGTATTACGAACAGGTTGTGTAGCAGGAAGTGCAAGACGAACCGGCAATATTGTAGATAATATCTTTAAGATACTTTTTCAGACAATCGACGAGCATCTGCTTTATAATTTAAATATATGTATTTTGATTGTAAATCTAGCTAATTTACGAGCTGAACTCAGGTAATCGTAGCTCAAGTAAAACAAATAATCAGTTGCATTAAGAAAAATAACTGGGTTAGTTACTTCATCTTCAATCTGGTCTCTGCCGGCAGCTGTATATAATTTCAGGTTATTTACAAAGTAATTAAAGCAACAACAACAGCTGGGGAAAACCCAACCAGATGCTAGAGTTGAGCTGATCAGAGATCCGTTCGCTCTCTGGCATTGAGTAACACGAATTTTATACAGATTGTTGGCATATTTCATCGAATTCTATGATTAGCCACAGTCCATGGAGGTCAGCGGGAGGAGGCGGGGGGGAATCTGTTGTGACATAAGGCGCATTCAACTCTTGCAGAACATGAAAATATATGTATGTACATGTATGTGAGACATGTGTATATAGCATGCATATTTAAAGCGTTTACGTCAGACTGACAACAGCCATGACCACCTTACGCCCAGCAAAGGAATGGCATGATCCGATGACCACCACCACAACGAGAAGGCGGGTGGCAAGGGGAGAGGTTGAGGCAGAGCTAGAGGCCTGTGGCCGTTGTCGCCTGGCTGACTGTGCAGACAAGTGGCGGCGCCTAAGAGGCATGACGTCGTCGTCATCGTTGTCCACCTTTGGCTCTGGGCCAAGTGTTGTGGGGCAATGGGAGCCAAAAGTATCTAGCGGATACAATAAAAAAACCAACTCAAAAATGTGCTGCAATTTTGTAGCGCCCTCATAATTGAACGCATATAAAAAGCTGTCCCTCTCTCCTATCCCCCTCTCTTTTCTCTCTCTCTCTCTCTCTCTCTCTGCCTCTCTCTCTCACACTCTCTGTGAGTGTCGCCAAACAAGTTGAGTTATCAGCGCCGGCAGCCTGCGGCTGTTTCCGGCGCTTTTTTGTGGGGACAAGCAACGTTTAATTAAAGTACAAGCAACAACAACAGCAACAACAACAACAATTATGGCTGCAACAATTACAAGACTTTCAACTTGCTATGGCAGCGGTGGCAGCAGCAGCAACAAAAATGCTGCCCGGCTTCCTTTTGTAAACTTTTTACAGCAACAAAAACTGCAGCAGCAACAACAAAAACAACAGCAACAACAACTACGGCGTCATGCATAGAAATCAAAATTGTATGTTCAAGTATTTTATGGGTGTGTCGCTTCGTCAGCTTCGTCGTCGTTGTCGTCGTCGTCATCCATCGTTTGTTGTCTCTTCTGCTGTGCATTGTCATTTGCCAAGCGACAGCAGAGACACACACACACAACATGGCACACACGCACCCACATGGCACACACACACGTGCACACACTCTCATTTTGTCGCCTGCATTCTTTGTGCGAATCTGTCTCTCTTCACATGGAAGGAAAATGAAGATGAAGAAGCAACTGTAAAAAGAAGCTCAAAACTGCTTTCATATTACGCGCTCGCCAGGAAGCGTCTAAGCGAAACCCTTCAAGGATTCCCCCCTTGTTCCCCGCCCTGGATTACCCCATGCAGGCAGCTGCTTTTGTTGCGAAATTATGCATGAGCTTTTAGCGCGCTATATAGACAAGGGGAAAAATAAGTTTACCAAAGTCTCAAGTACTTCTTTTGAGATAGTAGGGCTTTGATATAAATATACCCTACATAAAGGTAAGCTTTATGGGTAGAAAATTCCAGCATAGAGTTATTAATGCTTGAGCAAAGAGAGCTTTATTGAGATACTCTATATAAAGTCTTGAAGTAGACCTATTTAAACTCTTTAAATATTATCGAAAACGTTTAAAATTAGTTCGATTTTATAGCTCAACCCCATTTCAAACTTAAGCTATGCATTCCAAACAAAATGTAGACAGATTTGTCTGGGTCAACGCCATTTGGGGTCAACTAAGCTTATCATGGGTCATGCAAAGCTGTAAAATTCTGTCTGGCCATAAAAAATACAAAAAGAAATCGCTTGAAATACGATTTATGTTACACTTTAAACAGCAAAGCGAAGCCCAACAAAAAAAAACCAAAAAAATCAAATAAATTTTCAATGGAATCAAGGCAAACATAGCTAGATTTGTATACATATATAGATGTTATGTGTTTATATAGCAACTGTTACCGAAAGCAAACACACATGGCACGCGATTATGAAATGCATTTTAAAGAAACTCGTCGAGCGTCGTGGCGTCAAGTGTTAAACAAAGTGGAAGAGGAAGAGAGAGGGAGAGAGAGAGACATAGATAGAGCGGGAGTTTTGAGCGTGAAAAAATCAAAACAAGCTTCAAATAAACAATGAACCCTAAAATTGTCTGTTCATTGACCTTCCCTTCTGCTGTCGGGCTAATGATAGCACGCAGCACTTGACTTCTCAAACGGTGAAATGGGGGAGAGGGAAAAATATTACGGGAATGGTTTGTCCATCCAAAAGATACGAGATACGAAACTCAATTGCAATTCGGCTGTTATATTATAGAAAGAGAGAGGAAGAGACGTAGATAGAGAAAACTAGTTTGCTGCTTGAGATATTCCTATGAATATATCTAACTGTTTCGCTTTTATCTTGACGTAGCGAAACCCAACGCGCTGCACAAATTTGGCAAAATCCAGTTTCGGTTGTGGTTAAGAGTTGCCATGTTTTTATTGTTGTTGTTGTTGCTTCTGTTCGGGGAGCTTTAAAATAATACCAAACTAGACATGGAAAGCGCGTAACCGAAGCCACACAAAAATAGCGAAAAACCAAAAACTACCGAATGAATAAAGTTTTAATTTAATTTTCGTAGTTTTCGCTGTCTGTCTCTATTCTCCCTCTATCTCTCTCTCTCTCTTTCTATTTTCTACTTTTATTTATTTCTTCGCAAATCGTAACAAAGCCAAACCAATGCGTGAATGGTAGATTGCACGAAAATAAAACACAATATGTAATAGAAAAAAATTGCAGACGGAAAATTAGTGAGCACATGCGAGTGGATAGAAAAAGGTAGTTGATAAACCCTAAGGATACCCTGTAGTAGTGTTTGAGTTAGAGGAATTATATGTATATGTTATATGCTATAACTGTTTAAAGATTTACATACCAGATATTCTTGCAAATTTATCCTCTCTATTTTCTATAAATGTAGACAACATTATTTGTTAAACCTTGCTTTCTTCTGGCCATGCCATTACCCCAATGCCTTTGCCTACGCTTACAGGGTATGCAAACCAAAACTTTACTTTCGCGTGCCTTGCTGCTGCTTCTGCGGTTTGTTGTTGTTTACCCGTAGATGTTGTTGTTGCTGTTTTATTATTACTGATGGTTATTGCTAGCCAGGTCGACTCGGTCGGCAGGTTGCGTGTGTGTGACGGTTTTCTATACCCTTCCAGCATTGCCAAGGTATACCAAGTTTGTGCAAATGTTCAGAAGAGACAGAAGGCGTAATACATATACTTTATCAATCTTTCTGTCTCTGTCTAATCACTATATCATTCCGCTTATAGATCACATAATATTAAAAAGTGCTTTAGTCGTAGTTCTTGAAACAGATTTATACCCATGTTAGTATATTTACAACATTTTTTCTCAGTTGCACGTAGGGTATTTTACTACCAGGCGCACTCGACTGTCCCTTTCTTTACTTCTTTTACTTGTGTGTATTTTTTTAACGGCTTGGCCGACGCGTCGCCCACTGCAAATTGATAGTCCAACAATCAAGAAAATTTTTATTACTTCTGCCCATACACAAATATGAACTATGTCCAACTACAGCAACAGCAACAACACCAACAATAAAAGCAACAACAACAACAACAGCAAGTACAGTAACTGGGAATGGCAAGTGCCAATGTGAGGGGACTGATAGCCCGGGCCCGGGCCATGTCGACGAGGCGAGTCGAGAGTTGCGCTCCAAAACAAAACTCTCCACAGTTCGTCATGTTGTTGTTGTGGTTGTTGTTGCAGCTGTCGTTGTTGTTGTTGAAAAGACTGCGAAACACGTTTCGTTGCTGCCAACGGGCCATGGCAATTTTGTTTGCGATTGAAGCTACGAAAATGCACGAATGTTAATTCATATGGATTTTGTATTCGTATTCGCATTCGAACTCGCATTCGTGTATTCGTATTCGCACTCGCTTTTATTTCCCTTGACGACAGCTAAATTAATTATTGTCTAAGCTTCGTGTAAATTGTTGTTCGATGCAGCAAACGAAAGCAACAACAGCAACAACAATGCGGCTAACAAGCGTAGAAATAGCAATCAAAACAACCCGGCAGCAGCAGCAGCAGCCGCAGCAGTTGAGTTGTTAGTTAATTAATCACACAAAATTTTAACGAAATTCCACAACATTTTCTTGGCCAAATAAAGTTTTGAAATCTGGCCTGGCATAGCGCCTTAATTAAATTCCAAATTCTTAAATGATATAATTAACTTTGGAGCATTCCCAGACAATTCGCAATTCCATAAATCTCCGCAAATCTGTTTAATCTCTAAGAAAATTGCTTAGTTTGCTTATTATTTGTAAGTGTGACTCAAACTTGATTGTACAGTGTCTACTGTTTTTAAGTGTAGATAATCTAGCTAACTATCTATAAATAAAACAAGCAAACAATACATTTATCGTCGTCGTCGCGTTGTTTTGCTTTTATCTCTCAAATTGAATGGCAAATAAATTACCAGGCCACCATTGATAACTGCCCACTTAGTCGTGGGTTTATCTCATTGTTTTATTTGCTTACATTTTATACTGGTATTTATCTATTATATTTACGCTTCACTGTATCTCACAGGGCGACTGGTGGCTGGCGCGCAGCAAGAAGACACGTCAAGAGGGCTACATTCCATCCAACTATGTGGCCAAATTGAAGTCAATCGAAGCAGAACCGTAAGTAAACAAGCTCGATTTCTAGTTGATTGCTCTTTTCTTTCCCCTTAGCAAGAGAGTTTATTATAATTTTATAAGGAAATAACGTGATTCATATCTGAGGCAGTGACGTAGTTAGATTTATTTCTGTTGCGAATGGTTGCTGTAAAACAGGCTTACTTTGTTTTACAAAATCTAAAGAATGCTTAGTGTAATAATAATAAGCTGAGCTTATTTTTATATAAAAATCATCTAGCTATATTATGTGTAATAAAAATCTGTCCTAAAGATTCCTTAAGATTTACAGAGAGCGTATTCTTAGTGCGACTAAAGCAGAAGCCGCAATTCATTGCTCCGCTAGGTTTGTGTCTCCACTAAAACGGCCCATTTACTGCACGCACCTGAAAGTATGCAACATTTAATTCAATCGCAGCGCATACAAATTTAAACAAGTCTTGCGTTTTGTATATGATTTGCATTTGTTATTTCTGCTGCTGCCGGGCAATTGTTATATGTGTGTTATGTTGCCATAACAGCAACAACAACAGCAATTTGTTGTGCGTGTGACTTGTGCCAGGCGCCACATAGATTTGCTTATGCGCATGTGTGTGTGTGTTTGTCTTTATGGCATGCATATTCATAATCAAAGTCACAAAAGACCATAAAAATAAAACTAGGTATACCGTGTATGACAACAGATGCTACCATTTTGTAGAAAAGAAACCAAAATTATAATTCTTATAAAAAAAAAAAACTATGTCAATTTGCTGAAATAAACAATAGTTTATTGACTGCAATTTCGTAACATTGCTCAATATATGTATATGTGGGCTGTATGAATCAGAACAGTTCACGGCTTTGTACACACACAGAGACCCAAATTACACAAAATTAGTAAGCCCAGCGGCGCGTTTAGAGTGGTTTTTTATTAATGAATTTTAATGCGACGGTTTAAATTTTCCAACGCACTTGAAACTTATATATGATATATGGAATATAACAGAGCGAATTATGTTAGTTATTTTGTGGAGTAGTAGATAAAGGATTACTACACTGACTTATAGAGAATCATATGTAAAGGAAAGTGTAAAAAGGTTTTTAAGAATTTTGTAGACTGTTGATAGTTCTCAATCCCCCCTCGTTAGCACCTCTGCTTCTGCTTGTGTGTGTTCTGCATTAATATGCGAAAGCAATTAAGATTTGATGAGCAACCTTATGGACAGATAGCCAGTTCCATATCAATTGCTTGCTGGCCAAAAAGTAAATAATCGTATACGATTGCAATGACAATAACAATTACACTTACAACAACAGCAACAATAATAAGCAGGTCTGCCTGTCTGTCGTTGCTGTAGGGCTGGGCGAATTTTATTTGTTTTGAGGCAAATGTTCTGGGCAATCGAACTAGACACGCGTGTTGCGTGTTTGTGTGTGTGTTCGTTTTTTAAGTCAGTGTCAAGTGCAAAGTGGCCATAAAAAATGCCCATAGACTTGACCCAATTTCAGGCTTAGTTCCCCCACCTCACCCCGCTCCTGCCCTCGCTGTAGGCAAATACTTATGTGAGGATTAATTCTAGAGTCTTCTGACATACATTTTGAGGGAGAAATGCATTTCTCGAAAACTGAAATCGAATCGAAAACAGCTGCATAAATTAAAAGAGATGGGGAGAGAGTGAAAGAGAGAAAGAGAGAGGGGGGGCAAAAGACATACAACACTTGAACTGGGCGTAGGGAAAAAGTTCAAAAACCGGTAAATCGAATGAAAAATACAACAAAAATCATCATTAATTAAATTTATCTTAGCCCTCTTGGACGACTCGGGCGTCTGGCGTCTGCCTGCTGTCGAACATAACTGTAAATTTAGAGGTCTCCAGCGAAGCACTTGAATTGACATGCAGCACGGGAAGCTGTGCTCAAAAGAAGTTAAAAACTTATAAGGTTAGCCTAGTAGATACCCCGTAATGAGCTCTTTTCTCTCCCCTAAATTTATTAACTGACTTTATGTTTAGCTTGCTGGCATACCCTTCTACTAATCGTTACAGGGTATACTTGTATTTGTCGAGCTTATGTTTACACAAATCAAGGAATACCCACATAATCCCCATTCAGTAATCTGCTCTCATTGTGTGCTTTATCTCAAAATTCCCACTGTGCATTAGGTTTGTTATTTTTATGCATTTCATGTCGCATTTCTTAAACAATTTCAAGGCCAACAGCAAATGCCAATATTATTTTAACCCAATTGCTAGCAATTGTTGCTCAGTTCCACTGACTTCAGCAACTGTTGCTGTTGTCATGCACATTTTATTGTATGCATAACTCAGCATTAAGGGTAGCCCCAACAAGTCCGACAAATCCAATGCGGTCAATTTCTTTTATTTATTTGCAATGCAATAAATTGCTTATAACTGTAACTGCAACGAGCCAACGAGCTTTCTTCCTCCTTAATGACCCTTAACCAATTTCGATCGTTGTTGTTGTTGTTTTTTCACCTTAGCAAATTTACAAATCCATTTACATTAAGAGACTGTGAAACTTCTGAGAAATGTAGCCCTTTATATTTGTGTATTTATTTTGTGGCTTTGCTCATTGTCATTGCATAATTTAAGCTGTATTTTTCCTTTCCATGGATAAGTCACTGTTTTATGTAAATCTTTGAATGTTAATTTTGGGCCAAAGCCGCTTCCGCATCGTCACGAGACCACAAGGGCCTAATGCATATTTATGATAATCATTTGGAAATCTATTGCAAAAGCAAAGCGAGAAAGGTGAAAAATCGAATAGAGTTATAAATTATAATATTGTTTATGGAATTTGTAAGAAATCTTGAAGAAAATACCACAATTAGAGAGAAAGAATGTATTCTTTTATATATAATATATACGTAATATATTATTCAATCTTATCCCATTTCCAATTTCAATCCATCTACGTCATTGAGTCAACAAACGTTTGACTGCAATTTGTATACAGATTTGGCCAGCTAAGATGACCCCAGGCACAAAAGCTAGCTGACCAGCAGCGGCACAGCAACACAGTGCAGGCCATGAATGTAGGTCATGCAGCGGCGCATTGAACTGCCTGCTGCAATGACGTCAAACGACGCAGTCATCGATTCCAAGAGTTGACAGTGCGTTTTACCAGACAAGGCTAAAACTTGCTTTAATTCGAGGGAATTTCGTTGAAGTATTTTTTAGCTGTTTTTTGGGGAAATACCTGGTAGCTGTTAATTGTATCTGTAGCTTTGTTTGCTCGCGAATTTGTTTTATTTTTTTGGGTAACTTCCGTTGATGGGAAAAACTGCGTAACTATTTGCTAAATAGCTAAGCGTTTTAGCCGTAAATTCGCAAATGACCATTATCGAGCCACATAAATCGCTAATAAATATGCTCCACCTTCTGACTGCCAATGAGTCGATAATGTGACAGCGATAAGGAGGCGCAACCGTATCGGATGCGAGAACACATGTCGGAAGTTTGGAATAGCGCATTGAACCGACCGATCACAGTGCGGCACCTGCGTATAATAATGATTTGCGAAATTCTGGAAACCACCCACAAACCTAAAGAGTTCACAAATAAACCCATAAATCACACTGGCACAGAACAGTAGAGCATATAATGAATTCGATATGTGTGTCTATATATCGATTACATTTGCATGCACTCGTCGAGCATAGGCATTATCATTATTATTTTCTTCGCCAATTTCGTAGGCTTCGTGCGTATCAATTACGCAAGTGCAAGTTTAAATTCAGATCTATCAGTTCGAGTACTCATTTGTAGTCGCAGTTGTTGTTGTTGTTCAATTGATCCGACAATATATCGTATTGTATATATCTATTGATAGAGCTCTGTTTATGTTGTGTATTGATTGAGCCGGCCAACCTCATCTTCCGACACGGAAGGCGGCGACACCAGAAGCGGTTGCTGATTTTTAATATTTGCTGTGATTTTCGTTTCGAAAATTGTCACCAGCAGCAGCAGCAGCGAAATTTGCGTTTGTGTTTTGTTGTGCGCTGTTGCCAAATTTCAATGTCAGTGGCACTAGGCAATTGTGTGCATATTAATTGCACTATTTAAGCCATTCAAAAAGGGATTGAGGCACATAAATTATAAGTTCAAGTACTTAACGTATTACTCAGTGCAGCTTAGCTGTGATTTTGATGCTATCAATTTTAATTAAATATTTAAAAAAGCTTTATAAACAAATTAACGGGAGTACTGAAGGGGAAAAGGCTGCACTCGTTCATTGGGTCAATTTTAATGGCTTGTTATGAGATTTTATCGAAAAGAAAGCTAATTTAGTTTTGTTTTAAATATTTATAACATTTTCCACTCTCTATATATGCAAAACAAGCATTATTAAATTTAGTATTTTGGTTTATTTGTTGCCAATTGCAATTTCTGTTATTGAACATGAACACAACAAATGTCATTGAACTGTTGGACAATTGTTTTGCTCGCGGGTTCGATTATGCATTGCGTGTCTGAGGTTTTTTTTTCATATTTTCTATATGTATCTGCTGATAGTACCTACCCCACGGATACCTTTGTATGTGTGTGCACTTATTGAATACGTTTTAATTCAATTTTGTCTCTTTCGAGTTCAATTCATGTTGCGCTGCTTTGTATTCGTCGTCAACGAATGTGGTTGACGTTGATGTCCGACAGCGAAATGCTCAATTACTTGTGGCATGTTAACAACATTTCAATAGAAGCAGTCAGCATTTAACATATTAACAACAAAAACAACGGACAAAATCAGAAAAAATACTGAAAACAATTGTTTAAATAATTTTGTCAGCTGTAGCAGAAGATACACACAACACACACACACACAGCATAAAGGCAATGATCTCGAAGAAGGTCGACTAATAGATATATATTTTTTTCCACGCACATTATACCTAACGTTTTGCTTCTTAATTGTTTTAAACAGTTAATCGGTTTAGAGAAATTGCACAGGAAGTGCACAGTACAACTGTAAACCCAAATTGAGTGAGACACAAATTAGACAAAATTAACTTTCAGAGGTTAATTGAGATATCAAATTTGTCTAGTCAGGTTAAGTTTTGTTACAGTTTGGAGGCTTTTGTGCCGGACCAGCATTTGCATTGGGTTTTGGCTATTTGATTCGCATTTTTATTGCTTTCCTGATGACCTTTACACGCACTGTGATAATTGTCGCGGCGAAATACTTGTCGAACCAACTGTATTTTAACGAGCATATTAGCCTATAATTTATGAGTCATTAAAACTGAACCGATTTAAATAGTTTCTGGTTTCAAGTTGATCCCAAGTTTTTATACATTATCCGAGATTTTCTAATATTTATATTATATATTATATTTTGTAACTAATATATATAATTTTTAAAAGTATTTTTATTATATTTTTTATTATTATTTATTATTATTTTTATTATTTTAGAAGTCTTTAATTATATATAACATTATAAAACTCTACTTATAACATTTTCTCTTCTTTCTCTTTCTAGGTAAGTTAAATTTGCCTCGCATACCACAAGATATATCCAAATTTATTGTATCTGGAGCACTTTTGACATACTGTATGTATTGCCTTTTAAGTACTGACCAAACTAACCCACTGAGACCGCATGATATAATCACCTATATAGAACCGAGTGTCTCATGCGATATTCGCAGAATTTATGAAACCATAAATATTCGCACGAACGTGGATCGATTAATATTCCAGAGGACGCCTAAGCAGACTGTATGTCTTTGTTTTTGTTTTTCTCTTGTTGTTGTTCTTGTTGCTTTGCTGTTTTCTGTGTGTTTTTTCCTCTTTTAGAGCGAACACTCTTTATCAATGACTGAGTTCAATAGCGTTCAGAAGAACTCAACCGTTGGCATTTCAAGCGCATAATTTGATTTCGATGACAAGTGATGAGTGATTTAAATATGCCTGTTGATATTTATAAACAAATGTCAGAGCGAACGCAAGTTAATTATATTAAACTCCTGCTGATCTTTACAATCGACGCATTTTATGACTAATTGTCATCGTAATTGTTGGAAGTAAAGTAATCTCGTTTATCTTGTCAGCAAGCTTACGATCTTTGTCGTGCTCTCTTTAAGCGTGCTCTTTGACTCAGTGCGAAGAGAAAAAGCGCAGTCAGCTGTGCAACGAGATCTTAACCTTATAGAGTTGGTTACCATTGCTTTTGGCCATTTCATATTGCTTACCAATTGCCTCTCTCTCAAGACGTATAAGAGCGCGATCGGCCGAAAGCTTGGCTCGACGACACACATAGATACACACACACACAAGCAGTCGTCGCTCTCTGTGCGTGCGTGTGTGTGTAAGATGTATCGCCGCTTCGTGTGTCGCGCGGTTTAAAAACCTTTCTATAAAAATTTCATAAACGTATCAGTTGTCTGCGAAGCGGTGCACAAAACGGACGTCGAGCGGAAGGTGGCAAAAATCGCATAGCATAAAAATTAAATACGAAAACCAAAACAGAGCAAAAAAAAAACACAAAATATTTTTAATTAAATTTGTGATTTTGTAGTAGGAAATCAAAGCGAATATCTATTGCATTTCCCCCTCCCTCCCTTTGCCGCGTCGTATCGCATTGTACCGTGCGTGTTTTTGATTTCGGATTCGGTTTTTCGAGTTTAACTCAAACCGAATCGATGCGCATTTCGATTCGGTATTTTTGAGTAGCAAATAGAAAAATATACAAATCAATATATACGGCTATATCAATATTAATATAGTTAGAAAAAGAGAGGCAGACAAAACTTGTTGCACGCGTGCGCGGCATGTTGGCATACATTTAGCAGCGACTGTTTTCTTTGTCTCAAACGCGCGCGTGTTTGTGTGTGTGTGTGCTGCAAAGTCATTTTGTGTATATAATTTGTATTTACGCGAGTGTGTGTTACCATCGCTCTGTGTGTGTGTGTGTGTGTGTGCAGAATGTGCACTTACAATGTAATTTGTGCTTGTATATGGATCGGCGGCAACAGCAGTTACAACTGCAGCATTCACTAGCTTAGCCACATGTTGCTGCAACATATGTGAAAATAAGGTATTGTGTTAATAATAATAATAATAATGATGATAACAGCAACAACAAATAGATGTGCAACATTGTGTATTTGTTGTAACCATTGTTGTTACTTTTGTTGTTGTTGTTATCTTCTTTGCACCGGCAACGCGCTGGCGCAGAACTTTCTATTTTCTTTGCTGTTTCGTGCTGTGCTTTTTAGTATTAGGGAGAATCACTTCCCCAAAACCCTAGCTATAAACATATACACATACATACTCAGTACTTGGCTGAGGCCGTTAGAATTTCAATGAGTTAGTTTCATAAGATAGAAAGAAATACCTGTCGCTCGTTTTTTACCGTTCAAAATGTGCCTGTCGAGAATAAGTTTTGTACATTCTTCTTTTACATAATATGCACACCATATATGGCTTTTGAGTTATATAAACTCAACACTTGACTTCATTAACATCCTCTAGTCTAGTTCTTATCTGGCACTATGTGCTTAAATGCAAATTGCGGCAAAACGAGCGCGTTAAGAGAGTTCGAAGTGCCTGCAGCAGCAAAAAAATATTGTATAAATATTAAAAAAAAAAACACACACACACACGCACACTCACAAATGCATATTTCAATGCAAAAAACCTAAACGCTCCCGATATAAATACTTAGTTAATGGCACATGGGGCTACAACTTGGCTTAACTTGGCTCACACTCTCTCTGTGCGGCCCAGCTTGGTTTGGTTTTTTGCGCTGCGCCAACCTGTGCCATATCAATTTGAACTTACGTGACTTGAACAAACTGCATTATTTTGCACACACTCACAAGCTATATATAATAACAATATATATACCCATTATATAGCTCTGTAGCGGGCTCTCTTGCCATATGTTATAATTCTTGGACGTCATTTACGCGCGTTTTTAGCGCTTATCGTCTCTGAACGGAAATGCACGCTTATTCATTACTTTTTCAAGCCAAATTCGCAAGTGATTTTTTCTCTCTGCAAAAGGAATTTCTTCCAATAAAAAAAGCTAAGCTAGTGCGCGAACACGAGCTGCAAAATTACGCTCTCAAATGGTGATTAAAAGTGAAGTTTAGAAATTGGCTTACGTTTTAGGTAAGGTTATTCCCGTGTTCTAAAAATTCCATAAAAACTTGGTTTATATAATTTGGCTTTTTTTAAGGCTAGCCTATTAAATTATGTGGTTTATTTTGTGATTTATTTAGTTTTGTTGTTATTTTCTGTCTCCCTCTTCTGTTGCATGTTCGCCAACTCCTTTTGCGTCACTCTTGGCGTGTGGCTGCTGCTGCTGTCTCGGTTGTTGTCTCTTCTCTTTGGCCCGTAAATTTCCTGTCTATGAGTCATACTCGCGTCAGTCAGTTAGTCGTCAGCAAAAACGATAAAGACACAGATACAACTACATTCACACACACACACACACAGATTCGCACACACACACACACCTACGTGTAGAACATATGAAAAGCGCTTTTGAACCTAAAGAGTCTGAGAGAGAGAGGAAAAACAAAGGGTTGGCAAAAACAGTTCAATTCTTTTTGTTCTCTAGCCTGTTGTCACTTTACAGCAGTTTTATCTGTTGCTATTCATATAAGAACGGGGGACTTTTTAGAACAAAGGGTCTTTAAAAACAACGAGACATACGTTATAGTTATTATTATTATTATTGTACTAAAGATACAATCCGTACTTGATTATGAATACTATTTATAGTCGCTTTACTTCATATACTATTTAATCTATATAATTTATAGAACATTTGCAGCTTAGAGTTACGCCTAGAACTTCTGTACTTGGGGCTAGACTCTACCCCAATACCTTTGAAATTAGTAGCCTAACTTAGATAGTTTCGAGTTAAGAGGGAAGTTTGCTACTGTCCCTTATTTCTACTTCTTTCTTTCGAATTTTTAACTGTGCATTTTGTGGAAAATTCCCACACAGTGACGCTTACTTCTTGGAATTCAACACCAATAAATATGGATTTTTTTTCGCATCTCATCGCATCTCTTTTTCTTTTTTTTCGTAGTTTTTTCGGGTATTCCACATGCTCGAAAAATAACTCGAAACTGGTTGTCGTCCGAAGGAGCTTCACTTTTGTTTTATGAAGCCTTCGTCGGCTTCGGTTTCGTCGTGTGTAGCTTTCGATTTTTTTTTTTTTTGCATAGCTAGTCGAAACGGTTTCCAAGCCATTTGCAATAATTACATCCCAGAGTCTCGTTTTTTTTTATTTTTTGCCCGCTGCTAGGGCTGTGGCTGCGGCTGTGGGGCTACCGAACTCTCTTTCGCTTAGTTGGCGCTACTAAATTTAGTCTCAACGCTCTCGTTGCCATTGTGCAATGACCCAAATCGAAGCCCCAAACTTCAACAAAAATTTTGGCAACGTTTCCCGCGCGCTACACGTTAAAGCTTAGTATTAATTTGCACATAAATTAAGTTGGTATGTTGGACAGTGAGGGGAGAAAGTATGTGTACACGTGTGAGTGTTTGTGTAGCAGGTTGAGCTAGTAAATCCCTAGATAATTATGGATTTGATTTGGGCGTGTTTCATAATTTGCTTGGCAACAAAAGCTTGTCAACATATGTTGCCAGGCAGCATCGCATAGGCAAATGCAAATGCAAACGCAAAGACAAATGCAAAAGGCAAACGCAAACTAATGCCAAATGGTTTGAGCCAAAGAGGTAAAGAAAAAAACAAAAGAAACGAAAGACGAAAAAACAAACCGGTTCAAATTGGGTCGTAGTACTTTTGAGTGCAATTGTTACCTTTGAGCGGCAACAATAGAGCCTCCTCCTCTGGCCAGTTTGGCTCATTATGCTGTATTTGCTTTTATTATGTTGGTCTTGTTCGCTTCGATTTTCTTGGCACGCGCCGCTGCTGCCCAGTGAAACACCCACACCCACACCCACTACAGACACTCGATCGACTCGTGGTCACTCTGATTTCAATGGATTTTGTAACAATTGAGTTTTTGGTTTTTGGCTTCGGTTAGCATAGGTCAGTCTCGAGGGAGACAGAGACAGAGACCCTTAACGCCGCTGCTAACCTTGCCGGTTCTAATGCCACAGCCTTTGGGCATTCCGAAAGGCAAAAAACCTAGAAACAAATCGCGTTTATTAAAAACGTTTAAACATTAACGGGTATTTTGCATACTCATACAGCTCGTGGTGATTAGCTACCGTTTAGCCTTCCGTTTTGTGTGGCTTGCGTGCTTTTTTGTGAATTTATTTATTTTATTTTATTTATGGTTTTTTTCTGCTAACGGTAATGCGCGATAGTTGAGCCCAATGTGCATTCCTACGAGTTCTTGCAAGCTACACACAGAGAGAAAGAGAGAGAGAGAGAATATATAGACTTCACTAGTTCTTGCGACAAAGTCCAGCTAATGAATACACACACACACACACACACACGCACACACTGACACTTTGTCTTGCGTCTGGGGGTCTGGTTGGACAGGTTTGTGCGTGCTTAATAATAATACATATAGCATATTAGAAATATAATATAATGACGATTGTTGTTTTAAAAACACAGCTGTTTTTTTCTTTTTTTGTTTTGTAATAACATGATATTCTCCCTCGCTGTATAAATATGCATTTATCAACAATATAAATATATATTTATCTTATTCTCTCTCTCACTCGAAAATGGAAGCTAAGCCACCTGACATTGTTTATGGCTAGATTTCTTTGTTTTTCAGCTGCTAAATTAGTTTGATCAAGCTACGTCATCTTTGTTAATATTTTCAATAAAAATATATGTATTTTCTCCCGCCAGACAACTTTCATAGCGACTAATCGATCGTTTATGTTAATTTGACTTCAGAATTCGTTTTAAATTGAATAACAACAACAACAATTAGGCAAGAGAGCGCCGCGATAGATCAATCATTTTAATGAGCAGCCTATCAAGATGTTCCACAAAACGTAACATAATGATGAAACGTTATTGGATGCGATAATCACAGCTTGCAGCTTGAGCTTTTTAGAACGTAATCTCAAGTTACTCTAACTCGTAATCTCTCAAGTGTTGTAAAAGTCTGTGTAACTATTGCCAAGATCTCTTAAGTTTTGCCAGCTTAAACTTTGGCTAACTAAGTTGAGCAAACTTTACGATCTCCTCTCTCTCTCTCGCTAGCTAAAGGCCAAATGAATCATTGGCAAAACTTTTAGCTTGCTTTGGAGCTGCTTATCAATGCGACTTGCGAATGATTCTCAATTTTAATACTGACAAAAAAAATTCGGATGCCTCGATGCAGTTGCTTTTATTGTTGTTGTCTTGCTGTTGTTGTTGTATTAATAATAATTTTTTTTATTGCTTCGCTGTTTTTGGTTTTCTTTATGGCCTGACATTGACATTTGCTGATGCTGAGGCTGACAATATTGTCAGTTGGCTCAGAGGCTGTGTGTGTGCGTCTGTTGGCTTTTTATGACCAGCCTGTGTAGGTTATTGTTTTTGCAGAGTGTAGGCTGTCCAGAAGGAGGAGGAGGGGAGGGAGGCAAAGAACGGAAGCATAGTTGCTAAAGCCATTTGTCTCCAGTCTGTCTACGCTTCAGGATGTGCACATGAATGCAAGCCAAAGCCTGTGGCTACTCTAAATCGTTTTGTGTCTCAAGTGGCTCCCCTACCTTCCTTCCCCCCCTCGCTCCCTCTGCCCCCTTGTAGTTGTGTTTGCTTTGTCGGCAAGTTGTCAGTCTCAGTCACCGTAAACTTGAACTGCTCTGCGACTGCTGCCAAGTCCAAGTTGTTTCCATTTCCATTTGCGGCTCAGCAGCCTTGAAGTCACATACATATGTACATGCTTATTTACATACACACACACACACACACTTGTGCGTGTACTGCTCTTATGCACTTACATGGCATAAAAAGTTCAATGGTCAGCTAATGAAGCCACCTTCGGCTAGCTGATGTCGACTGGTTGTTGTTGTTGCTACTGTTGCTGGCTGTCGTGGTTATTGGCCGAATAAACTTGCGTCTCTGTCATAATTGTTACCAATAATTTCAAGCTCAAACTGCCCACAACAATAAAACTAATTCACAAAGCAATTTCATGGAAATTCACCATAATTTGTCACCCAACTTCTATCATAAATCTCACCCCGACAAAAAAAACAGAAAATAAAAGTAAACCCCGTCTCCAGACAGATAATATAACTTGTTTGCTTAGCTACTACTTCAAAGTTATCGGAATCAGTAGCTCCGACTTGGACAGACGTGTCATCTGGTTAGCCGGCACCATTAACAGTTTTTTATATTATTCTTTATTTAGCAACGATTTACGATGCTGAAATATATGAAAATTATTCAATTATAAATATTTTGAAAGCTCTCCAGATTCCATATGCGCAAAATATTTTTTTCTGTTCTATTCCCTCATTCTTTTTTCCTGGAAAGCAATTTGCCAAATCATGTTGAAGGTCGGCGGCTTAAAAGACTGTTTATTATGTTAGATGGGATTGCTGTTATGTTAAATGCTTTGCCACTGTTAGCAGTAACTGTTATCTTCAATACATTTTCAACACTGATCTAGTTTTTGTCGTTTTGTTAATAAATTGGTTGGACTGTTGTTTGTCTAATGATAATTAAGCTTTTTTGGAGTTAAGGTCGACTTAGAAGTTTACAAATTAAATCTGTTTACTAGTATGCTAAATGTTTCTCAACTATTTTACATAATTTTTCAACACTGATTTAGTTTTTGCTGATCTGCTTTTTTTGTTGGACTCTATAGATATAAATTAACAATAAACTTCACTATTTTAAGGAATTAAGGCCAACTTTGAAGGTTCGATTGCATTTTAAAACAGTTGAAGTGCTTCTCAACACTTGTATTCAATACTTTTCCAACACTGCTCTAGTTGCTGCCGCTCTCTGTTGTTCTATTTCGTTGAACTCGTGTGTAGATTGCAATTTCAGCAATGTATACAATATAAATCAACCATAAACTCAGCTATTTTATAGCACTTCCAATTCCATCACATGCCAAAACCATAAAACACACTCTAAATTGGACATAGGCCCCCATTAACGGTTTCTAAATAGCGTCCACACGACTCGAGGGAGAGAAACATTTGAATTTTGTATTTTATTTTCAATTTATGCCAAAACTCGAAACAAAATCAACAAAATAATAATGTATTCGTGCATTTACTGCAATTGTTTTATATACGTGTATATGTATATTCGCTTTCGGTTTTGTTATTGTTTTCGCTGTTTTACAAATCAAGGTTGTCTCAGAGTAGAAATTGAAATGTTTTTCTTTTCGTTTTGCAAATCGTTACAAAAGTCACATAAAATGGGAACAGATTGAACACAGATTTGCTGTTTGCCATGTGATTTGCATTTGTTATGGCCCGAGAAAATGTGCTATAACCAACTACTTCAAATTGACCATGCACACTGCGCGATATTGCCCTATTATACTATATAGAGTGTGTCTGTAAAACGCTTTAAAAGTTTTTCAAAATGAATCAGCAGAAAAGGAAAGTGATAAGGGGAAATATTCTATACTTTTTCATAGTGCAAAATATTTACTCACTTACTCTGGGAAATTAGCATACGCCCTAGGGTTCTTTCCCCTTATAAGGTGGCAAGCCTTATGTACTACAATTCTCCAAAGAAAAAGGTTTTTTTCTTTGCACCCACACGAAACAGCAAAAGTAAATTCTATACAAAGTTTTAGCGCCAGCGTCAGCCACTGAATACCCCCTTGCAGCAAATACTTAAAAGAAACGTTTCTCATTTTTTCTAAACAGTTTCTTGCCCGCTCAACATTTGCAACAATTAAATAAGAAAAAAAAAACTAAAAACTTAAAACAAAAAAGAGAAAAGAAAACGCAAAAAACCTAACAAAAAACCTCGACTTAACCAACGCGTCGAACGTTGACCTGCAGCGTTACGACGGCTGGGTGTAATCCAAGATGACCACCATGCCTGTGGTATGGTGCACCGATCCCAACTCGGTCAACAACAAACCGACAGCCTTTGCCCTGCATGGCATACAACTGCAGGGGAATGTGACGGAGAAGCAGGTCCACGCCCTGCGTGAACTGGTCAGTGCGGCTGCCGAGGGGCGTCTCATCTTGCCATCGGATGGCACATTTATGCTGCTCGACAGTGGACTGAGCATTGAGAGCTCCATACTGGCGGCAGGGAATGCAGCAGCAACGGGGGCGGGAGCGGGGGAGGCAGGAAATAAGCAGCCTGCGCTGGATGCAGTAGACGTTGGCGAGAGTCACGTGGAGAAAAACACCAAGAACACATACATACTGATGCCGGTAAGCAACAAGGCAGCGCAAGCAGCAACAGGAACAACAACAACAACAGCAGCAGCAACATTGGCCACATCCGCGTCCGCCTCACAATGTACGCCGGCAGCAATTGCTGCGGCGGCTGCTCAGTTGGAATTTTTGCTTGAGCCAAAATACTCAACATTTACGCCGCCAAGCTCGCCAAAGCTGCCAGCAGCGACGCCTGCAGAGGAAGTGGGAGAAGGTGGAGTAGGAGTCGGAATTGGAGGCGGCGCAGGCAGCGATGCTGGTGAGATACTGTACGAGTTTTTGTGCTGTGCCAAGTGCATGAATGAGCAGCGTGCCGGGCATAACGGCACTTGTGCCAGTGCCAATCGCCGGCTGCAGCGTTTTCTGAGTCAACAGCAACGCCAGCAACAGGTCAATGACCTCGCAGCAATGGACGATCCTGTGTGCAGTATAGCTAGCAAATATGCGCGACGTCAGCTGCAGCTGCAGCGGCATAAGCAGCATGCGACCGTTTCCATGGGCATTGCACGTAATAGGCACAGTCACAGCAGCAGCAGCTACAACAACAGCAGCAACAATCACAACAGCAACAACACAAGCGACAACAACAACAGTCGTCATCATGGCAAATTACCCATGCACAGTGTGAAAATCTTTCATAATCGCAGTAGCTCTAGCAGCGGCAACGTTGGCGGCGTGGGTGTGGGCGTGCCCGCTGCCATGAGCAGTCGTGCGACGACGACGTCGACAGCAGCAGCGACAGCTGTGACGACTTCGTCTAGCGCTCGCGCTAGCTTTGTAGCGGGCAGTTTGTCGTTGACAGCGACACTGTCAACATCAACAACACCGCAGCAGAAGCTGACCGCCAACGGAACGTCGACGCCGCCGCCTCTCTATGCGATTGTAAGCAAAAAGCGTGACGCGAACGTTCCACAGACTGAGCCCACAGCAACGGCCAACAACAACAACAGCAACAACACGAGCAACATGTTAGCTGCTGTGCCCGAGGAGCCCGCACAGCTGACGGGAGCAACAGCAACTGTGCAGGATCTTATTAGCTTCGATGACGATGATGACAATCAGCAGCAGCTTGCCAGCAGCAGCAACAGCAACAACTGTGATAAACAACAACCACAACTTGTGGATCTATTGTGCGCACCCAATGATCTGCTAGTGACACCCCCAGCCACGCCACCCAAACCCAATTCGCCGGGCAGCAATAATTCCAGTCGCAAGACCAGCTTCGATTCCACCTGCACTATTAGTTCCATGGACTCGGGTTTTATGGAGATGCAGCATAAGCTAGATGCACTAGCAGCAGCTGCCACAGCGGCGGCAACTGCGACAAGTGGAGAGAAGATACCGCGACGCAATTACAAGGAATGCCTGACGCAGTCACGGAATCGTCGCAAATCCTATGAAGAGTTCAAAGCAATGTTTGCCGAGTCGACAGTTCAGCAGCCGGAAAGGCGGCACAATGTAGCAGCAGAGACGGTGGTGGCAGGAGCAACTGCGTCGCCTGTGCAGGCAGCAGATGACGCAACAACAACAACAGCAACAACAACGGCAGCAACAGCCAATACTGTGATGACAACGCTTGCCTCGATATCAGAACAAGAAACCACAAGCACGGGCAGCAGCAGCAGCAGCAACAGCAACAGCGACAACAACAGCAAACCGGATTGGGTAAACGAGTTTGCTGCGACAGCAGCAACAACAACAACAACAACGGATGAAATGGATACCGGCGACGATCTAACAACAACAACAACAACAAGTTCAGCCACAACAGTTGCCAGCGCCACCACAGAAGCAATGCGCAAGAATTCTGATTTTCTATCGCAGATACTCGATCATCAATTGGCGGCCAAGGAGGAGCAACGTGCCAAGGCGCACAAGCGACGCACCTCATATGAGGAATTCAAGCGTCTGGTGCGCGAGCTAGATGTTGGCGTGGAGCAACATGCGCTGGAAACGCAGCTGGACACACCCAGCACGCCAGCGGCAACAGCAACCCTAGCAGCAGCAGCGGCAGCTACGCCATCTCCGCTCAAACGTCAAAATTCGCGTCAGCGCAAAAGTTTTGCCTCCTACTTTCTGCCGCGTCGCAACTCCACCAAGGAGCCCGCAACGGGTAGCAAGGCAGAGCAGCAGCAACCCCCTGAACTGGAGCCGCAGCAACAGTTGCAGGCCTATGCCAAAATGTCCCAAGCAGGACGCAATAGTGTCAGCTCCAGCGTTAGTTCCAGTGCCAGCTATAAGCGCAATTTCAAGATCTACGACAAGCTCGTGTATGGCACCATCTATGACATTATACAGCGCAAGAATGATATCTATCAGTTGACCTATCAGAAGTACGACAAGTACATGACCTATGGCACCATCTATGAGATATTGCATCGCAAATCGACGCCGTCGCAGGGTTCGAACTCATTGACCAGTGCCAGCAGTGGCGGCACAGGTCGCAAGAGCCTCAGTTCCATACTGGAACGGGAGACGGCGACGTCAACCAGCGTCATGATGCATAAATCAAATGATGTGATTTATGATATAATCCAAAAGCAACAACAAAAGCGTGAAAAGGAACGTCAAAAGGAACGCGAACGTGCCAGGCAAAAAGAGGAGGAGAAGGAGCAGCAGCAACAGCAACAGCAGCGGTTGCAACAGGATGCAGGCGCAGATTTGGGCACACATGTCACGCACAAATATGGCACAATTTATGACATTCTACAAGGAGAGAAATTGGATGCCGGATTGCCGACGCCGTCACCGTCGCCGCCGGTGCTGGATGCGGCAACTGTGGCCAGCAAACCAGTTGCCATTGCAGCAACGCGTTTTATGGTCAGCCATGTGGATGAGGCGACCATGGCAGCAACACCGGCAACAACAACTGTTGAGCAGGCACAGCAGGCGAGCAAGTGCAGCAAAATGCGACGCTTGTCCAATATTCTTAGCTATAGTAAATCAGCTAACACCGGCAACAACAACAACAACAACAATGCGCTGCAGGAGGCAGCCACAGCAACTACTGACAGCAGCGATAATGCCAGCAAGCAGCAGCAACAACATCAGCAGCAGCAACAGGCAAAGCGCAGCCAGGCAAAGCGACGCGTTGGTGTTAGCAATCTGCTGCTGCCACTGGACTCCGAGGAGCTCTACACGCGCATCATAGCACAGCAGCGACGTGAGGACGGCGGCGGCGGCGGGAGCAGCAGCAATTCTAGCAGCGATGTTGACTGTCACATGGCGCTGATAAAATCCAATTCATTAGATGCCATTTCCATGTCGGTGGCCATATCGCCACCGGCAACACCATCGCCGCCACGTCCGCGTCGCAGTCTCAAGCAGCACAAATGTTTGCAGCAGCAGCAGCAACACTTGCAGCTGCAGCAACAGCAACAACAGCTGCCGCTTATGAAGAAGCATTCGCTGGACAATTGCCTGACAGCGCCACCAAAGCAACCGCTGCGTCGCTGGTCAAATCAAAGCATTCTCAAATGCACCTGCCCGCAGCAATTAGAGCTGGAGCTGGAACCTCCGCCCAGGCTTAGCCATTGCACTTGCCCCTCGCCTTCGCCTCCACCTCCGCCGCATCTTCATCCGCATCCACCGCATGCATTGTCTGCCATTGAGAAGAGTTGCGCTTCGCAGACGTGCGTAAATTTAATGGCTGCCGTTGCCGGCTCTAATACAAAATCTACGACTACAACAGCAACACTAACAACTACAGTAACAACAACGAACACGACAGCAACAACTACGTCGAAAAAGACGACGAGCAAGAAAGGCAAATCGCGGCGACTTTCGGAATTTACGCGTGGTGAATTTTTAAATGAAAAATCGTAAGTTTTAGCTACACTCTACGCACACATAGATACAGATATATATGTATATATACACGCTCGATTTGTATTCATTAATTTATGATTAGCGTAGATATCTATACATATATATATTGCCTGCAAAAGTATTGCGGTTGCTTTGCCTCGATTTTTTTTTTGATTTCATTCAGCAAAATGTCGCAGCTGCAAAACGATTGCGCATTTTTGGATCCATGGAAAGTTCAAAGTTGGCCCGTTCGGGGGCCAAAAACCTTTGGAAATTTAGAAATTCGGGGATGTTTTTAAAGAAATATAGCTAAAAAATTGTGAATATATTCATTATATATCATATTTTGACTCTGCAACACGTTTCAACTCAATATTTATAATATTTGTGACTTGCTTAAATTTTTAAAAAAATTTCAAAAATTTTGTAAGGGGGTAGCATGGAAATTGGAGGAAAAATATGTATCCTTTAAATCGTTTTAATTTTAATGCCAAATCAATTTGGGGTTAAACCTATAAACAAAATGATATTCCAATCGTAAATCGCATTGCTAAGCAAGTTATGCGGTTTGAAAGTTTTAAGAAATTTGCTATCTCTTGCCCTGCCTCTCTTTCTTTCGCTCTCTCTTTCTCTCTCTCTGCTCCTCTTTCTGTGCACCCACTCAATATACCCTCTTCCGCTTGCTTTCAATAACTATCGCGTATAGAAAAAGGTCATCTTTTATATTAAGTACACCTTGACTAACATACATACTGCTCTGCATCTGCATCGTATCCGCTGGCAAATCTGCTCTAGATTTTTGCCAACGCCCTGAAAGACTTTTCATATTATAATGCAAAAATGACAGCGCCAAAAACTAGTCAAACATGCGATGCGATGCGACGCGTTGCTACTTCAAGGCCAAAACATTTGAAATTGGTTCAGTTTCAGATTTGCATATCAATACGAAAATAATGTACAAATTTTTTTGTATTTGTGTGTACTTGGGGGCACACGTGCGGTGTCCACTCGAGCCGAACCCCAAACCCAAACTCAATTCAAACTCGTAGCAAACTCAAGAGAGACACTTGCCAGACGGGCAAACAAACCAAAAAAAAAAAAAAAAAAACGAAATGCAACACTTGACACAAAATCACAAACCAAAAAGAAGAAGAAGAGGGCGAAAAAATTAAAAATGTGTCGAGCAATGTTTGTTTAACGCTTAATTAAAACCAGCGTGTCATAAAAATTGTCACGACACTGTGTGTGTGTCGTCGTCGTCGTCGTCGTCGTCGTACGCCTAATGAACATTTGTGGGCATGGCAACAGTTAAAATGTTTAAATGTTGGCCAAAACGCTAACAAATACCCCAAGGTAGAGAAGAGGGAGGGAGTGAGCGCACTCTGCGTACCACGTACCGTAGCAAGCCGAACGATTTGTGCATTTCATTGATAGTCAAATAATTGGCAGGTTAATAACATAAAGACGTGACGTCGCTGTCGATTACAACACTATCGAAAGATCGAGCAATGCACATAAAACAATAGAGAGAGAGAGAGAGAGGGGGGGCACTCCTAGCAGAAAAGAGAGAGGGAAAAAGAGTAAGAGGCGGTGGAATTTTTTGTAGATTTGTGCACAGAAGCTGTTTGTCTCGCTGGGCGGGGGAATTTCAGCACTAGACTCACTCCCAACTGGACATCATGTGTGTCATCGATAAACGTTTATTTTTGCATTTTAATTATTGGTTTTTTTTTCTTCTGCTTTTTGTTGCTATTTTCTATCAAGTCAAGTGCCTTGTTAATGCTAATTGCATTGCCATTTGTCACTACACAGAATGAAAGTCATATGTGCAGTACTTATCAAGATATTTAACATACGCTTTTGGTTGACACATTCAGTTGTGTTTTTTGGAATGACAACAACAACAGCAACAACAACCACACTGCACACACAGCTGTGTGTCTATTCCCAATTGGAATTGCCTGCAAAAAAAAAAAAACTATTTTTGCTGTCATAAATTCTTGCAATGCAGGTTTTTTCTCTAAAAAAAAGAAATATGTATACATTATATTTAGACATATGTTAGATATATGGTTGCACTCTAGAGTTACCGTAGTGACCTCCGCTGTGGGATCTCAGGTTGCCAATAAACTGCATTAGTTTATGGTGGGTGTGTTTCATAATGTTCCATTATGCGGATGCAACTAAGTCAGCCTATAAATAATTTGATTTTGCTGCATTTTGATAGAACTGCGTTTAGGATAATTTATGGTTACTTAAATTTCATAGAACCTACATATATTTTTCAATTAGGGGTATCATTAATGACATAACTATTTTCAACTTGCCACCCACTAAATAATTTCGTTTCTATTATTTCACTTAAAGGTCGCAAATTAAACTCACATTAGAAGTTGTTAAAACTGTCTAGCCTATATAGTATATGCACTTATCATATAGCTACTATATATATATATATATATATATATTATATATCTTGCTCGACATCTATTGTAGTTTTATTCTCCGTCAAACCGTTAATTTGCAGTAACTACAAATTGTCGGGGTGCGGTTAGATACATTGTCTATGTGTGGGTGTGTGTAGCCTACCCACGTTAGCAGCCAATGGGATCGCAACGCCTTCTCTCCACTACAGAGCTTGTGCGTTAGACCCAGTAAAGATGATCATGACGATGATATAAGAGATCACCAAATGCAACGTGCAGCACGTGATAAATTCAATCAAGTGCGCAAATATTAAGTATACGTATCGAACTGCAGTCAAGCGTGGCGCACGCGTTATCGATACTCTCGCCCTTCGGACCTGCCCAAATTTAGACGCAGCTAGCGCACTTGTGTGACAGCTATATGCGTTATAAATGTACCCTGTACTTAGCAGAGAGCAAAGTGGGTGTATTCATTCCTGTTAAGTTTATTTTTAGATTTCTACAACTTGTTCGCGGTCTTATCAACCTAATCTCCCACATTTATATTGCACGAGTATGAACAACATTTTGATAAAATCTTTGAATATTTTTCAGCCTAAAAATATACATATTATTTAAGGCTTGTCTTAGTGTGATAAATTTTGGGACAGGTTCTACCGGCTCAGGTAGAAATTGTGGTAATTTTTCTGGTCGCCAACTCAAAATACACAAATTTGTTTGTAATAATTATTCATGGATGAGTGGGCAAGGCAAATTTGGAAGCAACACTGTCTGCAGTTAACTACAGGGTATCGCACTGTAAATCATAGCTTTATTTATTTATTCTTCTACCGATCAATTTGAGCTCCTACATGCATTGGGAAACAATAAACACGGCTCGCCACTCGAAAGATCGTTAAATGGCTAAAACAATAAACTCATGATTCGCTTTACAGCCTTTCTATCGACGAGACAATGAATGCAATTGACATTGAACATGGTTTGCAGCTGGAACTGATCTAATCTCTGACATAAGCTAGAGTCATAGTAAAAATAGATATAGAATGGTTGCCTCCGTTTCTCTCGACATTTTCCAGCCAAATTAACGTTTATCTGCAGTGGAACATTCTCGATTCTCGAATTACCTTTGCGTGTCGAGAGAGAGAGAGAGAACTCTGAACTGGGAATGGGCTGCATTCTTTTCACTTGCCATGCGATGCTATCGGGAAAGTGCGCGCACGCCTTGTGAAAATGGTCAACGCAAGATGCCGGAACTTGATAATTTTCCAAGACTCTCCTAGCCTTTTTTATGGTCGTTTCTATTTGCACATTTTCACTGGCAAAATGGCAAGGCAAAAAAAGTTGACCAAGTTGTAAGCGTGAAAATTCTAAAACGTTTGTCTGCCGCATTAGCAGTTTAGAGGCGAGTTCCACATGGAGTTGGAACTGCTGAAAGATCTCTGCGAGCAGCAACAGCAGCAGCCAAGCCCGGGGTGGAGCTAAATCGAAAGCCTGGCATTAACAAATTATTTCTGCATAAAATTGTGCTTGAACCACGGACACGCCTGGCCATATTTGTACGTAGCAGCAGGATGGGATCTCTGCCATGCCATGGTAAATGGTATATGTCTATTTTTAGCTTGGACTCTGCAACGGCGGCTCATGGCAATTACCCCCCTTTCGAGCCCCCCCCCTCGCTGACTGCATTGATTTGAAATTTGTTTCGCACGAAATGCGGCGCTTATATGAACGGACAGACGCGACAAACAAACTGGCCAACAACTTCAGGCGGCCAGTAGGCAGGCCTAAAATAAACAAGTGTCGTTTGTTTGTTAGGCATCCTGTCCCAGCCTGCGGGCCAACAATTAAATTGAAATCCCCACAATGTTGCCACTTTGCAAGCAGCAACTCCTCCTCCTCCTCCTCCTTCTCTTTGCTTCAGTTGGCGCCAATCGTCAATTATGTGTGTGTGCGTTATAAATAGACACTCTGCTATGCTGCTGGTCCACAACTGTCAATTGTTGGGTGCATGCGTGTCCATGTCCCCCATGTCTTTGCGTGATTGACAGCGGCCAGTCTAACGCTTTAAAAGCTGTGATTGCCTTCTTTGGCCTGCAGGAAGTGAATCGAAATCGCAAACGATACGATACGAAATCAAATTGAATTGATAGATATGCATTATATATACGGGTTTATCAATCGATTATGTGGAAGTCAAGCTATTTTCCTTTCATGCATGTAACAGCTGCGCTAGCTGCTTTTTTTTTGCGAGCCACACTTATATAAGGACGGCAATTGTTTTCAGATACAAACGTGACCTAATTAAGGCAAGTAATTACAAAAAAACTGGCAAAAAAATTGAGTTTAATTAGGCTAACAGGGGGAGCAAACAGTAAGCTAAGCGTGCGCTGTTTTTTATACCCTGCCAGTAGATGGAAAATATTTTAAAAAATTTAAAAAAAGTATATAATGCAATTTTTTAATTTAGGATTACTTAGGGTGTCTTTCCACTTGCAAATTGCTTGATTTTCAGCAAAGTTATAGTGGTTGAATGTTAGACGAAGGGTATTTTACGTGCCGATGCACTTGAATGTAGTTTCAGTATATAGTACGATTATATAGTATATAGTTTATATAGTTTCACGTACACCTTTTATGCATTATATTATAGCTCACTCCTACTAATACCATTTCAACGCTTTATTAAGTTATTTATGAACAATTAGTGCTGGCAAATATGCGACCTTAATGAACTAATTCCACCTTCCCTTCCCTCGTTTGCCGCCCTAGACATTGCCCCATTTCGATGTGTGTTTTACAACCACTCGAAGTCTGTTTAATCATCAAGTTAGTTCAACACGCTGCATTAGTTAGTTGACTATATTTGCATAGCTGTTGGCGATGCAAACTACATGCGAACACTACGAGACAAGTTCATTCATGTCCAGTCTAACTCATTAACATATCTACCTATGTATTATCTGAATCAATATGCCAGTGAAAACCCAGACAGCTGCACCCCCAAAGCCCAAGGGGGAAAATGCAATGAATGTACTTATAAATAATTCATTTGTTGCATTGTTTTTTCCCCCGACCAATGCACACAAATGTCGCGTGTCAAAAGTGCTGCAGATAGTTGTGAATAAAAATGCATAATTTTTTATGAATATTAATGCGAATTTATTAACAATTTTTATTAATTATATTTTTAATTTTCTCTTACAGGTAAGTTGACGCTCACTAAATGAACAACGAATGAGAATTTGGCTAAGTATTATTAATTTTAAGTATTATTAAATTAAGTATACGCCACGTTGCAAACAGCTTTATTATCCTTAAGTATTCTTACATTGCGCATACGCAATGTGGCACAAAACTAAAGTGCTTTAATTGCAGAGTTAAGCGGATATGGGAACAGTTAGTCAGGCAGGCAGGCCGGCTCAGTAAAAAAAAGAGACCAAATAAATTTAAATATAAACTACAGCAAATAAATATAAATAAAATCAAAACATGACCAAGACAACAATTATAGAGAAAGTGAGCGCGTTGCTGCTGCTGTTGCAGTTACCGTTGCTGCGACTGCATTTTTGTTGCTGTCGTTTCGCTGGAAATAAAAAGCAAACTATATACTTGAGTTAATTTGCATATAAAGCGCACACACAATCGCACAATCACTTGAAAATTGAAAAATCAAATCAGGAATTAAAGCGCACTCGCGTCAATCGTGAAAATTCCTACGGCCTCGACTAATTAACAGCTGTATGTGCATTCCATATAATCATATACGAGTATGTATACCATAACTCTTACGCTCTCCAGCTGACGGTATCAGCATCTTCTGAGGTAATCTGCCTCGGACTCTGAATCACGCGTGACGTTGTTCACCAAAAAAAATCGAAAAAAAAAACTTGTTTGCGCACGCTAACTGAAAGCGCAAATTACACGAGTCCAGCAAACAGACAGACAAACAAACAGGCAGGCAGGTTGGCAGGCAGCTATGCACATATATTTGCTTATAATATATGTATATGGCTAATTGCACAAACAATACAACGACGACGACGACGACGGTGACGGGGGCAACATCATGACCTGCTTCAATAAATCCAAAGCAATTGAACGGGAATGGCGCGAGCAAATTGACAATTGGGGGCAGCTGCCCGTCGCGTCGTCGTTGCAAACAATTGACAGTGGAACGTCTAAACCGTTGCATGGATTAGTTTTTGTTGTTGTTGTTTTGTGGCTCGATTGTTGCCAAAGTTAGTTAGTAGCCAACGTATCCAGCCTAGTTGGGACTGGCACAATTTGTAGCAAATTGTATAGAATTGGGAACGGTGAAAACAACAACGGCGCACAGACACAAGAGTGTCAATCAAATGAGACAAGGAAGGGGGAGGGGAAGGAGGAGGCGGGAGGGTGCGCTGTCAAAGCGATCGAGAGCAGGAACGATCAAGTGGGCACGTCAAGTGCCGTAACTGGGCAAATTGGAGCGGGCCAGAACGACAAATGAAGATGTGATAGATACGTACGTATTTGTGTGTGTGTGTGCACCTGGCAGACCGGACATGACTGCGTTGCAACTGGTGTGTGTGTTGCATCTAATCTAATTTTAACTCGAAGCGCCTTGTTTGTGCATGAAAATGCCATGCTGCAATTAAGTTAGCAGCCAAAACAAGCCAAACATGTTGGCCCAAAGATATTGCCAACTTAAACTGCCAGAGAGCATCGATGGTTGTCGTCGTTGCAGTTGTTGTTGTTGTTGTCGTTCCACTAACCATGGCCAAAAACGCACAAAACTGGCCACAGAGCCGCATAGCCGCATAGCAAGACGTAGCTGAAGTAGAAAAATTGTAGAAAAAAACCAAAGTAACAAGCAACAAATGTAGCAAGTATCTTTGGCTTGTGTTGCAGCGCTGGCTTGTGGTGGTGTATTTTTAGACATTACGTTGCGTTTGCGTTGTTTAAAAATAGTTGCAGCCGCAGTTGGAGCCGCCGCAAGAGGAGCCACACAACACACACACACACTTAAAGCGCAGACGCAGCGCCTTGCTTGGCATTTGATTTTGGCTTTTGTGGCCAAGCTGCGGCAACGGCGTGTGCAACAACCATTTGGCCATTGGATCTATAAATAACACAGACTACACTGTGCTACATAGCAGCTCGAACTTAATACGCATGGAAGAGCGTAGAGCATAGAGATCGTTGTAGTTAGTTAGTGCATGTGTTGCTTGCTAGTTACTTTTACTATTGATTACACTGAGAGAATTTTGAGAGTGCATAGAGTTGCCTTATTTAAGTACTTTACTCCAGCTAAAACTTAAACTCAGATTATGCATAGATTAAGCTTTTTCCAATGCCCATCAATTTCTTGCAGTGTATAGACACTCTGCTAATGGCGCATTCTGCGTGCGCAGAGTCTATTGTAGTGCGGCCAAGTCTTAAATTGCGCTGTCGTAACTTAACTGAGACTCCACATTAGCTTGGTCCAAAGGATGTGCAGACCAACCCCTTCCCACCTCCCTTCCCCCTCCCTCTTTTTCTCTTTCCTCTGCCTCTTTGTGTGCGTAATTAAAGTGTTGCATATTTATGAAAGTCTCCTTAAATGGGCAGCAATCGATGCGTCTATAAATAGGCTAAACAAGACAGAAAGAGAGAGAGAGGAGGACTAAGCTGGGGCCTACTGTCAGTCTTAATGGCGTCTAATAAATACTCATTGGCATAATAGAAGCGTGCACTGCACAGTGCATGCAAGCGTGCTCCTCCATGACGATGATGATGATGATCAATCAATCAAATTGAGTTTCCATTCACAAAGCAGGAGAAACAGTGGCAGCTAACGCCAACATCCTGCGTACACTTGATTGGCAAATTGCCCCGGTGCCAAGCCGGAGGCGACTTTGTTGCAACATCTCAGACAACCGTTTGGCGATGACAACCAGCAAGCAAAGCGCACACAGAACAGACAGAAGAACGTCGGCTGCAGCCACGCCCCTTCTCCCCACTCAGATAGCCAATTAAAAGTGCCACAAGCAAGCTGAATGCGTTTGCAAGTTTGTTTCCATGTTCACGTCCGCGTCCACCACAATCCACAAGTTCTTTTAATAATAGCTTTAAATGGCTTTGCGCAATCAGATTATTTGCTGCAACTTTGCCCCTTTCGCTTGCCAGCTAACTAAATGGAACTCTTTAAGAGGGAGATCGGGGTAGTCTGGGGGGGAACAGTGGTTTCTGTAATGAAATGAAAAAAGGAAGCGTAGCACGCACACTCTACGCTCCTCCCCTTACCTGTCTCTGCTCTCTTCCTATCTACAGTCAGCAAATCTGCTCAGTCTGTTTGCATTCTAAGCCAAAGTGAAATTCAATAGAACTGGCAAATGGCATTGGCAACAAGCGAAGTTATCGTTGCTAGGCAGCGATGGAGCCAGCTGCAGCTTAACTTGGCTATATATACCCTGTAAGTGTAGCAGCTGTGAGGTATATTCAACTATTCTATACTTTTTGAGTACAAAAAGGAAATTTCTTAAGAAATATTTTAACAATTTAAACAGATTATTAAATGAATTTTTTAAAAAGTTCAAAAGGACTATAAAATTTATAATAAATACCATTAAAAATTAAAATTGAATTACAAATTTAAAGGGTAAAAGAAATTTATTTTTAAATGATTTTATATAATTGAAAGTTTTATGTTTAAAGAGTTCAAATTTTCTCATTGCTTTCTTAGTTTCTGCCATAAAATTCCCATGGTATTTACAGGCTATTCGCCTAGTCTATCAAACTCCAAGTTAAAATTCTTGCTACACGGTTTCCATGCAACTGCAACTGGCAGTGGCAGGAAGGAGCTGGCCACTCACCTGGTGCACTCAGGTGCCCAGAGTGCAGAGACTTAGTGGAAGCTGCTGTAGTCGAGGCTGTTGGAGTCTTGTGGAAGTTGGCAACGTTTCTTTTCCTTTTTATTTTTCTTTCTTATGCAAATGCGGTGCGGGGATTTAACGCGCTGTGGTTTGGTGTGGTTTGGGTTATCCAGGCAAGTTGGTTACTCCTGTGCATGCACAAGAGTCCGACAGTGCCACACCAGAGCTGTCAGCTCAGTTGCTATCTATGTATGTGTGTGTCAGTGTGTGTGTGTGTGTGTATGTGTGGAGGCATGTCCTTGTCCACAAAAAATTTTTGTTTTCACTTTTTTTTCCCCCACTTTGGCCACGTTTCAAGACTTAACACGCCCCCAGCTGTCAGGCACGTTGTTGCTGCCGCTGTTGTTGTTGTTGTTGTTGTTGTTGTTGGCTGTATGCATTGAAATGAAAAGTTTGTGCCAGCCTCTTTTATTCCACGCTACATTCGCCCGGAAAATGTTTTTGCGCAGCGTCCGTCGTTTGCTGATGAGTTTCCTTTATCGCATTGACGCCATCAACGGGGCTAGCTAGGAAAATCGTGAGGGGCGCATAAAAAAAAGCCGCATTGAATGTTTAAACAAAAGCTTCGCAAATGGCTTCGTTTCTACACATAACCCACATAAAAGTTGACTGCACACTCCACTCATGTGTGTCAGTGTGTGTGTGTGTGCCTGTTGACAATTATTGCATTGCAACTATAAAGATGAAGACAAACAAGTGTGTGTGTTCGTTTCTTTTCACAATACATTTTTCATGCATTTTTATGAGTTATTTGGCCACGCTTTTGTCATCTTCGCTTTGCGCATGAAACTTCAAAATGTGAAGATAGAAGACGAAGACGCAGACGCAGCAACTCAACGAACTGTTATGTTATATAAGAAATCTTATGGTTTAATTGTAACTACAGTTGGGAAAAAGGAAATGGCAACAAATCGAGGAGGGAAGAGTGGGAGAGATAGCGAAATGAACAAAAGTGTCAGTTAGTTTTCTATTAAGGTCAATGTTAATGCCATGCGATGACAATAGCAGAAATTGTACAATTATTTAGTTAGGGTTATTAGCAAAGGCAGATGAAGTTGTAAGGCCAGTAAATATGATTATTTCCATATCGTGAAAACTTAAGCTTATGATATCATCTAAAAAAACAGTATTTCTTTATTTTAAACAGGTAAATAAATTCTGCAAAAATTTAAGCAGCCAAACTAAAATTTATACTCACTTAAATTAAACCTCAAACACGCAGCGCTGCCCATAAATATTAGATAAATAACTGTAAAAAGAATGAATGCAAAAAAAACTTTAAGCAATTTCCGCCATTTTTCGTATCGGAAGCGCAATTAAAAGTGAATTTAAAATGTTCATAAAATGCATAAATAAAACCAAAATTTGTCGCTAAAAATTGAGGCTAACAGAGACGCAGTAAGAGAGAGAGGGAGATAGGCAGAGAAATCCCCCCACATTAAAAGCAATTTAAAGTTGTGCATAGTATAAAACATGCTGCATAAATTATAAAAAAAATATTTTCAATTTCCAACAGAAAATTAGATAATAATTTAACAACAGAAAATTTGTTGACTTTTCATGTGAAAGTAATTGCATAATAATTTAATTACGCACGACCAGAACAAAAGGTACAGAAAATATTGAACAATGTTTTCAAATAAGGCGAAATTAAGGTTTTTATGGAATAACGAATATAGGATGCTCTATAAAGTGTTAGTTTTATTGAGAGCACTATAGAAAGAAGAGGCTGTAAAGGCAAATTTAATGAACTAATTAAGGAAAAATTAAATAAAATTTTCCTGTGTACTTAATATGTAGTAAAAAGGTTTTATAATATTGTGTAATATACTTCATAATTAATTGAAAGCATCCTTTTTGTTAGGGTATCACACCGTAATAAATCAACAAATACCTCAAACTCGAAGCTCGAACACGTTCCTAAAAAAAAACTAATAAATGTGCACATAATACCCCGAATAATGACTCAATTACGCTGCAATCAACAGCCGCGAGCCTGCTGTCACTCAGCAGCAGAGGGCAATGGGAGCGGGAGGGGGAGGGCGGGGCTAAGTGGGGCCAGGGGGCACCCACGCACGTGCCTCCTTTGGAGCAGCCTCGCTTGTTGTAATTTCCTTAATAAAACCTGCAGTTTTATTACTACTATAGCGTAATCTATATGTATATTAAGTTGACTACGATTTCCTTTTTGCATACTATACTAATTGTTGTTCTTGTTGTTGTTGTTGTTGTTGTTGTTTTATTGCAGCTGGTATTTCCGCAAAATCAAACGCATTGAGGCTGAGAAAAAACTGTTACTGCCAGAGAACGAGCACGGCGCATTTTTAATACGCGATTCCGAGAGTCGCCACAATGACTACTCGCTCTCAGGTGAGCATTTGAATATAGTATATATATTCTCTCCTTCCGTTACTGATCTATCTCTCTATGCACTTTGCAGTACGCGACGGCGATACGGTCAAGCATTATCGCATCCGGCAATTGGATGAGGGCGGCTTTTTCATTGCCAGGCGCACAACATTCAGGTAAGGGTTATATACAGGGTATATTAGCGCCACGTACGCATTGCTAATAATTATACTCTGAATTGCCATTACAGAACGCTACAAGAGCTGGTCGAACACTATTCCAAGGACTCGGATGGCCTGTGCGTCAATCTCTGCAAGCCATGTGTACAGGTAAGCCCGAGGATTCAGCACCCTGCCCACTTTCGCACCCTACCCAACTCATCGTATGCCTTTTGAGTTATTCGTAACATGCATTTAACATGCATTTAACATTTCACTTCTTGGTATCGCTAACAACATGATTTAACATGAACATTAACATTAACATTTAACATGACGCATTTCATTATTATTGTTCCTTATGATTTCTGTCACATTGTTTTATATGGAATATATATTGTATACTTGACGAACATGATTATTTATATATGTATATTTCTTATACTTTTTTCTTTAATTAATGTACTTACTAACGAAATTATATAAATGATAAAAATAAAATACCAACTAATACTAACAAATAAAAGACAAATACATTTTCGGGTATTTTTGAGGTAGGATTTTCTATTAACAAGTTTACAAGTTACAATCTTTTTCTCTGTGTGTATCTGTGTGTCTGTGTGTCAGTGTGTGCGTGTGCGTGTGTTTTAACCACTGCCAGAAACCAGCCAAATCACGCCAAAAAAAAAGCCAAATACAAAACAATCCATTCATTTCATTTCATTCTAATAGTAGACAAAGTACAAAGTGCAATGTGCAATGTTTAAAAATTTCTAGAGATTTCATTGAAGAAGAAATTTTGAAGCAAACCAGAAATTTCCTGATAAAATAACAAACAGACTTTTAGGTAACTCGGTAATAATTATTTTAAAATTTTTTGTTAAAAAATTATATGCCAAAAACATTCTAAATTTAATTGCCTAACACGGCACAGCATTTTGCACTCCATATTGCGCTGTGGCGTGCGAATGCACAGTTACATGTATATGCATAAAAAATATATACAAATATATTTAATGAAAATACTGAATCGCGTGTCCAACTAATTTATGCAAGCACTGTGCTCGCCCGAAGGGCGTGTGAAGTTGCACAATTAGACAAAGTTCAAAATGTGCACTTTCAAATTTGAAACGCTTCTATGACTCAGCGTCAGCAAAGACGAAGAAGAAGAAGCAGAAGTAGAGAAAACAATAACAAAAAATTAATCAAAATACTTTGTTGCACTTTGACTTTGCCTCTTAAGGCCAACAATAACTCTAGCGCTAATTACTTAACCTCTTGTCAACGTCTACGCTCTACTTACACACACACCCTCAACTAACAATCGCAACTATACAGATATAATAATTGTACATAATGCCTAAATGTATGCCACAACAAATCCATTGATCGAATTGGCACAATCATTAAAAGATCTATGCCTGAAATACTGCATTGCTCTAAGATTTATAAAGACTAATTGATTTGATTTCTGTTTCGGCCACAGATCGAGAAACCCGTCACCGAGGGCCTGTCACATCGAACACGTGATCAGTGGGAAATCGATAGAACATCGCTGAAATTCGTACGTAAATTGGGTTCCGGACAGTTTGGCGATGTCTGGGAGGGACTGTGGAACAATACAACGCCTGTGGCCATTAAAACGCTTAAGTCAGGTAAGTGTAGACAGACTGGTATAAATATTTAAAAGTCAACTAATTGTATCTCTACATTTTTTTTAGGCACAATGGACCCCAAGGACTTCTTGGCCGAGGCACAAATTATGAAGAAACTGCGCCACATTAAACTGATTCAGTTGTACGCTGTCTGCACGGTCGAGGAACCCATCTACATTATCACTGAACTGATGAAGCACGGTTCCCTTTTGGAATTCCTGCAAGGTACGCGACTGTCTCTCTCTCTCTCTAGAACTCTACATAACGCTGTCTTGCATTAACCGTTTAAGCATTTCTCACACTTCTCGAACTCGTATATCCCTCGTCCGCACGCTTGTCAATCATGTCAATCATTAATCGTCTCCTTGTATTTGTTTTCTAACATCCTATAGCAATTGCAGGCAAAGGTCGTAGTATCAAAATGCAAACGCTCATCGATATGGCTGCCCAAATAGCCGCTGGCATGGCCTATTTGGAGTCACAGAATTACATCCACAGAGATTTGGCAGCACGTAATGTTCTGGTCGGCGATGGCAATATTGTAAAGATAGCCGATTTCGGTTTGGCTCGGTAAGGCTTTGGCAAAGGATAGTTATACCTACAAAGTTTATAATATCTCTCTTCACACAGACTCATCAAGGAGGATGAATATGAAGCTCGCGTGGGCGCACGTTTCCCCATCAAATGGACTGCACCGGAGGCGGCCAATTACAGTAAATTCTCCATCAAATCGGATGTGTGGAGCTTTGGCATTTTACTCACCGAATTGGTCACCTATGGACGCATACCGTATCCAGGTAAGTCATCAATAATAAAGCATGTAGTCTGAATTTGATTGATTGATGCATTCGCTTTCCCACATTCCCTGCAGGCATGACCAACGCTGAAGTATTAACCCAAGTGGAACACGGCTATCGCATGCCCATGCCACCGAACTGTGAGCAACGGCTCTATGAAATAATGTTGGAGTGCTGGCACAAGGATCCCATGCGCAGACCCACGTTCGAAACGCTGCAATGGAAGCTCGAGGACTTCTACACATCCGACCAGAGTGACTATAAGGAGGCGCAGGCTTACTGATAAATGCTTTATGCGCCCACTGGCAAACGCAGCAGCTGCACAAACAATAAAGTGGCGCCCGGTGGAGCAGCAGCTGGCCATGTGGAGCAAAGCATTTATATGAAAACCGAAGCATAAACAAGGACGATGAGGTGGACGACGAGAAACGGCGCTGTATTCAATCCCAACACGGACAATTCTTATTTAGTTACTTCAGTTTTGCACAGATTTTCTACCACATTATAAAATAGAAGCAGAAAGAGAAACAGAAAACCAGAAAATAAGAACAAAGCTGAGAACAGATGAGAGAAAAAAAAAAAAAAAAAAATAAAAGATGAAAGATAAAAACAGAATCGATTTACGATTAGGAATCAGTATAGAAATTACTTACATGTTATTAGTGTTTAAGCAGGCAAATTGTAGCGATTAAGGCAAATAAGTGTGCTGTAGAGAGAAGAAGATAGAAGAGAGAGAGAGAAACGAAGAGTATGTGTAATAATTTTCTATTTGTATTTTGATTACAAAAACGTTTTGTTTCTTTAAATACATTGTATATCGACAATTTATGTGAAAATAATTCATGTTTATGTATTTTGCAATGAGGCGCTCTAAACACAAGCGCCGATAAATATATATACAACACACATCTATATACTGTATATGGCTATATATATATATCGGATGTAATAACATTAATATGGCACATGCATACATTTACACAAATATATATATATATATATATACATATTATACAAACGCATAAAGTCACAGTTTATATAGGATCTTCAAATATATATAAAAATATATGCATACATTTCTTTTAGTTGATAGCCATTATAAACGATATTTAAATACTTACATATTTATATGCTTTTTAGTTAAAACATTACGTGTCTTACCTTATATTCAAAACACACACACACACACATCCACACTCAACGTAATCAACGACATACTATATGCTTTATCATTATCGTGTAATCTAAAGAATGCAAGAAAAGAAAAACAAATTAAAAATGTAAAACAAGAAAACGAAAACACACAAATACCAGAGTAAAATGTGCTAGCGAAAGATGAGAAGAAGAGCGAAACATAAAAAAAGAATGCAATGCAATAAAGTAAACTCCATATTATTAATGTTACATACATTTTAATTGTAATTTTAACCATTAAATTATATATTTAAAAGTATACACACACGCGCGTTCACACACACACACACACATACAACACACGAATCCATGTACATTTAGAACAAAAACATCAAAATAAAATTTATTATCGTAATTTATAAAAAAAAAAAAACAAGACAACATTAAGTCAGAATATTCATTGCTTAAGGTTTATTTTTGGTTATTTTTGATTTGGGTGAGTATGGAAAGGGGATTCATTTTCTTTTTACCTATTTTCAGTTCTGTATCTAACCAAGTGCAATACATTATTATTATTGTTAGCAGATCATTTCGTATACCCAAACTACGTATGTATGAACATTAAACCTAACAAAGCATGAATTGAAGGCTGATTTTTTATAATGCTATATACCTAGTAGTTATTAGTTATGAGTTTTATCCTATCTAGTGTACTATATATCGAAATGTTTTCCGTTCGCTTCTACAAATTATGCACAAATCTATATAAAATACATACAACAACAACAATATGCAACTGTAATCAAAATGAATACGAAAAATATTTTAACTTGAGGAATTTCCCCGTGAAAGAAAGAACTTTGCATTTGTAATTAGGTAACTGTCATATAAAATATGTATGTAAACAAAATACCAGAGAACACACACACACACCCACACAGTCATACATACACACAGATCATTCGAACCATGTATAACGATTGCAATAAACAATAATTTCTAAAAAAAAAAAAAAACACAAATCAATTTCTGCACGAGGCGATGATATAATAATTAAGCAAACCTGTCTATAGAGTTTTGTACAAATATTTTCCGAAAAAAGTGAACGCTTTTGATCTCTGCCTGGTATAACCATCTCCGTTTCCCCTCCACATGCACATAACTGGCAACCCGTTGTGCGCCAGATATGGGCGTGCATAGCCGAAAGTGGTCAAAAGTTGATTGAATTTGGTCAATGCGAGTTCGTTTGTTTCATTATTTTGTTTCTGTTTTTTATGTCTGGGATCACAAAGAGAGAATACACACACACACACGCGGCATTGAAAGCCCTGCCTAAAATGTTCACTGAATGTGTATTTGTTCACTGTCTCGCACAGTCTCTGTCTCTTTCCCCTGACATTGGGTGCGCCTCCCTAAATGGTTGCAAGTGGGCAAACAAAAACAATGCCACTTGCCGTTTGGCGGCGACTCCCATTCCGTATTCGATTCCGATTTCAAATATTTGTGGGTGACTCAGTCGAGCAGAGCGAGCACAAGTCTACGCTTTGTTTTTGTTTTTGTTTTGATTTCTGTTTTTCTTTATTTTTTTCGCAGTGACTGATTAATTCGGGCATAAACTACAATACGTGAGATATATCAGAGCGCAATAACGTTACCATATAAGGTAAACTGCTGTGGGGCAACAGCTGTTTTCGGGCGTTCCGAATGGCCGACAATCGATCACAAGTCACAAGTGCCGGCAATAGAGGGCGTGGCCAGTGATAAGCCTCCCCCACCCAGACATATGTATTGTATGTGCATGTATGTCCCGCATGTGCAGGCAAGCAGAACCCGCAACTGATTCAAGCGAAGCTGAATGAATATGTTTTATATATGTACATATGTTTTTATATGTTCTGTTTGTTTGTTGCTTTATCAAACACTTCCTGCGAAGTGAGTTTCCTTGATGTTATTGTATTGTTTTATTGTTGATTTTCAGCTGAATTTGTATTATCTGCAGCTATGCTGACGCTATCGTAAATAATTCCCCGATGACAAACTTCTCAGCCGACGCTCGTCTTAGTCATATCAAGAGGCTTCATATGCATGTTAGATAACTACACTAAGGGGTTTCTCTAAAAATAAATCAACTACTAATCGGGGTTTTTTTTTCAGTTCTTCATCGCTCTTTATTGTTCTTTAGCGGTTACAAATACTCATTTTGTTTTTTTTTTTTTGGTTATATGTAATACACATTTATTTATGCTTAGGAATGTCTTGTGTGTGTGTATGTTTGTTGTGTATGTATGGGTAGTATGGGGGGCGGTGTGGAAGGGAAGTTGTATGCCGAATATATGATTTATATATATAAATATTAAATTACCATTGTGCGCATGAACTGGTGAATTTCGATCGAACACAAAATTGGACAAATTGCTTACGTTTTAGGTGTTTGATTATATGTATGTATGTATGCGTATGTGGTATGTAGGGTATGCTTTCATATAAAATTGTTTAAAAAAATGAAGTTTTTCTTTGTGTATGTTGCTGATGCTGCAGCCGCCGCCATTTGTGTTGCGCTTAAATCTCTCAGTCCCTCGATATTGTTTTTCATCCACCCTGTTGTCTATCTATTTCCGGGTATGAGGTGCTGCAGCACGGCACAACACAAACAGGACCACGCCCAGCGCCAGCGTCAGCCACTTGCGACGCTGCTTAGAAGCATTTGCGGTGAACAATGGATGGGCCAGACTCGTCGTACTCCTGCTTGGAGATCCACATCTGTTGGAAGGTGGACAGCGAAGCCAAGATGGAACCACCGATCCAGACAGAGTATTTACGCTCTGGTGGCGCAACAATCTTGATCTTCATGGTGGACGGAGCCAGGGCTGTGATCTCCTTCTGCATGCGATCGGCGATGCCAGGATACATGGTGGTGCCACCGGACAACACTGTGTTGGCATACAGATCCTTACGGATATCAACATCGCACTTCATGATCGAGTTGAAGGTGGTCTCGTGAATACCGCAGGCTTCCATGCCTAGGAACGAGGGCTGGAACAGCGATTCGGGGCAACGGAAACGCTCGTTACCAATGGTAATCACCTGTCCATCGGGCAACTCGTACGATTTCTCCAACGACGAGCTGGAAGCGGCGGTAGCCATCTCCTGCTCAAAGTCCAGAGCAACATAGCACAATTTCTCCTTAATGTCACGGACAATTTCACGCTCAGCAGTGGTGGTGAAAGAGTAGCCACGCTCGGTGAGGATCTTCATCAGATAGTCAGTCAAATCGCGACCAGCCAAATCCAGACGCAAGATGGCATGGGGCAGGGCGTAACCCTCATAGATGGGTACGGTGTGGGTGACACCATCGCCGGAATCCAAAACGATACCAGTGGTACGACCGGAGGCGTACAGCGAGAGCACAGCCTGGATGGCAACATACATCGCTGGTGTATTGAAGGTCTCGAACATGATTTGAGTCATCTTCTCGCGATTAGCCTTCGGGTTCAAGGGGGCTTCAGTCAACAGGACAGGATGCTCCTCAGGAGCCACACGCAGCTCATTGTAGAAGGTGTGATGCCAGATTTTCTCCATATCATCCCAGTTGGTGACAATGCCATGCTCAATTGGGTATTTCAGTGTCAGGATACCACGCTTAGACTGTGCCTCATCGCCCACATACGAGTCCTTCTGGCCCATGCCAACCATCACACCCTGATGGCGAGGACGGCCGACAATTGATGGAAAAACGGCACGTGGTGCGTCATCACCGGCAAAACCGGCTTTGCACATGCCGGAACCGTTATCGACAACCAAAGCGGCAACCTCTTCGTCACACATTATGCTGTAGATTAGTTGTAGTTTCTGAAATTCAAAAAAAAAAAAAGAAGATAGACGCCAAATGTATTTGATCAGTCAAATCGTTAACTCAAACTGACTCCATACCAATACCCAAGACTTGGGCTCAGACACAGAGACAAAGGCGCACAGCGCACACGCACAAAGAAAGACTGAATTATTACCTTTTAAGGAAATATAAGAGACGAATAAAGTTTTTTCAGGTTCTCTGAATTTACCGCTGCGCTAACTTTACACAATGACTGACGCTTCGCAATTGAACCGACGCCTACTTTTTTCAAAAGTGGTTGAAACTCGCAGAGTCGCCGGCGTTGCCACACTTGTTGAATTCAGCAATAATGACGAAAATGCATAGAAGGCAAAATGCCGAGAAAAATACCACCAATGCAGTTATCGAGAATCGATAGACAACTATCAGCTGCTCAAGTAGCAAAACAAAACAAGTTCTATTGTTATGCTGATTGTCGTTTTTTTTTAATTATTGATTGTGATCTGTGCAATAAATTTAGTTGTAATCAAATTAATTTAGTTAACAAGACATACAAGTGTCCGATTTTTTGTGAAACAAACATCGCACATCTCTAGTCTACCTCCCCAACTATCCACCCACTTAGCGGCATTTGCGACTTATTTTGGATAACGCCGCGCACGCATTTGTAAAACATGGTTGATTTAAAATGTGTAGAGCTAATTGAGCCACAGGCTAAAGCCTCCACAGAACAACAGCTGCAGCAGTATTTAGAGGCGGCGCGCATACTGCTTGTTTTACTGGAGAATGTGCTCAGTCAGCCGCATAACCTTAAGTTTCGTACCATTCGTCTGGAGAACAAAGCTATCAAGGAGAAGCTACTGGCGCTACCGGGTAGTGAGCGTCTTTTGTTTGCCATTGGCTTTCAACGCACGCCAACCGCTAGTGCATTCACGTTGCCCAGCGAGGTGCCGTTGCAGCAGGTCGAAAAATTTCGGGACGAACTAAGGAAGCGCCGCGACGCGTGGCTAAGTGGCGAAATGCCCAGAAGTAAGTAATCTCCAGTACCCTATGAATGTATTTATAATCCAATTAATTTCCTCTATTTAGGTCCGATCAAGGCTTTTGATAAGCCCGGCTCTTCATCACACTCAAACGCTGCAGTTCCCTCTGCCACTGTGCCCTATCGGCAACGCATTAAGTTCTCAAGTGTGCTGGTATGTACAGAATTTGCGTCCAATAAAAGGTTCACTACATAAGCAGCTCCAATTTCAGCGTACTAGAAATCGTTTCTTGCTGTCCCTTGAGCTGTACAGTGATGCCGTTATGCAATATGAAGATGAGGGGCTGCTGTCAAGTGGACGTAGCTTGATTCCCGTTGATGAACTGACGTCAATCGCCAGCGAAAAGCTGCTGGCCATGCAGGAGATGATTGCAACGGGCGAGTTGCAGGAGAAAGAGCCTTGCATACGTGATTTGCTGCTTGTGGAATTGGTCAATTGGTTTAAGACGCAGTTCTTCGAGTGGGTCAATAATATACCATGTATAATTTGCGGCAGTGAGGACGGCAAGCTGCGAAGCACACGGAAGGAAGGTGATGTGACTGTTGAGGTAACCTTTTGCTGTGGTCAGGAGACCAAGTTCTATCGCTACAATGACATTGCGCAGCTGTTGGTATCGCGCAAGGGACGTTGTGGCGAGTTTGCCAATTGCTTTGCATTCATCTGCCGCTGTCTTGACTACGATGCACGCCTGGTGCATTCACACTTCGATCATGTGTGGACTGAAGTGTATTCCGAGTCGCAAGCGCGTTGGCTGCATGTTGATCCCTCTGACAATGTAGTCGACTCTCCACTAATGTATCAGCATGGTTGGAAACGCAATATTGACTATATATTTGCCTATTCCCGTGACGATATACAAGATGTAACCTGGCGCTATAGCAACAATCATAAGCAGACATTGCAGCTACGCAAGTTCTGCACCGAAAAGGAGCTCATCGAAACGATAAATGCAATCAGAGCGAAGCGTCAGACATTTTCCAGTCCCGCACGGAAAAAGTTCCTTAGTCAGCGAAATATGCTTGAGGTCATCTCAATGACCCTGGAGCGGTATGCATTGTTATTGTTTGATTGTTGCAATTGTTTTTACTAATATTATTATTTTATATATATATATTTTTTAAACTACGCAGCACGCCTACTGAGAACGAGCTGAAGGGCAGAAGCTCGGGCAGCTTGGCGTGGCGTCAGTCGCGTGGCGAGCACACATTCACCAATGTGAGTCAATGGCGCTAATTGCCTTTGTCCATATGATGATGATGATGATGAGTCTATTTGTGCATTATTTAATTTAATTGCAGATATTTGTGTTCACTCCCAAAGACAGCGAGCTAGAAAGTCGTCAAATCAATTTACGCTACAGCTGCGCCAGCGATACGTATGAGCGATATACCAAAGGTTTAGCGCGCCGCCACCAGCTGACTTTAAGCAATTATACTGATGAGTGATTACTTTCTTTTTATAGATGGCGAACGGGTGTATATACTCGAAACCTACAAGACTTGGCAGAGTACACAGTTCGCATCGAAGAACATTTTTCGCAAAGTGGAACACGACTGGAAAATGGCATATTTGGCGCGATTAGGTCTGTTTTGAGAAAACATGGCAATCATTCATAAGTTAGCTATAAAATTTTATATTTACAGAGGATACTGAAAGCGCTGAAATAACTTGGAAATTCAATTTTAGCCAAACAAATCTTAAAGTCAAATCTTACAAACTTATTTTTGAGACAAAAACTTTTGGCGAGGGAAAAATTGATGTAAATCTAATAACAAGTGATGGTAAAACCAGCATTGAGGACTCCAATGAATTCCAGATTGTGGCCAAATTGAGCGGTGGCAAAGGCGACGTGGCCTGGCAGCATACACAGCTTTTCAGGCAGAGCCTCAACTCAAAGGAATATCCCTTTGAGCTGCAAGTAGAACTGTACTAACAATCAAACGACTTCCTTCAATTCCAAATACCATTGTAACAAATTCAACCATATAGTATATATATATATTTATATACAATATATACAGGTTTCAGTAAAACATTTAAATTAAGATTAAAGTGCAGCCAACGAAATAAAGATATACAATATTTCTAAAGGAACACAGTAAATCATTTTCAAGTGTTTGTAGAAAGTAAAACAAAAATGTGCAACTAAATCATTTCAATTAAAACTAGACTAAGTGGTTTGTACAGATTAAGAGTCAATTAAGGCAGAGCCTAATTTTCAATTCACTTAATTACGATTCACTATTAACTAATTCGAACCACTGTCTCATGGCTTCGCTCAGCACCAGCGGCAGTTGATTCAGATCCCGCACAATCACATAGTACGGAAAGGGGAAGCTGTCCAGATATGAGTTGATTTTGACTGAGCCATCGGCATTTACCTCCACATGTTGTATGTCCAAAATGGAGTTCTATAAATGAAGCAAAGATTAGCTAAGTGCTTTAGCCACCTTCCCATTGAACCTACCTTATTATCGGGATTGTCGATGATAATGTAAACGAGGAAAATGCGTTGCAGGCGAGCCAATTTGATGGCATTCTTCACCTTTTGATTTCCCTCGCTGAAAATGTTGCGTCCATCGCTCAATACAAGCAGCAAGTTCTCAAATAGTCCATTATCGCCACCGAGTCCACTCTCCTCGATATTTACGGTGCGTATGAAGTCAAGTAGTCCGGCGATTTTAGTCTTATCCTGAGCAAAGTTCAATGCGCTAACCAAACGCGGGCCATCAAACTGTTCTGTGTGATTGAGGATTATGCGAGGAGCCTCGCCAAACGACACGATACTCAGGCGACCGCTTTCCAGCAGCGTAAGCGCCTGCGACACCAGCGAGATGGCCTCCAGTGTCAGTGTCTTGGAATTGTTATGATGCATCGATTTGGAATCATCAATGGCAATGGTTATTTTATAGTCACGCTGTGCCGGCTTCGTGCGACGCAGCCAGATCTTGTCTTTGCGGAACTGGGACGCAATGTAGGGTATGATCTTCTTCATGTTGATGCGACGACCAGTGCGATAGTCACCCTTGAGGCGTGTGCACTTCGTTGGCTCCAGTATAAGACGCAACTGTTCGCAAAGCTCGCGTGCATTTTGTGTCATGCGATTCGAGATGCTTGACCAACTCTCGTAATCCTCATGCTCTGGTAGTATCTGTAGGAGATTTAAAGGATTATTATGTACAGATTCCTATTGTTTGACCATTCAACTTACAGCGTTGGAGCTGGTCACTTGTTGCTGATACAGCTGCCGCAGCTCAATTTGCTCCGCCGTGCTTAAATCCTGTGCCAGCGTGCTCTTGTCCAGCAGCAACTCCGTGCTGCAATAGATTAATATTTATGTTATAGTAGAAATATGTCTGCATCTCTCAGTTAACTTACTTGCTGTGTGCTGTGGTCTCGGCACTGCGTGGCACCGTCATTGTGACCACCACTTCGCCCTCGATTTCCATTTGCTCAGGCGTCTCCAGACGTTCCTTGGATTGTTCAGTTTTCGATGGTTTCTCAGATTTTTGATCTGTTTTCTCTGAGCTTAGCTGTTCTAATGGGGTGTCATCCTCTGGGTTCACTGTTGGATCTTCAGTTTCCATAAGTTCTTCGACATTTTCAGCATCTGCATTATCCTCCTCCTTTTGCTCTTCGTCTTCTTGATGCTTTATCTGCTTGGATTGCTCCTCCGTGGCATTGTCCAGTGTAGTCTTATCGCTGTTCTTTGGTTCCTTTACATGCTGATACTCCTCAGCCTCCACGTCTTGCTCCTTCTGATCTTGTTGCTCGCCTTCGTTTTGCTTTGACTCCTTCTGTAGTTGGTCAATAGTTTTCAGCTGCTTTAATTTGTTTTGCTCAGCTTCACCTGAAGATTGGCGGGAGCAATATAGTGGCAAGAAGATTATGTAGTGTTAATTGAGATTTACCCAGCGTGCGTTCCTCGTTGGTGCGTCCCTGCTTGCGTTTCTCCTGAGTTTGTCTTTCATTCTTACGATCCTCTTGGGAAACAGTTTCCTTGGTCTCTGCAACGCCTTGATGGCCACCATCATTTGTCTAAGATAATAAACGGATTAGTTAGGTAAATTTCATTATAGCTGCCTGTACTTACATCATTTTCGGCCTGTCCAACGCCATCCTTCTCTTCACCCGTTTCCTGCTCGTCCATTTTCTGTTCCTGCTTGACATCTTCATCCTGTTGCTGCTGCTGCACCTGATCCGCTGAGCTGTTCTGCTCGGTGTCTGGCACAGACTGCACATTCTCTTCCTTGCTAGACTTGTCCTTAGACTGCGTATGCTCCTCTGGTTTCTCTTCACGTGGCTCTGGCTCCGCTGGTGTCTCTTCTGGTTTTTCCTCCTCATTTTCCAGCTCGCCCCTCGTTTGCGTCTCTGGTTCTTTATTCTCTTTCTCATCTTCTGCAGCAGCTTCTTCATCTTCTGGTTCGTCTTTGCCCGTTTGAGTTGGATCTCTTTCCGTGGCACCTTCCTCGTCTTCAGAATCGCTGCCATCGGATTGGGGCTGCTCCTCTTGGGGCTCCTCGTCAGCGGCATCTTCTTCTGCCTCATCGGCCGGCTGCATATTTTCTTTCATTGCATCAATGTCAAATGGATTTTCTTCCTTTTGTTCGTCCGCGTCGTTATCGTGACCCTCGTCCACGTTGTTCATGTCACCCAGATCCATTTCCTCCGGTTCTGGCGGCTCTTCCAGTTCATTATGCATAGCATTCGTTTGCTCCTCATCGAGCTCGGGTTCCTTCATGTCGTCAATATCCTTGGCTTGCTCCTTGCGTTTATCCTCCCCACTGGGTTCACTTGTCGCATCCAGCCCATCTTTCTCGTGCTCATCTTTACCATCCTCTTTAGCAGCATCGTTCTTGGTGTCCAAATCATTATGCTCATCCTTTTCATCTTTAGTTCCCTTGCCCTGATCCTCTTCATTTAGATCGGGTTCCTGTTCCTCTTCGGGTTTCTCTTCATCATCTCCCCAGATTTGATCATCCAATTTCTCTGCGCCTTCTTCAGTTTCGCCCATTTCCTTGTTGAGTTCGTCTTCCTCTTCGGACTCACCACTGTCATCCTCCTCAGGCTTATCTACATCCTGCATTTTGGCATCAAAGTCATCGCTCATGTCAATACCCTTTTCCTCCTTGCAGTCGGGCTCCTCTTTGTCACCCTCATCCTTACGATCTTCTGGTCGCTTGGCATCATCCAACTGATCCTCGGATTCAATCTTATCCGAGGCATCATTCTCTCCTGTGCCATCTTCCAAGCCAAAGCCTTCGCCGTTCTTAGAATCCTGCTTAGATTGACCCTCCTCGTCTTGCATGAGATCTGGAGGCACGCAGAATCCTTTGCTGCCAATCTCGACAAAAGCTGTCAACATAATCGAAAGCATCTTGGCGGAAGTCTTATGCGTGCCCAGCTGCTGGAGCAGTAGGTAATCGGCCAGTAATTGATACTGTTCCAGAATGGGCAGCAATGCCACTGCGCGTCGCAAGCAGAGCAGCTTTTCCTCGCTGGGATCGGCATGCTTCAGCACAAGCAGCACATTGGAAAGTTTGCTGAGAGTGCGAGCCAAGCTCAACTGTTGCCAATCCAAGTCGAGTTGACCGGTCAAGCAATTCTTAAGATGTTGTTCCTTTAGCTCATCTTTGTCTTCCTGCGTTTCCTCCTCGTTTTCCTTCTCTTTCCTGCCATGCTGCTTGTAAATCTTCTGCAGCGCCAGCAGAACACCATGTGCAATGTTGGTCAGCTCTGCATCCACATTGTTAAGCTCAACAGGAGCCTCAGCAATGGGGACAGCATTTTCAGAAGTCTTTTCAATTGTGTCCAGCAAGGTTAGCAATGGCTGAGCCAGCGGCAGGTGCTCATCATGCCCGGCATCCAGGTGCACCAGTGCCAGTTTAATGCTCTCCACAATCTTCTGATAGTTGCGCTGATATTGCAGCAACTTGTTGCTATCCAAATACTCGAGATTTCCACGCTCCAGCTCCTGCAGCAACAACTGGCTGCCTCGTAGGATTTGCCCGCAAAGTTCCAATAGTTCCGTCAGACGCAGTGGAAGACGTGTTAACAACACGCTATTCTCGCTCTGCTCCTCACTAGGAGCACAATGCAACAAAAGCTGCCACTGCCGCATGACGTACTGAATCTGACATAGCTTGTGCTTCAGCTGAACGCACTGATCTGCATTACGCGCAAAGCTAAGTTGCTCCACTGTCGCCTCCTCAGGCAGCACAATATCCGCCACTTGACGCAGTTGAGCCAAAGCAGTGCGTAGCTCATGTAGCTGCCTGGTTGAGCTCGAAAGCTGCTCTCGCTGCTGCTGTACCAGCAAAAACAAGTCCACAGCAAAGCCCTTGATGCGTTCTATGTTTGGCGGACCCAACTCGGACAACGGAGTCAACATGATGTTCTGCAGCAGCTTCAGCTTAAACACGCCCTTCATGTAGTACAGATCCATGTTGCGATTAAGCTGGCGCCAACTGGCATGGAGCGTGGGCAACATTGCAGCAATGTTAAACGGAGGCAACTGGAAGTTCTCGAATTCCGTGCGCAGCGATAGCTCCATGAGGCCCGTCTTGTAGTTGAGCCCCAGGCGGGAGAGCACCTTGAAGAGATCGGTCAATGCTTTGCGCTTCTGTTGCAAGATTTGCTTGGCCTGCAGTTTCTGTTGTGGACGCTCCTTGCTGCGGTCTACGTTCAGATTACGCAGATGTTCACAACGCTCCAGTTGCTGATCCACCAACTGATCCATTTCGGTGATAAGGAAACCATAACCTGTTTGGGATATGGTCTCACGCACAATGTTGCGTGCAGTGCCAAAGTGCTTGCCCAGACGCTGCAGCAACGGCGCATTCTCGCCCAGATCTTGTGCCTTGTACTTGTCACGCAATTGTTCATTGGCCACAAAGTGCCGTGCGTCCATAATGAAGGGCGTCTGCTTGCTCTTAACCGTCTCCACGCTGTAATCCTTGACTGTGGAATCTTTGGGCTGGAATACTTCGCTGATCTTTTGCTCCAACAGCAGGCGATATTCCTTGAGGAACTTGTTCAGATTGCGATGCACATTGGCCACATTGTTGCGCATGCTGAAGTAGCTCAGATCTTTGTTGTAGCTTTGGATCTTCACGAACTCCCGCAGCTTCTTCTCAATGGGCGCACGACGTGACTTAACTGTATCTGCCACCTCGTTGGCGAACTGCGAGAAATACAGCTGCAAATTGTGCAGTGCTGCAATCAGCGGCTGCAACTCCGTTGCACATTGTTTGCCACCTCGCTCAGCGTTGTGCAGATACATCTCAAAGCCGTGCAGCAGTTGCAAACGCACATGGAAATCGCCATAGCTGGAAGCCTCAACAAATTGCCGCAGCGTGCGTATCAGCTCGGGGAGCTCAGCTCCGGCTCCTTGCAGCAAATTGTAGATGAAGAACCAATAGCGATAGGCCTTCAGTTCCACCTGCTGTGCCGTCTGATTGAGGCAATTGCGCCAATGCTGCAACTCCAACTTAGTCCAACGTTGCACGAACTCAGCCACCTCAATCTCTTCGGCTTGCAGATTGTTATTTCTGTGCGCCACTTCGTTCCACAATGCCAACTTCTGGCGCAGCAGCTGGAAGCCCGTGTTGAAGCGAACCACGCAGGCATTGGCGGGCAATTTGCGTATGCGAGAGATGACCAGCTTAATGTCCGCCAAACCAGCGTGCTCGGGATAGAGTTCCAGTTGCTCCAGCACACGTTTCTCTATGCGTTCCATAACATTGAGGCAGTCATTCACCTCACCAATGTTGGAGTCTTTGTAATAATCGTAGGGCTGATTGCTTTGGCTCTCCTCCAGTTCAATGTCCTTGAGCTGTCGCTGTTGCAGTGCCAGAGCGAAAGCCAAACCATTGTAGACACTATCGTCCAGCTGAGAGCTCAATGCAGTCTTATAGTGCGCATGAAGTTGCACAAAGACCTGAAGACGCGCTTGGTAGGGCGCAATGAGCTGTAGTTGCTCCTTCTGCTGCTGCTGAACTGGATCCTTGTAGCTAACTGGTGTGTGATTGCTCATCACTTCAATGAAGTTGCGCGCCAGGAATATATAATCCTGCTCGTTAACAATCTCCGCCAGCTTGGCCTTAGTGCTTGCCTTCTTGTCCAGCTTTAGTACCTGTTCCAGTGTGGGTTGATCTACAAACTCAGCGAAATCTTCATCCAAATTTGTGGGAAAATTCTCTTCGATCTCTTGCAGCTCCACAAGTTCCTCATCCTCCACGCCACCAAGTGTCTTCGTCTTGTATAGACTTTCCTCCTCGGCACGTTTCGCATTACGACGTTTCTCCTCTTGTTGCCAGGTTTGATTGCAAATATGCAAAGCATCATCGTAGGCAGCGAAGATGGTTTCATCTATTGTCGCAGCAATGTTGATGAAGTTGCGCAGCTCGCTAAGCTTAGCCTTGAGCAGGCGGAAGTAATCATGCTCGCAGTGGGGCAACTTGGCCAGCAGCGCATAGACATGATTACTACGAATGGAGAGCGGACGCTGCGCTGGGAACTGAAGCATTTGACTGATGGTTTGCTGTAATCTTTGTGCCTCGGGTACACTGCCTGCTGCTAGGAGGCGCGTGAAGAGCACCTTCATCTGCTCCAGACCAAAACGCATTTGATTTACAGCACATTTGATGGGCAACACAAAGTCCTGATAGTAGGCGGAGTAGCGCGAGAGCGTGTGATGTACAAAGCGCTGAGCATTCGCTAGCCACAGCTCCAACTTATTGAGCAGCTCGGAGCCACTCTTAAGCTCCGTTGCACTGGCCAACTGGGGGCCAGCAAAGTGTTGCCAATGATCTTGCAGCGCAGTTATAATCTTGTGCAATGCAACACAATCACAGTTGGACTTGAGGAAGTGCGTCAAATCTTGCACTAAGTTGGCATACAAACATTCCTGAGGACGCAGTGCCAACTTCTGATTGAGCTGCTGTTGCTGCTGACGTGCCACCTGCAATTGTTGCTGTACTTGCTCATAGATCTGTTGACCAAAGTGTTTGTACTTCATGATGATCTTCATAAAGTCATAGGCAGTGGTTAAATGGGTGAGTCCATTAATATCCTCGGCTATATACAGATTCTTTAGGCGATTTTTCTCCACAGGATCAATAAGCGGCGCATGGGTGAGTAGGGACAGCTCCAGCGCGCCAATCAGCATGGTAGCCAATGCGGCATTAAAGCCTTGACTCATCGATTGTTCCATGCTTGCGGCTTGCAGCTGTTGCAGCACTTGTTGCAGCTCCGTCAGGCAACTCTGGAAACCTGCATCCATTTGGGGTTGCTGCTTCTGTTCTGCCAAGTAGTCAAGTTCTTGAACCAACTGGCGTGCATCCTGCTGCGTCAGCTGCAAATTGTTCACCTCCGCACTGTGTCGACGACTCACGAGCTGCGCATTCTGCCAGATCAGTTGACGTGTCTGCTGTAGCGACCGGCGCCAGGGCTGCAGATCACTTAGAGGCACCGACAACAGTTGCCCATTGGGATGGCAAATCAACGCCAGCAACACATTGGTCAGCGCCGGGCCCTGATAGCTGTAGCGACTGGGGAGCTCCATTTCCGTGGGCACCTGTGCACAATCGAAGCGTGTCGCCAGATTCTCCAGCTGATAACATTGCAACTCGCAACGATATTGTCTCTGATAGCTGCGCAGCGCCTTGTAGCAGCTACTGCCCTCCAGCAGCTCCTTAAACTGTTGCACATTGGTCACTGCACGCCAGGCGGACATAATCTTTTCATGCTCTGCTCTCTGCAGCGTATTAAGACACCTCCAGAGATGTCCATTTAGTGTCAGCAACTGTTCGCTGTAGTCCTGATTCAGTTGCTCATCAAAATCAACATTGCTTGTGCTGCACAGCACACGCTCCATGAAATATTCACGGAGTGCAGGCAGCAGCAGTTGGTAGATCTTCAACTCGGATGCATTAAGATCAACCACATGCTCATCACTATCCTCTTCCTTGCCAGCACCTAACTGTAGCTTGACTAGTGACAGATCTATATCCATCTGCAGGGCATTGCTTTCGTGCTGTTCCTGTCTCTCCTTGAGCACCGCTTGCAGCTTTTGTAGAGCAGCTTTCAATTCTTCATTTGCCAAGGAATCGTTAAGCTCGAACTGCTTCAGCTGGAAACCCTTGGTGTGGACACGCAGAAAGGCGCGCCATTTGTGCGCCTCGTCCGACTGCAGGGCCAACCATTTCTGTAGCCACAATTTGCTATCCATATTGCCATATTGTGGCACCACATTCAGCAGCTGCTGCAGCTGTTCCGATTTCTCATGTAACACAATCTGTAACGGATTTGAAATGTAGACTAAAGATTCACTTTATTAATATTCCTTCCACTCACCTGTTGCTCCAGATAATAGGGCTGGAATTGGGTAAACTGTTTGGCATACAACTTGCTGGACTCATTCAGTGGTCGCTTTATTTCCTGCACGTAGCTGCTTAGCTGCTTCATGCACTGATGCAATGCATCATGCGTGCTGAGGAAGTCAGGCCATGCCTCCTGTATGGCCCCAAGCAAATGCTTCTCCAGCCACTTGAAGTGCAACACTAGTTTGTGCATCAATGGAGCATGCAAATCGGTGCCCTGCAGCAGCTTCTGCTGTGCCGTTACCAACAGACGATTGAACCAGTAGAGCTTCGTGAGGAACTTTGCATATTGAGGTAGTTCAAACTTGGCTGAGCTCAGTTGCTGTAGCAGACTTTGCTGCAGTGCATCCAGAAACGTAGCCAGTGGACGTAGCAAGTCATTGCTATATTTGTCGGTCACCTTTTTCTCTCGCAAAGCCTGTGAATATTGCAGTGCATCCATTTGTTGAACTTTGCCCACAGCTCGCTGTGGTATCTGCTCGAGCAAAACTTGGGCCAATAGGGATGCACTCAGTGCCAATGCATGCCCATCTCCAGCCTTCTCCGGCTGTGCTGTTATTGCATAGTCACGCAAACGTGGAAAGAGTTTTCTATGCCAAGGTAATTCCGTCAAGCTCGCCTGGAATGCTTTGCCTTGCTTGAGCAGACAGGCGCACAAGTTGCTTGACAGTTGCTTCAGTTCTGCTTGATCGCTGAGTAAGTCCTGTATGTAGAGATGTCTCAGTTCCAGATCATCGAAGGCGCTTGCCTCATATAGCATGTAAAGCAAATATTGACTGAGTTGTTGAGGATTTACTTGACTTAGGTCAAGTGCTGCCATGGGCTGGAAGAGCGAACTCAATCTCTCTTTGGGTAGCTGCTCCTCATTTGATGTCTCTAGCAGCAGCTTAAATGTTGCCGCTTGCAGCTTGATTAGTGACATGGCATTGAGTTCATCCGTCGAGAGTATTACATCATTGAGATAATCCTTTTGTTGCAGTGCATCCTCCACAAAGCTTTCGGTTTCTGCCATTACAACTTCACGCAGTTTGTTCTGATAATATGAGAGACCATAACCCATGAGATCCATATTGGCTGCATAGACATAAACCTCCATGGCGGCCACATAGATGGCACGCTTCAGTTCGTAGCCAATGCGCTTGTAGGCAGCGCTAAGGAAGGCAAACTGAGTCAGATGCGAAATGGTGTAGGCATTGAACTCGGTCAACTGGACAATGTTGCGATGTATGGCCAACATGCAGTTAATAGCTTCGATCTGATGCACTCCCTGGCCATGCACTATGGCACGCATATCATCCACACTGTAGGCATCTTTGGAGACTGTCAATGCCAACTCTACGCAACGATTACGCATGGCTCGAGATAGTTCTCCATTCTTGGGATCAACTGTGAGGAATGCACGGAAATTGGGTGACTTTCGCACCACCTCAGCGGTGTCCTGCGCACTGATGCCCTTCTCGGCAATCAATAAACTTCCATTGGGTTCGAAAACAGGATTGAGTCGATCAAGTACAGCAGATGAGCACAAATTCACATGCTCCAGCAGGATGTACTGTCCACATTTCAGAGATGTTACAATGCGTGAGTCCACCCACTCGAAGGAACCGCCAGTGTTAAGGGAATCCGCTGATTTAATGTATGACTGTAGTAATGAAAGTCTTGATTTGTTGTGCTCCAACTGGTCGAACAAAGCAACGCGACAACACCGAGGCGTCTGTTCCAGCTTGTCAATGATCTCTTCCAGTGCATTTAAGCGCTGAGCGAACAACTGCAGCTCCTCTGCCACGCTGTGCTGGGAGGATGCTAAAGAGTAGTAAAGTGTGTTAATACGGAGGCAAAAGGATTCATAAGATAGCTACTCACCTGCTGTAATGCGCACCAGCTGGTTGTATTTGCTCCAAGTGCTCCACAATTGCTGCACAAAGGCAGCCTCGGTCTGCTGTAGAAATGCAGCTTGAGCCACAGCAAAGATCAGTGCCTGCACATTCTTATAGATTTCCTCCAAATGACGATTCAGATCGATCTAAAAGGCATAAAACTTAGTTAGAAAGGCATCTCTACTAAGTATTCGTTCACTTACCTGCTGGAAACTGCCCGTTACGGAATCATCAATGCTATCTGAGTTGCATACACGATTCGAGAGCACACACAATGCATCAATTAACTTGGTCTTGCCGCTGTCCGTGGCACCGCAGAGCAGCAGAGGCTTCTCCATGTGCACCGTTTCCACAATTTGCTTGAGTTGCTGCCGCTGTGTGGACAGCAACAAAGGCGCCTGCTCCTGACGCTGTGCAGCGCCCAGAGCAACCTGTTCACGCTGTAGCACAACATCATTTAAATATACCTTATCCGCTGTCCAATATAACGCAACATCCTCGGCAATTTCATTAAGATGCTCTGCATCGCATTGAAAAACCCTTGCGAAGGTGTTCCGTATGTAAAGCTTGTCCTGGTCACAACGCATACGCTGATAGTAAACCAACTGCATGCGCTCGTAGAGCGTTAGCAGAAACTCACGGAAGGCACAGCGGAAACTATCACTTCCTCCACTGCCAGGCAGCATTAGATAGCCAGTCTCCGGATTGTGTAGCAGATCACACCAACGTAGAATATCACGCAAATTGAACTCGTAGGGACCGCCCTTGTAGCCAAACTCCATTGTGGCAACTCCCAGATCCAACAACTCCGAGAAACGCACCAGACGTGCTGCCAAATCGAAGCTAACTTTGCCTGTGCTCTCCGGCAAGGACTGTCCATTGTAGAGATCAAAGAGGTTACCCCTTGACTGCTCATCCAATTGTTCCACAAAGTACTGAGTAAGCTCCTCAAAGTAAGCTCCATATTTGCCATTCACAACGTGCAGCAGATCCTCAGTGCTTAGCTTGCGTAGATAAACCTTGTTGAAACGATTCAGGAATGATTGCGGTAATCCCTTGCGTCCGCCTCCTTGTTTCAATGGATTCTGGCAGGCAAAAATACGTGTACAGGATGAAAGATGAAAACTCTTGTTGAGTTCCGGGATGTAGACCTCGCCACGATGATCGAGAACAGCATTGAGACCCTCCAGCACAGATTGTGGTGCCAGATTAAGTTCATCGAGTAGTATCCAAGTGTTGGGTGCCTTAAGCGCCGCCAGCAAGGGTCCATCACGCCAAACAAAGCTGCCCAGTTGACTTTGTGCCTCGACACGCTCCAGAAGATTATCCTCGGCAGGCAAGTCCGTACCAAAGAGATCAGCCAGATCGGTATGTTCACACAAATTGATGCGCACAATCTGATAGCCAATGGCATTGGCTATGCTCTCTACAATGGAGGTCTTACCCACTCCTGGTGGACCCTCCAGCAGGACAGGCTTCTGCAGCGACAGCGCTGACAATAGACGGAAAAGATTCTGTTTGGTGGTGGGTGCATCGAATAGGAAGTCCTTATTGGGCGGCGTCAAACGTTCCGGATTGACATCAATGAAAAATGGACGTATACCAAAGCTCTGCTCATCCAGTTCCACCTGCTGGCCACGTTTCTCCGCCACCTGCGACAACTCAAAGTGTTCATCGAGTATGGCAGCAGCCTGTTTGATGGCATAGCTAAGAATCTGCGACTTGAGTGTTTCGATTTGCGCAAGAGATTCGTGTGGCAACATTTCCAGTGCATCCAGGAAAATGGTCTCCAGCCCAAAGATGACTTGCTCGGCAAAGGAGAGGCGCGAATTGGTCACCATATAGTTGGCCCAGGCAAGTATATCACGCACTGAGAACTTGAACTTCTCATTGGAGTCGCGAATGAAGAGCACAATCTCCACTAAGTATTCGGCTATTTTGTGCGTATCCCTTGAGGAATCCTGCAGAGCTTCACTTCGTTGCATGCAGTTGTAGGCAATCTCTATGAGGTCTGCCTTGTTATCGGACGGTGGACACCAGACTTCAGTGAAACGATTGCGTAAAGCTGGCGACAATTCCTTCTTGCCGAAATCTCCGCCAGGATTCATTGTAGCTAAAAATTGAAAGCCAGACTTGGCTTGTACCAGGAAATCTTTGTTAAGTGCATCAACTGCAGCTGCCACATCCTCCTCCACAACGCCACCTTTCTCTGCCAGCAGCACACTACGCTCTGGTTCCAATATGCAATTAAGCCTCTCCAGAACTGAATCCTCAGCAAGAGAGATTTCATCTGCCATGAAATAGGAACCCTCTTGCATGGCATAGATAAGTGGTCCATCGGCCCATTCAAAGAGTTTCTGCGATTGATTATCCTGGTTGCGACATGGACGCAGTCCACCCAGAAAGTCTGCACCTTCCGTGTGCATGTGGCAATTGAGTATGCGAAGACGAACCCCGGCAATGCTCGCCAGTAGCTGACACACTGTGGTCTTGCCACAACCCGTGGGACCGACGAGCAGTACGGGCTCATTAAATTGCAATGCCTTCGCTGTGAGCACAGCCATGCGGGTCATATTCCGTGTCCATACGATGTCAGTGCGCAGCTTAAAGTTCCTGATGGCATCCAGTATATTCCGACTCACTGCAGAGCTCTCCCGCTTGGTCTGCACATCAAAGAGCAGCTCCAAGTCGACGCGTTTCCTGAAGTTACTGAACAGCGTCGTCTCAATCAGCTGCAGTTCCTCGCTAGTGCGCACCTTGGCCGACAGCACCAGGTAACCCTCCTCAATTAAATGCTGATTCCAGTCATATTTCGGATCCTGTTGCAGCGCCTTGTCCGCCAACGTGTATCGATTGCCCCAGCGGAAGAGATCACGCAAGGTGAAGACCTGCTTGGATGTGTTCTTGCGATGCTGCTGCAGCTGTGTCATGCACTGGACCATCTTGCGGGCATAGGACGCGGGTATCAGGCAACGCTGCTCCAAGATAATCTCCAATTCAGAGCGTGGTATATCCGCAAAGTGAAGTTCGATGAAACGATTCTTAAAGGCACGCGATAGTGTCTTGCGACCGCCATAGAGACCCGGAGGATTCTGTGTAGCGAATAGCATGAAGTTGGGATGTGCCTTGACCAATGTTTGCGTCTCGGCTATGTACAGCTCTCGGTTGTCATCGAGCACACGATTCAGTGCCTCTAGAATATCCGTCGAAGCCAAATTCAATTCATCCAATATGATCCAGTAACCATGACGCATAGCCTGCACGAGAACACCTTCACGGAAGCTCAGTTTGCCACTAACATCAGCTGCATAGGTACCAATATATTCCTGCAGATCGGTGTGTTCATGATTGTTAATGCGCAGACAACGATTGCCACTGCGACGAGCGACATAATCAATCAGACTCGTCTTGCCGGCACTGGTAGGTCCCTGCAGCAAAATGGGCAGCTTGCCAATCGATATGATACGTGCTAAATCCTGTAGATTTTTCTTGACACTCGTCGTCAATATGTAGTGTTCGCAGGACTGCAACTCTAGGCCGCCTTCCTGTATCCAATAGCCCTCGAATTGCAGATAATTCTCTCCCAGCTTCGGCAACGATTGATTCAACACAGCTTTGGCATTGTGCAGCAGTGCATCCCTTATGAGCAGCAGCACCATTTGATGCGAGTCTGGATCTAATTGGGTGAGGAAGCTCAAACAGAAACTTTCGTACAAATTACGTTCAATGGAACCGCAAAGATTCCTAGCGCAAATCCTCAAGCTACGGCAGAGCGTACGCAACGAGTAGACAGGACGATTGCCAAGGCCATCGTTGAGCTGCAGTTCGGAGAGTTTGCGCAGTGATTTGTACAGCTGGACAATGCTGTGCACCGACTTGCGTTGTATGCCAGTGTTGGCCAGATAATCTCCCACCAGCAGACCCAAATCCGCATCCGTGGTCAACTCATCCACAAAGAACTCGGTGAAACGATTACGTATGCCAACGGGCAAATCTTTTTTGCCAATATCCGTGTTGGGATTCATGCAGGCAAATATACGAAAATCAGGATGACGCTTAACAGGCATAAAGTCCCCACGCTCCAGTAGCACAACCGAGCCCTCTGGCTCCAGAATAGTAGACAGGCACTCAAGAGTTTCAGCTGAGGCCAAATTGATTTCATCGAGCAGCACCCAGTCGCCGTTGCTGATGCTGTTCACCAACGAACCAGGTATAAAGGCAAAGGATATGTTGATGCTCTTCTCCAGTTGTGTTTGCAATCGTTGCACTTTCTCGTAGAGGGTTTGCCAACGTGGTAACAAAGGATTCTGTTTGTGTTCCGGCTTGTTAACAATTCCATTGCTGACATTCAGCATGGTGCGTATGATGACGCTGTGGCGTCCGTTGTTAAAGTGCGTGGCAAAGATTTGCAGAAACTGTTGGTTCTTATCTGCGTTGAATGTCTCGCCGAAAAGATGTTCGAATTCGTAGCGTAGAGGCGCCAGCACATAATTAAGTTCCACGGGCTTAAAGCCGCCAACAAGATCCGAAACATCCGATTGATTATTCATATTAATTGCGACCAGCTTGTGCTCCGTGCGCTCTGCCAAATACTGCACCGAGGAGGTTTTACCCACACCAGTTTCACCCACTAGCAACACTGGCTCCGAGTGATTTACACACACGGCAATACGCTCCAGTATGCAGCTGGCCAGGCGTGTAAAGGAGAATGTGGCACGTTTAGCTGCTGGCTTGGCAATCGCCTTCTTTGCCTGCAGGCTCAGCTTTTGTCTCTTTGTTGCACTCTGATTGTCAGCGAACTCCTCTTCCGTCAATTTGGTTGGTAATGATGCACGTCCAATTTTAAAGTTTTGTTTTCCAAACTCCACATCAGGCTTATATTCATTGGCAAAGTGCTCACAGCGTGATCGAATGATTCCCAGCTTTGCTCCAATGTTTGTAATAAGTGCAGTCTTCTCTTTGCTCTGTGGCAGATAGGAACAGAAGACATCGACGGCGTTTTGGAAGACAAAATAGGCACATTCTGCACTAGTTACAGTGAACTGTGAGTTGGCACGCTGGCACAGCTTGATGAGATCACGTGTAGACACCAGGCGGCCAGAATTGGGCATACTGGATAGCGCAACCTGCTCGAAGGGCAGTGCCACATAGTTCTCTGTTGTATCTGCCTTGTCGTTGCTCTCCTGCTGACGCAGATTGTCAGCTGATGTGTGATCACCACTGGAGAAGGTCAAAAAGACATCCACAATGCGATTGGCAACAGTTGCCAGTCTGGAATAGTTTGTGCTGACCACTTTGCACAGCTCATTGCGAGACAATGGCAAAATATTGATGGTGTACAAATATTTCTCGAGCAAAGAGTACAGCGACTTTTGGCTAGAGTTGCTTGATGATTTGTTGGTGCTGTTAATAATAATAAATAACGTTTAAATATATATACACAAATAATTTTATAATAAATAAATTACCGCACTGTAACAAACAGCTGAAACCCTGGCTCAATCTTGACGCAATCACGAAAGCCGGGCACGCTTAGATAACTCCGTTCTAAGAGGCTACTGAGTATTGTATATGTATCCTGCGTGGCTGCATCCAGATCCTCCAACAGCAACCAGTAGCCGTGCATGACAGCCTGTTGAATGTCATACAAAACACATAAATATAACATAGTTAGCTCATTTGATTTATTATCGTACCTGAGTCAGCACACCGGGTAGCCAAACGAACTCTCCAGGCACATCTGTGCAACGATACTGACCCAATAGCATTTTACTATCGGTCTGATCACCCAACTGAATGCGCAAGAAACCATTTCGCTGCGCTAACGCATTGCCATCCTCCAGCACCATCAAACCTTCTAGGGATTCTTCAGTTATTTTTCGTTTATCACCAGCATTTTTTGCAGCTTTCGTTTTCCGTTTAGGTTTAAGTAATTCATCTTCTTCCAGTGCTTGGGTACGTGCTTCAATTTCTTTGGGCTTGGGGCAAATGCGTCCAGTTTTGCGTGCCAGATATTCAATCAGTGTGGTCTTGCCACATCCAACTGGACCGGACAGGCAAATGGGTTTCGCAGAGGCTACGCCAAGCGCAATGCTACGTAAATTCACAATTGTTGAGTCCACTTTAACAATGCGATCATAGCAGCCGTCTGATTCTGTATAGAATTCCTGGTTTTCCTGGTTGAATATGGGTAAGAGTACGCCTTCGATATCGGTAACCGATTGGCTAGCCTTGTCTAACTTTATTGTCAGATGCTGGTCTGGAAAGTCCATTGATTGATCACAATTTGAATATCTGGGTAGCTCCTGTTCCTTCTCGTATTTTAACTGCACCTGGGCGGGAATGTGAGCGTTCAACGTGTGCAATTGCGTTGCGGTCATATCCGTCAACATGGCCATTATGTGATTACAGTAGAGCTGTGAAAGCTGGCAGTCAAAATTATGGTGCGTATAGTTAGCTAGAAACAGTGACCAGTCCCACAGTTCTCGATAATACGCAGCGTCACTTTTTAACAACTGGTAGCAGCATTTAAGCATATCCAAGTCCAAATTCTTAGTAGAACCATTAGTCTCTGTGTGCTTTTTCTTCTTTTTACTGGGTATCTGCGCTGAATTACTGCCACTCGCTTGCTGCTGGAATGGTGCTGGCTTGTGACGGAAGTAACTCTTTGCAAATCTAAGTACAAGGAATAAAGAAATTAGATCCATAATGTATACTAATTATTAACTTACCTTTTGGCATCATTTGAAAACTGCAACAACTTAGACAGAGCAATACACTCAAGCTTATATTGCTGGGGCTCCTCTGCCGCTGAACATCTCAGCGACATCGTGAGCAGCGCCAACAGTTGCTCCTCAAAGCTCACAGCCAATGGCACAGTGTATTCAGGAACTGTTAATTGTTGGCTTAAACTTACAAGCAATTGATTCACATCTTTTTCGGCATGTCGCTTTTTAAAAGAAAAGAATAAAATGTAGCCTATAAAACGTATATTCAAATTGGCTAAAGTTGCACGTTATTCTCACCTTCTTCTTGAGAAATTTCTGCAGGTTGATTAAAAACACATCTTCCTGCGGCAGACTGGCAGTGAGCTGTAAAAGCTGTTGCGCACTGCGACGGAGTCTATTAATGCTTACGTCCATTTTGGTGCGTTTAAAATTGATTTTAAACCACACCGTAGTTTAAAAAGACGTATAAACAATGCGAATATTTTAAAACACGTGCAGTGCAATCGCCCGCTCGTGGTGTGACCGTAACTGAACTCGCATAAAATACCAAAATCCAAATAGTCAATTTGGCCATATGCAACAGTTTGTTTACATTTTCGTGGCGAATGGCAAGCGAAGAAGAAGAGCCGTGCAATAACTGTTTGTAGTGCAATTCATTCAAAAAGCCGGCAAAAAAACACGCGCTATTCGTACAATCATGTTATATTCAAATTATAAGATTCTCAACATTAATGTTCGTACACATGCGAGTGACAAGCAATCATTTCCGCAAATTAAACAACCAAACTTCGTTGGCGACTACAGTCTGTCGCCCGATGGACATTTTGAGAATTCTGGAGCACGAATTCGGTTTCTGCCCGATCTGCCGCCAAATATATCTCAGTTCTCTGTAAAGACAAGCGAAGGCATTCCACCCAATGATGATGATGGGAATGAGATCTACTTGGATAATATGTTCTACTTTTTGGCCTCCTCACAAGAAAGGTTTCAACTACAGACCAACATTGACATTGTCTGCACGCGGGATGTGCTGCAGTTGCTCATGTGTTCTCCTTATGATTATAAAAACAACTGGACAATTGTTGTGAGCAAATATAATAATACGATATACATGTGCCAGGTGCACAGCTCGGAAAGCGCAGGCAGCTCTGCATTTGACTTTGAGCAGCTAAAGCGCAAGCTGAATTCCTCGTTGTTAAAAAAGTTGCGACAAAACTGTCTGGTGGCCATGGGTAACTAACTAACTAAGACTCTATAATCTTTACTATCTATAATCAATACCTTATACAGATAACTATATTGCGCAGCCTGACTTATCTTATCAGCAAAGGGAAGCGAGTGGTCAATATTACGGCGTATTTACCATGGACATTTGTGGCATCAGGCTGTTGTTCGATGCACCTGTTATTGCACAGCAACCCCAAAGTGCTTTGTAAGTCCAATTAAATGTTTATGAATTTAATTCTGATTCGATCTTATCGCTTTCCCTTGCAGCATTGATGCCCCAAAAACTTTTGTGGATCTGCAGATGCGTTTGGATACCATGACCCGTGCCGAATGGGCTGCACACAATCGAAATGAAGTGCTCGTGTGGTGGGTGCAATGCTTTCTGGTTGATATTAAAAACATATATATTGCCTACCACGACGCAGAAGCTTCAGTACACCGTATCAAAAATACCAAAGTACGGGATTTGTGGGAGGAGTGCGTAAGTGACTTGCCCTTTTTTGGAAGACATAATCTTAATAAGCTCTGCATTTAATAGAAAAACGATTGGTCTGCTAGTGTGTGTGCGAATTTTCTAGCCCGTTTTTTGGCTACTGTAAAGAAGCTATTGGCACACATAGATGATGCAAGCGCTGTCTATATGTTCGAATATGACGCTAAGAACGGAGTCATTACCTATAAAGTTGCCGAGGATGGTAACGAACATTCCTTTATACCCGACTGGTTTTGCAGTTTGTTCAATGAACCCATGAATCATCAATACAACGAAATTAAATTTAGATATTCATAAAGATAGACTTAGGCTAATTCACAGGAAATCAGTATAATTTTATAAGATATATCTACAATCTGTATGACCTCGGGCAGAATGAAATAACGTCCTATAAATTAAGTTTGCTTAACGGATAATTTAACTTCCATTACTAGCAATGAAAAAATGGTTAATTTCTTTCGGATAATATTAAAACACCAAACCAATTGACATTATAATGATGAGAAGAACATTATCTTTACGTTTTATTGACAGTATTAATTGAATTAAAAGAAATCATCACACTGTGAAATAATTTAATACACGTTTTATGGTTTTGTTGCTTTTGTTTTGTTTTTTTTGTTGCTGTTCGCTGAGAATGCATTCGATTTTACAAAAATATGGAAATGCTACTTAGTTACAAACTAATTTAGACATATGGGCAACGCGTAGCTGACGTTTTTACAGCTCGGTCTTCTTGGCCTTGCCGCTGCGATCGTAGCTCTTGAGTTCTGACGTGGCCTCCTTGGCAATGTACTTGATGAAATCGTCAAGTTCGCGACCGCCATTGTAGCTGACGGGCTTGTTCTTGGAATCTTTGGGCAACCAGAAGAGCGTTGGGAAGCCACGCACATTGAACTCTGGCGGCACATCATTCGCGGTGGCATCCATTTTCACAATGGCAACATCCTCATCCTGCAATTTCTCAGCCAGCTCATCGTAGATGGGAGTCAGCTTCTTGCAATGACCGCACCATGGGGCATAGAACTCGACCAGCGTATCCTTGCCGTTGTTGATGACAACCTCGTCGAAGTTCTTGGCAACAGCTACCTTGACGGGCGCATCATTGGACTCTGGCACAGGTTCGCTCTTAATGAATGGCTCCAGCTCGTTGGCCAGCAGTTTCTCGACGAATTCATTGAGGCTGTCAACCGAGAACTCTTCCTTCAGAGCGTACTTGAGATTCTTGGCATCGCGGGCCAGAATAACGGGCTTATCACCAACAAAGTCATAGCCATATTCGTTCAACTCATGCTGGAAATCATCCTTGGAGCTAATAGCAAAAGTGATTTGGCCGACAAACTCCTTGGCCACCTTCAGCACACGGTTACGCCAGTAGTTGGTGCCCTTGGGGTTCTTTACATAGTCGACAGCAAAGTAAGCTGTGATCAAAGGATTCTGGAAATCACGGGAAGTGTCCTGGGTGCGATGTCCAACCAAGCCATGGCTATACAAAACGAACGAATTGTTAGTTAACTGAGCGTAGAAGTTAAAAAAAAAATCACTTACTAATTCTCCTTAATGAACGTGGTCAGATCAGATTCGGAGCTACCCTCAAATTTGACGGTGGAAGACTCGAATTTATTGCTCAAATGTGGGGCGCGGATTAGCACAATCTTATCGCTGTATGGAAGAAACGAAAAACTTTGTGAGTAAATATGGCAGTAAACGAAACTTGGATAAGACTTGACAGCGAATATTAGTCAACAATTTAGATAGAATTGCAGAGATAGTTAGATAATGATTGATAAATATGGTATATCCTAACAACAATAAGTAAAAAACTATTTATTTATCATAAAAATATATGAAATGGCAACATGAAAAAAAATAGACCAATAGAACTCATCTTGAAACTTGCTTAAACAGACATTCCACTTCGTTTGGACTTACGTTTCGCCTTGCTTCTTCAACACTTCCGCATTGTCGCTGTGTCCAAAACGATATTTCTCGCGGTTTTTGTCGGCAAACTTCAGGAATACCTTGGCCAACTTGGAGTCAACGTCGGTGAAGTAGCCAAAGATTGTGGTATCCTTGGTATCCAGGAATTTGGCAAGTTCCTCGATGCTACGCACTTGCTTGGAAGCGGGTCCAACCTGAGCGCGCATGTACTTGGCAATGCCAGCAGCTTCGCGTGGGCCATTGTAGTCCTGCGAGACTTCATCGTTACGGAATATCTTGAGTGTAGGATAACCGTTGACGGAGTATTTGCTGCAAGTATCCTTGCCGGCCTCGGTACAATCGACCTGTGGATGTAAAACAATTGCAAAAATCTGTCGTGTTAAGTTTAAAACACTCATTTACCTTGGCCAATTTGATTGGAGGATCATCGTCCTTAATAATCTCAGCCGCCTTGGCGTATTCAGGCTTCAAACGCTTGCAATGACCGCACCTATATAATGAGTACAAGAAAAACACATTTAAAAAACGACACGTCACAACAAACCAGACTTATAATTAATTTCGCTCGCGTGTTTGTCAAAGTGATTACAAATTCCCCCAAAAAAAAAAGGAAACATAACTATGTGTAGCAAATTTTGATTACGAGCCTTTGCCCTTATCGAAGCAGTACCGTATTGTGTGCCTTATCATACTACAAACTGAACAAGCGACTCAATTAAATAGGCTGTTCTGGGCTTATGATAAGACCCGTCGCAAGATATGCCACTAGTTGTATGTATGTTTATGCTGCCTATTTGGAAAACTGCCGGCCGGCATTGCGAACAACATTTGATTTCATTTTCTTTGTCTACTAACACATATGTGTTCACACTCACACACACACACACACCAACACATGCCTGCATATTCACAGCCAATTGAAGTTCATTGCTTCTTACAGACAAGTTTACATCTTTCTTTACACAATCTACACACATACACACGCACACAAATATATACATATGGATATTCAAACGCTCAACCATCATCAGTATGTATGTGCATAGAAATATCTGTGTATTGATGTACATACATATAAGCACAATCTCCCTCTAAAATGGCCGACACACTCACTCACTACTTAATCCCTATACAACTTTTTTTCACACATTCCGCTGACGTGTACCTTTGATTCCAGTTAAAAACGCCACAAAAGCAATGTGGTATAAAAATAACGACGCGGCAAAGTAATTAACCAATTTGTAATTGCACCTGAGTCGGTGCCACGCCCACTGCACTTACCAAGGTGCGTAGAACATAACCAATGTTGTTTCATGCTGCTTTAAAGTTGACACAAAATTATCATCGCCGAGTTCCAGAACATCATGTTCGGCGCCGGCAACGGTCGCGATAAAGCCAAGTATGGCAAGTGCAGTTACTGTGCGCCACATTTTATGAGGATTTTATTTAATATTTAGAAATATATATTTTACGAAACTGTTCAAACACCGCCTGCTTTTAGATTACACGTCCAGGCCGGTCGAATGCTTTACGAGAATTGAATGAATTCTTTTTCAATAAAATTAAAGCCACGTCATTGACATTTTATAACACTGTAGCCGCTCCACCTTTAACATATCAAGCTCCTCACCCTAACATAATGTGTGCCTGTTAAATAACATTGGTGATAAATGGTCACACTTGAATAAATTGGTGAGTAATCGATACACTCGATTGTGTTGAATCATCCCTGATCCGCCACGCTTGCAGTAACGAGGCTACAAGTTTCCTGTCCTGCCGGACGCTCGTTCACTTTGTTCGAGTCTGTCGCCGTATTAGCATAGACTTTGTGATTTCTCATTCAATTTATTCGAGAGTAAGTTCTGTTGCCAAGTGAAAAAAAATTTTTAGTGCAATTAGTAATTAAAATATATGTGCAATACATTCGCATAGTGCAATCGATGATTAGTTTATAAACAAATATGCAATTGGACTTTAAATTTCTGCATATTTGCTATCATGTGTATATGTGTGTGTGTGTGCTCTCTTAAGTAACCTATTCAATTCAAAGTGAAAGGTGGTGACGAAGACTAAAGAGCAAACACGTGGCAAGCAGCACGTTAGAAATTGCACCGCAGAAAATTGTTTATACTAAATATCTAATTGCCCATTATGAGTCACCAGAGTTCTGCAATATGGTGTAATTACGGCCGACGCCACGCCCACATGTGCGTGGCATACCAATTCGGTTATTAGATTAACCAATAAGAAGTTCATAAATTGTCAACTTGCATTGGTGCAACATGTTTTGTTTTGTAAAACAACAGGTTGTTCCAATAAGTCTTATTGAAAAAATGAACATTTTACATGTGCTGAAAACGTGGTTTTTTTTTGCATGCGCAAAATTTCCGGCCTCTATACGTATGGGCATAGAATTTCAAGATGGCGGCGCCGCTTACAAAGCAATGGTGTGACTGCTTGTGCAGCAACAACAATTTCAAATGATTTCATCAACCTTTTGTACACTTGAAAGTCGAGACAATTGATGAAAATTTAGCTTCTACCTGTTGAAGTTTTAACATCTGTGAAATTCTTTATCTTCTAATACATCAGCTTCTCCAAGATGGCCGGCCCTACATTGCACTTCAATTCTTCGTGATCATTGCCTCTCTTTCCCGCTGCACAATCACAACTTGATCGTTGGTTTGCCTTTGTCAGTATCATTGTCCCGTCGCCATTTTAGATTATGCTCTCTCTCTCGCACTCTTGCGCTACTAAAGCAGCCGGCAACAGCGTCATACACTCACACAATGCCACATGCCTAGATTAAATTTGCTGGAATTTTCCTTGTTCATTTGTGTTAGCGTAGGTGTGTATGTATACGAGCATACACATTAAGTTTTTTTTTTACCCATCACCTACTCGATTTTCCATGATGATTCTTATTCAGTTCTGCTACTGAAGAATTTTGACGAAAGCAAAAATACCAAAATCACTGAAAAAAATCGAGCATCATTTTGTTTTAATATAGGCATTTTGTTAATTTAATATTTTTTCGCTCTTTGCACGTTTCTCTTTGTTGCCAGTTTCGTTTGTGCCTTTGTTACACACACAATTCCACCACCGATAAATGCGGCGGCGGCAATACCTAACCTCAACGCTGAGAGCGCACATCGGCGAAGCCAAAGTGTGTGAAATGCGGACGCAAACACGTTTTGTTTTGAGGTTAGGTTGAACTGTTCGCACGCAAACCAAAATGAAAAGATAAAATAAGATTTAAATGTTGGCAAAACCTAATTTTGAGACTTTGAAAAATTGTACCCACATTTTCTAATAACTAATGTTTGGCCTATTAATTATATTTTTTGCTAACAAAATGTGTTTACCCATCTGTTTCTTCCCAATTTGCCGACTGTTGTACCTGTGTAAACCCATTTATACACACGAACACACCTGATGCACGCTGATCCCAAACCAAAAACAAAATGAACCTATAGCTATCCTATAAACCAACATGGGCAAGGAAAAGATTCACATCAACATTGTCGTGATTGGACACGTCGATTCCGGCAAGTCCACCACCACCGGTCACTTGATCTACAAGTGCGGTGGTATCGACAAGCGTACCATCGAGAAGTTCGAGAAGGAGGCTCAGGAAATGGGCAAGGGTTCCTTCAAGTACGCATGGGTTTTGGATAAATTGAAGGCCGAGCGTGAGCGTGGTATCACCATTGATATCGCCCTGTGGAAGTTCGAGACTGCCAAGTACTACGTCACCATCATCGATGCTCCCGGCCACAGAGATTTCATCAAGAACATGATCACTGGTACTTCCCAGGCTGATTGTGCCGTCTTGATTGTTGCTGCCGGTACCGGTGAGTTCGAGGCTGGTATCTCCAAGAACGGTCAGACCCGTGAGCACGCTCTGCTTGCCTTCACCCTGGGTGTCAAGCAGCTGATTGTTGGTGTCAACAAGATGGACTCCTCTGAGCCACCATACAGCGAGGCCCGTTATGAGGAAATCAAGAAGGAAGTGTCTTCGTACATCAAGAAGATCGGCTACAACCCAGCTGCCGTTGCTTTCGTGCCCATTTCCGGATGGCACGGCGACAACATGTTGGAACCATCGACCAACATGCCCTGGTTCAAGGGATGGAAGGTGGAGCGCAAGGAGGGTAACGCCGATGGCAAGACCCTCATCGATGCTCTCGATGCCATCGTGCCACCCTCCCGTCCCACCGACAAGGCCCTGCGTCTGCCCCTGCAGGATGTCTACAAAATTGGCGGTATTGGAACAGTACCCGTCGGTCGTGTGGAGACTGGTGTCCTGAAGCCCGGTACCGTTGTTGTCTTCGCCCCAGCCAACATCACCACTGAGGTTAAGTCCGTGGAGATGCACCACGAAGCCCTCACCGAGGCCGTTCCCGGTGACAACGTTGGTTTCAACGTTAAGAACGTCTCCGTCAAGGAGCTGCGTCGTGGCTACGTTGCTGGTGACTCCAAGGCCAGCCCCCCCAAGGGCGCTGCCGATTTCACCGCTCAGGTCATCGTGCTGAACCACCCTGGCCAGATTGCCAACGGCTACACCCCAGTGTTGGATTGCCACACTGCTCACATTGCTTGCAAATTCGCTGAGATCAAGGAGAAGGTCGACCGTCGTTCCGGCAAGACCACTGAGGAGAACCCCAAGTTCATCAAGTCTGGTGATGCCGCCATCGTCAACTTGGTGCCCTCCAAGCCTCTGTGCGTTGAGTCCTTCCAGGAGTTCCCTCCTCTGGGTCGTTTCGCTGTCCGTGACATGAGACAGACCGTCGCTGTCGGTGTCATCAAGTCCGTCAACTTCAAGGATGCTTCCGGTGGCAAGGTCACCAAGGCCGCCGAGAAGGCCACCAAGGGCAAGAAGTAGCTGGCTTTCATCGATAACACCAACAACATGATGCATCAACAGCAGCCACAACTCACCAACAGCAACAGCAATTATAACAGCAGCAGCAACAATAAGCACAACAGTAGTAGCATACAAGAAACACCTGTCCTGGGCAAGATGAACGATAAGATGATGTTCCAACAAAAGCAAAAGTTTAATTTTTTCCATCGCAAAGAATTTCGTCGGATACGAATGCTAAGCGCCGTCGAAGCTGCCTAAACGATTGAGATCGGGAGCAGCAAAATAGCAGCAACAGAAGAATATGAAGAAGACTTTATTAACCCCCCCTCAATCTTAAGTTTACCTACATATATGATATTATAATAAATTGATTTTGTTATGGTATTATATTTAGTTCGTGTAATTGCGTAGCAGTAGCAGCGCAGGCGTATAAGCATTTATGATTCGTGTATTCATTTGTTTAAATTAAAATTTTGATTTCTTATCTTTTATTTTTGCACACTACTCTGTACACTATATATTTGAAAGAAAACCACGCTAGAAGAAAAAAGATAAATTTATTTACAACAAATAAAACGCAACTTTTGTATTTATTTTTGTTTTATCCCCTTTTTTTTGGTTGAGCTTTGTTTCAGCGTCAATTTTTATTTGCATTTTTTATTGCCCTTTCCCATTGCTCAGCATTATTCGATTTGACGCCAATAATGAAACAAGTACAAACAATACAAGAGAAATCAGTACAATGAAAACAATACAACAAACTATACCTCATTTACTCGAAATAAAGCGAATAACTGCAATTTGGAAAATGGTTGTTTATTTTCCGGTATTTTCATGTACTGTGCGACTAAAAAATTATAAATTTTTAGTCTGGACATATATAATTCTCTATAGGAAAGTACTTGAGATTTGTAGAGAAAATCGAATTTTGCTTGATAAAAGTAAGTATCTTATAAAATTAAATTTGTAATATCAAGATTTGCCTTATTTTTTAAGCAATTTTAAGTTAACTTTCGTCTATATTAAGAAAACAGGAAACTTTCCTGTCTTTTACTTGTTCAACACGAGTGTTGGATCTTTATAGCTCATTCTGGGGAACTTATTGATATTAATGGGAGGATCTCCTCGTGGACTCTCGTACCGAATGCCAAAGGGCGTCACAATGGCACTTTTCATGTAGTATTTCGAAAACTTTTGGACCTGCATCGCCGTAATGCTGTCCAGTACCCAGTTGGGTGTAAGATATATCCGATCATCGTCTGCCCTCCGCTTGTCGCCAATGATGTACTTGGCCTTATAGCGGTTTTCAGTTAACTTGGCGCCACCAAGCAAGAGGAGCTCTTTTATGTTATTGAATGTTATGGGCCGGCACAAGGACGATACATAAAAGGTGTCCATATAACGGAAAAGCTCACAACGATAGGTTACACCAAAAGCCTGTCGTTCGGTGCGGCAAATCTGAGGAATATAATGTAAGGGTTTTAGTAAGTTCTAGCATTATGTATGGATTATTTTGTCGACTCACCTCGATAGCTCTTGAGAACGAGGTGAGCTCATATTTCTCCTCTGGTAACCATTTGTTAGCCTTTACCGAGTCCAGAATCCAATTATAGTTAACTATCCAAACTCCCCGCATCAGACCACGCAGCAAATTGAGTGTACGACGCGGCTCCAGGCTTACCAGGTGAGTGGTTCGCTTGGTTACGGTGGGATCTAAGCGCATTCCACGGAGCTTACGCAGGGCCTGAGATTGCGTGTTAAGAACAGAGGACATCAGTTGACGTATTGGAAATGTTTGCCAAAGCAAATTAATACGAAACTAATCTTTGTTTTTGTTTTGTAATATTGATATGTAATTTATTTGCGAAAAAGTATGCGAATTTTTTGTTTTTTTTTTGTTTAATGACTACGCTGCGTGTTTAACTAAGTTTTATCAATAATTACTGAATTTGTAATAGAACATCTAACTAAACTAAAGTAAATTGTATCATTTGAAGGCTATTTAGATAATATATACTAAAGTGCGCTAATAAGGGTGCAGACGCTTATTGCCTTGAGACATTGCAAATCTTTAAAATAACAATAAGAAATAATTATTTAAATTGATTAAGACTACGACTAAAATTAAAGAGTACACAGAGTAAAAACTTAGCTACACTATACAATTAAAGTAAAATTTTTCGCTCAACGTTGTGCTGCTGTATTACCAACCTTATGGATGACCTGCACCTGTTCCCTGTGCATGTTGGTATGCACGAGAGTGTTTAAAAATATTTGGCGCTTGGGTTCTGTCTTTCCAATTATTGGCGTTTCGGATTTACTGTCTTTGATATTCTCTTTGCTTGGCTGGGATTCGTTACTCGGGCTATCACTTTGTAAATTTGGTCCAACTGCTGCCGTCGGTTTGGGTGTTACCGCAGCCAGAGTTCGTCGTCGCTTTGCGGCACTGTTTAAGGTGATGCTATCCGCGGAGGAGCTTTTCCGTGATTTTTTCACTGATTTTGGTGGTGACACAACAACCTCGTCATTGGGCGTAAATAAACGTCTCATTTTTGGTGTAGCTGATTCTGTCACTTGCTCTCTTGCCGGCACTTTCGGCGCGACTGCCTGCAGCGGCGTTAAGGGACGGCATTGACCTAACTCGGATTCGTCTTGCGATGCAATAGACTTCCGGGCTGAAGAAGTATTCATCTGGTTAAGGCGCTCTTTTGCCAATTCTAAATCTACATTGAATAGACTGCGTCGGCGATTTGTCTGCTTTGAGGCGTTGTTATTGCTGCCAGGCAACCGTGTAGAACTGAATATTGGCGTTTGATCTTCGAAACTTTCTGGCGAGGTTTTCGTAGTTACAAAACTGTCCAGCGATGGTTGTGCCTGGACATTTTTCTGCCATTCTTTCTCCAGGTAAGGATTGATATTTTCATCATATTCGCTAACCTCCATGGTATTGGTGGCGTACACAGTGCGCCGTCCTTGGGACTTGCAGATAATATGAGATAGTGACGGGCTCATTTCCATAGATTGGAGTGTATAATTTGTTTTATTATTCAATGGTTCTTCAGCGATAGATTGAAAGCATGGCTTTTTCAATACCTTCGGTGTGCTGATCTCCATAGATATTGAGGAGGTGCTACGACGTCGAACTACATGGGGCTCTGTCTCTTCTGTTAAATCTGATTCAGTTGACATGGAGCATTGAAACGATGAGCGACGTCGTGTTTTATATTGTGATGTCTGACTAACTGATTTACTGGGCGTAGAATTTTCTTCAACATCAACTGATTTTGACAAACTTAAAATGCTGCGTCTTCGAGTCATACGCGGCTCGAAGAGCTCTTTATCTTTGGATACAACTGCTACATCTGGCGTATGCACCGAGCTACTACGTCGTTTTGTTCTCGCCGGTGTGGCGACACGTTTAATTTCTAATGTATGTGAGCTCTTTCGCGATTTACTCTTCTCACTATCCTGATTGAAGTCTAAACTCTTCTGAGCAGCTGGTTTTTCAAGTGTTACATCTCCCATTCCTCTGCGATCTGTGATAACTGGAGTTGCCTTGCTTGCCGTGTCGGCAAACTGCTTATTTACCGATTGTAATGGCGTAAACATGCCATTGTTGATTCTGTGAAGGATTAGACCCAATTATGAGTTTTTATTATAATTGAACTGCAATTGATAACTCACCTGTTGAGCAATTGTGTGGCTGGCGATTCAAAGTTTACGCCTTCAACAAGGTGCTTCTTTTGACTTAAGGGCTTAAAGAATTCGGTTATAACATTCTATAAAATAAGAAACAAATATAAGTTTTCAAATCGGTTTGCGTTTAAAAAAAAATTTATAACTTACTGTAGGCGTGGATAAACCTCCAGCAGGTAAACGATGTTTGTCCAAATTTTCCTGATCCTTAATACTTGTCGGAGTTCCTTGACGTTTCCGACGCTTGTTCAATTCCGAATCTGGTTGCATACAGCGCACACGCTGCGAAAGATTTGAAATAAACACGGGGTTAGTGATTGGCTAAACGCAACGTCAACTGATAAAAACGATAAGGTTTTGCCCTTAGTATTGTTATTGCTGCTGTTGCTGGTGCTGCCGTTGCTTCTCCTTCTGTCAGTCACTTTTAGCTAAAACCACTGTTTTATTTGTTTATAATCTACGTGATATCAGCGCCGTTGCTGACTTTTGTGTTTATATTAGCGCGCTCGGCTTTATCTGATCTGCACTCTCTTTAGGCCAAAGGTGATACTTACACTCTCTTTTAGTGAAAATTGCAAATGTAAGTGCGTTTTATACATATTAGTTTATTTATTTACTTGCACATTTATATAAAATTAATATATTTTTAATTTCACAATTAAATTGCGCCTCCAATATGAAGTAATTAATTTTTAACCAGCGGGTGTGGTAACATTGGTTGCCATGCACGCAGCCCTGGTCTCTCTCACTGCGCAAGCGCAGTTTTGAGCAGCGAACGCAAAAAGAGCAACCCCCGCTGTCGTATAAAAATTGCTTCAATTCAGCCGACAGAGTCAGTCTGCGGCTCATTCATATTACTTGTCGTCGCGCTCAATTAGCTGCTCCAATAATAAAAAAAAAATAAAACTAGAAACAAATACAACGAACAGTATTGCGCGTTCTGATAGTACAAAGAATTCATTTAACTATAAACAATTTCGTAGACTAGCACGCATCCGCAAACGCAGTGATAAGCAACAAGTGTGTCCCTGCCCCCGGAAAGATTTAACGAGCATAAAACAAACGTTTGAATTTACCAAACCCGAAAGCTGTTTTAAAATTTGTTTGCATTGCTATTTCTGTCAACCAAAATACACAACAATACCAGACGAAAGAAGAGAATCAGTGCTAAAGAAGAACTGAGAACGTGGCACTTTACACTGCAAGTAAACAAACGAAAGAGGGGCGGCATTGTCTCGATCTTCTGCTTTGCCCGAGAAGCTAGGAAAATAATTAAGAAAACTTGTTTTTCTTCCAACAGACTGACATTATTACAACCAGCGATAACGCTGGTTGCGAACATCAATTATAATACAACAAGAACGCTACGCTGCTGCAGTCAGCCAGCACGTGTATAGTAATTATAAAAAGCAGAGTCAGTCAGAGACAAGCACCGGAACGTGCAGGCGGATAGCCTTAAACTGAAAATAAATAAACAAAGATGATACCTGGCTATGGACCCGTAACGCAAGCCCTGCTGGGCACGCTACTCACCTGGGGCCTCACGGCCGCCGGTGCAGCGTTAGTGATCTTTGTGCGCGGCAACCAGCGACGATCACTGGATGCAGCGTTGGGTTTTGCGGCGGGTGTCATGATTGCCGCCTCGTTCTGGTCACTGCTTAATCCGGCTATTGAAATGGCCGAGTCTTCGAATCTGTACGGAGTATGGTCATTTTTGCCTGTTGCCGGTGGCTTTCTGCTTGGCTCGATCTTTGTTTATGGCTGTGACAAATTGATGTCTTATCTGGGCCTTAACAGTACCAACATGATGATACAGATGACGCAGAGCAAAGACAAGGCGGAAATTGCCATTGATGAGTTAAAACAGAATGGTGCGAGCGCACGACATGCATCCAAGAGTCTGGATAGCTTCTCAGATTGTCTAAGTGTTCAGCACAGTGGCGAGTCACGCCGCCGCAAGAAGGGCAGCATCAGCGAGGTGGAGCAATGTACATATACTGCAGAAGCGGCGTTGGAGCAGCAGCGACAACAGGAAGCGCTCTCGCAATGGAAACGTATCATGTTGCTGGTTGTGGCTATTACAGTGCACAATATACCCGAAGGATTGGCAGTGGGGGTCAGTTTTGGCGCTGTAGGCACCACGAATTCCTCGACCTTCGAAAGTGCACGCAATCTGGCCATTGGCATCGGCATACAAAACTTCCCCGAGGGATTGGCTGTGAGTTTGCCCCTGCATGCAGCCGGATTCAGCGTTATGCGAGCTTTGTGGTATGGACAACTATCTGGCATGGTGGAACCAATCTTTGGCGTCCTAGGAGCCGTTGCAGTGACTTTCGCCAATCTCATATTGCCTTATGCACTGTCATTTGCTGCTGGTGCAATGATCTACATTGTTGCGGATGATATATTGCCGGAGGCACATGCCAGTGGAAATGGCACAATTGCGACGTGGGGCACAGTATCTGGTTTCTTGATAATGATGTGTTTGGAAGTTGCACTATCCTGATGTGGCCCCCCATACCCCGATAATCTTGTTCCCATTCCTAATCTTACACGACACACAAGTTCCTTCTCCAAGGTACAAGTAAGCAAGAAGGGACTCACAAATCATAATTGTGTAAATTTCAAATTTCGAACGTACTTAAAATGCGCATTTCTTGTATGTAAATAGCAACAGAACAGGCTTTACTTTACGTTATTCCATAAATATGTCTAGTACTCTTTTTTTAGATACATGTATGTGTGTAGTTTATATACGTATGTATCTGTGTTGTGTACATATTATAACGGATTTGTTACAATCTCAGAAAACGTTGCCTATAGCGCGTTTAACGCCAGTCCAAAAACAAAAAAATTAGTAGAGAAAACTAGAGGAGAGAAAACAACAATACCCTAAGTATTTTTTATATATTTAAGTAACTTGAGCTAACTAATTGTACGTATTGCCTTTGCTAGCAAGTTATGTAAATGATGAGGTATGAAATATATTTATATCTATATACATGTAGTGTAGTCTTGATTCTTGTGAACCGCCGGTAAACATACGTGCAAGTGAAATAGGTTTTAAGTTGTCAAGCGTTGAACACAGCGTGTCTTTTTAAACTGTCGTAATGTTTAAGCTATAAAACATAATGTATGTGTACATTCCTATAAATATACTTATATATAAATTGCATTTGTTTCCTCTTGTCGACTATCATCATGCTAGACACCCGCTGCTCTTTTACCGAACCATTCCTACTCTGCTCTGATAAGCAAAAGACAAAACACAAGTTACACGCAAATTAAATTAGATAACCCAATGCGCAGGAAAGCAACAATAACAGCAACAACAGCAAAGTGGTTGACATTTGTTTTCCATGATAAGAATCTGTCAGGCGAAAACCCATTTGAAAACACTTGGTACTAAATGGAATACGTGAACTTGCAGACGGCACTCACGGCAAGCCTAGGCGATTTCTGCGATTGCAGATAGAAAACGTTCTTTTTATACCCTGTAGTACAATGATAGCGAAAAAGTTATTCTTGGTATTTTACTTAACAACTGTAGATTCCCAATACAAGTTTAGCTCTGAATAAATTTAAATGAAATACGATTTGATTGTTCGTCGTAAAACCACATTAAGTCTACTGCATATGGAATTAATATGTTAAAAGGCGTCGTAAAAATTTAAGATCTACAGAGAGTTTGTTACCATGTGCATATCAAGTATAGTATTAGGTCAAAGTTTTGTTTCCAGTGAAAGCTTTAGTGGGACCTACTCAACTTGTGTAGCCAAGTTCCGTTTGCGTATCTCGGTTACCAGCGTAGTATTGATAACGCGGCGCTTCAAACGCGTTATCAATGAGTATGTAGTGCACGAAACAACTAATCAATTTGGTTTTTCAGTGCACATACATATCGCTCACATATCTAGAGATTTATGAAAGCAATAAACCGATTAAATAGCTACTAGTATTGAGTGGTTTTAAGACTGCCAGAGCAATTAAAACATAAAGATTTATAATATAAACTTTTTGTTTACGCCAGACAACAAATTTGATATTGTTTGATTGAATGAAATTCATGAATGAATACTAAATGTTCGAGTACTCACCGCCATCTTTCCATACAACTCTGGGTGCTCATACAAGTGCAGGTTACTAATGGGAAACTGTGCTGGATCACAGATTCTTCGCTGCACCTTGCATGCCTCAATCCACAATATGGATACAATTGGAATATTCCAGCTCTGGGCCCGCTTATACGTAGACAACAGGCCGTCTTTAAAAACTACATGTGTGGTGTTACTGGTACATAGAAAAAGGGAGTACGTTTACAGATTAAAGCACAACAATTGCCATCCGTAGCTCTTGTTCAGCTTACCGCAACAGACGATCATTTACTTTGGCACCTAACTTGGCAATGATACTCTTGACACCTTCTGAACGATTGTCATTGCCAGTGCGCACCTCAACATAGACTGTGACGTCTTTTAAAACTTCTGAGAGTGTTGGTAAGGCACGAGGATTTCTTTCTTCTTCTGTTATAATACTCTGCTCATCATGAGGTACGTCGAAAATGTTTGCTTTGTTTGGAGTTCTGTGGGATCGATAGACGCGATTATATATGTACAAATATAGAAAGTTCGTATTACTTACCTCATGGCGCGTATTGCGCGCAAGCGAAGAGCAGCACTTGGACTATTGGCATTGTCATCCCGTTGCAGACGAAATAGATGTGGGTCCTGTTGGTTCATTATTTTTGGCACGTGCTCGACGGGACTGACAGGTTTGTTTATTGTATTAGTCTTGGGCGTAATCAGCATATGTACTATTGCTGGCGAAGTGCTAAATGCTCCGGCTTGCGATGAAAGACTGGAAAGCGAGACAGTGTTCGTCGTACTGCAAACATCCACTTTAATATCTTGAATTTCTAAAAAAAAGACTAAATTTGCATGACTAATCTAATTGCAAGAAGTGCAAAAACACACTTTCTGCCATCGGGTGTGTCTATACTTTTCAGATCCAGAACCTATTTCTAATAATTGGTAAATACTATAAATTTTGAGTTCTCCAAACTAAAAATGTGAGTAGGATGTGTATTAAACACAATGCTAACCTGACGCACACAAACTATCTTTGAATGCCAACGGAATTAGTTGAATTTCATTGCTTTCTCCGTAGCTGATTTAATTTATTGAAAATGCTTTACCTGGGCACAGAAACGGTTTTACGATATTATTCTATTATTATTTTTGAATTGAAATTTGAATTTTATTTACAAAACTATCCACCAAATTATATTTAGGCGGCTGCTTGGCGTTAGCGAACCGATGCACGGTTGTAAAAAAGCGTCTTATCGATCCAGTAATGCTAGTTAACATTTTATGTTAAGTTAACAGCTTGTATGTAAGCAATATCGTTGTCTTATCGCTATCGATACTTACCTGACTGTTGGGACATCCGATACTTTTTAAATAATAGAAAAATTGTATTTGTTTGTAAAAACTTTTTTAATGCATAATGTTCACATATTTTTATTATATATTCGATCTTATTTACATATGAAATGTATTTACAGGAAATAAAACAATAAATGTTACTCGCCTAAGGTAGCAAACAATTTGCTTATGACATATCTGCACAGAATGTTCGCATTTTGTGCATTCTATTTTGTGTGCCCATTGTGCTTATTATTTGTGCAAAACTCGACTCTAGGACGTTCTCAGTCTTAAACGATTTAAAAACTATGGCAAAATTTTAATTAATTATTACAAATTGCATAATCATTAAATCTCTTCTCTGGTATCTAATCATAAAACCGCGGTTAATTAGTAAATTAGTATTAATGCGTATTATTTAAGGAATACGCCCAAAAGTATGCTGACAAAAATGGCTGCATTTCGCATAATTTATCACAAAACTGGGCGAAATGCATTCCACACGAAGACTTTGACTAAATACTTAGTAATATAATGCTAGGCGATCAATAAATTAGGTCCAGCTGGCGCAACTTATTCTGAAAGAGAAGAAGAAGAAGGTTTGTAAGTGAAAATTTCTGCAGAGGATTAGGTGGAGTGTGGTGCTACCTACCGTGTGCGCTGATCAGACTACGTGCATCCCAGAGTGACAGCTGCGACTGCGAGAGCCTGTGCTGTTGTGGATACAGTTTGTAGGGAAAGTACGAGTGATGGAACGTGGCTATGGGAATTGGCGCCGTCGTCTGTGGCTGCTGTTGTTGCTGATGCTGCTGCGTGGCCAGCAGGAACTGATGATGCTGCGCCGAAATCTTGCGTGAGATCTTCGGCTCCTTTTTGGGCTTGCTGGCACACTGCTGCTTGGATGACTTGATGAAGTTGGGTATGCGCGCCAGGAGACCACAATAGTAGGGATCGTCCTGCTTCTTGCGCTGCTGCGTGTTCTTCGAACGTTTCTTTTCCGCATAGATGGGTGTCAATGATGTAGCTGCTTCATAGTCCGGCTGGAAAGGAAAGACAAGGCGAATTAAGCAACAACTATGAGGAGTTTTCCACTTCGACTTACCTTTGGGACATACGGACTCTCGTTGAGGAATGCTGCACTAAACACACTGCGTCTGCCCTTGCTGGAATTGCTCGAATTCTGTGAGTCATCGGAGGCAGCTGGCGTTGGGTAAATGAGACCCACTTGACTCTCGATCGTGGAGTAAGGATCCTCGCTGGTCTGTGTCAGTGGCACACGCATGCCAAGCGCATCCAGTGACTTGGGCAGCGACTGCAAGCGATTCTTTAGCATATCCATGGCAACCACATTGACGACCATTATCCACAGCGGCGTATTGATTAGATTGTTATTTGATTTGACCAGCGACACGGCAGATAGGCACTGGCGCTCCAGACGACTCCGCTCTGGATAATTGCGTGCGAATTCCCGATTGATATTTGTCTGGAACTTCTTCATGTCAAACAATTTGGCCGAGGTGCCAGCTGAGAGGGACATCTGTGGCATTTGTATGATGTCGGCGCCAATTACAGTCTCCTCGTTGGCCAGCGATGTGTTGTTCACATAGATGCTGCTCTTGCCGTAGCGTTTGATGAATATGTTGCCGGTGTCATCCATTTTGATCTTGAAACCATCACCGATGCTCTTCTTAATGACTTTTGTTTCTGCATCTCGCATGGGATTCTCGAAGCCATTCAGTCCAATGCTGGAAAGGGTAAGAAGGCGCAGCTGTTAGGCAGCTGGAGCAGATGGGCAATAAAAGCTAGACTTACCGTACGCCATCGAAGCCATGCTTGGAACCATTTATAGTTATCACAGAGGAGCGTGCGTAGGCCTTGGCCACGCGTCGATTCTTCTCAAAAACAATGATCTTTGCCCAGATTTCATCGTCGATCTGCTCCCACTTGGCCAGCACTTCGTTGATGTGATCCTGCAGAGAGAGGAGAAGAAGAAGTAAGCATCCAACTTCTCAATTGATGCCCATCTAAGCTACCTACCCGAAACAGCTTCTCTCGATCGTGCCACACATCCTCCTCCTGTTCGTCTTGCCCAATGGCATCCAAATTGTCCAGTGAGCGCGATATGATCTTGCGACGTGAAATCATTTTCGTGTGGGTTCTGTTCTTAGCTAAAAAAAAAAGAACGTTTTCCAAATTATTATTATGTTTATATAGAGATATATAATTACACTCGCTGTTGGCAGTTATTCTACAATTAATTTGTTGTTGCTGCCGTTGCTGGTGCGAATGACTCTTTGGACGCCATTTGAAGTGATTAGATCTGGGCTTGGGCATGTGGCAGACTAAATTGTTTGGCGTGCTAGACGCAAGAAAAGGAATCAAATTATATCGCAAAGAAGGGGAGGGGGGGGGGACTCTAATCCGGCGCAAGATTATTAAGCAATCAGCCAATCAATCTGCAAGCCAATGAACTTCGTTGTCAGCTACGTCGCCTCTGCCTCTGCGCCGCGTTTGTCGCCTAAGTCATTTGATTTTGAAACCCTTTTTCAATGGTTTTTTTCATAGAAACGCTACGCATTGCTTCAAAAAATGATCAATGTCACCGCCTCTAATTGTGCTCGCATTTGTTCGAGCATTTTATTTTGCATTTTATGTTTTTAGCTTTTTTTCGTCAGCTCGACTTGCGATGCATTTCAATTGGCCACTTGGTTTTTCTCGATTCCAAAAGCATTTCAAAGTCAAGCCAATCTGGTCAACGTATTGTGTCTCAATTCCAAGTGCCAAGTGGCAGGTGTATTGACGGTCATGCACGTGATTGGCATTCAATTTGGCCAGCGGCAAATGCGATTTATCAATATCAGCAGCGGCAGCAGTAGCTGCGTGTTGGGCCGCGCAATGTGTGTCACACACGGCTTAGGTGGGCATTGAAAGTGAGTCTGAGAACCAAAGTCGTGTGCATGACTTCCTAGGCAAGAAGCTCCTCCCCCTCTTTAAGCACCTTTTAATGAGCTACTCAGCTTGTCGGGCAGTTGGTGACAAATTAAGGGCACAACACGCAGCGCAAATGCAATGAGCTGCAGTGCCTCCCATTGCGAGTCGTGCTCCAGTTTAAGTGTTCTCTAATGCGACAGAATCACTGCCGTCCGCCCCTCTGTGCTGCATGCCAAGTCGCAATCGGTCAGTGCGATTGAAGTCATCGGCCCATTTTGGCTTTCTATTTGCGTTGCGTTGGCGTTGGCTTTAATTAGTGCTCGCGCGGATTGGCCATAAAACTGATATATGTCACGCACAAGACCAAAAGTCCGTTACCTGCTGCTGCCGCGGCTGCTGCTGAATTTCTAATTTCAACTGGTTTCTGTGTTTCAGAACTTTCAGCTAATTTCTAAACTTTGCTGTCACACACCCACAGCGCGTTGAGAGAAGAAATCTCTGGCCTTGTCGCCCATTTATCAATTGTACACAGAACGCAGAACATAATTCGCCACTTTGGCGTTGCGCATTCGTGAGTCAACTGCTTCGCCCCAATATCATTAGGTTGACCTCTCGGAAGCAGGGGAAGACAACAACAAAGAATCCCAAAGCAGCCAAAGGGTATTTTTTTAGTTAAGTCTCCCCACTCTGTTTCATCTTCTATTTTCGAGCGCTGTGATTAAGTTCCTCCAGAATGTCGAAGTCGGAGAGACTCTTTCTCTCTCCCTCTCTTTCTGTGTAGCCCCAACCTTGCCGCTCATCTGTTTTATATTGTATTGTATACTATATATACGCATAACATTTTGTTCTTTTCTACGTTTTCGTTTTGCCTGACTTCGGTTTGTTGTTGTTGTTCTTGTTGTTGTTGCCCTGCTAATATGTGTATAAAGTTTTTTTGTATGCCGAACGTGCGGTTGGCTTTTTAGCGATGATCACATGGCACACCAACACCAACACACACGCTCGCGCGAAATTTAATTAGCCAACTGGCCTTTTGGCCAGCAGATGGAACTGCATTAAAAATTAAACAATTATTGCACACAGACAGACAGAGACAGAAATTATTTATGTTGGCGTAGATTTTATTTGTACTTTTATTTAAGCAGCGCGGATTGTTTTGTGTGCCTTATTAATCGGCGCACAGATCAAAAAAACTCCGAAGTCGTAGCTGTTAAAAGTGCATTAAGTGTTAATTGAGACGCCCGTCGCGACGCTGTCGATTGATGTGCGTCACAGTTGCAATGTTGTTGCGCGCGCGCAAGCGGTGGTTCGTCAAGTTCGTGTCTTAAGTCTTTCGTTTTGCACGCGCTCTTTTTCCGCATGCCAGGCCAGCAATCAAGCGTGGTTCACTCCATTCAGCAATAACGCATGCTACACAGGCTTAACTACACATACTACACACATATCTAGATATATATATTATATAGAGCTATATGTGACCAGGCCAGGCCAGGCAAAGCAGCGCGGGTGCAATTAATTATGTAAGCTCGCTACGTTTTATTTTTCAAGGCCGCACCGAAACGACTTGTTTTATTTTTAGCCACATTCTGAAACTGTTCTCTGCGTACGCCAAGGCCGTCGCTTGCCTTGCCGTTCCTGCGCAGCAAGAAGGAAGTCTTCGCCGTCGCTGCGTAAGCGGCTTAAGTGAAAAACTTGCTGACTGTGGCGGGTGCCTTGCCTATTGTTTATTGTTTCTTGTTTCGCATTTAATGTTTTATTTGTTTAATTGGTTTTCCATGAATCATGCCGCGCAATTGCGCAAGTTGGCATGTGCCATACAAACACACACACAGACTAGTTGCAATTGGATTTTGTGCGCCTTTCAAAACTCGGGCGCGAGCGCGTGTGTCTGTCTGCCCAAGTGACTTGTCAACCTCAAGTGGTACCAAGTGGGGCGTACCCACACCCAAATGTGGTGCCGCTGCAACCGCTGGAAAAGCGAACTGAAAACCAACGTTTTGCCAGCCTCTTTTTGCCTTTCAATTTGCGCAAGTTCTGCAACCTTGAAAGTGGAAACCTAAACGACTCTAGGGGAGAGGGAGAGGTAGAGGCCCAACATGTCCGGCTCGACAATGCGCTGATTCCGGCTGTAAACGTGTTTTATTCTCCTAAAAAAAAAAACTTGTGCTTTGTTCTCATTCTATGCATTTTGGGTTTTTATTTTTTATGGATCCCATCAATTTGCTTATAACAATGCGCAGCGAATATTGCACAGCGTCGCAGGGAGACGTTGACCCAAATGAATCGAGTTAATTGAAAGGGGTAGATGATTTAATTTGGACAAGCTTGAACGGTAAATGCGCGGCCAGAGTAGCCTGTTTTTACAACCAATTCTGGCTGTAAAAAGGCAACTCCTCTCCCCAAGCAGGTGCTTCTCTTTTAATGTCGCAAATGTGAAAAAAGTTGTGAACTCTTTGCACAATAGGCGCGGGCGGGGACAGAGGGCACGGGGGCGCTGCTTATTGTTGTTGTCATTGTGATTGCTTGCAGCGCGCAACTGTAACAAACAACAATGACAACAACAGCAGAAGTGGGCAACAACTTTGTGGTTAGCATTATTTTTATGAGTTGGCACTTTGCTTTTAATTTTTTTGCTTCTTTGTTGCTGCGCTGTGTTTCATGTGAGCTAAAAACAAGGCAAACACACGTGTGTGAGTGTGTGTGTGTACATATAGAAAGGGGGCACGCTGGGTGTTGTGCGACGCGTGTTGTTGTTGCTTCTTTTTAGTTTATTTTTTGGGTCGCTCAGCACGTGCAGATGTCAAAATAATGTGGCAGCAACAACAGCTTGTTGCATGTACTCTTAACAGTTTTTAATGGCCAAAACAAGTGTAAAATTTTACAGAGAGCAGCCTCAAGCAGACTCCCCGCTGGCTTAGCCAATTTCTCAGCTGCGATCAATAAAGAAACCCTCCACTTCCCCTCCTTTGCTCTACCAGCTTTTCAGGTCATGCGGCAGAAGCTGCTGCTGCTGCTGCTGCTGGCAAAGAGGCCACTGCAATGCTATGTTGTGCTCCACATTGCTATGAGGCTTGTGATTTTTGTACAATGCGGCGTATGCGCAACTTTTGCTCTGTCACTTGATGTGCATGTCGCCGATTACATCATCATCTGTCGCTGCAGCCGCGGCAGCCTCAGTGACAAGTGCCAAGTCTGTCGACAAATCCATCCGCGAATTGCAAGGGGAGGGATAAGAGAGAGAGGGGGGGGGCTGCCTTTGCGGTTGAAAATCGGCTGCGCTGCATGGCACGAAAATTATAAATTCCAATTTTCACTTGCGCTCGCTGAGGCTTTCATAATATTTTCGCTTAGTTATTTTTCTCTCTCCATTGCCTGCTGTTGCAACTGTTGAGAATTCTCACCGAAAAAAAAAAAAACTTATATTCATATTCGCAATTTGGAGTTGGATTTTGATTCGTATTGGTATTCATATTCGTGCCAGGAAGGCGCGAAAGAGAAAAGACAAAAATTACACAGCGCTTTCGTGCTTTGCCTTTTGGCTACGGCAAGGCGACTTTGACTTCCGCTTTTGTTATTTTCTTATTTGTTATTGTTATTGTTATTGAGTGATTATTTTTATACAGCATTGTTTCACTGTGTGTGTGTGTGTGTGTGTGTGTGACGTGTGTGTGTGCACAACAAAATTACTTGCAAAAAAATGTTGTGAACGTGCACGCGTTGAGCCTTGGCTTTGTTGGACTCTTTTTCGGCTATTTTTGGAGCTTTGACAAGTGTCGAGAACGTAAGCAAAGAAGCGAGAAAGAGACAGAGAGGGAAAGAGACAGAGAGACATACCAAGAACAATGCAAATCTGCGCAATTCGATTCGTTGATTGCCTTGCTGCCTTGTTAATTTTTTTCATTTTAATTAAATCTGTCTCGTTATGCTCAGTTCTTGACAGCATCCTCCCCCAAAATTCAATTAGTCATTCATTCAATCAGTCACTCACTCAATCAGCCCGTCAAATTGACTATGTTAATTTCTCGCCCAACTCTGTAAATGAATCATAAACCGTAAACGAATTGATGTTTCTCACTTACAACTTGAGTTATTACATCATAAAAGCGACGCGACAACATCATTAATAAACGACAACTACACTATAGCCATATCATGTAGCATTATAATAATAACTAAATATAATAACAACAAAGGTTGCTCGCAAGAAATAAAATACATTTTTCTTGGTTAACGCTTAATTGGACTTCATTAAATTCGCTTTCAATTCGAAATCGCAATTGAAACCGAAATTGAGTTGAATTGAGTTGCTAATTGAATATGAAATGGTTGTCGTTGTTGTTGTTGTTGCTATTGCTATTGCTATTGCATAGTCCTCATTAAAAGCACATAAGCTCTAAACAGTGTAAAATTCTAGCATAGTAATCGCGCCAAGGCGAAGGCGAACGCAAATTCAGGGGCAAAAGACTTAGGGCACGAACTGGTTTGGTTTGCGTCGCGCTAGATTCATTGGGGGAATGAATGGGTTATAGACTAGAGCATATAGTATATAGTCTATGGATAACATTTGAATTGGGTCGCATGCAAATGAGCGTGAGATAAATTTCTTTATATACACGTATATCTGATGTGCAGTTTCTGCCTAGGCTATGTGTCATGTGTGTTTGTGGAAAGAACCCAGACAGATGCGTATCTATATATGGTCGATGCGGCTTTCTTCTTTTTTTTCGCGATTTCATAACAAGGCAAACGGCGTAGGCCAAAGACCCCGCGAGGAGAAAAGATAAATATCGCTGGCAGGTACCGAAAAGACCCCCAAAAAAAAAAAGCGACACTACGACGGGAATTACGCGACTGAAGCAGTTCTTGGCTTGGATGTTTTTTTTATTGCATGCTGCAGATTACATCAAGCGAAAAAACAGCCGAATTAAAGCTGGTTAATATGAATGAAATATTAATAATGTAAATGCTAATCTGGGCGTAAATTAAGCACACGCAGTGCCAACGGGCTTACGCGCTGAAGGTTGCCAGGCAGCAGCAACAACAACAATAATCGCTGCACAGCAATTTTCATACACTTTGCATTGTTGGCTATGGCTTTGATATGCTTTGGCATGCGCATGTGTTAGCCATATTACGGCTATTAAATGCGTTGGCTTAGTTTCTACGATTTCAGGCCTCTAAGAACCTTTTGTGTGTGGCCAGCAACAAAAGACTCAAGCAACGAACTTGATTTTATAATTTACATGCGTTGCTGTTGTTGTTGTTGCTGCTCTTTAGCTTTTATTTCACACTCATGGACAACAACAACAAGAACAACAACAGCAGCGTTTGTTGTAGTTGCTGCAGTGGCCTTTGGCGTTTAGCACACAGCAACCACAGCCCATGTATATTTATAAACCACAGCAAAACGCTAATTAAACGGCCGCAGCAGCAACAACAACAAATGTGTTGAACAATTTCAGAAATTATTGCACAATTTGAGCTGCCAATCAAAGCAGCGGCAGAAGCAGCGCCAGCTGGACGTGCAGCGATTTTAATTAGCAAAGAATGACAAATTAAACGAATGCGACTGGCTGCTGCTTCCCCTAAATGTCAAGGTTGCTCCAGCAAATTTAAACGTCTATAACACTTACTCGTTGTACAACGCGGCGTATGCGCAATGCTTAGTTAGTTTCCTTGCGCTTTGATTATCCAAGCGACGACGACGACGACGAAGAAGCTTCAACTCTTAGATGATTCAGAACTTGGCTAAACGCCCACAATCAATCAACTTGTTGCTTATTGTTTAAAGTTATCAGTTTTTTTATGTTTTTTTTTGTTTATTACTTTTGCGATTTGTTTCAATCTATTGTGAGTTTTTGTTTTGTTGTTGTCTAGCGTGAGTTGCTTAAATTACAAAATTGTTTAGCACGCTGTCTTTTTTCTTTTTTTTTTTTTTGCACAACACTCTCCGCGACGGCTGCTGTGTGTGTGTGAGTGTGTTAGTTTTGTTTTAGTAGTTGCTCTGAAGCGCGCGCTAGAACCGTTCGCCCCAAGCTGCGTATTTCGACTGGCCAAGTAACGGTGCGCCAGGCCACAAGACAGCAACAGACGCGACCCGAAAACTTGTCGGACAAGCCGAAGTGAGTTCGGCTTGAGCCGAAGCGTTGCTGCTGGCGCTGGCGCTGCTGCAGTTTGGGCAGCAAAGATCGCAGCAGATCATCGCAGACAGTTGCAGACAGCGGTCGATCTGCGGCAGAATTCCAATTTCCCCTGCGTGGCATGACGCACACGTAATTTGGCTGAGTATTTATGCTAATGTATACGGCGGCCCATTAGGAACGCTGCCAACACGCCCCGCAAAACCTGAGAACATACCGAAAACATACTGCAAACACAGCGCAAACATCAAGCGACGCCTTCAATTTAGCATAAATAATTCACAGCTCGTTCAATTGCCCCGCAATTTGTTTCGTTTCTTTTTTCAACATTCTCGTTTATTTTGGGCGTGTGAATTAGTTTGATTTATAAAGTAGATTCAGCTGGAAATATAGCAAAGCTTTAGCTTTGCGGATGCTTGCGGGTATTTCCCGACTTGAGGTTCTCTCTCTCTCCGTCCCTCTCTCTCCCTGCTTTATTTGGCTGTCTTTTTTTTTACTTTAAATCTTATTGATCAACTTAGCGCGCGACATAATTCAGATCTTGTTCACTGCTCGCCCGTTTATGGCATGCTCCTTATACGGCACCCCTTGCTGGCTAACTGCAATGCGAACTATGTTATGCACATGTGCGTTGTCTAGCTTGGACAATTACGTGATTCATGCAGCCAGGGTGTGGCAATTGCAGCATTGTATTTCTTTTGGTCAGCTGTTTGTGCAGAAACTGTCGTAACAAACAGACACAAAAAAGTGTCAGTCTCCATTTTCAAATATGCAAAATAATTGGAATTTTATAACTTTTTAATTATCTCAAATTTTTCATAAATCTACAGCTTGCATAGAACATGAAAGCTGATCGGGTTATAAAAATTCTATAGAAAGCTCATAATGTTTTCATTTGTATTGAAAGTTAAGAGTTCCAGTTTTTAATATATTCATTATGAATTTCACACACAAAGAACTTCGCGGCAGCATTGGCAAACTTTAACATTAAACATTTCGTGTATATTTCGAGTTATTTAATTGATTTAAATTATAAACATATATCGGGTTTGCTAGCTGGGAAGTTTCTTTATCATTCTAACTGTGGAATATTAAAGCTAATTAATGCCTTTTCAGCATTTGCCGGGACTGACTTGAAAGTGCTAAATCAAAATGAAAATACTTAGAATATCCATTGATATACCTAAATAAAATGTCAAAAGTTGCTTTAAGCTTAAATGAATAAATTTAAATAACCGTTGCAAAGATTAAAAATCGAAAAAAATACCCAAAATACTCACAAAAAATACCCACAAATTGAAAAGGGAAAGCACCAAGATCTACAGGAATATTCTCCCCATATGTTCTGTATATACAAATGAACACATCTTACCAATAACCTATCATACTTCTCCATAGCCAAAGTTGTCTGTACAAGTATTATACGATATAAGATATCTTTCCGCACTTAAGACAATGTATATTCAATGGGTTTTTTTCTACATCATTCCGCATGTGATACAGTTCTCGTTGAGTGAGCAAATTGTGGCGTAGGAATGCCGAATACCTGTTGCTCGAAATCGAAGCGGAGCGAGCTACAAATAGAACTTCTCGAGTGATCGCCTGTCATGAAGGCAATGGAGGCATGGATATTCAATCAAATAATAAAAAACTCAATGCGAAAATATGTGGTAATAATTGCCCAAGAATAATGCCACCGTAAGGGGGTAGGGTGTATGTGTGTGTGTGTGTGTGTGTGTGTGTGTGTGGGGAGGCGAAACTGCCCATGTTGTAATCCAATATAATTTGAGCCGCTGCTTTTGGCTGCTTTGTTATTATTATCGCTGGCTTATGGTTGTTCGTGTTGCTGCTGCTGTTATTGTTGTTGTTTTCAATTAAAAACGGTAACAACAACAGTTTAGCGCTAGGTGAACGGTTAGCACTGAAATAATGTACAAATTTGAGTTGAGAGAGCGAAACAGTATATGGCATGGCTTGTTTAGCATGGCTAGCATGGGGTATCATGGGGTATCGTGGGTATGGTCGGGGCATGCCAAGTGGGCCGTTGTTTTAATAATCATTACAAATTGCTTTGGCGTCGCACGGCAACAACAACAACAACTGTAACTGCTGCGGACCAACGAACGACCTTGCTACACAAGAAACTTGATAAACAACTAAAAGAAAGAGAAACGACCACAAATTTGCGACAGCCAAAACAAACCACTGAAAGCAGTCCAAACGCAGCAACAACAACAACAACAACCTAAACAACAACAACACGAAGGGTTTCGTAAAATTACAAGCTAAAGTGGCTTGGGAAATCTTAGCCAAAAAGAGAGGAAAAGCGTTTGCTGCGACGCAAAAACGTCAACGCGACGCGTTAGTTTGAATGATTTGGTAGCCCCCAAGCAGATAAGAACCAAGACACGTGAATACCCCCAATGCTAACCCTAATTTATTAGTGTAATTCTGCGGCAAAGCTGAGCAAATAAATCAATAAAGAGATACAGTATCTTAGTGACATATTCGCTCTAGTTGCGTTCCAATTTTGGCAAAGGAAATGTTCGAAATTAACATTTACAACTGATCTGCAGATGATGTATAAATCAGGCGATTACAATGCAAGATATGCTGGGAAATATATTTCAATAGAAATGTGATATAAAAGAACATATTAGGGAAAGTCTTGAGGAGGTTATTTATTTAGAATGGAGTATAGTTTTTGAGAGATCAAAATGATTCATTCTAATTTAAGTACAAGCTTTTCTTTTCATCATTCATCTAGCCTCAATCACTCTTTCAGTCCATACTTGGTCAATTAATGTTCTTATTTCTTATATAACACATACGCATTAGCATATATAGTAGATTGCTGTTGCAGCACACCGACTAATCTGCCCGAGGTGTCAGGTGAGTTTTCATGCAAGATAAAGTCAATCAAAGTGTTTGCAAACAAGTTCCTTCAGCTCTATGCACTAAATCGCATGCAAATGTTGCCAAGATAGATAAAAAAAACAGAGTATAAACCATTAATTCACACCCCGATGCGTAACACAGAATCATGACAAATTCGCGCTAGTCGCATGAAATAAATTTTACGGCTGCAGCGTGCCTTATGCAAATGAGAAGACCTCGAATAGTTGACTCGCATGCGTCGACTCCTCGACTCTCTCGGTGCTCTGTGGCATTTTGTAGCTACATGCTGAAAACATTTGTAAATTCTGATCAATCGTCGTGTCTAACCAGACAAGCTGAACAGACAAGCCGGACAGACAGGCCGGACAGACGGGGCAATGCATAATTCAATCGACAACGATGCGAAGCCGAATCTGAAAATCGAATCTGCCGCTGGGCAAAAGCGAAGCTTAAACGGCGATTTATGTTTAATTATTTGCGCTCGTCGCGCAATAATAATAACAATAATAAGAAATAATAATGAATTGTTGTGTGTTCGCTGCGAGCTGCGCATGTTTGGGGCGCTTTGTTTTTTGCATGTCGAACTAACACAACTAAAACATACTACAAGCAATTTCCGCATGGCACTAGATCGACTGAATCTTCGACTCTCTCGACTCTTCGACTATATTCGCATTGTACTTATTCGTTCGTCTTGTCATGTCTTCTTTTTCTGTTTGCGCTCGTCTCGCAGAATTCGTGCGGCGCGCTGACACACAAAAATGTTGTGCGCCAACTCAAGTGCAGAGCGAGTGTGGGTAGACAACGTTGCGTATGATTGATAAGCAAATTACACAGGCCAGTCAGAGGCAACAGCGGCAGCATAGGCGTCTCGAGAACACATATACATTGCGCATACGTCATGTTTGCCACAAAAAACAATAGCGCCACGCCAGGCCCTTTTCACGCCTCGCCTTACCTCAATGGCTTGATCAATCGATCAATCAGAGTCCTTCACTCAAACGGAAATGCTTAAGAAAGGTAACAGAAATAAAAAAAAAAAACACAATAACAACCTGATTCACGGCAATCACAATGACGTAACAGAATTCATAAGTAAAGCATTGAGTTGATACAATATGTATTGCCCAGGCAGGTGTCAACGACACCATCAACACCAAGCAGCCCCGAAACAAAAAAGAGAAAAGACATCGCAGCAAAGGTCAAAGCTGTTGCTGTACAAATCGGACGCAGGTTGTCACCATCTGCGGACCTTGATGCTTGGCAATTTCACAACAATTTCGCCTTTTGGCATGCAAGACGCATTGCATTGCCCGAACTGAGCGGAGCCGGAATGGGGTTGTTTACGCGCCGAAAGTCAGGTAGGTAATTCATGTTCGATTCCCAGGCGGATTACAATAAAATGCAGAACTAACTGCGGGTTCGACCAGGCAGTTACCCTGGTTTTGAAGTAGCTACTTGCTGCAGTGCATATTAAGGCGATACTTGAAAGATATGAAGTTCTTAAGCTTAGAGTCTTTTAAAAGTTACGAATTGGGTGGCTTAACTAAAGTTCCTATGCAATTGAATTAGCATAACCTCAAATCGGCGATACCATATCAACTCTCTAAAGATTCCTTATACCTTTCCAAGGCATGGATATATACCTTAATATTTAAAGTTGTCAAATATATATTCATTGAGAAACTTTCCCTATTCTAATACTCCAGCAACTGAACCGACATAACCTCAAATCTGAGACCCCCTACAGGGTAGCTTAAACAGTAGCATTTGTGATTGCCGTGAGTTGTTGGTTTCTTTTTTTTCGCTTTTGTTTGGTGGGAAACACAGATTTTCGGGGCGTTAATTGAACCGAGTAGAGCACTTTGGTCCGCTTCTCTGCCTCGAGTTATTTGCGATTTCCGCGTATGGAAATCAACTTATTAGCTTGGGTGGGGGAAGGGGGTGAGGTGAGCTCAACAACCTTGCTGCTTGGGAACCCGTCAAAGGGAGTTACTAGCCAGCACAACGGGTGGTGGGCGCGCGTGTAAAGCTTAGCTTAATATAATTTAAGACTTCACAATTTGTTTGCACATTAAGTAAACGTGTTAAAACAATTGTTCGTGGACCCCAAACCCAGCCCGATGACGTAGCAGAAGTTGAAAGTGCTCGAAAAGAAGGGGAGATCTGTCAGAGCTGCCGCCGTTTCATGCGCTAATTGATGAAATTATATGTGGAACTGCCCCGTTCCATTGCCCGTTGGTAATGGGTATTAATTAGCTATGTTCTAACTTCAGACGACCTTGAGCTGCACTCTTGTCAAAATTTTGGTTGGCCTGGCATTACGACGAATGGCATTTGGTGGCATGAGTCAGCCAACTACGGCGACTTTTCACATATCACACAGAGCGAACGATGCGCGATGGCTATCGCAGAGGTTGCAACGAGGGGGCAAGCTCCCTGCTCGGCTCGGCTCGATGTTCGATGATATCAAGAAACATGCACCAACCGCGCTGACAGCCAACATTCATTTCACACGCCGCCACGATGGCAGGCAGCGAGGCAACACGCTGACTTGCAACATGGGCAACACGGGCAACAAGCTGTAATTAAGTGCCAACGATGCTAACTCTATCTAGTCTCAGTTCCAGATTTTCCCTGCCACATGCCACCTGCCACCGTATGGCGCCATTAGAAAGAGCGCACGAGGGGAAGGGGAGGGACAGGCACACGCAACAAGTGGCACACTTCCATAATCGCAACTGGCAACTTGCACTTTTACTTGGCATTAGAACAGAGACCGAGTCTGCAAAGGAGTTGCAAAGACCAGATATGTAGTGAAAGAGCTGGCGGCAGAAGCGGAGCATCGTAGATGGAGCCACAACCGGAGCTGGAGCTGGGGCCGGAGCCGGCATGACAACCTCAAGAGTAATTGCACACATAATTCATGCTCAAGGCCGCGCGTTGCAGCCAAATGAATTTCGTTTTCAGCACCTCGCAACTTGCGGCAGCTGAAGAAAGACAACGAGATGAAGAAGAAGAAGAAGAGGAGGCAGACGTAGCTGATCTTAAGAACTTGGCGTTACTCTTTTGTCTCGAAGATGAATGGTCGCAAGTTTGTGGCTGCTGTTTTGTGATAGCAACTTATGGCGGCTTATTAATCAAGTTGCAAGCAAATTAGCACAGCTATGGAGCTACAGAGACCACAGAGCCAAGGCAGATCGGAGAATGCAGTCCGTACATGTGTATGCGTTGTAACTTTAATTATAATAAATGTCAGCTTTAAATATGTAATTAAGCCAAATGTGTGTGTGTGTGTGTTTGCGAGACGAATACAACTCTGTAGTGCTGCCATAGTTCGTACTGGTTCCGATTGGTTCAACTGGGCGTTTGAATATTCTGAATGGAATCTGTTATGTCTGGTAATTTAAATTTCAAATTGCCTCCATGATTATGTTATTCTGCTGACGCACAGCTAGCCAATAAAAGTTGAATTAATAATGAATTTCTCTAGTTTAAAATCCAGTAACTTTGAATAAATTTCAAAAATCGATTCGAATCCGGTTCGCAATGCTGCTAATTTTCGATATTCTAACCAAACGAGACAACTGATGTGTTAGAATTGTCTTGTGTAGCCTTTAAATTTTATTTAGGTTTTAAATTACAAAATAAGTATTATTAGCCATGAATAAAATAAACATGTCAAAGTTGTTTGACGCGAATCAATTAAAGTTTAGTATTTAATACTGCTGTTAAAGAGTACTCAACACTCTCAAATAATTATCGACAAATTACCCTGGGCAATTTTCCCATGCAAGGTAGCTCATGAACTAGTTCACCATTGCCGTATCGCATCTCATATCGATTGAGAGTCAGCCAAAGCGTAATTATCGCAATTAACTTGTCCAGCTTGCACTAAGCTGCATTGAACGCAGCTTGAAAGTCACCCAAAGTAAACTAATTAATGTTCTAAGATTAAGCGAACTGATAGCGTTAATTGCAGCTTCAACGCTCGACGATTGCCATCTCGTGCGATATTAAATTATCGCTGGCGACTACTGTAGCACAGCAGCAGCATCGTATCATAGCTCAGGAAGGCGGGGGAAACAACTCTATGATTTATAAGCGCAATTGCAATGGCCATTTATCTGCGCCATTAGAGCGCATCCCAAGGCTGTGGGGCGTGTACAAGAGGCGTGGGCGTTGGCGTTTCGCACTCTGCTCGCACTGTTCGCATTACTCCCCTTTTATTTTTTTAGTAGCCGCTGATTAATGTGTCCACTTGGAGTGTCTCGGAGTGCCCCTGCCGAGCCGCGTGCAGTCGGGCGGCAGGCAGCGAACAGAAAGCGAAAACGAGAAAACGATAAGGCACCTCAGAACTGCAGCTACTGCACATAAATATAAATTTATTGCTAGTCCGGCAAATACACAAACAGCGCGTAAATCAATTATGCACACCAAGCCGGCCAAATGGCATAAAAATGTCATACAATTTGTGGCAATTACAAGTAGCAGACGATAAATAAATATGCATTGCACTTGCAGAAATTTCCCAGTAAGAGGAAGAAATGAAAAGTTGGGAAATTAAATGTCTTGAGGGAACTTAAGGTATAGTTCCCTTCAGTAAGGGAACTTCGTTCAGTAAAGTGATTTCTTAAGAAAGAGGAAGAAATGAAAAGTTGGGAAATTAAATGTCTTGAGGGAACTTAAGGTATAGTTCCCTTCAGTAAAGGAACTTCGTTTAGTAAAGTGATCGTAACGAAAAATAAAATAAAGATTCCAAATTAAATTTAAGTTTAACTTATTTGGAAACTTCCAACCCAACTTTGCACCCAACAACTTTTCGCAGTGTAGTTACGCATATGATTTTATTGCCTGGCGTTAGGCCATTCCCGCATCCAGCTTGCACTGCACCCGGCAATGGAATTATGAGCAAGGACATTTTGAACCTGCCAGCAATATTTTACCGCCGCCTCTATAAATAGTTATGTGAGTGATTATGGCGCGTTATCAACTCGGACTCTGCTGCGGGTTTAGACCATTAAGTTTGGCTTATTTATAGTCGATTGATTTATGAAGTTGCAACCATCGCCATCGCCATCGCCTTCGCCTTCGATTTCCAGGTTCGTTCACAATGCACTCGATTGTTGGTAACTTGGATCACGCTAGCTATGATTGCTTAATCTGCATGCTATTACTAATACTACAGGCAACTAAATCTGATCTATAACATGCTCGTGTCTATGCTATTTTCTATACTAAATGCTGTGTAAGTCGCTCTAAGTCGCTGTTCGAGTATGCTAATCCAAGCCGACGAGTTGTTGCCCCAAAACAGCCTGGCCCGGTCTTGGCTTGGCTTGGCCCCAACTGGCCTTGAGCGAGCATGAACAGAATCTCATGCGCCATACAATACCATTTTTATGAAAACCAGCGACAAAAGTTTAAATTTTATGACAGAGTCCAAAAAAAAGCAACAACAACAACAAGATCTCTTACAATTAGAATCTGGCTTCTTTGTAACCAGTTTTATAGGGGGCCCGATTACGTCAAGGCGTACGCCGGCTGCGGCTACTAACAGATTGGTTATCTGGCCACCGTCAGTCGGAGGCAGAGGCCGATAGCATCTTTATAGTTCAGAAACCGAAAGGTGTGTGTGCGACTTGTCTTAAACCCTCCTCCTCCTCATCTTCCTTGTGGCAACTCTTGATTTCACATGAGCCAAGCGCTTAAAAATAACCAGCGAACCTCAGAGCCTCCGAGAACTGATGGTATTATTAATTCTCCCACTGTGATCGAAAATAAAAGTGATTTGTTTTCGATTTTTAATAGATGAGACATCGCTTGTGATTTGTTTGGGCCCCTTGTTTAATTGTCATTAATTTGTTGCTATTTAATGGCATAATTTAATGCACGAACCGAAACTGTAAAACTCAGCACGACGCCCCGAATGGACGGATGAACTGACCGACAGCGAGGGAGATTCGTCAAGTGTGCTGCCCATTGACTTGATTGAGCATCATTTGGCCAACGTAATCTACATACAATGATCGATCCGTTGCGATTCGTTTCAATCCGATCCGATCCGATGCGAGTTTAGGCGTGGGCATTATTGAATCGACTTTTTAACCGAACAGACAAAAAGCGACGCCAAGCAATTAGCGCGATTTCCTATTTGGTTAATATGCAGAAAATTAAAACGGGTGTGCTTTGACTTGTTTATAACACACACATAGGAGTGTGTGCATGTATGTGTGTGTTTGTGCACCAAATAAAGCAAAAACAACAAATGGCAACAAACAAAACGGAAGATTAATGGAACTCGAGTACATATCTGTACCATCAGACTCGATAGTCCAATGTTAATGGCTTTAACCCACCCAAGCCACAAACATGGTCTGCTTCGCTCTATCTCTCCATCCATCCGTCCGTCCGTCCGTCTATCCGACTTTCCGTCCGACTGCCTGCAGTTCTGTATGTCGCTTTTACTTCCGCCAAGCGAATTTTTGGATTTTGAATTGTTTAATTGATTCAAAGTCGTCGATTATTTTTTTTGCACACTCGACGCGACATTAATTACTCGTAGGCCTGATCAAGTAGCGTTAGCTGTCGCCACTACAGGGTATTTTTAGCCCACTTCCTTTCGCACATACTTCAAATTGCATATTTGTTTAAGCTTTTAATATATACAAACATAATCTGCAATGAAAATAAACAAAGTATCAAGAACTCTTATGAAATTCATAATTATTATTATTGTTTCGCCTTCGGGGGTTGGTTCTTGGCTCCCCTCACTTATTAATTGAATTAACCACAAAGATTATGCTGCATTTAACCAAATTTGCATGAACAATTAATCAATCATTATAATCGTCCGATGATGCTGGACAATAATTTCACTTTTTCCTTAGAAGCGGTTTCACTTTTTTTCGCCAACTAGTTTTGCCTAACCACGCTGCCAGCCTCCCCCTAGAATCGAACGTATGTATGACATAATACCATATCTTAGCTACGACGCGTACATCTGGTCTGCCAACTCTATATCCGGTTGGGGTTCGTCGCCGTCCGACTGAAACATTTTGAAATGTATTCTTAAACACAGATAAATTATCAGCGTGCACACAAAGCAGACACAGAATTTAATTATTAAATTTTATGCTGCTCGCTAAAAAGTGTTTAGTATTTTATTTAGTATCTACCAAAACCTGTTCGCTCTGTTCGCTGTGGTAGTATACGAGAAATGCCAAAAGTACCGAGTAGCGGCGGCTCATTTTTTGGGTGTGTGCTCCACAATTGGTAACTGGAACTGACAAGTACTATTCGTATTCCTTTTATTTTGGATAATCTGGAATTCACTTCTTGACCCGGGCCTAAGCACGAGTCTCACGCACAAAGTTCAACGCTCGATTTTATAGCTTTTCGTTTTGATTTCGAGAGTTGCGCATACCCTGTAATAGGGTGAGGCGGAGAAAAGGTATAGCTCTTGTTAACAATTTGTTTGTCAATTTTTTATTTTAGTTTACTAAAATAATTTTTTATTTCAAGAAATGTTATCGATTGTTAGCTGATTATTGCAGAGCAGGTAACATAACAGAGCTTTAACAGCTTCTGTGGCAACAAGCGTTGGGACTTTTTTGGTACTTTTAATTTCCAAGGCAAAGGACACAAAGGAGATATTAATTACCCTAATGATTCTTATCGAAAATGTGTTCGATACTCTCATATCGATATGTGCAGGGTACCACCACGTCGGTTAGCCAACACTAGAGCCGGCTCGATTTGTTTCTATTTATAAATCCACTTGAATCAAATAATAATTATAAATTTAAATTATGGCATGTGCGCGAACGTGCACACACACACGCCCAAACACGAACACACACTTAACCGCCACTTGTCATAAAGTTGCAGGCCCCAAAATGATAATCCGGAATGTCGATGCAACAGAATACCCGTGTATCGAGGAGCCAAACCGCTTTCATTAGCATGCAGAAAGTATTTAAGATTTACCGTTACGCGCGGTCGAAAGCACAAGTTAAACAAGTTTAACCAGATCGGGTCAATTATTGTATATAGTATGCATATATAGAATCTGTATCTGTGGCTTTAGAACGATTTTTTTTTTTGTAGCGGCTAGCCGAAAAAATGTTGCTCGCCGAACTCGTTGCGAATTGTGGTTGATTCCCCTGGCAACTGTCATAAAACGATACATATAGATCGAATATTTATGGCTATATGGTTGGGGCTATATAAGCAGCTGCGGCTACGGGTGTTGTTGTTGCTCTTGTGGCTGTGCTGACTTCACAGGAATTTCCACAACTGATGCTGCTGCTGTTGCTGGCAATGTCATGCGACGACCTTGTGACGTCACAGCGAAGATTGTAGCAGATCTCTCAAAAAAAGCCTTCACATGCATGCCGGTACGATCTGCTCTGGTTATACCTGTTCTTCGGCATGCGGGCCGAGATCTGCGTGATCTTCAACTCGATCTCGATGGCGCTGATGCTGATGAGTCATGGCAATTGTCAAAATTCTGCGCTTTTCGAACTATGACGCAAATTTATAGAATTTCCAGAAGTGCAAAACTGAAGGATTTTTTTTTCTTTTATTCACTTGGGGAATGGGTCAGTATAGTTTGTGGTGATTGTGGTGACTCGGCTGATTCGCTAAGCTGCCCACTCATAGACGATGTCGTTTAGGTTGTTTATTGTGCACTGGTCAGCCCTTTCCCCGCCCCTGCCCCTGCTCCGCTCTCTGCTCGTTCTCTCGTTACACATTGTGCTGCCTGGGGCAGTTGCTTGTTAACATGATGGGCAGCAAATGGGGCCGCAAACAATGGTCAACTGAAAGTGAAACTGAAATCGAGAACAAGCGCGAAAATAGAGCAATAAGTTGCACGCTCGCATGGCGTTGTCCAAGATGCGTGGACAACGATACCAGCCGGCACAGAGACTCCAGCGTGGACAGAGTTATTAAGGGCAGGCGTGACAGAGGCGGCCAGTGCATTATTTTATTTTCAATTTAATGATGTTTCCCCGCAGTGAGAGAAGGCGACGCGACTCTGTCTGTCTGTCTGTCTGATTGGGCGAAGCTTCATTTGCAACAAATTTCGTTGCGGTTGCAAACGAAAATGAAAACAGCGACTCAGGGCACAATCCTGGCTAGCTGCGACTGCGGGGAACACTTCTGTTGTCCGTCAGTTGTGACAATGTGCGCTTGTCGTGCGGGTGTTGTTGTTGTTGCTGCTGTCAGTTGTTGCGTGCCGATGACGTCGGCGTTGGAGGCGTTGCTTTTGCCGCTTGCAATCAGGCAGAAATGATCGCGATTGCGCCGAACTCCAAAGAAAAACAGCAAAAGCAGAAAGAGAGAGATGGAAACACAGAAACAACAGCCGAAACATACACAGCAACAACAACAACAAGAGCAGCAGCAGCAGCAACATACAACTAACTAACAAGGTTGCAAACAAAGTTGAAGGTCGCCGCAGCAGCAGCAGCAACAGACCACGTAGTGCCATATGCCGGCTCTGTGTGTGTGTGTGTGAGTGTGTTGTGCGTGCCTCTGTGTGTGTGTGAGTGATCGCTGGCGTAGCAAACAATATCGATATCGGTCGCACAGTCGCCACAGTCATGTAATAAGTAACAAACGCCGCACGACATTCGACATTTTTATGCAAAAGACATGGCAGGGAATGGAGAAGCAGGAGGAGGAGTAGGAGGTACTAGGTAAAGACTGCAGGGCCTGCAGGCTTATCGCCATAATTGAGCTCTGGTCGCATTGTCTATAAATTCTTGCCCAGCTACGTGGGCAGGCGGCAAACGCTTTGACTTTGATTTGCTGTTGTCAATGCGTACGCGAAAATATGCAAATGTAATTAAAAGCCCAGCCCGGAGAGGGTGAGAGTTGCCCCAGGGAGCAGGAGCTGCTGCAGCAACTGTGCTCAGGAAGTGCAGCACAAATCACGGCAGACAACTACTAATGACCACATGCCACAACTGGCAAACACTGCAGCCCCGTTGACATTCTAACTGCAAACAAATGTTGCAACTGCAACTGCAACAGCAACAGTTGCTGCCGCTTCCTGCACAGCTGCAGCACCAAGGAATGCATCACGTCTCATTGATTGTGATATTTACTTGCACTTAAGTGAAAACATCGGCTTAATTAGCCGCCCCTGACGGATCGATGACAATGAAATGGAAAAAGTGGAAAACAATCGCTTATCAGTAGCAGCAGCCGCAGGGGCGATGATGCCAGGATCACTTTCAGTGCGCCAGCTCGTTAGACTCTTCTCGCATGCACACGCTAATTTATATGTCAATCAGGCAAACGTATGTGGCCAGCGAGCGTATAAACCACACATAATTGCATTTACTTTGCCGCTGCAGGATTAGCTCGAGCTGATAAGGCCGAGGCCAGACAACATCGGCAACTCAAGTCAACTTCAACCTTCGAGTTCTGCATTGCACGCGTAATAAATTGAATGCACCTTTGGGTCTGCAGCAGCAGCAGCCCACAGAGAACCCTTTGGCTATCCCTGGCCTCATCTACTGGCACTTCTAAGACCCACACACGCATTCGCCGGCTTTGCCTTCTTGTAGCTGTAGCCAGTTTTATACGCCAGCAATTGGCATAAATATCGCTTTGCTGCTCCCTTGAGCGTGTGGCAGGCGCTGCTGCTGCTGCCCTTTGCGGGACAAGCCAAGGAGTCGAGTCGAGGTGAGGCTAGACCCTGTGGTAGCCTTGATAAATTTCATACAAGTTATTCTAACATTTTTACTATTGCAGGCCGACACGTTGCCGTCGTTCGCGTCGTTGTTGCCCTTGCTGGGCCCATGATTGAGTTAACTTCATTTGCTTCACCGACACGTGCGATCTGTGGCTCCATCTGTGTGTCTCTCTCTCTTCTCTCTCACACACTCTCTTTCTGGCTTGCTGGCCCTTGTCCAGTTGGCTTTGTGTTTAGCTTGGGATTTATTTTATTGCCTCTTAGGCAAACATGTCAGTTATGTTTGCGAAAGTACATATCATCAGGCTGGACATGCGTGTAGGTTTCCACTGTACAACAACAACAACACTAGCAACAACAACAAGAAGTACAAGCAAGGGCACAGCCTCCATAGACTCACTCACTCACTCAGGCCACATTTAGAGGGAAATTCGTACATAGACACCCGTTGTGGGGCACTTATTTATGGCAAATTTTTCAAGTAAAATCTTGAAAGTGTCGAAAAGCGAAAAAGGGAGCTACAAACGATTGCACGAGCGAGAGAGAAAGGGAGAGCGCGAGTGAAGTGGGTAATATCGCAGGCGTTAAAGCAACTCGACGAGGCGGCGGCGGCAAACAGCGCCAGCTCCAGCTCCAGCTTCAGCTTGTTGTGAGGTCAGACCGAGTCTGCAATTGCTGCCCATGTACACGCCAGTCTTCTTCGCAGCGCCTACCAAGCAACAACAACAACATCGGGGCAATGCGCTGCTTGTAGCAGATAATGTGGTTGTTGTAATTTAGGGCCTCATTGCAGGCGATGCTGTGCTGCAGGGCTGGCTGCCTGCCGTGTGTGGCGGCCTAATGGGCAGGGAAATCTACAAAAGCATCGCTCCGAATTTTAAGCAAACACATTTTGAGGATTGCATTGATAACAATCTGCGGTAGAATGCGAGCTAAGTTAGCCGCAAATAGTATATTGAGTCCATCACTCTTTGCTTAGGCGTGTAGTAAGCTAATTCTGTTGCCTATAGATAGGGAAAAAAATAGCTTGTAAAAGTTGTATATAGGGTATCTTATTGTCGAGCTCACTTGACGGTAGCAATAGTAGCTTCTTTATACCACATACAGTACACATCACACAAATCTATCTTTTGTTTTGTCATGCTATGCAAATAATCCACGCATTATTGAAATTTACATAAATTTGTTAATAAAAAGCCGCATTCGATTAACTTAATCGATAACATCAATCGTCAATCTAATCAGAGATGCTTTGGTATTTGTGAAGAATGCACATTATGTGTATTACCTTGATTTATCGAACAGAGTTGTCACCCCAGTTGTTGTGAACTTACAGTTACTGCGCGTTTGGCTATGCAAATGGCCCAAACACCTTCGCTGGCATAAGAATTGCTGCTGATTTGGCCATAGTCTGGGCTGACTGCCCGCTGACGGCTGGTGGCATCAAAGTGTGGCGCGTGTGGAGACGTGTGAAGCTGTCAAAGCATGTCGATTGCAGCGCCCCGTGAGTGCTCAAAACTCCTCCACACACATCCCAGCACATTTGCAACTTGCAATTGGCAATTTCTGACGTTCGTCTGACATCTTCTGACAGCACTGACCCAGTTCTGATCGCCGCAATGACAAAGCAAGAGCAGCAAGCAGTGCAACTTGAGCTTAAGTATTTTGACCAAGTTTCTCAAAAAGGATTTGGAGCAATCGAAGTCGAGACGAAGCCACATCGAAACCGTTGCCGTTGCCATTGAACTTTGCATAAACTTGTCGGATGAAATGCTAATTGCATTGCTGAACCGCTCGTTGTTGTTATACCCTTCAAACATTGGAAAGGGTATACCAACTTTGTGACAGACACACCAAGTGGTTTGCTGAGAATCACTAGTCTAGCCGATTAAGCCATGTCCGTCTGTCTGTCCGTCTGTGCTGTCTGTTTGAACGCACGAATCTCAGTTATTATAAAAGCTAAAGTCACCAAATTTGGTATGCAGGTTTATATATGTATGTATATCATTCCCTTCATTCCCCTTCACCGCCTCCACAAATCGAAGACTTTCTTGTTAGAAACTTGATCAAAGAGTATCTTACTGTCGGTCATGCTCGACTGTAGCTTTCATTACTTGTTCTTGTTGTTGCTGGCTACTTTGTAGTCGCCAGTGTTGCGCCTGGCAGCTGTCACATGCAGCCGCAGCAACAGTTGCAGTGGCGACGCTGCGTGGGCGTGGGCGTGTACCGCAAGTTGTCATTTTGATTTTGAGCTGCGCTGACAGGTTGCTCCGCTTGCTGGGGGCATTAATTACGCCGCATTTGCCTAGCGGGCATTCTAATTTCATCACACAGCATTCACAGGGCCGGTGCCGGAGCCAGGGTCATTTAAAATGCGGATGCTATGCGCAGCTAACCCACACGGCAGCAGGAGCAGAAGGGGCAGCTCCTCGTTCTTATCTCGTGTAATATTTTCATGTACGTGCCAAAAGAGAGATTCGGAGTCGAGTAGCAAACACGTGTTCGAAACGTTGCACTGCGGGCTTTAGCCATGTCCTTAACTGGCCATCGATGTACCTGCTGCTGCTGCTGCTGCACTTCCTGGACCAGGGAGAAATGTAGATTCGCGGGAAGCGATGCAGCAACCCGAGTAGGCAAAGCGTCTCCAGGCATACAGACAATGTCTCAATCCATGCGCCGCCGTTTAATTGATTTATTTGAACGCGACGCGCGGCATTATTTACGATGTGAAATAGCTAGTACTCCGGCTTGGCCCTGGCCCTGGCACTGGCCCAAGGCATCGGGGGTCCCTGACCCAGGCTAGCGCAACAGCATCGACAACAACAACAACAAGCGGCGCACTGATTGGTTTTGAAATGGAAAAATTAGACCAAGTGGCACTTGAGGGGCGGCAAGAAATGCTCTGCAAAATCAACAAGGAAAACATTGCGGTCGAGGCACGAGTTCGCCAGGCTGCTTGCCCCTGCTTCCTCTGCCTGCCTGCCTGCCACATGCAAATGCTGCCACGTCAGCAATAAATTAAAGGCAATTTTAGTCAAATAAAATGTTAACGGTGTAACGGACCCCTGTGGCCCGTAGAGCGGACCGTAGACGGTGCCCCATTCCCTCTCCCCCTACCCGCTGGCTACGCTGGCGGCAACGTGTTGCCCTTTGGCAACTTGCCACGATGATGGACAAAGCGGCCAAGCCAGTGCCTGCTCCAGGGCTGCATAGCCTGCAGCGTTGCCTGCCTTTTGGTATTTGTCACGTTCGTCCATTTTCAGAGTCCACGTACATGTTGCCGCATTGTTAATAACTTTATTCGTCTTGTCCTACTTGTCCGCCTGGCCGGGATGCAACAGCGACAGCGGCAGCGGCAGCGCAGCTTGACAATGACTCGGCACCGTTATTTATGAGCTGTGTGCGCCATGCTCAATTATTGACATTGAACTCTCCTGGCGCCCGCATCACACACAGACATACACACACAGACATAGACACACAGGAAGAGAGACAGGGAGACACGAGCATGTTTGCATTGCCTAATCAGCAATCAGCCCAAATCGCGCAATTGTGTCGCCGCCGCTGGCAATTAAGTCGCCAGAGTTGCCGTTAGACGCAGCCAAGGCAAGGTCAGCTTCGCTGTCGGGAGCAGCCGCAACTGCAGCCCCAAAAAAGGAGGGGGGAGCACACACACACAACGTGGAAGACACGAGCTGCCGCTTAAGGAATGCGCTGCATCATGCGCGCAAATTATGAAATCGATTTGACTTGGCATTGATGCTGCCCAGTTGGGACTGGTACTGGGATTGGGATTGGGGATTTGCATGTGCTTGTGCCAGGTACCGTTGGCCCGCTTTTTATTAGCCCGGCGTGGAATTAGAACAAATTGTTCATGAACTTGTTGATAAATGTTTGTTGTTTGTTTTGGCGCTTGTTCGCAGCTGACCTATATTCCGTCTCTCTCCCTCTCTCGCTGCCTTTTACAGGGTGCCTTTGGCGCACAGCTGGAACGCGCGTTCTAACCGCATTTTGCTGATGCTGGCGCATTCATTTAATAACAACAATAATAATAATTATTTTGGGATTTTTTTCGCGGTTTTTTTGGGACTCTTTGGAGTGTTCTGTGCCCGTGAATCAGCATGTGGTGAAAGTTCTAAAGCAAACGAGGCTGGAGGCCGCTTAAATGTTGCGGCTTAAAAAGCGATAAACGCGAAAGCAAAGTTGATAAGTTTTGTACTTGTTGTAAGCTTTAAACTATATACGATAACTTATGAAATTATGACACACATTCTGGCAAGGGAGGTCAACTGACTCAAAATCTGCCAAATCAGCAGCGCAAGCCGCGTCTGACGCATGCCAAGCCAAGTGTCCTTGAGATTGGTCCGCGCAGAATTTGCCGGGAAAAAACAATGGAAATTTAGTCATTATTAATGGCAGCAGCCGTAGAAAAACTGCAGCCAAGTTGACGGCAAGTGTAGCAGAACAAAGGCAGCTGCAAAGGCAATGGCAAAGGCAAAGGCAACGCAATTCTGTCCGCTGCTTTGCACCTAACAATTATTATTATTATTATATTTCATTCGGCCTGTACTATTATTTTGCGCATGACTAACCAAATGCAATTTCAGATGCCATTCGGTTTTCGGTTTTCCAGCTGTTGTTGTTTTTGTTGTTGTGTGGTTCTTTTTGTGCCTTTTGTTCCACTTTGGCGTTGAGCAATAAAACGTCGCATTAAGCCAGCGAGCAAAAATGAAACAAAAATCGACAGTAATCGCCAGCAGTGATCGTATAATCGTATAATCGTAAATTTGTAATCAGTTGCAAGAACATGTGTTTACACAGTCGCCGCACGCCATGCCGCGCCATGCCACAGGCAACGCCGCCAACACTTGCAGTTCCACTTGGCTGCCAAAAAGGTGCAACAATTCAGCGGCGTTTCGCCTGCCAAGTGGAAGATGACATCAGTTTGGCAGCAGCTAAGCTGCTCTTGGCTTGAAGGTGGCTGCATGATAAGCGATTAAAGCGCTCATTTATTTAAGAATTTTTAAGAGTAAAGTTCTTTAAGCTTTTAATGTGGTTGATAATCGTTTAAAATGCAGATCTATTCGGTTAAGAGTTTTAAGGTCTTTAAGTTTTGATTGTGATTGATAATTGCTTAAAGCGCAGATCTCTTAAACTTTGATAGCAAGATTTATCTTCTTATAATTTTCTTACTAAAATCCACTGGAAAATCTTTTTCTAAAATATTTGTAATATTTTTTTAGACGTTTGCAAGTGGTAAAATGTATGTAAAAATGTTTTATACTGAAAATTCTGGCCAAACTGCAACTTCATCATTTTGTGTGTCGAAAATCTCCTCTTAAAACAAGTTTAAAATAGTTTCTGATACTTGTTTACACTTGTTTATTCTCTTTTAAACCAGTTTAGCTTATCTAAAATATGCAAATAAGTCGCTGGAAAAAATCAATAAAAGACAACTAAAAGAAAAAAGATTTTAGTGATTAAATTAAAAACAAAGCTGGTATGTTGCCTGGTAAAGTCTTAGTTATTTATGCTTAATATAAATTTGTATATTTTATATTTACTTAGCAAACAATCAACTTGCAATTAACTCACTCGCTTAGCTCTTCACCTCAGCAATTATTGCGCCGCCTAAAACTATGCAACGAAAATTTTGCCAGCTGGCGCCGTTGCGGTTGGCGAACTGTTAATTTCGAATGCAAACAATTAAAAATTAAGCAAATACCTTGGCTCTGGCAAAATATGCGCTGCACTCTCGCTTAAGAGCGCAAAAGAGCACAAAAGCTGCAGTGAGAGCTTTGAGCGTGAGTGAGAGTGAGCGCGCGTTGCCTGAGGCGCTCTCTGGCGTCTCTCTCTCTCTCTCTTCTGCTGCTGCTTGGCCGCAACTGGCCAGACCACTCTCACTTTTTCAGCTGCACGCGCAGTGCAGCAAGCTTTGGCAAGTGTGCATGTGTGTGTGTGCGTGTTTGCGTGTGCGTGTGTGTGCAGCTTTAGTTCCCGTTGGCCACACCGCTTTGGCAGCGGCGTCGCTGCTGTGAGCTCGTTTTACCTGTTTGCGCTCGGCTCGGCCCATGAACATGTTAACATTATCGAATTGGTATTAATTTTTGCGCACAGTGTTGCAATGGGCGAGGAGGGGGAGGGAGGGAGGACAAGAGGGCATGTTAATTAAATACCTGAGCTAGGCCAAACGTGCTTTAATTATATACATACGATATGTGTGCAGAGATCTGCCTTGAACTCAACGCGGCGCCGCCGCAGCAGCAGCCGTTGATAAGGCACTCGAACTCATTTGAAGTTCTCTAAGCGCCTGACATGCACTGACAGCGGAACATGGGAGCGCTTGTTGCCCAGTCCAAGCGACTGCCCAGTGGCTGCCCCGACTGGCTGGCTGACATGCTGTGACATGTCTGACATGGCCGAGCAACTCTCGGCTTAATTGACAGACATTGATAGCGACAGGCAGCGACATCGATTGCAACGCAAATCTCCACTGATTAGTCAGCCAAGCAGCCCACGCAAGCACTCGCTCTCTCTCTCTCTCTCTCTCTCTCTCTTTGCCATCGCAGCACGTTAATCTCGGGCAAAGCATTCCACTCCAACATTAGTCCGCAATTAATCAGCGCCGAAATTCCAGCGAAAATGCAGGACACCGCCCGAAGATGGCAAGCCTGATGCGAAGCCGCCGACTTCGACTGCGACTCCAACTTCAGCACGGGCGGAGGCACATGTGCCCCGCCGGCTCAAGGCCATTTGATGCTGCTGGCGTAAGATTTATGAGTTAAGTGACACCCGCATTCACTTGGTTAAGCAAACTGGTTTAAAGCTTCGACTTCAACGTTGGCGGCAAGTTCTTCACTCTGTTGTTGTTGCCATTGTTGTTGTTGTTGTTGCTGTAGTTTAAGTCGCTTTAGCCCGCTTATCTGCATTAATTATCAATAAAAGCAGCGGCTTGATTAATTTCCGAATTGCTCCAAATCGCACACGGCGCAAGCTGCGTTCCAATTCGTCTTCATTAAGCTCTGCAATTGGTCATGGAGTAGCAGAAGTGTGAGGGGGAGGGCGGGGAATTGTGGGCGTGCGCCAAAAGCAAATGGCAAAGTGTGCTGCAAGTGGCATCTGAGCCGATCTGCATACATTAAAAACGAAAGACTTAGGCAACGAACTTGGCGAAATCTACGCTTGCACTCACACGCATCCATCAGGCTGAGTGAATGAACACATCAATGCCCATTTACAGCTGCGCGGCCTGAAACCTAAGCAGCGCGCGGCATTTGATCTGCCGACGAACAACACGCAGCGGCCTAAATTAAACCTTGGCGCATAAATTAGTCACAGCAGCCAAGAAGGGAGGAGGGGAGAGCTGAGGTGACCACTCGCTGCTTAGCCGCCTCACTAATGTCCAAAGATCTGTGGCATTTTCACATGAAAACTAGAGGAGCGCGCTCTAAAAAAAAATGGCCAAAAAGGCTTACGCAATCCCACATAAATTAGACGCGTCTGTTTGGATGACGACGCCATCGCGTTGCCGCCTCTAATCATGGCTTAAATCAAGCATGGCAAATTGGAGCAGCGGCAACAAGTGCGCGCGCTGCCAACCGCCAATCAGCCCGACACCAGTTACTACTTTAGTTACCGCAAAAACTAGCTAAATAAAAAAAAAAAAACGGCTGCAAAAAAATCGCGCCAACAAATCAACAAGAAATCAACATTTTGCGCTTTAGAAGCGAAAGCAAAAGTAACCGAGGCAAGCTTAGCTCGGCTGGACAACAGCAGCAACACAAACTGGAAACGGAGTACGTCGTCGCCGCCAGCTGTAACTGTTGTAACTACGGCTAAAACTGGACGAGAATTGCGCAAAGTCAGCTAAACAAGGGGCGAACGCCGACGTACGTACGTATATAATGTAGACCCCCAGCGACCCCAGCCCATAGTCGCCCATAGTGCATATCAGCTGACGATAACCCTAGCTAGCTGGATAACTGGATTCCGCTCACATTCGTGCGCTGCGCGCGCAGACAATGGACCCCAGCTACAGCTCCAGCTTCAGCTTTAGCCCCTTCAAGTTGATTAGACAAAATTGTTTAACTTGGGGGCACATGAACTTTGCTGCTTGCCGGGGTCAACTGGGGGTGACACGCGGGTTAAATTTGATATGAATTGATTGAGGCACACAGTTTTGCAAATATTTCACGTCCGGATTAGGCCTAAGCCTCAAAGTGGAGCAACGTTCACTTTCCGAACCCTGCCGCATTCTGTGGCTAATTTGCGGCACGTCCGAGTGCCAAAAGCAGCTGCCCAAAGTGCCTGCTTAGCAGCGGCAGCAACGGCAGCAACGGCAACGGCAGCCGTTTCAATTTCAAATTAAATTTGTAGTCAAATAGTAGTTGCAGCCCCAGCACAGCCAACCCCCTGACTACGTCAGTCGCTGCTCCGTTCGTCAGGCGCGCAATGACAAGCAAATTAACCGCAACTGCTGCCAGAGAGAGATTGCACCACAGCTCGGACCCAGCTTTGGTCCAAGCGGCTGCTGGTTAACGTCAGCTACGTGCAGCAGCAGTGATTCCCCTTCCCCCTCTTCTCCTACCTTAGCTTGTTAGGCAGTCAGCTGCCCTTCCCTCTGACTCTCCCGCTACCAATCCCATTCCACGTGTCGACCTTGAGGCAGAATGATTTCCTCGGCCAGTTTGCTCGACTTTTTCGATTTGAATGCCGCATAAATCTTGGTTAATTGCTTTGGCGCTGCCTGTAATTAGATTGGCAGCACACGCAAGGGCGCTCACCTGTTTTCTTGGCCCTAGCCAAAGACATGCTCCTTCCCTCTTCCCTCTGCTTCTCTAATGTACTTGTCGATAGCCATTCAATTGCAGGCATAATTAAAAGTCCATATTTTTCTGGCTGCTATATTATGGCCTGCCAAATTGGCGAAAAGAAAACGCCAGGCAATAACAACAAAAGCAACGGCAAATTAATTGGCTTACATTTTGCGGCTGCGCTGATTGAGCAAACGAGCCGCAGTCGAAGCCGTAGCTGGATATGGATTTAGCCTCAGCTTATGGCTAAGGCTTTTGTGCCATATGGCTGCAACTTGTATTGCCTCGCAGCTGCTCGATTTTTGGTTTTATTTTGTAGAAGGGATGGCGAAGGGGAGGGAGGGGGGAGGGGATTGTGGCGCGGGCGGTCGCGCATTGTTCGCGCGATAATTTTCTATAACAATTTGTTGTAGCCGGCGCCGCTCGTTGCTTTTAATTGCACGCCGGGCACACGGGTCAGTCCAGTCTGTCCGTCGGTTGGGCTGCCTGCTCGACTTTTTGCCCGATTGTATAATGACCGCAGGCCTTTCACTTGCAACAGGCAGCGGTGGCAGCGGCAGCGGTAAAAAGCCAACTCATTTTTGTTCACTTTTTTGGGCTATTATTTTATTTTGTGAGTCGTTGAAATTAGTTCAGAAAATGGGAAACTCGACTCGCTGCGACGCTGACTCAACGCCCACCCCGACAATTTCAGTGTGCGGCACTTGACAACGGTGCAGCAAATTGTGCAACTGTTGCAACCAAATGCAGGTGAAAGGTGGCAGCAAGCGACGCATTCCAGCCGACAAATCCTGTGCAGCAACAATAAATGGCTCAGCATGATAAGGCAACAATACGTACAGGCACGCGCACGCGCAGCCAAAATCTGTACAGTTATGCCATACTATATATATACACATACCAACTCTAGATATATATCTATTGAATATCGCTTAACAAGCGCAGCTGTCAGCAACCAGTTGGCGCGCTTTATAATGAATTGTTTCAGCACATTGTTTCAAATTACATGATATCACTCGACAACAACAACAATTGCAACAACAAGCAAAGCAACAACAACAACTGCCACAGTCTGGAACATGCACGCGACAAAGCGTAGATCAGATAGCGCATTTTTGTACGTTTTTTTTTTTGGCCAAAACAGTAGCCAAGAGCAGGAACTGCTGCTGCGCGCAAGTGGAAGAAACAAAAACAAAAGACTCAGGTGACAAACTTGGTCAAATATTTTTGGCATTGTCATCGACAAGAATTTTTTTCGGCCACAACACAAAAAGCCACTTAGGCCACTAGAGCCACAACAATCCCAACCAACAAAATGTAGCCAAAGGCAGCCGCAACAACTGCTCTTGCCGCAAGCTGTGGCAACTTGTCAAAGGTCGCGTCGTGGCGCAGGGAAAGTGCGTGCCATGTGGTGCATCTGCTTTCTGGCTAAACCAGTTTGCAGAGTCTGTGCTGTGCTTGCCACAAGCGGGCGTGGCACATTAGGGCGGCAGAACTGACCTACAAAGGGCCAAAAGGGCCAAAATTGCGCAAGAGTTGCGCTCTTAGCGCGCTCTCTATCGCTCTCTCGCTCTATCTCTCTCTCTGGGCCAGGTCCATAAAGCTCTCTTGCTTAGCCTTCGCATTGAGCCAATGACATCAATGGCCAAAATAGCGCACAATCATTTCAGTAAATGATTTAATTAAGCTAAACAGACGCAGTTTTGTCCACGTGTGTGTGTGTGCGAGTGTGCGTGTGTGCATGTGTGTGTTACCAATCGCTTCGAGTACTTTTCGAGTGTGTGACATATTGGCGTCAAGTTCACCGACGACAACAAAAGGCGACCAAGTGGCGCTGATCGAGCGACATTGATTGCCCGCCGCGGCTTTTTGGCTATGGCTATGGCTATGGCTTTAGCTGCGGCTATGGCTTATGGCCCCACTAGAACGCGCACTTGAGTTATTAGCGGCTTATAGATCCGTTGAATGGGCCGCATTATAGCTGCCCCCAATGCGGAGACACATAGATCATTGTCGAGCAGCCTTTTGGCAGAACTGTTTCCGTTTTGTAATTGTCTCGCTCCCTCTCTCTCTTTCTGCCCTCTTTACTTTTCGCCATTCGTTTGCGTTTGTGTCTTAAGTCTTTTGTTTGCCTGCGCCAAGAATAATTTGCCAAAAAATTAATAACAAAAATTGTTTAACTCTTGAAGTGCCGCATGACATTGATGTGCGTGTGTGTGTGTGCGAACACGTTGCTGACTTATGAATGAGTTGGAGAGTTGCAGCTAAAGACGGCTAAGACGACACGGCTTTAAGCGTAGCGGGTCAATGTTACCCAGCTGGACTTGAACTTTGTGGCGTTAGTTACCTTTTTTTTTGGTATTTTTTTGTGTGTTTGTTTTGCTTTTTGCTTTTTGAAACAAAAACGCTGAAGATGAGTTAAAGCCAAGGCTTGCGTTAGGGCTAATGACAGGCGTTGACAGGCATAGCGACACCGAGTGCTGCCACAGACGAAATTGCACGGCATCAAATATGTAATGCAAGTGGGCCAAGTTGTTGTTGTTGTTGCTGTTGTTGTTTCAAAATAATTGTCTGTGTTAATATTTGAAATATTTGGCAGCGTTTTTTCTTAGCTTTTATTTTGGCCCCAAACTGACCGCAGGCGTTGCCTTTCGTTTCGCTTTTGGGGTTACTCTATCGATTCTCCCCCTCTGAAATTTTTTAGCGAATTTTTTACGCTCGCCCAAATTTTAATTACAGCCACACGAGGCTGCTGCCGCCGTCGCTGCCGCTGCTGCTGCTGCATGGAGCCTTTTGTTGTGGCACACGGCACACGGCACGAGGTGCGCCATTTGAACTTGACTTTAATTGGCTTTCAATATAAAACAATTATGTGTTGCCCCCTCCACCACCTCCTGCTCTCTTTCCCTCTCTCTTCCCTTCTTTCTCCCTCTGTCTCTTTTGCTTCACTGTACTGCCTTTTATATCTAATTAGAGCGTCGCTTAAGGCTCCTTGGCTCTCTTTCACTTGACACCTTCGCGCACATTTTTTTGGTATCTTTCACTTTTCGGCGTTTCATTAACGCGTCCAATCGATTTGCGGCTTACGCAATTGAGCCAAGTTTGTTGTGCATGCCAAGCCAGGTGGATTTGACAATTGACGCCCGCTGCTCTGCCCCTGCCCTGCACCCACCCCAGCCTAGAGTTGTAGCGCGTAGCAACCGTTTAGCGCGTTTGTTTTGTTGACCGCGCACGTTGCATGCTAAAAACACGAAAAAAAGGCCATAATTTCCCGCCAACTAAGTGCACACACATATTTCGCCAAAACTAAGCTGTCATTTCGTATGCCAAACGTGACGACGCCCACCACGAGCTGGAGCAGCAGCAATGGGGCAGCATTTATGATGCCATCGTCGCAGGCCGCTTTGGTTCATAATTTGATAATAGCGCGCATTAAACTAAACAAAAGTGCGCATAAACTGGCCACGTACTGCGCGACTGCTTGCACAGCTGACTTGGCTTGTTGTTGTTGTTATAATTAGCACCCAACTAAATGATTATAAAGCGCTTGTGCTTCTCCTTTGTGCGCCGGTGTCAAAACACAATAAACAGTTCAGATTGTACAAACAGTGTCATTAGCTGCGGGGGAGGAGAATGGTGGGGGGGGGTTAGTTGTGTAGAGAAGCTCCAGCTGGCAGCTGGACGGTCGCTTATTACCTACGCGCGGCGGGATTAGGTAACGCTGCTGGCCCAAAATGAAGTCATTTACTTTGTCTGTTTGATATTTATTTAAACAAATTAAATGTACGAGTGTGCGTGTGTGTGTGTGTGTGTGTGTGTGAGAAATGTGTGTGCACATGTTTATTATTGATGGGCAAACAAAGCAGCAGGCAGCAGCATCTACAGCAGCAGCAGCCAGGTAAAACAAAAGACTTAGGCAACGAACTTGGCTTGGCTGGCTCACATGAATTTATTATTATAATTTAACTAGCTGCGATTTCTAGACATTCCCAGCATTGTTGCTGCCGTTAGCTGTCGTTGTTGTTGTGGCTGCTGCGTCAATCATGCTCGGTCAGAACTTGGCTTTATTTGCTGTTTCAATTGTGGATAACGCCGCAGCTTGCCCCATGTGGCGGAGACGTCGTCGACGATTGGTGGGTGCAGCATGGCCTGCAGACCAGTTGCCAGTCAGCAATCAAATGTTAACTAGTTAGAGTTAGCAGAGAAGGAGCGTGACCGCTAGATACCCTGGAGTTTTTGAGGGAGGTACAAGCAGGCAGATAATGCTAGAAAGGGAAGTAGAACGTGAAGGATATAGAGAAAGCGGATAGAGGAGGTTAAGGGGAAGAATTAAGAAGGCTATTAAAAAGGGAAAAGAGGAGAGAAATAAAGAAAGAGGGAGAGAGAATGAGAACTATGTATAAAGAAGAAACAAGAGCAGGAAAGACCAAGGCATAAAGAGAGATAGAAGGTAAATGGAGCAGGCAACATAGATCAAAGGAAAGGGAGAAAGAAATAGAGATAAAGAAAGAGAGAAAGAAAGATGAAAGCGAAAACTGGCAGAGAGAGAGAGAGAGAGAGAGAGAAAAAGAGAGAAAGAGACAGTGATGGAGAAATGTGAGACAGAAAGGGAGGCTAAACGAAATGCAACAGAAATCAAGAATAAATAGAAAGACAAAGATAGAAACATCCTAACCTTAACCGAGGGTATTCCCCGCCACACATACCCCACAAAGTAGTTAGCTACAGTCTTACAAACTACATTAATCTCATGAAATGGTGCAGCAGCAGTGGCTAAAACAACGCGCAGCTTAGCCACTCGGCTAACTCGTTGCAGCTCGTTGGCTGCTTGGCTTGGCTCCTTGGCTCTTTGGATCTTTGGATCTTGGCACTTTTAATTGACGCGCTGCCAGCATATATTTACTTTGATTTTGTAATTATATTCTCTATATAGTTTTTTTTGTCTTACAGCTGAACAGGTTCATGGGAGAGTTCTAAGTCGAGCGAGCGAGCAAGTCTTGAAAGCGAGAGCCAACACGAATTCCTATGCAAATGCTGCGCACTTGTTACCATGTTATAAAACCATAATTATTTTATTTTATCTTCCCCCTTCCCCCCCCCTCCCATCCCACTCCATTAGCTCCATAATAAAAATAGTGTAATTGCCTGAAGCATTTAATTGCTGTCACATAAATCTTGGCCACAAATCGCATTGCAAATGCTCTGATTTACGGCCCAAGCTGGTGTCGCGTTTGTCGCCTAAGTCTTTTGTCTTTGCCTGCTCGGCTGCGTAGGTGTATGGCTAAGAGACAAGTTTAATTAACAAGATTAGAATCAAGCAGCAATTTAATCGACTTCTTACGACTTTGACCTTCACAATGTCATTAGAATCGAACAGCGCATCCATATAAATTTTTACAGTTAGTCGTTATTTTGCATGTGCCAACGAGAGAGAGAGAGAGAGAGAAAAACATGATGGACGTTTCGAAAACGCAGCTTAATTTGTAAATAGAAATGCCAAACACGCCGATGATGAAGTTGATAAAGAGCGCGATGGCGCATTGGAACCGAAGATGAACGACGCCGCGTCGCTGATGATGTAATTATCACGTAGTAGAAAGCTATGGCATCGATTTGGGGCTGCCTTTCCTCTCCCCCTCTCTCTCTCTCTCTCTTCCTCCCCTCTCCTGCTAGCTGCCTCTTTCTAGCTGCAGATTGATGATGGAAATATGCAAATGAATGGTTAGTTCGTTGAGAATTATTAACTCTTGGTTAACTGCCTTTTGACCTGCCTAAGCTGACTCTTTGCCTGGCGCGCTAAGAGAGTCTTGGGCAACTCTTAAGCCAAGCACAAAAGCTTCGACTTCAACTTCGGCTGCGCGCTCTGCAAGCTTCGTTACGCTTAAAGCGATTAAAGTCACGAAGAGACACGACGCAAAGCCGAACGGCAACGTAACCGAACTTACGGTAAGGCCAACCAGCCAGGTTAGGCAGGCAGGCGCAGCTTTAGCCAGCTCCAAGACCGTCTTGGCCAAGTCAGTCGAGTCGCGAAAGTCGTCGAGTGCGTTTGCTGCCACAGTTGCTGCTTCTCGTTGCTGTTCGTCGCGGTGCATAGTGAAAAGATCACACAGAAACACACACACTAACACATACACCAATACAAACACACACTCATAGACGTACGTGAGCTGCGTTAGCTGTGTGCCGTGGAACAGTGGCTAAAAGCAAAACAAACAAAATTCCCAAATAAAATTAAAGCAAAGGCAAAGAAAAGAAACAACAACAACAACAACAACAACAAAGCTCATCAACAATTTTGGAGCTGTGCGCGCAGTCGTTATGCAATTGAAGTGCGTTCGAAAATATTAAAACAAATCCAAGAAATGAGCAACAACAAATCGAAGAAGAAGACGAAAACTGCAAAAGAAATTTCCCATTTTTGGTTGCTCAAGTGAAAACGAATTGTCAAGCCAAGCAAACAACAACAACAACAGCGGCAACAACAACAACGTGAAGTGGCCAGGTGAAAAGCGTGAAAAGAAATTGCGAAATCAATAAAAAGGCAATAAATAATTAAGAAAATATTACAAATAATTGTTGTAAATTTAGAAATTGTTACCGCATTCAAAGTGCATCAAAAGCGAAGCAGCAGCAGCAGCAACAACAACAACAAGTTGCAGCAGGCGTCTGGCTACGTAATCATTGGGAAAATATCTGCAATTTTGCAACAATTTCGACATTGCAGCGGCAGCAACAACAACAACAACAACAGCAGCACAAGTAATTGAGCAAAAGGTGAGTAGCATGTCAGACACGCATGCAACTAGCAGAGAGGCTGCATGCAACAGAAGCAGGGGCCCTCGCCCTGGCGTACGTGGCGTATGCGTAACATTTAGCTCGACGCTGACTGCATTCATATTCACTCACACGCCCAGCCAGCATCCCCCCTGCCCTCTCTCCCTATTGTTGTGCACTTCCTGCTACGCTTTGTTTTTATTATTATTGTTGTTATTATTATAGTTGTTATTGTTGTTGTGTTTTTTTCTCTGTTCCGTCATCTTTTTCGCTACATTTAGCTGCGAGTTTTCGGTTTCGTTTTCATTTTCATTTAAATACGAAATAAAGTGTACAGCGAGCTCAAGGCTGACAACAGACAAACACACACACACACACACACACACACACACACACACACACACACGGGCACTGCCTCTATTTGATGTTTATTTATGAGTTTCCAAAAAACTGGAAATATATTTTTTTGACTAATTAAAACGATTAGTGCAGAATTAACGATACAATGCCAGGCTGAGCGACTTGTGCGGCTGGCGAGGAGAAGACCTGCGCGCAGTCTAGTCTGCCTGGCCCTGAAGGCAGACAGACAAACGGAGACACGACTGTGCAAGAGAGAGGGGGAGAGACTAGGCAGACAACTGATGAGTCGTCGTCAGCCGCGCTGCAACTGCAGTAGGTGTTGCGACAATTGTCGAGAAAGGAAGCGCGGTGGGAGTCAATTAGTGAGCAGCAAAGTGCTAAAAAAGTTGCATTTAAATGCAACGCTCAATTATGCAGACATTAATGTAAACAATCGCGCAAAAAGACCTTAAACTGTAGAAGAAGCTGCCAAGAAGGCAGAGGCAGAGGCAGGCAAAGGCAGAGGCAGACAGAGAGACATGCAGACCGCCGCAGCCAGTGCGAAGTGTTGAAAATGCACTAACCGAATATGCTAAGTTCAGTTTTGGCTGCCACACCCCCTGCTGGCAGCACTTCCCCTCCCCCTTCCTCTCCTACTTGCTGCTATTGCAAGAACCTCAGGCAGCAAGTACAAAAAAACACACTGCGATTTTAGACAATAACGTGGCAATTTAATGGGAAATGTCAGTCACAGGTCTGCAACAACAACAACAACAACAAAGCCAACAGTTGACTTCATTTTCTCAGTGGCAACAAAAGAAAAACTACAACAACAACAACAACTTATGCATGAACAAATGAGTTTTCGTGCGCGCAGACACACACACAAAAAAAAGGTCGTGGCAAAGTTACAAACGCAATGACAGCCAGCAGTGCGGCGGAGTGAGCGAGAGAGAGACAGAGTGAGAGACAGGGAGGGAGAGAGAGGCAGCTATGTTGGCAAACACACAATCGACAGTTTTTTGTTTAGTTGTCTTTGAACTGTGTCAAAGTGCAGGCACCTCTCTGGATTTATGCCATGGCAAGCGTTAGATCAGTTAAGCTCGTCTTCCCTCTCTCTTCATCTCTCGCCCTCTCTCTCTTTGCCCATCTCCCTATCTTCCTTTGTCTATCGCTCTTTCATTGCTTTCGCATTCTGTTTACACATGCGCTGCGCATTTTTATGAGCTGCCAATTTATTGATCATTCTTTAGATTCTTCGACGATTTATGAACGCTAGGCGAAAATGGGTTAATCGTATGCCAGGGAACATGTTAAGTAGTGCCAGTAGATGTATGTGTGTTATAGGTGCGCGTGTGTGTGCGTGTGTGTGGCCCAGCTACAATGGCATTTTTCGATTGCCTTCGACATATCGCAAGCTAATTAAATCGCTGATGTCTTGCATTATGCGGCACGCGCTGTTGTTGTTGCTGTAGTTGTTGCTGTTGTCAGCGATTAGCCAGATAGCACCACGATAGTGTCGGCATTAGCTGATGGCCTTTAATGGCTTATCGCACGGCAGCAGCCCAGCCCTAGCCGGCGGCATCGTTTGCTTTTATTAAAACATTATTTCCAGCTTTGCCTTTGTCTTCTTCAATATAAATTGCATTTTAAGTGCACGCGTAGGCCAACTTCGTTATTTTGTTGTTGTTGTTGTTATAGCTACGCTTTGTTGTTGTTGTTTAAGCTACTCTTTGTTGTTGCTGCTGCTCTTGTTTGCTGTTGAGCGTTTCAATCAGGCAGACAAAACGCTTGTTAGACATTCACACAAATATTATGATGTCTATCTGCCTCGCTTGTGCTCGCTCTCTCACTCTCTACTCTGCCTCAACTCTCTTTCGCTCTCTCTCTTCTTCTCTCCTTCTCACACTCTCTTGCGCTTTGTCTGTTACTTCACATTTCCGCAGCAGCCGCATCAAAGCCAAACTTTCAGCGCAACTGAAAAGTGAAAAGCAGCCGCTGTCGCTGTCGACGCTGACGTCGCCATCAGCAGCGCTGTCAGCTGACCAGCGCGTCGTCGCGTCTGATTGCGGGCGTGTGATAAGCCAAGGCAGTAAGCCAGAAGATAAAGAAAGCAAGGAAAATGCTTTCATTGAGTACGTTTATTAAGCCAACTAATGATGGTCGACGTAACTGGCTCGAGTTCTCTTTCCCCCTCCCCCTCTCCCTCTCGCTATCTCTTTCTTTCTCTCTCTCTCTCACTCTCACTGCGCACGAACATCAGTTTCGTTTTCGAGCTCAGTCGCTCGTGGAAAATTTAGTACGCTGCTCTCGCTTCGCTCAAATTGCTGCGTTTAGCCGAGGCTGCAGCCAGTTGAAGCGTGCAGACTAAATGAAAACGAAAATGGGAAACTGGGAAAACTCAACTGGAAAACTGCAACTGCAGCGTAAAACTGTAAAACTGAAAACCGTAGAAAACGAAAGCAGCCGCAAAACACTTTTCTGGCTGCTTTTAGCTTGTTTTTTGCCAGTAATTTCGCTCTTTGTGTTTGTTTTCTGTTGCTTTTCTCAGCTGTTTTACTTGTTTTTCTTGTTGCACTGCGCGCTTTGCTTTGCTTTTCACTCGTTGTTTGTTTGTTTTTTTTTTCCTTTTTTTGGTCAGCTTGCATTGCACTCGCTGCTTTTGGCCACGGCAGGTTTGCCAAAAAAAGAAACGTAACGTATGCGAAATACGCGCCAAAAATGCGGAACACATTTTTCCTGCTGCCTTTGCGAGAGTGTCAACTTGCTGCCAGCTAACGGTAACTGCAGACAGACCCTGATCGAGTTGTGTACTATATCACCTGCAGAGCTGGCAGCCTGTTGCAAATGCAAATGCAGCTGCAGCTGCAGCTTTTCATCGATCATTCATTGATTAATTGTGAGTGCGGAAAATCGAACGAACGATCGATCGATGTTGCAACCTGCGGCTAATTAGAAACTACTTAGGCTATGCCAGTCGAGGCTGTCTTTAATCTCAGCTCGAGTTGAGGCAAGTTTGTGGCCTAAGTCTTGCGTAAGTTTAGCCTCTATTTTAGCCATTTTTCATTTCCCTTGCAGCTATAGTAATCATAACTTTAAACGCTTCTCTAGTCGCCTCATAATGCCTCAGCTCTGATAATTAACGCCGACGAACTATGCTGCAAGTTCATCGCTTAAGTCTTTCGATACGAGAGGAGATTTTCGGCCCATTTGCATGGCAAAAGCGTGTCAAGTAATTTGTAAATTTACATTTTAAGTGTTGAGGCGAAAGAAAAACAACAACAATCATAACAACAACAAGACAGACAAAAATCAATCAAAACTACACGACGCGTATCGACACAACGCGTCAAATGTCTACAGAGATTGAAATGTTAAACTCGAAGTTGACTCTCTGGGATTTGTTGGTTAGTTTTAGTTTGAGTGTGTGCGAGTGTGTGCGAGTGTGTGTGTGTGTGTGTGGGTTGCGCAAATGGCGCAGCTAACGCAGCTGACAGTTACATGACGCCGAAAATATTGTAAAACCTTTTTGTGATTTAACGCGAAACTCGTTCAATAATTGCGTGAATGATGAGCGCCAGATGCGTGCGCAGTGCTTGCGAAATGCAAACTGCACACATACACACACACACACACACACACCAACACACGTGATAATCGGTGCTTTCAGGTGTTAAATAGCGGCAAAAAATAGCCGAAAACAGTCAAGTTCCGCAACGCATTGTTTGCGCCAGGCGCATTTTGATATTTGCTTCCTATTTGCACACATGCATATGCATATGTATGTGTGTGTGTGTGTCAATTTGCATAATGAAAACCTTAACCCCAAGCAGACCCCGGCAGACAGAGCCGCAAGTAACTGAACCATGTCGATGCGGAGCACTTTCACGGCGTTGTTATGCAAATTAAAGCGTTTGATTAGCCTCAGTCGCAAGCCAAGTCGGCGCAGGCAAGCGAATAATACCAGTATATATAGCAAACATATTACACGTACCTCTATGTGTGCGTGTGTGTGTGTATGTGTGTCTACCAGAGTCAATGACTGCTTAATTTAATTTGCCAACAAATCAATGGCCGCTCTCAGCTGGCCACATGAATCTTTGCGCGCTCGGGTGAATCTTTTTCTAGCCAAAAAAAAAAAAAACACATTTCGAATTTCTTCTCCGCTTCTTTTCTACCTTCTTCTTGGCGTGAACTTCTCGACTTGACCCCAGCGTGAATTTCGAGCAGTTTTGGAGTCTCGAAAAACAATTTCGTTTTGGCAGTTTGTTTTTGTTTCTGCCCCCCGTTGGGGCCAATCAATCAATTCTTTCTTCGCTTCGCGCTTCGTCGAGAAGAAGAGCCAAAGAATTCCACAACGAAAGTATCGAATTTTTCATTCTTCATTAGCTTCATTAGCGCGACTTTCAAGTCGGTTCTGGTTACATAACCCACAAGCTGTGGCAGCGCAAATGATACGAAATACTTTCTAAGCTCGAGCGACAGATGACCTTAACTTTTGTGGGGTCTGTCTGTTTGCATCAGCAGTTAATGAGTGAATCAGCTGCGTGGTTGCAGCGTACAGACGCACACCCAGCCGCCCACACACGCACACACACATACACACAATGTTAGCTGCCCCCACAGCTGCTGCGACGTGCAAACAAATCAGCTACAAAGCAGCAGCTGCCCAAGCTGTCGCTTCCAACTTGCTAAACATAGGCAAAGCACACTCAAACACACAAACACACTCGCACACACACAGTGGCACACGTGCTGTCTGTTTGCCTGGTAAAACAGCAAATCTCGTGACGCATTCGCAAGCTGCAGTTGAACTCTGCTCAAACAATGACAACGTTGGGTAAACGAACGGCAAACTATTTGCCAGTAGTAGTTGTCAGTTGGCGGCTAAGTCGGAAAGTCTCCGAGCCGGCGAATGTTAAGTGAAAAAGTGGCCATCATAATGTGAGCGACGACAAGGCAGCCAATGACCAGGCTGCCTGCAACGGCAATAGCAACGGCGACAGCAACGTCAACATTGCATTAGAATTGCCAAGCAGACAGGGAAAAGGGGAGGGGGAAAGACGGCGCAGCAGGCCCACTTCACACCCATTTGTTTAGTTTTACATGGCGCATGATTAATATGCAATACGCTGTCTACAACGACGACGTCGCTTTGTCATCAACAAAATTCTTTATTGATTTTCCTCGTTGTAAAAAATTCTCGTTATGACGTTGACTTTCATTCATAAAACACAGCACGGGGCCGCCAATTGGTATGCATCGCCTGAGCTAGTAGTGATTATTAATGCACAAACAGACACACACACACACACACACACGCCTGTGGTCTAGGCATAGAAAGTTCTTTTCGAAAGTAGTCGAAACGAAAGACTCAGGCAACGAACTTGCAGCCATTTCCTTTCCTAATTCGCTGCGCTGACATCGCTTCATAGCAGATTTTTCACAGTTCACAGTTGTACGAAATCGCCATGGTTTACTTTCTATTTCGATGCTCATCAATTTTCAAAAATATGAAATGAAATGAAAATTGATATAAACAAATTTTGAAAGCATTGACAACACGTTGCCGCGATGTGCAGCTGGCGATGTTAATGAACCGCGCGTATATATTGCGGAAAAATAACGCATAATTGAATAATAAGTATTATATATATTGCCGGTTTCTTAATGTGCTTTTGCCGTCGCGAGTGCAGTGAAAACAATTTCAAAACGCGCTCGGGCTAATTGTGAAAGTTCATCGTTCAGCAAATTACATTCAAATTGGGTAGTTTCTTCTTTCCTTTTATTTTCTGACTGCCCAGAGCAGAGCGCACTTACAGCTGGCGATATCAAAGCCAGATTAATTGGCACTATTTCGAAACGATGGCAGATCGGCAGATCGGACGCGAGACAAAAGGTTATCCACTTCGTGAAAGTTGCGTGAGCAAAATATTTGAAAGTGAATGCGCTGCGAAAGAGATGACTGTGAAATATGCGCAGTGCAAGGCTTAATTTTCACATTTTCAATTGCAGCAACGGAATATCATAACTGTAAAGTATGCAGACGAAAATCAGTAAAGTCAACACACACACTCACACACGCAGCGCAGCTGATGGCTTCATCAAGTGGCCATCAACACACTTGAGCCAACAACGGCTTTTTCTCTTTTATTATTCTCTCCTCTCTCTCTCTTTCGTTCTTCGACTGTAAAAACACCGACAAAAATGACAAAGAACGTAGCTGCTGTTGTTCTTGTTGCCAGTTTCGCTTTAGCTGTACTTTCGACAGAAATATGCCAGCCGTTTTGTGAGAACTTCCCATCCGCTATGAGTCTGCAGGATGTTTTTTTCGAGCACCACTTGGCCCAACACTTCGGGCAAGTAGTATCAGCAAGAATCTCGCCACCGGACGAACGGACCTACAGACAGACGCGGGCGAATCGGGCATTTCGAGGCCATCGAGCTGTCGTCTTCGTTTAGTGTGCCACATAAAGTTTTTAACTTTGATATGTCAGCAAATGTTCTGAGAAGCTTTTGACTGCATGCAAGCACTTTAATTTGACACTTTCCATAAATAATCTGCATAAAATGCAGCGAAATGTTCGGCTAACTTAATTGCCTGCCCCAGCGCTGCGATAATCAAATGTGGGAAACTTGTATAAGTAGCAAAGAACAGACACGCCGCTGCTCTTATACTCTTTCGCAGTAAATCGATAACACAAGGGACATTTTTGGGGATATTTCCCTTAGCCAACTTAATAACATTCATTTGCTGCGGTGGTAACACTGCACTTTACTTATCACAGTAAATCGATAACACAAGGGAAATTTTTTGAATATTTCCCCAATAACTTCCTATATTAGGCATTTCTTGAGGTGGCAACACTGCTCAAGTGACAAATCCATATATTGTAGTATTATCGATTAATTACAGTGTTGCTAGATTGCGTAGACCAAAAATACCAAAGAATGCACTCCCCTGTTTATTGTCACTGCTAAAGCTTAAAATTATGCTGCTCTCTATGCATTTCAAACGTAACAATAAACTAGCCCAACCCGTCGTCAGGGTATGCTTGGTATGGTAATGTATGCATCTGTGCTATGACCAATTGCCAATTCGATTGATATGCAGCACACGTAATTTCTCGACGACTCAAACTAGAACACGTCTGCCTGGTGAGCTTGTAGAACGCGTACGTGCGATGTCAGAACAAGCAAACGGGAGTAGACACAAACAATGTGTTCTATATAGTACTTATGGAGTACCTACCTAGGCTAGGCTAGGGAGGTAGCTCATGTGTCGGATGCAGCGGATGAACAACAATGGCCGGACAGACTATTACTACCGATGGCGATGGCGATGGCGACGGCGACATGGAATTCAACACGCCGCACGGCACAGTACAATGGCCCAAGGCAGCCGAAATCGAAAGGTGCAAAAAGTGCAGTGCTTAATGCAGCTCAATAAACTGGCAGAGACCTGGCGACAGACACACATATACAGATATAACACATACAGATATTGTTGCAGATACAGATGCCGATGCAGATAGAGCTGGAGATGGAGACAACGAATAAGCGAATGAACAAACGAACGGTGCGCGCAAAAAAATTGTCAGACATTCGTACAATTTAACGGCTTTTGTTGCATAAATCCAACAGGCAACATTTGTTATGCGATTGCAATCTATCGCACAAAATGGCGCCGATTGTTGACAATGCGAGTATCGAGTACGTTTCCCAAATGGAAAATTGAAAATGGCTGTGCGACTGGAATTGCGCAAAAGGCGTTAAAGATTTATGGTTGCCAGGCCCTAGCAGGCCCCAGCAACAGCATCCCCGCCACGCTCTATGCCTGTGCTGTCAATCAGTCAATCAGACACTCAGTCAGTCATTTTGGCAAAAGAAAGCTGACGGACAATTATAGACACTAATAATAACGATAATAGCAGCAGCAACGGCGGCAGCAACAATAGCAGCAAACAAAGCGTGTAAATATGACAACAGGTTAGCGAACCTCGCTCATTTACATACGCAAAGAGCGGGAGAGGCAGAGAGAGGCGGGAGAGAGCTAGCAATAGAGAGAGAGAGAGAGAGAGAGGGCAGAGCACACATACAGCTTACAGATTGCCGCTACACGCGTCGTCTGCTGCCAGATTCCTCCAGCCCTCCGCCGAGGTGTTTATTATGCAACAAGCGTTTTTTCATCAACTTGACAAACTGAGCCATGAAAAAGAAGCAAAAAAAAAAGCCAAACAAACGACTTGGCGTCGCGTTTGCTTTGTCTTATCTCTCTCGCTTTGTCATTCTCTCTTTGTCTGCTCCTTAGGCCTACAGGTGGTTTTTATTCAGTCTCAGTTGCGGTATCTCGCTATCTGTATCTTGGCTGCGTAGTCTGGAGTCCGCGAAACGACAAGTAATTCAATAAAAATTGCATGTTTTACATAAATTCTGGCGCTGGCTATAAAAATGCCAAACTCTCATAGCGCGCACAGTGATTCGATATGATGGAAAAGGGATACGAAAAATGTGGAAATAACTTAAATATCTGTACAATCGAGTTTAAAGCACTTTGCTAATTAAACTTTATGCAAGTTGTCATCATATTAAATTTCCAAAAATATGAATGAAACGCAATGACTAATAACGTTTTTTATTAATCATAACCAATTAGCATAATTGCAAGAATTTATTGTGTGTATTCAAGAGATAATACTTATTAATTAAGATGATGTGTTGTATATTTTACCATGGTCAAAAACGTATTTTTTTAAGCAAATTTAAAGACCAAGTGAATGGCAATGAAAATGCAGAATTTTAATATTTATATAAATACGTTAAATAAATGTATAAATAATGGTTGAAAGAATTTTTAAAAATTATTACCTAATATATATACTTATAATTACGACTGTCTGCAAACTCTTTGCACCCAGTGTAGCGCGACTGGCTGCACTTGACTGGCCCAGTATGCAGCTTGTTGCAGGCTCATCTCCGGTTCGGAAAGTTCAGCGCTTTATTGGGCGGCAGCGGCGTCCAAAGTTTACACAGCTGAGACCGGGCGAGCGCCTTGTGGGGATGACTTGTGAAAAGGAAGTCGGGTCATAAACAATACTTGCTGTTCTTTTATTGTGTGTGCCTGCTTGGGTGCGTTGAACCTTGGCGTATATATTTTCTGTGTTATTTTTTTTGGGTTCTGTTTGGTTTGCAATTTGACGCTGCACAGTTTGAGGCCTGTCAGCACAAAGATTCCCCAATTTCTTGACGGACCTGTGTGTATATAATTTACAGTTAGATGCTTAAATACATGCCGAGAGCACGAAGAAGAACAGTTCTGTTCTGGCAAAGAAGTGGCAATAAGTGTCGGCAAACATAAAAGTTAAATACATCAGAATTATCGTATTCCCAGCACTTTTATGACTTACTCATCTACATAACATATATCATATGATCTTTTGCAGACTCTCCCTCTCCAACTCACACACACACAGCAAAATGGTTTCGCGAAGAAAAATATTATCACGTTCACGCGATGATCTAAACCTGGATCAGACATTCACGCAGCAGGAGGAGGAGGAGGATGTTTGGTATCAGAAAGACAAGCTATACAAGGTAAGTGAGATCTAAATCTTTCCTTTTGAATGCATGCAATTCATTAGCATAATGCGAGTGCGATGATGACAACTATGCAATTAGTTGGAAGCGGGTTGACTACCGCACGACCCCATCGAACCGAAGAACCCAAACGACGAGGCAACCGAAACGAGGCAAATGGAGGCCAAATGGCACGACCACGATCAGAACTGCCGACACAACGCAAGACAGCTCTGACTTCCGCTTGGCTCCGCTTGTTGCTGTTGTTGTTGTTGATTTCTTCTATGATTTGTGGCCATTTTCCCTGCGCTGCGGCATATTCTCGACACGTGCAGCCGCTGCCGCATTGAGGTCGCCGTCAGCATATGAAACGCACTAAAACCTTTAGCCGCAGGCGCTGCCACCGCTGCTACTGCTTCCTCTTCTTCTTGCTGCTGCTTCTGCCGCTGTTGTTGTTGTTGTATTGACCAATTGCATTAATTACCGTTAGGCCATCGCATTGCGTTGTGCATTTTTAATTTGCCTATGGCTATTTGGCCAGTTGGCGCAACAACAACAACAACAACAACGATGAAGACGACGCTAGCAGCAACAACAATAACTACGACGAAATGCAAACGTAACCCTAATGTACAAGCCCAGCACGAGCTTGACTTTAGAGTCGTGCTGGTGTGTGTGTGTGAGTGTGTTTGTGTTGTGTGTTTGTTGTGTGTCTGCCTGTGTGTGGGCATTTCATTGATTTCGGCATTTAGGCAACAACAAACTAGACAACACAATCAACGCTCATGACTTGTTGTCTCTTTCGCACTGTGTTTACACTGCGCGACACTTCATGATAAATCCCCATATCATAATACAACAAATGACTACTCTATATGCATACACAACTAGCTATATAATCATGAAATTTGTGAGCTCGCTTTCTGGCATATTTTATGAGTTCGACTTGGTTCGATTGCTGCATCGCCTATAATCGTGTGTTTTATGACAAATGATGAACTGATACGCTTTTTGGGTTTATTAGGCAAAGCTTTATAAAAGTCTTAGGGTTTTTTTAGTGTCGAAGAGTTTCAGAAAGGAAATTCCTTAAGCTGTTTTGAATTATTTCAAAATATTTTAAACCTTATCATGAAAAGTAAGCGAGCTTCTCCGTGTTTCTATGTCTGTTTCTCCCTTACTCTTTTTATCATTTTCCCTTTCTCTATCTTTCTTCTCCGCTTCTCTTCTATCTCTTTTAAGTCTCTTGCAATAAACCTTCTCTTAAAACCGCCTCTTCGCCAACTTTACCACCGCATAAACGACTCATTTGTCGCTTGCGCTTCAACTTTATTTTTGGCAAATGCCGTTACTGCCCACACACACACACACATACACATACAGAGAGAGACACCTAACGACATGCCATTGTTGTCATAAATATTACGAGTATTATTTAACTGGGTTAACTGCAGCCCGCAAACAGCTTAAACCAATCAAAAACCCGCGCCAAGCCGAGCCGAGCTCTTTCTGCTGCCTCTACATCAAATTGATGTTTTGTTCCGTTTTGGGGGATTTGCATAAAATACGCTGTAAATGCTTTTTGAAAAACGTCAATCGCGCCTCACCCAGTTCGTCAGAAAGTGAAAAGTCTGGCGACACTTTTTCTAGCCTCCCCCCCTCCCCTTTGAGCTGATTTTGGCTTGGAAAATGCGCACGCCCACGCGTTGGTTAGCTTGGAAAATGCGCTGCGCTGCGGCAGAATTGCACAATCGGCGTGAGCGTGTCTATATAATTCCGTTTAGCCATACAAAGGCGTCTAGTTTTTCCCATGAAGCAGCAACAGCAACAACAAGAAAAACAAATTATGGCAGCGTTTTTCCTATTGTTGTTGCGCGGTTAAGTGAGCCCTTTTCCAGTGCCTTTTGTTGTTGTTGTTGTTGTCTTTGGCTGCCAGGCATTTATTGAGCAATCTTGTTGTTGTTGTTGTTGCTGCTGCTGTTATTGGGCCTGTACTATTTTCAATATTGTTTACAAATTTATTAGCTGGGAACTGCAACAAAAACAAAGACAGCAGCAGCGACAGCAACGCAGGCAAAACAAAAGACTCAGGCAACGAACTTGCTGTCTCTCCATACACAGAACACACAATGCGCATGGCTGGCTCTTCTAACCACTTTTCCAAACACACACACACACACACTCGCACACACAACGAAAGTGCCATGAAAATGAAAGTTTCAATTTCGGCAAGCTGACAAGTTTTCGCTTCGTTTCGCCCGTTAGTTGCCGTCTAAGCCGTCGTTGTTGTTGTTGTTGTTGTTGCTGTTTCTTGGCTGCTTTTCCACTTCCACTTCCAGAGTTTGCGCATGTTTGGCCCACTCGTTCACCTGGTTTCAGTTTCGGTTTCGCTTGGCACGTTCGCCAGAGTTGTACAACAGGATTGGGTCCGCAATGCGCGTTGGCGCAAGCAGGAAAAACCACACAAGACAAACACACAGACACACACACATGCTCGCATTCGCTGTGCACACTCGGCGCACACATGTCACACAGCGCGTAATTTAGCTCTTAAACGACGTTCAATGGAAAATTTGCCGCTTTTGCGTCGTGGCTGCAGGAGACTTTATAATATACCTTATAAAAAGACAGACAGAAGAGACAGCAAGAGGGGGGAAAGAGAATGAGACAGTGGATAGGCGTTCAGGCTGGCATTTTCCTTATAGCCCGCCATGGAATTTCCTGTATTCGGTGAAAACTTATTGATTGATTTGCATGACGGAAGACTCGACCGCTTCGGGGTCTATTATTATACCAGGCCCCACAACCTGCCAAGATCGAAGTATGCATGAAATTAGCATAAATTTATTTGCAAAAAGCGCCGCAAGAGGCCGAAAGATGATGCCAAACTCCAAAGCTCACTTGACCAGAGCGCAAAGAAAATATTTACTCTGCCATCGATCGGCGACGGATGACAAAGACGTGGAGCAAAATGGGCATGGAAATGGGTCAGTCGCAGTTGGTTCTGCTGCAAAGCAATCGATCTGCTGCTGCCGCTGCCGCTGCAACCTGTCACAAAACAAATTTATCAAGTCTATAACAATTTGAAATGATGATTATATCTATTACAACAAAGTGCGCTGCCGGCAGCAAATACGTTTTATTAAATGTCAACTTTGTGGCATCTTCAGCTGCGGCTGCAACTTCAACTTCGACTCCGGCGGCATCTTCAGCTACCCCACTTGGCGCTGGCTTGGCTTGGCTTGGCTTGGCTTCGTTGCGCCAAATCGTGACTGCAAAAGTTCAACAGCATTTTACACAAAAAGTGCAAACTTAATAAACAACAAAAACAACAACAGCAACAACAACAACATAAGCGAAGCGAAACACGAAAATGAAAACAGATTCTCAAGAGCTGCAATCAAACTTCCGTGCCGTATGCACTTGTGCACGTGTTGTCAGTCTGCTCTGCTGCTATTGTTGTTGTTTCTGTAGTTGTTGTTGTTGTTGTTGTTGTAGCTGTGTTTGGTTTATGTCATGCCAGCTGTTTGCGGCTGCCGCCGCCGTGTGTCAATTATAGAACTTATTGAGTTACCTCCCCCCTTTGGCGCTGACAGCTTCCTTAATTACCCTCCCACCAAAAATTGATTTTGTGGCCTTTCCATATGGAATTCAGACTTGTCGGGGGGCGTGGCAGAACGTATGAATCTCAGACATTATAAAAACCACAATTGATATTACGAAACTGCAACGAAATGCAGTTCTGGCGATGAGCTAAGCAAATTTTTGTGACTTCTAGACAAGCTGTCAAGCTGAAGCTTTGCATTTCAGTTTGAGTAACCCTAAAGGGAATGTAGAGTTGCAAAACGTTATGTAGCTATAGTTTAATAACAAAATAACGGTGCAAATTCAATTTAAAAGTGTTCATTACCTACACAAATATTGCCACATGCCAAGCTTAGCGCAATTCTATTTTTGGTATTTTATTACTCATTATTAAAGCGTTTTTTCGGGCTCTTTTATTAGCTATGCATAGGTATATATATAGTATACTACCCGCCATATATGGTAGTTGAAGCCGCTCTGTGGCATTCTTACATATTTGCCCGATAATCGATTTGCGTCACTGTCAACTTAGTTGGGTATATAGAGAATATATATACAATATATACTATATGTTTCGTTTTGCTTTATTTCATGCTGTAGATTCGTTAATAATTTGCATAATGAATGTGTGCTTAAAAAAACCAGTTCAGTTGCCTTTCGAGAATCGATTGGCATTTTGGCTAATACACACACACACACACACAAACACACACAGACAGCGAGACAGACACGAAACCGAAACGAAACATATTTCAAACTTGTGCTAATTTTCATGCACAAACAATATTACGTATACGCGACAGACCACGCGCCGTTGCCGTGCTCTGCCTTGCCGCGCCGTGCCGTGCCGTGCAGCTCGCCCAGCCCAGCGACTAACATGGTTAATTAAAACCAGCCGCAGCTCGACAACAACAACAGCAACAACAACAAAGATAAGCGCAACTGCATGAGCAGCTTAGGTTAGTTAGCTGGCTGAGTGAACTTCGACATTTTGAGGTCGTTGACGAAGACTTTTTGGGCTGTGCGGGCCGCAGATGTCGGCCTAGAAATCAGCAGCAGCAGCAGCGGCAACAATAACAAGCCAAAGAAGAAGAGGCAGCGCATAAACAACATCAAAAGCAGTGGGGCAACAAGTTGTTGTAACTTGTTTGGCCACAGCGACGACGACACTTGAGCCTACAAGATTCTTTCTTGACAGCCGAAAAAAATGAGTAAGAAAACCTGTACAACAAAAGTGAATCTGCCCGGACGAGCTAGAGAATCCGTGAGACACTGCCAAGTGAAATCAAAAGTGCTGAATACGCGCAGCGAAAATTGAAGTACGCAAAGACGTACACACACACAGACAGACAGAGATACATAAATATAAAGCCAAAGTATACGAAAAGGTTAACAAGTTTTACTACATGATTTATTTGCATTTTTAATGTGCTGTGGCCCGTTCATGAAGTGGCAGAGCCACAGAGCTACGGCCCGAGCTGCCTAGACGAGTTTACCACTCGACTGTCTGTCTGTCTACCTCTCTGTCCGCCTCTATGTAGAACTAAGCCAAGCAACGAAAGCTACTGTGCTGCGCACTCGACTGTTGTGCACCCTGCACGCAGTTTTGGAACGTTTTGTGCAAATTTTCGCGTTATTTTCCACAATTGGATTTGGAACATGTTTTGAAATTGATTTTTATACCAATTTCGACTAGCCTAATCAATTTGAAGCCACAAATTTGAAATTACATTTTGAAAAAAATTTTGAAAATTTTGTAAGGGGTTGGTATGCAAAAAGTAGCAAAAAAATGGAACTTTGAAAATCTACAAAATTTAGATGTCATATTAAACTAGAATTAAAATCATAAACAGAATGTTATACCAAACCAAAATCGGCTGATTATTGCCAAAGTTATGAGGGCTAAAAGTTTGCATAGGGGTACAGAAAACTCCCAAGAACAATGTTTTTCTTCCTTAACTTTCACAATTTGGCTTTAAAAACTTTTTGAGGATAGTTTCTTATGTTAATTTTGATCTTCCTAATCAATAAAAAACAAAAAATAAAGTTTTAATTCTTGAAAAAAATTTTGAAAATATTGTAAGGGGGTAGCATGGAAAAAGTTCAAAAAATTAAAGTATTCCAAATCAATAAAATTTTAATGCCAATGTGATTTGGAATCGAAAACATAAACAAAATGACATCAACGAGCAAAATCGAATGTGTTTTGACAGAGTTATGACAATTGAAAGTTCCCCTTTGCAGAAACCCTATATACCCATTAAGGTTGCATGCAGGGTATAGTAAGACAGATGTTAGTTAAACACATATTTGCCTACCCGCCCGGCTGCCTGGCTGCCAGATTTACCATAATTTTGTGTGATTATCAAGGCAGAGAGCTGAACTTTGGCCAAGCCAAGAAGAACGCCGGGCATGTTGGTTACTGGGCTAATGGCTGAAGCTGGAGCAGCGTGACCCTGTTCTTTGTTGTGCGGGTTAGTTGAACTGTTTTTTTCCAGTATGTTGTATTGTGTGTTATTACTCTCAGCCCGAACATATGTTTGTGCCACAATGTGTGTGAGTGTGTGTTATAAAGCCTTGATTGTATTGTAAGAGAACGGGCACAATAAAAAGTACTAAACACATTTTGAATTCAAAGACAAAACCAGAACCAGTTCTCAATGAGATTCGTGTCATCTTCACAGCCAAATATGCAGATTTCAAGCTGAAAAAGTAACAATCATTTTACGGTTTAAAATAATTACATAAATTAAACAATATTTTTTTGTGTCGAACGAGACGGCTTACACGTTGCATGCGAGTAGCTGTTGCCAAGTACGAATTAGATTAGCTTGGAATTTATTAAATTTATATAGATATTAATTTATTTTGAAAAGGTTTATAAATTGCTTAAATAAATGCCCAAAATTATTGACATTTCACGCCGAATTTCAAATGAATTTCGCCTGCCTTTCACATTCGATTTAGGCGGCTCATAAAACCAGCCATTGTCTGTTTAATTATAGCTATGGAAAACTGTATCAAAATTTAAAAAAAGGCAAAAAAAAGCTTTAAAAAAACAGACTGCGCTATGCACTTAAGCATGACGCAAGCGCGCCAGTTGCATTTTCATTTTTCATTTCTTGGTGCAATCGAAAGCCTTGCAGCACTTTAAATACCTGAGCGCACACACACATACACACACACAGACTGAGAGTGATACAGATACATATACATATATAAGCAGAGATATAAAATCGCAGCAGTAAACGGCGTTGTCTATAATTTTATATGTCTTACTGCAACACGATTCGCTATCGCGCTTCGTGCCAGCATTTGCTCCGATTTGATTTTAACTTTGCAACTACAACAACAACAGCAACAACAACGGCAACTTGTAATGGCAGCCAGAGAGAAGTAAAAAATAGATAGTAAAAGTAAAGTGAGTGAAAAAAAGCAACAGCAACAACAAGCGAAACACGAACAACAACGACGAGATAAATAAAAGCACAAAACGCAAGCGCCCAACAAGGCCGTTCACTTCAGGCCGGGCAAAAAGCACACACACACACACACACACACTGCCAGATAGCTGGCTACACTTGGTTGGAAAGTGAAAATTGCTGGCATTAGTTGCAGTTGCAGTTGCAGTTGCAGTTTTCGGTTTCTTTTGTCTGCAGCCGCAGCAAGTTGCTCGCCTAAGTCTTTTGTTTGCTGCCTGCCATTTTCACACTCACAGTCACTCACGCTCTCCCTCTCTCTTTCTCCCACTCTCTCAGGAACACATACAGGAAGTGCTGGACAAATGGACGCAAATCGACGACGAGATCTGGGCCAAAGTGATTGTCTTCGAGCGCAATCGGCGCGTGGCCAAGGCATACGCACGTGCTCCGGTGCTGACCATCAATGGCTCCGACGATGGCTTCGATGGCATGCGGTAAGTACGAGCGTATGCAAATAATTAAGGCATCTGCGACAGGCAATTTTCGCTGTTTGCTGCCTGCTGTCAGCTGCCTGCATTGAGCAGAGCAAACAAATAAACAAAGCACTCGACGATGGAGCACAGCAAAGCAAATATATATAAATAGCCAATACACATGTAGTTATAGCCATGTTATATGTACGTACGGACATACGTGTATGTCTGGCAGCTGCCTGTGAACTTTTCGCGCAAATCGGCGCGCTGTGCTGCCCTTGACCCACTGCCACGGCAAAAAAAAACGGGAGGCGCAACGCTCTCTCGCTCGTTTTGCCTCGTTTTGTTTCTCCTTTTTTCAACGCAATAATAAATTACTAAATTACACCCTGATGTGCTCCCAAATGGCCAATGAATGGTCTCCCTCTCTCTCTCTCTCTCTCTCTCTCGCTCGGTCCGACGCCCATCAAATTGATGGCTTTGCGGCATTGCGATTTAATTGCCGGCCTGAACTTGTAATGCCGCACAAGCTGCGCGTAATAGAAAAATAGAAGAAGAAAACAAGAGACGAGGCGAGGGAGAAGAAGACATGAAAAAAAGAACCTTCGCTTTGCCCGCATGCAAATTACGACATTTTGTGACCTCATCGCAATCCGTTGCTGCCGCTGCTGCTGCGGCAATTTGTAGCATGTGAAAAATGCCCGAAAAGCTACGGCCGCAACAACAACAAGTGAAAATGCTTTAATAATTGCGCGTATTTCTATAAAATGAGCGATTTCCGTTGTGCGCCGCAATTTGGCGTTGTTTTCCAAGAATTCTAGTTTTTTGGGCAGCCTCACTCCCTTGCCTTGCCTTCCCTCTCCGCTGCTGCTGCTGCTGCTGCTGCTGCAGTTTATATTGCAGTTTTTCTGTGGCTAATTAACATATTCCGTCTGCAGTTGCGTGCCAGAAATTGCAAATGCCAAAACGCTTTTGCCTCAATTGCTGCGGCAATTGCTGTGTGCGCCCCAAAGAGCTGCCCACACAGCTGCCGCAGCCACTTGGCTTGGAGTGTTGCTGGTGCTGCCGCTGCTCGTAGCGCCAAATGTCAAGAAGTCTGCATAATGGAGAGGAGTTTTTTTTCGCGACCCGTTGAGGGGGCACTACAATGCGCAGCGCGAATGCATAATGTATTAGCCCATAAATGTGCTGATTAAACGCACAGCGGCAGCAGCAACAGCAACATGGGCAACATGAGCAACAGCAGCAACAACATCAGCGATACGCAATCTGGCAGCAACATCCTCAAAAATAAGCAGCGCTGCCGGCGGCAATTTACTTTGTGACCGAAGATGCGCCCCCCTTGGGGCACAACAAAATGTCACTGGAGCAAGCTGAGCGCAAAAAACAAAACCGAAAATGAAATTGAAAATTCACAAATCGATAAACGAAAATCGAAAATAATAACGAAAGTCATTGCGGACGATCGTGACGAGGTCATCGCTGATTGTGTGGCGAATTGCAATGGGTTGCTTTTCGAAACGAAAGAAATTTCAAACCGTGTTGTTGTTGTTTTAGTGATGTTGCTGTCGTGTTGCTGTTGCTGCTGCTCTTGGCTACCTGTTCATGTCAATTGCGGGTTAATAAGTTGCCCCCTGCTTGCGCGCTGCAAGTGTCAAGCTAATCAATTGGCATGCCGCATGACATCAAACAATCTGCAGGGTCTGTATGTGTGTGTGTGTGTGTGTGTGTGTGTGTGTGTGTGTGTGGTCTGTGAAGCCCTACGCTGTCGTTGTTGTTGTCGCTGTCTGTTAGCCTCAACTGCCGGCAACAACAACAGCAACAAGCCTGCATGTACTTTAATTAGCCACAATTGTTGCTGTTGCTGTCGACCCTTGTTAGCTCCTATTTTTGTTGAGGCACCTCCACTCTCCTCCTCTAGTGTCTCCTTTCTTGTCAAATTAAAAACCGGCATCGCATTTGAATTTCGCACAGATTGCCTTATCATATGCCACATGGCGCATTTATATGCCGCACGCAATGCTTTTTCACTGGAAATCTGCTGAAATGCAAATGTAGCAATTGCAACAGCAACAGCAGCAACAGTTGCAGCTGGCAGCGCGCATTGCACATTGCACATCTCGTTAACTTTGGCAAAACGCTTTCGATATGAAGTTAGACAGTCGATAGAAAGTTGGCTTATTCAATGTTTTTTTTTATTATTTTTATTACTATTTTATGTGTGTGTTGCATCTTGAGGCAAAAACTCGTTTTCGGCTAATTTCACTTAAGACATTTTAATGGCCATTAAAAGTGCCCCCGAAACTAGCGATATGTATTATGTTAATGCGCTTGGGATTCTCTCTCTTTTTCTCTCTCTCTCTCTCTATCTCTACATATCACTCTCTCTCTCTTTCTATCTCTGTCTCTGTTTCTGTGGCTGTCATTGTCTATGTCTGTGTCGCTGTCCATGTCCCTGTCTCTCTCTCTCCCTCTCTCTTCATCTGTCTGTCCCTCTATCTCTTTCTCTATCTTTCTCTCTCCCTGTCACTTCGCTAGCTTAGTTTTCCATGTGTTGCTGCAGGGTAGCTGCACTGCGGTGTGCCTTACTTGCCACCATGTTGCATGCCACCACACGGTGCTGCTGCCTGCCGCATGTAAATTAATTAATTAGACTTGCTAGCTGCAGCTTGTGTTGTGTTGGCGTCGCGTCAAGTGACACGCAGCAGACGCTAAGGACCACACGGCAGCTGTTGCTGCTGCGGTTGCTGCAACTGCAACACTTTCGCAGCATTTGCGCAACAAGCGCATTTAATTAACGACAAACCCTTGCAGCCACTCATGGCCAGACCACTTACAACTTCGCCATTAACTTGGCCAACAATTGAAATGGCGCCAATATAAATTTAGCTGCCTTATGACAGTTGTTGTTGTTGTTGCTGCCGTCGTTCGCGTGGGCGTTACCAATCAAATTTGCATGTCGCTGCTCACAAACAGTCGAAATCAAATCATAATGCCCGCGGCTCAAATCGCTCGCGCGCAGCGTGATATAAACAGAGCAAACGGAACTGAAAAACGAACTAAAGCAACAACAACAGCAACAACAGCGGCACGCGGCGATTGCAACATTTCCATTTCGTGCGGATAAAAGTGAGGCAAAAAGGGGCGCGACCCACCAGGGCAAAAGCGGCGGCAGTTACTGGCCAAGGCCATGCTTTAATTTACAGCACACACAAAAGACAGTTTGGTTTTTTTTTTGCAGTCATATCTCTTAGCCGGAGTTGCAACACAGCACACGTGCCGCCCTGTGCAAGAACAAAGCTGACAGCGACGGCGACGGCGACGGCCTTCGCTGCGGTTTAAGGTGCGACCAGAAGTTGTTGGCAATTAATTCTATCTAATTGGAGCACAAGGGAAATCAACTGGAGTTCGCGCTGACGCCTGGGAATAGCGATAGCCTTTGGCCCAGTTTGTTGTCTAAGTCATTTGTGGTGCAGTTCGTTGTCTAAGTCATTTGCTCTAGACTGTTCGTTGCCTAAGTCTTTCGTTTCGCATGGCTTTTACTGACAGTTTAGCTGCCTTCCTGTCGCTCTGCCCCTTCCCTCTTTATTTTTGGAATTTTTTACATTATGCCATGCATTATTTTTAGCCCAACCGGTTGTTGTTGTTTTTGCCTTTGTTTTTTGTCTTCGTTTCGATGCCTTTCCATGCAAAACTAGCCGCAGGTCAAAAGCGTCGCCACTGCCAGTTTTCGGGCCGCTGCGAAACCAGTCGCCGTTAACTGCATTTCTGCTGCCGATGCCGCTGCCGCTTCCTTGAAGAAGCAGCAACTGCTACGAGAGCGGCAGCGTCAGGTTTGACCCACTGCACACGTTTAACTTGAACTCCAAACTGTGTGTGTGTGTGTGTGTGTGCTGTGCCAAAACCCGCTGCGCAACGGCAACTCTCGCTTTCGATTGCCAGCAACAACGGCAGCAGCCGTAAAACTGCAGCCTGGCTGCCTTTGGCATATTTTAGCTCATTTAGGCGTGTCAGGTCCAGTTTTTTAATGCGAGTACCGGACGACCTTGCAACCGATACATGTACTGTGTGTGTGTGTGTGTGTGTATGCAAGTGCAGCATACGCGCATGTTGGCCGCATCGAAGTGAATGCAAGTTTTGCGCCAGGCCATGAATTGGCAACTGAATGTGCAATTGGCAGTGGGTAGAGCTAGCAGGCAAGGGGAACCTAAAGATGGGGGAGGGAGAGGGGAAGGTGGGGTGGTTATCGAAGTCGCAGCTATGTTTGCGGGGGATCTGTAGCGGTTCATCTCTCGACACTCTGCGAATCTGAATTTTAATAACGCGTTTTGATAGCTCGCATTAAGCGAAACATTTAAAGACAAAAGAACAGCAAATCCGTTTTGTGTTGGGGCAACCTTGAAAGCCAAACATACATCGCACCCAGCAGCAGCAGCAGCACCAGCACCAGCACCAGCTCCGGCAGCAACAGTCCATGTCGATTTCATTTCATGGAAAACTTTGACACACATTTCAACGGTTTTTACAAGCGTTTAGCCAATAAATCAACGCCGACGTTAGCGTCGACGTCGACGTTGGCAGATGTTACGCGCAGAACTAAGGCACATGGCCAAATGCCAACGGCAATTGTTGCCGTTCTTTTTGCCGCCGCTGCTGCCACGAATGTTGCGCTTTGCAGCACAGGCAGCGCTTCATTATACAAATTAACATAAAACATAATAGTGACAGAGCGGCGTCAAGTGAGCTTGGCAGCAGCCACGGCAGCAGCGGCAGCGACAGGAGCAGCACAGATAACAACCACAGCAACAACAATGATCGACAGAGCAGCAACAACAACAACAACAGCAACAGGCAGGCAGCAGCTCGCGCTGCTTGTGGTGGCCTTTTTGCGAACGACAATTACAATTAGCTTCGTTTCATTGTTTCGCTGCTAGCGGCGTTTGCGGCTTCCTCTGCAGCAGCGGCAGCAGCAACAGCAGCTTCTTGTTAGCATTTTAGCCGACATTTTGGCGACCTTAAACGAAAACCCAAAGACGCCACACAGAGACAACCCTTGCGCGGCATCTGCAGCATCTACGAAAGAAACAAAAACAAGTTGACAGTTCTTTATGCTGCTTGGGCTGCCGGCAAGGCTGCCAGGGAGAGAGGGAGAGTGGCAGGTAGGGGCCCGACAACTATCTACACCCAGCAAACAGGGCCCAAAAATACTCATAAGTGACTCAGGCACAGTCTTGTTCTGCAATTAAAACAAGTCGATGAAAAATATGAAATGTTTATTATACCATTTTTATTTTTCGGCTTCGACGGCGGCGGCTGCAGCTGCCACACTTTGCCCCAGCCGCATAAATCACTGTCAGTGCGAATTTGTGGCAGGCGAATGCGCAATTTGCTTGTTGTTGTTGCTGCTGCTGCCTATGCTGTCTGGGGTGGTGTTGCCTGTGCTGCACCGCCTGTTGTTGCCCAAATGTTTTGTCAATCGTTTACTGCAACAAAACGCTGCTGCAGCAGCGTGTGACTCATGCGCCACTCGAATCGAACTGCAAACACAAAAGTGAACGTGCCACAAAGTACCGTTTGATTTATGCTGCTGTTGTTGTTGCTAATGCGGCAACTGATTGATTTGCAATTAAAAAAACAAAGCGTAATTTGTAATAAGTTTAAACATTTATTTTGATATACCTTTTTTACAGCATTGGCCTGTGCGGCTTCGACAATCCCATGCGTGATCAGAAGACGGACGAACTGAAGCGTCTCATTGGCCAGGTAAATTACGGCAAGCATTGATAACAATGCGTAGATTCTGTCTGCGACACGAATTCGCCATTAGCTGAACCGTTTGAAAGTACAATTATTTCTTTACACACCTTTTCACACCCTGCAGGGCGTCAAGATCAAAATGGATGATGCTGGCAATATACTCGTACGTCGCTATGCCAAGAGCAATGTATTCGTTAAGAGCACCGCCAGCAATCCCAACGAGGAGACCTCCATTGGTGCCGAAATCTTGAAGCTGCCAAATCAGGCGCTCGAAAGCGAAAAAATAGTCAAGGCAAGTCGATAGATTCATCGATATTTCGATACCTTTCGATGCAAGTCAAAGTACTTGGCACCATATGCAAATTGTATTATTGTTTACTAATTCGTTGTCGCCTATCTCTCGATATCTCTCTCCCTCTGCCTCTTTCTTTACGGCCGTGCAGCTCTTCGACATGAAGAAGTTTCAGTCGAATGTAAATCGTGAACTGCGCCGTGCCTATCCAGATCGTCGGCGCTTGGAGACGCAATGCCTATCGGCTGTGGCCTTTGTCAAATCGGAGAATGACATTTTGGAGTGCCCCATTTGGGTGCTCATTGTGAATGTGGTAGCCATGGATATGCTAAAGAGCAAACTGCCGCCAGGTGAGTTACAAGTGTGTCGCTTTGTGCTTGCGCGCGTGTGTGTGTGTGTGTGTGTGTGTGTGTGCTTATTTCTATTCTAGAGATGGGCGCGCTGTGAGGCTGTCACGGTTACCAAGAAAACGAGAGAACAATAAATACAGAAGTGCTTCATGCGTTCAATTTCAAAATAGAATCACTGTTCTGTATTTATTTTAATTTACATATTTATATTTATTTTCCCCGCAAAATGCAAAATAATTCCCACTGCAAGCGCTTCATATTTCAATCGATGTCTAATACTTACCGATTACTTCGTTCGATACTTTTAAAGTTGCTATCGATAATCGTGCAAATTTGAATTCGATGCTTGTTTACAATTAAATTACTCAGTCAATGCACAATTTGAAAGTTTTATTCGATACTAAAAACTAAAAGACGATTGGACTTTAAATGTTCACGGAACAAAGAAATACAATATTTGCTAAGTTCTTAATACTATTTGCAAGCACACAGTGTCCGCTCTAGCTTATGGAAATCGCATTTCAAGGTTGTGCACTAGTTGAAGTTCAAAAGCCCGCAGCAGTTTCTTTTGTTGTTTAATATGAGTGAGTATGCTATGCATATGGATGCAAGTGTGTGTGTGCTGTAATTGTTCAACCATTTGGCTTGACTTCTATTGATTTATTGCCTGTTCAACGAGCTCATCTTACAGCATCTCTGTCATTCTCCTCCTCCTCCTCCTTACAGTGCAACGTCCCATTGTGGACATCAAGAACCGCCCGCGCATACCAATACCCGACGAGGATCCCTACAGCGTGGCCGGCAATGGCAGCAACGGTAGCTCGGGCAGCTCTGGCTTTGGCAGTGGTCATCAGCAGCAGCTGCAACAGCAGCAACACCAACAGCAGCAGCAACAGCAACTGGGCAAGCATTTGAATAACGGCAGCAGCGGCCATGTGGCTGCCACCAGGGAACAATTGCTGCTGCAGACGCAACAATTGGCGCACAAGCGCAGCGAGAAGCCACCCAAATTGCCGCCCAGGGATAATGTCTATGCACACGATCTGATTCCAAAGGTGAGTCAATTAGCTGTTACCCAAGTGTTTTGTTGGCTAGTGTTGGAACACTTGTTGTTTGTGGTTTGCATGTTGCTATTGTTGTTGTTATTGTTATTGTTGTCGATGCGCGCGTAATAAAAACAACATTTTTGGTAGCGCTAAAACACATATAATACGAGCAAGAAGTGTGGCAACTAGTCCAGCAGCAACAAAAACTAACGTGAAGCCGGCTATGCTTGGCTACATGCGCAACGCGGGCACTTGCAAAATGGTTTATGGCTCTGACTCTGCTCTGTCCTCCACACCCCTGGCCGAGCCTCAACTTACCTCACCTGTGCTCGCACCCTCGCAATTCTCTCGGCCAGACAAGTGGCTGAAGCTGAAAATTCCAGGCCACTTGTTGCGGCGACGATTTCGCTGCGGACATTGTCGTCGTCTGCGTTGTCTGCGTCTTTGTTCGCCTCGTCGTCGTCAAGCTTCAACAAGCATTTGGCTTGCATTCAATAATATTCGAATTTCAGCAGCAGGCCAACAAATAACTGCAAACGAATCGCGTGTAATTAATATGCACGGAATGTTGCCAATGGTTTCGCCAATGGGCCCAACGACCGACGAGCTGCGACTTGGCGTCCAAAAGCTTTGGGCTCTGCCTTTGCCTCAATCGCTGACTTCGACTCTGTCTCTGTCCAGGCTGGCTGCACAGTTATGGCTAACTGTAAGCGTCACACTCACACAGATATAAATACATATACAGATACAACGACGTGTGCAGCCATCGCTGGCGCACCTTGCGCAAAGTGGAGCTAGCTAGAGGCGAAGCTGACGTGCGCGCTCGTTGCCCAAGTCTTTTGATTTTTATAGGCCGCAAATGTTATAAACTAACTCTTTTTTTTACCAAGTTAAACATGCATTAGCTTTTACTGTTATGAAAATCATGCATGGAAATGTTGATGTTATATCAAATTTGTATTTATTTACCAAAAGCATATTGATTTCTTTATTGGCCAATTGATTTGGATTATGCGTTATAATTGGTTTCATTTTTGACATAACTTTTTAATTGCCTTTCTTGTTTGGCAGCCGGACTACGATGACATTGATTTGGAGACCAGAATCAAACTGTCGCGCGGCAAGTCCGACAAAGGCAAGGACAATAAGAAATATGGTAAGCTATTGTCCAGTTGCTTGACTCGAGAGCTGTTTTAATCTAGTCTTTTGCATTGCAGACGATCCCTATTATTGCGGCTTGCGTGCACGCGTGCCGAACTTTGTGAAGTCGTCCAAGTCGGGAGCCAAGGATCAAAGGGATGGCAATGGCAACAATATCATCAGCAACATGAACGGCACGGGCAACAACGATGGCATGAGCACGCTGAGCCAGAAGAAGACGTCGATGATACACAACCATCTGGCCGGCATGCATCCGCATCATATACAGCAACAGCATCATCAGCAACAGCAGCAACTGATGGCTGCCGCAGCGGCGGCGGCGGCAGCGCATGCCGTGCACCATCAGCCGGCGAGCCATCATCATCAGCAGCACCAGATCTGGCAGACGCGCAGCTATGAGAGTGGCATAGGTATTTATAAACAGGGTGGCTACCACAACCATCAACCACAATTACCAACGCATCAACTGCAACAACAACAACTACTACAACAACAACAACAACAGCAACACAAAACGCACGCGCTGCAAATGCAAATGCAACTGCAGCAGCAACAACAACAACCACAATCACTGCCAACGGACCTAACTGCAACACCAACAACAGCAACAACAACTGCAACTGCGACAACAAACAAGACACTAAGCACAGCACAGTCGCAGGCAGGCAAACAGCAACTGCAACTGCAGCAGCACCACCAGCACCAGCACCATAAAGCACGTAGCAACCAGCTAAAACAACAACAACAACAGCACCTGCACCCGCACCCGCATCCGCACTTGCACCCACACCCAGCCCATGCGCATGCACACCACCGTCACCAGCACCAACAGCAACACCAGCACCGGCACTGCCATCGATTGCACCACCAGAGTGCGCACAAGAGTGCTCCAGCCGTTGGCTACTTCCCGCCCACGCAATACTACGATGACCTGGAAGAGGTGGCTGTGCGCCAGGGCGCACGTCGTCCGTCCATGCGCCGCACCCAGCTAACGGCCGAGAATGCCTGCAATTGCGTCAGCTGCTATGCGCTGGCGCCGCTCTGTGGCGAAGTGCCTGCACCACGGCCGCAGCGCAGCCTCAGCCAGCAGCAGCTGCGACGGCATCAGCGTCTGAGCGGCGGCTTGCTGGACAAGCACGCAGGCGTGGCCAAATGGTGCAGTGAAAGTGACGTTTCGGTGCTGGAGCAGGTGCAGGAGGACGAGCCGAGTTTGGCAATTGACGCAGACGACCTACGCTATGACAGCTACGACTACGATGACTTTGACCTGGACTTTGACATTGACGACACGGCCACGACGAACACCTATATGCAACGTCTGCAGCGGCGAGTGCAGCCAATGCGCGCAGCGCTCAGCATCGAAGACACCGACATGTATGTGGATCGTGCACAGCTGCGACAGGTGGCAGCACCGGCGCTGCTGGCGGCACGCAACAAATCCCAGTCGACGGAAAGCTTCTTCGAGCAGCCCAACGAGGAGGGCTCGCTGTATATGTACGGCGGACGCAGGCGCATTGTGGCCAAGGCGCCGTCCGTCCCGGCAACGCCGGCGGCAGCGGTCAACATATACGAGCGTGTGCCGCACACACCGCTCGACTCGCTGGACATGGGCTACAAGGGCAAAGGCAAGGGAAGCGACAAGCGGCCGTCGCAGTACTACAACAACAAGCCCAAGCTGCCAGCGCCAAGTTGGCGGGGCAAACGTCAACAGCAGCAAAAGCTGCAGCAGCCAGCGACACTTTTGCAAAGGGCTGACAAAAAACTCTATGACAATGCGACTAACAACAGCAACAGCAAGAGCAATGGCAGCAACAACAATAAGCGACAGCTAACGAACAACAACAGCAACAGCAGCAACAATAATGGCAATGCCAAGAAAAACAATGATGACGTCTTGAAAAACAAAAATAATTTCAATAGTAAAAACAAAAGTATAGCAACAGCGACAGCAGCAGCAACAAAGAGTTTAGCAATTGCAACATCCACAGCAACAGCAGCAGCAACAACAACAGCATCACCAATGACTGCAGCAGCAACATCAGCAACTGTTACTGCCACAGCGACAACAACAAACAATGCGCCGCCTTCAATGCAGGCGCAGCCAGCAGCAGCAGCAGCAGCAGTAGTATCACAAAGAACCGGGCGCACTGCCAGCCGCCTTGACATCAGCGACATGGAGTCCATTTATGGCTACCTAAAGCCTCGCAAGCCGCGAAGCCTCAGCCTGAAGAAGATCCAAATACTCGACTATTGAAAAAAGAAGGGGGTGCTGCGAAATGAGGTTATTTGGTTTTTTGTTAAGGTCTCTATCTATCCCAGTAATCAATCGGATTTGCGCGCTGTGTATACTTGCCTACTATTTTTTTATACTGATAAGCACCTTGTGTTGTTTACCTCCTGGGTAGATGTACCTGTAAACTGTACGATTTGAATACTAACTTTACTTTAAGACTTTGGACCCTGGACGGCAAACAGTTCACCTTACCTTACCTAACGGTTAACATTGTACATACAAAAACATTGATCATTATTCATCCATCCACCACACCATATTATAATCAATACTCCTACCTATCCTGTATACTACACCAATATCGGCTAATGTCAATCTGCTGTGCTTCTTGTAGATTCCGAACTTGTCGAATCACCATACAATCACATCTATGGACGCCATTTACCGCTGCCAACTCGCGGCTATGTGCCCACACCACGCATGTTTATTGGGGAATGGGACTGAGAAAAGGCGGTGGGAAAGATCGATGCAGAGAGAGAGAAACACAGAGAGAGCAAACGCTTCGCTTGTATCACTTAAACGCACGCACACACGCCTGTGTACGTCTGCCTCCGCCCGAGCAGCAGCCAAGGCACAAATGATTCTTATCTATGTATAACTAAAGTGAAACAGAAATTATCATAATGCCTCCGCCTATGCGCGAGTGCAAACATAATTTAAGTCAAGCAGCCGAACTTCCCTCCCCCAAGCGAGAGAAGTTCGCACTTAATTAATTTAGCAAAATATTATGGTAAAAATAATATTAGGCTAGAACACAAGAAGAAACAAAAAACATTATCTATGTATGTAAAATAATAATTATATCTAATAATAATAGCTGCGCGTATTCAGTTCATTTCCGTAGCTAATCTTGAGATTACGACGCAACAACTTTGAGCGCACATTCAACTTTATATACGTACTTATATATATATATATGTATATATATATGTGGGTTACAACTATGAAATTGACTTTTTTGCGCAATAACACGCCATTACATTGTCTAGATATAGGGTATATGTTTTTTTTTGTAAAATTTGTCGTCTTTCTCTGTTGCTGTTGCACTTTGCATTTGCGAGCTCCAAAACACAATTCGCAGCCTAGTAATATTCACAAACAGCTAGATTATGTTTATACATACATATATTGTCACGTATATTACATTTAATCCATATTCATTTATGAACGTTTTTTAGGCTGATCTGTCTGTTCTTTTCGTAACTTTTTACATTGTAAATGAGCAACAATAAAAAAATATATATGTATTTTAGTTACAAACAATTCCCTTGTTTCTTCCGTAATATGTAATTTTTATTTAAATCGAAATCTAATAAAGATAACTTTAGTTGTAACTATTGATTTGATGGCCCATCTACATATAGTAATCTGGATTCCAATGTGGTGGGCGCATGTGATCGGGATTCGGTCCAATATTTCCTGGGCCACCAGGACCTCCGGGGCCAACGGGACTGAATGGATCAAAGCGCGCAAGGCCTTGGTTAGGATTAAACGGGAAAAGGCTACCAGGCCCACGACCAAGCGGATCAAGATCACCACGACCAATGTCGGGGAAACCAAAAGGTCGTGGCTCGAAACCGTGCGGCATATAAGATCTAAAAAAAAAGAACCATTAGATCCCAAAAAGTAGAACAATCTAATATATCTTACCCCGGACGTCTAGGCTCACCAATACGTAAAGGATCTGTGGATTGAGCGACTGGCTCGCTGTTCTGTGTTTGAGTGGCTGCCTCTCTTATGTTGCCAGTGAACACCTAAACATGATTACAACACAAAGATATTTATTAAATCATATATTTACCAGAATATCAAAAGGCTTACCGGATCGCACAATTCCTTGCGAAAACGTTCAACAATATCCGTTGCCGTTGGCATGAGTTTTGTAATGCTGCCTTTTACTTCAACAATCAGGGTGTCTGGTGTAAGGCAAATATTGGATACATTCTTCGTATTGATATCCAACAGATTCATGATTAAAGCATCTTCGGTTATATGTCCCAGCAACAGGTAGAGTACTTTATTATGGACATAACGCAGTGAATATTTTGTGCTATCTCCATTCCAATGATCAGGCAATAGTTCGCTGCCATCTTCCTCCTCCATCAGAGTTTTCTACAACGGTAAAATATAAACAATTAATAAGATGCTGTATGAATTGGTCATAATTGGGAATTTCCTTTTCAACGTTATGAACGTTTAACAAGTAAGAACGGCTACAGTCAAGTGTTGACTGTATAAGACCATCGATTTCTAAAGATTATGAAAAAATTCAGATTGAGAAAACTGTTATTAAACGCGTTTTTCAAAAAAAAATAATAAACAAACCATATAGTTTTCAGTTAGACGCCAAGCAGTCCAAGCAGTTGGAAAAAAACACTGCTTGGAAAAACTTTTATGTTCATTATCCGATCGGAACCATTTTCAGCGATCGTTTAGGTGGTGATAGTTATCATACACACCAAAACTGAATACTCTAGCTTTATTATTGCGCTTGCTATACGGTTTATCGATTTGCGGGGGCGGAAATAGGCGTGGCCCATATTTTTATAAAAAATTTTACAGCGTATGATTCAAATAAGTGTTGTCAACAAATTTGGTGGCTCTAGCTTTTTTAGTTTCTGAGATATAGGCGTTCATACAGGCGGACAGACGGAGACAGACATGGCTTAATCGACTCAGCTAGTGATCCCGAGCAAGAATATATATACTTTATGAATCGCAGATGCATCATTCGGTCTGTCACGCACATTTTGACAAACACAATAGACCATGCATTTTTTTAAAATCCATGGTCTAAAAATGCAGCCGTATATAGCGATTGACACTGAGTATGCACTTTTTAGTATACATGGAAACAATGGCTACTCACATCATCGCCAATTCCAATGCAACGAAATTTATAATGCTTTGTCAGGAGGAAATGGGCAAGCACCATTAGAATATCTGCTTTCTTATCTATTTTACCATCTATAGTTTTGAATAGAAGATCCCATCCATAAAAGAAGTCAGAGTTCAACGACTCAGCTCCCGATTTTGATACTGAGGGCTCCATATCGCTCAAATCCGTAGAGATTAAAAGGCAGATTATATATTACAGAAATAGAGTCGAGACATTTCACCCAAAGGACAGTTATCGATAAATATCTAAATCATTTCTGACGACTAGCTCCGATTAAACATCGATATTCCGATTAATATTAAGGGTCTTCCCTATTTATACTTAAATAAAAAATATCATGCTATTTTTATTAAAATTTTTCATTTAACTCTTTAGGCCATTTTATAAATAACAACGTAAAATTTATATATTTTAATGTAATACATATTATAATATTATATTATATATTATATTTCCCAATGACCTTTCTTGCAGTGTTGTTAGTTGAATAACAAGGGCTGCATTTCGTTAGCAGTGTTGTTTAACTTTAAATAAACCAAAACGTTTTGTTTAAATTTTAAATGATTTTTTCAAATAAATATACATTCTGACATGACCCGTATATTCGAATAACACATTGACAAGACTATAACCGTTAGAAGCGTAATTATTACTTTTCGTGAGTGCTCGTGCCTATACGAATGTTACATTAGTGCGAAAGAGAAAACTATCTTCTTTTAGGGTTGCCGTTTTTACGTGTTTAACTTATTGACCTTATTTTGTAAAGATTTCTAAGTAAATACGTAATATTATTCATACAGAAAATGTAGAAAATGTATTTTAAAATCTATATTTGAAGAATCACAGATATTAATAAAAATTTTTGAACGTCACGATCGTTTTTTAAGTCTGATACTACAATAATCCGATCTTTATTTCCAATTTGATAGAAACTATATAATTCTGACAGACATAAAAATAAGACTTCAATATCTAAGATACGAATGTATGTATATTATAATTCATTATCGGACCAGAGTCGAGGTAAAACTTGCTATGTATACTTCGTGCATTCGGCTCGGCTCGTCGACTGACACGAACCGGCTGCCATATTGTAAACCGACACAATACAGCAGCAGTCGCGTGAAAAAATAATTTTAACTGTCACTGAAACAGTTTCAAAGCTTTTATTAATTAATTAAAATATTAGTACTGGAAATCAGCAAAGATCATTTACCTCGTTTTGCCCTTAATGTGTGGCATGCGCTGGTGTTGGTGTTAGTTTTGTTTATTAATGCAAAAAAATAGCGCGACGCTTTGTTGTTGCGTTCGCTATTGCCGTCACTGTTAAGTAGAGTGAGTGTGTGTGTGTTAACTACAATTTTTGGTTGCAAATCCACGTGTGGCATCGTTGTCTAACTACCGTGCCGGTAAATAGTGCAACAAGATGAGCGGCACACCAACCATTGAGGCTACGCTGCCAGTGGTGAAGCCAGCAACGTCAGCGACGCCTTCGCCATCACTTAAGGTCTACGACTTTGATTTTGATGGTAGGTTGCATGAACCCGTTTTGGAGTTCGACTCGATTCAGCTTTTACATTTTTATTCTGATTTCTTTTGTTTAGGCTCGAAATACGACATGGACACCTCCATTGATGAGGAAGAGCGTCGCTTTTACCTCAAAATGTATTCCAATGTCGATTGGGTTAATAAGCGTAAGGTCCATTGCACTGTTTGCCGTGTGCACATCGGCACAGCGCCAAACGCTGAAAGCAATATCAGAATGCATCCGATATTACGAGTGACGCACTGCGTCAAGTGCCATGACTTCTACAACAGTGGTGAATTCTCCAAAGGAGAAGACGGCTCCGAGTTATATTGTCGCTGGTGTGGCCAGGGCGGTGAGGTATACTGCTGCTCCAAATGTCCATTTGTGTTTTGCAAGTCGTGCATTGTCAAGAACTTGTCCCGCGGTGTCATCACAGATATTGAACAGAACGAGTACTGGAACTGCTTTAAGTGTACCCCAAAAATACTGTGGCCACTGCGAGCCCAACACTGGGCCCTTATCAACTACATTCAGACACAGAAAAGGTAGGAAACAATTCCTATATCCAGCTTCATGTATTAATTACTTCTCTATTTTTGGCAGTGGCCTGCAATCTATGCACCTACCCGAACAGGAGATGCGTCGATTAATGCAAAAGGATAACAGCACATGTTGTCGATTGGCCAAGGCGAAAGCTAGCGGACTCTCTGACTCCATGGATAGCGTTGAGTCGAATGTGTCCAAGCGCAGTCACACCTCAGTCGGCTCCGTCAAGAAATCCCCCAAGCCTCAGAACACACCCGCCAAGCGTCCTAAATCTTCCAATGACGAAGTTGTTTGCACTCCTGATCTGCTCAGTATGTTGGAACCAGATTGTCAAATTTCAGTTCCGCCAAAGCCAGCAGCTCGTAATCCTGTGCTATCACCCAGTATCACTACAACGCCACGCATTGTGACCGTTCAGCAAAACTACAGTGGACCCAGTCCCGGTAGCAGCAACAGCAGCAGCAATGGAAATCCCCCTACGCTTTCTCGCAGCAGTTTACCACCGCCTCTGGTGCTAAGTAGCTCCGGCATGCGCTACCGGCAATCCACACCAGGTGCTGTGGTGCGGCGTACTGTAGTACCCAATGCTGTACGCAGTGCTGGTCCTGTTTTTCATACCATTAATGGTTTCCGCGTTGATCTCAATAGCGCGGCGCAGCAGGACTCCTATCGGCTGCCCAACGGAAGACTTATACAGGTGAGTAAGATGATTTGATATCAGGGTTTCTTTATAAAAAATGAAATTTTTTCTTTTGCAGGTGAAGCGTCAGGTTCCAATTGGCAGTCAACCATCGACGCCTCTTGCACCCGCACCGGTTTCGCTTAGTCCGCAGGTTATCATTCGTCAACGGCCAGCACCACCACCCCAACTACCACGAATGTCACACAACAATCCCACCTTTGGCTCCAATATGGGCATATATAATCCACAAATTAACCAGCAACAGCGAGCCCCCCAAATTGTGCGCGTCAACAACGGCAGCCAGGTGCAGGCAATGAACATACCGACACCACAAATACCTGTGAATAGTAATGGCGGCACGACGATTATGATGACTCCCGCAGCTGCAGCTACCAAAACGCCAACCCTATTGCGCCAAATCTTTTCCAACAGCCCCGTTGGAGTGGCGCGGACACAATTGCAAGATCAGATCTTTAATGCTATGGAAATATGCACGCATCTGACGGGCAAAGTGCAGACCCTCACCCATTCCAATGCGTACAATCAGGCGCGCAGTTATATGGATATTAAAGAGCTCTACATACATTTATCCTATTTAATGACTTATGCCATTGGTCGCTTCAAGCAGCTGCAGGATAAATGCCTTGTCGATATGCGCGAAATGGGCTTCAAGGACGATGCAAACAGTCTGGAGAATGGTCAGCTGGCTGCCGGTAAGTTGCTAAGCAATATTATTTTAAAGTATATTATAGGTATTATTTTAAATAATTATAAAAACGCGATTATTATCGCGTATACTTCGCGTATTGCTCTATTTAGCTGAAACTATTATAAGTTGTTTGTATTATCTAGGCATCGTATGTGCGTGAATTCCAGTTAATTTTTTTTATAAAAGAAAAACTATAGTGTACATTGTCTTTTGTGAATATTTTAACACATGGACGACGGTTGTTTCTTAAGTAAAATGTAAAAGAAAATAACTATCAAGTATTTTATACATATGTTCCATGGTAAGTATCTTATGTTATGCTTATGAAAAACTCTGCGAGTTCCATTTCCTTGGCTTTCGAATTTAGCCTTGTTCAAAAATTTTTAATGTAGATCTTAGTCCATGTGTTTACAAAATATCAAAAAAGGCAATGGAATCGAATTCGGCAGCAGTTTTTCGCTAAAACCTTCCTTCTCTCTCATCCTATTTGTTTTTTTCAGCTGTCGATTATGTTTGCTACGGCCAATTGGACGATGTGGATCTATTTAATACGGGCTGCAATAGCTTTCACAATCAAGTGTACGAGTATCGTAAGAGTTTACATGCTAATCTTAAGGATGGAGAAAATACTGAGCCGTTGCCTCCTTTAATGCCGCTTGGCGTTCGCGCCGAAGGTGATCCCAAAGATGAGGAAGACGAGCAGGAGATGAACGATGATGCAGAAAATGATAATGATGAAACGGATGATTTTAATGACGATCACAACGATGACTATGATGATGACAATGACCTAGATGACGAATACGAAGCCCTTGGCACCGAGGAGAGTATGAATCGCAACGAACAGGCACATGCCTACGATCGCAAACTGACACGCTTGATACGCGAATATCCTTCTATATGGTGCACACAACATCCAGACTATGGCAAAATGGACGTAACCCGCAAACAGTGGCGAGTCATTGCCAGCCACTTTCCCCGCGGTGATGACATCAAGCTACGCTGGAAGAAAGTACGCAAACGTTATGTGCGTATCGAACGTATTCTGAAGGAGGGAAAGCACTTCAAGGGATACTTTGACAAGGCCACCAACTATTTGGCCAATAGGGATTTGCCAAGTAACGAGTGGCAGCCGGTCGACTGTGGCGAAGGTGACGGCGATGGATTCGAACGCAGGCAGTTGGACGCAATTGAAAATACGATTCATAGGGAGCAGGAAGATTTCGCGGATGTGCGACAGAAACAGGCGCCACCACGAGCAGCACATCGCAGTCCTGTGCGTCCGCTGGAGGTTCGTCCCGTCGACATGCGCATTATAAATTTCGCCAAAAGTCATCCTGTGCTATGGAGAAAATCTGCCGATCCAGAATTTAACAGCATAGACGAACAAACGCGCAAGTCTTTGTGGCTCAATTTTTGGAAATCTGCACCAAGTATGCAATATGCAGTTTTCTTTGTCCGAAGAGATCAAAATATAGAATTTCCACTCCTCTTTTCAGACTATCGCTGCGAGTACATCGTGGAGCGTTGGCAGCAGATGTACGAAATGTACAAGTCATTCCGTCTTAAGACGATTAAGGATAAACGCACATTTGCCAATCTTGAACTGAAATATTCCAAATATCTTGCTAGCTTGTATTTTCTTTATAAAATTGACGAACAGGATTTACGAGATGAGTTCGAGCCACTGCAGGACTGTGTTTCGAAAAACACAGAAAGCAGCAAATCCAGTGAATCGGCCGGCAAGTTGAAGGACATGCCCGACGACAAGCAGTTTGTGCAGCAGCTAGTGCTCACCTTGCGAGCTTATCCTACACTGTGGAATCCACGACATGTTGACTACAATGATGTCGGAGCACGCGAACGTCTGTGGTCGGAAGTAGCCCGACGATTACCGCGTTTTCGTCGTGATGCACGCGCCTGCAAGCTGCGCTGGCAAATGGCTAAGTTCGCCTACGAATGCTACTGTCGCGAAATGGAACGACAGCCGCGGCCGAACGAGAGAACCCTGCAAAAACTACGGACTAATTTCCCACTCGAGGAAATGCGATTTCTTAATATCTAAGCTAGCTATTATGTATATCCGTTAAATTGCCAACTAGACTTTAATTAATTTATTCCAAACTTCTAAAATTCCAATCATAAATAAACGATTTAAGATTCTTATACGTTTAAGCATTCTATTAAGAGTGCGATGGTTTCTCTTCTAAGTGAACTTTTTATTTATAAGTTTTGTTTACAATTTGTTAAATAATTATAAATATTTGTTTCCATTCCAGATAAACAAGCCAGCGATGATGAGGACAATGAAATTGAGATTGTGGAGCCCAAAACTGATACGATAACCATCGATTCAGACAACGAGGAAGAGACTCCAACCACATCGAAGCTTGCTGCAACCAAAGACTTAAAAATTACATCTGTCAAATCAGTAGTTGACTTTTTGCAATCAGACCCAGTTACTGCGCAAATAGATCCAAACGATGACTTGGATGTTGCCGCGTTTAGCTCATCCATTTTGGCTAGCCTCTTGGAAGTTGACATTACTGAAGGTAGCGGTGAGGGGAAAAAGAATCGATCCTGTTCACCAGGCGGTGCCACAGCGAAAAAACAGCCACGCAAGAAGACGACCAACAAACCAAACCCAGCTCTAATTATTCTTGAGCGTCAGCGTATGGAGGAAATGAAAAGAAATGATACAAAGTTGAAAATGAAAGTAGTTGTCAAATTAAGACGCGCCGAAGAAGATTATGAGGTGGCCCGCAAATGGATTGAAGAGATGAAAACGATTGATTCTAGTAAACCGGAAGAAACTTTGTGGGAGGAACAGCATGACGAAGAAACTGAGAACCAAGATTGTTTAACTAATATTGAAAATGATACAATCGATAAGCCTGCCATTAAAGAAAAGTATGCTGAAAGAGAAGCAGAAGAAGTAGAAAGACCGACTGAAAGTCAAACTGCCGAACAAGAAATGGATATTACTAAAAGTAAAGAAGTCCATGTCCCCAAAGATACAGTATGTATGGATATTATTAAAGAACCGATGGATATTAAAGAAGAACCCGAACATGTTGACGAAGAAACACCTGCGGTAGAAGTTATGGATGGTTTGGAAACTGAGGAAGTAACTGGAAACCCAGAAGAAATCGCAACAGATGGTCTTATGACTTTAAATACTGAAGTAGAAGAAAATTTAGATCCAAAAGATGAAGCATTCGAAGCGGATAAGGAAGCTATAGCAGCCAAAAGTGATTCTGTAATAATAGAGACAGATGTTATAAACAAATCTGAAAGGACAGTCAGCGATGAGAATGATTCTGTATCGCCAGAAGCCGAAGGGACAACGACTAAAACAGATGATGCAGGGAGTACAAAGACTAATGCGGATACGTTAATAGCTAATGCTGACGAAACGCATGCTGAAAGCGAGGAGCCAACATCTCCGAAGGCCGTTTCCGAAGCAAATGTAATATCCAAAATGTCACCTGTCAAACCTGATGAGCAACAGAGAGAAACAGTTAGCAGTGAAGTAACTAGCACTCCATCAAAACCGCATACAGAGGTTGACAAAGTCTGATTGCACCATTAATTTGGCACTAGAATTAATAATTTTAAATACAAATATTGAAATTGTCGATAGCTTAACCGTATAAGCTCGAATTTAACTTGTTACTATAGTACTTAAAAATAATAATATGGTATCTTAAAGACATACGTGCATATATTCACATATATATATATATTTATTGCAAATTGTATGAAAACTGTAACGCTTAAACTTAAGCTAAGAGCTGCATTTTTAGCTTGTGCTGTGGGCTTCGCAAGTCCCGTGGAACATTGAACATTATCCCAACCAAAACTGACTTCTTGTATGCATGTATGTGGTAATAATAATGAACTGCTTCAAGTTATTGATACTATTCTCTTTTATTTTTGCTTTTCTTTTTTAATTACAAAAAATAAATACTTGGCGCATTGAGATTGATATCAACGTCATAAAAACACAAGTGGTAAACAAATTAAATAGAACGCTTAGCAATCTATATATTTATATATTTTTTGTTTGTGCATATGAGATAACAATTTGTTGGTAACGCACTAAATAAAGTTGTTGCGGCAGGCGGCCTTTTCTGATGCTACAAGTATAATCTAATTTCAAACAGATATGTGTACATACATAGGCTAACAGTACGATATACTTATGTTTACTTCTTATGTACTTTGGGAAATATAGTATGTGCGTTGCGGATGTCACAAAATAAAATCGAATAATTCTTCTACAAAAAAAAAAACCGCTTTCTCACATATCAAAGTTTAGAGATATACAAACGTTTTATATGTTAACATTCTACTGACCTGACATTGGTACTGTGGAATATTTGCTATAAACGGGTTTTTGAAGCAAAATCTTTGCCATTATTATTGTCACTAATCGAGTTTGACCTCGAATTGAAAAGGTATAAACTTGTTTATCATTTTCTAAATAGATAGCTACATTTCAGGCGAAGCATTTCTTTTTGTTTATTTGGATGATAATGATTCATCGTTGATTGATTATCAAATTGCAAACATTCCGCAGTACATTTTCGAAACACGCCCCGTACTTAATCATACAAAAAATTTGGGTATAATATCGCGAAAAAAGATCACTTCAATTCAAAACGAACGAACCAGGAACAAAAGGTGTGTTAAAAGTAAATAGTAGTTATAGTAAGCTATATACATATATGTGCGTTGATGCGGATTGCAGCAGTATATGTATAGTTTACAGAGTATTCAATCCAACTTAGAAAATAATACTTTACAGATATGTTAAGTTATGTGCTACGTATACAATTGTTCAAGTTTTTTAACCTTTAACCTTGGTTACAGAAGGAAGCCCACCAATTCTAGGCAGTTTCACAGCTCTCACTTGATCTAACAGTTAAGTCGTTTACGCAATCGCATACTATTTAAGTAACGTCCCGGGGGCTGACACTGAATGCTATAATTCGAAACATAGCGCCATGCCTCAACCATAATCTCTTCCTTGACCTGATGCTGGGTTATGCTGCCCTTGAAGGCGCACAAACGTTTCGAGTGGGCGAAACTGAAGAGAGATTGATGCTGTCGCCTAACTTTTGCTCGTGCTGCACAAATTCCTGTTATGAAAAGATCCTCTAGATAGACCAGAGATGTATTCATTGCCGCATCGAAAAGCCGCTCCACTACATCGATGGACATTACATAGCCAGCTCCAGACAGGTATTGCGGGTATGTCTCACCTGGATACATATAGTACGGCATATACCATTTACTGGTCACATCGCTGACGGGTACCACATTGCAAAACTGATGGCCTCTCATAATGCCTGCGGTGGCATTCAAACGATTATGCGGCGACATGACCATAAACGAGCTGCGATCATGGTAGTCCAGCGTGTCGTTGTATAGGGGCACTGTGCCGCCCAGCAAAAAGTGCAAAAGATTTGGCACATTCACGAACGTGTCATCGTCGCATTTGAGAAAGTATGCGCATGTCTTGGAGCAACTTCGGTTTATGTGCTTCAGTGCCATGATCGACTTAATTGTTAGATTGTTGTACGTATCAATGAAATTCTCCTGAATGATATCGTTGTATTGTTGTGCTTCGTTGTGCAGTCGGGCAAGCGATTCATTGCCCAGATGTGACTCATAATCACTACGTCCTACAATGAATACAATGCGCACCGTTGCCGTCAGGTTCTCACCCTCGCCATTCAGGTAATCCGCATAGAGCTGCAGCCGTTCTGATGTTGGCGGCAGGTAGTGACCCTTCATGTGACCGTGCAGTTTGGAAAAAGAGGAGTAGTTAAACTCCGTTGTATTGCCCCACGTTTCTCGTATTGTCTGTCGTTCGGCAAATTTGTGCAGGCCCGTACAAACGGCGATAACGAGAAATGTTTTGTTGCGACAAAAATCCCGCGGCATAATAAGTGCCGTATCCTGTTGTGGCTGCACATAGTCCCTTATGTCGAGAGACGTATTGGACGACCAGTCTGGCAAAGACGCTGCAAGAGATTACTTTTACTTATTGTCTTTTAAACAATACAGCTTATACTCTATACTATACCATAACTTACCATGTCGCTTTTGTACATCAAAGTAGAGATTAGGCAGGTAATTGTATAGTATCAGAAATCCAAAAAAGGCGCTAACCATGAAGAAGCCAAATCTTCTCAAGGTCCTTGGCATGTGATAACGCGTACGTTGCCGCCGATGGAGTTTTCGAGCTCCACGTAATTTGTGCTTTGTCGGTGCATCGTCATCGGAGGCTGAAGCAGATGTTGCAGTACTTGAATTTAAATTTTCTAAAAGTGAACACTGCTCCTCCTCCTCGGTGGCCTTTTCCGAGTCACGTGTAGCGCGGGTCATACTACTTGTATAAGCTACCGCCGGGGCAGCCTGACCAAATGGGATTTTACATGCAAGTCGCGATCAGTTACACCAAAATTGTTGTCGCACAATCAAACTCATGTAATTCAACAAACTCTTGAAAACATGCTGATATCACGACCGTTCGGATGTGTTATTACATTATTAATAAAATCATTTTTTAACTGTTAAAGCACGCAATAACAAGTTACCGTGTAGCAAATGTATTTTCGTAGATAACAATTACATTTGCAGTTTTTATTTAAATAAATCGTCAGCTGTTTTCGTCTATCGGTATCGATACCAAAAACCCGCTTTTCCACTGATGGTTGTCGAAGTACTTTCAGGGCTGCACTCCACACGCCATGTTAAAAGTATCTTTTAGTTTTAAACTGTATATATGTACAAAATGCGATTGTTTACATTTGGTTTAAGTGACTCAGGATCGTACTACATGTTTTGTAGCGCTAACAATAATGATAAATGCCCCTCATTGTTTAATATGACTGTACTGTAATTATTTATGTTCATACATAAATAAAATAAAACTCTTCACTTAAAATATATATATATGAGTTTATTTAAAATGTTATATTTACAATGATAATGAGGATAGGTAAGAGCAAAATTATAATATGGAAGTCAAGTATGCCTGAAATGCTCAAAACTTAAAATTTTGTTCTATAAGAATGTCATTAATAATAATTTGTCGGATTGTGTACTTAAACGGTAGAAAAAAAGTTAAGAAGTTGTAATTGCTTAAATAACACCCGGGACCAGCAGCTGTGAGGATAGCAAAAATTATATGAAACTCTAAAAGTCGGCATCAAGCGTAAACACGTTGTCCAAGCGATTCGACGTGACTCCCATGCGCTGGTATTCTCCTACTCTTTTCTCAAAAAAGTTTGTTTTTCCATCCAATGATATCATTTCCATGAACGTGAACGGATTCTTTGTGTTGTATATTTTTCCTACGCCGAGTTCAACCAACAGACGATCGGCAACGAACTCAATGTACTCGGACATTAGCGCGCAGTTCATGCCGATTAGATTGACGGGCAGTGCATCCGTAAGGAATTCCTGCTCAATCTTTACAGCATCTGTGATGATCTCGACGATACGCTCACGGCTTGGACGCTGCACCAAGTGCTGGAACATTAGCACAGCAAAGTCACAGTGCAGTCCCTCGTCGCGGGAGATCAATTCGTTTGAGAATGTAAGACCGGGCATAAGACCACGCTTCTTCAGCCAGAAGATCGATGCAAAACTGCCGCTGAAGAAGATGCCTTCGACAGCAGCAAAGGCAATGATGCGCTCGCCAAAGTTGGCAGCCTTGGACGAGATCCAAGAGAGAGCCCAATCTGCCTTACGCTTCACAGCGGGCATAGTTTCAATGGCGTTAAACAGATAATCGCGCTGATGCGGATCCCTGATGTAAGTGTCGATAAGCACACTGTACATCTCCGAGTGGACATTCTCCATGGCAATCTGGAAGCCATAAAAGCAACGTGCCTCTGTCACTTGCACTTCCTGGCTGAAACGCTCGACAAGATTCTCATTGACAATGCCATCGGAGGCGGCAAAGAATGCCAATACATGGGAAATAAAATGCCGCTCATTGTCGGTCAGACGAGCCCAGTCGGTCATGTCCTTGGACAGATCCACTTCCTCCACGGTCCAGAATGATGCTTCGGCCTGTTGCATAAAAAGATTTTAAAAAAAAATTTTTAATAACGCTCATATTTAAATGATAATTTGTTATAATAAATCGTTGAATTCTAGATTTTTCTTTTAATTTTCATGAAAATCTCAATCTCTCAATCTATGTGCATCTTAATTCCATATTAAATTTCATAATAAACGCAATCTTGATTTCCACCCCATCCCCCAAAAAGATATTTGACTAATGCTATCGGACACGCTCACTACGTGACTCGTTTTGCCGCGCTTTATCTCGCCATTTTCCCGCCTATTTCACCAAGCCCTTACATACTTGTGTACAGATGAGTACACTTATACATGAATTTACACAAACATGCACACAAATGCATGTATGTAAGTTTTGCTCATACCTTTTTGTACATTTGCCAGATGTCGTGATATTGAATTGGGAAAATGACAAAGCGGCGCGGATTTTCACGCAGCAATGGCTCCAGCGAAGGGTCGAAAGGTGCTGCAACCTTTTCCATGATTGTTTGGTCTTCCTTGCCGTTGCTGTCCTTGTCTTCGGTGGTAACTGACATTTTGCGAACGTTACTCGTGTTCTCCGACAGAATTTTCTTGCTGGGGCTCTATAAAGGAAAAAAAGCCGACATACATAAGTAAATTAAACAAATATGGGAATGCAGATCTTCAAATTTTAATTGTGAAAGAAATGAAGCAATAAACAAACGTAAATTGAATTAAACATCCGTATGTATTAGTACATGCATACTGGGCACATTTATAGTATATAGGCGCTGTCTGTATATATGCAGAAACGTGTCATTTACATATATAAATATGTATTTACATACCTTTAATGAAAACTTTTCCATGTTGTCTGTAATGTTTTCCTTGCCGGCAACTTGTGATTGAGACATGATGAAATATTTTTATGTATTTTACTTAATCTTTATAATTGCGCGATAGTTAAAATGATAAAGATTACGTGGTCACTCTCTCGTTGTTCACGGTTCGGGTATACTATGACATATAAACCGGGAAACTGTTTGCTCGTGCCTTATATGTGTCTGTAGGGCGCGTAGTTATGGCGTAAAAATCTTTTTTCCCGCCATCACTAATTCATAACAGCTGTGTTCGCGCAACAGATGAATGACGAAAAAGTGTTGTAAAATTCTCGACTTCGCAAGCTACTCAACACTAGCTTGCTAAAGTTGCAGTCTCGGTTAAACAAGTTGTAAAAAAGCTGTTCCGCTAAGGCATTTTGAAAAAGTTTTGACGGGAAAAAGCTACATTGGCAACTCTGATCGTAAAGCCGAAATAACAGCAAAATTATTAAAGGATCGCAAAATGAAATTATGGAGCCCACGCCGTCGGAACATCACAAACGCTTGGAATACTGCACAACTAGGCTGCAGTACAGACAAGGTCGCGAGCTCAAAGCTGTTAAAGTAAGTGTATAAGACGAAAAGAGTTTTGTAATACAATTATAAATCCTTCTAGGTCTACTCCGTTGCAACGGAGTCTAGGCATATGTTGGTTTTCGGCGTACCCAAGGTAAATCTGCATACAAACATTAAAAATAAAATGCAATGCTTCGGAAAATTACAGTCCTGTATCTGTGTGACCAGCGAAATGGCAAAAAAGAGTGTGTGAAGGTACGGAGTTCACCTGGACACATAAACTAACCAGTCTCTACACTTACAGTGGAACTGGAAGCCTTTACAGATGTCTTTGCTGTTCAGTTTGAACGACTGGAGCATGCACGAAGAGCTAAACGTCAGCTTGATGCAAAACAGTTCTATGGTGGCATACTACATATATCCTATGCCCCTGAAAGGGAATCACCCCAGGAGCTTAGGGACAAATTAATGCAACGCCAGAAGGAGATTGTCTATCGCATGCAGCGCAATTCGGCGGAGCAACCACCCCCACAGAAAAAACCAAAAGATACTTAAAAGTTATTTTAATAATAATTTATAATTGCGACGATTTATTGAATCTAACACATGATAACACGTCATTGTAATCCCTGATCTGATGCATACGTCATCGCAAATTTCATTTCTTCAAATTTTGTACATCTCATTGTCAGTTTCACTATTTCTGTTTCGTTCTTCGCAGCTCATGATAATAGTTAAGCAAACCAATCCTTTTCGCCCATATTTGTGCACCATATTGTGCCCATAAACTAAAAGATAGTCCGTTCATTAGTTTAAATATTCAGAATAGGTACAAGATTTATGGTTTACTTACATGCCGAAAGCAGCTCCACCCAAATGCGCCGCGTGATCGAAGAATTTCCATCCCATCACGCATCCGGCAAAGTCAATGCCCATTATAACTTTGATCGCGGCACCCGCAGAAAACGTTATAGTGGGCAGAAACAGTATGCTCAACTGTGTTTCGGGATACTGTGCACATACGTACGCCAGCACTGTCATGATAGCTCCCGACTGCAGAGGAACAAATTAATTAAGCTACATATCTCAGTGATTTAACAGCATTTAAGACTTACCGCGCCCAGCGACATACCCGGCTGCTTGGTAGCTGCTTTGTAGAGTACGCTCATCAAACTGGAGAAGACACCTGCGCTCAAATAGACAGCCATGAATTGCTCCTTGCCCATGGAGAGCACGGCAGCATTTGAAAAGCTGTGCAACACATACATGTTGGCAAAGATGTGCATGACTGAGTAGTGGCTAAATGTAGATAGGAACATGGGCCAACAAACGATTCCTGTAATAAAGAAGCCAATTTAAACCAATTGATAGAAATCTTGTTTGGACGAGACTTACGTGCTGCCGGGTTAGATGTGAAATAGGTTAACATAGTGCCACGCATCGCGGGCACACGCCACAGGGCAAAAGCTAACAAGTTACAAAACAGTATTGGTGCAAAAGTTTTGTCTCCGGGTGACAGTGAATCCCAAAAGCGTCTTATTTCCTGCCTGAATTGTCCCCAGTTGTTATTATCCATAATGGAACGATTTTGTAACCAACCAAGGCGCGCTTGTTTTGCCTTTGAAATAATCATGCTGCGTGTGTTCTCGTATTCCACTATGGTGGCTCCAGCAAAGCATCCAACACTGAACTAAATAATTATTTTTGTCAGTACTAGCTTTCAAAGAAAATTGCATAAAAACTTACTGCTCCCGTAAATGCGACGGCTTTAATAACATTGTTTGATGGCACGGTGTTGCCCCCTGCCGCCGGCTCACCGACAATTGGTTTTATGTTGCTCCTCTGCACTCTGTGTACATGAAAGTTTCGCGTTGGGGGCTGCCACAATCTCTGTGTGGGCAAATTGGGACGACATGTTTGGAAACGCGACGCAACATTCGCATGAAATCTGTAACTATTATGTTTGGGATTGTGAATGAACTGTGGTCTGCCATCTCAGTGCTTATTCTCTTTATATCTGCTTACTTACGTCACCTGAGTTAGCCAACTTTGACATAGCGCGCGATTAATAAGCATAATATTACGAGGATCGAGAATTTTGCATAAAATAAAGCAATGTTGTGTATGTTTTTGACAAAAGGCTAAGCAAGTTGACATATGTTTTAGTGATGGGTGGACTTTATGATGCCGATACTTGCAATAGATGTTTGGAGTAGTCACTAGTTTAAGTTGCGATATGTATAATTAACTAACCACATTTAAAGCTGAGAAGGTAATCACAACATATGCAAATATCAGAAAAATAAAATAATAGTGAAATTATCTTATTGGAAATAGCCGAATTAAAAGTTGGGAATACCTCTTGTAGTTTTGTCGACTATGAATCGATGTATCGATAAATGTGCAATAAATTGGAACGATAATTGTTATTAAAATGGAACATGCGGAGCCGGTAAATAAAACGTTTTTGTATATTTTTATTTACCATTAATCAATATCATTTGCAGCTTAGAGAAACTGAAGATGTTTTGCAGAAAGTAATCAGCCTCAGTGAGAATTTAGCCGAGAATGAGGCAGAAATCACTGAGTTATTGAAAAGATTGCGCCTGCTGCTTACGAAAAGCCAAAGCAGTCAGGAAACATTGGCCAACAACCCGGATTTCGCACGTTTCGTGCAAGATGTCGTTTTTAATCCAATTTTAAGAACAGAGCAAAAAACAATACATACGCTGACGCTACAGGTGTTAGCCAACAGCGTGGTCAATAATAAAAACACGCAGAAGACAACCTGGCTGACACATGGCGCACAGATTTCCGAACAGGCCTACACCCCTCCGCTGGGTAGCTCCAACAATGTGCTGCTGATGATAATGTATAACATATATTTGGGACTAGGCACGCAGGTAGTCAGTGATCAGGTAGTATTTCAGACTTGTGTGCGTCTCTGGCAGGCGATAAACGACACGAAATCGAGTTACAATTTTGAATATTTACACTTTCTGCTGGAACACTACATTGTCGAAGACGGTCGCAGCTGTGTGCAGTGTTATCAGAAGCTTGCAACGGTTGAGGAGCGCATTGTCTTTCTTGATTATGTGTGCAATTACTTGCGGGAAGATAGCCCAAATGGTCTGCTCAGCACAATGCTGTTGCAGTTCTTTGCCAAGGAGTTAAGGATGAAATCCGATTGCATATTGCGAGAGACCATGAAATTGCGCCACGAACTGCATCCTCGTGAGGTACACACACTGCTACGCATAATTGCAAGCGCCAGTGGCTCTGAAAAATATGCCAACATCTATGCTAGCGATCAGTCATTATTCATAAATGTCAGCAGCCTGCTACGCTGCGTGGTCGCCGCTGGCAAAGAGCCCAATGGCGTTGGCAGCTTGGACAAACCGATGACAAAGCTGGAAGAAGTGGCACTCACCTCGAACGTTGATGCGGGCTACGAGACGAAGGTCTCCTACGAGCTGAAAACGCTCTTGGTGCGTTGCACTGCCAATTTATTGTATGAGAACCACGCGAACAGAGGTTATTGCCTGGACACACAGCTGCTGCCCGCGTTGCTTGAGTGCACGGTCATGGATGCTCGCAATCCTCGTAGGTGGATACTTACTTCCTGCACGCGCAAGCTGCTAAACTTTCCTCTTTTTCTTTCAGTGATGCGCGAGTGGAGCATACTGGCTATACGTAACGCGTGTATCAATTGCCCAGAGGCGCAACAGGTTATTGCCGGGCTGACGATGCAGGGTACTGCTCAAAACGATATACTAAGCGAATTGAATCTGGATATGGGCGCATTGCGCATCAGCGATAGACAGCAATAGAAACACACACACAACCACAGCGAGACGTACACTCACTCATCCACAAGTGGTTAGTTGTAGTCCCGCACGACGTCATCCGGGGGCAGGCGTGCCCCATTTGGCTGAATGATGCGCTAATAGTATGCCAAAAAGATCTAACAGCATTCATAAAGTCGTTGTCAACGTTTAATAGCATTTGGCCCAAACGACTGTGCCGGGATGGTGGATGTGTGAGTGGATGCCGTAGATGGGTGGGATGGGGGGCGCACGCGTTGACGTTGTGCGATGGCATGCGGCTGGCTAGCGGGCTGGCTGGCCCACTGGCTGGCCGTCTGGTTGACTGACTGGCTAGTGGGCTAGCAGGCTGACTGGCTGGCGTAGTATGTACGCGTATGTATGTATATAAATAGCTGCCCATGGCTCTGTATCATTAAAAAAAGAGAGATGCCTAAATTCATCAATTTCTAAATTTAAGCACACACATTGCTACACTATATACAACACAAGAGTGGAATAGCAACATACACGTTTGAAGCAGAGTTTTTATGGCGCAATTAAAAAACGATGACGCAGAGATACGCACAAACAATGCAGAAGAGTTCCTTCTGCACGGGATTCGCTGCTTGGACTTGGGCTCATTACCAATGCGACAGATTTCTGCAGGTGGCAAACTATACCGATTGCTGCCTGCTGCTCGTCCACAACATGCGTGTATATTTTTATTTATATTATTTATAGAGACAGAGAGATCTACACGGAGTGTAGAACGTGTGCGCCGCCAACGCCGCAATTATGTTTATGTTGCGGACCAGTTTTACGCTCCCAAATCAGCGCCGGCCGAGCACCAACAACAATGGCAGCCTTTTTTTCAGCTCAGGCCTTTTGTTTTATCGCCGCCAGGGCAACCACTGCCGCTGCCAGTAGTCAGTCAGTCTGTGCTTGTGCTCTGCATCGGCCAGCCGCCAGTCAGCGGGCGTATTGTGATCGTATCCGTCCGCTTCACTCTTGATTTGTATTGTGGAAAGTTCGCCGTAGACATCGTCGCGATTATACTTATTTTAAATCGCCTTCAGCGTTCAGCTCTACTAGTAGTCGCATATGTTGTATATTATAATTCGATCTTATCGCATACGATTTAAGTTTAGAAAATTTATAGAAATTTAATCGAATTAAACTCTCGCATCGGAGGCGACTGCTACAGACGCGGCACATCGGAATAGATCATACGAGCAGCAATTCGAACGTAAACTAATAATATTTGTGCAAGATCGGAAGCGCTTTAATGGTAAAACAATGTTTGGTGCAAATTTGTGAAGTGCTTATATAACGATAAATTACACGCGGGCAGTTAAGATCGGACAGTTTAATGGCCCGCCTTGCATTAGGCAGTCAGATTTTATGCCCACTGTCCTTGATTTATGCACGCAATGGGAAATGAATGGAATTTAATAAACTTAAATAAAATACAATGTTGATTTTGATCGTTCGAATGGGCAAATAAATAAACAGTTAAAGAAATTTCGTTTGCATAATATACATATTTATTTATTTAGATCTAGACTATACAATTGTGTGCGCGCGTGTGTGTCTGGGGTTTCGGGAATATATGTATGTGTAAAAAAAATATCTCGATGTCAAAGCTGTCAATATATATGCGCCCCCGAAAAGACTAGCGAAACGAAGACAATAAGACGTGAGAAATTACCGTTTCGGCAATTTTGTCATGCCGTCAGTCAGATCGGATCGGTGAGACATATGCACATACATTACCTAGGCCCGAGACAGCAGGAATGTATGTATATGTATGTATGTGTGTATGTATGTGCACAGCTTGATAACTGTACGTTTTGTCTAAAAATACGAGATGTTAAGACAAATTTGTTTAAAACAAATGGCGAGCGCGCCAAATGCGTAAAGTAAAATTTTGGGTACCGCCACAAAATAAAACAAAAACCCCGAAAAAGCGAAAAGAAAAATACACAAAATAAAAAAATTATTGTAGCACTCGTGGGTGTAACACATACGCACACACACACACATACATGCAACGCGTAGAACTCTGCCCCCAAAAGGGGTCGATTTAAATGTGGCAAATGACGCACTTGAAGAAGCGAGTGACGTAAATGCAACTCCACTGCAACGTTGCAACGCGATGAAAATAGATGGCGGAAGCGATCGTCTGCCTCAAGAAGTTGCATGCAACATGTTGCGCGCTCCGAGCACAGCAACCTCACAATATTAATCGGCGCGCTTCAACATTTACAAATTGCGCCATAACTTTTCGCTAATGACAATCGTAAAGGAGGCAAAATTTATGCGGGTTTTTCCCCGCGCCATCGAAAAAAGAAAAGCGACATTTTCTCGCTTTATAATGCCGAAAATGTTTACGATCTGCATTAATGCAGTCAACATTCACATACTATATCTATTTTATCATCTTGATGGGCAACAAAGCTATTAAAGTATATGCGAATATATATAAATAAGTAGGAAAAACCTGGCTGTACTCTCCCTCTCTCTTTCTCTCTGTCTTTCTCTGGCGTATGGCACTTTCACACGCACACGACATACGCCCCTTCCCTTGCTCGCCCCTCCTCCCACGCGGGCGCACCTAATTCTCGCGAGATATTTGCAAAACAAAAAGCAGAAAAAATTTCAAATTTTGAGCAAAATAATAAATAGAATGGAACATTATTTCAAAGAATTCACATTATTTCCGAATTTTTTTTTCTAAATATTTCATTTTATTTTATTATTTTGCTCGGTCTTTGCGAATGTCTTTACTAATTTGCTTAATTTCTGTCGAAACGAGCGCGAAAAGAAGACGAGGCAAACAATTCTCGTCTTTTTTTTTTCTTGTGGTTTTTGCGACGGTTTCGTTGCCAAAGCGACGACGCCAAAAACAACATGTAAATAAATAAATTCTCCAAAGCAGGCAGCATAATTAATGGCTGCTGCCAGACAAATGTGCACAGAAAATATGATGATGTTTTAAATATTGAGCCTCCTGTCCACTAAAAATAAACCCGGGCGAGAATCCACGCGAAAGAAATGAGAAAAAGCAGAAAAAAATATGAGAAAACAAAACAAAAGCAAAATGAGATGAAAATCAAAATCGCGTAAATTCCTTTAAACACCTGCTGAATTATAATTATGACGATATGAGCAGGCGCACACACACACACACACACACACACACACACACACTCAGGGGGAAGGAGGCCTTGTACAACTTTGCGTATACGCAACGTGACTTCATGTTGTTTAATCATTAGAAATGCTTAACGATGTGTGTGCGTGTGTGAGTGCTCAACTTCAACTTTCCTTTTGTCACAGGAACGTGCTGCCCTGTCCCATGTGCGTGTGGATTTCCCATTGGTATCGCCCGGAGACCGCAAGCAGCCAGTCGGCAGAACAATTGCTGAGCGCGTAGAGAGTGAATGAGACACGATGAAGCGCGACGTATCCACATCGACAATTGGGCGGGATGAGGAACGAAGGCCGCTGATGCAGGCCTATATGTTCCAGCGTCGAGTCCTGCTGGGCTGTAGCCTGTTGATGGTTGTCTCGCTAATCATTTGGATTGTGGCCATTGCGACAGATCATTGGATTATCATCTCCGGCGGATCAGGTGCGTATCACGATCAGGTTGTTGGCCTTTTGCCAAATTAACGAGCCCAATTTCATTGTTCTCTCAGGCATTTTCATACCGGAATCACGACGCTTCTTCATGTCCTCGCACTCGGGCCTGTGGCGTCATTGTCGCAACACAATTGTCCCGAATGCCCTAAGCAATGCCCAGGTGGTGCGCAATTTCAGCTCCATGTCGTACACCACACAGTCGTACATAAACGAGGCCAAGCGCAATTTGTCGCACATGGAGTTCATTAGGCAATTTGCCCAGGAGAAGCTCGACGGTTCAGGGAATTTTACGGAGATAGCGCGACGACGCATGTTCGCGCATTGGGCACGCGGCGAGGAGGATGAATTTCAACAGTTTCGTAATGCCTTTCACAAACTCGTGATGAACACAGAGTCGAACCAGCGGGAATATAATGCAACGGGCCTCAAACCCATACCTATTGATCCGCTGGATGTAAGCGGGATCATTGTGCGCAACACTTTCGGTTCGGCTCTGCAGCGTGTCAAGTACAACAACACGTGGTCATACTATGTGATACCAGAGGTGGCACAGCAGGCAATATTCAGCAATTGGACTGACTATCCGCTGGTGGTGCGTCTACTGGGCACTTACATACGGGACATTGGCATACCCGCCTTTGTGCTCAACGAAGAGCGTGTCATTTTAATACTGGTGCCACCGCTGCCGCCTAAGAGAGGTGGACAAACCACTTACTACAGCTATATACCCTACCGTAAGTAGCCTGCTCGTTCAATCTGATCCAATGTTATTTAAATTCTATGTTTTTTCAGCGCGTTGCAAGTACATCGATATGTTTCCCAACTCGAACGCGCTGCGCAACGAGCCCGGCTTCGATGATGAGCTAATGGGTAGGTATTTCCATGTGGCATTACTGCTGTGGCACTTTTTAATTTGTTAGTCGCTTGGTATTACCTTTCAGACTATATCCGTACGCAGGCATCCTTTGCCTGCATCACGCTATTTGTCATGAGCCTGGGAGCTGTGTTCTCTTTCTACACGTTCATGAATCCACGCTACATGTTCAAGCGTCTTGCGGGTGGCATTCATTTGGTTGCGGCATCCACAGCGCTTGTCGTGTTGCAGGTGTTGTTCTCCTCCATTGACTACACTAAGGATCATCTGTTCTATGCATATCCAGATGGTGCGGAATTGACGTAAGTTAGATGTTGTTGTTGTTGTTACTCACTAAGTTAACTAAATCTCTATATATTTGCTTTTATTTTTGCTACCAGCTATGGCTATGGCGTCTATTTAGCGTGGTTCACATTTGTCGTGAATATTTTGTGCGGTGTTATGTTCCTCTGGTATTCGGGTAAGAAGAAGGGCGCCAAGGCGCCCACTGATGAAATTGCCATGGCTGACGAGCCAACAATAATGGGCAGATAAGGTGGGCTGCCTTCGCCTTTGCCTGCAACCAAAGACCAAAGAAATCAGCCAATTTGTGGCTTGATACCTATGTTTCACTTTTGTTAATTGTTATCTTCTTAATAATGTATATGTATAATTAAAGTTTTGGTTTTAAGCAACTCATCGCAATAAAGAAATCATTTGTTTACCTCCTAAAGAAAACATTTTGTCTGTTTTGGGAGAACTTTATCAAAAAATAGTGTTAAATGTACAAATTGTTAATAATTTGACTCAAAAATTGCTTAATTTTATACTTTTATTTAGTTGCCCTATCAATTTAAAATACAATTTTATGATTTTTAGCCTTATAAATGTTTTGAATTAAGCGCGCTGTTCAAACAATAACAGTTGCAGTGTTGCACAGTTTTTCTTATCGATTGTTCGATTAATAAATTCGTGACTCAAAATTCTAATTTGTGACGTAGCACTTTATACTACCTTGTACTATTCCCTCAGCACACATGTTCGGCCGGAGCACAACAAACATTTGCTTGAAAGGATACATGATCAGTTAAAATCGAAATGGAACCGGACATTATCACCACACGAACGAAAGAGCTCTCCACGGAGGAGATAGTTAAGCTAGAGGAGCAGAATAAACGCATGGTACCTGAGTTCAAGGCGAACAAACTGGAAATTGATGCACAACGTCATTGGGACTTATTCTATAAACGAAATGAAACACGCTTTTTCAAGGATCGCCACTGGACGACGCGCGAGTTCCAGGAGCTGTTAGCAGACTCACAAAATTCCGAACTAGGGACAAGACGTACTTTATTGGAGGTGGGCTGTGGCGTTGGTAACCTAGTGTTTCCCCTATTGGAGGAGCAGGTGAAGGAGGAAAGCGCCCGTTTTTATTTCTACGCCTGTGACTTCTCCCCACGTGCCGTTGACTTTGTGCGATCTAATCCATTGTACGACGAGAAGCATATAAAGGCATTTCAGTGCGATATCACGACGCAACAGGTGCACGAACACATTGCCGCAGGGAGTCTAGATGTTTGTACAATGATCTTTGTACTATCCGCCATACATCCGGATAAGTTCAAGGATGTGGTACAGAATTTGTACAAGCTGCTAAAACCCGGAGGACTGTTGCTTTTTCGTGATTATGGTCTGTACGACATGGCGCAGCTGCGCTTCAAGCCTGGCCACAAAATAGCAGAGAATCTTTACATGCGACAAGATGGAACACGCAGCTATTACTTCTCCGAACAGGAGCTGGTAGAACTGTTAACTAGCGTAGGGTTTGAGGTAATATCCAACAACTACGTGCATCGCCGAACACTTAACCTGAAGGAGGGAATCGATGTGCCACGCATTTTTCTACAGGGCAAGTTTCGAAAGAAGACGCCACATAATAAAACATGAGCTAAATAACACAATATATATATTTATTTAGTTAGGTTGTCAAAGAGAATAAATGCCCATTTAAATCATTTCGACTGTGTAAATACTCTCACCGAATTTGCAATGAATTTGTAACTGCATTTTTTATTCTTTTAAACTAATATTGAAAGGTTAGAGAAAACACGGAATAGCCTTGCTTCAACTAACGATAATTGCACATATTTAAATTCTTCATGAAAGGCTTTTTAACATTTGAAATTAGTATTAATTATACTTCAATTTTCCACATCTGGACAGCTGATTACTTGGCTATATACTTCAGTAGATATTTCACGTGTGTATGTGTGTGTGTGTGTGTGGGATTAGCACTTTTAAACCTAAAGGATAACTCCATAATTAGTAATGTACATTTTACCAACAATTAGAATACAATACATTAATACAATACGAACAACTAAGAGTGACAATAAAATTCAACAAATTCCAACTTTTCTTAAGTATTACTGCGTTACATTTACAGTTCATAACACCCCAATATAGCCCGGGGGTAAATCCCACTTAGTTCTTTGTTCGTCAGTTAATACCCAAAGGTAACGTGCGACTATTACAGTAACATACGTATCTATACATATTTGAATATGTATATAATTATAATGATAATAAATATACTTGAATTTGGCTAATTGGTTTGTTATTGAACTCGGAATGGGAGGCAGAGACCTTGTGACATTGACATGACCTCACTCACGATCTATTCCCCCATGCCGTGCTCGGTCAGCTTGCCACCATTGCTATTACTATGACCCATCGGCGCCATTTCGATGCTGGAGTCAAAGCTCTTGGTCAGCAGATCACTGCTTGTGATGGAAGTCGTATTGCTGTTCAACGAGGTCATTGTGCTGGCTGGAACGCCGCTGCCGGGGCCAGCCAGAATAGCAATGCCATCGTTCATGTCACTGTCAACGCTAAAGCTGTTACTGCCATTCTCATTGATCAGCGAGAGCGTCTGCATCGGCAGCATATCGGTGGGTTGCGGTTCCGCAACGGCGTCATACGTTTTCGACTTGCTCACCGCCAACGGACTCTTCTCGTGGTCACCGCTGGAATCCACAGTTTGCGTTTGCAGCTGGAGCAACGAATTGCGCTGCGTATGCTTATCGAATTTACGTTGCGGTGGTTTTGGCGGCTCCTTATCTTTCTCCTTCTCCTTATCCTTATCCTTTGACTTCATAAAGCCAGCGATGAGTGCTTTATGAGCTTGCGCTTTTATACCCTCCATGCTTGGTCTTATGATAGAAGATCGAGTTCCGCTGCTTTCCTTCGTCGACGGCGAATCCTTGGTTGCCGGCTCTGTTTCCTCCGTAACACTTGCCAACTGCTGCGGCGCCTGGGGCATTGTGAGATCCTGCACTTGTATGGGAATGTCATCAGGCAGCTTTTTCGTACGGAATGAAGCGTTCGTTATCATTGATTTCGAGACAGAAGTCGTAACGGTATTTGTGGCCGGAGTCAAAGCCACACTCAAGCCCATGGGTCCATCGTTCGGCTGTCCCGATGGATTCGCATGCAGTGAATTGCGCACGGCGTTTGTTACTATAATCAGTTCCGTATACATCTCGTAACTGGCACGATTGTGTATGTCCTCCAGGGTTTGTATGGCAACGGTGCCATAGCCATTGAACATGGCATAGTAAATCGCGTGCACCAATTCAATGAGAAAAGATGCAGAGAGCGGAATTCGCGGCGCGGAAGGTTTCGGAAAAGTAGCACCTGTCGCTGGATCAGAGCTGCAAATCAATGTTTGGAAAATACATCAATTTTCTATAAACTTCGTTAATTGATTTTTCTTACCCATAACTCATGCGATGCCCGTGCCCAGATTTGGTAGTAAAGCCTTGGTTTACGATTTGTGACGTCACCCGGCATAAATGCAACAGCGACGACTTTTGTGTTAGGCTCACCTGCTGATTGTAGCAGAAGAGCAGTGCCGTCATGATACGCATGCGATTCTGAGCATTTATCGATTCGATTCGCACATGTGGCCCCCATTTAACCTCCCTGTTGCAGTTCTCCTCCCAGCGTCGCAGATCGGTCATTGGCAGATTCTTGACCTCGTGGTAGACAGATGCCTGAGCCAATATTGGCATGCGAAAGGCGACCACCTTCTGACCACCATCATCGGTGGACACCTCGCCATTGTAAATGCAGATGAGCAGTGTCTCGACGCCCCGAGACGCCTTCTTGTCGCCAGCGGCCACTGCATGGAGGTATGTGTATATTAGCACGGGTAGGAATTGTAGTGGAAACTTGTGTAGCGTCACTTCCGGTGCTCGGTAAAAAGACAACAGCTGCTGACAAATGTCATGGACCAGATCCTCGTTCCTTTGCCGTTCGTTAAATATTGTGAAGATGGCCTCGGCGATTTCTGGATCAGTTTCGTGCTCCACAACAAACGCCTCGGACTCCGCTGGCTGACGGCGAGTCCGCTGATAGTCCGCCAGCCAGTCTTTAACCAATTCGGCCATAATTATGTATTAAGAGTGCTTAATTAATTTGCTTTACGCTTCCGTGTAGTTTTTTCACATAATAAACCTTGCATATCTGCGCAGGGATGCAAGTGCAGCTTAAACATAAACTCATAGGAACCAGTTCGAATTATGTGTTAAAATTTTATAGTTTAATTTCTTTACAAAATAAATGCTTAGTTTGGTTATGTAACAAATTATTAAGGCGATATAATTTTTAAGAGATTCAGTTGTTAATAAAGTCTCTTTGTAGAGTTAAGCTAAGCAAGCCAAGCAAAATCAGTTGCTTGAATTAGTGACATTTTCCGTTGCCGCCCTGGTCGATTGCAGCTGACAAGCAACTCTGGCAGTGTTCTCAACGATGATTCAATTCCTATTGGAACTGGCGAATATACAGGTACACCTATATATACAGACCAACATTACATACATATTGCACACTTGTATATGTATGTAGTTGTAATTATAATTAGCCATTTTACGACGAAAACAAACTCTTAAATAACAAAAACTAAAGTTTAAATGCCAATTATTTTCTACAACGAACTAAAAAGTACTGAATAATCAATTTTTGCCATATAAGCGATAACGAAACAATCAATGATACAATAAGAAAGTAAAATAAAACAAAGTGCCAAGAAAGAAAAACACACACAATAAACGTCCAACCATAATTTTCAATGCTTTAAGTAACCTCCAAAAAAAGTATTAAAAAAAAGAGCGAGTGAGAGAGAGGGTGAGAGAAGTGCAATATGGGAAACGCGGGCAGCTCGACTGTGCATATGCAGCGAGAGCGTCACAAGTCGACCGACCTCTCAACGCCAAGTTCTCCCGCACATTTTCGCGACTCTGTGGCAAGTGTTGGTGCCGGAGCGGGGGGTGGTAGCGCTGGCGCAGCAGCTTTGGGCGGCATTGGAGCAGGCGGCGGCGGCGGCGGCGGCGTTGGCGTCGGCCAAGCTTTCTCATTCGATAAAAAACATACGGCAGTCTTAAACGAGGGTTCGTCGCAAGAAGACGAAGACCCGTATTATACGCGAGCGGGCGCTAAGCGCACATCAGTTGATAACGAATCAGTCGCAGCAGCAGCAGCAGAGCGAGAGCACACAATGGACGAGCTAAACGACGATGAGCAGGCGCAAGCAACAGGATCACTGGACGCAGATATTGAGCTAAAGAAAACAGCGCTGCCTACGGTGTTGCGTTGGGATTATGGCGGCAAGAACGTAACCATATCGGGCACCTTCTCCAAGTGGAAACCCATACCGATGGTGCGCAGCCATGGCAACTTTGTGACCATCATCGATCTGCCCGAGGGTGACCATCAGTATAAATTCTGTGTGGATGGCGAATGGAAGCATGATCCAAAGTTGGTGAGTTTTCCCCGCGAGTTTTGCGAATGGAAAATCGATACGCGACACTTGTTTACAATTGCCGATGACGCAGTTGACTATTTTTCCACTACGTGTGTTGTGTAATCGTCGCCGGACTGGACTGTAAACAAAGCGCGGAGAGACATCAGTTTTCGGAATCGGTTCGGGTTTCGGGTCTGGCAATGCTGGAGAACATTGAACCCCAGCCCCTTATATATTGTAATTGTTGTGGGGTTCTAATTGCAATTGATTGATTATCTCTCTCTTTCTCTCCCCCGCTCCCTCACCCTCTCTGTGTTTCTCAGAAAAGCGTGGAAAACGATGAAGGCGACAAAAACAATTTAGTTTCTGTGCGCGCATCAGATTTCGAGGTGTTCCAGGCATTGGCCAAGGACAGCGAGAATGTGCCCAACTATGCTGAAAGGGAATACTCACAGGAGGTGCCACAAGTGAAGCCATGGGAAAAGGTCTCGGGTCCTCCGGTGCTGCCGCCACATCTACTGCAAGTCATACTAAACAAAGATACGCCGCTTTCGGTAAGCAATCACGATTAACATAGCCCAAATAAAACTTATCACATTTCTGTTTCTCTTTACAGTGCGAACCTACATTGTTGCCTGAACCGAACCACGTTATGCTGAACCACTTGTACGCACTCTCCATTAAAGACGGCGTCATGGTGCTCAGTGCCACCCATCGTTATCGCAAGAAATATGTTACAACGCTGCTCTACAAGCCCATTTAGGGCACTCGATCCCAAATGAACATACATTTTTATACCACATACATATATATATATATATTTACAATATGTACGTGTTTTTAGCTGTAAACGGTTTTCAACTGCTCGCTATCTATAATATTTACTAAAAGTAAGTGCACAGTTTAGAGATAATTTTCGGCGGTGAGATAACTTCATAACTTGTTGACCTATGCATCTGGCTGCATGCAAGCTATAGGTCTATATCTTTATCTTCCTTTTGTTTTGAATTAGCAAAGTTATTTCACAGCTGAAAATGTATCCTAAATATGCATTAAAACCAAGTTAAATGTGTATTCGTTTTCGTTAGGCGTTGTATTTTTTATTAGTTAAATAGATATTGTTTTATAAAAATATAATTTGAATTAGATTATATATATATTTATGTATTGTCCTGTGTCACTATCGTTTTCCTCTCGATTGCAAATTGTACATAAATCTACTAAGAATTAAAATTTTGATATGTAACTAATACAGCACTCTAGGTCTATATGGAGTAGGTCTCTACAGTTAATTGCAATTTCTACAACAGCTGCCAAAGCTCTAAATTATTAATAATCATTCTCTTTCTATAATAGCACTTTTGATTTTGTTCAAGTTCATATCACAAGTGATCGATCATTTGACGTTGCTGCTGGGAAACGGAACACACAAGCAATTTAAGTTTTCTATTTAATCAGTATGAGGAATCATCCAACGGCTTAGTAGGTCATCTTCTTTACATAAGCTTCACTTTATGATCCAGTGGATCGACTGGCTTATCCATCAGTAACATTGCTGGAGATACATCTTGTATGCCGGCGCCCAATTGCATAGTTTGTTTGGCTAGAAAGCGTTCATGCATTTTATTGGATGCCTTCTCAAATTCACCATCCTCGTCAATCAATGCTTTGGTGAAGTATTCGGTAAACAGACGACACATGTACTGATCCTTGTTAGATGGCCACCAGCCCTCGAGGAAACCAATATGACCGCCACGAGCTGTGATCACAATTGCAACGTGAGTGCATTGATTTGCTGCCTTAATGGGTATAGCGTCTAATGGCTGGAACGGATCATCTGCAGCACTCAAGCATAACAGCGGCACCGAAATGTGATCCAACTTGTTGTGCAGTGTGGCATCCGTGTAGTAGTCATTAACATGAGCATAGCCGAACTGTTTGGCCGTAAACAACTCATCAAACTCCTTGATGGTCTTGCACTAAAAAGGAAAAGGTGCATAAGAACGCAATGCAGAGGTGAAATATATTTCTATTTGCTTACACGCAGTATACGTTGTATATCAATGTCCGAATCCTGGTAAATATCACGGTATACCTCCAAGTGGTTGCGCAGTGTGCGGCACAAGCTGCCAGCTAGATGGCGTCCCAGTAAGTTATTGATGACAGGCTTCTCAATGCTCGCGCTGCCCTTGTGCACATCCCAAGGCACCGATATAATCTTGGCAGCCGACAGATTGTTACGAGCCTCGTCGCTTTTGCGCGCCAGATAGTTGCCTAAGTGAGAAGTTATCTTTGTCATTTATTGATTCATTAGAGATTCCCTTTGCTTACCGAGTATTAAGCCACCCATAGATATTCCCGTGGCGCCCAGTTTGCATTGTGCGGGCAGCGTGCGTCGCACATGTTGTACAACCTCGCATAGATCTTCGCAGTTGGCGGCGCAATAAAGACGCGGTGTCTTCAGTTCTATGCCGCCAAGACCACGATTATTAAAGACCACAACTCGCATGCCTGTCTGCTGGGCAGCAAAGACCAGGCACTTGATGTATTCTGCCTGCGATTCGCCCGTGAGGCCTGGCAAAATTAACACGCAAGGCGCACGCTCATCACAGCCCTCCTCCATCCAATCCAGCGCCACTTCGCCGCCATCCTTCAGTGTGAGTATTTCTCTACATTGGAAGAGTTCGTTAATATGTATGAAGAATAGGATAAAATTATAACTGCATTATGCCCTCATATGATTTATTTCAATTGTTATTCCTCTTAATAATGAGTCACGCGCTAAAGCGATTCTTAGCTAACTCGATAGCTTTATGACGTGATAATAAACTTTGATCTTACAGTTTAGCCCGCAACATTTATCGAAATTACAGTTTATGATACCATTGTGTTACCAACTGTTAGCAAAAGGCATAAGAAATTGTGATAAGGCAAGCAAGTTATCGGTCTAGACAAAAATTGCATGGAAAATGCCTCATCGCAGATATCTAATTTAAATGCTGATGATCATTTGACACACTACTGTATGCAGCGGTTCACCAATTCTAATGTAAATCTCGGGATCAGGCTGAGTTCAACTTGGAATTGTACTTAAACCTGACTGATCTTTGTGGCATATATGAATAACAAAACGAGACTAATGGGTGTAAAGCCGGAGATCATATGTGGGCTACAATGTGCTCCTCAATTTGTATCGCTTACCTGCGGTAGTTGACATGCGGCAGACTCTTGGAGCGCAGCAGGCTCGCAAGAACGGTCTGGGCACGACTCTCTACACACCAGAAGGTGGGCCAGTACTTGTTCTCCAACGTGGGCATCTTACGGATCAGGTACTGCTTGAATGGTCCATCAGCACAGGCGATTATGGGACGCTAATGGTTGAGAGAATATTTAGATTAATAAACAAGTTAATATGACGTAATCCGCAACTTTTCTTACCTTAACCACCTGAATGAGGTAATAGACAACATAGGCAAATACGGCTATGCCCAAGGCATGCAGACGCGGTATATGCGACAGATACGCGTACATGGAATAGAACATGGTGACTGGAACAGACTCCGTGTGCATTCCTCGGACAGATAAATTGACACTGAGATCCCGAGGGCAACTGCAATGCGAGACGGGAGAGAAAGAGAGAGAGAGAGGAAGGTGATAAATGTAATTTATAACAAAGCCGTTGCGAATTGCTGAATGGGAATTACTGGTCGCGATATAACATATATATATATACACTTGTACTATACACATATCTTATCAACTGGGCTATACATGTGTATGGGGTTTAATTGAGCGAGAGCCGCATAACAGCTGGTACGCTCTTTCCGTCGGGCAGACACACACGCACAGGGCAGGGCGGACACTCGAACCCGCGACTTGTTCGGCACGACGTTATCAGCAGAAGACACGACTGAGATCATTACGCTGATAACGGTACATATGTACATGTGTACGATTTAGTATTGGAACTTAGGCTTATCTCTCACTCACAGCAGTTCCTGTGCATTTCCTAAATTTAGATGATTTCGTCGTCGTTGATGTTGCTGTTGTTGTTGTCGTTGAAGGGTTCTCTGTTGTCTATCACGTTGTTGTTGAGGTATTTGTTGTTGTTGTTGTTGGTATCGTTGCAGCTGCTGCGCTAACACAGCACTCACACTGCGCCAATCATTAAGATTCCTACTCATTAGCGCACAACGAGCAAAGTGTCGCAGCTCAAGGTGCAACATTTTATTCTGGGCTGCCGCCTTGGTCGGCTTGTGGACAAAGGCACCCAACATGCTCGGCGGGTGCGAATAACTAAACTAACGCTCTTGCTCTTATCTCCTATGACACTAGTACGTGTATGTGTGTGAGTGTGTGCGAAATGGACATACAATAATTTTCTAATTGTGAATTTGTTCTTTTTTTTATCGTCACTTTGGCATTTATTTTTTTATTGCCTTGCATAATAAGAACGCTCCATGAAATGAGTTTTTTGCGCTTACCTTGAAGAAACTGAAAATTTTGTGGAAAAGATTAAACAAAAAAGGAAATTAAGAATTTAGATAATTTAGTTGAAGTGAGTGACAAATAAACAACTTAAACAAATAAGTTTGTAAATTTTGAGATGTTTTTCCAATGGCTCACAGAACGGCAATGAGCCATGGTTCGCCGTGCTCGGGACTGGTTGCCGCTCTGGGCCGGCAGGTCGCGTTTGAAACCCAAAATGGCCGTTGAATTATATGGCGTACCCTCTAACGCACACATTCGCACTGTCCCATTCGCGCTGTCCCATGTCATGCACATACTTACACATTGCGTTTATTTTCTTGCTTTAGCTAGCTTGTTTGTGTGGGTGTTTTGGCATCACGTGCAACAACAAATCAATAGCTACGGCCAAGGTAAATTAGATAGTTGGCCAGGGGGAAGGGGTCTGACTTAACCTTTGTGCTATTTCGGTGCTTCTAAAGGTTATTACCGTAATTACCGTTCTGTGTGTGACGCACGCATTTTAAATACATTTGTTAACTTGCCTTTTACAAGCTGCTAACAATACAAACAAACAAATCCTAAGTTCTTTACTCAGTTAGTATTTGTCCACAGCAAATAAGCCAAAAATTAATTATATAAGTTTTGCAATTATATAAGTTAATTATATGCAATTTATACGCGGTTACACGGTTGGAGTTAGCAATTAAACTTATTAAAACTGGAGTGTAAACAAAAACAATTGGAGTGCAACAAACGTGACAGCTGCGTGCAAACAAAACCATAATAAAAAAAAACAATCACTAACATATTACTGTAATGTTAATTAACAGCGGTGTTCTAGTGTGCTAAGAGATTTAAGGAAATATCTATTTTCAACAGCGTACACGCCCACGAATCTCTTGAATATTGCTCAAGGTTTAAATCACGCATTTTAAATATGCATAAATTTAATAAATAAGAAGATCATTTTAAATTAAACTTCCGATAAATTTACTCACAAGCTGTTTGCTAACAGAAACAGCTGATGAGCTATCTTAAAACCAGACGCCTAACATAACTATGTTAATTGTACGCGCTTAAGAGAACTGTAAGTTAACATTCTTTTAACACTTATCGATAAGGCAGCAGCACAGCTGACCCATTCAGTCGTTTATCGAGTAGGCATCGAGTACAAGTGCAACTGCGGTCGGGGTCGGTTCGTTGTCGTCGTTGCGTTGTTGGTGTTTTGCTCGTAAAAACTGTTTTTGTTCGCTCATATTGCATAAAAGTTATTGTGCCAAGTGTTTTATTTATTGCATTGGGGCCAAATAATTAGCCCAGAATCTAATATACAGTGGTCTTTTAATAGTCGCCCAAATGCACACGCAATAGACACATCGCAAAAAAACAATGAGGATTATTATTCAATGACGTCGCGAAATCCACGAAATCGTGAATCGACAAAGAGAAAGAGCAAGAGCAATTGAACAGCCGCCTGTATATTTTTGTGCATACATATGTGTGTTTATGCGGGCTGCTCAGCTAATGTGACATACAAAATTATATCAAAAGTTCACACCTACATATATAAATAACAGAATTTAGTAGCATAAATACAGATCATACGCATAAATTGATTAAAAAATGTGCTAGAAAATAGAAAAATACATCCAAATGGGTTCACGCATCAAGTGAGTATAAGATTTCCATCTGCTGCTGCTGCTGCGGCTGGGAAAAATATACATTACATTTGTATATAGATGTATGCATGTGTATGTGCAGTGGGCGTAACGCTCGGCTGAGCAGTGAAATTCACATCAGTTTTTTGTTGTTGTGTGCTTTTTGTATACATATACTAAAATAATAGTTTATGTTGTTAATATTGGCAGAAACGACGTGAAGAAACTCTTTGAGTTTTGGTGCGAAGTTCAGCCGACACGCGGCATCGATCGGGGCTCCATCAGCCGAAATGGAGGAGGTGCTGCAACGCCCGCTGGCGTCATTATCGAAAGCTTCCCAGAGGGATTTCGCGATAAGGAGGTGCTCACCGGCATTCCGTCATTTGCGTTTCCCTGCGATCTCGAAAGGTGAGTTTACACACACACACACACGTACGCATACATGCAACTGCTTGCTTGTGTGTGTTTCCGGTTATTCTACGTTTAGTCATATTAATAACCGATTGTAGTACAAGCAAGTAACAACAACAACAACAAAAACAACAAGTAGAAACAACCGTTTGATGTTCAGTTCAGCTCGTTATTTGCTGTGTCCAAATGGGTGAATGGTCTCTGACGACGCTGATGATTCATGCAAACAGCGACCACTTCGAGTTTGTCCATGAATTGTATAACCTGTTGTGCTGTCTAGTTTTATGTTTGTTTACATGTGCACGAGATTATTTCATTCGCGTTTCGTTGAACGTTGAATTCATTTTCGCACTTTACGCTTCTTGTTTTTATAGTAAATATTTCCTCACACTATTGTATCAGTTACAAGTACATAGTACATACAAATGTACATCTGTGTATGTGCGCCTCTGTGCGTTGATTGAATTGTCTTCAGCGTACTCGGCTTGTTAGTCACGGCGAAAACATTTCTGGTTTATCTGTGCAGCTGCTTAAAGACTGGGCAACAAGTTGTCTTTAATTTGCTCCGCAGTCCGGACTCTCCGCCATTCCCCTTCCCCTTCCCACCAAAGTTATTATTATCGCAGGGTCCCGGGTCTGATAAACACAAAGTTTGGAAAGTTAACAAACGTTGCCTAATGAATTTGTGGCTAGTGAAAATAATTCGTTGCGTTTTCTTTTTGCTAAAAGTAAAATTAATAATAATTGCAAATATTTGCCCAAAAGCAAAGATCACAAAAAAGGCACATTTCAAAATTTGTCCAGTAACGCGTGTGTGTGTGTACGTGTGTGTGTGTGTGCATATGCCATGCATACGCTAAGCACCGTTACGGAACGCAACGAAACAGAAACAAAAACAAAGAAGCTTCCGCTCTCACTATTTCGTTCCCGCTCTCTGTCTCAGCTCGTCCAAGTTTGCATTCTCCCTCTCTCTGTGCTCTCTGTGGGCAGTAGTATCATTGTTGTAATTAACTGTTATCGCCAGAGTCAATGCACCGCCATGTTAAGCTGGAGAGAGCCTCCATTTCCTTGTCCACACACTTGCCCAGCCCGAATAAATAAACAAACAAACAACGCGCTGCGATTTTGTCGCTCTGCCCGCTTTGCCTGCTTTGCATATTTTATTAAATAATGTGCACATCTAACGACTTTACGTAATCCCTTGCTTTTCGCCTGCAAAAGACAGCAACAACAACAACGAACACAACAACGAACAACACCAACACCAAGAAAGTGCCCGCGAAATGTGAAAGAAAAACGCTACAAAATGGAGGCCAAGCGTCGTCGCTCAGTGGGAGTAAATCTTCTCCTTGTCGTTGTTGTTGTTGCAAATTTCAATTTAAATTGCTAATAAGAGATTTCCACACTCAACAATCAACATCAGCTCACGCGACTTGTCTCTCTAACAGAGCAAACTGCAAAGATTTAAAATAAAAAAAAACCAAACTAATTCAAATTCAACAATATATCTACTTTATGGTATTAATTTCTTGAAACTTTCGATTAAAAAACACATCAACTTTAGGTTTATTATGCTTAAGCAGCGGCGGCGACATTTGAGATTGCTAAATTGTCTGCTAAATGTTTATAATTTGGGTTAAGAGGCAAAACAAGAGGAAGAGTTGCTCATCAACTTTCCGCGTCAATGGGCAGACGGCATTATTAGTCATTCTCACGAGGTCCAAAGCCGAGTGGCTTTTATACATTTTGGTAGTCTTCTGTTTGTATAAACTGTGTACTGTGTATTTAATACATGTGGATTTTAAGATGCGATGAAGCATTTCTTGAGAAACGCACGGGACACGCGTCTGTGTTGCTTATGTTGTTTTTGTTTGTGTTGTCAAGGTCATGCGGTTCGTGCCGTTGCCTACCGGATGCTCTTTTATAGTCCTCACACTGGAGCACATAACGATCTACATACATACATACATACATATGTTTGTGCATTGTATATATACAGACATGAGTTCACTTTTTTTATCAAGAAACAAGTGGCCAATCCTGTTGGGGCATGGCAAAGCTCTAAAATTACATTAGACAAGGCGGTGAATCACCTCTATTGAAGTCAATTGGAACAGAGTACAAAGAATTTGTTTATAATCGACAACATAAACGAAACGAAACGAAACGATATTATTATATGAAACTGCAAATTGCGGTGTTTGTTTTGCTTTCTTGCTTTCTTGGTCATCCGTAAGCCCCCAAGACATATTGTTCCGTTGAATTTTCACTTCTAACTGAACTTTCGAGACTTCTAGCTTTGGAAAACGTTTACGATTTTGTTTGGATACATGGCATGGCTTCTAAATTGATTTGACATAAAAATTTTGCTGATTTAAGAATTTTGGAAAAAGTTTTTAAAAATTATAAGCCCAAATTTTGCTTGAATTATTGTTGTCGTCATACAGTCTTTTTAATTATAATGGATACTATGAGCAACCCCAAAAACTGTAGTGAACGTGATTTTAAAATTTATTAAAAATGTCTAATAAATCATTTGCGTAGGTTAAACGTAAAATAAACATTGCATTACTGTATAAACACGTATAAAAGCATTGGCACAAACAAACGTATTGTTATCATCTTTTAATGTGCCACGTAATCAACAACGACAACAAATCTAACTGAATATCAACATTTTAACTCTCCACACAGGGACTCTGTGCAATCCTATTCCTTTGTTCACACCACCGGCGACTCAAAATGGCGTTTCGGTTTCTGTCGACACGATCCAAAGACGGAAACGGCAATGGTGCTCATCACGTATCTGCCCTGGCACGATACGTTCCTCAAGCTATTGGCTGTGCTGGCGGAGTTAAGGCGTACCGATCGAAATGGATTTCGGACGTTCCTATCGGAAGCCTATAATAGAGGCGTGCCCGATTCGGGCGGCAGTCTAACGGTTTTCTACAACGGCGGACAGAGCGTAAGATTGAGAGAATCAAATGGGTTTTCCTTTACTTAGGTGCATCTTATTTCCTTGCAGAATTTCACTTTCGAACGTCCGTTGCAATTTCAGCTGCCCAGTATACCGGAAAATGTAAGCTTTAATAGATCAATTTAATTAACTTGTTTTCTAATCTGTATTTATTTAAATCCCCTCCAGCACAATCTTAATTTGTACTACAATTTTGTGGCTCCCAAGGAGATGATTAGTGTGTTTGCTGCCATGCTTGCCGAGCGTCGTATTATATTCACATCCAGCCATCTGGATAGGCTGTCATCCTGCATACAGGCAGCCAATGCATTCCTCTATCCAATGGTCTGGCAACATATATTCATACCGGTGCTGCCTTGGGAATTTAAGGATTACCTGGGCGCACCCATGCCATATCTAATTGGTGTGCCAAAGCCAGTGCTCGAAACTGTAAGTGTAGCAGAATATCTGTCTTGAATATCGATTTAATCAGCTCATTTGCTTTTAGGTTTCTGCCGATGAGCTCGGCGAAGTTGTGATCTTAAACTGTGATACAAGGGTGTTCGAGAGTCCCTTCGATGATGTACGCTCCCTGCCGCCAGAGATTGTGTCGCAGCTGAAAAAGTATCTGACTCACACGCAGGATCATATTGGTGATCGTGTATCGAAAATATTTCTGGGTGCATTAGTTCAGCTAATTGGCGGCTATCGCGATGCTGTTGAGTTTCACGATACCTGCAAGACGTTCAATCATGACAAATTCATTGAATCTCGACCATCACATTTGCGTCCGTTTCTGACCAAAATGATGGAGCTACAAATCTTTGCGCAATTTGTTGACGATCGTCTCAAGATGCTGAATAGCGGTCTGGGATTCTCGGATGAATTTGAGCTCGAAACTGTGCGTTATGCCGAAAAGATGAAGAAACGTGGACGCAACTATGTCTTCCTGAAGCATGTCAAGGACAAGGTAAGCCGCGCAAGGCTTTGTCTACACCCTTTACCATAGCTTAAAACTGCTGGTGTCTCTGCTATTGATTTGCCTTAACCTTCACTCATAGTGCAATTTCCAACATACACCTCTTCCAGTCCACATCCCTCCACTCTCTATGTATGCTCTCTGGGGTCATATTGTATATACTACATACATGTGTATATATTTTCTTATTATTTTGTATATTTGGTTTGGAGAAGGTCCTCTGCGCTGTCCCGCCACAACTCAACCGATAAATGTTGCGCAGTACTTTTAAGAACTGTACCTTACTCTTTCTTTTTTCTCGATTTTGACAAACAATATTTTCTTTAATTTAATTTGATTTATTTCGCAGTATTATTTGGGAATGCGCAGTGTATCGCGAGTGTTTGCCAAGAACTATGTTTAAACTGATTGCCACCGTCCATCACCAAAATACGAGTAGAATTTCCACACAAAAACCAAACAAAAGAAAAAAACACAAACACCTCTTTCACAATGCCAAAAAAAAAAAAAAACAAAACAACCAAATGTTAGTCTATTTGATTTACTCCTTTCTCTATCTCACGCTCTACCTCTCTTTCTCAATCTTAACCAAAACAAACCGCACTTACGATTGTTTTTATACACGGCAAAACTAAAAAACTGTTTTGAGTTTGTCTATTTTGTTTACTCGTTTTAAGTTTTTCCTTTTTTTTATTGTATTCAATGTTTCTATTTAGAGAATCGTCTAATTCTGGGCACCCCCTTTTGTTGTAAATATTTAAATTCAAAAATGTTAATGTAATATTGCGCCAGGCATAACCAACCTTATAATGTTTTGACGTTTAGGCCTTTAAACGTACATATAAACACTGACACACACATGCGTAACAAGCCAAATTTTACACAACTCAAAAGAGAGCTTCAAAATAAGCAAAACTATCGCATAGCGATACTATCGAACGCTTTGTAACTCTCTTTTATTCCCCTCTTCAAATGAACCTCGCACTGTGTACTAATCTATCCAAATCTATCTATCAATTCCATCTCTGTGTAATAATTTATAACCCTGAAAAACGATCCACTTTCAAGCCTCATTTCACTAACCCAATCAGCATTGTCATCACAACAATTAACCATTTGTAGTCGGCAATAGTTATACGTAATGATAATTGTTTTAGTGCCACATCATATCGTATTCGTATTCGTATTCATACATATCTCTCATATATATATTTTTGTGCATTTCCTCGATTGCGTCTCTTTCATATTGTGGAACTCGCTTTCGGAACTCACGCTGTGCTTCTTGTGCTTTGTACTTGTTCTGGCTGCTTTGAATTGAATCCGTTTTTTTCTAACTGAACTGATCTGATCGATTCGTTTGATTGTTGTCTTATCAATACATGCGCCGACTAATCCACCTCTTGCAGACTAATCCAGCTGTTAAGTCTGCTGTCAAATCGGTGAGTGGTAGCTTATACTATATATATATACATAATTTGTTTGTCTTTCATTTCTCTGTGGGATTCGTATGGAACTTTGGTTCGTTGCAATAATTAACTGCTAATTTCTTCATATATGTATATATAAACAAGGTCAAGGAGAGTTCGCGTGGCGTTAAGACTGCCTACAAGAAGTGGCGTGACAACGGTAGCCAGCATCCTAATTTCAACTTTGGCCTCAGCTCGCCACAGCACTCGGATCGTCCGGACGGCAACACGAGCACTGGTGCCATCTACGGGCGCAAGGTCACGCATCGTTCGGCACCTAGTTCGCCGGTGTGCAGCAAACGTCTGGAGCGTGAGATCAATCTGAATGGCAGCGCCGCACGGGAACGTGAGCAAACCTCTTTGCAATTCCAGCATGGTGGAGCAGTGCAGCAGCCAACAGCACGACGTGGCCCCATCCCGTTGGCCATGTCTAGCTCGAGCAGTCACATACCACCAAACGGGCATGCGTTGGCTGCGCCGATGCGTGCTCATTTTGATCATCATGTGGGTGCGTCTCCTGCTGTTAGCTCGGCAAGTTCGATCTGCTCGTCGGAGATGAATCTATCGCAGGAGCTGCAGAATCATCCGCTCTTCAAGACGCCCGCCGTTGATCGCAGCGTAAGTAGTCTGGTGCGTGCATACGAGAATCGGCTGAAACATTGACACGCGATGCTTCTTCTATGTGCCTCTTCATTATAATTGTTGATGTTTTTGTTGTTGTAATAACTGCGCAAAAGCAGCTGCAAGAGACAAACAAAAAATTGATGTATCCTTCACATTCTTTTCATTGCCTTTTTCATGTGTTTGTTGTTGTTGTTGTTGTGTGATGTCTGTGTCTGTGTATCCTCTCTGTCTGTCTGTCTTTTTGTCACTCTGTGTACAACTTGATTGCTTGCTCATCTACTCGAAAATTGCACTTGCAACACCACCAACAACCACCACCGCCCAACACTGTCTTCGTCTCTGCCACCTGCCACCTGTCATCGCCATCGTCATCTCTGCTACTGCCACTGCAACCGCCGACGCAGCTAAAGCCAAATGCCGAGCATCGCTCACGTATGACCGCCAACGGAGCACCGCCAGCACGCCCACCGCCGCCCATGCTAGCAGCTACACCAGCGCAGCCCACCACGCCCGCCTCCTACTACAATCATCCGTATGCGGCAAACTCCAGCTCCAGCAACATGTCAGAGACCAAACCGTCGCGTGTAACCTCGACACCAACCAAGGCACGTCCTCTGCCCACTACAGACTCCAGTTTCGACAGTCCACCAGATGTGCAATCGCCGCCCATACCGCCGCGACGTCAGTGCAGTGCCAACGCTGTGGTGGCAGCCACAGCGGCTGCTGTTAGTGCCGGCATCAATCGACTGGAACGTAATTGCTGGCAAGATGAGCCAAATGAGACGCTGCGCAGCTCGAACACATCAACCGGTTCGACAACATCATCATCGTCGTCGTCGTCCTCGTGCTCATCGGCTGCCTCGTTTGTAACAGCTGCCTCGAGATTCTCCCAGCTGAATATATCCTCACCGATGGGCTCCGAGCCGGCACCGATACCAACGCCGCGGGCCAAAAGAGAGGTACATCAGCAGCGCGTATAGTTCACTAAGAATTCGTCCCGGTTGCGGTCATTCACCCACCCCCACATCTTACATACTAATCACATCTTGCTCTCCTCTTATCTATCATACGATATAAGCCAAGCCCCGAGCAGTGAACCACTAATCCACTTGTAATTTGCCTGCCATTGTAGTTGTAGCAGTAGTAGTAGATCGCGTATCCTGCGCCCCAATCCATACCTAATCCTTTAGTTAATTCAAGTTTATTTATGTTTCTTTTCGATTTCTACAGTCACCGCGTAGCAATAGCAGCGCACAACAACAGCCGCAGCAGGAGGATAGTATGAACGATCTGATATCGCTGGACGATAGCAATAACACCAGCTTTGATCTGGAGGATTTCGATCCACTCAATCAGAATGCGCGACCACTGCCACCGCTGGGCAAGAGCTTTGGCGGCAACAGCAACAGCAACCACAAGTCCAAATCCAGTACGCTGCCAGTGGGCATCAACAGCAGTGTGATTAACCAACAGGCCAACAATAGCATCAACAACCCGCTGTATCCATACTTTGCGCCCAAGCACATGGCCACAGTGGCGGCAGTGACCAGCCGGGTAACTCCACTGCCACCGCAAATGCAACGCAACAGCATGAGCATGTCCAAGCCACCGGATGATGATTTTGAACTGCTGCGCAAATATGGACTCGATCAGTTCTCGCTTAATGTGACCACTGCGTCGGTTACTCCCGGTACCACCACAACGCCAGCACTGACTGCAGGCTCTGGCGTTGGCAAGGGCATGAATAACTGGACGACCTTTGACTAATAAACATAAACAATTAACCGAAATGGAAATGCAAACGGAAACGGAAAGAAAAGCCTTTTGATAGAGAAAGTATACCAAAATAAGTGTGATTAGGTTTATATGCGATGATGATCGATAATGCTGATTGCGTTCTGTATATACATAGCTAGCTAGGACTAGACGTAGGGGCAGGTCACACCACCAGACAAAACCTTAAATATTATTATTATTATTATTAAAATTATCACATGTCGTATTCTAGTTGTAATTAGCTCAGTGGCCGAACACAAAAACAAAATACAAAAATCAAAATCAAAATGCTTCTTTAAACCTAAACAGGAAACTCCACAACGAGCTAAAGATACATATGTTTCGCAATGACTTCCAAATCAAAAGACATAAGAATTTAGTGTAGCGAGAATTTAATCCAATTAGTATAACAAACAACAAATAAATTCAAATATATATGTATATCAAAGAAACAATTAACATTTATTCTGCCTTAGCCTTCGCCTTATGCTCGGCCATGCAGCTGAGTATGCGCTGCTGCAGAGCCTGGGCACCCTTTAGGTTTTCCTCATAGTCGGGCAGCAGTTGCTTCATGCGACCCAGCCAGGCGGTTATCTGTGAATAACGTGCCGCATCGACCGGCAGCAGCAGATCCAGTGTAATGAGCGTTGTATGAATGGATATATCTGCCACACTTAGCTCGTTGCCAACAACAAAGCTGCCTTTTTCCAAAAAGTGTTCCAACGTTTCGTAAGCATTTTCGCAAAGTACGCGAGATCGTTCATTGTACTCCCCCTCGCCACCATAGATATTGCGAGCCACAATGTCTTTGATCACCTGAAACAGCACGCCATTCTCGTAGTGCAAACGATGATCGATGTGTGCACGTCGTTTCAAGTCTTTGGAATAGAGTTGATCGCTCTTAGCAAACTTGGAGACCATGAAGCAAACAATTGCATGACTGTCGAGAGAGTACATTGCGTAAAAGATCATTTTTGGAAACTGGTTTGAATTAGACCCCCTTGGGTCTCTCTCAATCGTACCTGTCCACGTACACCTCGCCGTCTGTGTCCACGAAAACAGGAATTTGATGCTGTGGATTTATCTGAAAAAGACACAAAGTGATAGTAATACACATGTTTAAAAAATGAATCTGTGTTTATTTTATACCTTTAGAAATTCCTCGCTTAAATGTTCTTTTTTGGAAAAGTCAACAGGCCTGTAAGCAGTAAAAATAGTTAGGCTTAATGCTTAATATGCTTAATATACTGCTTACTTTAGTTCCAAATCTAATCCGATTAGCTTTGCGGTTATAATACACGCTCTTGCTGGGGGGCTGAACAGCGCGTAATAAAGAATAGGCTTCTGCGACATTGCAAATTTTAGTTGGAATCAAATTTAAAACAACGGACAGCGGGAAATCTAGCTTTATTTGTATACGCTTTGTATACAACTTGCGGCAGTTTAACAATCAGCTGTTCCGCTTACCTAACTATCGTGTTGTAGCGTCTATCGTCAGGTGCAAGGTCGATAGCCTGTGAAGTTATTTAATATTCCTAAGTTAATTTTCTTTGTGCAATATGATCTTTTAACGCGTGAATTGGCTCCAATTTTTAAGTTTTCGGAAAACCCTCTATTTGCGTAAGCGGTATTTTATCGCCACACCAAGCAGGTCACACTAAAAATTGGACTGCCAACTGCTCTCAAAATGCAATACAAATGTCTGGCAGCTCTTTTCGATCAGCTGTTTACCAGCATTTAATGGCGCCAGATTCAAAGCATGCCTCAGGCTCTTTAGTAAAACTACACTTTTATGAACTAACATTTTATTTATAATCATTGTTTTACTTTACTAACATTAATTGTTACAAAATATGTTCTGGTTTCCAATTGTAACCAAATGTGGTGGATTGTGAGTACGCTCATAATAATAATAATAATGAAAAACTTTGTGTAGTGTGCTCTTAATCTTTGGGAACATGTCGCCTTTTGTTTAAATTTTATGGGGAATCTGTAAGTTCAATTACAGAAGCTTCTTTCTTTTCCACGAGCTCCTCTTCTTCATCTGCAATAAAGAAAGGTTTGTATACGAACTCAATTAAAATGAAGAAAACACTTAACAAACAAAAAAAAAAAAAAATGGAAGAAAATTCAATATGTAAAGAAATGCGACTATAACTTAAAAGAGAAAGCATAGAGGGTAGATAAATTCGAGTTTCCAGAGCCGACCAAACATAATTAAATAAAACACACAGTTTATGTAAAATATTTAGCTTTTAATTTGCAGATTATATTGACTTATTGTATATATTGTTCATGGTTGTATTTTCTTCATGCAACTCTTTCTGGATTTCGTTTTGAACAAAAATCGTCGGCTTGTGTGTTTCATTATAAATACAAATGTTAATATTTAGATTATTTTCATTTCAACTTTTGGTCATTCGCAGAGAACTTGTATTTTGTACATATGTGCATTGTGTAGTTTTTAATGGATATGATCCTATAATTCATCTTAAACGTTTAAAATAGTAATCCAGTGTGCCTAGATAAAAAATGACAGTGATGAATCGGTTAAATGCGATAACATTAACTTTATTCATTGCGTTGATTTTGTGAAATTGAAAATTATTTTTGGTTTTTCTCGTTTTTTTCTAATTGCATGATTTTATTTATTTTCCCTTCTTACTGCAAAAAGAGATACTATAGATACATTCATACATATACGTACGTAAAGTTACAGATAAATAAAAATTGGATGCTGTAATGGTTTGCATTGTTCGTAGTTAAAAGAATAATAGAAACACATTGAATCTGAACGACAAACCTGAACGTTGCAATCCAAAACTGATGATTAACTTAGCTTCTAAATTATTCCCGATAATATAACTTAAAATCGATGCGATTCTCCTCGTCTTTCTTTCGTCTCAGCTTCGTACGAATAGGAATTATGTTAGGCTTAAATTTAAACATTTGATTTATTGTTAGTATTAGACTATTGTTTAATGCGTAGGTCTATTTGTTTGTTGTTTGTTGGGTCATCGGTTAACTGTTACGGTTATCATCGTCTTAAAAGTTCATACACTAATACGACGAACAGGTTGATGCCACACAACCTGATACAAATATAAAATATATGTTGCAGTGTAGTTTATCGATCCTAACTTAATTACATTTCTGCACTTTTTATTATTGTGGCAAAGCAGCATGTGTCAGTGTGTCTTTCTTGTGTATGAGTGTGGGTGTGTGTGTGTGTTTAAATATATATATAGTAATCGAGACAAGCACAGGGTATTTGGTATAACAAAACCAAGCATAACTACAGTTTAAAAGTTAAGTTAAAAGGCCTGAAAATAAATAAATACGAGGTGCTGTCGCACTTCAGAACTCTTGAGGATGTTGCACGTATTCTTTCATTGGGGCAGCAACTCTTTTGGGGTTTTTATATGCTATGTTGCCAACAAACAACAGACCATTTACTTTGTGCAACTGCAACTGCTGCTGCCGCGGCTGCTGCTGCTGCTACTTAAGTGCGCCCTGCAACATACACAAATATTACAAAACAACAACAAATAACGTTGTCTTTTTCAATTTATTTGAATAAAGTTCAGTTTTGATATAGCCTCTGAGAATGGAAAATGAGATGTGGCTGTGTGCGTGTGTGAGTTGCGAAATGAGAAGGTAAAGTGTGTGGAAAAATAAAACGAAACCAGGTGAAAATGAAAATGCAAACGCCCAACAAAAGCAAAAGCTAAAAACTTTCAAGTCGTGTATCTGTGTGTGTGTGGCCTTGTTTACACTTGCATAGTGTAAATATATATGTATATATATATATGTGTGTGTGTGTGTGCGTGTGTGTATCGCTAGGTGTGTAGGTATATGTGAGCTCATATCGAGACTCTCTACATGTGACTCTATGGGCCCCCATTTGGATTCTGAGCTGAAGCAGACGCCGTGGCAGCTGCTGCAGCGGCCACTGCAGCCAGATCCAATAGTTGAAAATGCGTTTGATCCGCCACTGCAGCAGCCAGGGACTCCAGTAGGCTGGCATGAACTGCCGCTGCCGGCTGATCTCCTAGCAGCAGTTGTTGGTGCTGTTGTTGTTGTTGCGTTTCAGGCGAATGCGATGGACGCTGTGTTTGCTGCTCGGGGGAATCTTTCGTAGAGCGTTGGACGAATTGAACACAGAGAAGAGAAGAGAATAGAATATGCATATATAGAAATATATATATACAATGATACATAGAGCAAGAGAAAGAGAGAGAGAGAGAGAGAGAGAGATATAGAGAGATGGGAGAGAAAGAAAACAGAGAAATGCGCAAGTTACTACAAATTGTATTCTTTTCTTTTCTTTGCACGCAACAAGTGTAATCACGTTGAGTTTTGAAATTAAATTGTTTTGCGTTAACTAATAATTTTTTATTATTTCTTGGATAAAAATAGAGAGTCAAGCTTCTCTATTTGACATTAAAAATGTGAAAAACTTTGATACAACAAAACAGAGAAACATTGAAAAACGACATATAACGATGCACAGCAAATATAACTGAATACTATAGAATTATGAATATTTCTTGCTAATCATTAAGGATATTTCTTCTTGACAATAAATAAATTGTTCATAATTTCTTGCCGAGTCTTATGAGGATTTGCTGTAAGAAATATGCACATAATATATGTTAATAGCAAAAAAAGAGGGGAAAATCTATAGCAAGAAAACAAACAACTTAATAAATGGAACCTAAAGACTTTTCTGAGAGGTGGTGGTGGTGGAAATATGATAGTCATGTATGAGTGTGTAGGATGAAAGGTAATGGGATATTCTGCCGCATATGATTAACTTATTTAGCATTTTACAAATATTTAAAACCGATGCTTTTGCTATACAAAATAATCAACAATCATTATTATTGTTGCTGCCTATTGCTTTTGTTTCTTATTACAAAAATGGATCCAACGTACCAGTTTTTTGAGGCTGCTGTGACGAGGGATAGGCACGTTGAGGGGCGCCAGTACCATTTGAAGTAGACGCGGCAGCCGTTTTATTTGCTGGCGGACGCCGCTTGGCTAGCGGCATATCATCGTCTGAATCACTTAAGGTAAGATCAACCTGTTGGTAGTTAGAAAACAACATTAATTTTTCGTACATCCAAGAGATAGATGCGCAAGTACACGGAACTTACTGTTTCACTGTTGGACGTGGAGGTTGGTTGCTCCTCGAGCGCTGGGGACAAATCTGATTTAACTGGTTTCACATCATCCGAGATAAGTTCTGTGTACAATGAAATATTATTAACATATGCTTGTTTAGAGTTGTGTAAGATCTATAATACTTACCAACATCGTCTGATATAACCTCAACTTTTGAAACAGGTTTTGATGGCGTGTCCAGGATTTGTGTTTCGCTGCGAAGGCCAGGCGTACTCCACGAGCCATCTTGATGAAGCTGAATCTCTGTATCGTCGCTCTTCAGCAGCGACGAGCCTAATACCTCTTGGAAATAGCTGTAAATATAGTAATATATTTAATGCCATCCATTGCTGGGCTAATACGGGCCAGTGTGCTATACCCATCGATAACCAAATTGTCAAAGATTGCCGCCTTATCGCAAACAGGACAATTCCAGGTAGGTTTGCGTTCATTCATTTGCAGGTAGAGACTGGCATCGAAGCACTGTAAGTGCGAACAGGTTGAAGCACGACACGGCAGTGACATTTTCATCTTTCCAAGCGGGCAATTAAGCGAAACCTTCAGCATAGTTGTGGCTATTTCGCAGTCTGCGTCTTCTGCAAGCTTCTCTTTAACTGCACAAATAAAAATTGATTTAATTATTAAGGGCGTCTGTTTAATAATAACAACTCATAACTTACTCAGAGCACGGGTGTAATCCGCAGGCTTCACCCCCTTCGTCTTCATGCGATGGAGAAGCTGTGCGGAGGTAAGTTTTTTTACCAAATATACAGCCAGGCAGTAGCTTCGCGTATAGTCTGGGCACCATTGCACCATTATTGTGTTTGTCACGGTTGGCGAAAGTTTTACATTGGAGGTAACGTTGACCGGACGAGGCGGACGTTTCTGTTCCGCATTTGGGCGATTTGTAGGAATGACATTCTGAGCAGAAAATGAAAAAAAGTATTTATAGCTTTGAAACCATCTAATTTTATCGATTACTTACAGGTAGCTGACACAATTTGTTATTAACTTTGACATTAACATTGGGCGGAAAGCAGTCCTCTTGGTCACACGACGTCTCCACAAGGCAGAACCGGAGCTGCACCTGAATGGCGTGCTCAATCTTTGAACTATTACGTATATCGCGATTTGTGGCGATCTCTGTAGCCTGCTGTGGCGTTAATGTGAAGTAAAAAGGCACCTCTTGCATCCGTTGGGTATTGCGGGGCACTAGCGTCGATGGCTTTATTAGTGTGCCGAGGACATCGTAGAAGGCAAGCTTTTTCAGACGAACGTCAGGATGTATGGGCATCTGGCTGTTGATGCTGTGAGTATGGAGAAAGGGCATCATATTGCCGGGTGCACCGCCTGCACCCACCTGCATCTGGAGATTCCCAGTGCCATCTGGTGGTACTTGTGTGGGTGCACCGCCGACGAGACTCGCATTATTCTGCTGCACGCTTGGCAGCTGCATGTGCGAGTACATTCTAGTGGGATCTATGTACTGCAGCGTGGTGCTTTGTTCTTGTACAGATTGCGCGTAAACTTCTTGTACCTTTGGGGCAAGCAGATCCAAATTTGTGCGCAGAAACGACACAATGCGAGCTTGCAGTTCGGTTTTTCGTCCAGCGAAGGGAATGTTCAAAAACGATAAGATTTTTTGCAGCTCTACGACGCGTAGCATCTGCACCTTTTGCTCACATTCCTGAAATAAGCAGAAACACAATTTAAAATATAATTTAACTAAAATGGATGCTTGCATCCGCTGTGATAAAATAACTGTTTCAAATAATCAAGACGCCTCACAAATACACGCGCGCCTTTACTTGCAGACAATGACAATTGTGTATGCAGTGCATGTGTGCATGTATGTGTGTATATACCAAGTTGTACATAAAACACTTTTGCATGTGCGTGTACAGCCGAGAAAATAATGAGACTTAGTAATTTAAAACTTTCAGAGCACTCGATCAAAACAGATTACTTAAGCACTTGTTTATTTGCAAAATAGAAAACACAACACAGGGAATCCTCAAATACGCCGACCGCACAGTGGAAACGAAATTGCACGTCCGAAATTTGTACATTACCTTGATGAACGGCACAGGCAAAATTGTAGGTAAGGAGAAGTGTCATTATTATAAACAACGCAGCCGCTTTCTTCTTATTAAACTTTGTATGTTAACTACAAATATCATTAGATGATATTTAACAATGCTGCTCTTTTAGTTTCCCCGCATTCATCTTTTTAATCGCACGAATTTGTTGTGTCGGAGGAAATATGGCGGACGACAGTGTTGCATAGTAATTGAGTCTTTTTACAAAATGTACGGTTATGCTACACTTAGTGGCGCTAAAATGAGACTTCCCTGCGGTCACATTGTTTTTACCTATCTAGTTTTTTTCTTTTTGTTTTTTTTTTTTTATTGTTTAGTAAAATGAAAGGTTTAGTGTGTTAAAGTGATAAATGAACCATGTATTAGTTTAATTACCTTAAATTTAGCCACATCAAATGCATTTACTGCTTGCACTGAATTTGTTGGATGTCGCTGGGTTGAAGAAGCGGCATTTTCCGCCTGAGTTTGCGATCGGGTTTTTCGCATTACAATTGTTGTTAATAAATATTATTGCACAAAATATGCTGTTTTTAAGCACATGTACACGAAATTTGTAAAAAACTTAAAAACACACGCCGTCTAAGCATGTTAAATTGATAAATTCCACAAGAACTTGCTGTAGCGTTAGCGTCTGACTTTTATTTAGAATAGGTGTGACCGTTTTCTTTAAGTGAAAAAATATCAAAAAGGTAATTAAATATTTTCGAAGCTCCGTATAATTAAAGCTACACCTTACGTTTATTTTTCGCCTAATGAAAGGAGCGCAAATTTTAAGTAATCAACTTCTCCAGTCCAAATAAAAATTTATTTTATCTGGCTACATTTTAAACAACATAACCATTCTTAAGACTTTAAGTAGGGAACCTACAGCTGTGTATGCCCGGATATAAGTCTCTTTTTACTGCAGTTCTCGAATCCAGCATTTAAAATATTATCTAAGATTTACATTTTTTAATTTAAACAAGACCTGAATTGGTTTTCTCACTTATTTATTTCTCATGCATTTTCAAATTGTATTTGAACTATTTAAATGTACATTATTGTGTTTAAAGTTTATAAATATTTGTGTCAACGCATTATATAAATATTTTTCTTAAATCGTGCTTAAACTTGCTTAATTGTTAAATTTAAGAAATGTTCCGTTTGTTGTTTGGTAACCACAAAATTGAGTACAATAATTTATAATTGTTAAAATTTCAAATATATGTATGTATGTATATAATCTAGCGCTACACTTTAAAAAATTTGCATATAGTTTTGTATTTCATTCGAGTTTAAGCTATTTTCTTTATCAATTTGTTGATTGTTTTTGAGTTACTGTTGTTGTTGTTGTTGCTAGAATAAAACATTTTTAAAAAACTTGCTTATACAACATTGTGAGAACTTCGGTGAATTAATAATTATATTGATAAACATTTGAAAATGTGCAATTATAAAAACGCCTAATTTAAATTACATGCATTTTGTGCGTGAAATTTGTATTTCTTTCTGCTGTATTTAATGATTACGTTAATGTTTTATTTCTTTTGTTTTTGTTTTGACTTCTTTTTGGTGTGTGCCAACGAATGTTTGTATAAATTTGCAATTAAAAATTATAAGTACAATACGTAAAATACATTTATTTAAATATATTTAGCGATATCACCACGTTTTGTTGTTATTGTGCTCTTAAAAATCATGTAACAGAAAAAGTTTTATATGCTAAATTATTATATATATATTTATATATATATACGTACTTACATATATATGCATGTATATATACATATATATGCATGTATATTTGTTAATCGTACGTTTGTCGTAAATGCAGTAAAAATACGCTTGCGTCTAAAAAATACATTCCCGTTTCATCTCAAATATTCTCTGTTCTGTTTCGATTCCGGTATCGCTTCCTTTTCCTTTTCCTTTTCAATTTCCATTTCGATTTTCACTTTCTCTTTCATTTCATCGTTTCTGCAATCTCAAGTCTAATTCTGAATCGTTGCTCTAAGGTGGAAACTACTACATGTTGTTAAGTTAAGGTAACTCTATCTGTGAGTGGGTGCTGAATATATGTGTGTATGTGTGTACGTATAGGCAACTGGCGGTGCTTGGACAGCGAGGGATGATCAATCTCGAACTCGAATAAATGCAATGTGCAATGTGTCCTGCTCAGACTGCCTGCCATCAGGCTTACAAGGTGCAGTATTCCGTTAGGATGGGTATCGACTTAAGTAGCTCGTTGATGTTGTGCTCCTCGAGGTGGGCGACAAGCTTAGGCGCTGTCTTCAACAGATTCACACAATTCTGCAGATTCTCGACAATCTCCTTGGTCATGCTATCCGATGACTTGCTTATCAATTCAGCCAGCTTAGCGCCTACATTGCATTTAATTAGCTCATCCTGCAGACGCTGTGCCTGCTCAGCTTCGCCGGGTTGCGAGAGGTAGACAACGGATAATATGCACAGAGCGATAAGTGCCTCGTTCTGCATGACCAGATGTTGGGCTGTCAGCATGCTGACCATGGCTTCCACGGTGCCTTCGTTGGCCAAGAAGTCGGTCAGACTACTACGATCGTAATCCTGGGCCAGTGGAATTTTATCAGCGATTTGCTCGGCGGGTGCATCACCTTTGCGGGGCAGCGCATAGGCGATCTTCGTTAGATAGGCGTGCTTAATTAGCCAGGCCATGAGGCGCAGTGATTCCCCCGTGACGCCAGCATAGTCCGAGGACTTACTCCAATGTACCAACTGTTCAATCAGTGTCTTGTTCTTTAGCAACTCCAGCGCAAGTTTCTCTGCAAAGCGAAAATATAGATCATCAATAAAAGATCAACTCAAGAAGCAACTCAGAGACTTACCTTGTCCATCGACGGTCATGCGAAGTGTGCCCAAGAGCTTGAACACCACCGGCGGCTGATGGATTTCCAGCATAGGGAGTATGGTTTGCACCAGACCCGCTTGTATGACTGCATTCTTGTTTGGTTTGGGTATAACGAGATTGCGCAACGCACTCAACAGCGCATGCTGCAGACGCACATCGTCCTTGACGCCATTGTTTTTGGATAACACCTGCAGCAGCTTATCCATAGTCTGCTGCTCCACAAAGTAGATGCAGTGACTATCGGTGCGTGCAAAGTTGCCTAGTGCCAATACGCCGGTGGTCAACAGATCAATGTCTGTCGAATCCAGCCAGTCCACCATGTTCTTTAGCAGCGGGGTGGTGTACAAATAATGCATTGATTCATCTAAAAAAGCAAAGAGATTATCAGTTGCTGGAAGAGAGATTAGCCACTCGCACTTACCTCCCGTCAGGATGAGCACAATCAGCTCGCAGGCTAGCTTCATCAGCGCACGTGCTTCGCTGGTGCTGGCCAATGTCTTGTACTTCTCTAGCAGATTGTAGATAGTCTCACAGAGTCCATCCTTAGCCAACAGTAGCTTGACATCATCACTCTCGGCCTGATAGTGCAACAGCTCGAGGCACATTTCGGCCAGATCGGGATTTGTGGAGGCAGCCAAAATGCGAGACAGCTGAATATTAAGCTGTGCATCGAAGTTCAGATCGGCCACGTTCTCGGTGAGTATGCTGAGCAACGGCAGCGTATTGAGCAACAGTTCCTCATGCTGCTCCACATTGCTGGCTCCGGTGCTAATAATATTTTGCAACTTCTGCATAATACCCAGCTCCATGGCACGCTTCGCCAGGCCCTCGCCTCCAAGAAGATAATTGGAGAGCAAGCCGCCGCGCACCTTGATGAACTGCGGCGCATTCGAGGCATCCTCAATGTTGTCAATGTCGAGCAACTGCAGCAAAACTGCATCACCCTTCAGTTCCAGTATGAGATCACGCGCCTCGTCGTTCAGGTAACAAATGTTGCCCAACGCCCGGCATATCTGTATGGGCAGCTCCATGCTGCCATCTGCCGTGGGCACATGACGCAGGCACTCGATGAAGGCAGCAATAATTTCGCGTTTGGTGAACTTCTTGCGCTGCACCTCCGATTTGGTTATCTCGGCAATGCACTTGGCCGCCTCCTTGCGCACATTCGTGTCCTCGCATTGTGTTAGCCGTAGAAAACATTCGGCCAGTTCGTGTTTATCGAACAATTTCGGATCCTTTGTAGCCGAAATTTCGCATAGCAACGTCGTCGTATTGTCCGGACTAACGCTTGTCGTCTTCAGCTGCTCGATGAGCTCGTCGATTTCGGCTGTAAAGCAGACAATGGGCAACCATTAAACTAAACCGTAAATACTCAAATCACAGTAATAACGATTCTGTCTCTATTTTTGGCCATTATTATGTGGGCTAGAAGGCGGCGCACTGGCACGCAAGGCACGGCTGGGGAGGAGGAGAACCCATCATTATACTGTATATTCTGTGCGTTTGCCTTGCAAATTTATTGTCGACTATTCCGGTTATATATACATATAAATGATGTGCCCCACATCCTAAGCGAAATCCCCATTTATTTGCGAATTGTCGCTGAACGCAATTTACCCCGAAAAATGATGTGCAAATGCTTTAAGCGTGTCCCACATTAAATGCTCATTTTCTGACCCGGCCAAAAGGCCAGGCACAGCAGCAGCCTGAGTCGTTGGCACATTCCGTGCCTGGGTCAGAGAGTTAAAGAATGCTCTGCCACAGGCAAAGCTGTCGGACAGTCAATTTGCATAAATTCAAGCAGCTGGTGAAATAAAAACAAAAGGGCGTAGGGCGTAAAAATAGCGGATAAAATCGAAATTAAGGCCAGAGAACGAACACATAATACCCTTTCTTATTGGTAAAGTTTCCCTCTAAAGGGCATTTATTTATTTTAAATTATTATAAACATAATAGATTGCCTTATTCATTGATGCATTTAGTATTATAATCTTTATATTTAAAGAACTTTATTTTTTATTTCATTTTTAGTAGGATGCACGCTTGCCTGGACTCAACTGGCTTGTCCAAACAAGTGATTATCCCTTGGCTCAATCACCCAAGGCAAAAGCATAAAAACCAACACATGGCTAAGCCAAATACCTCCCTCCTCCTCCTGCTCCTAATGCCATTCTGATAAGCTTTTTTTTGCCAGCTGCGCAGCGAAGGGCAAGGGCCAGACTAGAGCCGGAGTCGAGCGACAACAGCGGAAACTACACGGAGTGGGCGGCAACGGCGGCGACAGTAACAACAACAACGACAAACAATGGCAACAACAACCACAACAACGGGAGTCACATTGAGTCTACTTTGTGGGGCATGAATAATGAATAAAAGTTGGAAAAAATACAGAAAACCCTTCAAGTGGAGCGCAACATCATCAAGCAAGCATTTGGCATGGAAACGGCAGCAGAAAAGGACGTGCACTGAGAGAAATGGAATATGGAAAAAATTTCTCAGAGTATTTTCTATTAACAGCAACTGACTGAATTTAGTTCCTCTCTTTTCGCTCAGTGTAAAGAACGCTACCCCTATTCAAGTGGAATTCCTGAATGCAAAGAGAATTCATAGAGAAATTGTTGCATTCGCCAGTGAATGCGATTGCAATTGCAATTGGACAGTTGCAACTTGTCAAGCGCGACAGACATGGCAGGTGCAGCACCAGCACCAGCACCAGCAGCAGCAGCCGCACTTCCGCCTGTCTACCTCACTTGCTTCCGTCTACCTGCCTGCTCCTGTCTACCGTCCACTGTCTATGGTCTATGGTCTCCTACCCCGTGGAGCGACTCCTTTTATGCGACGCTGTTCGTCTGCCTTTTGCGTATGTCGCTATTTTATTTGGATTTCAGCTCTGTAACTGGTACTCGTTGGTATTCGGAGTATGCCTCCGTGCCGTGACGATGTGGCAAGTTCGTTAGCTTTTCACCAAGAGACGGAATGGGTGACGGAAAGGCCTCCTATCGCCCTGCCGCCCTCTCTGCCGGCGGCGGCAACTCTACAGGAATTTGTGCGCTTGAATTGTGGGGCAATTGCTTTTGGGCCATAATTCTCATGCTGTGTTGTTGCTTGCCTCCCAGTCCCCCTCATCCCATGGCTGCATATAGCACTGGATTCGTGTGCAATTTGTGCGCTGTTAGCAAACCTAAAACTGGGTTACAGCCCACTTTATTGTGCCCATGGCAACCCGCATCGCATCGCATCGTTTACAATTGCCGTTTGACATTCTTGAAATAACAATAAACTGGAGCAGGTTATCCCCCAAATCACAGTCCCCAATCTTCAGCTCATCTTTTATTAGTTAACCGTGGGGCAACAGTTAGTTGTCATCTTTGTTATGCAGATTAACATCATAATTGCCTAAACCTCTTAAGAATTGAAAGAATCGGAGAAAGATTAAATGATAAGCATAGCTTTTAATAGCCATAATTGTATACCCTGTAAGCATAGAGCGAATGTATGGGGTATGCTTCGAAAATCAGCTGTATTTTCGACAAATTTACTTAGAACAAGTAAGGAAACCTACAGTCGAGCGCGCCCGACCGTAAGATACCATCCGACCACCTTCTTAGTTGCACTAACGAGTACTTACTCGCTCTCACACACACATACAGACACACACACAAAGACTACAACGAAGCGCGACGATATGCTGCACGAATGCATGTTTTCTTGAATAACTTCTCTGTTTATTGTCCGATCGGATTGTAGTTTAGGGATTAGGTGCATACTATTCCTTTATTCTTTCCTTAATATTCGTAAATTATCGATTTGCGTGGGCGGTGGGCGTGGCACCTCAAATTTGAAACAACCTTTATCTGCGCATGGTTTACAGGAATCATCATGCCAAATTTGGTGTTAGTAACTGTAATACTTGCCTTAATATTCGTAAATTATCGATTTGCGTGGGCGGTGGGCGTGGCACTCTAAATTTGAAATAAACTTGATCTACGTATGGTATACAGGAACCATTATGCCAAGTTTGGTGTCTCTAGATTTTGTAATAGCTGAGATCTCGACGTTCATACAGACAGACGGACATGGCTCAATCGACTCGGCTGTTGATCCTGAGCCAGGATATATTTTCTTTATGGGGTCTGCCATGTCTCCTGCCTGTTACATACATCTGCACAAACTTAGTATACCATTTTTGACCATTTTCAATGGTCGAATGGTATAAAAACTTTTGAAATCGATTTTTATACGTTTTTTGAGCAGCTGAATTGATTTTAAATAAAAAATTGGGTTTCAAAATTTTCGAAAAAAATCGATATTTTTGTAAGGGGGTAGCTTGCAAAAAGTACAAAATTTTTTATATTTTTAATAACTTAAAATTTAAATGTCAATTCAATTTAGAATCAAAACCATAAATAAAATGACATTCCAAATGAAAATCGCATGATTTCTGACAGAGTTATGAGCATTATAGCCCTCCCATATTCATACAATATATAGCTTAATGTACCATACCATACCCGTTGTCGTTGCGTGGATAAGAAAAGTTTATTTAGCATTTTGAAAATGAGTTCGTTTACAAATCTGATACACATATATATTAAATATTACTTGAACACAGAACATCTAGACAATATGAAAATCTCAGCGGGACATTTGTACAGACTACTTAAAAATTTAGTATAAACATTTGATTGCAGCACTACGTATGTATACTCGTTCGTTTTTACGATTTCTCCTTATTATTGTCCACGATCAATGGCTTATTGTAGCGGGCCTCCTCGAACGCATCGAGGGCACGACAGGCGGGCGTTGGCATTCTGAGGGCGTGATCGCGTAGGTTGCGATTGTCGATGTTGCGAGCGCGTTGCAGCAACTTGTCGCCTGTAATGGGTGGCAAAGCTCAAACTGAATCAGGGCAACACACACACACACACACAGAGAGAGAAACAAAACTCACGCAGTTTTCGCTCCTGCTTGCAGTTGTATTTCAGATCCGTCAGATATATCTCCTCAACTTCCTGATCCATGCGTTGCAGCTGCTGCGGCGTATGGCTTGCTGCCAGCTCCGGAGTGACAAAGTAGGGCACACGATTGTTGCCACTTATCAGGCGCACGCTGTGAGTGCTGCGATGAGGAAGGGGAGGATGGGAGATTGTCTGTGTGTGTGTCTGTTGGCAGCAGGTCGTCGCAATAGTTGGACTCACCTGGTGGGCGTAAAACTGAAGTTGGGCGCTGTGGCCAAATAGTGCAGCGTGATTATGATGAAGACCAGCGAGGCAACGAGTCCAATTACAAGCTGTTCGGTCTGGTAGAGAGATTGGCGTTGCGGCACACGTTGATTGGCTGGCTGATAGGTGGGTCGACGTCTGTATTCAAACTCCTCATGCACATATTCCTGCTCCTCATCTGTCTCGTTATTGTGCGCGCCCTTTGCGTCCATTGTTGCACAATGATTGCTATACAGACTCGGCTTGCCGTTAACGAAATCCCCCACAGCCGACAACATGTTGTACTCGATGCGCTTCTGGTTGTCGGTCAGAGTGTCTGCCGCCTCGTTGATGCGACGGAATGCCTCCTCGGCACCGGGTGCACGATTCTTGTCCGGATGCAGACGCAGTGCAAGACGTTTGTATGCTCGCTTCACCTCCGAGAATGTGGCATGGTGTGAGATGCGCAACACCTCGTAGTGGCTGCGGCAACGCAACACCTTCTGCACCACGTCCAGCATCTCGATGCTAAAGCTATAGGGCAACGCATTTGTCTTGTTTGTCGGACCGTACATCTCGTCCGGCAAATCGCACTGCAGACGCAATCTTGCCACAATATTCTTCATCTCCATCAGACCCAATATCTCATCTTGATGGCAGCTTGTGCTCTGCAATCCCTTGTTCACCAGCGCCATGGCCTGCTCGTAATTGCCACGGCTCAGTTCATTGACAACGCTTCGCATTCCATTGGACAACTTCCGTTTACTCATGCCTTGATCTCCGCCGCCGCCGCCGCCGCCTCCGCCTCCGCTATCGTTGTCACTCTCCGACATATCCTTGGAACGACTAAGTTCATTGGCAGCTTGCGTAAGCAAAAATGTGGACTTGATATACATGTTTGTGCGTGATATAAACTCCAGAAAGGTACTTCAAACATATAATTTGGGCAAGGTGGGTACAACAGGGATACCATTAAATTGGTTCACAGTTCAATTTCCATTTATTTAACTTTGCCTTTTTTGTGGTTAACTTGACTTTTTGACGTGTGTCTTTAGTTAACAAATAATAAAAATAATGAAAAAGTGAGCAGAACAGAAGTTCTAAAACAATTCACAACACATTTGTATTTTTCTTAAAGGTTGAACTTAAAATCGATAGACTTGTATCGATTACAAGTTTGCAATTATCGAATTATCGATTTTGTTTATTTAAATAACAGTAAATTCAAAAACATTTCACATTCATAAAGAGTTCCAATACGCAGCTACTTCTAGTTATCTGCACAGCACTGTAGCATTAACTGACGTGCGAAATTTTTCAAGAAATTTCCACAAACTTCCGAACCGTCTTTGACCTCAATAAGTGGCCCCACTTATGAGTGGCACAATGAAGGCAGGCCGGGCCAGCCTGCCGGAATTCCCAGGCAAACTGACAGCCCTGACAGCACTTAAATCCCAGAAGTATACTTCACAAAAACTTTGGTCGTCCTTTGCCTGACAGCAAACACTGGAAACACTGCGCCAAAAATGTGTCCTTGTTGTCGGTAGGATAACTCAAAACTTGAGTTAATTGAAATTAATTTCTGTGCCAATTTGAATAGCGACCGAACTCAATTAAAACACACACCAGTTAACCCCCTTCGCCACGCCCTCTTCCCTCTACAAAACCCATCCAGTTAGCTGGGCCTTCTATACGCAAGGACATTGCGTTCAGACCAAAATCTTATTAGCAGTAAAATGAAAGCAAGTTGAAGGCAAACCAAATGGACGAGAAAGAAAGGCAGAAGAAGAATAAAGAGATGTGTAGCAAGCATGCAGGAGGAGGCCAATAAATTCGCTTGGGAAGAAACTACCAAAAAGTGGCAGCTAATCTGGGTAAAGCTGCGTGAAACGAATGAAAAGACCGAAAATAATAATAATAACAATAAAGAGAGAGAGAGGGAGAAAAGAAAAAAAGGCAGCCTGGCTGAGTAATATATTCGGGGTACATTGCAGGGTGTTTGTGTAAGCGATATGCCTTATCAGTGTGCTTACTGTGCCGGCACGGGGTCTGGGAAGTGTCGGAGGACGCGAGACACAAAGGACCAATTAAAATCTAAAGTGAGTTTGGGGCGCAGCTGCTCCTCCCCCTATGGACGGCGGGTGGTGGTTGTGGGTGGTGGGGGGTTTGAAAAATGCGCTAGCACGTACAGCGCGTGTTTGTTATTGTTGTTGCCAAGGGGGTTGCACGTTTGACACTGCCGGTGAAGCTGCTCTGGCACCTCATGTGCGCCGCACAGTGGCACATTCATTTATTAATGGAGGGTCGTCGTCAACAAAGTCATTCTCGGGTGGGTGGTTGCTGAAAGGTGGTTGTCAGTTATGGGATTCGAGTTGGGAGAATGCAAAACAGGAATGCAGCTGTGATTTGACAAATGATTATAGACTGCTCAGGGCTTTTGCTATATACATACATACATACATATATACACGCATGTCTGCATATAAAGCTCTATGATATGTATATGTAAGTATGACCTATACTCATTGTTAACTCTTTGCCAAGAAAACGTCAACAACAAGAAGAACAACAACGCGGTAAAGCGCGTAAATATTGATTTTTCACACATGACTCCCAACGCAGCTGCAGCCGCGTCTGCCCATCGAAACCCCCTCCCCCATTCGCCTACCTTGTCTGCTTGCCACTTGCCACAACCTCGGCAGCCGGCAGACAGCCAAGCAGGCACTTCAAGAAGCACCTGGTAGCTATGCCGTGCACAATGTGGCAGGGGCACACGTATCTGTTGTGCATTCAGTGTGCAGTTCGTAAAATATTAAAGGCGCACATAAAACGTACACAGGCTTTTGGTTGCCACATTCGATTGCACACACATACGCACACAGTGAGGCACATAGACTACACACTAATACAGACGCACAATGACACGCATGAGTTGCATTTGTTTATAGTAGGAAGAAAATAAACGTGCGCCTTAAGCAGTTTTTGTGCTCGAGAGCAACAGCACATAAATAAAATGCAATTTTATTTTATTCTTTTTTTGTGTTTTTTTTTTGTTGTTAGTTTTCTATTATTACTCACTCGCCATGTTGCTGCTGTTGCTTTTGTTATTATCGCTTGCTGCCGCTTCTGCCTTGGTTGTCTGTGTTCCTCTCGGTTATGCGCTTCTTCTTTCTAATTTAGCCGCCTTTTTATGTTTTTGTTTACCGACGCTTATGATATAAGTGTGTGTGTGTGTGTGTTTGTATGTGTATACTTATTGGGAGGCACAAAATTATCTTCAACTCAGTTGTTTAAGCACGGCATGCAATGGTGGGTTAATCACAAAGGTGAACACATTTCACAGCATTTATGGATATTAAGTTCGCGATAAGCGAATATTAACATGTGTTTTAGCCAGCACTAACTTGTGGTTTCACTGTATATTTACTTAATATGTTTTCCTTGCGCTTTTTTTCTATGTATCTTTGTTTTTCCGACGATTCTTTTACCGCGAACCGACAAGACTCAAAGAAAATTCGACTGCAACTGAGTTTGATACACATCGTAGGTGTATATCGAATGACGTCACTATCGATAGTTGCCCAAGTGTGACCGAATTAGGGTAGAAAAGTGGCCAGCTGTTTTTGCCATGAGAAAAAAAGAGACAACTATACTTGGCTTTTAACAGAGTTGCCAGCCTGTCGTTAGTGCACAAAACAAATTGTTTATTATTTAGCGAAAGGCTTCACTTTATTAATTTTAAAGAGCATTAAACTAATATTTATATTACTCAAATTGCACGCCCTTATTTAAACTAAAGTTAACTGATGTTTACAAATTAAAGAACAGCCCCAACAGTTTGCTCTTACGTTTGACAACACCACGCTGCTCGTGCATAAAAACAATTCCATTTGAGTTTATCTAATTGCTAGGGGCATTTTTGCCATTTTCGCATTATTCTAACGAATTTTCACATTGCGAGGCTGTCACTAAAAGCTTATAAAATTGGCAAGATAACTAAGCAGAGCACAAAGATGCCGCCTGCGTCTGCGGTGAATAATAACAATGCGGCTGTGCAAGCTGCAGCTGCCGAGCGGGCTGAAAAACTGCGAGGGTCACTCAAAGGGTTCATATTGGCTGACCGACAGCGCAGACAAGAAGGTAAGACAACTTAATACACGACAAATTGCTTAAAATTAATATTTTATTAATATTATGTGCATTACAGAATATGAGAGGCAGTGCGAAGAACTGCGACTGCAGCGGGAGCGCGAGGCACGTGAACGCGAAAACAATTTATCGCTGGAAGACACACGTGGACAGATAACCAGACTGGATGAACAACTAACCGATTTGCAACAGAAGAAACACCAACTACTTGTGCAGCTCAAAAAGGTTCTCAACGAAGACGAGACGCGAAAAAAGCAGGCCAAGGAAAACGAATTGATTGCCTTCCAGCAGGCCCAGGCAATGCATCAGGCAGCCTCTAGCGTAGCTACGGCCCAGGTGTTTCTGCCGCCCGTAAGATTGCAGCATCATCAGCTGCCATTGCTGCAAAAGGCAAGCAAATTGTAATCAAGAACAATATACATAATGTAATTTTTTATTTGTTTCCTCCCAAAACAGCCGCCATCCGGCAGCCAGTCAACGTCTGTGAAGCGCGGACGCAGTCCCTCGCCGCCCAGCCAACAGCAGCAGCCGCATCAGGCGTACTACAAAAGTTCCGCCTGCTATCTGCCTCAACAACAGAGTAAGCCATGCCACCGAAACTGTGGCTAACAGAGGGTCAAAGATTATCATTCATTATTTAATTAACGCCTTCAGTTTACTAACCCATACGACAACATTTGCATATATGTATAAGTTTTATATACGCCTATGTCTGTGAAATATGAGTCATTGCCATTGTCTCATTTGAATAGTGCGCACTAATCGCTAATCTGCACATACACTCACAATTTATGTATTTTCATTTTGCTATTTGTTTACGATTGATTCGCAGAACACGATGACTACCGTCGTTCCGCGGACTATCCTAAAATGTCATGGAACAGTAAGAACATTAATCCGATACCCCTAAGTAGTTAACTTAATACCCACAATATAGACGCTTTCACTGCATAGCCACTAACCTAATCTTCTCTTGCTCTCTATTTCTTTTAGAGTCCACAGCCCAGTTTCCTAGCACAGGCACCTTGTTCTATCAGACTACAGCGGCGCCCCCGACGACACAGCATCAAACAGATGTACGACAACAGTCCATTTATAATTATACACTGCCGTTGCGGCCAGCATACCACGTGGAACTGCAACCCGGATCGAGTGCTACAGTCGGAAAGCCTCAAGGATCACAGTCGGGGTCGCCAAAGGCGCAACCCATGCAGGTTCTGCACATTAATTTGGATCAACCGCCCATTTCACAAAGTGATCTGGTGCAGGTACAGGCTGGCGGCAGCAGTCTCTCCGTGCAAACGTCCAAGCCGCAGGTGACAATGGAAAAGCTGCCAGATCGTTATCACATTGAGGTAAAGCACGATGGTCCGACACAGGGTCATGTGCCACCGCCGCCGCATTTGCTTTCCGAGGGTGTTATCTATAAGCCATTGTTGGGTGAAATATCGCTGCATCCCAATGTACTGATAAGCAGCAGTTCAGCCCAGGTGAGCACTGAGATCAGTCTATAAGAGATGCCCCCAATGCAACTAATTCTCTCTCTCTCTCTCTCTCTCCAGAATCCCAAGGCAACTGGCAGCATTACGCAAGGCTATGCGCCCGGACGTGCCACCTATGACCAACAGTTGGCCAGGCATCAGTTGTCCATGTTGCCCGGACAGTCGGGTGCGGGCTCTGGGGCAGGACAGCCGCCCCATGGCCAGCAGTTACAGTACACGCGACGTTTATATTAATTCCGATAATACGTATCTGCTAAGCTCACTCATAATTTTACGATTTTAACTGCGACTTGATTTTGATTTTTGACTACGCTGCCCAAGCAGCAGCACAGAATAAAGCACACAACTATGGCGTCCCTATTTTCCAATATACATATAGTATACGTGTATATCTTTCAGGGTATATGTATGTATGTCATGTCTGTAAATGTTTCAAATAATTGGGGTAACATGCAACATTTTTGTAAGATTTCTCTGCATGATTTTCGAATCACTTTTTTGCAAAATGTAGGGCAAGGTTTGTGTGTATATATATAGACAACCGTTTCTTGAACGTACTCACGCTGTATATACCCCCTTGTGTTTGCGTGTGTGTGAGAGTCGCGCCAGTGTTGGTGCATCTCTTGCTGCGCTTTTTGAGCTTTTTGCCGTCGTTTGTTGCGCTAATGAGCTTTCATTAAAAAGGAACCGGTTGCCCGCGTACCATTTGATTTGGGCATATAAGATACATAAGTATCTACCTGCATGCATACATATTTATGTATGTTTACGTTTGTTTGTTAGTTTGCACAGATGTACGTCTGACTGATATAAGTGGAATAATTCATATATTTATGAGTTCAGCATCTTAATCCAAATCGTTTAAGCTCGGTGCTTTATTTAACGATGTTGGCGCTCTCATTATTCCTACAACATTTGCACAGCTGCACAATATTTACGGGAATAATTCGTAGCGCTTGGCAACCTGCATCTTAATGGGAAATTTTTCAATTAAACTTGTGATTATTCAGCTTTGCCACAATCTCAAGAGAATTAAATAGACAATTACCTTCGCCCTGCTGTTTCTCTCATTACGGTCCATGGGGAATTCGACTGATAAGCTATGGTGGAATTTCCCCAAAATTTTTAATTGAGTTAATATTTTGAAAAAATAAAATGTGTTCTGTGGCTAAAATTGGTTCCGTTTTGGATGATTCAGAAGCCATATAGCAATACTTTTTTCCAACATGGAAATTCATTTGCATACGACCGAGGTTAATTGTACAGTGCGTTCTCGTTAATTAGATTTGGCGACTGTGACGGCGCCACACACAGGCAAAGGCACACATACATACATATTCGTACATATAAGTATGTATCGTGTTTATATGTGTGTGTCTGTATTACAATTCGTTTCCGAAGCAAGCGTTTTCGAACCAAGTTTATTTGAGTGGATTACACAAGCAACAACGGCTTGTAAACCAGTTTTGTTGTTGTTGTTGTTGTTTTTGGTGTCAAGGCGCAGCAAAAAGCTTTTAGAATTCAAATAACAAATACGAGAATCATCAAGTTCGAGAGATCTCAGCGAAACTCGTCCAATTAATGGCGGAAACCGAGTTCAAATTCAAACCTGAATGAATATTGTATTGTGGCCAAGAGTGTAATTGAAACTTTTACGCAAGGCTTTGGTTATTTGGTAATTAAACTCTATCTATATGAAAAACCCCAAACACGTTTTTAGCTTGGCGCGTAACACAACACGTTGACCAGAAAATGTCACGTTCAAAGCCTCAGCGGGTACAGTTACAACAACAACGCATTTGCATATGTAAATAAACAAAGGGTTAAACAAAGTAAATAAAATAAAAACGTAAATAGATGAACACGGCATGCAATTGAAAATCAACAACGAATACGTCATCGTCATCTAAATGTGGTGGGGGCTGGAGAAGCAAATACTACGCGCCAATACAGTAAACAATTCTGCGGTGGGAGAGCCGAGTGCCAAAAGCGTCAACGTGCTGCTGCCCATGGTGGCAGCAACGACGACGACGGCGGCGGCGGCGTTGGTGTGAGTCTGTGTGACCGACCGACAACCGGGCACATGAAGCAACAGGCGGTTGTTGTGGCGGCGATCTCAGTCTGTAACGACAACGGCAACAGTTCATAACGTAGCGCGCGCAAAACAACTCGAAATAAACGGAAAATACTAACGGCAAGGTGTGTGCGTGAGTGTGTGTGTAAATTTTGAATTTTATTTGAATGCTGTGAGTGTATGCGTGTGCATGTCTCTGTGTGCGTGTGTGTATGTGTGTACGGCTCTTTAGATCCCAGAGTGTTGCACAAGACATGAAAAGTTTAAAGTGTTGGAAAGTATAGCTAGATCATACAAGGCTTCACTTGTTGTCTCACTTGCGCTTAGGCGTCGCCGGCATGCGTAAATGTCAAAGTTTGTCAGTTTCTCTTGTTGTTGGCTTCGCTTATTCTTCTCCTAGCAAAACATAAGAAAGAAAAACAGCAGCAGATGACAACAAAATTAAATTTCAAACAAAATTAGCTATTGCGTTCGAAGCATATATGTACATATGTGCACACACATACTTATATTTAGTATAGGTATATTGCTTAGATAGAAGCGAACGAGGCGAGACTTTTGGAAGACGTTGCGCTGCTGTTTATTAAAGTAAAATGATGTCATAAATAATTGCATAAAAAATACTGAACGTTCCTCCTCCCCTCCTCGCACAATTGCAGGCGCTAGTGTACTTAATAAAACAAATCAGCAATTATCGACGAAACCATGGATTCACCGTCAACCTATCTCTTGGAGAAATATCATGGATTATGTAATTACTTGGAGCGCGACACAGTGGGCAGCGAGCTGGCCATTTACGGTACCTCCACACTGATGCTGCTGGTTGCATACATCAAGCGCAAGCCTGCCTATCTGGTGCGCCAGTTCAAGCAGCCTTCGCACATACCCGAACGCATTATCAACGAACGCATCATGCACACGGGACAGATACGCGGCGTACAGCAACGCGACCAGGATACGCTGCTGCTCATCAAACACCGTCCATGGCTACCGATCTTTACCAGTCGCGATCGCTTGTTGCCCGTCAAGTTACCGGGTGTGAGTGTCAATGCCAACGGTTATTCGTGGCTGCAACAGTGTTTGGTTGGACGCGAGGCGACCTTTATACCGTTGAACAAGAGCAGCAAGTCCCAAGACTTTGTTGTCTGCCAGCTGTGCCTGGTGCATCCGCCCAAGGGCAATAGGCTCCTCGATGTCTCCGAGACGCTGCTTAAGCTGCGCTTCGCCAAGTACGCCCAGGATGTGGCAGCGGCTGTGAAAAAGAATAACAAATACTACAACCATCTACGCCAAGTGGAGTCTAGTACGGCCACAAAGGAGGCATGGCTGGCCTGGGCTGCACGCTATCCATTTATCTGGGAACGTTTCAATCAGCTGAAGGCGTCGATATTGCCCAAACAGAAACTGCTGCCCGAACTTGTGCGCTGAGCACGTAAACCCCCCTGCACCCTCAATAGACCGCGAAACAATTTATAGTGATTAAGCTCGGTCAGTAGTAGGAGACGTTGAACGTTTATAATTGTTAATTTAATAATAAGTTGTCGTAGGAAATGTCAATTTTTTCAAGACTACGTGTTTTTTGCCCTAGCCTGAACGCAGGAAATGCATCGAACGACAAAATTTTTTTTATAAAATTGTTGCCTTTGTTCTGTTTTTCTCTAGACAGCGCATAGAATAGACTATACTTATATACATATATGACTTGCAAGAGTGTATGCGGCATGTGTGTGCGTGTGTTAGTGCTCGGAATAAAACGGCAAATATGTTAAATACATATTTATAACGTATACTTGATATTTTATTCGTACTCTCTCTTGATTTCCAAACAGTTTCAGTTCTACGGCCGCCCCAACGAATCTCAATCCACACATTCAAAATGAGTTGCGGAATCTCTATGGTCAAATATATACTATTTATATTCAATCTGTTGTGTTCGGTGAGTAGAAATGCGTTTATTTTTCCACACATTTTCCACCATTTGCATTTTCATTTTTATTCGATGACAACAAACTTAATTTGTTTGTATGATATCATAAGCTAAACGTAGCTCTTGGTTCACGCTATAACTGGTTTTCTTACGGATACAATTCGTATATACAGTGAACCATGTGAATTCCGTTCACAATAGACGCTAACGTGTTAAGAACTTTGGTCAACAAAAGATGCTAACAAGAGAATTAAAAATTGTTGACGAAAATATTTCGGTGAAATGATATACGAGTTTTCTACAGTCAACATTGCGGCGTTTCACTGTATTTAGGCGCATGAGAAAGTGAAGGAGGAGGAGGCCGGAAACCGGTTACCCAAAAATTGTTTGTCTCCACAGCGTCCAAAAGCTTGAGATCATCAGAGTGCAAACTTGTTATTAAAATTGGGCTACCTGAGGGTCTTGTGAATGTCTGTACGCCTACGGCTGGGACGCACTGTAGCAGTAGTAGTAGCAGCAGTTGTAGAATGGTAGATTGGTATTTCATGGCGTTTATTTTGATTCTGGAGTTTCTACACGAGGTTAACCAGTTAACCAGCAACAGGTTTCCAGCGTTACCAACGTTACCAACGTTAGCTAACAATGGCATTTTCATTTGTTTCGCAATTGCCAAGTGGGCAGGCAAACTTATGACTTCCATGTCAGGCACGCCGAAGGAGCAAACTGTACTTGGAAACCAGTTTCAGTGCAGGGGCGTTTGCCTTTATTATATTGTAGAGGGATATGTTTATGTTTGGAAAATTGTGTTGTTTCTATGTTGGTCACGCAAACCATCAGTCAAAAATTGCGTAATATAAAATGTATTATTACGCAATTACTTGGCAGACGGGCCACGGCGAAGGCGGGGTCAGACCCGGGGTGTGGGTAATGGTTTGGGGCGAGTGCGAAGGCGCCGGTGTTTGCGACGCGTCAACGCCCAAAAATAGCAGACTTAATTAAATATGAACTTGAGGCATAGCCAAAGAGAATTCCGGCCGTACAAACATTGCATTTCCACACGAACTGTGCTCGGGGGCGGGGGCGGGGCATAAATTGGGCGACGAGACGCGACGCGTCGTAAGCAGCGCACTTGAACCCATTTGGCACGCACTTCGCGTACACTACTACGACTTACTCGCAGTTATTCCATTCATCTTCTTATTTCCATTGCCCTCGGTGATTCTTGCATAAATTAGATCGAATAATCTACAATGAAATGGGTCAATATGCGAGTTCAAGCGCTCCCATTAATTGTCTCGGAAGTGGGTTAAACTGCAGATAATCGTGTGGGTTCTTGACTTAATAAAAAGGGGTGGTTCTCTTTAGCATATTGTAGTATATCAACTTACTCACCCATCTATTTGCTGACGTATTTTAGCGCAAAATCAATGCAAACAGTTGCCCCCTAGCAAATTTATTCGATACGCTTACGTTTATCATATAATCTAAAGTACTTAATTGGATTGTCGATATTGATTAGATTTGATCACCGATAGGGCAGTACAAGAGTTCGCATCGAGTTTATAATGAAATGTGTTGTACTCTTATCTGAAAATTTGTAGAAAATAAGATAAGATCAGATATAGCTAAGGGATTAATTGGAGTTGGTTATGCGAAACTAATTAACTGAAATATTCAAATAAATTTTTTTAAATTCACAAAGCTTTGTTAATAAATGTTAATTGTGCAATTTTCGTCATTATTTTTTTATATAAAAATTCCCGCAATTAACACGAACTTCTGTCAGTGTATTTGCACAAAGCTTTTGCAAAGCTTAACGAAAGCTTTTGGGTAACCCAATGAACAAATATTCAATATAGATAGATATTCATAAATAACAAGCAACTCTTTATAATCGATAATTATATATATTTTTTTTCTACAGATATGCGGCATATTGCTGATCGTGTTTGGGGCGCTGCTCTTCAGCAACATCCACAATATCGATGACTTCACAGATGCGCTAAAAACTCAACAGGTGCCGGTGACGATGATTGTGCTGGGCACGATCATCTTGCTGATCTCATGGTTTGGCTGCTGTGGCGCCATTCGCGAATCCTACTGCATGTCCATGACGGTAAGTACGCGCAGCACTCATATCATCAGATCAATATCATTATGGTTATAATTGTATTCCATTTCAGTACTCGATTCTACTGTTCGTGCTCATGATTGGCCAGCTGGCGTTGGTCATTTACATATGGGTGCAGAAGGACAAGTATCTGGTGATCATGGGCGATGTGGTCGAGAAGGCCTGGGAGCGTCGCACTCGACGTGCTGACTATATGGATGCCATCCAGATTAGCGTAAGTGAAGCAGGAGTAAAGTGTGTGGCAGACTTATACTAAATGCCGTTTTTTCATATAGATGGAGTGCTGTGGTCGCAACGGCTTCACGGACTACACCTTCCAAGGTTTCTTCCCTCCCTCCTGCTGTCGTGACACAAACAACTGCCGCGTGGAGACCGTCTATCGTCGCGGTTGCAAGCAGGCCTTCGTCGAGTACTGGGATAGAAACAGTGACATCATCAAGTATACCGGTCTGGTTATTGCCGCCATCGAGGTGAGTTTCGCGCAATTGTCGAGCTATCGGCATAAACTAATCGATTAACGATTACCTTTCTCTCTCTCTTTCAGTTTGTTGGCTTCATATTTGCCTGCTGCTTGGCGAACAGCATTCGAAACACCTACAGACGTCGCGGAGCGGACTACTAGGTTGCGTATACCCCGCCTACTTCTGGACCTTGTGGCCTTACTAATTTTAATTGAAACCGACAGTACGAAATATGTTGCCCAATTTTTTGAAAGAAATTTAACTCTTCCCTATGATTAATTGCATTATGTATTGACAAACGACGCACATTTTATTATAACAAAATGAAATCTGTTGAAGTTTTATATATATATATATATATATATATACTCTTAATATGCACATGTTTTTTTTCTCTGCAATTGTGCTATTTTTTACTGTACAAAATACGTTTTATTTATAACGATAAACGCAATAAAATCATAAATTAATTAAAACATTCTGAAGAGGCAATCTTAAAATTCACAGAAAACTGATATTTCATTATCATTAGCACTATATAGACGGCACATAGTTGCCCTTATCAACGGGCATGTATAGTTAATTTGGGTTCTTTTTCTTGGTCATAATAAACAATTGATAAATCATAAAAGTAGTTTTATTTTTCTATAACGTTTCTAACTTTTATTTAAGTGCATTAAGTCGGGCAAATTCGTATAATTAGACTTGTTCTATTTCATCAATGAACATAAATATGGAATATTGTCATATCATTTCGATTGCTTTGGGGACTCCCGTGGCGTCGGTTTTTTAAACCCCCAGTTGGCAATCGGGTTTTGACTCATGCCAAGGCATAAAAAGCATTTTTTTTGTAGTTAGTGATACAAGATTATCAAGCTGATAACTGGAGGCTAATTGAGGTAGACACGTTGACTGTTGAATAAGTGGGCAATGCACTTAGAATATGGTATAACCTAGGCCAAAATCTAGATGAATCAGCAACAGCCTCATGCCTCCCCAGGGAAGTGAAAGTGTCAGTTGGTATCCGAGTATCTGAGTCACTAAGATGATATCTGACGTACCGTGTTCTATGAGGCCTATAAAAGTTGACAGCATACTACTCATACTACTACTTATAGTGCCATATAGAATGCCCGGACTACGGGAATAGGTACATTCCGTACAGGTACAATCCGATAAGGTCCATTGATAAGCACATAGTATGAATCGTGTTGTTGTTATGGGCAAAGAGATAAGCTTCTAGATAAGTCGGGCCAATACTTGCGGCTTGTTGGGAGAATTCAGTATTAATGGCCAGATCTCTGCTGGGTGTGTATTACTGAGAGTCGAGCGGTCGAAACGAACGGACCGTCCCAATTAAACGAAATTAATCGAATCAACGAAAGAGCTTAGACTCCAATATATAATCTATCAAAATGAATTGCCTATCTGCCATGTTCAAGTACCTGCTGTACTTCCTCAATGTCGTCTTTGTGGTAAGTTTTTGAATAGAGAACGAGGACATTTAGCAGCATATGGTAACATGTTTCTTTTGATCTACAGCTGGGTGGAATCCTTATGATTGTCGTGGGATCCCTCATCCTATCCGCCATGGGTGACTTCTTTTCATTCACTGATGCGTTCAGCCCACAGACGATTCCCATTTGCATCATTGTTATCGGTTGTGTTGTCTTTGTGGTGGCCTTCTTCGGTTGCTGTGGCACAAGTCGCGAGAATGCCTGCTGCACCTCAATCGTAAGTGACTCATTGGATGGGTTTCGCGCACACGTGATGGAACTAATATCGTTTCTTTCTCTCCCTTAGTACGCCACGTGCATGTTCATTCTGTTCGCACTGCAATTGACACTGTCCATCTGGCTCTTTGTGCAGAACGATAAATTCCTGGCGAAGATGAGCGAGTTGGTGGACAGTGCATGGAATCAGAATGATTCCGCTAAGGGATACCCCATGGATGCACTGCAGATTTCCGTAAGTTACACACATCTAAAACGATGCCAAGTGCAAAGTAATTTAATTTTATATTTCCCCTATAGTTCACTTGCTGTGGCAGGGATAGCTACGCCGATTACTCCAGCAGCGTCGTGCCTGCCTCGTGCTGCGGCTATACGGATCGCAATCGCGTCTGCGACGCGTCTATCTACACCCAACGCCTGGGCTGTCAATTTAAGTTCAACGATTTCTGGTCATCCTACACGGATTTGATTCGCTGGAGCAGTTTGATTATTGCGCTCTTCGAGCTGGGTATCTTCGTGATTAGCTGTTGCTTGGCCAGCGCCATGAGGAAGTCACGTTAATCCACGAGACGCTATTTCCGCACCCAACGAGTTTGGAAAGCAACCCATCCTTCGAACTGCACCTAAAATGTCGCTACATCTCTCATAAAAATCAATAAACAACAACTAGGTTAGGTTACTTATATGGAAACGTTTGTTGTTCGCTGTCTGTCACATTTTATGATCTATCACATATCGGGCTAACTATCTTATCGTACGATGGGTGTATTATTTTTAGTAGTTCTCGCCTCGCAATATCTCTAGCACTACCTAGTTGAATTTTGATCACGATTTAAAGCCAAGTTCGCAGAACCAAACGTTATCAGCTGCGATTTTGTTTTTTTCGGGTGCGTATTAGGTCATGACTGGATGAATCACGCCTTATCAATGAATCGATTTCGATTCTCACCCGCGCACATGCTGCAAAATATTTACGTTTTTCTGTACCCCGCACTCATTAGAGGTGTGTGAAAATGAGGGGAATGAGGCGGGTGGTTGAAATGCCCGTTGGGGATTTCCAGGAGCTTGTGAGGTATATACCTAAATAAAGATTAACAGATCGATTTCTGCATACCATAGGCAAATTAAGATAATTTTACAGATTACTTTGAGTTTTTTTTTCAAGCCTTTGCCACTCCCATACGTAGGGTATTTAGAAGTCGTTCGCATGCGAGCATATCTGTTTTTTGTACTTCCTTTTCTATTTTATCACCGGAGACACCTAAACATCGATTACGCAGGCGTTATCGAGCCCGCTCGATAAGATATTCGAATGCGATTTTTATCTAGATATAGGCAAGTCGCTGTTCATTTAAGAACGGTAGCGCAACTCGACGACAGTGTAATCGAATCACAGTTAACGACGCGTACACAATTCGCGATAAAGCAAAAGAAATCTCTGCAATCAAATTACCAATAAGGACAACTTTCTCAATCCACATTTCTACGATTCTCGGACATTTCAAGAAAATAAATCTTCAATATGAACTGCTTTACGGGATTACTTAACTTCCTTCTCTATGTCGTGAACATAGTGTTTTTGGTGAGTCTGCTAATATATCTTACAAGTGATAAACAAAATATTAACATAAAAAGATTGACTTAACCCGAAATTCCCATAATGCGATGTCACTCTCAATATCATAACATTTATTGTGGAAAAGTTTGGAAAATATGTAAGTGTAAGGAAGGAGAAGTTGTTGACGTCGGAAGTGTGTGAAAAGTTTCCATTGAGGAACTTCAAAATATAAACATTTTATCTGATATTGAATACTTTATCTAAGCAATATTGAAAAACAATAGCATAAAATGACTTAACCAGATTTAAGAGGTCGCATTCTGCCAAGTGTTGTCGCGGAGGTTATCACTCATATATTTTTTCAAAACATTTCTCATCAAAATGGCGCATGACGTTTTCTTCTTCTTTCCCAACGTATGTTATAAACAAAAGGAATCTTAAGTTATACGAAAGGACTTTTTGAACTATTTTTATTTGCTTGATGAATGATGTTTGTTTGTTGCCCATGCGCAGGAGCTCAAGGGATTAACCATTGTCGCTATTATATATAGTATATTAAGTGCATTCTGATATTATGTTATCATTCTGTGAGATATGGTGTCGATTCAACTGGAAAGTACACGCTCTGTAATGGAAATTTCAGTGCGATAAGGACGAGACGTTATCAATGATGGATTACATGTGGTTTGATTTTGTTTTACAATCAAAAACGTGTCATCAATAAAATTGTAACAATGTCGTGCACCGAAGTTTATATAGAATTGTAACATGATAACATAAAACATATTTTATACTATTTTCTCTTTATTAATTTTCTTTTCTTCCTGATTTTCTTCCATAGGTCGTGGGCATTCTGCTCATCATTCTGGGCTCCATAATGCTCTCGAACATTAATCAGTTCGAGGGTATTGAGGCGCTGACGGACACCAATGCTATACCCATTTGTGTGCTTGTGCTGGGTATACTCGTCTTCGTTGTCTCCTTCTTCGGCTGCTGCGGCGTGTGGCGCCAGAGCGCTTGCCTGACTGGCACGGTGGGTCATTGAGCTGGAATTGAAATATACAGGGAGCATATTTATTAATTTATACTTATATTTTCAGTACGCCACCCTGATGTTCATCCTGTTCGTGCTGCAGCTGATCCTTACCTGCTGGGTGGCTGCCAATCGAACTCGATTCCTAGGCGATATGAGCGGTTTAGTTAACACGATTTGGGCGGAGAATAACGCTTCAAATAATTATCCAATGGGTGCTTTGGAACTCACCTTCGATTGCTGCGGCAACACCAACTATGTGGACTACACTGCCGCGAGGCAGACCGTGCCCGGCACCTGCTGCGGCTACACGAACCGTACGCAGACCTGTCCTGCGGTCATCTACCAGAACCGGCCCGGTTGCAATGCCAAATTCACGGAATTCTGGATCAACAACACCGACATCATTCGCTGGTCCGGTCTGGGTATCTGCATATACGAGTTCCTGGTCTTCCTTGTGGCTGGAATCCTGACGCATTACATGCGCCGAGCCGCAAAGGAAGCTGGGGAGGAATAAACTATGCAGTTAACGCAATACTTACTAACCAAAACAGTTCTCAAAAGGCAATAACTAAAAAAAAAACAATATTTATTTTATAAAATACACACTAATCGCAAATTATTCCACGATAATTGCTTGCCTATTGAATTCTGAAGTTCCTCCAAGTCGGAAAATGCGCAACTTGGAGTGAAAGAGAGATTATTGAAAAAAAACCCAGTTGTTATTTTGAATTTTATGCGAGTAAAACACAAATATAACAGCGAAATTGACTCTTTGGATTACATAGAAAACTTGAAATTTGAATTTTGTATACCCAAAGAATCGATTCCAATGAGGAAACTATCGATTCTTTTTCTGGGAGTCCCCTACAGTTTTGCATGTTATCAGTATTTAGTTTATACCTAAAAGTATGCAATCATTTTGCGCAGTGCGATATCGAAAAAGCTCGCCGTAATCAGTCCTATCAAAAAAGCTCTTTTAACCAGTAGATGATATAGAACAAATGTTTTCGTTCGATTACTATTCAGTTACAACTTGCATTTCAAACTAACCGGATCAGTGCCACATATAACGAACGCACAATGGATTGCGGCGGAGTGTTTGTGAAATATGTGCTCTTCATATTCAATATATTGTTTGTGGTAAGAGAGTTTGTACAACACGTGATAACAAAATATCTATTGAAGGGCGGCTATATAACTGGACAATATATTCACTTTCATACGCTCTTCGCGTAATACCTGTCTTATCTCGGGCAAAAAATAAGTGTACTTAAGATCTTTGTACAGTTGTACGTTTGAATATATATATATATATATATATATCGAGTTATGGTGAATTGTGTATCTTTATCTTATCTTGTTGGAAAAAAAACACCTCTTCATAACGAAAAATGTAGAAAATTGCTCGGAATGTCGTGATTTTCACACATTACATGGCATCGTTCGACGTAATTACGGCTAATGAATGCACTGAGCTGGAGGAGATGTTTCGAAATAGCTCTTACCCGGCTGATAGCGCGATGAGTAATGCCAACTGGTTGTGATGACTGGACCTCTATAAACAGTGCATTTACCATGTACATACAAGTTTATGATGTATTTTCAACTGAAATGAACCCAGTGAATCATAAATGCATTTCAAAGACTTTGATATGTTAGTAATCGCTAATTTGTTCTTTTCAGATATGTGGCATATTGCTTATTGTTTTTGGTTCGCTTATGGTTGCTGAGATCAAAAACTTTTCAAGCGTCGATGAAACCTTTACAGCAAATAGTGTGGCTATTATTATACTGATCCTGGGATGTATTATCTTTCTGGTCGCATTCATCGGATGCTGTGGAGCCATTCGCGAGAACTCATGTGCTCTATCTACGGTAAATTATTTGAATTCGGTTTATTTCCAATTAAAAATATTCCCTAATGTTCTTTGTTTTTTCAATTTAGTACTCCATTATTATGCTAGGTCTGTTCCTGTGCCAAATCGCGCTTATCATATATGTTTGGATTAACCATGTACAAATACGCGAGTCTCTCGATAAGGTTGTGCAACAGATCTGGGATCAGAGAAGCTCGGATGCTTTGTTAATGGATACCCTGCAGAGATCTGTGAGTTTAAATCTAAATTTCATTATGATTATCATTTTTAATGCAAATCTTAAATATTTCAGTTGAAATGCTGCGGCTTGCACAAGTTCTCGGACTACGGTTTGAATCCTATTCCCGCCTCGTGCTGTGATGCACCCACGAACGGATCTTGCAGCATGACGTCTGTCATAATGAGACCCGGCTGCAAGTCAGCAGTTGAATCCCTGTGGGACACGAATGTGAATATCATCAAATACGCTGGCTTGGGTGTAGTTGCAGTTGAGGTAAGTAGAACTAATTATTTATAACATATATTTAAATTAATTTATAATATCCACCTTTTAGTTGGTCGCTTTCATTTTCGCCTGCTGCTTGGCGAATCAAACCCGCAACAATGCGAGAAGACAGAACTATTAAATATATACATATATGTTGAAAGCCCCAATTGTATTATGGGAATTGTTCTCCAATTTCGAAATGTATGCTTATCTCGGACATTTATGGTTTATTGCACATTTATCAATGTATTGAAGTCGTTTCGTTATGAATAAAAACAAAAATCGATGTAGGAAATCCTTTTTATTACATATTTACATGTGTTTTGCCATGCTGATTGATATATTGGCTCTTTATCTATACTTTTCCGAATTGGGTCAGCTATTGATTTCAATCGCTTATCTCAGCAAATGGCGTAATATATTTTATAAAATGGAAAAATGAATAATAACAATTGATAGTTAAAATTGTGAAATATATGTGGTTTTATACAATAAATTATTTTTAATTTTAATCATAATTATAATAAGGTAAAGATATTAATGTTTCTTTCCATAAAAAAAAGTGGTTTTTCCTAAAATCCGACTGACTCCGTTCATTATAAAAATCGATCCTGCATTTTAAAATTCCAATCAAATTGCTTTAAAAATTCCATTGCCTACTTTTAGGTGTGAACTCTTTTAGAACAATTCAGGCATAACAGCTGTAAAGTAATTTCTTAATAGATTCTGTTAACTATGTGGTCATTTAAAAATACTGCGCATCTCTTATATTACTTACATTTCTGCAATTACATTGCTTGGTCACACTGGAATAAACCAGTTCTACTGTTTCTCTTTCGCCTGTTCCCCGATTCAATTTTGAAATAGATTTTCGTCGGAACGGACGTGTCGCGCGTGTTAAAACTCTCAAAAGCAAAAGGTAAATTTGTAAGTATATAAATGGCAATGTGCAGCTAACCGAATAAGCGATTGTGCCACAGTAATGCATACACCTTTGCTTGCATTCATGTGCATGCTCTCATTTTTGGTTACCTGAGATGTGTATGAGAGGATGCTGCAGCTGCATTGACAGCTGGTGCGCCGCACCATGTGAAAGTGGTTGAAAGTGGAATGTGCGAAAAAGCACAGCAAGACGAAAGATGTAAAACATACGACGCACTTTAAAAACACAAGAAATTTTTATAAAAACAAAGTGTTTACGTCGTTGTCGTTGATAATATGTTTGCTGCTGTTGCTGGCGCTGCTTTATTGTCCGTGACGAGAGAGTGCAGTGACCTATTGCGCTTTTCCTATCAATAATATTTGTGTTGCTCTCAAGAAATGTTTTCTTGCTTTTATTGCGACTTTGTTGTTGTTTTTGTGGTTGCTTTGACAACCGAACGAAAAAGAAAACAAAAGAGGAATGCACAAATTGTCTTATTTCACAAAAAAAAAGAGCTGACGTTTGTGAGTAAATTTAATTTGATGCTGCGCGTGAATCAAATGATAATAATTCATTAAATCTCAAGTAAACATAAACCCCATATCATGAGGTCAAAATTCCGATTATAAAGTGTTAAGCGCTAATCTTCTGGTGATTCGAAATGACGCGTTTATAGCTCATATTTTTTTTAAGCCTAAGGTCGAAGCGAGTCTTTTGGGAGCAACCGCGTGACTAATAAGGAAATAAACGCTATAAGTACAGAGTAAAATCGAGAATAACTGCATAAAAAAACGAGTAATTGTCGCAATTAAAGCAAACACAAAGAAAACTCCAGGGCAGTAAAGGCAGTTGTCGTATACAGGTTTATTTATTAATTTAAACAAATAAATCCCATAGGGGTTACCGAAACTATTTCCACTCTCAAAAGGTGCTGCATAAAATTAATTAGGAAATCTCGAATGCATAAATCGCTCTTATGTAACGTGTCCCACTTAAGAAATGTTTCCAATTAATATGGGTCTATTGATGGCAAATAAATTTACGTAATTCGAACTTGTTTTAAAGACAGCGTTAAGTTACTTGTATTATTTATGGCTCTCCTATTACATCATTTACCTTTTTTACGCATTTCAGGAAGCAAATAGAAAAACTAGCGCAAAATGGATTGTGGAACATCTACGGTTAAATACATACTCTTCATATTCAATACCATTGTGTCGGTAAGTAAACTTCAATATTAAACAATACAAATAAATATTTAGTGGGTAGACTATAGATTGCCGGGGGTTTCCATATTTCCATTTGTTGTTGCTAATAATGATGGCATTTTAAAGACCGGTCTCACATTGAAAGCGAATTTCAAAGAAACCTATTGTGAGTTCTCCAGCGAAAGAGAGACAAAGAGAGAGATGAGTAAATAAGCGGAGCTGGCAGAAATCTTTGTAGTTCTCTTGGAATCAATTCGGCGCGGTATATAGAGTAACATATAGCACAATGAAATAGTTCGACTTCGTTTACATTTTGTTATTCAATTTGAAGCGTTTGAAATTTACATTTTCTCGCTTTCAGTTATTCACGTTGAACGTGCAAATTTGATTGTGCCAAATCGTATTATAGAATTTAAAGTATTCAGCTGCTCAACTTGTTCATTTTGGCTCTTATATTTATTTTGATTTTGCCATGGTCTTCGAGTCATGACATCATCGTTTTATATAATATAAACGAGTCAACAGCTTCCAACCGCCAACACAACGACGCACAGACACAGAAACTCACACACGCACTCGTATCTCATGTATATACATAACTGTGATTATCTGCGCTTCTGTATATTAGTATCTGTATCTATGTATCTATATCTGTTTTTGGCGCCGACTTGAGCTTAGAACTCTGCGTTGCGCATTAAGCAAACAAAAAGTTGGAGGCATGCGGCGGCTTAATCAATTTCAATGTTTATTATGTTCTCTTCTCTTCTTCTCTTCATTTATTTGGCTTCCTTTCTAAAGGAGAAGCCCATACATTGTTATGCACAACTTCTAAACATACACACACACATATATGTATAGTTTACAAATACTCCCTGTTTATCGTATCTTCTTAAGTTTCCCCAATCATGATGTCATTTCTCTGAGTGAATCAGTTTCCGAGAATGCTCTCGATGTGCTCTCCTGACTTCTGATAAGATGTTCGACACACAATTGTCAATACTAAATAGCAATTGACGTGTCAGTTCGATCACACATATATGTACATATTGTACTGTATTGGATGATTCAACAACAACAAAAAAAAACAGCCTGACCTGGTAGAGAGACCTCAGACAGCGTCGCATTTGAAATAATAATTCAGGCAAATATTTATGCATTGCACACCCTAAAAAATGAGTTGTTAACTGAAATATCGAAATCGTATGGCTACATTGTATACATACATATATGTATGAGCAAATATGTATATACATATTTATGGCATATATATACATATATCATACGGAACGTATGCCTGTTCGCAACTGACGCCATGTGAATCAGAAGATGAAACAAAAACACTGATAAAAATGAAAATAAATAAAAAATACAAACACAGGCAAAAAAAACTTGTTGCGTTGGCCATTTTCAGCAACTGGTGGAAATAAGTCCAACCTATTTACATAGCTCATGGTTACACGTGCAACTTGGCTCAGGTTGTGTTGTGTTTGCACGCCTCTCATCAGCTACACTTCTGAATCAGACACTGTGCGAGTGTGTGTGTGCGTGTGTGTGTGTGTATAGCATACTTGACAGTTAAAGCAAGCAAATTAAGAGGCAGCAAACAACAAAAAGCCGCCTTTGAGCGTCGCTCGGCCTGGCCAAAAAAAAAAAAAAACAATCAAATTCGAGGGCAACGAATATTGCATACCCTATAAAGATAAAAAAATATATTTAAAGCGAATTTAACGAGTTTGGTTTACGGCGAGTCTTAGTCACATTACGCGTTCTTGGCAAGCCTACACAGTAAGGCCAAAAGTATTCGCATTACATAATATATGCGAGAAAAGAGTCGCATTTCCGGCGAAGGGTATGCAGAAAGCGGGAGTCCACAACACGTTTTGCAACGCTCGAGAAAGCAGCGCCGCGTTGTGCAATTCGTACAAAAGGGAAACTACAGCAGGTACATACATACGTACTCAGATATGTATTGGAGGTATTGGAGGTATACAAGGCAGAGCGTATGTTTTCAAATGCCTGAAGCAATGTGTGTTTTACCCAGATTCATATAGACTCAATCGACTGCCGTTAAAGTTCTCCTTCCCGTTCCCGTTCCCCTCCTGCTCCTGCTCCATTCGCTCGGCGCTTGTGAAGTATCGACTGCGAGTTAGAACTTCAGCTTCAGGTGGCAATTGTTATGTGTGTCGGTTAATGACAAACCAGAACGGGTTTTTTTTTTTGTGTGTCTGGCTGTAATTATTATTTGCATGCACGTACGAATATATATACGTATATATATACTAATACTTGTGCAAGGCAATGTCATATTCTGCATGGAAGTGCAAGTTACAAGGTGCTCTACTGCGCAACTTACAAAAATAATATGAATACAAATATATAGCAAAAATACTAAAATACTATATAGAAATTATATATCTGTATCTGTTACAATTGCAGCTTAGAATGATTCTCATCATGCCATATCGCATTACTGACAATTTCTCGATATGGGATATTGCTTTTCAAGCGCTCAAAATGTTTGTTTGTTTGTTTTTGCTCAATTCAGTAGAATCAGCTTAACGCATACGCCGACTTAATTGATAGCTGTATGAATGTTTGTTTGCTTGTTTGTTTGTGCAAAAACTTATCTAAACGACAATCTCGTTTGTGTAGCTTGAAGAGCTGCCGATGCTGATGCAGTCGTTCAACTACAATAGAATTTGCTGTCTCAACAGTGTGAAGTTTGCCATTTTAGAGATGTCTCTGGGTGTCTGTATGTGCGTGTGTGGGTTGCCATGCGATGGAACTATAAATAAATGTAGTGTGTAATTATTCTTTAAATTGCGATACGCTTTCAATCAAAATGTCACATGTTGCGCGCTCGTAGCACGTAGCACGTATCACGCATACGTCCTGTTGCACAAGCAACGTTGTCGAATCTGTATCTGAAATGGTGTCGGCACTTGTTGTTTGCTGTGATAACGGCGTGAGATACTTTTGCTCTGTATTGGTCGGTCGAGCACCAAATTCGGCGCCGCAAGGTCGGGCTTTGCTTGGTTTATGGCTACGGCTCGAGTTTTGGGTGTGGTCTGCGTTGTGCGTATATATTTAGTTATTGCAGTTGATATATGTTTGTATGTATATGTATGTGTATACCACACATAAGTATGTGGGAAAGTATTATGGAATTTGCACTTAAGGGTTGTTGGTCCGACTTTTTGCCAGATTTGCTACAGACACCACAATGACGTCATTTGTTGTATGAGAGCAGCGAATGTTGTTATAATCTGTATAGTATTTCGTGTCATTCATCTCGTATTTTGTCTTGTTGCGCGAAAGTGGAACAATTAGAGGAGCCTACAGCTTATTTGGGTCAATTATGCTAAAGATTTTTCTTACTTTGAGTTGTTTGTCCAGCAGATTCAATTCAATTTTGTTATATTTTTTTATTTTGAGCCGCCCACAGTAAAGTGCCATATTAAGAATTTCAGTTGCTTAATGAGTGAAATGGAGCAGCCCACACACAGATACAGATACAGATACATGTACTCACAGCTACAGATACCAAGCACAGATACACAAAGAGCGAGATAGAGAGAGAGAGAGAGAGAGAGAGAGGGAGAAGGCACGCAAGTGCGCATAATGAAATCAAGTAAATTCAATTAATTGTTGAACAATGATTGTTGTTGTTGCCGCTGTTATTGTTGCTCTTGCTGCACACAGCTTTTGCTTGTTGAACAAATGTCATTTCTGCTGTAACAACAACAACAAGAACCACAATAAACATATCATAATTTGCATAAATATTGACGTAAATTGCCTTGCACCTTGAACAAAAGCAGTGCGCGGAAGAAACAAATGAAAACAGACGGAACAAAGAGAGAGAGAGAGAGAGGCAACACAGTCTGGCAATCCAGACTTGTTCAGCAATTTCTGCACGCTTATCTTATCAGCAGCAGCAGCCGGCGGTACCGTGTACCACTGTGCGTATGCTTGATGCTAGCTGGTACTAAATTTAGAAAACACTCTGCGTATTACTTAAATGGCTTAGTACAAATTAAAAGCAACAAGCTTCGCCTGCATTACGTAAGCTCTCTGTGCCACTGCTATCCAACTGTAATTGTCGTGCGCCACGATGTCTCTTTTTCCCCCCGGGTGGGGTCAGTGCGAGGGCCCAGCGGTAATTAAGGCTTGTTTTAATTTAGCTCTTAGCATGTTCATTGCGCTCGCTTCGAATTTAATTAATTAAACTAACTTTCCCATTTCTGACTGAATGCAATGCAAAACTTTAAATAGCTCAAACACTCCAGTTTTTATAAACTATAAACCCGATAGGGGAATTTTTATGGTTTAGGAAACTGCGATAAGGCAGGAAGTCATAATATTCGGCAGCTATAGCTATAAACGATAAGAAATTGTGGTATACATTTATGCTTATAGTAACATGAAATATAAATACAAAAAAAAAAATAAATAAATAAATAATGATAATTTATGTTATGCCATGTATATTTTTATAATTATGAATAAAAAAAAATTAAGCTCTATTTAATTTTTTTCCTTTTTTAGATTATCGGCATTTTGGGCATCGTCTATGGCGTGCTTATCCTGCAGAGCATTGGCACCATCGAGGTGAATGGCCAAGTCGGCTTCCCACCACAGGCAGCATTGCCCATTATTCTGATCACACTTGGCTCGATTGTTGTGTTCATCTCATTCCTGGGATGCTGTGGCGCAATTCGTGAATCGGTCTGCATGACAATGAGCTATGCTGTCTGTCTGCTGATTCTGCTCATTCTGCAATTGACCGTTGTAATCCTGTTGTTCACCAATAAGGAGAAATTCAACAACGCCATGGGAGAGGTTATCGATCAGGCCTGGGCTTCACGCGAGGCCCAGCAGGGAGGTGTCTTCGATGCCATTCAGCAATCGGTAATGGTTTACGCTTTGTTTTTGATATCTTTTTGCTAAACTAACAAGTTTGTATCTTTTTACTTTCTTAGTTGAAATGCTGCGGTTCCAATGGCTTCCAAGATTATGGAGCCTCTATTGTGAATGGATTGCCAGCAAGCTGCTGCGACGGCTCCTGCGTAAACCCCTTGAACATTTATGGTGGTTGCCGCCAAAAGTTTGTTGAGTTCATGTCTGGAAGCACCGAAATTGCCAAGTCTGTTGGTCTGGGTCTGATTGTGGTCGAGGTGAGTTTCAAACATTATCTTGTCTTTACTGATTTACTAAACATTTCCTTGTTTCCTATGCAGCTGGTCGGCTTTATCTTCGCCTGTTGTCTGGCTAACAACGTGCGCAACTACAAGCGTCGCAATGGCTACTAAAAGCAAACACATAACCAACGGTCATTAAAACACATACACACAAAAAACGAATACACACACACACGCACACCTGCCATCTGTGGCACAAACACATTACACATTCGCATTAATTCTTTAAAATATATTGTCGTAGAACGCACAAAAAACTTGAAAACATTGAAAAAAAAAATATATTATTTGAAACAAACCAATCGGTTGATGAATAAAACTTAAGTTATTTGTTTAAATTCCTTTTGAAAACGAAAAGAAAAACTAAACGTATTTAGAGTAAGACGCTTTAATGTTGTTTAACTTTAGCTTTTGTATCTGTTTTGCTCTAAAAAGATATTCAAGTGAAATTGAAACTAAAACGAATCCAAAGTCGTTGTACAAAGCTCTAAGTAAAACAGAAAAAAAACAAATACAACATGAAAATCGCTGTACAAATAATAAGAATGAAGTTATGACTCGCAAGAGTAATCTCAATGTTACAATAACCATTTTGTTTAAATACATAAAAACATTTTTATAATCTTATACACACATACACTTGACATATATTGTTAAAGAAGCCCAATTTGAACCAGTTAAATGAAAAGAAAAGTGTCCAAAAAGTAAACTATAATATGAAACAATAATAATGTCTTTATTGCTAGAAAGCTGCGAAATCATCCCATCATTTGTAAATTGGAATCTCTTTTAAATTGATAGAGTATAACTTTCAGATAAACTCGAATTGCATACAGACACATGAATAATAAAGGCATTTAAAGAGTATTTATATATATACAATATATACAATAAATAAAACGAAACGAAACGAAATCCATGTACCTTCATATATGTGTGTGTATAATTTGAGGCCCCATGTTTGTCCGCGTTCTACCTAATTGGCATGCAAATTGTCTGCGCTCTGTTGCAGCCTTTGTTGTGTCCCACAAAGCGTTGACATGGCAGCGTCGTCTAACCTTCGGACTCTTTCCCGTCTCTGTGTACTCTGTGCGATTGACATGCTCGCCAGCGCGATAAGTTTGCTGTTGTGCACCCACTTGGGGTGTGTTGCATGGGTTATAGGTGGGTTAATATACAATGGGTAAATAATAGCTTAAGTATGTGCATATGTATTACTGTTATTTTCTTGCACTCCTTCCACTTTGGTTGACATTTCTATGTGTACTTGAACTTGAACTTACTGTCAACGGGTGCCTATAAGAAACACCGTATGTTTTGCTTGAAATTAAATGTTTGCACTTGAAGTTCGTTTAACTTTTAGATTAGATATCAATTGAAGTTCCATCGCTTGCATCAATTACTAGATAAGTTAGGATAATGGCCATATATTCGTATAATATATATTCGTATATTCGTATAATGTCCTATGTTGTAGGGAATTCCTTCGAATGTTCTTTCTTGAAGGTTTGCTGTTGTTATACTTTGTGCGCATTGCCATCATTTTAATCGAAATACTACGCGCTAAAGCTACATCGGAATTGAATGCTGGTGACATAAGTAATACTAGTGACAGTACCAGAAGTATTAATGGTGGTACTAGTATTAATAATAGTATCAGTGATTGCGATGTCATTTGAAATATTCGGAAATTATATATACTACCTCATTATTTAGTAAACAGAATTATGTAGGCAAAATTAATTTTTATATAAGTAAATTCGATAAGAGCTACGTAATTTTGTGTATTGGTATTTAGTATTCAGTGTTCGAAATGTTTGAATTGCACGTGTTGTGCCACTTCTTCAAGGATGCGATCTTTGTGGTATTTGCTGTTCCAAATCTTTGGTTTATCCTAATATATTCTGTAGACTTTTTAGATATTGTAGGCAAAGATGAGCGTGACAAAGGTAACGAAAACTAGAACTATTCTTAAGATTCTATTTATAAGAGTTAGTTCTACTTGCAGATGTAATAAATATGTCAATTTTTATACAATACGGAGCGCAATTGATGAATGCATTTTATGGACTGTTTTTGGTGTGCGTTAAAACTCAGGTATATATATTTTTCTATGACAGTGTTACTTACATTCTTATGATATAAGGACTTACATATGTATATATATTTAGTCGCGAACTATCCTAGTTACGTGGATAATGTTCACCGCTCTGTTAATAGCAATTTCTTCCTGTTGGGATATATGGTATGTGTTAGAGGAAACGGACGATATTGAAAAAGAAAATGTTGTGACTTGCATCTTTATAAAAGGTAACATTTTGAATCGAAATATTTATAAATTTTTTAGTAAAGCTACAACTCTCTAACCCAACAGTACTTGGCCTTAGCACCTTATATGTGAACGTGAAATACTTTCGCGAATTAATTTCAGTTTAAGATGTCGTCGAGAAGAACTTTTTGAAGTACGTTGCACATCGGAATCCAATACTTAGCGAAATATATGTACATATCGTACTTAGTAGTTAATAGTTTTATTATATGTTCATTTGTGCGTAATACATCAATTATTCATTCTGTCCGACTTGTGTGTACCTAACTACGGAATATAATCCCAAATAGCAAGGCACTATTTATTTTAGTCTCGCGACCCAGAATGACTTCGGTGCGTGGTGTAATTTCCTACATTTGCTTGCTGTTAATGCTGCCTTGGAATATGTTAATTTTTCTTTTTTTTTTGGCTAATGAAAGGAAAGGTATGTTATCTGCTAGAATTATTGTCTATTTATACCGTTATTGCAATGTTTGGTGTAAACTGAGATAAAGGACTGCCCCATGCCATGTCTTGATATCATTTCAGCTTTTGTTCAAGTTTCATGTTTCATACACTGTATAATGGGCATAGCTGCTAACTATTTTAAATTCACAGTAAGTTCCCAAAGTTTAGAGACTATGTAGTCAAAATTAATCTGCTTATTCTTCTTGCATCAATTACTAGATAAATTAAGATAATGGCCATATATTCGTATAATGTCCTATGTTGTCGGGAATTCCTTCAATTATTTGTCGAGTAGAATTTGTATTTAGCACTCGTATCTCTACTTTGTTACAAATATGTGCTGCAATTTCTGTAAATTTTTGGGCGCAACGTCGCTATTTGGTTCGCTTTTCTATAACTTTATAGTTAGTGTAATTTTAGTTACATTTGTATTGCGATGCTACGATGATTGCAGCAGTAAAGATCCAGCAGGTAATGGCTGAAAATACATTAAATGAGTTGAATTTTAATAATAAACCTGCTGAAGTTAAATTGGATGACGATTGCTATGCAACACATGGAATATATACCCTGTACTGTCCCACATTGATTGCCATGCCGTTCATTGTTCTGACTGAATTTCGCGTAAGTAAAAAATGATGTATGTGTGTAAGGTGCTTGGGTAGTCAAGATTTTTGTACTCAACCAGAACACTTACTACCTGCAATGGTGGCTTCTATCCCAACTGTCCTTGACGATTGTTAGTGCTCTGGTTTTTAAATGCTACAATCGGTTCTATGATGATGACTATTATATAACGAATTTAATTTCCGTTGGTAAGTTTCAATTAAAATATAAATTTCTTCACTGAGGTGGCTCACTTTTCCTTATCTATGCAGGTTTGCTTGTATTCTCCTTTGCGCTTATTGCATGTCATTTAATTAAAATACTGCGATCCAATGCTAAAACGGCCGACCAGGCCAATACAACAAATGCTTAGAAACGTACTTGTAATAAGTAAAAAATAATAATTAATTTTAATAAACACAATTTAAAACAAATAGTTTATAAAAATTGATAAGGAGAGACCTAACGTACAGACAAAAAAGTTTGATATTTTTAAAAAGCAAACAGTGTTTTACCAACGGTTTTTCAAAGTTGGGCGCAAGGTATTTAACAGTCAGGCGTGCTTGACCTGTTTCTAATGTATTTCCAACATATGATCACGCCTAATATGATCTCTTAAAGGGTATACAAAAATATTAGATAATTAAGTTTATTTGCTTAGGTCGTTAAGATCATAAATTAATAAAATGGCAAGGTAATTAATAATGCCATATAGTAAAGTAGTTGCCCAGAAACTGAACCCTCGCAAGTGTTTATTCCGTTCAATTTTCGAAAAGTAGTCTCAACTTTGCATCATGGTGGAGATGCATAAAATATGGAATTTTTTAGGTGGAATTGCGCTTTTCGGTTCACTTTTATATAGCGTTATATTTATTATAATGCTGCTAATGTTATGGACTGGATGTCGCAACGATTGCAGCAGTAAAGATCAAGGTAAAAGACTACACACCAATATATGCTATATATTATATATATATTGTCTGGTTTAATCTAAAGTTCTAGATTACTGTAATGAATCAGTTGGTGTGTATGAGGAGTTTCTGCCTATTCTGATTGCTGCGGTGTTTATAAAGCTATCGGATTTTCGCGTGAGTAGGACCTATGATAATGTATATATATCAGTTGCTAAAGTCATAAAAATTTTCTTATTCAGAACACTTTCTATCTGCAAGTGTGGCTTCTGTTCCAGTTCATCTTAACGATCGTAGCTGCTTTAGTTTTAATATGCTTTTATCCATTCTATGACAAGTTCGAAGTATCCGCTAATTTGATTGGCATAAGTGAGTTTCAATTCACCAAAACCAATTTAAACAACTAAAAGAGATTACATATTATTTTTTAATGCAGGTTTGCTGTTCTTTTCCTTTGTACTCATTGCATATCCTTTGATCAAATTGTTGTGGTTCAAATCAGATGACAACGCTCCAAATACATCAGGGATGAATGCTTTTGTAATTTATAGACAAGCTTGGACACAAAAATAAACGTCTGTTTTATTACACTATTAATGAATAATAACCTTGAAATTAACATAATGGAAAAGCGTGTGTATTATGTTCTCTGATGTGTTAGTTGTTCGTAAATGAAATCTATTTGAACATAACATTTTTTAATGTTAGTCACTTCCTTGCATCGTCATGAATACGAGTGTAGGCAGAGCTTGGAAATTCTTTAGCGGAGTTTTACTTTATGTATCGGTTATATATAACTTTTCCTTGGTTTTTTTTATGACATTTTGTATATTAAAATGCCAAAATGATTGCTGCATTGAAGCGCCGACAGGTAAGAGGTATCCACATAGATAGTTACAAATTAGACCGTTTTATGTGTTCAAGGAATTATGGAATCCGATTGCAAAAATCTATGCGCTCTGTATAATCAGTTTTATTCCATTATAATTACTACGGGTTACATTATGCTCTCTGGTTTTCGTGTAAGTAGCAAATATTATCGCACAGTAGGCCTTTATGTCCAGATCTTTGTTCTCCTTCAGAACACCTACTACCTACAATGGTCTATTTTTTCTCAATTGATTGTGATGGTGGCAAGTGTACTGGCTCTTACAACCTTCCTTCGCAGCTGTGTTAACTTTGACGTGATTGCTAATTTTGTTGCCATGTGTAAGTTTTAATTTGAGAAACCCAATTTATATAAGTACATGGTAACGTTTTGTTTAATTGTAGGCTCTCTGCTGTTTTCCCTTGCGCTTACTTCATATCGTTTTGCCAAAATTATATTATCTAACTCTGACGATGCCAGTTCGAATACATCAGAATCGAATACTTGGTAAAGTTAAAGAAACAATCGAGCTTCAGCTGGCCTTACACACAATTCAAAGCTATAAAGGATAAATGCTAAAACTATGTTATATTAAGATGCTACGAAAATGTTGATTAGCTTACAAATTAACCATTTAATGACAAAGTATTTGTATAATGTGCTGTGGCATATCAGTTGGCCGAAAATATAGCCTTTTGAATAGCAGTCGCTTCTTTGCATTGAGTTGATTATGGGCAGAGTTTGGAAATTCTTAGGCGCAATTGTGCCTTACAGTTCGCTTTTATACAATTTTATATGTATTATATATTTTATACATTGCTTAATAATATGCAAAAGTGATTGCCGCAGTAAAGAGTTAAGAGGTAAAGGTCTATCTAAATACAGACTATGTTACACATATATTTGATAAGTAAGAGAAAAAACCACTTTATGTATTCCAGATAAAATACACGTGAATTGCCATAATCTACACGGCTTATATTACCAGTACTATCCCATACTGATTGCTACGGTGTTTCTTATAATATCCGATTTTCGTGTAAGTTTATAATATTAGCAAACATAAGGTGATCAAGTAAGTACAAATTTTGGTTCTCCCTTAGAACATTGACCATCTGCAGTGGTCTGCTGTACTCCAATTGATCTTAGTAATTGTTAGTGTGCTGGTTTTTAAATGCTTCCAAGGGAACTATGGGAATTTTGAAGTGGCTGCCAATTTGATTGGATTGGGTAAGTTTAAGTTTGCGAAAGCCTACCTGTTTAGGCAGATGGTAACATTTCTTTCTGTTATGCAGGTTTGCTGGTGTTTTCCTTTGCGCTTGTATCATATCGTTTTATCATGGCACTACGTTCCAAATCAGCCGAACTCGCTCTAAGTACACCGGAGTCGAACACTGAGGGAAGTAGAGAAAATAATGAAACTTGAATTACCCTTTAACCCCATAATAATATGTAATATGAAGTTGGGTCTATAATGACTATAACTTCATTTATTAGGATAATGGTAACTCATTTGTATAATGTCACAACTACCTCAACAATTCCTGAATTTCTCTAATGAATAACAGTCTTATCCTTACATACTTGTGAACATGTTCAATATTTGGAAATGGCTAGGCATAACGGCGCTATTCAGTTCGCTTTTCTTCAATTTTACAGTAGGTGTATCGATAGTATATTTAATCCTGAGATGCCACTATGAATGCGGCAACCTAGTGCCGGGAGGTAAAACTCTGCAGCAAATAAATACTATATTATATAATAACATATAGTCAATCCATCTGGATTTTAGATAAACTTCGTGGCAAGTGCTATGCATCAGACTCGACATTTATTTTATACGCTCCCACACCGATTTTTTCGGAGCTCATTCTGATATCTGATTTTCGCGTAAGTAGCACCAGGAATAATGTACAAAAGGTTCTTAGGTAGGCCATAGTTTTGATCTCATTTAGAACACTTACTACCTTCAATGGTGGCTTGCATCTCAACTAGGCTTCATGTGCGTTGTTGTTCTCATCTTTCTATGCTACTATCGGTTCTATTCCGAATTTATAGTTTTTCTAAATTTGTTTGGCATTGGTAAGTTGCAATAATATCATTTAAAATTTGTATAACACCCAGGAATGTTCTTTCTTAAAGGTTTGCTGTTTTTATACTTTGTGCGCATTGCCATCATTTTAATCGAAATACTACGCGCTAAAGCTACATCGAAATTGAATGCTGGTGACATAAGTAATACTAGTGACAGTACCAGAAGTATTAATGGTGGTACTAGTATTAATAATGGTATCAGTGATTGCGATGTCATTTGAAATATTCGGAAATTATATATACTACCTCATTATTTAGTAAGCAGAATTATGTAGGAAAAATTAATTTTTATATAAGTAAATTCGATAAGAGCTACGTAATTTCGTGTATTGGTATTTAGTATTCAGTGTTCGAAATGTTTGAATTGAACGTGTGCCACTTCCTCATGAATATGATCTTTGTGGTATTTGCTACTCTAAATCTTTGCTTTTTCATATCCTCTTCTGTAGAGTTTTTTCATTTTGTAGGCAAAGATAAGCATGACAAAGGTAACGAAAACTAAAACAATTCTTAAGATTGTATTTATAAAAGTTAGTTCTACTTGCAGATGAAACAAATATAATATTTATTCTACATTACTCAACGCACTTGTTGAATGCATTTTGTGAACTGTGTTTGGTGTGCGTTAAAACTCAGGTATATTTATTTTGCTATGACAGTGTTACTTACATTTTTATGATATAAGGACTTACATATGTATCTATATTTAGTCGCGAACTATCCTAGTTACGTGGATAGTGCTCCCGGCACTAGTAATAGCGATTTCTTCCTGTTGGGATATATGGTATGTGTTAAAGGAAACGGACGATATTGAAAAAGTAACTGTTTTGACTTGCATCTTTATAAAAGGTAATATATCGAATTGAACTAATTATTAGTTTTCTGATCAAATAACAACTCTCTAACCCAACAGCACTTTGCCTTAGCATCTTATATATAAACGTGAAATATTTTCGCGAATTAATTTCAGTTAAAATGTCGTCGAGAAGAACTTTTTGCAATATTCTTCAAACTAACCCCACATCGTAATCCAATACTTAGCGAAATATATGTACATATCGTACTTAGTAGTTAATAGTTTTATTGTATGTTCATTTGTGCGTAATACATCAATTATTCATTCTGTCCGACTTGTGTACGAATACGGAATATAATCCCAAATAGCAAGGCACTATTTATTTTAGTCTCGCGACCCAGAATGACTTCGGTGCGTGGTGTAATTTCCTACATTTGCTTGCTGTTAATGCTGCCTTGGAATATGTTAATTTTTCTGGGATTTTCTTATTATGTTGTTGTGGCTAATGAAAAGAAAGGTATGTTATCTACTAGACTTATTGTCTATTTATACCGTTATTGCAATGTTTGTATTCGTTTGGGGTAAGCTGAGATAAAGGACTGCCCCATGCCATGTCTTGATATCATTTCAGCTTTTGTTCAAGTTTCATGTTTCATACACTGTATAATGGGCATAGCTGCTAACTATTTTAAATTCACAGTAAGTTCCCAAAGTTTAGAGACTATGTAGTCAAAATTAATCTGCTTATTCTTCCTATGCTGTTTTAGAGTAATCGTTTTATCTATCACTATTTGGGTTCTTCGGGATGTATTCTTTTGACTTTTCTAAAAATCTTTACCAATTTTAACGGTAGTACTCTAATTATCCAGCAATTGTTCTCAGTAGTTCCCTTCGGTAAGATAAAGTATTCTAAATAAAATGTCTTAATATTATTGAAAATCTACTATTGAAACTTTTCAGTAATGCTGCTATATATCACCAAATATGTTTACAAAAATGGGACGGATTGAGTATTGATTAAAATAAGATATTGTAATGTCATTCGATATAGTTGGAAATTTAATATACTTACTATCTGTTGGCTCCAGGTCAAAGTTAAGTATAAAGGTAAAAATATAAAATTTGCTTTATATTTTATTTTTTCCGATAGATTTCGGTTACTCTACGGAAACCGTCTTCAGGGCTTAAAACACACACCCTATATTTTACTTACTACTACTACCTTTATAATGGTAATATAATTTAATGGGTTATATTAATTTAATAATTATCGTGAGGGTTACAATGTTTGAAGTCAATTGGTATTCAGTATTCCGTGTTCGCTTCGAAATGCACATATTGTTTCGGCTCGTTCTGAATGGGTTGTTTGCAGCATTTGTTCTCCCAAATGTAATCTTAATAGTAATCTTTTCAAAAGATTTTATTGAGTTAATAGATGATACTCAGCATGAACAATGTACATAAAATAAACAGAGAAGATCTTTGAGATTCGGGTTATTCAAATTTAGTTCTACTTACAGATGCTATTAATCTCTCAATTCTTATACAATACGCAACGCAATTGTCAAATGGGTTTTATGGACTATTTTTGGTATGCCTTAAGGCTCAGGTATATTTGTTATTTACATTTTTGTATAAGGACTTACATATGTATCTTTCTATTCAGTCGCGAGCTGTGCTAGTTACGTGGATACTGATTTCGACCCTACTAATGGCAATATCTTTCTGTTGGGATATGTGTTATGTTTTTCACGAAAAGAACATTATTAAAATGGAAAATTTGGTGACTTGCATTTTTATAAAAGGTAAGATTTTGATGCGAACTTGTTATGAGTTTTTGATAGAATAACTACGAGGGTCGTTTGATAAGCCGTGACTTTTGAATAAAAATATTTTTTCGTCAAAGAAGCGTTTTATTTCTCAACATAATCTCCTTTAGCTCTATACATTAGTCCAGCGTTCCAATTTTTTATTCCTCAAATAATAGGTTTCTCAAGGCCCTCAAAATAGTCGTTTGTTTCTGGATGACCTCTTCATTGACCCGAATCTCTTACCGCCGAGCCATTTCTCATGTTTGGAAACAAAAAAGTCACAGGGGGCTAAATCTGGAGAATATGCTGGATGGGGTAGCAGTCGTAGCCCAATTTATGAAATTTTGCCATGCCACCCACACGTGTGCACCCGTGCATTGTCCTGATGGAACAGCACTTTTTTCGCCAAATGCGGTCGTTTCTGCTTCAAATCAATATCGAATCTGTCCAAAAGCTCTGAATAATATTCGCCGGTGATCGTTTTACCCTTTTCAAGGTAATCGATGTGAATGATACCTTGTGCATCCCAAAAAACGTGGCCATGACCTTGTTGGCCGACAGACCCACCTGCCCCTTTTCACGTCACCCGGAGAAACCCACTGTCTTGATTGTTCTTTGGTCTCTGGTGTGGTGTGGGGATCCATGTTTCGTCTACGGTAACGAAACGGCGCAAAAATCGTTTGGATTGCGGTTGAACATCGCCAAACACTCTTTGAAATGGTCACACGGTTGCGCTTATGGTCGTGTGGAGCAATCGCGGCACCCATCGCGCGGAAAGCTTTCCATGTCCAAATATTCATGTAAAAGTGATGTACCCGTTCAGTTGAGATGCCTACAGCCTCAGCTACCTCACGCACTTTCATTCTCCGATCATCCAATATCATTCCATGGATTTTGTCGACGATTTCTGGCATGACGACCTCTTTGGGCGACCTGAACGTTCGGCATCACTTGTACTGGTACGACCACAACGGAACTCAGTAAACCATTTCTTAACCATTGAAATTGATGGGCAGAGTCCCCATAATATTTATCAAGTCTTTCCTTGGTTTCGGTGATGGATTTTTACGCAAAAAATAATGCTTAATTAGCACACGAAATTCACTTTTTCCATTTTCGTTAAAATTCACGAGATCGCCTGCTTCAATGCCTATAAAACGCAAACCAAAAAAGCAGCTTTCCAAAATTTTACAGTCAGCTGTTAATCGATAACTGCTACAGGAGCAGTGTTGTATTTAGAGCAGGTGCGCGGCAAATACAAAAGTCACGGTCTTATCAAACGACCCCGTACTTTCTAACCCAACAGTCTTTAGTCTTAGCACTTTGCATGTGACCGTCAAATACTTTCGAGAATTAATTTCAGATTAAGATGTTTTAGAGTTTTTTAAATATTGTATACTCATAGTCAGACCATTAAATATTAAAAAATACACAATTTTCTATTGTAATCCAAGTAAATTTTGAAAAAACCCAAATACCCAACTAAATGTCTCTTTGGGCTCGGTAATTGATATCAAATCGATGAATGGCTGTCATTGACCTTTAACGTAGCATAAAATAAATGTACCTTATATATGACGAAATAATATATTTTTGAAATAGTCAGAATGTGTCACGCCGTGCGTATTATAGTCTTCGTGGCATTTGTAGCTCACAACGTTTTGCTTGCAATATTAACAATATGGAACCTAATGAACCTTGTGGAGAAAAAAGATGAGCGCAGCTATGTTGGGAACAATATGGGTATTAAGAGTGGAATTATAAAGAGCTTCGACCATTAAACCTTAGTCTACTAACAGGTTTCATCAAAGGTTACATGCATTTGATATATTTAACACAATTATTCAATGCATTTTATGGACTCTCTTTAGTGTGTTTTAAGACTCAGGTATGTTTTGTAAAGATTGTGTCTTAAATTTTATTAAATATGTATCCTTATTTAGTCGAAAGCCGTGATCAAGACATGGTCACTGTTGACACTCCAGTTAATTGTAATATCTGTCTGTTGGGATATTTGGTTTATCAGGGCACAGGAAACAATTAAAGCTACAAATGAAAGCATAGCGACTTGCATTTTCATTAAAGGTATATCTATTATAAGAATATATAATTAAGAATGTAAAACTAATATTTAAAAAACTCTTTCCCAATAGTGTATAGCGTAAGCACTCTGTATGTGGTTGGAATATACTTTTTCGATTGGCTTGTAAATGAAAATACTAGCGAGTAAAGTCCTTCTTTTTTTAAACTATTACGATTTTTGATCGCCTTTTAATTGGCGCACACATAATAATAAACTCAAAAAGTAGGACGCTTTCCCGTAAAAATTGTTTTAAAGTTTAATGTGGAATATTGAAAACAGCGAAACTTCTTTATTATTATCCTGTTTTCCCTTTATTTTCACAAGTAACTGCTATAAAAATTAAGCGCGGACAAAAACCAACATTGCCAATGTAGCCGAGACACAAGTTGCGTTTGGGACAAATGTGTAGCATACTTTTCAGCGCAATTTAATTTCTTCCCGCAGCCTAAAGGTTTTGTGTTTTTTTATGCTTTTTATGTCTTTTATATATTTGTATTATTTTTTTATTAAGGCATACGGGGGAACCCCTTTGTGAACTGCAAACGAATAAAATCAATAATTTTTAAGCTTTTTGCCATTGCTAAACGAATAAAACTGAATCGAGACGGAAATAGTAGACTGAGAGCGCTCAGCGTGTAAGCGAATAATTGCCCATTGTTGTTTAGAGCAAAGGTCATTATTGCTGCTCCTTCAGTTGCTGTATTAATAAGGCAACATGTGTGGGTGTGTGTGTGTGCTAAACTTTAAATTGTGCAACGTTACGTGCTTCGCATATGGAGTCCATAAATCCGGGCGCTAAATGTGAAAATCAACAGTTGAGAAAACTTGCGACTTGCCGGCCGACATCAACAGCAACAACAACAACGACAAGAAAAACTTGCAAAGTTCAAAGGGAAACTTGGGGAACAGTAGGACAAAGGAGAGGGAAAGCTCACGCAATTGTCCCTACTCGCTTCCCATGTACATACAAGGCGAGGCCACTTAAACCGTTTTGCCTGCGTGTGCGTTGTTGTTGTTGCTGTCGGACTTCCATGTGTGACTAAAGGTGTTACTAAACAAGCATAAGCAACGACTTTAAGCTGTTTCCGTTCGTCTCCATTGACCATCGTCAATAATAATGAGCACACGACACATGCATAAAGACATCAACGTGCGCTCAGGTGGGCTGAGTTTCCGGCTCTTTGGTCATGATACTAAGGATGCGATACTTACACACACGCAAATAGGGGATAATGATGGAAATTGGAGTTTCGTATTGGTCTGAAGTTTTTGGTCTTTGTTCGGCCTGTAATGTGATAACAACTTGGACGAATGTGACCTTTCAGTCTTGTTAACTATTTGTCATTTGAGTTGTTGTTAATATTTGCCACTTCATAGATAGCTAAGTTGCTTAAACAAAGTTATGGGTAAACCTATTCATAGAAAATCGATAATGCGACAACGGATATGGAATTCTTATGAAGATTATTAAAGGTAAATTTAATTAGCAACGGGAAATACCCATTGGCCTTATTTCTGAATAACCTAAGATAAGCAAGCGATTGTAATGTTGCATTATATTATACAGGGTATTAAAGTTGTAGTACATACTTGTAGCTTGATTATGGCACTTGCTGCAATCTGGTTATAGAGTGGCGAACAAAAGAACAATGCACTTCACAATCTAAGGCTTTATACAGCCGATGTCTGTGCGAGGGAATTATTGGACTACAAAAGACAATTCATGCAATTATTTATAGATCCATATTTCTTATGGCATAAAAATCAATCTTATCCGTCGCGAGTTTCAGCCATAACACCTGAACTCCATAAACATGGGAAGTCAGAGCCGAATTGATTTATTATTTACAATAGATAAACAAGAGTAACGCCAAATTGGCAAACAACAAACAAAGCAGAAGTATTTCTATTAAAAGAGTGTACAAGACTTGATGAATACCCTAATCTAACTTATTTTTACAAAAATATTCTTATAAAATTCTGAATTTTATTTTTGCCCATGTAAAGCTTTCAACCTAACAATTAGTTTTTGTAGAGCTTATCCGACTAAGCGGGCTCTCTTTCGGAATGGGGAATAACATTAGTAATCCAGGTACTTTAGTAGTGAGACAACATGAGTGGTTTGATAAGGAAAAAGAAAGGACAAACATATAGGTATATGTTTATCTTATTCAGCTAGACCTAGATTTCCCTATACATATATGTATGTGTTAATTCCAGTGTGTGCTGCCTCTGTTCCCTCGTCATTTATAAGAAATATTTATGTTATCAGAATTAAACTATTGACCAATAGGTATTAAGGCATTGGCTTGGTATTTGTTCTTATCGCGTTATTAAGGAGTTCAAGGCCTTTTTAATTAATTTAAAGTTCTATATCAGAAAGGGACATAATTGACTATCTGTTTAAGCTGGATGATATTACATTGAAACTCGCAGAAAAGGGAAACCTTATCAAATATGCAGCAGCAACAACAACAAAAAGAGGCATAATAGTGTTTACTGCCTGCAGGTACCTGTTGCTATTGGTAGGGAAAATATAAATAAATTTTAATAAATAGTTTTGGCTTAGCAACATTTATTGCAAACACACCTGTAAGGAAAAGGTTGCACAGAGAAGATGCTGCCAGCAACAAGCACGACAAGTCGGTCGAACGAATGCGTCGGCTAACCTTCGTGCAGACTTCGTGAGCAGCGCGGTCAGCCGAACGAATGAAGCTGCTAACGTCGCGACGCGTCGCTGTTGCTGTTGACGTCGCTGCTGGCGTCGCTGTTGTTTGCTGCTGCTGGCGTCGCTGCTGCTGCACTCGCTTCGGTATTCGTTGCTTCGTTGCCTCAGTACGTTTTGGTTGCCCGCACAGCGAACAACGCGACGCGTAAAAAACAAAATCAGTTCAAAAATTTTTCAAAAATTGCGTGTGCCGCCATCTACGTGCAGGTGTGAACAGCAGCAATTGCAATAAAACGCTAACAAAATTTTGATTAAAAGCCTAGGAAATTTTCCAACTGCAAACAAATAGAAAACCCCAAAACAAATACAAAGTTTATAAATAAAACCAGATTGCCATGCCGGGCGCAAGACTCGCAGCGAGAGGCTCGTCCGACTGCATTCTTTCGGCACTATTTCGGCACTCTCATCTCATCACGTGCAGTGCAATCAGTGCGATCAACGATCGAAGATCGTATTTGCATTCTCAATTGAGTTGAGAAACTGCGTTCTTTGCCCTTGCTACGACGCGTCGTTGAGTGTTTTGTTATTCACTTCAATTGAGGCAGTAACTGAACGAGAAAGATCATTAAGAATAACATATTGAAAGGCGATCGCAAAGGTCTAAAAGCATTCTACAAATTACAGTTTTGACATTGCCATTTTCTTTCTTTGACCCAGGAAACCGCATATCTTAAATATGCATTTCCATCTCAACAAACAATAAACTGACCTCGCCAACAATGCAAAAACTGCTTAAATTACTTTTATTTTCATATTTGAATTTTGGTTAATCGAAAGTAAATAAAGCTCGCTCTTCGAGAACTATTCAAAGATTTGGCAACTGCACCTATTATTTTGCAGTATTTTATCTTTATTTACGAATAATAAGAGTGCTTCGAAACAAAAACGAAATAAAAAAATAAACAACATAGCTTGTAATAACAGATGTCAAAAGAGAGAAGAGACTAAACGAGATTTTTTTTTGGCACGCAAACCGAATTTAAAATAAAATGTTGTCTCTTTATTTTTTCTTTTTTTCTTCGTGTTTTTCATTTTTGTTTTTGTTTCTTTTGCATACTCTTTCGCCTACGCAGTGACACGCTACGAAATGCAGTCAGTGTTGCCGCGGAGCATATCAGTTTGATTCGTGATCTTTATATATATTTTATAAATTTAAAAAAATTAGTTTTTATGTTCTTTCTATTTTTATAAAATTTAAAATATTTATAATCAATGATAATTGATCAATCTTATCCCTTCTTTTAAGTACAGTCTCCATTCCATTGTTCGAACTACAGTTAAATTGATCTTCCCACTGTACTTTGCCTTGATGTAGACATCACAAAGTGGTTTGCCGCCTCGATTCGATTTGAATAATCAACATAAATTTTGAAAAAAAAAGCGGTTCTATTATGAAGAGCAACGTACTCCGTATACTAAATGCTCTCACGCCTCTTCTTCCATTCACGATTCGCTCAAATGATATTTGCTAATGCCGCGGCAACAACAACAAAAGCAACAACAACAGCAAAACATTTCATTGACGTTGTTGTCGGCTTTTGCTTTCGCTTTTCTTTTCTTTTATTTATATTTATAGAATTGTCGATCATTATTTGAGAATTGTCTTTTAATTGCGTAGCGAAAATGTCTTAGCGCGTCGCAGCTTTCTGTGAAAACCCATATACCTCAACGTGCATAGGGTATATCGATTCGCTTGCACTCGCAATTGCAATTGGGGCGTATTAGCGCAGCAATTAGTAACGTTAGTTTCTTTCAACAGCTGCGTGACGTCACTGAACGAAGAGACAGCAGCAAAGCAACAGGCACAGGAGCTGCAGCAAACAGAATGCAGCCAAGATGTTGCAGCTGGCGAAGGCTGGCCACGCTTCTGATGGCAGGTGAGTAAATAACGGTAAATGTGGCACGAGTTTGAAAGGAATCTATCGGGGCAGACAGAGTTGCTAGCTTAGCGCCTGCGATCAGTAGAGAGACAGAGAGAGAGAGAGAGAGAGAGATAGTTGTCAGTCTGTTTAATTGTTAGTTGTTTCATCTACGTGGGACTCAGGGGTTGAGAGGAGGGGGTGGATGGGGGGGGAGAAGAGGGTAGGGGATCTAGAGAAGAAATTCAGAGCAAACCGAAAAGTTTAAATTTATGAAATGCCAATTTCACTTACGTCCAACTTTATTACCCCCGACGCACATTTGCAACTTTGTGTTGCAGCTGAGCCGACAGGCGAGAGAAAGAGAGAGAAGACCGGCTGGACAAAGAAGCAGAGAGCGTGTATGTGGCGTCCCTTGCCGCAGATAGTGTGTGGGAGACTGCGCGGCGCCAGGTCTCAAATTGCATTTTAGCTTTCAGCTTGAGCACTTTCAACTGTTTGTTTGGCCGGCGTGTTTATTTGTTTTCTTTCGCCATTGCGCTGACCTCTTCGCAATACCCTGTAATGTTTTGAGTGTGGCAAATGGGTATATTGGCTAAAATGGAATGTACGAATAAGAGCAAGTTATGAAATTAGCTATTTTACTTCTCTGAATACTATTAAATTTAGAATACTTATTGTATGAAAGCTCATACGCACTTAGAACTGCCTACAGGGTATCAGGGAGTTGGGTTTATAGCTTACACTTTTCTTTTACCTTTTTTCCTCGCTACAAATTCTACTCGAATTTCACAATGGAAATGTACATTGTGTATTGTGCCTCACAGCCTTGCTGATGGTGGTCGTAAAGTCAGAGGAATGCGGCCAGGATGAGTTCACCAAGTGCGCGGAACCTCTTGAAATGCTCAATCTATCTCCGAAATTCTCAATTGGAGCTGGCAAAAAGGAGGATCTGGATAAGCTTTGTCGGTGAGTTTGAATTGAAGGCAAACAGCTGCCATGATATCTGATACAGGCCTGTCTTGGAAACCCCGTTAGGGAGCTACACAAGGGCTTGCGTTGCATACAGAGCTTTACACGGCGTTGCATGGATCTGCAGCAACGGAATCACTTCAATGAGCTCTATCACAGCACCAATCGATTCATACGGGATCTCTGCACCGAGGGCAAGTTTCAGGATGGTAAGAGATGAGAGTTAATCTTTAGTCTTCCTGCTTATTGTCAACTCATTTGCAGATTACCTGAAGAATGCAGCCTGCTCGGAAATGGCCAAAAAAGATTTCGAAGTTTGCGCCAATCGCTACAAGGAGACAATGGTCTTTCTGCAAAGTCAGGTGAACAGCACAGCTACAGAGCATATCAAAACGATTTGTTGGTGAGTAATTCACTCTATCTCTCTCTCACTCACTCTTCTCTTTCCCTCATCAACCTTGAGCAACGAGTTTGAGTGCTTAGTCTAGTTAAATTTTAAGTTCGCTAAAACTTGTTTGCCGATTAAGTTTTAATTAAGATTGGATGCAAGCTGTGGGCGATTAGGTTCTTATATTCTTGCTTGTAAAGTCGCACAATACCCGCATAAGTTTAATTTCGATTTATTTGCTATATATACATATTCCATATTGCAGCTCCATAACTGAGCTCACTGACTGCTCGGAGAATGCCGCGCGTAGAATTTGTGGCAATGAGGCGGCCAAGTTCTCACACCAATTGGTCGAGAAATATACCAGTAGCTTGACCACGGTGACATAACCTCACATTGATTATAGAAATCTCTATTAAATATTGTTCTAAACTTGCAGATCTATTGCGATGACTACACACAGCATCCGGGAAAATGTCGGAATGGGGCGGGCACCCTGAGGCAGAGCAGTTTAGCGATTCTAGCGACGATGTTGTTGCTGTTGCTATTGCTGGCCAGAAGATAGTTAGACGGGGCTTAGCTTAATTTAAGTGATGGTTTCTACACAGAAAGTTAAGATCAACCTATTAAGGCTTGTTATTTGTTTGTTTAACTTTGTGGGCGATCGCAGGCAAGGGGGAGAATCGTGTCGTTCTACTTTTAAGTTGTAAATGTAAAGTATGGAAATGTTATGTACTTACAACTGTAAATCAAAGTCGAAGTCTTTGCAGAATTTAGCTAGAGATGTTAACCCTTGTGGCCTGCTACCAGGTGGGTATATATTGTGTTCTCTTTTGTTCTAAACTTATTTAAATATAATATAATAAGCTTGCTGTCGTTAATTGGTTTGGTTCTTTATGTGGAGTGTCTAGCTAAAAGTAAAACCTAGTTAAAATGTGTTGCTGTATTGTTTTTATAGCTAGGTTAATACTAAACAAAAGTCGACAATTTTAACTTATAAATTACAAATTATTAATTAAACTAAATTATAGATTCTCAAAAACACACAAAACATTTAACATTAAATAATATAATACACTTATATTGTCAGTTATAGTTTGTAAATGCAAAAAGGCGAAAATAATAATTAAACTATTAGGAAACTGTGAATATACATATAGCGATTCATGAGCAACACTTATTTTAAGTGAAAACTGTACACAAAAACCACAATGAAAAGAAAACCAATAAAAAGAAGAGAAAACATCTTGCAAAAAATGCGCTAAAAATGAGCGAAAAACTGTGCCAAAAACCGAGCAGGGAAGGGTTAAAGCAAGTGAGTGTGTGGCGCTTCAGCGAAGCATGTGCAGCCGAAAAGTATGCAACACTTTTGCTAGCCAGAAGAATGCTGCGCAAAAATGCCAGCTTGAGTGGAGAAGAAAAAAAGGGAGAAAGAGGACCGCAGCGACCCCATTTCCCCAGCCACGCCCTACGCCCAGTGGAGCCCATAATTTATGTTTATGCGGTGCGTTCATTAGCGCCAATGCAAAATGGAAACTCTTGACTTGCTGATTTATGTATGTAGCAACATAGCCAGGAGGGGGAAAGTTGCGATCAAGTTCTTTATCGGCCCCGTGAGCAGAGGAGCTTAGCCGAGCAGTCAAGCTAAATGCAACTAATGAGCTGTAATGAGTTCCACTATTTAGAGATTGCAATGCCTTCGCAACTATTTTCCAGCCTCCCCCCCCACCTGTTCAGCTTAAGGCTCTCTCTGCAAAAGGCAGTTGATGCTTGCAAACTTGGCTTAATTCATCCAGGTGTATATGCATTATCGAAGCAGGGAGAATTAACCTACATCCTACGTCTGCGTTGTCAAGCCAGCGGGCATGTTGCCAAAGGGGCACTTCAATTGCATTTTGAATTGAGCAGACAAAATGGAGTAACTCAAGGATAACGATGCATGGGTATGACGATTGAACCCGCTGGGAATGGGAGGGCAGAGGGAGGAGAAGCCGCTTCCTGCTCGAATATTTGACTTGCATTTAAAGTGGACAACAACAGGTTGGACTTTGCACTGCAGAGTACATAACCAAGCAGGCGCCTTCCCCTTGCCACACGCACACACACACACACACACACACACATAGTCGATACACACACTCCACCCACACTTGTGCCTGGCCAAGTCATTTTCAACTTCATTTGTTGTGCAAATAGTCGAATCGCATTGCCCACTTACTGTCAGTCGGACTGTGCATTAATGCGAGTGAGTGTGAGTGTTTGTGTGTGTGGGTGTGAGTTGTGCGTGTGCGTGTGTGTGTGTGTTAATTTGAAGTCATATTTTTGACTATTTGCCAGCAGCTTGAGCTATGCGAGGCCATCATGTTGAGCAATTGCCTGGGCCCAAGCTATTTCCGAGTTGTAGCATGCTTGAGGCCAGCGGAGCAGCAGCAGCTACACTGCAAGAAAAGGGGGCAAAGAAGGTCTGCTACTATGTGTGATCTATAACAAACAGAGCATAATGCAAAGCCTTCACTTCTAACTATGCACTTAAATTTTATTACTTTAGTTGACTAATTTAACTGCATAAAACTGTCCCTGGTTTCGCTCAGTGTAACCAACTTGTTGTTGCTTCAATGGCATTTCAGCAAAGCTTTCACCCTGTTTTTAAATTAATTGGAAATATCTCTCTCTTTGCGGCAAAGGCCAAAGGCAAACGGGGTGCAATTTGAGTGCTAAACCACTCGAAAACTCGAAAACCGACTAGGCAACACTCATTCATTCATTCATTTATTCATTGGGCAAGTGATGAAAGGTGGTCCCCCCCTGCTGGCAACATTCACACGCTGCTGTCCACGCTGTGTGTAATCCGTGCTGTTTAATCCGCTTTAAGCGGCGCTGCAGAACGATTTAAATTTGTTTTGTTTTGTTTTGTTTGCTTTGCCTGCTGCATTGTGGCGCTTTCTCTCTCGCTTTGCGCTCTCTCTCTCTTTCTCTGTCTCTCTTTATTGCACATTTCTTTGGCGACTAATCTGCAATTATGTTGCACATAAAAATCGTTTTACAAATAAGGAAGAAGGGGTAGAAACAAATAAAGGCGCAAATGTGTTTGAAAAAGTTTCGTTATGCCAAAAAAAATTAAAAATGTTCATACTTCAGTTTAGATATGGCACTATTAAACTAAGCTGGAGCAGAGTGGGCAGGGAGGGGGAGTAATACGAGCAAGTGTTGCCGCTTTGACACCTCGCCGCTTCGATGCGGCAAGTGGCAAGTGGCAAGTGGCGCGCAGTGGCAACGAGGCTAGTGTCAACAAGTGTTTTGTTTTTCTTCTGCTGCTTTTGCAGTGCAATTAAAATGCTGCCAGCACTCGAGGCTTGCCACAAGAGATGCACACAAAGCCAGCAGATTGGCCAACAAGTGCAGAGCGGCGGCAGCGGCGGCGGCGGCGGTGGCGGGGGAGGCAAGAGTGAGCACTGTGACACTTTTCGCATCAAAAAGCGCCGACGAATGATGCTTGAAGTGCGCCTGGGGATATGCAGTAAAAATGGTTACATTGCGTATACGTAATTTATGGACCACACACTGCACGCAGTAAGCTTGCACCACACATGCAAATGTGAAGCACGTGGCAAGTGCATTGGGGTGCGGGAAACATTTGCCAAATTGCAATTTAGCGGCCAAAGCGGAATTGTTCGAATCAAAATGGCTTTTATGTCTAAAGTTCGGACATGTACAGGCAAAATAATTGAATAACTTGTATGGGCCAGCACATGTGGCAGGCTTGCAAGGAGGCCTGCAACGTGTTATAGATCTGCACATTTACCGCAAGTGCGTCGGAGTCTCTGTGTGCGTGTGTGTGTGCAGCAGCCTGAGTGTGCACATTACCTTTTATGCTACCAAATGAAAGTGGTAATAAATTGGACAAGATGTTGCTGGCAACCTCAACACGACAGGCCAATGCAGGCCCAAATGCAAATGCAACGCACTCAACGGCAGCAGCCACAACTGCAACAACAACGACAACAGCAACTGCTGCTGCTGCTGCTGACCTAACGTATTTATCACGTAGGCAATGCACATGGCCAAAAGCTGACGTTGCCTGCGATGCGCTCGTCCCTCAATTTATTCAAAATCCTCTGACGCTGCAGCCTCCGTTCCCCCCACACCCCGTCCTTCCCCCCTTCTGCAACAACTTGGCCATTTAATCTGCCCAAGTAAAAGCTAAATATGAACATGAATATCATGAGAGACTATGAAATTGCTGTCAAAGGCAGCAGCAGCAGCAGCACAAGAAGTCAAGCAGCACGAGGCGGGGGCGGGGGCAGGGGCAACTTGAATAGCTTTGCAACAAGCTGGCCAAATGACTCGTAAAGCAGCAAACTCTAAACTCTAAACTCTTCAAACGTATAAAAAGCCGAAACCCAATTAAAAGCAAATATGGAAACACAACAGGCAGGACTCGTTTTAAGCGCTTTTTACAAATCACAGAGACAAACACAACGCACCATGGGATGCATCCAAAAATAATGGAAAAATAATCGGAAAGTGGAAAAATAAATTTCACTATTGATGAAATTGCATTGCGTTGCCATCTCTTTGCCAGAACTTATCATCATCATGCAACGAGGCATGAATGCATTCATTTTACTAAACACCATGTCGAATTAAATCTGCAACATGAAACACCCAAACACACACACACACACACACACATACTGCACGAGTATTGATAGAGCTGTCCGAAATGTTTATGGTTTTTATTTACAAATATTCAGTGTGTGTCACTGCGAAGAGATGAGATGGAAATTGTGGACAGTTGGTGACGTTTTTGCAGCTTTAATCAGCAGTTGCAATCGGCTTAGCGTAATCGACAAATCTAACCGAAGGGATCCGAATGTAGCAAGGGCTTAAATCGTATAATGTGTACATGATTTTAATAGCAACTAACGAAAGCAACAGTCGAGCAGGTTTGACCGTAAAATACTCTTCATCTAACTTACTTTTGTTATAAATCAAATTTTGATATGTATTTTCGATTTTCCGAGGCGATACGTGTGACATCACAAATTTTAAATAAGCTTATTTCGCGTTTGATATATGTTAATCTGCATACTTAATTTGGTAACTCTAGCTTTTATAATAGCTGAGATCCTTGCATTCAAACAGACAGACGGACATGGCTCAATCGACTCGGCTTATGATCCTCGCTCAGAATATATATATGTATACTTTGTGGGTTCTACCTGTTATATACATACACTTCCCCAAAGTGAGTATACCCTTTCTTGACAATTTTCACTGCTCGAAGGGTGTACAAAATGCAAGCTTTTTTGCTGAAATTTTTCAACCCATTGCATTTACAATTCATTAGTCTGCTACACTCTGTTTGGTCACTGCTCGCACTTCCTCTCCTTCTCTCTTACTCTCTCGAAATGCAAAGCAAATGTGCACAACTTGATTGCATTTTGGGCTCTTTCAAGAAGGAAAACGAGTGTCTGCTCGAGAACTGACACTTTGGCAGCTCATTCGATTCAGCTTGTCTGCAGTTCATGTACTTAAGTTAATTAAAGCATGTTTTCTGCGTGGCCAAATGAAGTTGCAGCTTGCCGCATATGAAGCTCGATATGTTTGTTCTTTTTTTTGGCAAATTGCAAAGCTTCTGCCCAAAAAAACCTTCAATGAGCAAGTGCAGCAGCCACAATTGGCTGTGACAAGGACAGCGACAGCAGCAGCAGCAGCGAAAGCGACAGCGACAGCGACACAAAGCCGGTTTTGACCATTTATCAGTTCTTATTGGCCCCCAAAAAGTAAAGGCAGATAGACAAAAAGCCAGAAACAGACACAGAAACAGAAACAGAGAAACAGGAACAAATGCAATAAAATGCATTGTTTCCATTACAACGATTTATGTTGCACAAAGGCACACACACACACACACACACTCTCTCTCTCTCTCTCTCTCTCTCTCTCTCTCTTTCACTCATACTCTTTCTGCTTTTCGCTTCATTCACGTGCTGCAACATTTTTATTATTTTCGTCAGGCGAACGAAAATGTTTAGCAAAGTTTCACGGGTTCTTGTCACGGCTAAGACCTCCACGATGAAGTTCTTGTAGTTCTTTAGTTCTTGCTGTTGTTTGTAAAGTTAGGATGAACAGGTGGCGTGTTCTTCTTTTCCTGCTACTCTTCTTCCTCTTCTTTATCCTTTTCTTCTGCTTCCTCCTCGCATTCGATAAGTTTATTTCGTTTTGGCCATTTTAATTGCTGCCGAATTGCTCTGGCCACGCCAAAAGCAAAGCAACAACAACAGCAACAACAACACTAATGTCTGCAATTACAACAGTTGTAAGAACTACAACAACAATGGGACATGTGTGCGCCATTCATTTGATTTAACTTGTTGGCGTTAAAAGTTTGCACAAGAATTTTCGCGCAGAGCGCGCGAAAAGAAAAAATTTATTTCACCCTTATAAAACTATTGTGGGAATTTCGAGATTTGTGGCACACACATTCTAGTTGCCAATGTTGCAACATGCTTCAATTTATGGCAACGCGCAAGTTATTGCCAGCAAGTTCTTCGCCAAATAAAAAAGAAGTAGGAAATTTATGAATTGAGTATTTATATTTATATGAAAACATTGAAGCAAACTTATTTTGCAATTGCAATTCGAAATTAACACAATTAAAAATGCATTTACACTTATTTTCCACAAGCAAATGCAGTAAAACTTTAATTGAATTGCGTTGCCAAAACGATTTCACACAACAATTACATTTTTCGGTCACATAAAGTAAGGCGTATTTGGACCGCATGTGCCGCGTGGAAAACATTTAAATTAGGATTAGAGTTGCGTGCGTGTGTGTGTGTGTGTGTGTGTGTGTGTGTGGTGTGTGTGCATTGCATTAAAAGTGAAACATATGCAAAATGCAAAAAGCTGCAGCATGCATAGCAGACCGGAAATATACAAGAGAAAATCAAAATGGCCGAAAAGGGAAGGGGTCGGGGGGGGGGATGCGATCATTCTGCGTGCATTTTGATTTAGGACAGTGCCAAACAAATTAATGTTCACACGCTGGCGCCGGGCAACATCTGTAACCCGTTACAGACCATTGTTTGCCCGCTCTGGTCACACTCGGCCACGCCCCTGTCTCCCTTTTTCTGCCCTGCACGCACGACGTCATCGGCTCGCGCGCATTTTAAAATTGTTTTCAATGGGTTTTTTAGAAATTAATAATTATATATGACAGGCTGTGGTGCGTGCGTGTGCGTGCGTACGTGTGGCATTTACCATAATTTTATAATTTGAGCATTTTATGTACACAGACTACTAAAAATTGTCAATGGAAATTGCAGTTAAAATTTAACTAGGGCCGCTAAGTAAAAATGTTATAATTATTTGTTAAATTTATTATTGCAGCGGCAACGTTGCGTAATAGAATTAATGACAAACTCTTAACTATTAATTGATAAATTAACGCTTTTCGGCAGTACTGATTTAATAAATAATAATTAAACTTTCGAAAAACATTGTTAAATTCGTAATGAAAGGGAATATGAAAGGAATTATATTGCAGTTTATCCCCCGACTCCTTCTTGCCTTTAAAGCATTTGCAGTATTTGATTACGTTGTATTTAAATAAACTCAACTGATATTCGAGCAGCTGCAGTTGAGAAAATCATTATTTATTCCCTTTGCCAGAGATGAAATTAAAGGGAAATGTGCAACAAGCTGTGTGGCAACTGTTATTGAAAAGTTGCAAACAATGCAACTGGCTGTGGGCTGTGCAAGTGCCACAGTGCAACCAACTTTGTTACTTACAGTGGTTTCAATGCTGGCAGAAAAAACGACAGGGTCAAGTACAGCAATGGATTAAGCAGGCACTGTGGGGTTAACACGTTCGTTTGCAACCCAAACATTTAACTAAATAAAGCATGCTCCAAGGTCGCCTAGAAGAGGCTTTCATTGAGATCCTTGAAGACTTGACGTACTTCGCACAGTTTAATTCCCATTTATATTCATAACCTTTGGGTGTCGCTTTAACGGGGCCACCGCGAAGAAGAAAGCACTCAGCGCTTAATTAGCCGCGCTTATCAAAACATCTACGAGGCGATGACGCTGATGACAACATTTCACAGGCGCTGCGGGGGGAAGGGGGTTGTTGCGTAGTTTATAGAGTGCCACAGTGGGGGGTAGGTGGTCGAGAATCTCGGCTAATTTTCTTAATGCGCTGCATCTTTCCGCAGTTTTGGTAAACGAATTTTGCACCCTTTTTCGGCAACTTTTTGTGCGCGCGACTTTTAAACCCCCCAAAAACAGGTGTACCACAACGACATGGAAATACTTTATAGAAATACAAATGGGAATACTTAAAGTGGTCGCAACTACTTCATTCTTCTGTCTACTTTCTGCTACGCCCTCCATGGAAACATGTCAATAATTAGGGCTAATGCTAATAGGTCACAGAGCTAATATATTAAACGACAACGTGACACAACTGTAACGAGTTGCCCTTCGCACACTAGGCTGGGTAAGGTCACGTCTAGCCGGGTGTACTTATTCTTCACCTATTTACCACGCAAATGAAGTTGAAAATAGCTGTGAAATGAAGATGAAACTGTGGCAAAGCAGACAATGTCTGTGGCAAGTACGACTGAGCCTGACACTGAGCTGTCGGCCCAGACAGACAGCCCGACGATGCCTAACTGGAATGTAAATATTTGAGCAGTGCCAAAGAGCGCGTTAGGGTTACGCAACGTACAAGCCGTGGGAGGCAGCACATGGCATTTATGCGTGTGTGTGTGTGTGTGTGTGTGCGTCCAACTTGTGTTGACTAAAGTTTACTCGCCCGAAAGCCAGTCAGGCAGGACTCGAGGCGTTAAAGCAATTGCCAAGCCGTTGGTGTTGAAAATTAAGGCAATTAAAAAGCTAAAATGTATCAGTGTGTATGTGTATGTATGTGTAGCACACTCTGGCTTATAAGTAGTAACAAAAAACTAAGGCAATGAGTTGGTAAATTCGTTTCTAAGCCATTTAAAGTGCAAGCGCACTTAGTGAAAACTTTAAATTAGCAGCTTAAAAGTATGCAACAGTTTTTTGGCTTCCACCATTTTGAAATGTATGCAAATCTTTAGTAAGCCAGCTGAAAAGTATGCAACAGTTGCCAGAAAACTGTTCCGATTGCATCGTTTCTTCTCATTTAACAATGAAAAAATCAACAAAATAATCCCTAAAAATGCCAGAAATGGGTGAGAAACTCTTCCAGCTAAACTGAAAATTTGCTATAGCTTGCTTTTTCCAGCCAGCAGCTTATCTTGCGGCCTGTGACTGCACCTGGAAAAGCGGCCGCAGCCTCGACTGCATTGGTCACGCTTTGCTAAGCGTTTTTCTTATCAAACAAGAACGAGTAAGCGAAGGAAAAATAGAGAGAGAGATAGAGAGAAAGCGGCTTGACGTGACCGCTGCGTGAACTGCACTTTTGCGCTGACTTTGGCTGAGGCTGCGGTTTAGCAACCTTTTGTTGTCGCTTTTTGCATTCAAGCAACGTTCTCGGCTGCGACTTGAGTCTTAAATGTTGCAATGCTTCAGCCGCTCTTGCTGCTGTAATTAATAAACCGCTCATTTGCATAATTAAAAGGCCAAGGAGTGCTCACGGGGTGGTGTATCTTCAAGATTTAAGCCCAGGAGGCAGTGAGGTAAGTCAAGGCAGACAGCCTTCTCACATAGCTGCTCGTAAAACGGATTTTATTTCATGCAACTCGAAAGTGGCAATAAACGCGGCCAGCTATGTGCTGCAAGAATGCCTGCACGGTCGACGGTAGACGCAGTCTTCTGCACCTGCTCGGCTATAATAAAGAACTTCTTTCCCACTCGCATTGGAATTCCAATTCGCATTGTCATTCGCCTGCGTGTCGTCACGCAAACAGTTTGCTAAATTCGCTTTAAACAAAAGCACAAATCTTTCAATTTGCCTGCAAACAGGATAATGCTCTAGCTCCATAGCTAAGTGGACACAGAGAAAGCTAAAATAAACACTCAGCCAAAAGAGAGAAAATAAAACGAGGCAGCCGGCAAAAGCCAAAGTGTTGCAGCTAGTTGGATTCCGATTCTGACTTCCGCCTTCCCCGCCGCACTGCGCAGCTTTCACTGTCAGTAGAGGCATCTCAATTGCAGGACAATCAGCACAATTGATTTCCCCAAAGTGGCTGCGAGCTGTTGGCCAGCTCCCTTGTCGCTCTCCGTCCTCCGTTCGCATGCGGCATTAGAAGGATTTGATGCCATTTAAGCCAAGCAATGTGAAGACAGAGCGCGCAAAGCAAGCATCAAAGAATCGTCCCACCCAGCCGAAACTCCTTCCGCCCACGCACAAGCCACTCCACAAAAAGTTTATCAATAAAATATCTCGTCGGCAACAAGGACAGCGCGGCACAAGTGCAAGTTCAACTTGTTCGCTGTCAACTCGAAAACTGCAGCAAGTTTCTGTCAGCGGGCAACTCGAGTCGAGTCGCCTTTGTCGCCGCAAACAGTTCCAAGTACCAAGCGCAAAGGATGTCGTCTGGGAGTTTCTTGAGACTGGCAAGTTCAATTGCACTCATAGTTTTCCTTGGCGCAGCACAGAAAGTTACACATGTCCCTGACTGGAGCACAATATGTGCACGCACATGAATATACATATATACGCGCTTAATTGTAAAGAATCGAGAATTCCAGACAAAACTTTAAAATATCTGCGTTATTAAATCACGTGCTTATGTTGCCCATTCCCATTTTCCCCTGTTATAAAAATATCCAGTCAAATTGGTAAACCTGCCACACACACACATAGTTTGCCGCACGTTGTTTCACCTTTGGTCATCCACAAGCTTTCGGTTGCATATGCCGAATAGTTCGAAGGAATTTTCCCCTGTCCAAGATGTACAGCAATCATCGATGTTGTTGTTGCTGATGCTGCTATTGTTGCAACAAGCTGATGTTGCTACAGCACCCTAAGCCAAATGGCAAAGTGGTAAACAATGTTTCGAATGTTTCTCGACGATGTGCAAAATTAAAACAATAAACGGCCTAGCAGACTTCAAACGGCAATCAACAATCGGCAAGGCTGACGAAACTATTCAATACCTTACACACACACACACACACACAGAGACATTGGTGTGTTTGTTGCCTCATGCAACAAGGGGCACGTGCTGCTGTTGCCGGTCAATACACTGCAGCACCTACCTTTCAAGCAGCTCTCATGCATGAAATTGAAAAAGAAGCGATTGATTGAGAATTTTCCCACAGTTGTTGCTGCCTCTCGTCACCCTCTTCCACCAGCCCTATTGTGCTCCACCTAAAGCTGGCATTTAATATTGAACTGCAGCATGTCTTATTTTGAACGATTTTAACATGATTTTTGAGCTTATAACTTAATATGGTCTAAACTAGATCCAAGCACTTGATCTTCGCCATCGATTAAACAAATTGAATGAGACAAAAGAATACAGAGTCTTCACTTTCTTCAGCTATCTGTAATATAATGCAGAAAACTAAAAAACTTGTAATCTTAATATGTTTCATCTAAATATTTACGTTCCCTATTAGAGAATTGATGTTGTTCAAGCAAAATACGCAATCACACTTGATTGTGTATCTAACTGTCACATTAGCCCTTTATATACCCTTCAAGCATTAAAAATGTTCAAAAAGTGGGTAGACGAAGTTTGTACAAATGTATGTAGCAGGCTGGCGGGACAAACAAATCTCAAACCTCTTTAAAACTGATTCTTACAAAATTATAGTTGGTGAAGAGTTAGGTTAGAAGTTGTGTGGAGGCTTTAAAATGTACGTAGGATATATCACAGCGGGTCCGCCCGACTGTAGCTTTCGTTACTTGTTTTCTATTGCTCTGTGCTTTGCGCGGCTGCGAATGTATAAGGGAGAAGAAGAGATAGATAGTGGGCGTGGTTGTGTGCTTAAAACTTCACCAGGCGCATAAATTTCAATCCCGCGAGAGACGCAACAAATTTCGCCTGCAACTTTTGACTGTCTCAAAGTGGCAGAGTCGGATCTTTGGAGTCTGAAGTCCTCATTTCATGCCACAACTCCGTCTTCAATTCCGTTGACTCTTTATGTCGCATGAAATTAGGCAACAACAAACACTGGGACAACTGTCACTGTGGCTTTTGCTTGCTCACTGTCACTGTTGATGCCACTTGTTACCGCTGCTGCTGCCTCGGGATCGCCTTGCCACCTTCTTATGGCCCAAACCCGTTGTGAACGCGACACAGAATGTATTAAAAGTGTCCGCATGATGATTGTTTTGGTTATGCCAGAGCGAACGCTCGGTAAGCTAAGCCACGAATGCGCGCAGGGAATTGTGTCCACATCCGGCGGGGGCATGATAAATGTCCACCGTGTGTAGGAGAACGAACTTTTACAGAGGCAAACTGAAACTTGTACTTGTTTCAATTTTCACTTTACGAATGTTTTTCATTTAAAGGCGCCGCTTTTACGACCGTTCTTCGTTATAATTATGTGTTTTTCTTCCGGAAGCTAGCTGAAAAGTTAAAGCTTAGCCCAACAATAACAAGCAAATAGATGAAGGCTACCGGACTTTTGAAATACTTACAAATCCAAATTTGGTTTTTTTTATACCCGCTACTCATAGAGTGGAAGAGTATTATAATTTTGTTCCGAAAATAATATAAATATTCTGATTTTTTTAATTTATGAGTCAATCATACAAGTTTATTCGGTTTGGATGAATATTAACCGAATTAACAGGTTTTTTGAATAAAAATTGCTTTCCCATGTGAATAAGTGCGATACCTTGTATAATTACACCATGCACTTAGCGACGGCGAGAGTTAACAGTGCCAAAATGAGTACGATCACTGTTAGCTTGCAGTCTCCTGGAAGTTGGCAACAATTTGCACTTTTTGAGGTGGCAACTCGCAGTCAAAATGGCGACTGGTTGTGCACCTCACTATAATTTAAATCTTGTTAGCTTTTTTAACGTTAATATAAAACTTATGCGTTTCAAGTGCGGCTATTTAGATCATATTCTGCGTGCTGAACTTGTGACACTTAGCACTTCCTCGCCAGTCGCATCATAACTCGCTGTGACACAACATAACTCAGCCAAGTGCCCCATTAGCCCATCAACGTGGCCACGCTACAACTGTCTGGTACTCCTCTAAACTAAGACTTTCTGGGACTTTATGTGTATGTATTTTGAGCATTTTTATGGTACTTACCTTTAGAAACAGTGGCATGTTCTTGTGTACGAAGAAGAGATTCAGAGGGTTGCAAAGCTGTTTGTAGCTGCTGATCAACTATTTAATAATGTTGCACCTGACGGCAACGCCAGCCATGCCAAGAGTGTTATCTTGGATGCCACCAACCCTGGCTACAGCACGCCACGTTCTGTTCATTTGCAAGTGTCCTTGTCCTTGTCTGCCTTTCGCCTATATATATGGTTTCCACTCTTTATTTTTTTTTTCTAGACTGACTGCAATCTACTTGGGCACTTAGCACGGATAACGTGCGGCTTTTTGTTCCAGCAAGGCAGGGCGACAGCAAGGACGATGGAAGGAGGCCCAGGGAAGTGAGCTGGATGCAACTTGTCGCAAATATTGCACCAACTTGTCATGTCAAACGTTTTATGGCCATGTCACTGTCGTGGAAATTATGTAGTAAGTAGTTGGCCCCTCTCTCTCTTGCTCTCCTGCCCCCTCTTTTATGCGCTCTTTATCACTCTATTCTTTACTAGCTTGTGTACTAAGTGCATTGCAAAGGATTCTGCGATAGTTCATATCACTTGGCCCCTAGCCAAGGCACTAAGAACGCTGCTAATTGCGCCCAGGCATACACATACGCACATAGATCCATATGTATACGGTAAAACATACTGACTGGGGCACACATAATGAGCCATTACCACAAAGCAAAGCCAGAAACAGGCAGAGCGGGAGCAGGAGAAACAGTTGTGGCAGTTGAGGCAAGCCTTAGGGATCGCCGGCTAATGGCCATGGGCTTCCGCCGCAGCGGTGCAATGCGCAGCATAAAAATTTGCCAACTATTTTTTTTTTTTTTTGCATTGGGCGTTACCAAAAATTTAATTTAGAGCCCAAAAACCTAACGTAACGCAACGTAACGTGCCGCAATCCGGTGCACATCGAGGCGTCAAGTCGTTGCAGCTTGCCTTGAAGTTGGAACTGACTCTCTCTCGCATTCCTGGCAACGTTATTTATGGCATTCCCGGGTTGGCCTTAGACCACTGAAACTGCAATTCTTGTCCAGCTGGGCTTTGTCGAACGAAATAGCAGCCAAACTAAGGTGTTTAATATGTGATGTAATCTTCCCACCTCAAGGCAATAGCTACTGCTAAATTGCTAACACTTTGGTGGTTTGAAAAGTTTTGAATGGAAAACAAAACATTAAACTAATCAAAATCATAAGCCGCAAACACTTTAATTGTCGCACTCTGAACAAGTGTAAACCACACGGCACAAGCTGCACAAATGATTCTGGCAACTGCCTGTGGCAAGCAACTGGCGCCACTTGCTTGGCAATAATTGTAATTAGGAGTCTGCACACACACACACATAGGCACTGCATGCATGTGTGTGTGTGCGTGTGTGTTTGTGTATGTAAATTAAACATCAAATAAAAGTTTCATAGGTGCGCAAAGTTAGCCGGAAAATGTGTAGTTTGCCCTACCCCGACCAGACCAGACAAATGACCGCACTCTTTTTCCAATTCGCTGCAACAGCCACGAAACGAAACCTTGTGCCAATTTTCCTCTTTTTCACTTTTCATTTTGCACAGCTCATTTACACATTGTATTTGTGCCCTGACCAGGGCAGAAGTGGAAATGTTTCTGTTTAGTTGTTATGCTGCAAATTTGGCTGTGCATTTGAGTGCGCCTAATGTGGCATGTAGTTTTCGAAAATGTGGGTCAATCGCAGAGGCTGCTGAATCTATATCGAAAACACGGTTAAATCTGCAACTCTATCAGGTTGTCATTCTTACAGTTTTTATTTATAAACTGTTCAATCCTTGGGGTTTTTAGTTGTCATCCGAATCATCACTTGGGGCAAGGAATGAGGGTTTAGCAGGGGGGTTACAGCTATCCTCTGTCACACTAGGGTGTTATGTGTGAGCTCAGTTGTCAGGCAACCGATGTTTGAATGTTTTTATACCCTTGCAAAGGGTTTACTTCTATTTTGTCTGCCCCAATTAACGTGGCTTTAGTCTCTGCTTTTTTATGGCAAATCAAATTAAACTTATTAAAAATGTCGCTGATTTCATTTCGATGTTGCACCAAATTCAATTTGATCTCGGAGCCAAGTGGACAGCAAGAGAGAGAGAGAGAGAAGTCGCCCCGTTGTGCAGCGCAAAGGGATTCATAATTTATTACCTGCAGTTGGCCAACTTAATTGTGCGCTTAACGCAATTACTCGCAGCAAAAATCGAAGCTCAAATTGCGCAAATGCCGCACGCAGCACGGAGAGAAAGTCGGGAATTTTTATGACTACATTTGGAATACTTAAATAGGTATGTATTGTAAATAGCTATAAGTTGAGTTTTGTATAATAATTTACTTTCATTTCCCCAACTTATAGACGCCTCATCGTTTACAGGGTATGTGGCAATGCGTGCAGCCATCGCACGGATGTCGCAACGCTTTGTACAATTTTCTGGCCATTCATAAAAACTGATAATTGAGTCGACGTAGCGACGCGACGTCAGCAGCGACTGCGTTGGCGACGCCGGCTGCAACTGCGGTGCCATTGAGAGTTGACCACAGCGTGCAATTTTTAATTCAGCTCTGTAATGGCTGTGCCGACAACTGCCACAGTTAACCCCCCTGCAGTGCCACTGCCAGCTCTGCCCACATCCTACCTCATCTATAACCTTCCATTGCCAAACTGTTTCCTGGCTGTGTTGCTGCAAGTTGAACTAATTTAATTAATTGAATTCATTCAGCGTCTGTCTGTGTGTGTGTAGGTGTATAGGTGTGTGTGTGTGTCGTGTATAACATCTAATTACCGCACAACTGCCGCCGTTGCAATCCTGACACCAGCTGATTGTGAAGCGTGTGATAAAGCCTATTCTCGTACGATTCCCGCCAAGCCTGCATAATTTTGGTGGCCAAACTTGTAGGGGGTAATAATATCACTGCAACTCCATTGTCTCTGAGTCAAAGCGAAAGAGAGAGAGGGAGCACAGTTGGGAGGGGGGTACATGCGTATGCAACAAGTTTGTGCAGCTGCAGGCAAGTTGACGTTGACGTTGACGTTTGGCGTTGCCTCATAAATTAGCCCAGGCAGTGCTGCGCCCAGCTACCTCCCCACTGCACTCTGTGGCGGCTGCACGTGCTGCATGCAACGGCTTTAAGCACGTGTCAAGTGTGGGCCAAACTTTTAAATTGCGCAGCCTTGCAGCCAAGCCAGGCTGAGCCGGGCAGGAAGACTGACTAAAGCTGCGTGTCGGCCTTGTTAGTTGGCTGCGCCTTTCTGCTGCCCCACAGTGTCAACAGTTGCAGCAGCAAGGGGGCCCGGAGGAATTTGAGTAGCAGTAAGTGATAGCCCAGAAATTGACACTTTTAATCCTTTTACTGCGTCCTCTTGATTTAAGCCTTTATTACGAATTTATTCAGTTAGTTTGCTGGCAAACTAAGTAAATCACTCAGCACAGGATAACAGGATTTGAAGAGGATGAAGGTAATATTTAATTTAAATTTTAAATTTATTTACTCAACAATCCTTTCTGCTTGCAGCGCATATGCAAGTCGAGCAGGCGTCAATGACACATACATACATACCCATATGCATCTCTGTGCCTGCGTGGCAGCCTTGAGAGCAGATAAAACGTAGCCCAGCTGGAGCCTGTCAGTTATCCCAGTGCCTGGCGCCCAGCGCTGGGCAGTCAACGTGTCAGTCAAGCGATCAGTTAGTCAATGTGTTCTGCTGTCCACCTTCCACTGACCCAGGGGTCTGGCCCACAAGTTCACGCATCATTTGCATCATCTGAACTTGTGTTTAATCCGTTTGGATTTTTGTTTCGTCGATTTCCCTCTCACGCCTCGATGACACTTCATTTATTAAGTGGCAGCGGCCAGGACACAAACAAGCTCAGCTTCAGGCCAGTCCTGTACAGCACACCCCCTGCTGCTGCTGTCACTGTTCTTGCAACTCATTCAGTCAGCAATTAACCCTGCAATATGCTGACATCACCTGCCTGGAGCTGCAGCTGGAGCTACTGCTTCTGTGCCACATGCTGTTGAGGCCTCTGATTTGTTGTTACATCCGCTGCAAAAGGAAGGAATTTGCATATCAAATGAATCAGTGCAAAAAACAATCGAAACAAAGCAAAACAATAATAAAGGGCAGAAATACAAATAGTTGCGCCTGCTGAAATGTAAATGTTAATCCAGTTGCCGTCAATCGCAAAACGTTCCCGCTGAGTCGAGTTGACACCGAAGTTCCCCTACAACCGCGTCTACTTTTCAGTTTATCAACGGCATTTTAATTGATTTTCAGATTCTGCTGATTGATGCATTAAATGAACTGACTTCAGGCGGGCAAACTCTCTGGACCCTTGGCTACTCCCTGGAGCGTATCAGTAACGACGCAAACAATGCGCTCGACATGGGCCAACTGGGCTCAGCTGTAACAAACCAGATAGAGAAACAGTGCAAGCAGAATGAGGCGTGACACGCACACAGACACCCAGAGAGAGCTGACCAGTAATTAAATTTGTCAGCCAGACAGGCAATGCTGCCAAAGTGTGCAACGCGTCGTATGCGTGATGCGGCGCCAGGAACTGCTACGTGATAGGTGTGTGTGTGTGGGTGGGCTTTGGTAAACAATTGTTGATGGCAGGAAATAAAAAGAAGGAGATTCTGAAAACAAATGTAATCAAATTTGGAAATTTTTAAATAGCTTCAATTGCACCGAAGTTGTTTATCAGATACTCTAAAAGGTTCCTTTTGAGCTGGTAGTGGTGGCATAGGGATAAGCGAGTCGATTAGTAAATATATTGTCTAATTCAGTTTGTCAATTATTGTTAAAATATCTTTACTTTTTAGTGCCGAAATACTTGTGCAAAGTCACGAAATCTACTCCTCCTCCTGCAGCCGTGCCATGTAACTGGGCGCAGTCTACGCCCGTTGGATTTCCTTTCTTTCTGCACAAAGTCGTTTATTTTACCTAACAATGTTTGGTTAGCCAACAAAAGCATGGGCAGAGTGAGTACAGCCTCAGTTCAGCACAGTCGTTACTCTCTAAAGAGACGACGGTGGGTTTTTGGGTTCTTTCCCTGTGGAGTATGTCATGCTATTAAAGCAACATATTCCGCTCCAGATTTCTTGAACCTTTCAATTCGCAGTTTTCCGCTCGCTTGGCAATGCTTGTCACGTTCTTGCGACCGTTAAAAGTCAAATTAGCCAAAGGAACCCCTGAAGAGTGCACCGGGTGTGATGTGTAGAATACACCTAATTATCCAGGCACAACAGCTACAGGTGTCTCCCCGAATTGCTGCCAAGTGCAATGGAAATATTCTTCTTATATGTATATACATATATTATAAAGTTGACGATTTAAATGACAATGTTTGAGTACCCCGTCTGGTTCTTTGCCACACTCAACCCTTTCTCTCTTGCTTCGCTGCCTGTTTTTCGGCTACTCCTGCACGTTTTGCACCTAGCAGCAGCTCGAGTAGCTGCCGTCGTCCTCTCAGCCTGCTGCTCGCTGCTGTCCGTTTTGCGGGAGACATCGCATGCAACTAACGAACCGCAATTGTGGTCACATTTCATGAGAGCGCGACCCGTTCGCCCTCTGGGTACACACACAGCGATTCAATTTGCCGGCTGCGGCAGGCTTTTAGTGGAGCTCTCCGCGGCACAAGTCCATCACCAGTTCGGTCTGCCCCATCGTCGGGTGACTGGTGACTGGGTGGCTCATCTCGTCGGCTGTACGTCCCGCCTGTGCATATCATGAAAATTAGCCCGTTTGGCAGTTGCTGCCCCGCATCACATGCAAAAGCTCATGTGGCACTTACAGCTTACTTATACATGCGCACATATGTATGTACGTGTGCCCGACCACTTTGGGCCTGCTGCCACTGCGCCACTTCCCGCGTGGAAACGAAACGAAAGAAAGTGCAAGGCCTACCCACAGTCCAATTAACTGCAGTCGATATTTACATGAAAACGTATACGAAATGCTTAAGTCCCTCTCCGAATTTAATACATTAATTTGGGGCACAAAGAGCAGCTGCCTCAAGAGTTAACCCACATATGTATTTAAAGTTAAGTTAATTTTCAAAATAAATGAATAAACGTTATGTGAAACATTAATACCAAAGCTGGCAGCAATAATTATGCTAATTTCACTACACTGTGACACCTTGAGACAGGTAATTTGCTGTCTGGGTCTGCTACGTGCGAAAGGAGCTGCCAGCCAACCAAAGGGGGACACAGGCTATGCCACCCACCCACACATAACCGTAAGCGCATTTTAATGATCTCATTTATGCTAATCTGCAACTGTTTAATCTGTGCACCTGTACAGGCACAACCTGAACTCAGACAGCGGCAGCAATAGCAACCATAAATGTTGCAACAACAACAACAACGGGCGTACCACAAGCTGTGCTAATGCAAATTAAATCAAATTGATTTTCGGATAGTTGACACGTAGCACAGCATCTGATCTCAATGCCAAGTGGAGTTGGCTGTTGCGGCCTTTTAGAAAACTTTAGAGGGCGATTGCTCTTTGAAAAGTACTTGTGGTGCCAGAAATCATACCTAGATACAACGCATATCAGTGAAGTTGATTTGTGGATTGCATTCATGAGTTATTAACAATTTAAATACAATTATTATTATAGTGTTTACTTTGGTTGATTTCAGCTATTTTAGCGAGCATAGCCTGGGTCATCCTATGCTGCACAATTGCTGCATCTTGGGGAGACATCTTGTCAAGCTCAGCCTCCCAATAAGCCAGAATGGGCCTTGCCGGAACAGTCTGCGGCTGGGGGAAATTGACCTGGTTGACGTGTTGTTGTGAACGAAGCGAAGTGTCAATTTTTCGCATCTTAGCCGGTAGCTTTTCCATCTGTAGCAATAAAAGTTTACAAGAATGTTTCGCAAAACCCACAAATGCTAAAAGGACTTACATATGTGTCTGGCCTGCAAAAGAAAATGTATTATTTTTATTAAACGTTGGTTAAAAGTATAAAGAATGTGAAAATACCTACATTGTCAAGCAGATAGATTTGCCATTTGACAATTGAAAATAGATGGGCGCCGATATGTATTCAGAAACTCTTATCGGAACTAGTTCCGTTTACGAGAACGAGTATTGGAGCTAAGCTTGCATAGGTTGGCAGCCCCTGCGATATATTGTTTGGTATTTTAATGTTTAACAGCAGATATATCGATTGCACAAAACAGATGTTAGCCTTAACAGTGCCGCGTGGGCCTAACAGTTTAAATCTTAACATAAGTAAGCTTGGCTGCACTGCAGTGTTGCCAAGTTTTAAAGCCAAAAACATCAGTTTTTAATGCAAAATAAGCCAAAACATTTATTTTCTTATTATTATTGTTATAATTAACTATCCTGTAATAAGGCAACAAGTATCACTAGCGGGTTACATCAACGTGTTGAAATTGTAACAAATTTTTTAAATGTAAAATTCCTGGTCAATAATATTAAATGTATTTACATACATGAATTAATCTACGAGAAAAAGCTCTACAACAAAATCAATATCCGTTAGTAATTCCTAAATTTGGTATAAAAAAAACTATTAAAATCGATTATTGCAATGCAACTATCTACTACTTAAACAAAATTTTAAAAAAAATATCAACTCATGCTTTGTACTAATTGAGATTTGTACGAAAATTTGTCTAAGTCAATGGTGACTCCTGCTCTGGGCTATGGTTGAACGCGGGGTTATCACGATTGTCGGCAATCGTATGCGTCTTGCTGCCCAAAGCGATCGCTTCAGAGACCTACATTATAATATTGAATAAGATCTTTTTATAAGAAGTTAGGCATGTATTATTGTTCATAGTTTTACCGTATCGGGCAACTTTTTGTGAAAGGTTTCCGGCAGCAAGAGCGACAACAAGCCAGCCAACAGGGATGTTGCTCCAAATAACAGCAAGGGCAAAGGCTCATAGTAACTTCCCTATAAATAGCAACATATTATTTTATAAATGCACTATAAGTATGTATATATTAGTCTTACCAGTAGCGGTACAAAGGGAGCCAACATAGCGCCACAACGCGCAAAGGTGGACATGACACCGACGCCGCCGCTGCGTATGACCTGAAAAAAATGTTGGAAAGATTTAAATAAACTTGGAAAAATAATACAAAGGTTAAACCAACCGTTGGCATCATCTCCGCTGTGTAGGTGTAGATGACAGCAAAGGAAGAGGTAATACCCAATTTTCCCAGTAAGAAGAGTGTAACGATCGGCCAATTGGCACCTGTTGCATGCAAGAAGTAATGTTTAATTAAAAGTTGCCCATATAGAAGTAATATATTAGACACTTAACGTGTATATTTGTTCACATGAACTATGTAAGCATGCATAGAGATAGAGTGGCAAATTTTGATATAGCAACAAATTAGGTTAGTCTTAAGAATATTGACAAAGTAGAGATCTTACCCGTCGTGATATAGCCGCTGGCAGCGCAGGTAATTGCACAGAGCAACAGGGAACCGGACAACGCCATACGACGCCCCAATTTGCGCAGACACAACTATTTTAAGATACAGATTAGGAAGAGTTATAAATAACTATGACCGCATATATAGTAAAGACGTACCCAGGCCAAACTGTAGCCAGGAATTTCGATTAGGCAAACCAGTGCGAAGTTTAAATATTTATTGCCACTGAGATTGGTTGAGTTGAGTGAGAGTCCATAGAAGACGATGGCGTTCACAGCCCTAGAAAGAATAAAGATCAGCTGGGCAAAAAAAAAAGATAGGATCTTAAAACGCTTACCATATGAACAACAAAATGATATATCGAAATACAAGTGATTTGGACGCAAACACTTGCTTAACCGATGGCCAAATCAGTCGCTGTTGCAATTCTGGCAACTTTTGTTTGTCCGGATTACCATCCAATTCTTGTTGCTTGAAACTAGCCATAAGCTCCACGGACAGTTCACGATGGTTAACGTGTGCCGCACGTCTAATGATAGCGCCAGCTTTCTCGTGTTCATTGCGGGCCAATAGCCAGCGCACTGACTCCGGTACAAGCCAAAAGTAGACGACAAAAAAGAGTGGCGGTATGGACAGTGTGTACTGCAGCAGCTTCCAGTCTTCGATAAGCCAGGCGGCCAGACCCAGCAATGCCTCACCCACAGCATAGAAATAGTTAAGCACAATTGAGGTCATCTCACGTTTGCGGGGTCCAACCATTTCGACGCCTATAATAAAGGCCAGAGGATACACACCGGAAGTGCCGATGGCGTTCAGCAGGGCAAACACCAGAAAACTTATATAGTCCCAAGCCAAAGCCTGGCCGACGCCTGTTACGCCCATAAAGATGGTGCAGAACAGAAAGACATGCTTGCGTCCAAACCTGCACAAAAGAAACAGAAGAAGTGCTTAGTAAAGTTTAAACTGCGCTTCTTTTGTTTTGGTTCTTGCAAAGTTAACTTGGCAACTCTAACAACGTTGCCACTTAGTTGTTTGCAGTTTCGTTACATTTGTTTAAGTATTTGACATCTTAGGCGTTACCTACCGATCGGCAAGATAACCAAACAAGGCAGTACCCACAACCAAACCAGCAAAGTGTGTGGTGCCCACAAAAGCCAATTTCCAGGTATTTTCTTTGCATGTCAGCTGCCAGTCCTGCACAATTGTATGTTCTCCAGTATCGTCGTATACCAACTCCTGGCAGCGCTGCGTCTGTGGTGGTGCAAACCACGAAGCATTGCACGTTTGCAGCTCCAAATTCCAGTCCCCGTTACTCGCAGCATAGCGTAGACATGTATCACTTGGAATAAAAGAGCCGTGTCCATCCCGCGTTCCAGGAATTGCTAGTTCCAGCCATTCCGTTTGATATTTCGGCTGCTCTGCATCATCACATTCGTCTATGCGGCAACGATATTTTGGTATGCCGGCTGTAAACACATACGACAGACTGTTGGCAGCCGCAAATAGCACTGGCAGGCAAATGAGCAAGTAGTTGACTCTCTGATAGCGTCCAAATTCGCCAATTTCAGCGAGTATCTCGTCAAAGTCCATTGCGGCTACTTGCGTAGCCATTTTAACACAAATAAATCGTTTTTAAAACTTGCAGGCTTGCAATTAGCGTGGCGTTGCCACCTAGCCGCTAATAATGTTAACGACACAACTCTTGTGATAGGTCAAGTGGTGAAATTGAAGGGTTTGTTTGTTTTTTGATATTGCATTGATCTGGCAACACCATACTTATTTAAACTTTAATATATTGCGTGAGAATAAGCAAGTGATTGATAAACATAAATAAGAACAAGTCTTCTTTCAAATAATTACTAAGGCGTGCACATAAAAGTGCACATAAAAATCAAATAATGAAAATCAATAACATTCTGTTAACTATAATTGATACTTTACATGATCGGAAAGCAAAACAATTATCAACAAAATTTGCTCAGGCTAAATGCATGTTTAAAGGCGTGAAATTCCAAACGCATTCATTCGAACAAACAAACATTAAGTGTCTGTGACTGAGCCACGCTATAAAACTTTTAACAGTCGGCACGCGCAAATTAAGCTAGTGAAACTTCTTAGATGCCACATCAATTGTGGGATCCGGAATGGATCTGTGCTCTAGCCAAGTTGCATGTCTGTAAAGACGCGTGTAAACTTTGTCAATTGAGACAAATTGTTGCATGCTACAGCAACGCATTGCACTGCGTTGACGTTTGTAAATTTACATCAATCAAATGATTGACAATGATAAATCGAAAAACTCAATTGTCGCAGTGTGAACTGGGACTTGCCCGGATAATTATCAAAACGATTCCCGCTTTTGTTTTGATTCATAGTGCAAACAATTTGATTTTTAGCACATTTCTTATTCATGATTTATCTGAGAATATTTGCAGGTGGTTAGCCTTGAATTAATTTCTTTCAGGGCTATCGCCGTGCCTGCTCCCGATAAACCTGCAGCCAAGCAGGCCATTAGCATTATCTTATCCGTCAATGCAGTCAGACACGATAGTTACTTATGCAATAACAAAAAACATAGATTAAAAATAAAAACACTTATAGAAAGAAGTACCGAATTCGTCAACTTGTTAGACACTAAACAGCTGCTAGCTTTTAGTTTTTCGCGCCGGAAAAGTCGTTTGCAAATCGATGAATTTATTATCACCTCGCGATGCGACGTTTGCCGCTGCACTGAACATGTTCGAATGCCTTTTGAAAACATCGACAGAGCAACGCCGACAATGGAAGCTTTCTTTTCTCTCTGCCGGCCAGCGCTGCTCTTGCTAAAAATCGATAAGCGTTTAAGAAAGAGAGAGAGGGAGAGCGTAAGAGTGGCTGAGAGCGCAGCCCAGCTGAGTGTGCCCAACTGTTGCTCGCTTGGACTTAAGAGCGTAAAGTTTGTTTACAATGCTTTTTGATCGCTTCCATTCAACAACATATGAATGTATGCATGTTTGTTTGTGTGTGATTCGATGTGACACGATGTTCTTGGAAATCGATTTGGGCTTTGTTGCAGTTGGGTTAATCGGTGCGAGTGAGAGAGGGAGAGAGTCAAGGCAATAAACAAAGGGACATTGCAAATGCGGAAAATTAACTTTTATGTATGATCGTGTATGAATGTCATATATATTTAAGTGTAAAATACATGTTTATATGCAATAAACTATAAGTTAGGAAAGCTTTGACAATATAACTTATATTAACCCTCAAGTAAAACGCTTCATAGTACACGTGTACCTGAAATTTTCTAGCTAGGCAACTACAAAAATAATTGAGTAAATCATTTCGAGGCACTTATATTGTTAGTCCGGAAACCGGTTGATAACCAAGCATTACATTTATTAGCCCAAGAAATATGTATAACATTTCGTGTCACTTCTAATTTTGATTCTTGTTATAAGAAACCAACTCATAACCATATTGGTATTTATAATAAAAGGGTAGATTTTATTTAGTCAAAAAAAAAGTGCTGGGCTACTTAAAGGTAAAATCAAATCGGTTATTTGAGAGTATGTTGTACTGCACAGCGTATGAGTAATAACAAAGAGGCGTAGCATAGGGGGATTTTAACCACAAAGATCCTCAACAAAGTGAAGCCCCCTAGCATGTGCGCCACACGACGAAAGACAGAAGAGAGAGAGAGAGAGAGAGAGAGAGCGCGCAAGAGAGAGAGAATCGTTGTATTATCTTATGAACTGGGAGACTTCGTCTTATCGTCAAAGCTTCGAAGCACTTCAGTCAGTGTCGGAAACTCAACGCGAACGGAACGGTGTACAGCTAGCTGCGGCTGAAAGTACGAGAGAGAGAGAGAGAGAGAGAGAGAGCGAGAAAGAAAGAGTGCGAAACAAAAAACAATGGGCTGGTGGAGCAAAAAGAAATCGACGGATGGGGCTACTGGCAGCACGGATCAGGCGCTGGTGCTGCAGGATCCCCGTACGCGTGTTAATACCACCAGTGCCGCAACTGAGACCACCCAAACGGCTGTGCAGAACTCCACAATAATCGACAGTAATAAAAATACCGTTATATACACTACAACCAGTCGAACGGTGACGCATACACAGAAGGCGCGTGTGACGGAAATGATAACGCGTCGTACACCCAACCAGGCCGAGTTAGATGAGCTCTTAGCGCAGCTGCAAATGAACGGCGGCAGCGGAGGTGTTGGCGCAAGTAGCGCATTCACCGGCAATTCTTCTGGCAATAGACGTAGCCGACTCGAGGGTGTCGCGCTGCGCTCCACGCCTTCGTTTAAGCCTACCACGGAGCCGAAGCGCTCGAGTACCGTCTTTAAAACGGAACAGACAACCTCGTCACAGAAACAGGGACGCACTGTGACGCAGCATGTGGAGACGCAACGTCTGGTGTTGAATCCCAAACCCACCTGGCCGCCGGCATCGTCAAAGCCGTCAACTGGCGCTAACACCTCCACCACGATTAGCTCATCGACTCTTGTGCCCTACACTCCCAAGCCACTGGATCGGGGCTACGTATCGCCATATGCCCGGAATAACTTGACGGGCGCCTCAAGCACAGTGACGCCTACAAATAAAATCGTGCTATCGTCGCCAAAGATTACCTCAACGCCAAAATCAACGTTCTCCACCAAACCAATTTTGTCCACGCCAAAGGTAACACAGTTGCCCACCAAGCCAATTCTGTCCACGCCAAAGGTTACAACGACGCCAAAACCTTTCATCAGCATCAATCCCAGTACGGGTGCGGTGCCCAAGAGATACGGCAGCACTGTCAGCTCCCTGGATGCCCAAGGCGAGCTAAAACCCAGACTGTCGGAGCCCAAGATCAACAAGAAGAAGCTAAAGCCAGCCGAAGTCGTCGTCTTCAATCATGAGAAATTCGATGCCAATGAGTTTCGAACGGGCAGTGCCGATGATGTTAAGGCGCTGAATGAAACCTTTAAGGAGCTCAAGTGCAAGGTGCAAGTCATCCAGAATGCAACAGTTGCCGAGGTGAAGAGCGCTGTGCGAAAACGTAAGTAAAGATTTCGAATTTTCATTCATGAGTTTACTGAACTTCAATCTTTTCAGTGGAAACGAAAAACTTCGAGGATCGCTCTGCATTGGTACTGGTAATGCTAAGCCATGGCCAGCGCAATGATACCCTGGCCGCCAAGGATGGTGAATATAAACTGGATGATGATATCATATTTCCCATCGTACGCAATCGAACGCTCCAGAACAAACCGAAGATTTTGTTTGTGCAGGCGTGCAAAGGGGCCAGGGAAATTGGGGGTTTTAAAACCGATTCTGTGCAGGTAAATACATAATTGTTTTACACTTGTTTCTATTACTCATTTGTGCCTTTTAGCCCCACGGAATTCCCAGTGAGATTCTTAAATGCTACAGCACCTATGAGGGCTACGTATCGTATCGCCATGACGATGGAACCCCTTTCATACAGTTGCTATGCGAAATACTTCGAAAGAAGCCAAATGTAGATATTGCCACGATCATGGAGGAAGTGCGTTGTTTGGTGAAGGCTTACACCAAGTGAGTAGAGCCCAATGTAATACCGTTCTTCCTAAACTAATTTATTATATATCTTACCTTCAGGGATGGTCAAATACCAACAGTCACCACCACATTGACCTCAAAGTACGTCTTTGGAGATTACACTTAAGAGATACATTATTACTTAGGAAATATTGTATTACAATCTTGCCAACACAACTAGGATATAGTAGACATACGTTAGCTCCTATAGCGAAAGAGACTGGTAATCCAATTATATATATTTTAAAAAGTATTCAAAGCGATAAATTCTAATAAAGACTTTATGACAAGACAAATACGATAATGCAGTACATCTTTATGTTGATCAACTAGAATATTCAACTTTTATAGAAACTAAAGAACTTATGATTGCATTCTGCAGAAATTCTCAATACAAAAAAGATGGCAATCAAAAATTCTGAATTTTCTGCTTAATACAATTTACACATCATCCTCTTCAGGTGTTACTGTTTCGACACTGTTCATGGAGCGAAAGTATGAATGCACTACGAGATAACAGTAGGCGTTAAAACCTAAGAAATTTCAAAACATAAAAATAAAAGTTTCGTAGGATTGAAAACCAAATCGCGATACTCACATAATAGACAGAATGCAGTAACTATATGGACTATAGTGACCGGCTGATGTGAGACCACAAGCGCGACAAAGCTGGCAAATGTGATAATACTATTGACTGCCAAAGTGATGAGGTAGAACGTCAATAGAACCAATGATCTCTGCAAGCAAGCAAATGCCATGAAAGTTAGCTAACCCGATGTTATCTATGACTTACTATCAGTGATCCCAGTAATAGTATAACGCATCCAAAGCAATGACAAATGGCCACAGCACGTTCAGCTTTTATGACTGTTCCCAATAATCCACGTGTATCATCACCTGCAAAGGACAAACTTGTTGTTCTTCTTTAAAGCCTTTGAATGCCTTTCCTTCTTTACCGCTTGTTAGAAGGATTATCATCAGGCAGATCACGAAATCCAAGAAGGTTATGATAAACGTGCCACTACGTAGACTAATACAATAACAAAAGTAATCGAGATGTACCATAATAATTTTGGGGGAGGAAGGAATGAGTTTTTGTCGCAAATAATAAACGCTTTCAAATGTTCTACTTAATACAACATCATGACTCGGGTGTATTTACTATATTTCTCATGATTGATAGGGCGAACACACATGTAAAAAAATTAGAATTTGATAGGTACGGATTCGGTTAGGTTTTGTTTTGCTTCTTCTGGCTTCTTGTGGCTTCTTGCTTCTTGTTCCCTTTACGTCATTAGATAAAAAGATCGCCGCCGAGTGCGGCATAAAACGAGTAGACGACCAACCAATAGTATATACCAAAAACTGCAAAGTCCAAATTAATAAAGGGTGGTATACAAGGTGGAAATATGTACTTGTATACTTACAGAACATAACTACATAGAGTGCTATAACTGCCGTCGTTATGACCAGTATGACATCTGATATCACCAAAATGATCATGGCCAATATCTTAATCAGCGTCAGTAAGATGTAGAAAAGCATGTATTTTGGACGTAGCTGCAAATGGAGCAAATACACATTTAGTTATAGCTTTAGGACCTTATGGGACTTACCCATAGGGCGCCTAGTAATAACAATACAGTACTCGATAGGTGCACCAACATGAAGATACAAAACAATTTGTGCGCCAAATCAGGCACGCCTAGGAGCAATCAGCAATCAGATGAGGGTATTTGTATACGGTATATGCAGTTAGCTTACCCGATTCCCCAAAGAACGCAATGTATAATCCGAATATAAGGTCCATTAACAAATCACTGACTCCAATGATGAAAGTGCCGACGCGCAAATCAACGCAAAAGCAACACCATTGTAAATAGATCATTTTGGTGCCGCAATTTATGAAATTGTGAGTAACTTATCTACCGATTTTTCTATATGTGTATGTATGTATATGTATAATGTTTGTTTATGTCTATTGAAAAAAAAAATTTATATTCTACTGACATTAAAAACATAGTAGGGCTTTCTTTCTTGCGAACAAAAGCGTATGATTCAGAGAGCTTTGTTTCGGGATCTCCGAATACAGAATGCACGAGAAAGTTTCACTGACATTCGTTCTCTTTGCAGTTCCTCTCCCACCCACCCTCTATCTCTCTCTCCCCTTCTCTCTCTCTTTCTCAATTCTCCATATGTAAGACGACAATAACGATCTCAGCTTGCTCAGCTCGGAATCAAGCCATATGCGGCTTTAGGTTTGGCATATTTTGGCGTAGGCATCGTAAATCTACAGTTATTAAGCAGTAATGAGCCAAAGCTACTCGAGCAGCGAATACCGTGCAATCTAGGTAGATATAAATTGCCAGATATGTTTAAGTTACGAGGTATGCAAAACTGTGGCACACTCTGTGTAACGATCGCTTTTGGTAGCGTTACGATACGATACGATATTCGGAACAGTCTGTACAGGTGTTATATCATAAATAACACAACGGTACACACCACGCAATCGAGTTTTTAATGTATTTTGGCAAATATAACGGACAAGAGACAAAGCACACAAAAAAAGGGCCGGGAAGTCCAGGAAAGGCGGAGAACGTGCCTGGGGGGGCAAACGACCTAAGCACAGACAGTGCCCACGTGGGAAGGGCAGGTAAGGGGGAAGTGGGAAGTGGGAAGGGGGCGTGTTTGCAATTTTGTTTTCATTATCGAAATATCGAAAACGAAATTGAGCGCAATGCACGCTGAGCTCATTTGTATGCGTTGAGGGCTGCGATGATGACGACGACGACGACGACGACGGCGACGCTACCGAGTTGCGTTTGGGAATCAAAAAATATTATGCAAAGCGCTCTCGAGCCTCGAGACTGGCACAAGGGGGTTACACAAAAACCAAAAAAATACACGCAGTGATCGGAGGGCCGGCCGATGGCTAGTCATATATAATGCCGCATTGACCTGACACAATCGAATCATTCGTGTGCGAACGAACAATCGAGGCAGATCCACAATGAAGACACAACTGGTGATGATTTTAATCCTAGCCGGCACATTGGCCCTGGTCATGGCACGCCCAGAGCCACCGAAGCCGCGTTACGGTGCACCACCACCGCCACCGGCACCGCAAAAGGAATACGGACCACCGCCACCGGCACAGCCATTGCCCGTCTATGGACCACCCGCTGCTTTCTACGGTCCACCAGCTGCACCCACCGCTGAGGCAATTGTCACGAAGAACGTGTATGTGCATGTCCCACCAGAGGAGCCGGAACTCTATCCTGCCGCAGCGCCCATTCAAACGGCTGTGCCCAAGAAGCACTATAAGATTATTTTCATCAAGGCTCCGAATCCACCAACCCCAGTGCGCCAGGTGTTGCCACCACCAGTGCAGGATGAGCACAAGACCTTGGTCTATGTGCTGGTTAAGAAACCCGAGGAGCAGCTGCCCGTCATTCTTCCCTCGCCCGCTCCCACGGAGCCCAGCAAGCCGGAGGTTTACTTCATCAAGTACAAGCAGCAGCCCAAGCCAGCTACGCAGTATGGTCCTCCCGCCGAGGAATACGGTGCCCCACCCGCACCACGCACTCTGGAGCAGTTCTAAGCCCCACTTGCATAAAGCCCATACCCCAAATAAAGATGTACATATTATTTATACATAAATAAAGAGCTTTTAGTTAAAACTAATCGGCGTTTTAATGTAACAGTTGAAGATGAGATCGATTGGCAGGATCGATCGTACAAAAAATATATTCAAAAAGTTAATCCAGGGAATCATAGAACGAATAGACAACCAGGCTGAAGTATAAACTAAGAACTGCAGAAAGCGATAATACAGGAATAAATATCGGTTTAAATTGAACTTTCGCTTACCTGCTTGAAATATATCGAATGCGAAATAATCGTAGAAAGTCTCCGATGATAGAACGTAAACACCTTCCCAGATTAAGACAATGACGTGCAGTATTGCAACGTATATATAGGGCAATAGCATAATGCGTATGCACTGCAATGAAATCGTACATGATCATCATAATATAACTTTACCCCAAAAATAATCGATAATCGAAAATTACCAGCAGCGCAGCAATGAGTAGAACAATGCAGCAAATGAGATAAAGTCCAGTTATGGTAACCGATATATATCCCAGCGCTGTAGTACCTGGAAAGAAAGCTTTAAACTTATGGGAATGAACACTTAAGCCGCATTCGATGCTCACGATCCACAACAAAGCGATCCAAGCCACGGAGTACCACATCGATTATGGCTATCAGAATGCAACCGCATCTCAGTTCGATGCAAAAGCAACAATTATCGGTATAAATCATTGCTATAAAGGTTTCTCACGCGATATGCTAAGGAATTTCAGATAGCTTAATAAATAGATAGAATTCTATTTGTCAGTTGAATGCCCGACTGGGCTGATTATGAAAAAGTATTTATAAACAATTGGATAACTGAGTTATCTAGCGCTCTGATTATGATTACTGTCTATCCATAGACGTCCCTGACTCACTTTACAGCTAAAAATAATTATGGTCATTTCGTCGCTTCGTCAGAGACCCGATTGCATTCCAATCACGTGTGATGTTCAAATTTTTACCGTTTGCATATCTAATGGAATTTCGAATCTTACGAAATTTGCGTTAGAAGTAACAATGGACAAAATTAGTTTTTTTTTATTTGTTATTGTTTTATTTGATTTGTATTGTAATTTTTTTTTTGTGTGTTTTTAGGTAAATGTCTCACAACAACTATCGTACAACTAGATGCATGAGAAATGCCTTTAGGATGGCCTTCCGGAACAAATAAACTTTCGCAAAACATTTACCGATTACTTAGCCTCTCTTTGCGCTTCTCAAGCGTCAACTGGGTTACTTCATTCGTGATATCTCGAGTGTGGTTTCAATGGTCGTGTAAACCTACAACTAGATATAGTTACATATTTTGTATAATACTCGAACTGCATACGATGCTTGCTCGGTATGCATTGTTAAAGTATATTCATCTTTGGGTATATTTCATTTTTGGTGTTCATGTCTTTTTTAACTCAGTTCTTTGCGCAACTTTCGGTGCTTTTCGTGTTGGGATAACATCGTATATATAGTATTTTGTATATGTATATATATATGTAAATATAATATGTATGTAATGTGTCAAGCAGACTGCTGAAACTGAAAACCAAAATAGAGGAAGAGAGCGAGGGATCGCGAGTTGAGTAAAGTAAACATCGAGTTGAGTTGAACTTGCAACTAGTTATCGTTATCGAGCTCAGATAATTGTATATCGTTCAGGTGTAACTGTAAACGCTACGAAACACGACTAACTTATGGAACCAACAATGAAGTAATTAACTCTACTGCTATGAACAACAACTGAACCGATATTGGGATTATTTCAACTACATTGTGTATGTTTAGGCCTCCTCCAACTCGTCCTCGTCATGCTGTACGAACAGGCGATGGTTGCGTGCCTCGAGAATGGTCCACACAACGAGCGGAGTGCAACCGAGTACCATGCATGAGCCCATGCAATAGAAACAGATCTCGTAGTCTCCTGAAAGATCCCTTAGCAGGCCGGCAAGCGGAGGCACCGAAATGGCACCGATGCTCTGGAACATGCGCACCAGACCATAGCTAGAACTAATGCGATCTGTGCCAAAGACATCGGCCAACAGCACGGGCATCAAGACGTACCAGCTGCCCAGGCAGAGCCCGTAGACGGCGGCGGAGAGACCAACTAGGATGAGCGTCTTTGCGAAGGGTATCGTCAGCACAGCTAAGCCAGCGCCCAAAATGCTAAGGGAAAGAGTGGGAGGGATTAGATAGTGCCTTCTTCTGTATATCATATTGATCTTCCTTCCCATACTCACCACAGTGTGTAGGTCTTTTTGCGATCGAAAAGCTGCAGATCCGATAGCCAGCCCAGTCCTAAGCGACCACAGAGATCCAGCACCGCGCTGATGGCCACCAGGTAACCAGCTTCGCTCTTGTTGTAGCCTGTGAAGAGAGTGTGAACGATGTAGATTGGATAGCCAAGAGTCAAACAAGTTTCTGCGCACCTATGGAGATAACATGCGCGGGCAGGTAGTACAGCATGTAGGGACAGCCGACGGACATAAGGGTGACGGAGAGACACATCAATATAAAACTGGGCTCCTGCAGCAAACTGATGTCCAGATACATCTCGATGCGGGCACAACAGCTGCGCTTCCTTGCACGCTCATCATCGTCGTCATCGTCATCGTCCTCGTCCGCCTCGTTATTATCATCATCGTCGTCATCATCATCGTACACGGCTGTCGACTCGAGCAACTGTGAGTCCAGAATGCTGCCATCTTGCTGCTGCTTCAGGTCGCTAAGATTGCTAACCGGTGTAGGAATCTCCATGCTTTTACTCAACCCACGACTGACCACACTGGGCGGCGACAGTGGCTTCTCCAGATGTGCTTGAATTTTGCTAATCGTCTCATCGTTGGCAAAGACATTGCGACGTCGCCGACTGCCGCGATTGGAGTCGGTGCCCGAATGCTTACGGTACACCCAAGTGGAGTCTGTGCTCAGATCCTCCACTGAGTGTAGCAACCCAGAGCTGCGCACCTTCTTCATGGGCTTAATGAACGTGGTCTCGCCAATGATGTCCTTCACCTCATCGTCGCTCTCCTGCGCCGATTTGTCTTGGGCTAAAGGTGAGGGAGATGGAATCAATGAACAACGGGGCAGAGGGGTAACTGCTCCACAACTTACCTTGCTGCTTGCTTGCGTAGTAGTTCAGATGATTCTTGCACTCCTCGAGAAACAGATGCTCAATGAACTTGTCGTTCAGTTCGCTGGCCACCACCTCACAGGTATCTAGGTAGGTGGAGGTGGTCAGCATGCCCGCCGTGCTGGGATTGATGTTCTCGTCGAGTGGTTTGCTAGCGCCTACCTCCTGCGATTGCGCCTGCTCCACGTGGGCGCTGAGCGGGCGATAGAGTGTAGCCGACACACAGACATGCAGCATGCAGCCACCCAGAATGAGCAGAGTGCCATGGAAGCCACAGTTCTCCGCCAGATGTTTAATGAGTATGGGCAGCACGAAACTGCCAGCAGCCGTGCCCGAAACGCAGATGCCGTTGGCCAAGGCGCGATGCTTGTCGAAGTACTGCGAGACGATGACGATGCCCGGAGTGGTGGACAACCCGCCGCCAATGCCTGCCAGGAAAGAGGTGAGCTTAAGGTACTTCTTTAATGCCATTCAACTCACCTGTGAGTATGCCGAAGGTGAAGAGCAGATGCAACAGATTGGTGGCAAAGTAGCTTAGGATCATGCCCAGGGCACAGAAGATGCCGCCCACAAAGACCACGGCGCGACAGGAGAAGCGCTGGCAGAGCGCACTCGAGAGTGGAGCCAGGACCAGGCAGAGTGCGGAGAGAATCGCAGGTATCCAGGAGGCAACAGTGGCTGTTGAACTGGGAAACGTTTCCATAATCTCCACATAGAGTACACCATAGGATTTGACCAGCCCAGCGACCCAGAACTGCACGGAGAAGGCGCCAAAGACAATGAACCAACCATAGCCTCCGTCCGGTGGCTCTGCAACAGCTCCGCCGCTTTCCGTTGTGCTGGTCGAGGAGTCGCGATCCTTGGCCAACTGTCGACTGCGACGTGGCAACGCCGGACGTTCCAGCTCCTTGGCTCGCCGCTGACACTTGCCACGCGCCGTGCCCGACGATGCGAGCTGCTGCTGCTGCTGTTGCTGTTTGCGACTGCTGCGCAATTCATGAGATTTGGCTATCAACGGACGCGCCGTTATGCTGGACACGGTCAACAGGTTGTCATTGTCGTCCTCCTCCAGTTCGGAGATCTGATGTTCCAACAGGCTGGAATGCAGGGTGCGCGGACAACAGGGTGCGTCCAGGCTAAGCGTGGCCGGACGACGCGCTGGCGAGGCACACGGCGAGGGTGAGGGCACACACAGTGCCTGCATTTGTTTGACATCCAGCTCGGCCAGCGGAGCAGCAGCGACGGCAGGCAACGGTGCTGGCGGAGCAGAGACCACCGAGAAGAGCGAACCACTTGTGTGCTGTCCGGCAACGCCGGCGCCAGGCTGTTGCCCAGTCGCAGACAATGTGTCGTTGAGAATGAACCCTCCCGACTCGTACTGGACTCCACCAGCTGGGTCCGGTTCACTCGCGCAGTAAACCGATCCCCGAGAACCCTGCAGTAAGGAAAGAGAAACCATTTAGCAATGTACATAAATTAAAATCTCATAAATCCCGCACAGAAGCCGCTGACAAATCGAAGGAAGCAACAACTTAGTCTTGATTTGCATTGCTAAACAAATGCGCCGTAGGCACGCAAGCTCCTGCTGCTGCCCAAAAGGCGCCACGACATCGCCGACAGCCCTTTGATATACATATATGTGTGGTGGGCAGACAGAGGCGTGGACTGAAAGGGGGGTGCTAAGGTTCATGAATCTCCATTAAGAAATTGCGCTATAGTACGTCGTAAATGAAGCAACAGAAAGTGGAAATTACTTGGCTTGCCTATCTAGGCAGAGGCAGTGGCGTAGGCAGAGGGGGATGGAACATTAAGAAAGGGTAAGCTTGGTGTAATATATGTATATGTAAAATGGAAAAGTTCTCTCACTCTCCCTATCCCTGCCCCCTTGTGTCTACGCCACTGTGCCATGCATTAGCCTCTAATTGAGTTAACCCTTTTCGGCTTAACCCCTTTCTCCACCTATTTGCCACATCTTTTGTTGTAATTACCCCGCCACAACAATTATTTTCTTTCGAACTTTGCTTGTTAAATCGATGCAATAAGGCAACTTGTTGTTGTTGTTGTTGTTGTTGCTGTTGTTACTTTAGTTGTTGTCGCCCCTATAAACATCGTCATCTGCATGCTGTGTGTAAGTTGGCATGACGTCTGGGTATTTTCCGTTTTCTATTTACCATTTACCATTTTCCACTTGCCACCCACCATTTACTCAGTTGTTGCCAGTTTACCAGTTTTTCTTTCAGGGTCAAGTGCAAGGCAGTGCAGACTGCTGTGGGAGTGCCTCTAGAAGAGATCCCCCCCGCTCCGATAAGAACTAATGGCAAATGAAACGTAATAATCTAGACAAAGATTAGATTACGCTGCGAACCTCTTTCGATAAGTGCAGAAGCTTAGGGGGAAATGAGTTTTGCTTCTTTCGAAGTGAAATTGCAAGTTATTTAATAGAAACAAGTAAGGAAAGCTACAGTCGAGCGCGCCCGACAGTAAGATACCATTCGCCCAGTTTTGAAAAAAATTATCACACTTTTATTTCCATCAAAAACACTGCACAAGTTCATCTGCCAACTATTGTTTAAATTAGATCTATGTATCTTTGAATAGCGCCATCTACATATCAAAACGTCGTAGCAGTCAGCTTTACACACGCTACGGCTGAAACGAAGCATCGGGCGCAAGCAGTGGAACTACGGAAAACGTTAACATGGATAACTTCTGTGCTCATTGTCCGATCGGATTGTAACTTGGGGAATAGATTTATATTGTAATTATCTATGTTCATACCAAAGCAGAAAGCTGTAACTTTAATACTTCTCCTGATAATCGTAAATTATAGATTTGCGTGGGCGGTGGGCGTGGCATCAAAAATTGAAAATAAACTCGATCTACGTATATATACAGGAACCTTCATGTGAAATTTGGTGTCTCCAGCTTTTATAATAGCTGAGATCTAGACGTTTAAATGAACAGACGGACGGACGGACAGACAGACGGACACAGCTCAGCTCGGCTGATGATCCTGAATCAGAATATATATACTTTGTGGGGTCTGCCACACCTCCTTCTGCCTGTTACATACATTTGCACAAACTTAGTATACCATTTTGGGCCATTTTCAATGGTCGAATGGTATAAAAAGTAATTTGCTTTAAGTTTATTACAGAATAAAATATATATATAAATAATAAAAGGTAAATGGTTTTCAATATCAAATTTATTTAAACATAATTTTTTATATTCTACTTTTAATCTAATTCTTTTCCTAGAGTATTTTCAGCTGCAACTAGTTGCTCATTCCAAGACAAATTGTCTTTCCCACCTCAACAACAACAATTAAGATTATTCGCATAATTCTATATTTAGCTATACTATCTAAAAGCAACATTTATCTCTTTGCTGCAGCCAAACAGGTTTGCCAATAAATCAATATAATTATATTTCTAACGCATGCGACGTGCGCACTGTTCAAGTCGACAGTTAACGTCGCTTGTTTCCATGTGACTCCGTGGCGCAACGGTAGCGCGTCTGACTCCAGATCAGAAGGTTGCGTGTTCAAATCACGTCGGGGTCAAGTGACAAAAGAGTTTTTTTTTCATTTTTTTTAGAGACTGAATAAATATTTAGCTATGTTTTGCAACCTCTTAATTCGGCAGTAGTTTAAATAGAAGCTTTAATTGTTGTTTACGGTAAACTATATTTTATTTAGAAAATTTCCCTATTGTTTTTGAAGCATTTTTCTATGCAATGTGTTTTACAAAATTCTAGCGGGTCTATAAAATTAATTATATAATGTGTATAGCGAAGGATTGTAATAAAAACCAAAACCAAATTTTCATAGTTTTTAACTACCATTTCTTGAAAAAGTTTACTGATATTCTGTGGCGCAAATTACGTACTGCATTTGCATCAGTTTAGCTAAGATAGCGAAAACCAAAAGAAATTTAAACATACTTTCTGAACGAGTTCAAGCAGTATAACATAAAGTGCATGCAGCACCCGTTATACGGATTGCTGGCTCCTGTCTGTCATTCATAAATTTTAAACTAGACACCCGCTCTGTGCTCGAATTTAATGATCCGGTTTAAGGCTTGGCTATTAATTTAAGCCGCCTGCAAGGCGCGTGTGGCATATCAGGTGACTCAATAGACATGGCCCCCATCCATGCCCATCCCTGCCCACCGGCTGACGCAAAATGAGAGAGCTCTCTGTCAAGGCATGTCAATGGGCGGCAACGTGCCGTTAATGGCCTGCCCGACTGGCTGTGCCTCATATTGATGACGGAAAATAACCCGTAGCAAAGTGCAAGTTATAAACATGCAACCGTGTGGAATGCACTAACAGGACTCGCTCAACTCTGTTGCCACGTCAGCGGCCTGTCCGGCGCTAATGAGGCAACGGATCAGTTTCAAGCTTGCTGCACGGCACGGCCCCGAGGCAGCAGCAGCAGCATCCATTCGCGCGCCCTTTGACCTTGTCAGATGTCAAAGCTTAAGCCTTACTATTGCGCTCACATTGTGCACACACACCCCCACAGAGAAAGAGACGAAGACAGAGAGAGAGAGAGAGAGAGGCTGAGACAAAGTCAAGGCCCCCATTGCCTGTCAGCGACATTTCGGCTTAAATTGCCAGGAAGCGGGCATGCCTTGGGGGATTCAGCGCGTGGGCGCCTCCTTGCGATTGCCAATGTTATGTTAGATTTTCAATTTCGCAACATCTCGTAGTACTGACGCAATCGCCTGACGCTGCGCGTCAAAGGCTTGGGTATGTTGGCTGGGGGATTTGTAGGGATTCAACTTGTTGATGAGTCTAAGCTGAGCAACGCAAAAGAATCTCATGAGTTTCGCGAATGATTCTGAAAATAGAAACTGCTATGTTTGGATAACTCTTTTAAGACTACATAAATCTTTATTACGTTTTACTTTCAAATATTCAAAATATCTTTAAGAAATTTGCAAATTATCTTACAATCCCTTAAGGCCTTAGTTATTTCTATGTTTCATTTCTGAAATTTCACACCTCTTTTGCTGCCCTCACATCCCATTTAAACTTTGCTTTATACTCTATGCAGCTCAGCATATGAGCAAGTACGAAGAATGACGTTTGCAGCTGACGCTAATGTGTAAGCTATGCACACACACATACACACACCTGTGAACACATGCTCATATGTTAGTCAGTCGTTGACGTTGACCCGTTCCTCGACTAGCATCAAATACTCCATTGTTTACTCGCAGTGCCCCCTGCTCTTTGGCGGACCGCGGCACAGCGCATGCTCACCAACCCAATGCGCTCGCCTCAAACTACCTCAATAATTTTGGGGTTAACCCAGAGAGAGAGAGAGCGATAGAAAGACAAAGGCAAAGAGTGCCAGAATGGATAGCATAAATCAGACGCGTTTCTTGACCTTAGCTGTCAGCATGGCAAACAAATAATGAATCTGCTCACATAAAGAACTAAAGAAACAAATCTCATCTGTTTTTCCATTCTGCTCCTCCCCTCCCCCGCTCACCTGTAAATGCCATTCACGCTGCAGGGATGACATTGTCGTCCTTTGCTAAACGTTAGGCGTCTCCTCTGATGTTTCTCTTGTTGCTCGCGTTGTTGTTGTTGTTGCTTGGGACGTTGTTCTTGTGCACCCAAATGCATTGGTTTAGCTCTGCTGGGCCACCCACAGATGAAAACAAAGAAAATCTCTGAGCACACGGGCCGCCAGCAAGTTGGCCCAATTTCGCGTCGTATGCGTAACGGGGTAATCGGGGGGGTGGCTCCTCCTCCTGAATCCCGCCTCGATTTGGCACAATATTCTGCAGTTTTTTGCGCAGTGTAGGTTCTCTTTAGGTATTATGTGCGTTGCTAAGGCTTTGCAGGAACTTGTATGTTTCGCTTTTAATTATTTTTTCAAACTTTTCTGGATTTTTTCCGCTATGGCATTCGCGTCATTTTGGTTGTTTGTTTCGCTGGACAGCAGCTGCTTCCTGTTTTCGTTTCCGCTTAGCTGCAGCCTGCTGCACACGCACACCAGTGTACCCGTGTGTGTGTGTTGTGTGTGTGTGCGCTATTCAAATTTCTGCTACAAATCGATATAAAACAATTGTTTTTCTTTTGCACATCTAGTTTCGCAACTGAATGCAACAGAGTCCCAGGACTTTGAATTTAATATATTATGTAATTTTTTGTTTACGCAACAAATTGAAAGTGTTAAGAAACAAACGGGTCCGCTTAGTGGTCTTTGGCGTTCACACGGTGTATTCTTTACACTGGAATTTGTTTTTCAATTTTTCTATTGCGGCTTCGTTGGCTTTGCTCTGGATTCTGTACGTCCGTCTGACCCAAAGTTCTACGTGAAACTGCCAGTTTGGCGATGTCCTTTGGCTGCTGTGCGCTAGCAGCAGGGTTGCCACGTCAGCTTTTTACTCGTTAAATACCGTACAGCAGATCGAAATTCAACTTCACCACATGCGTGTTGAATATATTGAATGTTGTCAGTCTCTCTCTCTCTTTCGTTTCGTTTTGTTTTGCTCGTCACATTCGGCCGCTTGTTTCTGCTCAGGTTGGAATTTGCATTGCCAGCACATCCATTAACCTTCTGGTTTCGCGGTTGTCTATTGCAAACCTATAGATCAGAAACAGCTGCATCACAAAATACCACATAATGAAGCTGAACACTGTGTGGGGCAATTGATGTAAATATATCGATTAATTTGAGTATTTTAAAATATATTACAGTATTTACTCATTGATATCAGTATGGAGGTGAATGTATCGAGGATACTTTGCAATATGACATTCCAGAGTCCAATAGTTATGGGCAAGCTAAACAACCAGGGCGCCAACAAGGAACATTTCTCCTGTTTTGATGTTTTGTTTATATTTAGGTTTATGTTTCATAATATCCGTGCTCACCCATCTGATTCCAAAAAAGAGAGCAATACAGGCGATCTCGTAGATTAATGCAAACAAGAGTACTGTGGATTTTAATTGAGGATTGTGTTGGAGTCTTTGAGAATATATCTCCACGTAGGTGCAAACTATGCCTACAATAAGCGACAGTATGTCAACTATTAGCGATGAATACTTGACTACTCGAAAATTTATACACATAGCCAAAAGTTCATTTTTTTAAAATAATTTTTGTTTTGACAATTCTATTTTTTACAGTATGCTTTGTTATTCTGCATTGTGTTACATCTTTTTTCACTTATCTATCGCGACTAATAGTGTTGCTTACAAACTAGGATCCATACAAAAATGTGTTATAATTCAGCCCGAACAGCCGCGACAACCGCAGTGCACGCACTCCACGATGCGTCCCTCCTCCAGCTTCGATTTGGGCACGCGACATATGCAGTTTGTGCCGAAATTCGTGTCGCGCGTTTGTATGCAACGCAGGCAGCAAAGATTCTCGTAGCCAGATTTCTTCCACTTGGCTATCAGATTGCCATCGGCAATCTTCTCCTTTAGGCAATAGTCATAGAGCTCGCGACTGATGGCCTTTCGTCGATAGAACAGATCGTAGATGTAGCGTGTTTTCTGGTGGTGTATCTTGAAAATTGGCCACAGCGATTCCGTAATGCGTTTCCCTTCATGCGGCTCCGTTTCGGCCTCGCGCATTTTTTGTTCTAGTTCCTCCAGTGTTGGTTCAATTAGCTCCCAGCCATCTGGAGGCGGTTTACGACTGCGACGCACTTTCGGCATTGTTTTTATATACTTTTACTTTATTATTGACAGTAAAAAACAGGCTCGAAAAGCGGAGACGCTGTTCAATGCACAACAAAATGGAATGAAAGAAATTTCATGAATGTCTGGCAGCGCTGCAAAATGTCGCAAACAAGAAGGTTGTAAAATAAGCAATTCCGGCAATGCCAGGCTGCCAGACTGTCCAGTTTTGCAGCAAGTTGGCAGCAATGTACGAAAAATCAGCTGTGCGGTTAATTTTGTTTAGCCATAGTTTTAGAATAATAACAATTTCGATGACAATAACAATGTGTGTCATTTAAAATAAGCATAAAATATTAGTCAAAACAATTCAAAACTTCGCACATAATGGATCCTACAGTATTTTTTATCGTACTGACGTCGTTATATGGCGTCTTGTACTTCTTTGATCGCTTTTTCAAGGTCTGTTTTCATTTGGTATACTCGGCGTCGGAATAATAAATTAATTATTTATTTAATTAAGAGCTGCATGCACTATCCATACGATGCCTTTCTCCGCAACACCGGACTGAACATCAACTTTATGAGTCTACACTGGCATTCTAGCGCTAGCGCATTTAACCGTATGCTCATACGCTGGGGCTCATCGTCCGGCAGCAGCTTTACTCGAAATTTTCTAGTCAAGAGCTTCAACATGGGTGTTGTGCTGTCCTTTCTGCTGCTGCCCATTGGTATTATACTGCTCTTCATAACCATGTTCAGTGGCAGCGGCACGACAGCAGTAGCAGGTGCAGCAGCAAGTGAAGCACCAAGAGTTCAACTCGAAATACTATTGCCTGGCGTCAATTTGCCGCTGGAGGAGATTGGCTATTATATAGTTACACTAGTGCTATGCACACTGCTGCACGAGCTGGGGCATGCTCTGGCCGCAGTGCTGGAGGATGTGCCGGTAACCGGCTTTGGTTTCAAGGTGAGTTTGGCCTGGCAATCTCATGAGTATCATCAGTTATATATGCCCTCTATTTTCGGATAGCTTTACTACTGCCTGCCTTTGGCCTACACTGAGCTGTCGCACGATCATTTAAATGGCTTGCGTTGGTTTCGCAAGCTGCGCATACTCTGCGCCGGCATTTGGCACAATTTTCTCTTCTCTGCCCTCTGCTATCTGCTCGTCTCTACGCTGAGCCTGACCATGTCGCCGTTTTATATCTACAACAAGCATGTGATTGTCACTGAGCTCACGGCTCAGTCGCCATTGCGTGGCGATCGCGGCCTGCAGCTGGAGAATGTGATAACTCAGCTCAATGATTGCCCTGTGACCAGCGAGGACAGTTGGCTCAGCTGCCTGCAGCAGGCGCATCAGTCGCGTCTCAGCTACTGCATCACTTCGGACTTCATACGAATGAACGACGAAAGCATCGACATCTCGCACCACAGCGCCGATGGACGACTGCAGTGCTGTGACGAACGCAATCCGAATGTCAGCTGCTTCGAGTATGTGGAGGATATGACGGTGGATGCTCCAGCTGAAATACCTCAACACGTTTGTCTGAATATACGTCGCACGCTGGAGGATTTAATCGCCTACTGCAAACCGGGACTGAAGTGTGTGCAGGGCTTTTGCCTGCGTCCCATGCTGCACAACTCAACCAGCATTTTGGTTTTCAAGCGACAGAATCTCGAACAGGAGACACTGCCAGCGGTCATGTATATCGGTTCACCACGCGATGTGTTGCGCTCGGTGCGCATATCGCCATTTGTACCGCGCTACGAGCGCCTAAGCTCTGCCTGGCCAGACGCCGTGACGCTGCTGCTGAAGTACAATGTGGTCTTTAGCATTGGCCTGGCCCTAATCAATGCCATTCCATGCTTTGGTTTCGATGGCGCACACATAACGAGCACCGTGATACATAGTTTTCTAGTTGGCCGTGTGGAGGAGCACGCAAAACGGGATCTCATCTCACTGATCATCACCAGCGTGGGCACGCTGCTCTTTGGCTTGGCCCTACTGAAGGTTGCCTGGTTGAGTCTGCTGCGGCCGCTGCTCTAAACGAAACGCATCCTTACACAAGAACATAGTTAACATGTACCAAATTGCTAGACTGCTTTTCTCTCTCCTTTTATCTTTCACACACAACGCAAGGCAACATAAGGACTTAATGATAGACAGCGAACTGTAGCACCTCAAAGGTTTTAGAATATACGTATTTATATCGCGTCTTTAGCTTTTCGTCACGGCTCTCGTATTTATTTATACAGTTTTGTGGTTGTAATCCTTTAAAATTAATCATCGAATTTGTAAGCTCAAATAAAAACAAGCATTTTCCTCATTTCGCTGCATCTTTTGCACTGATACCGCTCAGCTCCAGGCTGGTCTTTAGCTCCGTCAGGCTGCGCCGCCCGCTCTGCAGCAGCATTTTGATGGCTACTTCGTCGCTCTGACTGCGATTCAGCTGAAAATCGTGGCGCGCCCATTCCCTAAGCTCACGCTGACTGTGCTTGTCTGGCACCAGGCGTGTGGTTCGCCATATTTCCCTATACAGCTTGAGCACCTCCTGGCGCAGCATGAACTGTAGCCGCCGCGTGGGAGGATAAGAGAGAGAGACAGTTGAACTTAGAGACGTTTCTCTTGCAAATTGCCGCTTACCTGCTTCAAACTGAGCGCTGCTTTTGGTAGTTTCGACATAATTGCATTGCTTGTTTAATTTTTTCACCTTTTATTAATTATTTATTTTGTTTTGCAATATATTTCCTCGCCTGCTTAAGTTTTGCTGTGGGAGCACTGCAAACAGCTGTTCGCGAACAGCTGATTATTGTTTTTGCTTACACGCCTTCGCGCTCGCATTTTTCACTCTCAGCCTCTCTCCCTCTCTTTGGCTAAGTTTTAAGAGCATGCCATTCGAAGAGAGTAAACAATACAAATATATAAGGTTGCAAATGTGTTAAAAGAACAGAAATATACTTCAATATGCAATGTTGAAAATTTAAAAAAATTTTTAAAAATAAAAAAAAACAAATATAAAATAAAAATAAAAAATTTAAAAAAAAATTGTATCCAGTTTTGACCCCGACGTGATTTGAACACGCAACCTTCTGATCTGGAGTCAGACGCGCTACCGTTGCGCCACGGAGTCATATGTCTGATCATGCACTAACTGCCTACATGAACTGCTCGCTCTCGTTGGCCAAGGCAGCCAATTTGAATTCTCAACGAAGCACAGTGGCTAAAAATAGGCAATAATAACAATAAAAACCGATTGTAGAAATAAATTGTTTTGACACACATAGCTTGCGAGTGTGTAGAATTTATTTTGTATGCAATTTTCGTCGCCTGCCAGAAAACACACCAACACACACACACACACACACACGTGGTAAGATTGTAATAAATGGGATGAGTAATTAATTTGGCACTTGCAAAAAGAGAGTGTGCATTTTAATCACAACCAATTCGAATAAATTGCTTTAATGCAACATTTATCTTTTTCGTGTAGCTGCATTGTTGCCATTGATTGACACGGCAGCTGTTTACATTTATCCCCCCCCCACACACACACACACAATGCAACAATTATTCTTGCGATTATGTTGTACAATGCAAGATTTTAATTTTAAAGCTGATGCAGCTCTGCCAGCACAACTTGTGTGCTAACAATCAAAGAACAGACGCTAACAGCCAGGTTAGCGTCGTGTCTCGTTCGCAATTCTTCAAATATAATTCTGCTCTATCTCGTTGTGGTACAATACAAACACACACATAGACATACTCGTACATGGGCGGTACTAACTGTCGACTTGCGTTAAGATATTGTGTACTTAGTACAGGGAACTGAGTGGTAGACGTCGCTTTTGACCACGACTCTATCGCTAGGGCGCAATTGCCAGCTGTTTTTGCTAGCTACTACTGCCGTACTACCACACACCACCAGACGTTCCGTTACCAATACCGAGAGGGAGATGACAACAAGCCCTAGTTAATGCCTCGATGAGTCTAGTGCGTATCCCTTAGCAACAACTCTAGAGAGAAGAAGTTACCCAACTTAACCAAACTGACAGCCTAATCAATCATCTTTAGAGTGAGAATCTAAAACAATTAATACTATAAGTATATATATATATATACTTTTTTGCTATATCAGATGACCTTAGAGCATTTTTCGCATTACTCGAATAACCCATCAATTTTCGCATTTCGAATTGCTCTTTCTTTCTCGCCTGCAATGCTGCACTTTGTGAGAGAAATTTGCATAAATTAAAGCAAATTAGACATAACACAATAATAAATATTCAAAAAAAAAAAAAAAACAACAACAACAAGAGGTACAGGTGAAACGGGGAGAGGCACACGATTTGCTGTTTATTTATAACCGCCAGTTGCATCCACCAGCACAATATGAAAATATGCAAAGAGTTGAGTGAGAATGAGAGAACAGACAACAGGCACCAGGCGGAGCAGAGAGGCGAACAGGGAAGGCAGATATAAACTGAGACAGTTTTCGTTTTCGTTTTCATGAGACGGAAAAATCTTCTTAGTCGCCTCAGCGCGTAAGGCATGAAGGGCCGAAGGGGAGAGGCAGGAGGAAGACGAGTAGCGAGCATAGGCTCCCAGCAATACGTCATCAACAACAGCAAGGGCAGAGGCGGGGGCAGCAGCAGCGGGAGCAGACACTTGGACTGGGACCCACAGCTGCGCATACGCAGCAGAGGCCACAAGCAGCAGCAACAGCAGCAGCAGCGATGATGGAGACGGCAGGCGCGAAGGCAGAACAAGCAAGCAGCACACGAAGCAGAGCGATAGCAGCTGCAGCGACGCTGACGTTGCACTGTGGTCTATGCAAGCAAAGAAATTAAATAAATTTATAATAAAAATTGTATTTATTCGCCAGATAAATTGTGTCAATTATTTATTTAATACTTTTTTTTTCATCTTTTATTATAATTTGTAACTGAGACTTCACTTTTATAATCGTTTTAACCTTTTAACATTCAACTATTAAAATTAAAACTTTTTTAAATATCCTTTCAATTTGAAATCTGTAAAGTAAATGTAGTTATTTTAAAATTTTCATTTTTAACTTTTTTAATCGTTTTAACTATTAAAATTAAAACTTTTTTTAATAATATCCATTTATTTTGAAATCTGTAAAATAAATGTGGTTTATTTTTTAACTGTGCCACTGTGCGGCACAGCCAACGGCAGCTAAGTAAAATTCACATGGCTCTGGCCGCCAGCGTCAAACGTTCATGAAACTCGGCCGCGTGCGGATGTCGGTCGGAGCGAGCGAAAGCGAAGGCAAAAAAGCAAAGCAAAGGCAGGAAGCACGAGTTGAGTGGAAACTCAAAAATACGTTTCGAAAACGCTCAGAACGCCGCGTATTCGTAGTCGTAATCGTGAATGTGAATGTGAATGTAAGGTGAATGTGAATGTGAAAAGTGAAAATGAAAATGAGCAGCAGCATTGGCCACGGGTTTCCTTGACGGCGGTTCTTTTTTGTGTTGTAAAGCGGAAAATCGAAATACGAAAAAAAAGAAGATAAATAAATACAACAAAAAAATCAAAGAGGGGCAAAAGAGATATACGAAAAAGAAAGGCAATTGTGAGTGAAAAGCGGCCGTATACGAATATACATGATGTCGAAAATATAAAGCTATTTTTGGAATATAGTATATTGGACAACGCTGCATTGGAAATCTTACGAATATCTTACGAAGTGAATAACACTACAAAATAAAGAAAAAAAAGAAAACAAATTAAATTAACTGCATTTTCGAAAAAAAGGGGAACAGCAAACAAAATAATGCGGCGCAAAATTCAAGGAACTCTGCAAAAACAAGAAAATTATTAAAGATCAACGAAGGCAGACGAACTAAATCAATGGAATATAATAAACAAATTTATTACCATAATTAAATAAATTCTTTAATATGTAGTAAATTTTATTGAATGCTATACTGACTAAGCTTTTTTTTGACTTCCTTTTGATTTTACCTCGATCCGATTCCGAATTGGGATTCCAGTTCTCATAATACGATAATACGAGACATGTGAAGTGCGCGCTAAAAATTTTGTTCTTGAACAGAAGCTGAACAAAAAAATAAGCTGATACATACCACAAAATCCACTTGGCTCTTGTTGTTGTTGTTGTTGTTTTTTTTGTGGGGCTTTTGTTATTGTATTTTGTATTTCGAACTTCGCATTTGTATACGTATTTGTTGTCGTTGTATTTTTATTTGAATTTGTGTTCTTCTGTTATGCGATAGGTGGTAACGTTTCGTTTCGTACGGGGTATTAAATTACAAGACACCGAAGTGCGCGCGAACTGAACACGCACACACACACACACGCTCACGCACACATACATGTGGAGCGGTATATAAATACATTGCCGTCTGCTTTGCGTGCGTATCCAATAGATGCGAAACAATATGCAAAGCGTAGATACAAAGAGACACACACACACACACACACAACACACACACACACACACACACAGAGCGGCACACGAGAAGCGGCATACGAGAAGTAATCGGTGAAAATAAAGAAGACGCTGTAATTAATTATGGTCCAAATGGGCGTCAGTTGGGCCAGAGATTTAACCCTAAATACAGGGGGAATTCATATATCGGAAGATGCTTTCCATGCAATGATTGATCACCAGCCAGAAAAGAAAATCAGAAACTTGAAGAAGAGGAAAAACAATACCCAAAATAACGCTATATAATAAAGATTAAGCTGGAAACTTTTTTTTAAAAATATTTAAATTCCGTTATACATAAAACTCGACCACAGGCTACTTTATGATTAGACATCATCACATTTCTTGTTTCCCTTATTGAGCATCCACGCCAAATAAGAATTCCATACGAGTGCAACGAATTGGGAATATAGAACCTGATGCTGAACGGGAACATACGAAAAGTTGATCAACTGCACCGGTGCCCAGAGTATAAAGCCATTCTTCAGTATGCAGAAATAGTCTCTTCTCAGATTCACCATAATCTGATCATGTTCATCGCCATTGATGAATGGCACCAGATACGATATCATCATGTTGAATGGTGGCGCAAAGAGAAACTGATTCAGGCACATTTTCTTAAGGCCCCGCTTCAACGCCGGCTGATCCTTGGCCACCAGCTCATCCAGTGTGGCAAACCATTTACGCAAGGCCGGCGATACCACACAGAATCCCAGTGCACCGAATCGAAACGATCGCATGTAATTCCAATCCCTAAGCGTTCGCTTCTCTATTCCCATTTGGGCTATAACATCGCTGGCGCCCATGATAAAGAACACTCTGATACTCTCGCGAACGTGGGCAACCAAGTTCATAATGATTCAACTCAACTCAATTCGAATTCGATATTCTTCGTGTACTTCTTAAGCTTACACAAAACTACGCACTTCTTTAGTGGCAGACATAAGTGAGGGTTTTGAAAACAAAATAATACCCGCCAATGAATTGAAGGCCATAATTTGGAAAACACTTGATAATTTGCAGTAATTAACAAATCAATAATACGAATTGTTATTTATCCGAAAGCCAGGACTGGCAATTCGATAACGGAACAGATAATTTCGCAGCATACTATTTTTAGAGCACAAATTTCAAATATCGTATCGTAGGCAGTTTGAAAATATTCAATTTGACATTAACTTTACGTTTCTTAATGATCCAATGGATTCTCAAAACATCATGTTCTATAATAAGATAAGATCTTGCATTCCTAAAATTCTTTAAAAGATTCCAATACAGTGGTGTAATATACCAAAAATACCGATTCAAGTTTATAAAAACCTTTCAAAAAGTTGCCTGAAACTCAAGTTCTATTACGTTTCGCGTTTCAGCAATTTGTCAGCCTGTTGAATCCAGTCAATTTCCCGCCGCCTCCGCCGCGCCCACATTAATTTCCGACCCAGTTAACAATGTCCGCCAAAACTTCACCATCGAATTCACGGGATGCCAACGTCACAGCCGGTGCAGCCGGCGTTGTGCCACCAAATGTTGCCAGCGGCGTTGTGCAGATCAAAAAGGAGCTACCCAGCGATGAGATAAAGGTATGTTTTATGAATGAAATCGAAATGGTCAAATCCAAATGCGCACAGACAGTGAGAGCAGCCCCATCTCATGCGTAATTCTCACCTCAAATATTATTATTTAATTCTCTCGGGTTTTTTTTTTATTTCTTTTTCTTTTGGCACATGAAAAAACACATTTGTAATTAATCGTCTCTGTCTGCACATCGTTTTTAAATAGTATTCAATAACAAGGATGCAAAAACAAAACAAAACAAAACAAAACAAGGCAAAAAGCAGAACACAGAAATAAAACAAATTGTGCGATGAGTATGCAAAAAAAAAAAAAGAAAATAAGAAAAAAGACCTGAGATAATATAATGTACGACGAGAGCAGAGCATATCTATATGTACATATGTGTGTTTGTATAGCATGTACGATTCGCAGATTTTCTTGCTGCATTTCGTCGTATTCATCTTGTGAGGCTCTTTTATCGGTTATTTATGGTTTATTTTTGATGATGCTTCAAAGGTGAATAACACCCACGCTCTGTTGTTGTGGTTTCAATGAGTGCGCATAGTATTTAAATAATACTCAGTGTCGGACGTGAGATGTGCGAATTATTTATTATGTTGCAGGGCTTACGAAACTATATATCATATTTGTATGCCACTTGGCAGCAGTATGGCTAATCTCAAATAAGTATATTTTCATTATTATGGGGCATAATTGTTAAGATAATTAATATTTCAAATGTTCGCTTTAAAAAATCATTCAAATTTATTTTAGAATCAATTTGATCATTAGTTTCCAATTTGCGCGATGCAAAAAGCTTGCCATCCCACTGCTTGCCCTGTGGCAATGCTAAGCTACAGTTACATAGGTTAAGTGCGCTCTCATTTCGCTCTCTCTCTCTCTCTCTCTGCTCTCTCGTTGCTAACTTCGCTGCCCACTCTCTGCCGCACTCTGCAGATTTACAATAGTTTAGTTTGGCTAAAAACGCATTATAATTTATAAAAGCGCTAAAACTTTTTTGCGGTTACGCGCAGATTCTGCCTAGAGCGGCGTGTGCCTGAGGGAGAGGGGAGAGCATTAGGTGAAGTTGGTTGTGGGAAGCATTTACGAATTGTAAGCGGAGTTGGCAACGCTGGCGTCGACGTCGCCGTCGGCGTTGAAATCTAGCAATTACGATTACGCCAACATTGTGCGAGTTAACTGTAAACCGAAGCACCGCTGGTAATTTTATATTGATAAATTTTTTATAATCATTTTAACGAGTGAGCGAACGAGTGTGCGAGTGTGTGTGTGTGTGTGTGTGCGTGAGCAAGAGCGGCGAATGTGTGAACTGTGAGTGGGTTGCAAATAGACGCAGACTGCCTGCCTGGTGCCTGCCTGCCTGCCTGCCTTCGCTCTCAGTCTCTGCGTCTCGGCGTCTCTTCTTACCACACTGCTTCCGCTCTCTCCCTCTCGCAGTCACTCAGTCTCTCGCAGTTTTCGAGTTCTTTCACTGTGTGTGTGTGTGAGTTTTTCGCCAAATGAGCAAAATTAATTTAATGCCAGAGACCCACGAGAATGACAACAAAAACAACAACGATGACGATGACGGCGGTCTCACAACATTTTTGTAGCTCCGCTGCTGCTGCTGCTGCTGTTGTTGTTGTTGTTGCACGTGTAATCGGATCGGTAAATTGAAATTGTAGCCGCTGGCTTGCAGTTGAGCGCAATGATATTATTAAACAGAAAAATTATTATAATGAATGAGCTGCGTTGGGATTGAGTTCGGGTTTTGGGTTGCCTCTGCCGTTGCCTTTGGCTCTTTCTTTCTTTCGCGTTCTGCGTTGCTTGTCTCTGAGAAAAATGTCGTGCAAGTGGGCGTTTTATAGTGAGTCTAATTTAGCTGAAAATAGCTAAAGGTTTCGTTTACCTGATATACCAAATATGCTAGTTAAATTATACAAAAATTAAAATTTATTAAGTTTAATTTTTTGTAATCTAAATCTTGGCAGTCTGTGTTTATTTGCTTAATGTACTGACGCACCCCTTTCAACACTGACGCCACAAAGTATGCAACACTTTCAGCCTGAAAACAAGCAAAAAAGCTATAAAAATATTGAAAATATTCGCCTGTTGTTGTTTTCCACCTGACTCTCGCTGGCCGTTCCCATAATTACAAGACAGCGCCAATTTTAATGGTCAGAAAAAAGCTGAAACAACAGCCAACATAATTACAATCCAACAATAACAACAAACAACAAACAACAACAACGGCAACGGCAACGGCAACGAGGCGAAGAAGAGCAGCAGCAGCAACTCACGCGCCTCATGGGTGCAATTCGATAGGAGCGTGGTAAGACGATACGCTTCAAGGTTTCCGCTTTATGACAACGACGCGTCGCCGATCCGCCGTAGCAGACCAGACCAGACCAAAGCCAAGCCGAAGGGAGACGAGGCCAGCCGAAAAAAACAGCAAAAATAAAGGATATGTACGTGTGCGAGCATAGTGCGAGAACGAGTGACTCAATGAGTTGTCGGTTGTGTTTAAGCATTAAAGACAGAATATACATATGTATGTAAGGAAACCAACTTATAGAGCAACCCTCGCTAGGTGCCAAAATTATACTTAAAGTAAACATTGGAGCCAAATGAAAGAAATAACAATTCAATTGCGCAATTAATGATAGTAGCTAATAGACCGACTGTTTAGCTAGCTACAGTGCGTACTCAGTATAAGGAATTTCTACTGATCTTGCCTAAATTAAGTATACAACTTAAGCCTAGCATTTGCTGTTATTTATAATAAACCTTCGCGAGCTTCGAGCATTTTTCAACAACTTTTTCAGTTCACGCAGTTTCGTATTCGCGTTATAAAACCTTCTATGCTAGTGCGAAATAGACATGGGTTCAGATTGTGTTACACACAAACTCGCACCACGCACACACACACACACACGCACGCGAACACACGCACACAATGACAACGATCCACTCAGGGCCAACGCCAACCCCTGAGCCCTGGAGGGAATGCGACAATAGTTGTGCAGGAGCGGGAAACGAAGGGGGTGGGGGGGGGGTTCACACTGAGTGGGGCGTACTGGGGCTAGAGGCACAGGCAGAGCTCAAATGACGCCGCAGCAGCAGAACTTTAATAACAGCGTCGCATATTGTATTACAAACAAAATAGAATATGATAAATTCTATGCGAAAACAACGGCAAATGCAGTTGCCTTCACACACATACACAAACACAGGCACAGGCAAACCGGCAAACCGGCACACAGGCAGAGCCAGAGAGGCACGCACACGCAGAAGAGAGACAGAGAGACAGCTAGTGTGAGGAGCAGTGAGCGTAACATGAGGCACCCTGTGCTGGCAGCATCAGTCAGACTGTGCTGCTACTTGACAGGTGTTAGAGCGAAACAGAAACAGAGCTCAGATTAAAATAACGTTAAATTAATTTGAGCCTCCGAGTGGGTGGCATTATACAAGAGAGTCAGAGAGAAAGAGTGAGTGGGAGAGAGGGGTTGAGCGCAAAGGCAACTGGAGTGCAACTGCAGCATCGATGCTGCCAGTGTGGCCAATGCAGCCAATGTTGCCAATGTTTTCAAGTGAAAGCGGAGCCTTTGTATTCCACATGAGCTCAAAGGCAGAGGGAGAGAGAGCGAGAGTGGAACATGCCCAGTAAAAATTGCTGATTTTGAAATTGTAAATTAATTACTGTAATCAGAACTGGCTATGCCAGGTGAAAAAGTACCTACAAAGTTAATTCATTAATTTCTAATTAAACATATTTTCATTAGGTATTTTCATTCCAAGCTGCAACTTGCCTCAACTTGGGTTCTACTCAAGCTTCTCTGGCGTAGAAAAGGTCATTGTAATACAATCCACATATGTCTAAACATACCAACACGCTGTCGGAGCCACCCATAACACACTCACACACACATGCACATTAAAAAGAAATAAAATATTAAATTGCAAAACACAAGGAAAACTGAAAATTCACACAGATACAGATACAGAAAAAGAGACGGCGGGAATGAGTGAGTTAAAGCCAGAGCGAGAGTGAGAGAGAGAGAGAAACTGAGAGCCCCAAGTATGTCACATAAGAATTGAAAAGAAGGACGCGCGTCATTCAATCCCAAGCTATCGATATTCGATTACAACAAACTAAAAACCGACTGACTTTGTGCTCACACACACACACACACACACTGGAGCACTGAGAAAACTAGCGTAATTCTAGAATTCGCTGTTGTTGTTGTTTTTGTTGTCTAGAATTCATTTTTGGGGTGGTGCTGCTGCTGTTGGTGGTGGCTGAGCGGGATTGAGTTCGGCCCGAGCTCCGAGCTCCGTCTACGTCTTCGTCTATGTCTACGTCCACGTCCACGTCTCAAGCTGTAGGGTCTGGGTGCTATATTGCAGTTTGGTTTAGTTCGTGTTAGTTTTAGCTACACAACAACAGCAACATCAGCAGCAGCGCCACAGCTCAGTTGAGTCGAGTTCAGTTTACCGGGTTCAGGGTGAGTTATTATAAGCTATTGGGTTGCCCATCGTCTCCGTCGTTAGCCATTGCCAGCGTATACTTTACATTATTCTATTAGGTTTCTCTTGGAGTAACCGTAGAGCTGTCCTAATGCGGCCAACTCGGTACCTTCAACTGCTCGAGTTGCTTGCCTATCTACAGTAGGAGTTGATAAGATAGGAGAGTCACTTGATAATCAAAATATATTGTTAAATTTATAGGAAAAAGTTCGAAAAGCTGTTGAATTCAATATATAATTTATTGTCATGTAGGATAGCTCACTAGAGATTGTCAGCCCCAAACAAAATTGGGTTTTCCCAATCTCTTTTATTATAAATTTCTGGCAGTTTCTGCCCCCCATTTCGCTTGGTGTACTTTGTGCAGTCGCATTGGCTCTGGTAATTGGAAATGGCATTTGGGGCTGCAGTCGGGGCCGGACGCCGCTGGATTCGTCAACCCAACTGAGCTCAACTCAGCTCGACTCAACTCAACTCGACTCCGCTCCGCTCAGCTCAGCTGAGGGAGCTCCAGTCGTAGCGATTCATAATAAAAACGAAAATTTGATATGTTTTTGTAAGTTGAGATTTTGCGAAATTCAACAGACAGACAGACAGACAACGGAAAGGAGAAGGGGAAGAGAAGATAGAGGGAACAGTAGGGGGAGTATCTAGAACGTTGAGCGAGTGCTGCAATTGCCAACTGTATCTGTCAGATACTTCAAGCAATAATTACGAAAATATGATGAGGAAATGGCATGGCTGCAGGAAGGGAAGGCTTGCGGAGGCAGGGCGGGGGCTTTGGATATCGTATTGAGTATGAGAACGAGCGAGAGCTGGTCGTGTAGAAAACGAGGCACAGCCAGACAAGTCACAACTCCATAACAACAACAACAACAAAAGCAAAGGCAAAGTCGGCGTACAATTTCATTTTTTAATTAATTGATTTTTATTCGCATTTCGGTTTAGAATTTCAGCGCTTGCAATGAGCGCGAGTTTAAATGTCGTCGTCGTCGTCGTCGTCATCAGTGTTGGAGGCTGCCCAGTTGTACAGTCTCTACCCCTCCCCCTCCCCCCGCTCAGCCCCCTTGAATGCGGCTGTAACTGAACGAACGCACAAATCAGAAATTAAAAACCAAACATAAATTAACAGTCAAATGATATTAAAAACCCGCAGACAGAGATAGAGATGCATAGAAAGAGAGAGAGAGTAAGGCAAGCAGAGAACGAAGGAGCGAGAGATAGATAATAAGAAAAGGTAGAAACGATATGCTAAGAGAGCTAACAGCAATGCGCCTCCAATTACCGCACAGTTGGACTCGGACAGCGACTGCGACTGCGACTGCCAAACTGAACTTGAGCCAGGCGTGCGGTACCCCCTGCCCCCCAACCCTTCTTGCCCGCTGGCCATCTCCCCCCCCCCCCCTCACCGCGCGGCAGACCCCAAAAGCCGACGAGGTCGCACCTGAGGCGTGTAATCGATACGCAGCCGCGGCCAGCACAAGATTTTTATCGTGCGAATTGTTAATACCCTTCCACCACTTTTGCTGCAAAACGAGACACACACAAAGAGAAACCTGAATGCGGCCCCAAAGGAAGCCAGAGGGGCAGCTGGAGCTGGGACAGACAGACAGACGGGCAGACAGACAGGCAGACAGACGGTACGGGACACGGTCAGCTCGTGCGACTTGCGCTTATTAGACGGCTTTGGGTTTGTCGTCAAGTTGGCAGCGTCGCTTAATTTGCCAACAGCAGCCCACTGTACAACGCACAGTGGGTCGTATCTAGTTTCTGGTGTCCGATGACAAATGCCAAGCTGTTAGTTGTTGGACATTGGCATAGATTGCACAGTCCGCGAGTGATTCATACATACATACACACATATTTACATACTACTTTGTTGTCTTAATTGTTTTTACACAAAAAGAGATCTGCCAAAAAATCTTGTCAACTGCCACGCCCTCAACAGAGCGCGCAGTTCAAAACGCCTGTCAACGGCTGTGTCAACATTGTCCACATGTCGTATGAGTAATTTAGCATTCCTGAGAAGCACCAAAAATGTTCGCTCTGTGAGTTTTGTGTCGAAAGTGCAGTGGCGTAGTCGGTGGCTATACAAAAACGGGGATTATACTTTGTTATTGGAAAAATTTACAACATCAAAAAAATTATTGCAACATGCATTTAGATCGATATCTTTCTTGGTATTGCTCTCAGCCCCCCTTGACAGCGCCTCTGCCTGCCGCGCGTCGTTTGACTGCAGCAGCAACAACACTCGACGACGACGACGACGACGACGACGACTTTGAATATGAGAATTTCAATGTAATTTAATACGTCTTAATGCAGTTTCGTAGCCTTGTGTGAAATTTCTGTATCCCGTACAGTCCACACACACACATGTTTACACACATGTATCAATTTTGTTTCGTTTCATTTCGCGAAACAGCAACGAAAAACGAACAAGTAAAACCGTCGAAACTTTAAAAGCCGCAACACTTCTTGCCCCTTCCATCTTCATCTCCATCTCCGTCTCCATCTTCTGCTTCAACTGTGACTCCAACTCGATCGGGCTTTTGAGACACATTGTTGTTTAATTTTAAAACAGTATTAAATGCAAAAAGGCAACCCCCACACGCACAGGCGCAAGCACACACACACACACACACACACACACACACACATCACGCATGCACTGGCCGGGGCAAAGTATTGCATATCAATGTCATGCCCAGCATCAGAGCAGAGAAAGGCAGTAAGAGAGCGGGAGAGTGGGAGAGCGGCAGAGTGAGTGCGAGAGCGGGAGTGGGAGAGGCACAACTGCAGCTGGCAAAGGCAGATCCCATTGCAAAAAGACCAAGTAACAGCAGCAGCAGCAGCAGCAGCAGCAGCGGCAACAACAACAACAACGGCAAGGAATATGCAAGCACATGTTGCCCCCTATCAACTGCCTCCCCTCCCCCTCTACCTCTGCCCGCTTCCACACAATGCCTGCTCTTTCGTAATGAGGTGGGTGTGTGGGTGTGTGTCAAATGATATCCTTTATGCAGGCACCCAGGGGTGCGTGTGTGTGTGTGTGTGTGTGTGTGTGAGTGCTTGTGGACCACAAGTCTTATCAATGTTATTAATTACAAATGTTGCATAATCGTCGTTCAACATGTTGAGCAAAATTAAATTTTAATTAAATTTGATTGTTTTATTAAATAATAACTTAATAAGCAATTACAATTTAAACAAAAGGTCAGCCGCAGATTATTCATGTTAAATGCTAGCAAACTCTAATCTGTGCAGTCCTGTTAATTTGCACAGGGCTGCCAATTGATTTGTGAGTAGTGAATCAAAAACCCAGGTGGCAACGCTTTGCCAATATTTGCATAATGCTAACGATTTTGTCTGTGAATTTAACCGGCAAAAGCAATGTTAGTTCAACTCTATGGGCACAGCCTGTTGTGGTTGCTGCTGCGGCATAAAGTAGCCACAATTATGCGGCTCACTGGGCTGCACCTGCCGGCGGTGCGTCGCTGCCGGGCCGGCATATTGTTTTTTGCCACACGAGAGGCTTCGCACCGCTTGCTTGCAGCCGCCGCCAGGCTGTCTCAGATGTTCTGCTGGGCAAGCGAGCGCAAGAGCGAAGATTGACCCAAATTGTAGAGTGTGTGCGAGGCTATTGAATGACACGAGCCACTGCACTATGTATTTCTTTGGGGAATATTTGGATGAAACTTAAACTGAGTCAGCATTCGAGTGAAGTGCGTCACCTTATACCGTTGGCATGCCTCCGATCTAAAATCTTTTCGTTTTGCTTCTGTTTCGTTCCAGGAATTCGCTCAGCATACGATGAACGAGCTGCTTGGCTGGTATGGCTTCGATGGCGTTGATGTGGATCGCCTAGATCTAACGGCGAAAACGTCGCGTTTGCTACAAAGTGTATCCGCAGCAGCAGCACATCAACAACAGCAGCAGCAACAGCAGCAGCAGCAACAACAACATCTGCGTAATAGCCACTTACGCAGCAGTCGCAGCTCGCTGGCAGCGACCTACCACAACAACAACAGCAGCAACAACAACCACAACAACAATAACCATAGCAGTAACAACAACAACTACAACAACAGCGGCAGCAGCAGCAGCAATGGCAATGGCAATGGCAACCAACGCAAGCCAAGCAATCTAAATTGTCACAGCAATACGACGACACCTTCGGATCACGACACACGCAGTTCACGTGAGGATGACTCCAAGAGCCCGCACTCCATTGGCAAGCCAGCAGGCACATCGCTAATGACGTTACACAGTGAGGAGAAAATAGGTGAGCAATGGAAGAGAACGAGTGCTAACAAGAGAGAGAGAGAGAGCGTATTAAACAGGGGTACAATTGGGGGCAAGCATTGTATATTGTATATCTCCAATTATAGAAGCATCGTAATAAAATTTAGTTGGATATATATGTAGTACCTGTTCACTGTGCAGTACACAATACATATGTACGTATTGCCCAAATAGAAAACCAAAATTAAAATCATAAATTCAACTCATCCTGTGTTGCTGTTGCCAGCGTCGATGCTGTTGCAATTTGATAAGTTCGATCTGAGACCGGCATCATTCCGACGTTCCATCCATCCATCCGTCCGCTTACCCTCATGTACTCCAAGTACCTCTCTATCTCTCTCTCCCTCTCTTTTTCTCTTTCCATCCAGGCGAGAGAGTCAGTCATTATACGATTTTTGCACACAGACAGACAGGTTTGAAACTTTGCTAACTTTTCCATCAACTAGTTTGGCAGAGTTTACCTGCGCCGCCCTGCCGCCCTCGCCGGCTGCATTATCGAATAACAGATTCATTAAGTCCCAAATATGGTTTACAAATTTCGTAAAACAAAATGTGATATTTGGGTGAATGGATGCCATAGTCTGCATAGTCTGCACTGTTGCCGTCCGTTGTCTTTAGTCCATGGTTCGTGGTCGGCAGCAAATTGCTTGCTCCAATCTCTGCAGCGTGCATTACATTGGTGGTTGGGCGGGGCAGGGCAGGATAGCCTATTGGATGACAAGAGTTTAGGATGGTATGTGATGGCATATTCATACTGCATATTGTTGAAAATATCACGAATTGACGCGTGCAGCAGTTAGCAGAGATAACAGAGCTATGTTAGCTGGCTTTGTTAACAGTTTGCGCCTATGTTAATGCGCTGTTATTAGCTATTTTTATACTTAATTGTATTTTAATTGCTTTGCAGACTTCAGTAATTGTTGCTGGTGCCATCGGCCAATTGCGGAGAATGCGCCGGACTATCTAACCAGTACGGACGGACCGCGCTACTGCTCGGAGTCGTGTTTCACGCAGAGTCGTCGCGCATCCTTCAAAAAGGCCAAGACCTGCGACTGGTGCAAGCATGTGCGGCACGCCGTGAGTTATGTGGACTTCCAGGATGGTGCGTCGCAACTGCAGTTCTGCTCGGAGAAGTGTCTCAATCAGTACAAGATGCAGATATTCTGCAATGAGACGCAGGCGCATCTGGACATGAATCCCCATCTGCGCGAACAGGGACTGGAGGCAGCTGCCGCCGGCGATGGAGCGGGACTTATAACGCCGGATCTATGGCTACGCAATTGTCGCAGTCGCAGTGCCTCGCCTGCGTCGACAATTTCCGTCTCACCAGGACCCACGGCTGTTGCATCCAAACGCAGTTCACCCTGCCTAACGCCGCCCCAACATCCCAGCAAACCCCTGATCTCAGTGGCACCCGTGTCCAAGCTGTTGGCACAAAAGTGTTCCGCCAGCGTGGTTCCGGCTGCACCACCACCGCCGCAGCGTCATCACATGCATCCCGCTCCCAAGTCTGGCCGCCGTAAGCGTCCACATCGGGCTGCAGCCGGTGGCGGCGGCGCCGGGGCCGGTGGATCCGAAACGGTGGCCAATATACTTCAAAAGCAGCAACAGCTCCAGCAGCAACAGCAACAGCAGCCGACCACATTAAGCGCCGATTTCGCTGGTTCCAGTGTGCCGCTGCCCCCGTTGTCGCCAATGCAGGAACCCCATCCGCAGCAGCAACAGCCTCATCCAGCTGCGCAACCGACGCCACAGCTGCCTCAGTTGCCACAGCCGCCGCAAATGGGACGGCCGCCTACTAGCATACCAGCCACTTATTTTGCCACGCCCCCCAATGGCATGATGGGTCATCCGTTTGGTGCTCGACCAGGTCCACCGCCGCCACCGCATCCCTTTCTACCACCACCACCAGGCATGTTGCCGCGAGGATTTGCTGCACACTTTGCCCCGCATCCACATCAGGCGGCACCACCGCCGCCATTGCCCAGCATGCAACAGCAGCCGCAGCTGCCGGAACTGCAGGGCGCATTGGGTGCACTGCTCGGCGCTGCGCCACCTGTTACCGTCATGGTGCCCTATCCCATCATAATACCGCTGCCTATACCCATACCTGTGCCCCTGCCCATTGTGGACTTCTACAAGGCGCACCTGACACCCGATCAGCGCAAACGTTACGATGAGGAGCGCAGCGCCACAGCCAACAGGCAGGAGGAGCAGCCACAGCCGCTGGACTGCAGCAAGGCCAAGTCGGAGCAGGAACAAGAGCAGGAGCTGCAGCAGGAACAGGAAGTGAAGCATGAAGAGCAGCATGCTAAGCGGGAGCAGGAGCATGATGAGCAACAGCAACCCGATAGCCTGGAGGAACAGCAACAACAGCCCGACAGCGTGGAGGAGCTGGAGCAGGAACAGGAGCTGAAATCCATACCAAAGACAACACCGTCGCCCTCGACATGCAATTCACCCGCCACAGATTCGACTGGCGCTGGGCAGGAGGCGACACATTGCATTGTGGTGCACAACGTGGAGCCGGCGGAGAGCACTGACAATGCCACTGCCTGCTCCGAAAAGCTGCCCAAAATAAAGATCACACGACTGCAGACAAAGCGCACGCTTATCCAAACCAAAGAGAGTACCACTGCCACGCCCACATCTCCGGCAGGCAGCAGCAACAGCAGCAGCGCCACGGCAGCAGCAGCCGAATGCAGTCGACCGCTGCGCAAGCGAAAGCGAATTATTGACTGCGATTTCCAGAAGATGGCACTGCGAGATCTGGAAGCAGGCGACACGCAGAGCAAGCAGAACAGCAACAGCAACAACAATAGCAGCAGCAACAGTAATGGAAACAGGGAGCAGGAGGAGGTGGAGGACGAAGATGTGTGCAATATGAACGGCAACAACAACAGTGCTAAAACAACAAAAAAGTAGTAGATTCTAGTGCGTAAGCAATATAACGTAGCGATATATGTATGTATGTATGTATGCATGTGAGTTTGTATGTAGTAGTAGTAGCCCCTTATCAAATAGTAGTGAACAACATATTTAATATTGCGTGCTGACATGCTAAATTTGATAAATATGAATCACATATATACAAATGCATAATTATAAAAACGGAGCAACACAAAGTGCGGCCAAAATCAGCAGAATTTAAAGGAATAAATAAATTATTAAATTACTATAAAAATCAGTTATTTCATATTTTTTAGTTCTTTAACTCTTAACACAGCCGGTAGCGGCAAATTGGCCAAGTTGTCAACACTGAATGCAATTCAAATATTCTGCAACATGGCTGGCAGCGCTATTCATAACATTAGGCGTTGCCAGACATTTTAAGCTAGATCGCTATTGTTCTCTCAAAACAAAAGCTGTCTGCTATGACAACAGATAAGTATATTTTATTATTATATTACGGTACATAGATTAATGCAAACTACATATACATATATTATACACACATAGAGTAGACAAAAAATTTCCAGTTGCGCTCACAACGCATACTTGATATAGTTCTCGTCGTCGACAATTGTGTAGCAATGATTGCGATATGTGTCCAGATCGAATATGTATTTCTTGCCGCAATCTTTCATTACCTTAAAAATAACTGGCTTTATGTTCTCTATGCCTGCCATGTTCGCCAGCTCGTTGTAGTAATCGAACTGTTAAGGAAAATGGTAATTTGCATATATTAACATATTTATAGATTGATAAGTTTAGGTCTCTATCGTTTACCTGTCGCTCGCCCATCTGATGTGCCTTCTTGCGATTGGCGTAGCCGTATTCCCAGCGCTCGCCCTGCTCCTTCTCCAGCTCGGCCAGCATCTCCTCTCGCGTGGGAAACTCTATCTGTCCCGTGTAGAGCTTAAGCGTAAAGCGCACCTGCATGTCAAAGATCTGTGTGGGTATCACATTAAAGGGTAGCCCGATAAACGCCATCGTAGGGTGATTAATGTTGATGCAATGCTTCCACAGTGGCTGCACAAAGTTATCGATAACCTGTATGCCAACATCCGTGCTCAGGCAGGGAAAGCTATACTCATAGCCGGTGCAATACATCACATGATCGAAACTCTCACTGCTGCCATCCTTGAAAATGGCTCCGTTCTTGGTAAACCTCTCAACATCGGGCTTTTGAGTCACATTGCCCATAAATGCAGTGTTGGGCGTGGTGGGCAGGTGATGACTTAGAAACACATGCTTAGCCGCTTTGCGTACGTGATTTGTAATATCCATGCCACTGGGACCGGCCCCGATAATTAAAACATTTTGATCTGCGAAAGGGAAAACGGGAACGTAAGTAAGCGAGAGAGAGAGAAGACAAAAACCTGTTCTAAACTGAAAAAAAAAACTCTGTATAAATCATATCAATCGTGCCCCTTTTAATCTACAACCTAAATTTGAGGCCGTCGGTCTCTTAAACAGATGTTCCGGCTTTGTGAAATACGCACAGATGTTTCGTACAATATTGACCACTTGGAAACCTACCCGAAACACTGACAAGTTATCGCCTCGATCTAGCTTGGAAACACGTGCTTTTCCGATATGGCTGAGTGGTATATACGCTCTATACCTATATATTTACAAGATTGTAGTATATATGCTGATTATGTCAGACACCCGACCGGCCCACTTGACTGCGCCATCACTCGCAAGGCACCGCAGAGATCCGAGTACTTAACGTTGATAAGGCCGAATTGTTTATGAAATGAAAACAAAAGGGAGCTGCGCTGCTGTAGCTAACCCAGATTCGCAAGCAAAAGATTGCGGACAGGAGAACTAGATTAGGGTTTTCCCAACTACTTATGGGTTATCTATGTGTATAATATTCCAAACTGATTACCGGAGCAGTTGAGTTAAGTACACTAATTAAACATAATCTATTCTCACCTTTGAATTTCTCTGCCCGCCGATAGAGATGGCTGTGCATCTGTTGGCCCTGGTAGAGCTCCATTCCCTCGATTGTGGGCATATCTGGTTCCGTATAGTGACCGTTGCAGACATAAATGAAATCAAAATAAACCGGATCGCAAGTGTCGTTGACGTGATCCCAAACATAGACCTGAACATAACAGATAGGAAGAGAGAGAGAGAGCGAGGGAGAGAGTACATACAGTAATTATATGGAGCGTCACGAGTTTAATCACAATGTACAATCGAACAACCATCATAAAATGAATTTACATTTACGACAATAACAACAACAAGAGCAAGGCAACAACAGCTGATGACGCTCAACACGTCAGCACTCACCTCCCAGTCGTCCACGCGGGGTCGCACCCTGATGACCTCGTGCTGCAGTTTGATGTGTGGCCGCAGATCGAAGTGATCCGCATAGGAGCGCAGAAAGTCCAGTACCTGATGCGAAGTGATAAACGATTCCTTGATCTCGCTGGGATACAAATAGTCCGGATAGCCCATCACCTCCTTGGGCAGATTTGTGCTATGAAACATTAGATATTATACATCAAATATGAAATGTAATTTTGGAATAAAACCCAATTAACATACCGTAAACCTTCGTACATGCTGCTGTGCACCTCTTCGTATTCGTCCTTGGGCATCTTCTCCGAGAATATCCAGGTGCCACCGATTTCGGTGCCCTGTTCATAGGCCACCGCATCGAGGCCCGCCTGTAGAGAATTCTTTAATGCGCACAAGCCCGCAGTGCCGGCTTAAATAGGAAGGTTACAAAGTTAACGTCAATTTTGATTTTGTTTTTTGTTGCCATTTACCTCCTATAACGCACACGCGACTCTTTTCTTTGATGGGTTTCTTAAACATTTTCGAAATATTTCACTACCTCAACTTGATTTTTATTTTGTTTTGTTTCTTCCGGGAGATCTTCTCGACGTGTCTCTCTTGTTCGCCGCGTAAATCGTGACTAGTTCAGAGAGCTACAGCTCGCATACGTTTACACGTCCATAGAGCATGCACTCTCGGGCAAAGCGGGTTGAAAGGTTGCTTAGTTTCGGTACACAGTTTGTATCATATCAAAGCTAATCTTTCTATCATTTTTCATAACTATTATTTAACTATATTTGTTAAACTTATAAAGTTTTAATGCTTTATTAAATGAGCTAATACCAATTTGAAGTTCACTTTCAAGAGCTCAGAGTAAAACACTCAGAGTAAAGGGCAATTTCCAGGCGACTTGAGTGGAATTTTTTCACGCTGTAAACACTTATCTCTTGGTCACATAACAGAGACGTCTACGCTGCGGCGACGTCGACGTCGACGTCAACGTTAACGATAGCGCCAGCGTCAGCGTCGACGTTGTCGTCGGCGTCGGCGTCGGCGTCAATGAAAGTGCCGCTGCCCCACAACAAAGTATGGAATGGACAGCTGGACATCGATTATCTCCGACCGCTCTCAATTGATGATACTTATAGAGTGATATATCTGTCAGCTTTTTTCTACGCGTTGTCACAGCGCATTTGTTTGCGCTTCTGGATTTGAGCTTCTATACAGTCACTGTGTCAATTCAGTTTATCAGCCTATTTAATAAAATTATCAGCTATAAATGCGCAGACTGCAAAAGATCTGTTGTCGCTTGCACATGCAGATATATTTACGCACACATGCACAGCACACATTATTAATGAGTGTGTTTATGTACATGTTAATAGCTCGACTGAAGACCCACACAAGTAGGAGTTGAGTACTTCATCAGTAAGTTTAATTAGAAAAGTGTCGTTGAGTAATTAATTATGAGAGTCTCGAAGCCCAACGAAAGTGGAAGAAATATCAACAGCTCGGTGTGGGGAAGCCAAAGTAATTGCTTATATAATTGTAATGGATTAGAACTGTTGCTAACAAGGGTACACTAAAAAGAGGTTGTTGAAAACAAATTATAAATAATACAGTTCAACCAAGTCTGATAAGAGCTTAACTATTTTTAATCATCAGTCGGGAGTCAGTTATCTTTTGCAAATTACGTTATGTCTGGGAACTCACAAACAAATCAAAGTCTCAACAAATACTACCCGCTAAAAATAGTAACAAAAAAGGTTACCTTGGGAGTGCCGAAAGTTTCATACCCCAGTAGTTACTATAAGTACCTGCATGGAGCTTATATTAGTTTTACAACAAACCGGAATGTTGCGAGGCACTTTAAAAGCTCTGTAGTTTATAAGCTACCGGGAAAAGTATAAAAAGTGCTCGGGCAGGGTGTCAACTTTTCCTTGATCTTGCCTTCTGCTATCTCTGCTAAAGTTATGTTAATATTATGCTAACTTACATTTCTGCAAACGTATAACAGAAAAGCAACAAGAAGGTGCTTTGGTTTGAATAAAAGCTCCCTGACTTAGCTGCTCTCGGCAAGGCATTAAGCTTCTGCAAGCGTACAAGTAATTGCTTCATGTCTCATTTATTTGTTTGCATACCGAAGCTAACCGTTATTCTGCTTAGCCTAACAAGAATTTAGTGTAAGGCAAATTAAACGATCGAAGGGCAGCTTCTATCGGCTCATAAATAGATTATCACCCGATATTTAATAATTCATTACTGATTAATCAATACATTTTTTATTGCATTTATTCGATAACGATAATGAGCGTGTTGCAACTACAGAAAATCAATGCTGCCAACCTTGGTGTTCTCCTCGATGACTTTCTCTATCCATGGGCTCACTTGGGGCACAGCAGCATAAACACCTGGGTAGCTGGGACGTGCACAACCAGTGCCCCACGAGACAATACCCAGCAGCTCGCCGTTGTAGATCAGTGGACCGCCGGAGTCACCTTGGCAAGCGTCCTTGCCGCCGCCATCGACGGCCGCGCAGAGCATGCGACTGGTTAGCATAATGGAGTAGGCCCTCTTGCACTCCGAGTTTTCAACCACATTGACTTCCACTTTCTGCAGAGTGTTGGGAATGAGTCCACCCTCGGTGGTGACACCCCAGCCGGTTACAATGACAGGTGTACCGTGCTCCGGACGCTCCTTAGCCAAAGCAATAGGCTGCACACCTTTATTGAACTCAAAGTCTCCGTCGAGAATCAGAACGGCGGCATCGTAATCATTGTTGATGGTCCTGTAGTTTTCGTGAACAAAGAATTCACGTACTGGCAATACCTGAGTATACGGGTACAGGGTGGTGGAACCAGCTACAATCGTTAGATTATCCGCATTTGCCAGGGTGTTTACGCAATGCGCGGCCGATACAATGACATTGGATTTCACAATGGCTCCGCCACAGCGATGGTTTCCCCTGTACCTCATGGAAACCTGGTGGGGAAAGTCGTTAATGTCCGCATCCTCGCCGCCTACAATGCGCCCATCGGGCATGGGCACACCGCTGTGGAAGATGGTCTCCGACAGCGATAATCCAATACAGAGCAATCCGATCAAGACGCGATCCATGTTGTTTAACTAAGAGGAATTGACAGTTACGCAGCCTTTTTATTCAAACTAAACTCATAGGCTGTTTTATTTTTCAGCTATGCGATTTCAAGCGATAAGCCAGAGCTATAAATTCAACGTAACGGTCTTAAGATTACTATCGAACTTATCTTATCCTTATCGCCATCTGATGATTGTGATGCATATGAACGGTAGCTGATGGCTGCGAAACCTAATGTTTGAATTGATCGATATAACAACGCACAAGTTCAAAGTTATCGGTGTGTGTCCTAGATTAATCGACGTAAAACGGAAAAGTGGAGCAACTAAAATTAAATTGGCAAACAAATCTTAGATCGATTTGTTTAGTAAGCAATTTAGTTATCAGACAGGGGCTTTTTATATCGCTATGCTTAGTCATTCAGTTCATACTACGAATTCGATTAGCTAAGAAGTTCTTCGCAATCCATTATCGAGATAATTTGGACATTACGAGAGGCTTGTCAATCTAATACGGTGTAGGGTCTATGAATTTCACATTTGGACAAAGGTGAATTTAATTTTCAGAGTGATTCATCCACGAAAGCGCGTGTCACTCTATGTAGGGCAATCTCTTATTCTTTCACAGAGCGTGCAAGAATCGCTTACCGTCTAATCAATCGTATAATGTTAAGATAAAGTGGCTCAATTTATGTTTATATCGACTATTAGAGAAACATAAAAATAAAAATCATTGTTAACTGTTATTTTGCTTATCATTAATGCTGGTGCTCGGGTACTCGGTACTGATTATAAATCTCAGCTAACGCGGCGCGCCATCAAATTTAATCTTCAGACAAATTGATATTGATAGAATGAGATTACAGATCAGGCAGACGGACATTTACGTTAAAAATCAAAGTTCGATGCAATTTCAAACGATAGAAAGTAGTTGAATGGACTCAGTGAGGTCGCCACCTCGTAGGGTGTTCTTTCTTATGTGAAATTCTTGCAAATATGTGTGTGAGGTTTGTTTTTATTTCAGCACTATCGTAAAAGACTTATCGAAAGGCTTATGGTTCTACAGCTTAATTATGGGTCAGAATTTCTCTTAAAAGACTACCGACAACCTTCTTTATAGAGTTTATAAAACATCGGACCACATAAAGTTTAATAATATCGTTGTTTTTATTGAAATCCGATACCATTCGTGGATTTTGGGTTTACCATGCGATAAGCCGCCATTCTATGTATATATAAAAGGGGAACAGCGATCTAGTCAACATTCGAGCATTGGACTCTGTGTAATGTTGTCGCGTTTTGGATTAATTCTGTTGGGGTTGCTTTCCCTGGCAGCCCTGCTCAATGGCGCAGCCATAAACAATCGCATTGTCGGGGGAACTGAGGCGGATATCGGCAATTATCCTTACCAGGTGTCGGTGCGTCTGGAAACCTACATGCTGCTCCATATTTGCGGCGGCAGCATCTATGCACCTCGTGTCGTTCTCACCGCTGCCCACTGCATCAAGGGACGCTTTGCCTCCTACATACGTATCGTGGCAGGGCAAAACTCAATAGCTGATCTGGAGGAGCAGGGTGTAATGGTCAGCAAATTGATCTACCACAGTGGATACGTTAAGAAGACTCACGTGAATGATGTTGGATTGATTATAACCAAGGAGCCGTTGGTTTACTCCGCTCTGGTGCAGCCAATTGCCCTGGCTGTCGATGCCCCTACTGCGGGCACGCATGCCATTGTCAGCGGTTGGGGTAAGCGCACAGAGGAAGACGAAGCATTGCCAGCCTTGTTGCGCGCTGTGCAGGTCAAAATTATGGACACGGGCACTTGTGGCGCGCAATATCTTACCAAGGATTACACCATTACGGATGAGATGATTTGTGCAGGCGCTGAGGAAGGTGGCAAGGATGCCTGCCAAGGTGATTCTGGTGGCCCATTGACTGTGGATGGCGTTCTAGTCGGTGTAGTCTCCTGGGGCGTGGGCTGTGCCCGCGAAGGATTCCCTGGTGTCTATACAAGTGTCAAACACCACACAGCTTGGATTGAGGAGCAGGCTGCGCCTTACTTGTAAACTTTAAATTGTATTCATTTTACACAAGCATTCGAACAAAAACACCGAACAAATTACGTTAATACTTAATTAAACCATTTAAAATATACAAATAAATATAGACGCACATTAAAACAAGCAGTTTAAATAAAGGCTTTTTTCCCGTCAAAACTAGCATTTTGCGAAATACTTTATCGGGGCAGCTTTTAAAACAGTGGGCACCGGGAAATCTTGAGTGTTTTTTTGCCTTTTTCGCGTAAAATAAAAACCGTTTTCTTTTAAAGTTCAATAGTTTCTGCTTCTTCTCGCAGGTTGGCAGCACTGCCAAAGCCAATCTGGTATATTTAAATAAATTTGGCGTAATGGAATTTCGTTGTTCTGCAATGCGGTCACATTTACTTCGAGAAAACTCGTGAAATTATAGAAAAAGAGACAGAAAAGCTGAAAATAAATTATCGCGGAATAGTAAACAACAGAAATAAATAAATATGTCGTTATTCGGTGCGTTAATGGGTGATTTCGATGATGATCTAGGATTCATGAAGTAAGTTCTAAGTAAAATGATTTTTCGACGTACTTGTTGGGGCGTGAAAAATTAGCATGGCAAGTGCAAAAAAGGTGCTCGAAAGGTTGTGTGCGAACAACGATAAGCAATGAAAAATACTGGTTGTGCGGTTTTAAGTGGAAAATCATTGCTCAGCAGTGGGTGCTTCGCTAGACATCGCTAATGTGTTTGTGTGTGTGTGTATGCGTTTGTAAATTTTTCACAATCCCCAGCGCAGTTTTTCGTATTCGTGTGCATGTGCATGTGTGTGTGTGAATGCGCAGCATGCTGTTGTGAAGTCAGAAGAGATTGAGGAAAATGCGACAAGCCCAAAGGGCTTGTAATTAATCGATAATTTCGATTGCAGGCCACATAATGAACATTTCACTTAGAAAGCCATTAGTTAAAAGTTTTATTATTAATGCAAACTCATTGAGCGTCTAATTTCAGAATGCCTTTTTCACTGTTGCGTTTTTAATGCACTTTGAAATGCATTATTGATTTATGTACATATATAAATATTTGTATAATTTGTTGTGAAAACAGAGTTGCCAGCGTATTTTAATTCGCACAGCTGGCATAATGCAGTCTGCATTTTTGATCAGTTTTCGGAAGTTAGACAAGTTGAAGATATATTAGACATTTTATTAAACAAAAGGAGGCTACGTTGTATGTGTGTGTATTTTTTAGACCCTAGCTTGCTTTATAAGGAATTAACATCATTTGAAATCGTTTTTTTGTACAATAGTCTGTGCTAGTTAACGTTTGGATTGTTAAATACTTTTGGCTCACATTTGTTAGAATTATGAATCGAAAACGAAATTCACGACGAAAAAAATCAAACGAACAACAACACGAAACAATGAACACAAAGTCGGTTAATTTTTAAAAATTTAAAAATACATTTTTATAATATTTACAATATTTACTTCTCTTTGCAGCAACCACATGAACCATCACATGAACGCCATGAATATGCAGATGCGTTCGATGAATCGCTTAATGAACTCCTTTATGCCTGATCCTTTCAACATGCTTGGACCATCGCCATTTGATCCAGGCTTCCAGCAGGGCGCACTAATGGAGCGTAGCCAACAGGCAATGGCACCCATGGGAGGTGGTCTCTTTGGTTTTCCCCCGATGCCATCCTTTAATCGTTTGCTTAATGCCGGTACGTTTCAAGAATGTAGCGTATAGAAACGATATATATGTATTTAACTTGTATCGTATTGCAGACATTGGCGCTAATAATGGCGCATCATTTTGCCAAAGCACCGTGATGACCATGTCCTCGGGTCCTGACGGTCGTCCACAGATCTATCAGGCTAGCACCAGTACCAAAACTGGACCAGGCGGTGTGCGCGAAACACGCAAGACCGTACAGGATTCACGTACAGGTGTCAAGAAAATGGCCATTGGTCATCATATTGGCGAGCGAGCACACATCATTGAGAAGGAGCAGGATCTACATTCCGGTCAGCTAGAAGAGCGTCAGGAGTTTATCAATTTGGATGAGGAAGAGGCCGAACAATTTGATCGCGAGTTCACTACACGCGCCACACGCGGTGTTATGCCACATGGAGGCGCTCGTGGAGGTATGCAGGCAATTGGTCCAGCTCCCAGCAACTCAACGCTCACCATTGAGCCGCTCGACGATGATGACGACGACGATGATTGTGTTATTCAGGAGCCAGTGCGCTCTGGTCGTCAATTACCTACTCTGCCATCGGCGTCATCGACGGCTTCACACAACAGGTGAGCAAAGCGATTCCAGTTCCTTATCATTCGCCCTGTCAGTTCTTGCAGGTTAACCACGTCGCTTTAAGTGAGCTGCCTAGGATTAGCTTCGTTTTCGTTCTAAATATTTCGTTACACTTGACACCCACCTAACAGTTTTGGCCTCTTAACCCTCGACAATTGTCAATTGGCAATTAACACTTGGATATGTCTAGAGCGTGAGCTGTTGCTGCAATTGCTTGGTAGCCATATCACATAGCTGCTCACTTGGAACACACCTTTATTTAACCACACACTCCCCATGTGAATGACTGAACAATCAATTGCGTTATCTAGTATTAGGGTATTTTTGGGTAGCAGCCCAGCTCTAGACATACCCAGACACTCTAGGCTGTTCCCTTTTTTGTGGCCCAGTTTTGTGACGATGCCTGCTAAATTAAAACGTTTGTATTTACTTGCAGATATAATAATTACTAAATCAAGCCAAGTACATACAGCATATATATATTTTACTATATACATATAACAAAAAATATATACGTACCATATATATTTATCAGAGTCAAAAACCTAAAAGCAATTGCACATATAAATGAACAAAAAAAAAAAAAAAACCAAAAATTAAAAGAATTTCTGCTTTTACATTCCTACTACGTTAATACTAAAGTAGAAAACAAAGACAAAGAAATTACTCAAAAAAGAGAACAATATTATGAGGTAGGCGGCAAGCAAATTTGTAATTCTATTTCATTTTCAATCTTCTTTCTTCTCCTCTTTTTTAAGCGAAATTTCCAATTCGTTTTGAGTTTTTTGAGTATTATTTCTTCAGTCATCAAATTCGATACGATCCGCACATCTAACAATATATGCATATTACTGCACACACACACTCATGCCATTCATATTCATACATCTGTATATATATATATTTTATGAGGCCCTAATATCGTTACGTTATTTGGATGGCTACAGCAAGTACCGCAACTAGCAAGCCTTAACTACATTTTTAAGTGCCCCACAAGATGTTTTGTTGTAATCTCTTTTACATTTTCTTCGCATCGATTCCATACGACGACAACAACAACAACAACAACAGCAGCGACCGTGCAGCAGCAGCAGCAACAACAACAACAACTTCGCCACGTCGCGTTGCCACAGCAACAACAGCAGCAGCATCTTCGCCTACGGTTTACGACGTAACACACAACAACAACAACAACAACAACAACTATTTGGGCACTGGAAATTCATCATCGCGTCGCGCCTATATGCGCAACGGTCAGCATTTGGCCACGCCTCGTCGTCCCCTGCGTACGCCCTCTTCGTCCCCGCTGGCCACCGTATCCAGTGCTAGTCACAGCATTGCCGGCACGCAAAGGTTTGTTCGCATAAGCAAAACAAGACTTCAACAACAACAACAACAAGAACAACAACAACAACAATAAGAACTGCAACAACAAAAACATGAAGCAAGCCCCTATAGGAATAAATATGCCCCAGCTACCTAGTTCGTCCCCTATATAACCATATCTATCCTTACGTTTCGAAAGTTCCTTCCGTTACGTTTTTTGGCTGTAAAACAAAAGCTTTAATTCCTGCTTGCAAGGAGTAGTCCCCCTAACTCTAAATTGAAAATCGACCGCAATAGTTTTAACCACGATACATACGATAACGATATACGATTTGCAAATTTATAACTTAATTAACAACTTCTGCTCTATTTCTCTCTCCTCTCTTAAACAAAAACAAAAACAAAAACAAATGAAAACATATATCGATTTCTAATGCAGAGATTGGCGTTTATATAATTCACGTTTCTATCGCAAGTAGAAACACTTGTGCATATAATACTCTATCATAATTAATAATCAATACACACTACGCATAATATAAATATCTATAAACATGTATTCAATTGAGCAACGATTGCGCGCTACGTGAACAACGTAATCCACAACATCCACAACTACTAACCAATCAACCAACCAACCAATCAATCAATCAATCAATCAACCAACCGATCTGCGTACACGGCGTATTTTTGCGACGACATCCAAAGTTAACTTCTATCTGCGCTGTGCCGCCCTTCTTCGCATCATTGCATCGCTGCGACTACGCCTCTACGCATCCATCTACGTCGTCGGTCGTTACGTCTCTCAACGCATCAGACATCGTTACGACGTACCACACACATGTTACGTGTAAGGCAGCCCGCAAACAATCCAGCTATGTACATACTACTCTACCACTACCACTACCATCACTACTACTACAACTACTACTACTACTAGTTCTACACACATTCTCTCTCTCTCTCTTTATATATATATATACTACTTACATAAGGCGACGTATGTTGAGCATGTTGTGTCGCAATTGCCTTAGTTGCGCCCGTCCGCCCGCCTAGCAAACTAAAACATCTTTATATCGAATATACATAGCATTTCAGTTGATGAGAGATTGCAACAACAACAACAACAACACACACACGTATCTGAGGATCAGTTGTTGTGTGTGTGTGTGTGTCACTTATGTCTCCTTTCCTTTTCGTTGGCTTTCTGACAAATTCCATTACGTTTTTCGTTTAACCTACGCATCAAAAATCAAATCATCGTTACGTTCGTTACGCTACGCCACCTACTACAACTGCGCAACGCATAATTGGTCTACGGTTTATACACACATGCTTTGTCTACGTACTACGTACCACGTACCACGTCGAACGACGCTTATCAAAATTTAATACGTTGTTGTTGCTGCTGCTGCTGCTACTGCGCTGCCGCCGCCGCCGCTACGATTCTGTTGTTTGTCCTACGCGATGGGGAAAATGCAACAACACATTTAACTGCGTACCTACCTACCACATCACATTACATTCCACTCCATTCCACTCCACTCGGATCACTCCTGTCCCCTCGCTCGCTCTACAACTCTCTGCATCATTCTAACCCCCACATTGTCCGCCCGCCCGCTCTCTGTCTCTCTCGCTCTCACCATTTTATGAATTTACGTTCAAATTGGCCTGTGTACGAATGATTATTATAATTATGTACTCTATTTAAACTTTTTACGTTGTCTCATATTAAATAATTATATATTTTTACGTATTGTATCATTTCACACACTCTGCTCTGGTCTAACTAATACTCTCCCTCTCTTCTCTACGTCTATAGCATTCATCCACATCCGTATGCTGCCAGTCCAGCAGCCGCACGTCGCCATCAGCGTCTGAAGCATCATCACCAGCAGTCAAACGGCAATGGCAACGGCAATGGCGGAGCGGAGGATTCGGGTGCGCCGCGCCATAAATCGGCCAAGAGAAGCAAACCTCAATAATAAATAGGCTATAGAGCGGGGAGAAAAGAACACACTCTCACGCACATACAGAGACATTACAACTACTTCTTCTACTACTACTACTACTACACACACACACACACACTCGTACCAACGTACACCGTACACCGTACACCAAGTTTTTTTTCCACACTGTTTTTAGTCTCCAATTGCAAAGCCCACTAGGATCCACACACGCACATTTCATATTTTGCCACACACACACAGAGTTGAGAACCGCAGATACAACATTACGATCTTTGGTCTGGCCAGTCCAATTATCGAATGTTAATCCTACATTTCTTGAAGTGTACCTAAATATACTGTAACAAATTGAAGTGTGTGTGAATCTGCGGTAGCAGTTTGTCAGGCAACTGCTCCCTTTCACACCCCACACCCCCCACACACTCACACTCACACTTACACACCTGCACACATATACAGTTTAAAATACACGTCAGTGTTAATGCAAATTGTAAGTTACATTGAAGCTTGAAAAAATAAGAAAAAAAAAATAACGAAAGATACGAAATGTTGCAACGGATCTACTTTTAAGTCGCATATTTGAAATATTCTCAAGATATTAGTTACTTATTAGTTGCTAGAGAATAAGGTCAACCATTTGCAGCGATCATCGATGACGACAAATTGAGAATGGGAGAGACGATGAGATGCCGCCACCTAAAAGAACTATATACTATAAACCCAATCTACATCTACATCTACAATACATATGTAATTATTAAGGCATAAGTAAATGTTTATGTGAATTTAATTAAACGTAAATACATACACACATAGTAAATTTGAAGCGTAAATCATATTGAACTACTTATTTCACTAAGTTGACTTCCCTCGCCCGGCCGACTTAATCGACCATTTCCATTTGTGTTTCCTCCGACTCACGCCAATTGCGTTGCACCATCTCCACCAGCTCCTTCCACATTGGTGTGCGCCGCGCATAGTTGGCCAGGCAGAGCAGGATAAAGGCCCAAGCCAATCCCAGATAGTAGTCGGTCTTTACAACGGGCACATTAGAGAGTGGACCAACGGTGGACATTTCCAGCACCACGGGATGTATGCGCTTTAGGTCGACAGTCTTGATGTTCGTGTGCCGCAGAATGAATCTGCCGAAGCTCACCTTGGTCGACTCATGCCAGGGTGGATCGTATTTGATCAGGGGACGTCCCTGATGGAATATCATCAGTGTTGGCAGCGAAACAATTCCGAATTCGGCATTAAAACGTATAAACTCCGAGGCATCGATGTATGCCACCGGCAGCGAGGGAAAGAGATGCGGTAGCAGATTAACCACAGGTGCCACGCGAGCGCATTCCAGACTTGTTGGGGTGCAGAAGTGAACGACGACGCAGCTGCCAGCCTCGTGTCGTTTCGTAGCATTTCCGATGGGTTTTAGCAAATTGACGATCTCTTTGGCGCTCTTCATGATCAGTAGCTTGGGCACATTGGCTGTGTGGTTGCCACTGATAGGTGTCACAGCTGTCGTTGCTGCAACTTCCGGCAGCAGACATTTGATGCGGATGGGGGGCTTGCGCAGCGGCGGCTGATCTGCTAAGTGTATTATGTACTCATCGTCTGGTACACAAGTATGTCGCTCACGCATCAGGGCGTACGACTCGAAGGTGTAATCGCATTTGCCTCGAGACATGTGAGCCAAGTGTGCAGATCCTGTGCCATTTGAATCCAGACCAAGATACTGCAGTGCGCTCAAAAGACCCGGAAGCTCCGCATTTCCGTGTGCCAGACAGAAACCAACTGAAATACGTAACACATGTAGTTGGGATGTAGAACATGAACTGAATTTTGCTTACCAAACAAAAAAGCGACTAGGAAATTCGCATTTATGTGCATATTATTTTGTTTTGCTCAAGTGCAATGTGACCGTATGCTGTTAGAAATCAAATGACAACTAATGATTAGCAAAACTGCAATAGCATACGGACAAAGGCTGATAGGCGTGCATTGTTAACAGAGCTGCATGCTATGTAACTTATTTTTTGGGTGTTTCAGTTTCACTGTTGCATTCTCAACATAATAATATTCTTATGGCGCATGTGGCGACACCTTTCGTTTAAATTTAAAGGTTTTAAATTCAATCTCTCACCGCTCACCAGCAGATGGCGCTAGCAAATAAATAAGAATTTTCTTTGCATTGGTTCAACTTTGTTTTGTGTGGTGACTTATTTCGCTTGTTAAGGTGATTAATTTCGTTAAAAAAGGTAAAAGCAAAGCGTCAAAATGTTTCTTCATTTAATTTCGTTAACTTTGCATGGACAATTAAACAATCCATGTCGCAGCTTGTCTGCCCTGGTGATGTCGTTGCCAGGGCAAGGATGCGATAAATGATAAGGCAGGAAATGGGCGAGGGGGAGGACAGCGCCGACAGTAGCAAGCCGCAAATCGCAAGGATCCAAGCGATGCCGAACCGCATGTTGACTTAGCGTAGCTGTCAGCCGAAAGTGTTGTCTTCCCTCTTCCTTCTTCCTTCTCCCGTCTCCTCTTTCCAGTCCGCTGTCTGCACTGATTTCGCATTTCATTTTTTGCGCACTCTCCTCGTGCTTTTCTTATTTGCTTCACACTTTATGCACGAATTAATATTTAATGCAAAAGGTGCCCAAGCAAAAGCAACAGCAACAACAGCCGAAAAATGCTAAGGGGGGTAAGGGGGCTGCCACAATGGGAATGATAGAAAAAGTCGCAGCTCACTTTAATTTGGCAAATGTCAAAAATCGCAGCTAGCATCCTTTGTGGCAAATGTGGCGACATCGCTCCCTCTCTCTCACACGCTTGCTTGCTATCTCTTGTGCTTTGTCTCACGCTCTTGTAACATTTTTAATATTCTAAAAATCTTTTGACTGCGATTTGCACTACCTCCCAACACCCTGCAAAGTGAATGGGCCCGAAAATTTAATGGTGAAAAACAAAAATTCATCAATTTGTTTTGCGACTTTGGCTGAGAAAACACAAGAGGAAGAGAGAGTGGAAGGGGAGTGGTAGAGAGAGAGAGAGGGAGAGCAGGGCACACTCCGTTGACAACCCTCGCAGTAGGCAACGTTATTTCCCCATTCTAAATCGCTCTGGCAGCGCACCAAATTTTAAGCTGCTTTGTAAGGAGTCCTGGGATCTCTAGGAATCGGCTTAAAATCGAAGTGCATAGTATAGGCAGGAAGGTGAATTATGCTGGAGACATTCAAGTAAACTAGTTCAATTGAATTGATTAACTTGGAAGATAATCCATGGGAACTAAAAAGAAAGCTACTTTGAAAATAATGCGAATCGATAACGATAACGATTAAAGTCTAGATTAAAGTATAGGGTTTTATATTTTAAGATTGTAACGAAGAAACACTTAACATTCGATCAGTTCTCTCCTCGCTAAGCCCAGAAAGTGGACAGGTCCAGGGGAGCTTGTATAGCATGATGGGAGCCAAATAGAATCACCTGCCCGTAGTAGAAGGAGAACTGAAAGAATATGTAGAAGGTGAACAGCACGGTGATATTGTAGAAGAGCGACATGCGAAACTCATTGCCGCACATGGAGACATGAAAGAGTGTGGTGAACAGGATGGCCGTAAAGAATATGGCTGTAGTTAGGGCCTTGTCCGTGAAGAGAACCTGCAGAAGACAAGGAGAGAGTCATTAGGACTATGAAGCTCTAGAGGTAGGCTAGTCTCACAAAGATATTGTCATGGTAGCACCTGTGCAAGACCATTAGCGGCAGGCACATGTAGATGGTGTGGGTGACGGTGCTCATGACGGCACCATAGGCGGCATTTGGCATTCCCACCTTCATAAAGTGGTTAAGAAAGACAAACAAGACGAGTATTTCACCCGTGCTGAACATGAGCATTGGAATTGTGTCGGCTGAGGGACCTAACCGCATGCTCAAGTATTGCCAGTAGATATTGTCGATCTCATCAACCAGGGAGAACATTAATATGGAGCACATGGACATGCCCATCACGCTGTACAGGCGCAGCGCCATGATGCCGGGCTCACGCAGGGCATGCGTCGAGATGTATACAAGGAAGGCCCAAAAGCAGCTAATCAATAGCACGGAGATCCAAACCACAGGTTCGGGCCTCAGACCAATGGCAACAAAGGGAAAAGCCAAGAGGCTGACGCAGCCAACGATTTTACACCAGCCATACATGGGACGTCGCTTCTCAATGACGGGAATGATGTTGGCCAGCAGAAAGAACAGAGGGCTCTGCAATAAGAGAGAGAGAAAGAGAGGGAGAGTGGTAGAGGAAGGGGTATTTAGTATAGGCGATACTAACAAACACGATCTTAAGCATCGCACTGCGCTCCTGCATGATCTCGAATGCGTTAACCGTGTTCCACCAGATTTGAAATCGGGAAAGATCCATTCGCTTGGTATGCTCGCCAGTGATCTCAATGTCGCTTGGCATTGCGGACAGCGGAGCCGATCCCTCTAGCTCACTGGACTCCGTTCTTGGCAGCTCCTTGGTTGTGTAGTACGATATGGTCAGCATTATGGTCATTCCCAGCACAAAGGCCAACAGAGATGCATACGCATTCAGTTTCAACGATTGCGAATCATTGTAGGGCAGATCTTTCTTCCCGAAAATCTCGTACTTCATGCTGACCACACACAGCAAATAGATAAATCCAACGAATATGCACGTAATGTTGCCCCACAACAATTCCCCCTTCACCTGATAGCTGTGGATGCACAGCACCATCACGCCGGGTGTGAAATATCGCATGACATCGCCAACAACCCTGGATAGCGCCAGAGTCATATCGTATGAATTGTCGATATCGCAGACCAGCACGATGCTTATGTAGTCGGGCAAGTAAATTACGAATCCGAAGTAGAAAAAGCTAAAGGCGTACGGCGACAGAGGCAGCAGCTCCATCAGCGTCATGTAGTTGGGTAGAGCACTATGCATGGGCTTAGAGTGAATATCGTATTGCCTAATGTATATGCAGACTTACAAGTATTTGATGATCGTGTGCAGGACATAGTAAAGTCCGGCCAAGTACAAGGCAAATAAAAAGATGTAGCTATGGCTCCAAGGCAACTTCAAGACGCAAAACAAGAGGTGCAGATAGTCGAAGTAGTAGACGTAGGTGCTGCAGCTTGGTGTGGAGTCCACAAAGTGGCACATTTCGCTGCTGCTGGGCATATACTGTCTGGGATAGTAGCAAATGTTCTGTGGGGAGAGGGGGAGATACAATAAGAGATAAGATGAAATGGAAAGTTGGGATTAAGGGGAATAAGGAGATGAGTGGGATAAAGCGAGAAGAAGGGAGTAAGGAAGAGTAAGGGAGACTAAGAGAGCTAGAGAGGAGTTAAGAAAGAGCTAGAAAGAAGTTGATAAGGGACAAAAGAAAGATATAGTAAAAGAGAGACTGAAATAAAGAGAAAGAAAACCAGACAAACTTACATAACTCGGTATATGAATGAAGGAATGACTACGTCGCGAACGTTGTAGGATTTCAGATTGAGTAAAATTATCCATTTTCAAAGAATAAACTGATATGACAAAGTATTTCTATATCTATATATATAAAAAACAAGGGAGATTGTTGTATATTTTCTATGTCTAAAGAAAACTCAGCTACGATTGAAAACTCCATGAAATACGATTAAAAGTCGAAGGGATAAGATTCAATCAACAACTCCTTACCTACCTCTCTCTACTTGTTTCTCTCCCTCACTTTCCATTCCTCTATCCCTCTATTTCTCTCCCTCTCTCTATCAATTATCAAAAGGAGCCTCCTGCTCTGCCTTGCCATATGCATTCTCTGAGCACGACTCATTGCCCTAGGGTGCTGCACACGCCAAGCGTTGCATTTGCCCCTACCGAGCAGACAACAAAGCGCAGGACATGACTATCAACAGGAGAAGGAGGGAAGGTGGACAGACAAATATAAACATGAAGAGCAAATGAAAATGTCATGCAGCCAATTGGCGACACCATTGACCCCTGTCCAGGCCTGCGTCAGGACAAATGGCAATGCTCGAGTGCGCTACGCTTTGGTGGTTGCATTCGGCAGAGGGACGAGCAAAGGAAGAGAGAGAGAGAGAGAGGAAAGGGAAGAGGGTATAGCTGCTGCACGGGCAAACCGGTTTGGCTACCGAAACGTAGGAATGGAGGGAGCCTCTCGTCCTCTATTATCCTTGCCGGGCACGCGCGTGCTCGAGGGCACAAATGACCTAAGGTCAGTTTTAATGTTGCGGAAAATTGAACAAGGCGCATTAACAAATTGATCAGCTTGTGAGCAGGCCAATAATCGCTTCTGCAAGGGCAGGGGGGATAATGCCACGCGCGTCCGAGGCGAGGGCATTGAAGTGGTCAAAGCGAGTAACCAACGCGGTTGGTGGTCAAGCCCGGAAGGAAGCATTGTCGCATTGTTTGTGTGTGTGTTTTGACACATGTTTAGCGCACCGAACAGCAGTGGACACAATGGACAACCGGTTTTGCTTTACCTTTCCCCTTCCTCCTCCTTCCTTCTCTCTCACTTCGTAGTTGCAAAAAAGTTGAAGCATCATTTGCGAAACTCGTCGAGTAATCAACGAGGCGCGAGCGTTACCGTTACCTGGCGAGGCGAGCGCAATGAGAATAGAATAGAAAGTTTGCAGCCGAAAGGAAATGTAAATAGAAGAGAGAGAGATGAGTGGAGGGGGAGGGAGAGAGAGGGATACTTGCGTAAAAAAATCCCTGAACAAAATTAAATTCTGTGAAAAATGAAAATAAAATTAAAAACTTTTTACGCTCTGCTTTGTTTCGGCTCTCATTATTTTAATACTTATGCATAAGCAGAGCAGAGCTTCTCTGTCTGTTTCTTTCTCTTCTCTCTCTCTCTCTCTTAGTTACTTAGTTTCACAGCATTTTCTATTCCAGCGCACTTTCTATTTGAGCAGCTTTCTGCAGTTTGCACTTATTTATGTGCATTTTATCCTTGCCCATGCCTGTTTGCTAATTAAGGACACCTCAACAACAAGTTTCGGGCAGGTGGGACAGGCCAGGCAGCCTCACTTCAGGCAGAAAAAAATCTGAAAATATGTATAAAAAAGTATGATTTTTATTTTATTTTAAGAGGTTGAAAATTAATATATCTTTATAAGATTTACAGAATTTTTCTTGTATTTTAATAAATTTATTTATTTTAGCATGTCGAACTCTTTAAAAGGTATATAAGTTTTAAATTTTATTATATATTTATTTTTCTTTAGTAACTATTATTATACAAGGTTTAATCTGATTTCTTCTGCTGCTTGCAGATTATTAGGCAACCTTAAGCTTATTTAAAATACTCCATACCTCATCATATCATATCATATCATTATCAACTCCGCAGCTGCAGCTCGCACACATCTCGAGGCTTAACTTTTTCCTGCTTTGCATGCCTTACTTTTTCCAGTTACTTTTCCGGCTTCACTTAATCGTTGCGTCTTGGCGCAAGTCTCAAGGCGAAATTACAAGCACTTACTTAAGCGATACGCCAGCCGCAGACCCAGCCTCCGTTTCTGTCTGCCTGCCTGGCTGCCAGATGTGCATGCGTTTTGTAACTGATGCGTTAACAAGACTCACACACGCGCAACACACGCACACTCCAACACACACACACACTTACACAACAATGTTCTGTCTGCAGTTTACACAATTTCTTTTTTATTTTGTTGGCCCAACAGATTTCAGACAGACAGACAGACAGACAACTTTGCAGCTCGCCTCCCTCAGCGCGCCGAAAAGTATGCAATGGTTTTTTAATCGAGCGCAACATTTATTGCCACATTACGTATACGTAGTACAAACTTTTGTTGGGCTGCGGTAAAAAAGTTACCGCATTTACCTTTCGCCGTGCCGCATGTTTACTTTGCTTGCGCAATTTTCTTCGCCTGCTTTTCTTCGCTCAGCTGTAAAAATTGCTCAGAGTTATTTTACTTGCGATTAACTGATTTCCTTGTGGAAATTTAAGCATCTTTTGGCGAGAGTTAAAGCGGCTTACGGGCTGATTGGAGTGCATAGTTTTGCCTATTGAATTGAAGTTGGCAGCTTGTATGGTATATAGAGATGTATCGCATTACTCGTGCAACACAAACAGACTTAATCAAATCCTTTGAGCAACCGCAGGACGCAGCATGCAGGACACAAGGCAAGACAAGACAAGGCAGCAGTGGCAGCAACTTGGCCGCAAAGACTTGGCTTGGCCAAGTCTGACAAATGTCGCCCAGGGCGTGCAGTGCCACCGCAAGGCACTTGCAGCCTGCCCCCTCCGCTTCTACAATTTGTGGCAAGTTATGCGTGGCATGCAATCTCTTCAAAAATAGTGTCTAAGAAAATATTATTGCTGACTGTGCGCTCACAGTACCGCATATCAGTAAGCTGACAGTCCGGCAAGCAGGCAGAAAGGGGCGGGGAAGGGGGAGGACTGGCTTTACCGCAAATCAAACTCGTTGCAGAAAGTTTTTGGGTCCCAAGCGTTGGCAACATGTGATAAGTTTATTGTCTTGCCGCATGACGCACGCACACACACACACCTCTCTCTACTATTGTGGCCCCAAAAAGGACTGGCAAATATCGCATTTCATAACAAGAAATATGCTTTCTTCCATATCCATATCTATAAATTAAGTTGTCTCGCCCACAAATATTAATTGCCTAATTAGCATATGCCACTGACATGAGCAGGACATGGGCGCTGCAGAACAGGACATGGGTCACATGACATGGGGACCCCTTACGCAAAACGTAAGAACCCCAAGCCAAGGCACAAAAGAAGTTGACATTGAGCATTTTCCTTAAGGTTCGCTTGGGTGCTTTGGGCGAAGCTCACATGTTGTCGCAGGACACGTGACTTTGTTTGGCTTGTGGAAACACCTAGAGAGCAGTTTGAATCATGCACAGTGGGCTAAATGCATGAAGGAAGACTACAAATTATTTATATAATATATAGTCTTCAATTTATTATATCTGTCTGTTTATGTAGAAGCTTTTTAACGATATATCGTATGGGAACCCTAAAAAACTATCGATGGATTTTAGTTAATTTTCAAGTTAGCATAGCCAAACTTAACACATGTTAACTTTAATATATAAACTACATTTCCTTCAAATTTCATAAGAATCAACTCACTCTATTAAGTAAAAATCAATCGATTTTTCAGGGATTTGTTCTAAATTTCTTCTTATGCGTTAGTATGCATGATATGTTTTATGTGGGACAGCCTAGACTTCCCTGAGCTGCTTACCTGACTTGCCAAAAGGAACTAGAGTTCGGCATGCTCGTCCTGCTCGTCTCTGCTGGCACATCCTTTGCCTTCTGTTTGTGCCTGTTCTAATTAAAAAGTCCACAAACACACTGAATGAAATCCGCTGTCGTAATTGAGGGTTGTTCCTCATGTTCCTTGCTTTAATTGTTGTCGTTGTTGCTGTTGTTGTTGTTCGCCTTTGTTCTTTATATGTGATGTGTTGTATTTTTTCGGGGCATTATCCTGCCGCAGTAGCGGGCGTGTATTTTTCCCAATGCTTCAAAAATGTGGGCTATCGATTTTTATGTGGCTCGCATCTTGAAATTTATGTTTAATCAGCTTTAAGAGGAAGTGAAATTTTTAGCATGATAATCGCATAATAATCGAGCGGGTAGTTTCCATAAATATTCATGTATATTTTGCTATAAGTTCAAGGATTTTTCGCTCTTCCTTCTGCAAAAACTTTTGTTAAAATGTTGCAAAAATATTTGCGTTCCTCGTGTGTCGAGGGCAGAGGAAGGAGGGGACTCGAGTGCACTTGCAACAATTTCATTAACTGCAAACGAAGCACAAGTGTGCCCCCTTGCAACGAATATGCCGCGTTTTAATTGCACACAAAGAGGCTTCGGCCTCCAAGGGGAGGAGGCAGGGGCAGGCAGCGTGAATGCGCCAAGGAAACCGCAAGATAACAATCCATTAACTTTTTGCCACTCGACTTGGGCGCAAACTGCGAGGCAGCCAACTTAAGTAGCCTCAAACGGGGCAGCTCCTTCCCCTCCTGCTTCTCTTCCTTCTTGCGGCACCTAAGGCAGTTGCTTTGCATAGCAAATGGGCGCCTTTTTTCCTGCTGCTGCGGTGGCTCTTCATCAACCGTCAACAGCAGCAGCAGCAAAAACAACGGAAGAGCGTGCAAATTATGAAGGATAAGCAAGGATACGCGCACACTCACACACACACACACACACACAGGCAACTCACATTCATATTCGCTTTCGGCTTTATTTCTACTTTTTTTGCTACTCAGGGCAAAGCAAGTTTTTCCACTTTTTGAGTTTTTAAATGCAATTTTTATTTGCCTTATTTGTTGGTTTTCATTTTCACATTTTTTTGGTGTACACAACATGCGGGGCAGGGGGTAAAAATCTCAGACTTCGTAGGGCTTTAATGTAGACAGACGGCAGAATACTTGCAAATGCTTGAAAAGGCTTAAAAATTAAGGAAAACATGCTGAACATTTTTTTATAATATTAATTATAAATTAAATAATATAAAAATAATTTTATGTGGTATAATGTAATATTAATATTAATATAACAATAATCTCTTAATTCATTTGTTTTTTAATTTTCATTTTTTAATTATCTTTGTTATTTTGAACAAACCTAATTTATTTAATTTACTAAAATATTTATAAAATAATTATTTGAATTGTTTGAAATATATTCCATTACCTTTACCTTTTAAATTTATATAAATAAAATATTTTACTTGTTATATATTTTATATTAACTTTTATTATTCTATTATTCAACTTTAGTTCCCCCACAAATTAAGCATATTTATTCTCATTAAATTCTTGCCCCTTTTTTTCCTATACAAGATCTTATCTAGCAGCCCATCTATGCTAGACATGCATGCTACTAATTTCTACTTCAACTCTAACCCCATAACCAAACCGTGTCAGTCAAGGCAGCATCTCTAGCAGGAAGTGCAAACCTCATACCTATCCTTATAAATATATTCCCTTCCCTTCCCCTTCTCAACCCTTTTTGTTGAGCATTTCGAACAGCTGTTTTGTCTATTTTCGCCTGGGATAATGCGAGTAAAATTGAAAAAGATCGTTAAGCATGAAAATTGAAATTTGTATGCAGTTTATTATCCCAACCCGAGGCTACCTACGATCCTCCACCAGGAGATATGCAAATGTAGCTCAGACAGGATGCTGCGAACGTGCCTCGAAATGGAAATGGAAATTCAATTCAAGTTGTGCCCCCTTTCTCTCTTTTCACTTCAAGGGAAAAAGGGTTCGATAAAGCGATAAGGTTGTAATAAGACTTTCCACACACACACACGCATACACACACACACACACACACACATGCACATGTTGCTGACCACAAGAGATTAGTACGTGTGGAAGGTTTCCTTTTGCATTGGGCCGTGATTAATGAAGTGTTGACCGAATCAAAATTAATGCCAAACTTTCGAGTTAAGAAAACTAAGCAAAGTGGAGAACCTTTCCTCCTCCTCCGCACCAACTAGGCAGCATGTGTAGAGGAAGATGGGGGTGTTGGAGACCCGCTGTCCGGTTGTGGAACATGTGCTAAGTGGCATGTGGTCAAAATGGGATGCGGACTCGGACTAGTTTCAATTTACGCCTTATGAGGCAACATTTATCAGGCAGCCAAAAATGTGAAATGTCAAAAATACACATATACCCCACACACACACACACACACACACACACACACCCGCACGTCGTGCAGCTGTTAGTGCAACCCTTTTTCAGTACGAAATGGGTTAACTGTCCGCTTGGCCCGTTTCTGGCCCGTTTGAGTGTCCGGTTTTGGAATAATTAATCACAGGCTCACATGCGATTTGTAAAGTTAATTGCCGTGGCGAAAGCGCACGTCGAGCTGGGCAGCCCAAACCCATGTTCCGTATACCTTATCCTCTGTCCCGTGTCCAACTGAGCCAGTGCAGTGGGGTAGGTGTGAGAGGACGTGTTGTCCTTGCTCTTAAGTGCTCTGCATGTCTTCAATTACTGACAGTTTAGCACATACTACCAGGTTGGGTCAGCTCCTGCTGCTGCTTACACATTTAATATGCAGCTCCCCCTTCCACTCCCCTTTCCCCCTTCTCTATACACTTGCTACTATCTGCAACATCCTTGAGTTGACTGCAATGTTTGCTGACACTTTGTGCTCGCTCCCTGTGCTTCTCTCTCGATTATGCCTTGCTAGTGCATCCTTTTGAAGTGCTTCGACTTCGGGCAAAAATTGTCATGAAAAATTCATGCTCGGCACCGCAGCCAAGGTGCTTAGCTGGAAAAACAAACACAGACAGCTTGGAGATAATAACAGTTACCCTAGGTACACCTAAAGCTGCTGCCAGCTACGGTAGTTTAAATTCTGCACTTATAATTTAAGTAATAATGGCTTACTGCATATCCCTCTGCTAAAGATCCTAACTCTTTGCTCATTTATCATAACTGAACTGAATTCTATATAGCATATCTTGCATTCCAGCAATTCCACATGGTTTTCTTATGCTATTTAAATTATTTAAATTTTGAAAACATAAATCAAATTTCAATTTATCCGAAACCTTGGCCAACAATTCTTTAAAGTGCAGAACAAAACAAAACAAGGACTCCCCAAGTTGAGAAGTCATTTATTGATTTTATTACTTTGCCAACTAAGTTTGTCAACTATTTTTGGGTTGGAGTCGAAATGGAAACCGGAAAACAACAGCAGCAGCAGCAGCTCCAGCCTGGGGCCATGACATTCACAACATGTGTGGGAATTAGTTTTCACTTTTAATTTGATTTCCAGAAAATAGTTGCGAACTGAGACACATTTTGGGCACAGTCTGAAGTGTCGAGACCGGCCCCCGGGGGAGGTGAATGAGATATGCGATATGACTTGTTAGTTTTGGCAGAGACTGTGGAATGCTTTGGCCCCCCCTGTCAACTCTCACTGTCCACTCTCGCCTAAATGCCAGTCATATATCTCTTTGCTCGTAAACCCCATTCAAATTGTATTGTTATTTAATTCGGAACAATTACGCACAATAAAAGTATAATTAGAATAATTACTGCATTTGCGCTCATTAAACTTGAACTTTTATTAGCTAAGCTAGCGAGGCACGCGAGGCACCCCCTCCCTTGGGCGGACAACGCATAAAACACACAGGAAAATTTCACACGAATATTCATAAATTAATCAAAAATATTGTTTACCAACTGTCCAGCTGGGGCAGGGGCGTCAAGAGGGGGCGGGGTGCGTGGTGCGTGGTGCTCCGCCCACACGCGACAATTGACCCTTTTGTTAATTAAATTTCAAACAATGAAAGGACATTACGTACAAGCGTGTTGCGTGTGTGTGTGTGTGTGTGTCATGATATGCAAACAAGCAAACAGAATCGAGAATGAAACTGTTTGCTTAGCTAATAGGGAAAGTATCGCTTGGCCATCTATGTAGATACATCGGGTCAGATAGTGTCAAGGTAAATTTTGGGAAATGGTAGAGAAACCCTGCCGAAATTGGCCCATAAATTTTGGTGCCCAAAAAAAAAAAACAGGAAAAGGGTTGATGTTGACAGCAGCACAGGCAGAGGTCCTGCTACTACCCTCCCTCCTAGGTTTGACGCCCATATGCAGAGAGAGGGGGCAGGCAGTAGGCCTGCATATGATGTCTACCCGACAGCGTCTATTAGCCCACATAAATTATTAACGCGCATTCCCGATGTGCATGTAGTTTATTAGCACTTGAGACCTTTGGACGCTTTGCGTGTGTCCTTCCGTTGTCCTTTGCATGTTGCCCTCCCCCTCCCCTTCCTCCGTGCAACTACGTGTATTAGCCGTGTCTGACTATTCGTATTAATTTACATACGACACGCATTCTCGCACTTTGGCCATTTGCCAAGCCATCCGCAACGCGATAACCCAAGCTCCAAAGGATACCCCTTCGATCTTGCTCGGTCTTGCCTTGAACCGCATTTTCAATTAGCGATGCCTCTGGCAAACTAACGGGCATAACAGACTAGTTCTTTATGGAATATAATAATATTTTGAAGGGAAATTTATGGGATATTTATTGTAGGTTTTATGAGAATTATTTTGTTCTATCTTTCTTTCTTTTTTTTCTAATTTAAAAAATAATTATTGTTTACTGTTCCAAGAGTTTTCCAAAGTATTTACTCGTCTTTCATATTTATACGATTTTTTTTATTTTCGTTTTTAATTTTTTTCTGTTAAGTTTATCAACAATTGTTTCTTTTTTCTTTATGCAGATACTATATTTTTTTTTTTAAATTTACAATTCCAAGCGTTCCAAAAGAATTTAGGAATCTTAAAAATTCATTGAAAATTTCTTTTTGTTTTTTAAAGTTTTATAACAAAAATTTATTAGGCAAAAATAAAATATTAAAAATGTTGAAGAAGTAAAATTCTTAAAGTACTTTTAAAGTATTCTAAAAATCTTACATATTCATAAGATATTTCTTGGTTTCCTTCTTTGGTCCATTAAAAGAATCTGTCTTTCCTAATAAATTTAAAAATCTAAATCTAAAATTATTTAAAAAATTTAATTTCAAAAGTTTTCCAAAATATTCACACCACAAATTTGTTTCAAATATTGTAGATAAGAACTCGCAACATAAACTACGCGCTCTAAGCATTTCCCCGGCGAACTGAAGTCAATAAATGTCGCCGAGCAGTATGAAAAATAATATAATATCAGATAATTTCTTTTACTCGAAATGATATCAACGCGCTTTAATGTGGACTGCCGACACGCCCAGACCAGAGGACCCAAATCAAATCAACAGCCAGAGAGCCAGAGAGCCAGAGCTTGCAAACGGGCACATTAACGAGCAGGGACATTGACCAAGTAACGGTGGACAACGCTGGAAGCGAAAGCCGCCTGCCTCTTGCTGCCTGCCGCCTGCTCTGCTTGTCAATAATTCAACTTATCACCGGCGGATATTAGACTGGAAGACCCAGAGGAGAACACATCCGGCGCCGCTGGCGCGCATCAATAAAAACACATTTGAATGAGGACAGTCTCTCTGTCTCCCTGTCTCCCTGACCGGCTCCCCAATCTATTGAGAAGGTGTTCATGTTTATCTGGCGGAGAACGGGGCGGAGGGAAGTGCGTCCACTTGGACCACAACTCAGGCAACACTTTTCAAGTGAAAGCCTCGCGCGCAGCACTTCAAGTCCAAACTTTGCTGTAGCTTCCTGGACAGGGAGGGTTGTCTTCGCTTTGAACTCTGCATTTGACTTTGCCGCATCTTGCAGCTTGTCAACCCTCCGCCTTTATTCAAATTGTGAAAACCCATAAAAAAAGCAAAACAAACTTACCCAAACCAAACAACGTGGCAGGGAAAATCCAAAAAGAAAGTTGTGAAAACGCCTTCAGTTTTCCCTCAGTATTTACGTTTGGTTTTGGTTCTCTTCGATCTGTAGTTGAGTTGATTTTGTTTTGGTTGTACCTCGCAGTACCGTGTGAAGCATCCTCTAAAGTGTCGCTTTGCTTGTCAATATTTTCGCAGAGCAAACTGCTTTTAGTTCTGGAGTTAGGGAAGCTGTAAATAAAAATGTATTGGTAAAATAAAGAAATTGTATGAGAAATAAATCGAAAGATATTTAACTTGCCAGAGCTATTTTTAGCTGTATATAAAAATTATGTTTGAATGAGTCAAGAACTTGACTAAGTAACTCCCAAGGTTTTTTCATCTGATTAAAAATTGATTTAATATGCACACTGTGAGTCAGTGCGTTTCTTTACCACTTTGGAGACTTTTTATACATTCAAGTTTTATATAACTCTCTGAAAAACGAGTATTTTAGGATGCCACATTAAATATGTATTGCGCTCAGACATACTAAAAAAATATGCTAAAAATTGCGTATTTAATGGTTTTTAGCCTCTACAAATTGCTGGCAATAAAGCTACCGCTACGATATACCATATACTTAATAAACCATGTTCGAGGCTGTTTGAATACTCTTCCCCAAAAATTGATTGTCTGCTTATCTGTGCGAATCAGTCAAAGGTCGTTAATTTCTCAAAACGAGCGTATAAATTTATTAACAATCAAATAAAGCGCAACTCACGAGGGATAACTAAAAGAAATAAAAAAGGAATATGAAAAAAAAAACTATATACACACCATATATAAGCACCGAAGATGGCGTCCATTGCCCAAACCCTTCCAGCATCGAACACCCTTAGGCTTGGCGTACAACAACAAAAAACTCATATGCATATTTCCCCAAAGTACAGCAATTTGCCAGAGAAAAGCTGTAGCGTCTCTTTTCCAACGGGGGTCGACAAGGGGTGGTCCGGCTTTACGTAGCCGTGTTAAATTTTTCAGCCATTTTCTGTTACGTTCCATAAATTTCAGTTCAAGTATTTATAAATCAAATATAGCAACGGCCATCCCCCACACGAAGACGAAGACTTCTGGCAGGCACTATATTTTATGTTTGCTTGACTGAAGTTCTGTTTATTTCCGCTTCCGTTTTACAAGTATTCTCCATTAATATTGCGTTCTCTTCTGTTTTTGCATAACCTGCCAAAAAAGTATTGGGAATTAAGAATTATTACGGATTTAAGGGCGATAACTCAGTGAGGAGAGAGAAGCGCAAAGTGGAGCAGAGATCAAAACGAATTTTACTTAGGACTGCAGAGTCATAAATATTCTTATTTTCCACGAAAGAGAGATGCAGTTAGGTTTAAAGGGGGCGTGATTTATAGGTAAAATACAAAAAGTGCTGGGAAATCCCACACGCCAATTTTGAACTTTGAGCTCTGACTATATATCTGGCAATGTAGTAGCTTATAGAAGCCTATAGCTGATCTAAGTTGTATAATCAGCTGATTTGAGAAATGCAAATACTAACCCGTAGATAAAGATTTCAAGCCCTTCACTGCTCTTTGCTCCCGCGGTTAGTTAAAGTAGAACGTTTTAAGTTTCGAGTTCTGCTATAAAAATTGCACTTTCCTATGTGGGTAAACAGTTGATGTCGTTTCGTTGTCTTAGCTCTACCTATTTTTGCAATGGGGCAATTTGATGTAAGTTAGCTTATAACTACTGTAGATGATTTATCGAAATTATTCAAAACGTTATTCTTTTTACAGATTATTAATATTTCACTGGCTTTACTTCTGATCAGCTGCTGTCTAAACTTAACTCTGGCAAGATCAATAGATTCATATGAAGAACGTGAGCATTCTCCCAATCCATTTAATCGCCATCCTTCCGAGTTCAGAGAGCCACATGGTATACCAAGTTTTCTTCTTCAAGGAACGAGCCCTGAAGACTTTGATGTATCGGAGAGTAAAGTGATAAATCGGCATTTCCATGAAATCAATGATAATCATGATGAAAAACCTAAACTTCCCTTAAGTTCCATACTGAAAGCCGCATCAATAGTGCTCGGTGAAAGTGGCAAACTGGTTGGTCTAAAAGAACACTTCATTCAGGATATTCTAGAAGGCAATGAAAATGCGCCGAGTGCAACGGAGCTTTTGAATGCCGCTATGAGATTGGTAAACCTACCGATTTTTCAAATCCTAAAATATACTATCAGTGCACTCAGTCAGGATATCAATAATATCCTACCACAACCCCTAGAAAGTCTCGGTATTCATCAAGAACCGATTCATATTACGCGTTCTGAATCTCATGGATATTATGACTCATAAATATCGCAGCCAAGAGGAGGATTCCACTGGGATTAGCTAAAATGGCATTGGCGTGTCTATATTTATTTACTCCAATTATATATTACTATTTGGTTTGCTTGAATAAAAAAACTTTTTTAAACAATTTTGTTGAGATTTTTCTAATATTTTTTTTTCCAGAGTTTTAAGAAAAGACAACCATTATTAGAAATTATAAGAAATGCTTTTAATAATTTATATTTCAAACATTACCATACAAGATTTGCTATAAAAACTCGTAGCTTTTTGATAAAGTTGAGATCAGTTCCTAAAGTCTCTATAAATAAATGCAATTTCAATATCATATTATATATATATTTTCGTATCTTCTCTTAACGATCCTATCTAAAACTCACTTTGACTTTATATATAGTTAGTTGAAAGTGAACCCCTTAGAGCCCTTCAGAAACCGCTAAGAGCCCTTCTCACCTCACTAAATGCAGATTTCTTCGCTCTATTTTGCATATTTATAATGTATAGTTTTTGAACGAATCGGCGGAAAAACCCAGCTATAAAAACTATAGTCTTACGAATTGGGGCGTCAGTTTACTGTGAGTGCAGCGTATATCATGTCGCGTTTTATAGTAAGTTTTTCGTCTCAGTTGATACTAATGGAGTCTGTTTTACGAAGAGTTTCCATCATGTTTTCTTCAGTTTCTCCTACTTGCCTCGGTTCTGCTCTGTGGCAGCTGCAATGCTTCCGTGCAGGAATTTACTTGATCGGACTGATGATACAGTCAGATCGGTTCAAAATTTTGCTATGACACCTTTTAATTTCATCTATGGCATACTAGGCACAAAAGATAAGGCATCTAGAAATCAAGTCGTTCAAGTTCAAGATACGAGAAGAACACACATCACAACCCAGTCAAATGATGGCAATGAAGTCATAGCGATCATCAGAAAGCAGCAACCATATGCAGTGGGTCTGGTTCCGCATTTGAATCCTGCTATAAGGTTTACTGCCGTACCGCCATATGGTGGTGTGGCACCACCGCAATCGCAAGTACCACCGCAATCGCAATTACCACCGCAATATCAATTACCACCGCAAAGTCAATCCAGTGGATCGCCCCCTCTACAGGCCGGTCAAGGCGCTCAACCCGCTACTGGTTGCTCGGGTGGACCGATTCAGAGACTCTTGTCCAGAGGACGTAGACAATTGGCACTTGGAGTGGTTGGCGCACTGGCAGCGCCTGTGGCTACAAGAATAGCCACGAAAGTGGCTGGAAGAGTAGCTAACAGACTACGTGAGAGATTAAACATGGGATCGCCTTGCGGTAGTGGTGCAGCTGAAGGAGAAGTGCCGGGGGGTGCTGCTGGAGAAGCGGGTGGTGGATCACTGCCTGGGCGTTTGATCGGTGGATTGTTGGGCGGTGGTGGCGGCGGTGCCCCTGGGGAATCCGCAGGCGGAGCAGGTAGTTTGCCTGGCCGATTGATCGGTAGATTCTTTGGCGGTGGCGGTGGCGGCGGCGGTGGTGGTAGTGGAATATTTAGCAAACTGACGGGATTATTGGGTAGTGGGGGAGGTTCTTCAGGATTGGCACAAAAATTGACTGGCAGATTGTTGGGAAGAATAACTGGTGGCGATGGATCGTCCGACGGATCGGGCTTCAAAGTTGTCAAGACTGTGACTGGTCTAATTTCTGGTGGCGGGCCAGGGGGCGAAGTGACTATTAACCAGGAAACTGCTGTGTCTGGGGGAGGACCCCTAGGGCTTGCTAGAAGGTTGCTTGGATGAAGGATCATCTATTAGAAAAGGAGTCTCAGCTCTTCCTTCTACATAGGAAGAGCTACGGGACTTCAGCGACTTAAGTCACGATTAAATTGGATCGGGCATATATCTTAAGATGATTTATATTATTTGGATTTATGTGATATAAATAATAAAAATCTATGCTTTATTTACTTTCTGAATTATCTATGGGGTTTTTCGATTACCAAACCGAAGTATATGTTGACCTTTTAAATACCATGTGAAACACTTATGAAAAATAATTTTACAGCTTTTAAAATGTTAAAAAGTTCAGAGAATATAAATAAAAGAGTAGATCGCGTAGAGAACTATTGAATACTTATGGAGATTATGACTACACACATATTCACTCAATTAGTGAAAGTACATAAAAAAGCATTTACACTTTAAGTATGTAACGAATGCATAAGCAAAACTGTGTAAAATGCGATTACCATATACCATATATATATTACAATTGGTTTGCTATAAAGCGCTGATCCATTGACGTGGAGCATCAGTTGAACGAGGGGCTTAAACCGAACTTCATCCAAAATGCGCTGCTGGGTAAGTTTAACGCGAAATACCTATAACAATCGATATAGTATTAATCTAAAAATACCGTTAGTTCTTGATCCTGACGTTAGTCCTGTGCATGGGCAGCGCCTTTGCCAACATTCCATTTTGGTTGAATCTCTTGGGCTTAGCTCCACCGCCACCGCCGCCTTCCATTGTGGTTGATAAGTCCAGAGTAACGGAAAATGGCTGTTTGCCCCCGGCCTGCACTCCCAATTGGGCATTCAAGAAGTGATGAAGTGATGAAGACGATGAAGAACATAACCTCAATCATTCTGCTGCAATCAATATAATAAAATGGTTTGGCTAACATATTATATAGTATTTACCAATATACACGTACATATCTCTAATGTTTTGGACCCTTAAAAATTGTGAATAAACCGCAGTGTCTACCTGGAATGAAGTTGCATAACATTATTGAAATAATACATACCCAAATAGTTTTGGCTAGAAAAAAATGTGATACAAAGTGATGGCAACTCCGTAAAATTATGCTAAATTATGCACAAAAGTGTAAGTCCCAGATTATGGCGTCAGTTGTGTCGAATGAGAGTATAAAGGATGTATTCATATTTTAGTTGCCAAAATTGCTCCCCATTGACCCGCACTGATAGCCAGAGAGCCCATCATATTCATTATGGTCGCACCAACAAAGCGCGAAAGGCTTTGGGCTGCCAGCTTGAATGCGTAATGCCAGCGCCTCCTTCTGCGTATACTCTTGGATCCCCTTGGACCCAGCGTGCCTCACACTCTTCTCTTTTACTCACCCCACTTACCCCATTCCTTGTGCTCTGCTTGCGCTGATAAGATGACAGAAAATGTAAAAATTGACACATAAAATGTAAGTTGGCTGCCGGTCGCCATTTTACTTTGGCCACAAACCGCCAACACGCGCCACACCCCCAGCCCCCCTCCGGCCTGTGTGGGGGAAGAGTGTGGAAGGGGGAGTCTTCTTACGGCTTTGCTCACTCACTTCGTTAGCTATGTAAATGACTTTGTTTGTCTTCCATTGTTGTCCTCTTCGCTATTGCTGCGTCCAAGATAATTCTGTCGACAAGCTGGCAACTCTGTTATCGCACACACACACCAACACACACACACACACACACACAGACAGGCACGCGTGTGCGGCTCACGCATGTTGACGCAGCTCGCGTAGGCAGAGATTTTTAACCCTTTGTCCGAGAGATGCCACCCCAAAAGTTGCTTATTTACTTGCTATATACACGACCATACACACACACATACACACACGTACGCACACACGCACAGAGAGGGGAAATTTCCACGCACATCACGCATGTAAGTCGCGTCTGCTTGCTGTACATAAGCGCGCAGTTCCCTGTCCGTGTGTGTGTGTGTGCCTGTGTGTCTGTGTGTGCGCGCTTGTGCGTGCGTATCCTTTCGATTTTCGCCGCGTATCCTTGCGCTGCCTTGTGTCTCCCTTGAAGATTTCTCGTCACAGATATTTTATGAAAAATTGTTAAAATTTTTTGGCTAACAAACAAATTACGCGTCATTTGGCCCCACGTAGCCCTGCATTGGCATTCCACGGGTCGCTCGATAAGTTTAATTAATGCTTGAGTTATTTGTTAGGCCCATCGTTTTGGGCCGAGTGAATAATCGCATATACTAATCGAAGCGATCAATTTCATTCAAATATTCTTATAAATTGACTTAGAGGGAATTATGACTTAACAAATGGGCGAAATGCGCGAATTCTAATTAGCTTAGAAGCGGCAAGGATATAGTTTGATTAGCTTACAAGTATGGTAAGAAACGCTACCTTCTTCACGCCGTAAGTTTCCTTCCCTTGCAGTTACTCCAAATATTAAATCGGCCGATAGGTTCTATGGCAGCTTAACGATATCTAGGTCTAATCCGGGTCGTTCCGACTTATTACAGCAATAAGATGCATGTATACCAAGTTTCATCAAGATAGATCTAAAGGTGAGAGACTAGACTGAGTTGCAGCGGACGGATGGACGGACGGTTGGACAGACGGACAGACAGATGGACGGACGGATAGGGACAGACAGATGGACGGACGGACGGACAGACGGTCATGGCTAGTTCGACTTCCCTATTAATGGTGATTAACAATATACTTATATACTTTATAGGGTCGGAGATGTCTCAATCAATATATCATCTGCAATGGTATAGTAAGACATTCAGGGGTTATATCAAAACAAAATTTATATCTTCGATGTTATATGAATATACGTAAGATAATGTTACGTTCGGTTAGTTTTCTGTTAGCACTAACATCTTCTGTACAGAGCTAACATTTCTTAATTGATTGTTTAAATAATAAGCCTTATGAATTTGATATTAATTATTAAGTTTGTTTTTAGTTTGCTAACTTTTAATGTAACTAATTGTTAATGCATATAACACATTTCCAGCTTTATTCAAGTTCAATTAACTTTTCTTTAAACAAGAACCCCAAAAGACGTTGCAAGTAATTAATGAGAAATTCGCTTCTGTGTGTGTGTGTGTGTGTGCTGCACATTATTTAGATTGTTGCTGTAGGCGAAATATAGAAATTTAAAAGAAATTATACCCCAAGGACAATGTCTACGTCTCTGTGTGGGTGTGTGTGTGTGTTCTGAGAGATATTTTCTTGTGTTTTTCCATATTCCTCTTTGATTAACATTCGCCGACGTCGACGCCGTCGTCGTTGTCGTCTCCAGCGGCGACCACGACGTTTTTAATTACTTTTGGGGGTAGTTTGTAAATTTCCTTTCGCTTTTCCTTTTTCTTTTTCTCTTGCCAGACACATTCCACAAAGAAAGCGAAAGCCTTGAAGAGTGTCCAAGCGCAAGACAAGCTTTAAGCAGGCAAATCCAGACAGATACAAGTTTTTTCCTCTCGAATTGCTGACACACCTTTATGCCGTACCCCGAGGGGTGTCGCTGTTGCCGGACATGTTATTCAATTACCATTTGTGCCCATTGTAGGTAGATAAGTGATATAACATGATATGGCAATAAGGATGTGTGTCGCTTGCCCCCAAGGGCACACTTCGCCACGGATCTAACCACTTGACCATGACATCGCAGTCTTCTTTTTTTCTTTCTCCCTGTTGCTGACTGACCACATGAAACCGGAAATAACATAATTGACCTCAGGGAACACACAGAGAGAGAGGGAGATGGGAACTCGTATATAAATAAAGCTATCATTGCAAATCGCATCAACTGACCCAAGCGCAGGCCTTAAGTGATTTGTATCTGCAACTGTTGCGCGCGAAGGGAGGGAGGGATTGGACTCGGATTCGGGTTCGCCGCTGGTCAGTTGCGTGTCCTTTGTAGCGCCTGCCCCCTTTTGTCGAGTTTCCCTTCTGTTTGTTCGCTCGTGCGACTGGTCAGTTGGGTCAGTCGGTCGACTTGTTGTCGCGTGTGTTGTATGTGTTGTGTGTGTGTGTTGTGTGTAAACAAATCAATTACTGACGCTAAATGCATTTTATTTATGCGCACTCAAATTTGAATTTTAAATTAGCTGCCCGACGGGTTTTTATGGTCTCCGTTGTTCACACCTCGCACCTCACAGCTCGCACCTCCTGCTTCCCCCCGCCCTTGGGCATCTGCCTGAGCGAAGGGGTCAATGTGTTTAACGGCAACTTAAGTGGATTTTAAATAGATTTCATGAACTGACCAGCACGAGGCTTTACCATATAATTGGATCTTTGTTTGTCCGCAGAGGGGGAAGTTTGAATAGACCAGAGCTTATTAGCGGGCTTACAATGGAGAAGAATAAAGAGGCTTAAGAGAGAGCTTACGGAGTTTGACAAAGCTAATGAAAACATTGAAATATAAATAGATTTTTATGTTTCGGAATTGATTTTCCTCATCTTATCTACTCAGCTAATTATCTAGCTAATTCATCTGGCATTCACAGCTGATATGAGTTGTTTCTCCCACGCTGGAATACCCCCTCAAGTGGCCACAAGTGTTTAACATGCAGAGTGCACATCCTGTCTGCATCCTTGGCAAGTGCAGCATGCGCCACTTGAATGCAGCCTCAAGTGCGAAATGAAAACCCACTCCCCCCTTCTCCCATTCCCTGCCTTGATTGCATTCTGTACCGTGCTAGGGCGCTTGGCTTAGCCCTAAATAGTCCTTTATTACAGTCAACTGCGAGTCAAACGAAGTGCAGTCAATGTCGACGTGTTGCTGCATATATCCTACCCCTTCGACGGGGCTGGGTTGGTCCTGGGCTCGACTCGACTGCAGGTTGCACATGCACATGGCAAGCGGTTGCATTATCCTTTAGAAATTCGACTGCGCTTTGTGTTTTATTTTGCACTTGAATGCGCGACTAGGATGAGGAGGAAGCGCAACAGAATGCGGATGCGCTGACTGCACACGAGGCTGCAACATAGACAGGGGAGGAGAAGGGGCTGGGGGAGGGACAGGTCGTGGGATTAAGGTGTACGGGTGGAGTGCTGCCTTTTGAACCCACACACACGTCGCCTTTTGCAGTTTTCACACTTGGCACATCGGTGGCAGCGCATCAGGTGGCCACTTGGCAGCACGAGTGATTTGCGGGCCAAGTGCCTAGGCCACAACAAGGCAGCAGGCAAAAGGCGCCAAAGTGTTTCGTATCTTTTTTAATAAATTAACAATGAGGGAAATTTATGAACAAATAAATAAATAAATAAGCAGATAAGTTGGGTGGGTTGAGCTTGTGCATGTGAGTATGTGCGTTTTAGTCCATCATCATCTTTTCAGCCAGGCTGCGCACCACATTCTCATCGTAGTCCTCGATCTCATCCTCGGCATCGTCAATGTCCACATCGTTGGGCCGCACTGGGAATCCTTGCTCTGGCGGCACAATCTTTACGCCATGGTCGCCAAAGAGAAGGCAATCGAAGTTGCTAAGAGAGAGAAGAGAAAGTTTGTTGGAGGAATTTTCTTAGGGTGATCCTCAAATTGAAATAGTTAAGGTTGCAATTCTGCAAATGTAGGTTAACTAGGCAAGTCAAGACAGGTTTGGTTCTGAATCTTTTGAGTTTTAGAAAAGTTATGGAAAGTAAGAAAGACCCACTCAAACTATCCCATCCTACCGTTCGAACAACTCGAATCCCTGGAACTCCCCAGACATGTACATACAGACATGCATGTTGCGGCCGACAAACCAAATGTCGTGAAACTGAATGCAGGCGCGGGCAAAGTTGAAACGCGGCGGCCGGAAGCAAAAGGGTGGCGGGTTCTGTCCCGATACCTTGCGACGGAACCAAATTTTATTATTGAAACGCATACGCAGCTCGAAGGAGAACTCTTCAGGGCGATAGGCGACCTCAGTGCAACCGTTCATGCCAATCACGGCGAAGAAACCTGTAAAGAAGGGAATATCAAAAGTAAAAGTCGATCTTGATAGAGTTGATAGAGCTAACATACCTGCACAACATTTGCATAGACCCGTATCACAGTTACAGGGTATCCTACTAACCAGATTGCTTAGCGTAAAGCTTGTGAGATTCAGCTGCCTTGATTCCTCCTCGTGGGCTAGCTGATTCAGTCGATGATTCAATATGCCCAACTGCAGGGCAGCATCGTAGGCCAAGTCCTCTTCGGGTGCTTGTAGGGCAACTGGGAGGGAGGTGAATGAAGTGAATGAGAGCATGTGGTTAGGGTGTGGGTGAATGAAGTTAATACTATATTTACAAGTTTCTTAAATATTTTGTTCCTATTACTGGAGTTTCCAAAGTTAATATTATCTGTAAAATATGTACAACATAAAGCTATAGAATAATTAATCACTTCAACCGTCACGGAATCACCCCTTAAGAGTCATTTCCTATAGCGAAACTTCTTTGCCAAATTGAGATTAGTAGCTCAAGTTCTCTTCAAGCCAAACAACAACTGCCAAAAAATACGAAAAATATTAAGATTTTTTGCCTAATCATCTTCGTGGAACTTCCGCATTATAAATAGTTCCGCCTCGGAGCCGCTGACGCAGCCGGCGATCGTTAAACGGCAGAGAGAGAGAGAGAGACGCAAAAAGAGCTAAACAAAAATACAAATACGGTTGAAAAAGAAAATGAAAACAAAATACTACTATTATGGGGGTCTAACAGTTTCAACTATTAACCTTGACGGCCGCCAAGTGTAGCGAGCTGAGCTGAGCCGAGCAAAACTTGGGAGTATTTTGATGTCAACGAGATCTGCGAGAGCCAAACGCAACTGATCGGATTGCTGCGGCTCAGAGCGATGTCGTCGTGGTCAAGATCATGGTCGAGAGAGTACAGGCGAAGAGAGCGAGAGAGAGCGGGAGAGCGTCGCCGAAAAACTGGTATTTGACTGCGGCTTGGCCTCTCTCTTGCGTTTCCCTTTATTGATAACGTGTATTTCGCAGTTTGCTTTGGCTGATGGGCTCAGCTCAGCTGATCGGCAGATAAATCATTAAGAATACCCTCGGTAGTATGACCTATGTGCTAATTAGTTATAGCCACACAACAAGACAATGCCAAAGATCAGCCTCGAGTACGTCTTGAGAACGTGGACAGGCGATTAATGTGCGGTTGTGAACGTGGTTTATAGTCACCATTCACGTTCAGCTATAGATATGCGACTATAACATAGTATATAGTATATATACATTGGGTTAGACGTAGCTTGGCATTGACTGAAAGTCACGTCGCTTAGTGTAACTCGTTATAGCCCTTACGGCGGCGTTGGTACTCGAACTCGAAATCTATTTTGGATATTGTATAATTTTTAATTGGCGCTCTTTGATGTTTTATGGGGTGTTTGGCATTCACAGATGGTAGATAAGACCGAAACAGAGGTCAAAATAATCTCAAGAAATAATAAGCAGAGAATTGTGTTAGTCAGTGTTAAAAACTTTCGCACAGCCCTTGGCACTAAACTAAGTACACTTATTTAAAAATAAAACACCAACACATACATCGATAATTTAACACATTTTATTGTACATTTATAATGTCGGAAGTTATCACAATATTGCAGGTACGTAGTATTCTAGACTTAAGCAAATGCATTAAAGCTAACTGTACAATCATACATACTACACACAATGAACCCGTTTAGCCAATCACATTCGAACTTGGAGAGCTCGAAGCAGTCTTAGTTTAGAGATATATACAATATATACATAGGTAGATCATTTAGTACTATATACAGATTTGATAATATTTACACATTTTTAAAACAAAAATTCGTCTTGGTTTGTTCTCTGATTTTTCATTGCATTTCGCTATGTGAGGCAAACGTTCACGAAGCGATAGAATATGGGCATGGCAAACGGATTGACAAAGTTGACAATCAGATAGTAGAAATACGACATAAAGTAGGAGTTCTTTGTACTACCGGTATCCGACTTGGAGACGGCCAGCAGCGACGCCACGCACAGCAGATAGAAGAAGAGACGCGAATGGGAACTGGCGGCAGGCATTTTTGAGTGGAGCCCCTCAAGGGTTAGGTTGATTTAGTTTGGGTTTACTTAATTTCGGTTTTCAGTTGATGTAGTTTATGCAGTTTTAATCGAGTTTTTGTTTTAGTTTCTTCCACTTTGCACGCAACTTTCGCTTTTCGAGAGAGAAAGAGAGAGAATCGCGGGAGCTAAAACACTTTTGATTTCTTTAGTTATATATATGGTAGTCTCTTATTATCGGACTCCTCCTATGACTTCACATTTGCGGCGACGACGACGGCGGCGACTCGAGGCTCTCGGCTGCGGCTTCAGCTTCAGCTCCGAACGTGCTAATGGCTAAAATACAACTGGCCAAGAAAACGGTAGCGCATGCGCATGCTAAGTGCCAACGTTGGACGGGCTAAGCAGGCGGACAGACGGACAGACAGACGGACAGACGAACGATCAGCCAGCGGCCAAGCGGCCAGGCGGCCATCGACAGGCCCAGAGAGCCAGAGGTGTGGGCAGGGGGCGGTGCTGGTGCTGCTGCTGCGCGGATTGACAGTTTTATGTTTTGTCTGAGCGCTGAGAAAAAAACCAGTATTTTTCGTATTTTTTTATCGTATTTTTTAGTCGTTTTGTTGTTGTTGTTGTTTTTGCTTTTTCGTACTGTTTGTTATTGTTTTCGAAGCCTCGTTTTGGGTCTGGGCCTCTGCTATAATTTCTCTCCGTGTCGTCGCCCCGTCGGACTCTCACTTTTCAACTGCGCCACGCCGCGTCGTGTGTCTTTGAGAAATGTCTATGAAATTTTAATCAACTTGTCACCTTAAATGGTCTCCCCCTATCGGGCGGTCTCTCCCTCGCTCTTATCGGACAAACGAGTTGGGGGGAATACTCTTTGAGCGGCAGCTTCACAGTTAATCGATTTCAGAGTGTGTGTGTGTGTGTCGAGGGGGATTCTATTGGGACGTCTGTTTGGCAATTATTTACTCAGTGTTCGGCCAACAGGTTCTGCGACTTCATAAATGAACTGAACTGTGTGCGTTGAAAGTTGCGATATGTAGGTGAAATTCAAGTGAGATCAGGCCAACTGAATTGTGCGTAATTGGGCGGTCAAGCTAGTTCCATCCATAACTCATATGCCATCTAAAAAGGGGTATATACTCTAAGGGGTATACAGTTTTTTGTTTTAATTTATTTGGTATTTTATTTCTGAATTTATTGCTGGCTTTTACAAGGCCTGAGGTTGTTTTTAGAACCTGATTTTGTATCTCTGTTTTCTGTTTTATGTAGTGCCCCCTCTTTTTATTGATCTTGTTCTACATTTGGCTAAACCGGCAAGTCATCGACTCAGGGGTGTGCTAAGTGAGTGTATTCATTTGCGTATTCGAAACAGGTTTGCCGCATGATTCGCAAAATGCCGATGCTGTGAGATGATTAAGATTTTCTCAGATTGCGTTGATCGCAGCGTTTGCTTTATATGTCAACAAGCCAATCAATTAAAGAGGCGAGCGCGAGAGATACCCTATAAAGCGAGGGATCTAAAGATGATACACTATTTCCTAGATAGTTTATTGAGTTTATTTTGATTCCGTCTGCGCTTTTGGTAAATAACTTTGGCCTTTAGTTTGTATGCAGCGGCAGTTTCCATGCCAGAGTCAGCTAAACCAGTTAAAAATAATATAACAGTATAACAACAGTTATGCATAAATAATTTGAGGCACATAAACAAATAGCATAAGCTCATTGATTATGCAATATTTGTTTGGCTTCTATAACTGGCAAACGGTTTAAAGTTTCAGTTAATATAGTTTTGTTTTTGCTTTGATTTATCGATTTTTTGACATTGACTTTGTGCGGCATTTGCCAAACGGAATATCGTATGCGAAATTTGTCTTTGACATTTGGCAGCAGAAGCGGAAGTGCATGGCAGATGACATATGTATGTATGGGTAGCATAGGGTATATGCCTAGGTACATGCGGAGTCTGAGAGCGTCTGTCTTTCAGCTACTTCTTTTGGCCAAGTTAATGGCCATTGATCTGGCCAACTGACCAACTAGCGGTTATAGCTGTGCATTTCCACGATCTGCTAGCGCCATCTAGCGACCGCTTAACGAGCTCAGGCCGTGGTGGCCGCTGATTAACCGTTTGTTGGACCCCTTCGATCGCCTTTGATTTGTGTAGCCAACCCCCAATTGCGTCGGCTACTCCTCCACCACAACCTCCACCTCCTCGTGTTGCTGCCGCTGCAGCTCCAACATGACATTAGAAATTATTTTTGGGCTCCTGCTGGTTGCAGTTGCCGCTGCTGCTGCTGCTGCTTTTTGGTTGGGAAAACTTGCACGTAAATCATGTGAAATCAATTTCTCTTGCACAATTTTCCACTTTTGGCAAATATGACGAAAAACCCAAAGTCGTGAGTAAACATTTGCTTAGCTCGATCCTCGATTGGCTTTCCCAGTTCTTCGCTGCTGCTGCCGTCGATGTTGCTGCCGTCGATGTTGTTGGTAGCATCTTGTGGTCTAATAATAGCATGTTAACTCATAACATGCTATCAATCACTCCGAAAATTCGCAACTGCGGTGGGTTATGCTCTGGCTATCGTTATGAGTGGAGAGGCTGTGGCTCATAATTCGCATGTGAAAATTGGAAAATTGTTCCAAGCCAAGCCAAGCAGTTGTTGTTGGTGTTGCTTGGTCAGCTTGGATGGAGCAATTGTTGCATGCATGCTCCAAAAATTATTGGTGTGTGCCCGTGTGTATGTAAGTGTGTCTGGCCATGATTTATGAGCCTTGGCTGGCGCCAGTTGTCTGAGCAGGCCAAATTTTCCAGTCATCCGTCCATCATCTATCAGTTCAATTGGCAGAGTTTGTAAAGGTATTTGGAATAAAGTAAGGTTACCCTATACTTGTAAGAAGGTACGGGTTGAGATCTGTTTGAATGTAGAACATAGAATAGTTCAGGAAACCATTTTTAAGAATTTTCGGTATCTTTGCAACTATTGAAAATTTATTATTTATGATTATTTATTCATTATGATTACTATCGGTATACTATAGATATTATATCTATTGTAGAAAGATCATCCACTTCAATCACTCAGAATTGTCGGTGCCTTCAATAGCAACTTTTATTTAAATATCTATATAAATTAACACTATCGATATAATATCGATAGACAACTGAGTTGTTGAAAGACCTTACACAGCAACCTTTTTTAAAACTTACATACCAAATACCACAAAATCTCTAAGAAATATCGATAATATTAATGCCTATTAAGCTAGAGAGATCTAATGAAATAAAAACAGTCGGTATGCTGTATGGTTGAACGGTATTGTAGAAGGACCATGCACTACAATATCGATAACAACTTTTAGAAGTTTCCAAACGAATGAGTTGTAGAAATCTCTAAGAATAATCGATAATATTACTGACTATTCATCTTAAAATATCTAGTGAAATTAAAACCATCGATTTACTTTCGGTAGTTTTTCTGTTGTAGAAAGATCATCAACTGCAATCACTAAGAACTATCGGTGCTATCGATAACAATTTTTATCAAAACATTTAAGAAGTTTCTTAATGAACACTTTCGCTTCGCTATCAATAGACAAGTTTGTAGAAGAAAGAACTTCTACTGTAAGCTCTTTAAGACTTAAAGCCCGCATCTACATCATAATTTTCTAGGTGCTTGCTATATTTTAGCCCCATCCCCTTCTCCATTTTCCTTTGCTTACCCACTCAGCTTTTTGGGGCTGTGCAAAAACAAAGCGAATCGTCAGAATATTATTATTTCAAAGCACCCCTTTTCCACGCTCATACAATGTGGATTGCATTTTCGTGTGCTTTATTTTTATGCACTCATCGAGGCGCGCGTTGTCTTCTTTCCCTTCTCTTCCTTTGCTCTGCTTGAACATTTACATTTCTTTCTCTTACTTGCCTCCTTCCTCTCCCCTCACGGGGCTGAGAAATTTTTATACAATTTTGTTGTTCATTTGTTTTGGGCCCCGAAATGAAATGCCAAATGTAAAATGTAGAAAAATAGAAAAGAAAACATAAATCTTTTTGTCTGCGAAACGTTGCAAGCGTGCAGGGGGCGGGGCACATTGTGAGTGCTTGGTTTCTCTCTCTGTGCTGCTTCTACATCTATTTTTATGATATTTTCCCACACACACCTAAGCTGCATTCTACACTCAGTCTCTCTCTTGGGGCAGGTGGGCGCAATGCAAGATGCCGGAGTGGAGCAGGGCTCCGTGCGGAATTGTAGAGCATACTTGTAGAATTTTGGTTGCTTTTTTTTACAGCGTTGCCAGACTTTTGGAGCATTTGCTTTGTTGTGTTAATTAAGCAAAAATGTTGTTATTGCCAAGCTCGAGAGGCGCGAAACGAAGTCTCCAATGGGTAGGTGCTATGCAAATGAGGGAGGGAGAGAGAGAGAGAGGAGCTTGTTTAGCGGGTCTTCCTCTATTGCTTAAATGAGTATTATATTTTGGTAGATATATATCAGTAAGTATTATCTTTGATACTAATAGAAATAATGAGGTTTTTCCTTTTAATTTTCCTCAAAAAATTCTAGAACTTCTTTAAAGCGCTGCTGCCCTCGCAATCAAAGACCTTCTGTGTCATAATTAACCCCCTTGATGCAACAGCAACATGCCACAACACACTCCTTTCCCTCCTTCCCCACGCACTGCGCCTGCAGCACTTCACAGAATATTCCCCAAATAATATGGTATATGCAGGGAGCAGACTGCAAGGAGGCTCAAGAACAATTAGTTTCTGCTGTTTTCTTTTTTGGGGCATTGCCGAAAAAAATGAAAGAATTGCAACATGCAACATGCCGCATGCTACACACAAATATTCTCCAAGGACACTTGACTTTCGGCTTTGGAGCTGCAACCGAAGGGAGGAGGCGAGGAAAGCAGGGAGCCCACGGCTGCTGCTACCTTATTTCGGCTGTGTTGACAGCTTTTCTTGTTGCATTTCCATGGCAGGAGTGGGGGGAGCGGGAGATCGGGCAGAGGGGTCTGAGCTGTGGGAACTGTCATGTTCTTTTTTTGCCGCTTGGCTGCCAATTAATTAAGCGAAATAAAAGCCAAACAAGCCCGCAACGGGACCTGCCTAGCGTCTCTTCATTAGCAGCAGCAGCAGCAGGGAGAGAGAGAGGGAGGAGCTGATGAAGGAGGGGGAAGGGATGCCTGACTTAGCCAGACAGGAACAAGACTTCTGTAGGTATAATTCAATTTGGCTGCATGCAATTTGTTGCCTCGCAATGCTGAGCTTTAATACGCAATTAGTGCAATTCAATCAGTGCAGCGACGCTACGCTCTGGGGGCAGATGAGCCTGTGCGCGCCGGAGACTGTGTGTGCTGTCGCCCTCTCTCCTCTCTCCTCTTGCTCCTCTTCATCTCCGCCTGCCGCACGAGCCTGGGCAAGCGCTCGCGCTTTTACCACCTGCGGCTTGCGGTGATTACGTGCAACATGAGCATAAAAATTGCTTACGCTTTGTAGGCAAATGCTAGACAAGGCAGCCCAAATCCCCAGCTCCCTCCTCCCGAACCAATCGTAGTTGGACCAGGAAGCAATGGCACTGGCGCTGGGTGTCGCTTTATGGAGTTGCGCATTGTCGGCGCCTTGCAACTTGTTTATGACACATGATGCAGCTGATGGAAATTGCCGTTCAATCGGAGTTGCTCCTCCTGCTCCGTCTGCTCTTCCATCTGCTCCTCCGTCTGCTCCTTCAGCGACTGGCGCTTAATTTAGATTAAACGACTTACTGCTTACAATTTATTGGCATAAAGTTTAATTGAACAACAACAATAAGAACAACAACAGCAGCAGCGGCTGTGGCAGTGGATCCCCCGAAAACAAATACCAAGTTGTAGGTGGTCACTGCCTGCCTTCGAACAGGTTCAGGTTCAGGTTGTTCGCCCATTTCGTGGCCGTTGATCACGACTCTATTAAGCGCAGTTCCATTGGCTCCAGCTCCTGCGATCCTCCTCCGGTCAATACTTGACCCTCGGTGCGACATTGACGAGTGTGGCGCAATGGCTGCGTCCCTCATTTGCCTGACTTTGTGGCGCCGCTGACATGTTCGAGCAATGGCGCAACATGTGGCTAGCGGCCCACCTAGTACCACCTGTTGTGCACCTTGTCATGGGGTCATGTCCACACCGGGCGCCTATGTCTGTGCCTCCGCCTCTGCCTGCAGAGCTTGTCCGATTTCGCCTAGCTTAATGTGCTCGCATTAATTTGGCGCCCAACTCTGTGGCATATGCAGCGTCCGCTGTTGTTGTTGTTGTCTTGTTTGGCTTGGTCCCCAACCCTCTCTGCTTACACTGAGCCTACGTATTGGGAAACCTGATCGAATATCATCGAGAAATCAACGTTTATGTGCTTCGTCGCTCCCTTCGTCATTAGCAGAACCATCAACAGCATCATCGAAGCTGTCCACCAGGCGGGCTTCAGGTGCTTTAATTTATCCATTTGAATTTTGTATCTTGAACAATGTGTGTGTCTAGAATTTCCGGTTAACCAAAGTGAATTTTGTGACTGTACTGAAATTATATTAAAACTGCAAAGTGAATTCAATTCATGAGGTTGCTCAAATCTAGAAATAAATTAGTCAATACTGTAAAACGTAGAGAGATATTGTAAAGAAAAGTTTCGAAAACTGGCGAAAAATGTTGGGTATTTCATTAAAAACTCTCCTGGGCGGACACTTACCATATTATTTTTGTCCGGCAATAAGAAATGCCGACTCAAGTGCAGCAAAATTGTATACAATTGTTAAAAAACAACCAATAAATCGTAGATACATTGTTCTATAAAAGAGTGTCCGCCTAAGAGAGGTATCTATTAAGGATTTAGAAAGCCTGCAAGATTCATAAATAACTTAATTTTCAAACTTCAAGAAAGTTCTTCTTTCTTTTCCCGCTATTTAATCCTAGCTTATTTCCATTTCCACACTACACGAGCACGTATGACAGTGTGTGTTGTGTTGTGTTTGAGTGTGTATCTACATGTTGCTGCTGCTGTTGCTGTTGCATGTTCTTAAGCTCGCCAAAGTATTGCATGGGTAATTCGCAGCTAAGTCACGTCGCATATGAAGCGATGGCAATCGCAACAATGCAACAACAACAATCGCAATCGCCATCGGAATCGCAATCGCAGTAGGAGCAGCAGCAGCAGGAGCAGAAGCTGAAGCAGGTAAAGCAATCAAGCAGCTGCTCAGGTGAGTGGGATAAAACAATCTATCACGTATGTAATTCCCATGAAAAATTCATGTAGATGAAGGAGAGGGGTGTGCGGACTATCGATAGCTGGAAACGGGAGCCAAATTGTTGTAGGTGAAATTATAATTTCGTGCAGAAGTCGCGTCGTCGTCGGAGCTGAAGCTGAAGTCACATATTGAACTGGGACGTTAAGTTGGCCCTCAGGCGTTGCCAATCGATTCGCCAAACGCAATGCACATGCTGCAGTTGAATCTAGAGCGGGAGCTGCCACTGCCACTGCAACTTGGATGCACTACTTTAGATCCGGCAGTCGAGTTTGATTTCTGGGCTCAGGTTCAGGCTCGGGTTCAGGCCACAATTTGTGGCGCAGCTAATGAAAAGCAATCGCACGATCTCGACGAGTCTAGGCTGCGCCTTTTGCCTGCTGCAAACCGAATCCGAATCCCAATCCCAAGTACACAGTGCGTTCGCGGGGCCAACACGTAGAGTCCAATTTTAAAGCATTTCGCCAGCTACTTGTTACGGGTCAGATCGAGCTGAGAGAAGGGAGCGGAAAGGCGGTCGGGGCAGGGGCAGCTGCAACCTCTCATAATCCCATGTTTGTTTGCATTAGCCACCGCAGACAGGCTGCAATTATGTCGTTGAATCGAGCAACTCTTCGCTGACTGACAGCGATCCAGACTCAGACTCAGCTCCATCTACATCTCCGTCTCCGCAACGTGAAGTCGTCCCAAAGTGGCTGCGGTTTTTGGCATTTTGATTGCCGCAGACTTTGTGGCGCATATGAATTATGGGCACAGTTTGTGCTGCCTTGCGCTGCGGCAGTCGAGTCACATTCTTGGGCTCTGCTCTTTGGCTCTGCATCGATTGTTATTACGACTGCGTTTGCCATTTGCCATTGTCGGTTAGTGGACCATGGGAAACGCAGCTTTAAAATCGCGTTAGGTGTGTGCGCGCGCGTTTTAAAACGCGCAGCAAACGCGTGAATGCAGCTGCTCGCTTCGTTGCCTGCATATGATTAATTTAGCATTTTATATTTTTGCGAAATTAACACTTGGCTTGGCTCACACTCTCACCCACTCACCCACCCACCCACTCACACACACACACACCTACACGTGCATAAATTATGCCAAAAACACAGTCAACCCCCTGCGGTTTTTATGCGTTTTTTTCGGCGTATTTCATTTTTTTTCACTTCTCCTTTCGCTAATGAGTGAAAAGTCGTGTTAAACATTTAATACACATGTTGATGATGTTGTGTGTGTGCGTGTGTGTGTGTGCATGTTTTATTTTTCCCAAGTCTGGCCACAATTTTGGCGTGTTTTGCTGTTGCCTTTCATAATTTATGTGCGGCGAGTGCGTTGTGCGTTGTTTTCTGCGCGATTTTTTATGCGGTCGCGTGTCGCTTTTGCGTCTCGACTCGCACTACGTCTGGGGTAATTGAATTACTTCTGTTTTGCCTTTTCTTTTCTCTCTTTGTTTTGCCCGAAATTGGCTTCATTTCGGTAAAGGTTTTTCGCTTATGTGAATACATTTCGGGTTCTTCTTTCTGTTTGAGTGCATTTTGATTCATTTGATGATGCCACAAAAAAAGAAAACCATGGTGAATAATTATGCGAATCCTTCGCTGCAGATTTAAAATTTAATCGTGCATTGACTCAGGCGCAGCATCTCCTCATAAACTGTAACTCAATAAACTGCGAATTATCCTCAATAATATATTGATTACTATCGATTGCGAGTGAATAAAATTTCAGGCAAGTCATGAGAAAGAACGAAAGACGCGGTAAGTAGTGAGAAGTGCCAAGGTAGTCGCCTAAGCAATACCCTTTAAACTCTTTAGCGGAACGTAGGGAAATAAAAGGCTGCAGTCTCTATATCGCTTTCTTTCTCTCTCTCTCTCCTTTCTCCCTTAAGATTTTGGTTCTTTCTTCTTTTCTATTAGGTCTGCAACTTAAGAATTAAAATATTTATTTAAGCAATGTTTGTGGATTTCTAAGTTATCTTAGGGACTTAAAAATAATAATATAATATCATATATATAATTTAATATAATATTAATTATTTAATATTTTATTTATTTCTTTAGGTTTGCATATTTGGAATTTAAAATATTTAGTTTAATACATTTTGTGCATCTATATTAAATTTTGGGAACATAAAAAAATATTATTTATTTTATTTATTTATTTATATTTATTAAAATAATGAACAATTTAATACAACGCCACCCCATCCCGACTCCTTACAGGGTATTTTAAGAATGCAGCCCAAATCAATGGCAAAATCATCGCAGTCTACGCAAGTCTCCAAGGAGACAATTCAAATTGAGTGAAGCGAACACGAGTACAGGAGGTCAGACAGACGAGGCGAGGAGACGAGGGTACAAGGGTCTAGGCGCGTCTAGGCTCGTTCTCTCTCTCCCTCTCAAGAGGGAGCAACAAAAATGAGAAACTGTCTAGGAAAATGGTTAAAACAAACTTTGTTTTTGGTTGACTGCGATTACGAGAGATTTTCCATGTATATCGAATTCAAATGAAGTTCAACGTTGCAAAAGTTTTCTGATTTTCGCGCGGTAAATGAGTTTGCAATTTATTTCCATTTCCTTTTTTTCCATCTCTTTTTCTGCACACAAATAAATTGTAATGAATTTACAAAATCATTGGCAGCAACAACAGCAACAACAACGAGAGAGCACTTGGTAGATAAACATAGAGATTCTAGTCTATATAATACGCTTTTAATGAGTATTTCACGCAGGTGTGGGGCGAGTCTGCCAAGGGGAGCCGTGCCAGGACTAAGGGGGGAGATGATTTTGTCTGTGCCCGCGTGCTGTCAATTAAATTAAATGCGAGACGTTTTCTTAATTTCGATTGCGTGTCCCATTTTCCCCCTCCGCCCCTTCTTAGACTACTTCAATCTGGGATTTATCTGCCGAGTCATGCAATGACAATACTTGATTGCCATGGACACGGACAGGGAGTGCCACCACATCCCAAATGAAATTGCATTTGTTGTGCTGCAAATCAAATCAACTTTAATTATTTTCTTACATGCAGCGCGATTTTGTGCGTTCCCCAAATTTGTTTATGTCAATTTGTTGCATGCTTTGGGGCGTTGCTCAAGAAATGTTTAAACATTTTTGGAAGAATTAAAGTAAAAAATCGACTAAAATTTTAAGTCTGAAAGTCTGCAGAAGTATTAATATTATATAAATATTATGTGGCTTACATATTTTGGGAACTAAAAAGGGACTTATAATTTTTTATACCCTTCTACCATTAAAAATGGTTAAATGGGTATACTTACTTTGTGCAAATATATGTAACAGGCATAAGAATGTGTAGAAGTAAATATATTTTTGCTCTAGAAGAATTCGTCCAGAACTCTATGTTTGCATTGAAAGTGTAAAAATACGTTTGTAACAGTATTTCAAAAATTGGCGTAGGGTATTTTACTCCCGAAAGCACTCGACTGTAGCCGTTGCAACCAGTGGTGCTTGGATATTATCTACTTAAATAAAAATACTCTCTTTAAGTCTATAGAAAATCTCAACATTTGCTTTAGTTTTCTTAATCGTATCATGTTTTATTTTATCAATTCATTCACCTGCCTGAGACTTCAAAACAAACAAACCTAACCTCACTTTGCTGGCATATAGAAAATTAAAATGCATTATGATTTTTGTGAAATTATTTCGTGTGCTTCGCTGCGTCCTTTCAATGTCTACTTCAGACAAGTTTCTTATTCTCTTTTTTCAGGAGGAATGCCGAAATTCGACATTGCGAGAAAAACACAGATCCATTGGGTTAGGTAAGGGTTCTGTGGGGGGACGGCACGAGAGCTGAGCCAGACGAAGCAGCTTCTTCTTGGCCCAAAGGAATTTCGGGCGGCAGTGCAAAGTGGAAATTATCGCCACATGTAGTGAGAAGTGAGAGGGGGAGTGGAGAGGAGGAAGGGTGTACAGCCGTCAGGCAGTGCCGTTGGCTTTCGAGTGTTTGCATTGCCTACTCAACTTTGCACAGGTCCAAGTGCAAATCCAAGTGTCTATATATGGAAGGGAGAGCGGCATGGAGGCGAGACAAGGTGGGGGAGCTGGCATTGGGCGTAGGCGGTGCTGCGCTCCTTTAGGCGTCTGCAAATCTCAAAAATGCACACAGACTTGGTCCATCCGCTTCCGTCGCGCCGTGGCTAACTGTGGGATGCAGGCTACCTCACCCTCCCCCCGGCCCCTTCCCCCTCACAGCTCCAACTCGACTATGGCAAGGACGAAACGATGTCTGGCAAGGCGATTTAGCAAATTAAAAGGTTTTTAATGCATGGAGTGCGCTTTTACTTATTTCATAATTCTGATGCCAACTGAGCAAAAACTCACGGCCTGAGCTCACAGACAGAGGCAAGACGGGACGAATGGAGGGACGGAGGGAGGAACTGTTGGGGCAACCGGTACTGTCTTTTATTTTTAGCCAAGACTTTTGTATTATTTTTGGCTGGTATTTTTTGGGTAGCTGCGCCTCGACTAGGCGCTTTTGTAATTTCCGTCAGATTGCTTTGCAGAGAGGTGGAGGGAAAGTGAGAGGGGCTCAAGTGCAGACATGGCATAGGTGAACGAATTTACGAGCTGCACTTAAAGGATATGAGAAAGACTTTTTAATTGTGCAATAAATTGAAATACCAGAAGAGTCTCCTTCCTCCTCCCTCTCCCTCAGCTGGTGCACAAATAAATATTTAGTTGCTTGGAAATGAGTTTTTAATTGCGAAAAAAGCGAAAGTATTTTCTAGAAAACTCTAGGAAATTGTTTCGCCACTTGCGAGTTAATTAAATTAAAATTATTAACGAAATCGAAGCGAGTTTGGCGCGAAGAAAGCCTGCGGCCAATTTGCAAAACCAACAGAATTAAGTAATCACACACACACACACCTCCCGCAAACACACACCTCTCCCTCACACACATCCTTCCCCTCTCTCAAACCGCAAATTACGCACTTGACTGCGGCAAAACGTTCATCAAATCAAGCAGCAGCAGCGGGAAAATGCGAAAAGGGAAATGGGAAAATCTCTGGCAGGGAAAAAACAGAACAATTGTCACGTGTCGTCGTCGCCCTTGGTGCAAAATATTTGCAAGGCGTATCAAAGATTTTCACTTGCGCATCGGAAAATTGCCAAGTGGCTGAGAAGGCTGTCGGAGGGTTGGGATGTGCCTACTCCCCCCTATCGCAGGTTTGCGAATTTTTGGGTTATTAGACTGTGTACGCTTTGTGTACTCTTGCGGGTTTCTGGCTGTGGAAAAGTCGAGGCTTATGCATGTTCAATTGAGTGTTTCCCTTCCCCATCCCTTCCTCTTCCTTCTCGCGGAAAATGCAAAACAGACGCAGACGCAGGCAATAAATGACAGTTGAAATTTTTGATAAATGTCAACGCGTGCCAAATTGGCAGGGAGAGAGGGAGGGGAATTGTGGGTGAGGCATAATAAGTTGATTGTTTGGAAAATGGGAAAGCGTCGCTCCATATATGCCTGGGGCAATTTTCATGTGTTTTGCAAATGAAGCCAATTTTCGCAGCTTAAATCAGTTAAATAGAGAACTGAACGTAATTTCCTCTAGTTGATTTACAGTGCCTGTGGTAAGTCGACTAACGAGCTGCGCGCTGCATAAATAACCGACTTCAAGATGCAAATAGTACCCCAAGCCGGAGCAAACCTAAGATTCTCGAGTCAACACAATAATAGAAATAAGAATGGCCAAGGCGCACAATAACATAGTGCTAGGTGTCCCTCTCCCACACTCCGTCTCTCTCCCTCTGGGGTTTTGTTTATGACGCAGTGCAATATTGAAATCTGGATAATTGCGCAAAAGGATGTGAAAAACCGCAAATACTTTGGTCCTTTTCATGGCGAAACGAAGATATCTTGAGTGCGGCAAGGCAGGAAAGAGGAGGAAAGGGAAGAGGGAGAGGAGTCCCTACAGAAATGGTCAACATGGCCCAAGTGGAGTGGAGTGAAAAACGCTTCGAAGCAGAAAGTGGTCAACATTTTTGCCACTGCTCTGGGCAAGAATAAAGGATGCCGGACGAAGGACGAGTGGAAGGAACCCCGAGTGCAGCAAAGGTAGCAATCATAGTTCCAGTCGAAAGTCATAATAATAACCTTCTTCTAACTGTCCTTGTTGCTGTTGTTGTTCTGGGTTGTGGCTATAAACCAAAGACATTTCATCTGAGTCGTAAATGTGTTTTGACTCCGCAGACCAAATTAAAAAGAGAACCCGGTACAAATTAAATGAGGAATTTTTTCAGCCAAACAAAGCGAAATATTTTGAAAAGAAATGGCATGGAGACTGTATAGAACATAAAACCTTAAGTTATGAACGAAATTCTATGGAAATTCACTAATTCGTAGTTCACAGTAGACATTAACATAACCTCAAACTTAAATTGCTGTGAGAGTTCATTAACCCTAGATCTCATAAGGATTCCCATCTCAATTCAATCTCAACTCACACCACATGCGACTTTCAAAAGAATTTCTGCCAAAAAATGAGCGATAAGTCGAAATTCAAGTGCAGCCAAAATAAAACAACAAAAATGACATTCGCTTTCATATGCAACGGGCGCATAATTCAAAGCACCTTTGACCCCCCTCCCCACTCCTTACACTGGGGAGTGGCGCAACCCCGAAAATTAGCTACAAACACAACTCAAACGCGGCTCATCAACGTTCGCATCTCAAAGGATTCTCCGTTTGGCTGACGCTTTCGTTTTCGTTTTCGTTTTCTTTCTCCGCATAATTAATGTGCAATGTTCAAAGATATCGCCCCCCTCATTCGCCACCCATGACTGCACGCCTTTTGTGTGAATGTCAAAAGCAACGGCAGGCAAAACAATTCGTAATAAAAGAAAATCAAAAAGCGCGCAAAACTGAAAGATTTTCTACCTTTTCTTGTTGCCGACTGACATATGCAAATGAGCGGGGAGCACCCTGTCCAGAGGCTGCCCCTGCTGCAACTTCTGGGCATGTCTACCAAATTGTGTGTGTGTGTGGAACGGGAATGGGAACGGGAACTGGCCGAGTAGCCCGGGCTATGCCGGTTGCCTACATGATTTATTTACTCACGGCGTGCGCGTATTTATCAAACTCTAATTAATCGGTGATAAACCGATCAAGACGCTAAATGCTGAGCTACACGAAGCAAGAGCCAAGCCATGGCATAGGCGAAACAAGTTTCGTAGTGCTGCATCCATTTCCATGTGATTTGCTCCGACTTCAACTCCAAAAACGCCGACCCGACTTCGACCTGACTTCGACTTCGTCTACGACTCCAGCTACGACTGCAACTGCCCATTTTTGCGCGTATTTTGTTGTATTTGCTAAAGCAATTTGCTGCTGTTCCCCTCTCTCTCTCTCTCTCTTGCTCTCTCTCTGCCTTTCTTGCTCGCCCAACTGCGCGTCTTGGCGGCTCTGCTGCACCTCCGCCCCTCTGCGATTGGCGATGCAATCAATATGTGCTCGTGTCCAGCAAATAATAGACCTCAAACTGGCATTTTAAGCGTTACAGCTCTGTGCTCTCCCCTCTCTCTGTCTCTCTGTTTGTCTGTCTCCCTATCTCACTCTTTCTCTCCCTCACTCTTGCCTGCAAGAGTGGGTTCGCTTATGGACATCTCATGTTTCTGAGTGCTAAAATTTTTCTTTCAAATACACACATAGTAAGGCCAAACTGAGAAGAAATTTAATATACAGGGTGCTTTTTTTTAGAGCTTGAGAACTTGTAGTATAAGCTCAAATAAGTGAGAAATTATTTATATAAAAACAAAATTCTTTGTTCCAAATTGATAAAAACAAATACATGCATCCTGTATTCACAGAAAATTTAAATTGTTTGAAATATATGATATTAAATTGGCAGCTTATTGTCTATAAGCCAATTTTTGCCATTTTTTAAAATTCTTACTTAAAAAAATTCTGTAAAAGGTAGACACCCTGTATTATGTTTTCCTAGCTTTACCTAATAGGAGTTATAAAGCTCGCGCAAATAGTTACGAGACTACAGGTTACTAACTACTTTTAATCCAGTCAAAACCTTAAAAGGAACACCCTGTCTGTGGCATAGCAATGACCTCTAATCCACTTTAGCAAATCAATTTATTAGCCACGTATGACTTATGCCTTTTTAAATGTGCGCTTGCATGTGTTGCCTAGTTTAAAGTTGAACATTGTAGGCTGCACTTGCCTCCCTGCGGCCCCCCTACTCCCCTTCCCCTGCCCCTTTCCCCTTGTTGAGGGCAGTTCGCGCACAGAGGAGGCGCAACAAATTTATGTTAACATGCTCTGCGTAGCGCCCTCTGGTGTGTAATTTGGCGTTGTTTAGGCATCACGATTAGAGTCTCGCTTCAACCAGGGCCAACTGCCTACAAAAGAGCAGGAATACCAGAGAGAGGGACAGAGAGAGAGAGAGAGAAGAGGAGGCAGCTAGGCCAATAAAATATATGTGTGTCTAAAAGCGGATGCATGGGTGTAAGCCATGATTATCGCGGCTATAAATGATATGTGTGAGTCGAGCCAAGCTGAGCTGAGTCGGGCTGGGGCCACTCTTGCGTTGTTTGTTGCCCCGTTTAGTGTCCGCGTGCAGCGTGTGAAATGCACAGTGGGCGTGGCAGGTGGTCAAGCCATGCACACTTATTTATGCGTTTGTAATTACAAGTAGCGCAAGAGACCCCAGCCCGGCTAAAATATGTCGACAAAGTCAACAAACTAAGAGAATATTTGCAACGAGTTTGGATATCCATGCTTGTGTAGGGTATATCAATTTCTCTGTAGCAAAAAGCAATTTGTTAGTTTTTTATGGCACAAGTTGTGTTGTTGGCGTGGAGTCGGGACGTCGAGGCGTCACTTTGAATATAAACGTTAAGTACAAAATTGAAAAAGCCATTTTGCTGCCAATTTAGCAAACACTTAAACCAATTTCGCACTTCAATCCACCGACGCACACACAAAAAATACCCGTCTCTGGAATGGGAAGGAGGGTAACCTGTTCCAGCTTCAGCTGCAGCCGTCACACATTGCCAGAGTCAAAACTGACGGTCGGACAGACATGCAGGCTTGCATTGGCATTGACGCCGCCTGGAAGTTGGAGAAGAAGAGGAACAACAACAAGGACAATCTGGAGGTCGCGTCACTTGGCCCAAAGTCTAGTCAAGCGAGCAGTGGCCTAGGCAAAGGGGGTAAACACATGAAATCATGGGAATCCCCTTTGCGGGCTACGCCACTGTCTCGCCCAGTCAACGGTTCACAAGGAGCATTGCCAACAAAGTGTGAAAATGTCAAGTCGTAAAGTGTTCACTGGGCACACAGAACGTGCCCGGGAAAAGGAGAGAAGTCTCTCTTGCAATCGTAGCAGGCGCCGGCTGGAAAATCAAGTATCCCTCGATGTCAGTGACTACAGTTGTGAATTGTTTTTTTGTGTGCTTGTATTGAGTTTCTAAATACAACACAGTTCTGCCCAGTTTATTGAGAAGCATCGGAATTACAGAAATATATATATAAAAAGCTATATAGTACCTTCAATGTCTTGCATCTGCCAGTACATCGTGAATTCCCCGTCGGAGATGAATAGTGCACAGGAGCTAGAGAGCTTTCTGCTTCCCAGATCTGAAGAAAACGAAGCTGTTGATGATGACGACATCCAGCCTTCCATTGAAACGTAAGGAGGTTCCTATTCATCCTATACCCCCAATAATATCTAGGCCTCCTACCTCCCTCTAGCAACACGGAGCCCGTCACAGATGATGCCAAGATATCTGGTTGTGTCTCGGAGCTAGTCAGCTGTCGTGCCGAGAACTGGTTGTTAAAGAAGAAGCTACGTGACTACGAGGTTACCATCGACAATCTGGAGCAGCTGATGACCACCATTATGGGCAAGCAACATAAGATTCTGGGGGAGATGTATCAGCTGCGCAAACGGAATCGCGAACTGCAAATCGAATGCAATCTGCAACGCGAATATCATTCGATGGAGCGTAACGCACTCGTTAAAGAGCTACACGATGTGAAGACGCTCTCCCGGGATCGTCTCTTCGATACTGTAAGTATCGGCAACCTCGCACTACCGTACCCTGATGTATTGTTGTGTACCCTAGCCAGAGCACGAGCAGAATGAGCATGATGAGCCGAATGAGCACGACCTGACAGCTGACAGTCTAGACTATGTCGACGAGGACTATTCCTTTAAAAAGGAAACCGATGAAGACGATGATGAGAATGAAGAGGAACCTGCCTCGTCGCCCATCACTACGGCACCCTCTTCGGTTGACGATTCGCCGTACTCCAGCGAAGCTTCGGACAGTGAGGATACGCAGGAAAGCGAGGAGGAGGACGAAGATGAACAGGAGGATTATAGCGCGATAACTGATAGTGATTCCGATTAAAGAGTAAATTATTTGCCTTAACCTTAACACATCCATGCCACATTGTGAGTACAAACTACCTTAAAGCTGCCTGCAAATATCCTTAAATTCCTTTAAATGTTCCCATTCTTAGCACAAATCAAACGCATTTAATAATCAACCGAACAAAACGTGACATTTGCGCAAAACAAACGAAATAAATTTTCAAATAACGTGACAGACCGATAAACAGAATGTCAGAATGCACAGGATGCCGCATTAAAAACCTCTCCCAAGTATTTGCATATCAAAATGCGATGCTATATGGCACAAAAAACGAACCTCACACCCAGCTAGCTTTGCCCGCTTCCAACTTAGACTTGTTCATACCAACACCCAGACAAACTCAGCTCACAAAGTGATTGAATGGATGGCAAATACAGCAGATGGAGAGTTGCAGCACTTGGGAGACTGGGTCGGCATTTAAATCACAGGCAAAAACGTGTTAAGTGTTTACCTATCGCAAAAGTTGTAACACAATAAAAAACCGAAACAGAATAAAGGCAAGCGAAAAATATTTCGAAAACAGAACCCAAAGCGAAAACCTCATGTGTCTGTCTGGTCTGGTGGAGAAGTGAGCAAGGGAGATGAAGAGGGAGCGAGAGGCGGGTTTGTGTGTTGTTGGGGCAATTTATCAAGCCGCAAAGTTTTTAGCACAAATGAGTCGTGGCAAGATGTGGCCAGAGAGAGAGAGGTCCTGCCTCCGTTTGCCAGCCAGGATTAATGAGTCTCGTGTGTTTTCAGTCTCTTTACGCTCTGCGTATCTCTCCTCCATGTGCTTTACATCCTCGCACCTTGGCTGGCAACACGTACTAATAATCCATCATCACTTGCGAGTGCCAACTTGTGGGTCACCCTGTCGCACTCTCTCTCACTCACTTTGTCTGTCTCCTTCTGAGATCGCTTATCGCAGTTGCGCGTGTGTGTCTGGTGTGTCAAGTGACAGCTATGGGTTGTTTAGCCTCTGGCTTATCGTGTATGGATCGACACACGCGCCTTAAAGCTGTAAGGGTCTAAGCAGTTGATATGGAATTCCCAAGGATGTATTACATGATATTTATTTTAAAGCTCTAAGACGATAGTTAAAGGAATACTTAGATAGTAAAAAGGTCTTACCTCTCTTCAGCTAAACCAGTTAACTCTTCTTGCAGGGTGAGCGACTCTTGGTACCCTCGGGCCACCTTTGTACGCGCATTATTAATGGCCAGAGACAACGACTCTATGCACATCGAGTCGGCAACTGTGTGCAATATCATTTATCAGTTTGAGAATTTGTTAAAAACTTGTTGCGCACAAAAAAGATTTTCGTGTCACGTGAGAAACGCGAACTCGAATTTGACTGCTACCGAGGGCTACCGGTGCGAATGGACCTGGACCTCGACCTGAACCCGGGGGAGATGTGAAACCGTAGCAGGCTTGAAAGGATGGCGACTAAAATATTAATACACGACGTGAGGCGTTGCGATGCGATGCGATGGAATACGATGGGATGCGGCAACCTAAACGCTATGCAAATCGCATCATAAAACGTAAAGAGATACCACGTTGTTGGTGCTGTTGTTGTTGTTGTTGGTCAGCCAAGGTGTTGCTTTGTGGGTGCTTTGTGAAAGGCAACAAGTAGCACAAATTGCATGTGACCATACTTGTGAGGTCTGTGCTTCCCTTTCTCCTCTCTTTCTCTCTCTCGTGCATCTCTTTCTCTGAGGAGAGTTGAAAGATTAATGGATTCGCTTGCCGAACAACATTGAATTATATTGAAAGGCTTGTTAAGCGCGGACATATGAACAACGCAACTCAGACCCTACCGAATTGACTGATGGATAATAGAGTTGACTATCGTTTAACTTGTCGACGTCGAAAATGATCAATTCAAGATGAAGGGATAGCTTAGATTGAAATATGGAAGTCTAAAGCGTTAGAGACTCATAGCAGGACTAGAAGGTAGAAAAGAAGGATGAGATTATTGACATAGACTGGCAAACTATATGTATTTATTTCTTCCAATTCATGACGTTTATTTGCACATATTTCCATTTGATTTAATCAGCGAAGCAAATGCGAAACGATTCGACGGATCAACGCCTACCTATTTGCTGAACCGTAAAAATGTGGAAAAAAAACAAGCTAAAATCAAATGGGGGCAAAGCGAATGAGGAAAAAAATGCCAAAATATTCGCGTGTTCTAAGCAATTTGAGACCAATAATCGTTGGGTGTCTTTTAAATTAAGTAACCGGAACCATGCAAACCGAATGTGAATGTTGACATGCCTGTCAATGTGATCAGGACGAGGGGGGAAGGGGAGGCGTGCCAGCCAGCATGATATGTGTATGGGAAATGCCAAAAATACTCATGGTTAGAGGGAGACAAGGTAAGCTGCTTTTTTTCTTTTCCGTGTTTGTTAAACTAATCTAAAATTAAAATCATTTTGCGGGTGGCAAACACACACACCCAGAAAACAAGTCTGGCGCTACGAAACGGATGATATATGTTTGTATGAACAGCGGTTTGATAGATGCCAAGTCCTCAGACAGGATATGGATATGGCATACGATATTTATGCACTAATGAGAATGACATAGCGACGACAATGCAAATATTCGACGAAAATAAAAACCCAAAAAAAAACTCAATTAAACAAACACACGCGCAGACGTCGAGTCGACTCGAGTAGGGGCTGCTTTTGTTGTACCTATTCCTATTCTGATATAACCCTATATAAGCCATGCAGGGGTGGCGCTAATAAACAGTTTGATTTTAATCAATGAACCGCAAAGCCAAATAGACGAAAATGCCATCCAAAGTTTGACAGACACACAGACACACAGACAGACAGAGAGAGAAAAACAAAGAGAAGTACAAGGTTTCTGTTTTATTTTTTTAATCGTAAACCTTTTTTCCGGGTCTCCGATTAAATAGCCCTCGTATTTGCCTACTACACGGCAACTAAGCAAACAACTTTCTCTACGTGGGGGTAGCGCATTTCTTTTCTCCTTTCGCCTGGATTTCATTTCGATTTCGATTCCATTCCATTTCCAAGGGTTCGCTCATGCATATTTATGCCACTTAATTTTCGGTAAACGAGCCGAAAATTCCTAGGTCTTTCATTTTGTCGGTCTGGTCCCTCCTACCCTTACCGGGGCGTAATTAGAAGAGCCCCCATTGACTTATGCGCTTCTCAAGGGGGCCGCATGCATATTTATGAGTATGGATTTAATAAAAATACATTTTTTTCCAACTCTAAAAAGAAGAAGAGGGAGTCATAGGTGGAGTGAGGTAAATAATCAGCTTTTTGTCAGCCTTCATTTTGTTTTTTTCGCAGATTGCCACAGCAACTTTTCAAACTATGCGGAAATATATTGGGCGAGCCCATGTGGGAGGGAGGGCACCCAGCACACATGTTGCCCTGTCTACAGCTGCCTGTAATTTTGTGGCCAGGTTGCTGCTTACTTCCTTAACAAGGAAAACGTACGATAAATGCACTGACTGGATCATACTAATTTGAGTAGAGGAAAACTATTTTCTAAATTAGAGAAAATAATAGAGGAGCACATAATGCGCGAAGGAGGAGGAGCCCATGGGGGGAGAAGGGAGATAAGTGCAACATGTGTTGCACCTAGAGTACCGCTACGATTTGCGATCGTTATCACCAAATCAGCGGCGGGGGTTAATAGAGCTGTACAGCAAGAAATGTGGGAAGAGAGAGAGAGAGAGAGGGAGAGAGAGCGAGGCAGACGGAAGCGAAACTGCACCTTGAGTGCGATTTCGATTAACGATCCAAGCTAAGGATCAGCCCGAGCGGCACACATGGCCCCAGCTGTGGCCCCCATGGGGGCCCAGAAAGAGCTGTGCGCGTCTTGCCACATTATTTACAGATCTCGCACCTTGGCTACCAACCTGGGATGAAGCAAGTGGCATCCACTGGCGTCGATCGCCTGCGCTTTTGCACTTGCCCAACACACTAATCCATCAGGCCGATCGAACCGAAAGCCAAGCTGGCGATCGTTGTGCCATACTTAGATTACGCTTAAGTAGACAGCAGGCTTCTTAACCCGCAGCTAAAGCGGTTGACTTTGACTAGATGGCACAACGATCACTGCCGATCACTGGCGATCACTGCTCGCAGATGGAAGATCGTAGATCGTAGATCGTTTCTCGGCAGCAAAAGTAGCAACCGTTGCTGGGCATCATCTTGTTTCGGCTGGGCGTCATTTTTAGTAAATTACTTTAATAGTATAAACATAATCATTTGTATTGTGGCTGCCGCTCCGAAGAATATCGCCAGCATATGAAGATGGATCGCAGCAAGGAAGAAAGCACGAGAGAGAGAGAGAGAGAGAGAGAAAAAGAGGCTCAGCTCGTGCCATTGGCCTGGCAGTAGTAATTTCTATCTAGTTATGACGCTGCCCGATGCCAGGGAATCACAGTTATCTGTCTAACAGTGAAAAATTGAAAATTGTACATGTGCCCAGAGTTGCAAGCACTTTCAGATCCACTGAAGATCTCACTGATCGCAGTTTGCAGATCGCAGATCGCAGATCACAGATCTGATCTGCCTGTGTACGCAATGGCGAAATGGCCGCAGCTAATTTCACGAAGAGCCTTTAGAAAGTCTTGTTAAACGGAATAGTTCGGTAGCTGAACCAAGTTTTTAGATAGGCAAAAGTGAAGGGATTATAATTAACAAGGTTGTACTCCCAAATGCGTCGATTAAGGGTACAAAGAGTGAGGGGAAATTAAAAGTGAGTATTGCATAAATATATTAAATTTCAGTTCGATACATTTCGTAGTTAAAGTTTTGTCTAAACTCTTTTAAATATTTTAAATTTCAGCTCAATACTTTGTATAGCAACACTTTTTTCTAAACTAAGGTTCTTTAAAGTTTAAGATCAGAAAACCTTAGAAAACCCTTTTTACAACTCTAATAATAATGATATTTCTCTATGATCAACTCGATAGAGCAATTTGCAGCCACTCACAGTGAGTTCAAAAGGTGAACTGAGCTCAACGTGACGAAGAATCGCAGGATCGCGGGATCGCGCGAACTGCAAACGCAGCTGTCGTCATTTTCGACGCACCCTTTGTGCCGCTCTCAAGGTGACCTGTGCCTCATTTGAATATTTAATCAAACTAATTTGCATATATCGTTTACCTGAACCATTCAGATCGATAGACAAAGACATGTGATCCCCGCTTCAGCTGCGATCGCGATCACCCTCGGCGAGGATCTCGGGGAGGCTGCCACTGCAAGGGGTTGCTTAGTCCGGGGCTGAGGGTTCCCATTGTGTGTTGAAATAAATTTCATTTCCTTTCTCTCTTTTTTTCTCTGGCTGCTGTGCTGTGTGAAATTTTGTTTATTTAGCAAATAAAAAATGCACGCAAATTTGAATAAAACAGCGAGTAAAACGAAGAAGAAGCAGAAGGACGCGCTGGCAAGGAAGAAGGAAAAGCGCGAAAACCACGAACATTTTTGCATAATTTATTGAAAATTCGTGGCGCACAGACAATGGGAGCAGGCGAGGAATGGGGGGGGGGTGGAGTGCGGACTGCAAGGATGCCCAAGGAGCTCGGCAAAACTGCATGAAATGTGTTTCTATTTTAGCCGTGCAACGTGCTGCACCGCCCCTCTGCACCCCCTTGCGGCTGGCTGGCCCAAGGCATTATCCTTTGGCTTGTGTGCATTTATTTTTCATTTGCATGAATTTTTCATTGTTTTCCCAGACGCAAAGCGCAAACGGAGCGAACTGCACTTCACGCTCCGCGGGATCAGCACAAACACGCGATATTTGTCAGTGGGAAATCAGCTTGAAAATCAACTTGCAGTGCAGACAATCGCAAGGGCTGTCGCACTCTCTCTATCTACTGCCTGCTCCCTTGGCTTTCTCCTCTCGTTTCCTGCCGCATAGAGACATTCACAATGTGACAGCGCCATCGCTCACAATGTATCGCAAAAGCGTTTGCTTTGGCTAAACTCGAAATCCAAACAAATATTTTACTTTTTATAATGCTGGAAAATCTATAAGCGGTTGCTCCTCTCCCCCTTCCTTCCCACTTTTGGTGTACAGAAAATGTAAACAAATTTTTATGCAATTTGTTGGCGCTTGTTGGCCAAGCAGAAGAGGAGAGAAAGTGTAAAAAAGAGAAGGAAAGCAGCTAAAACTAAGCAGAGCTAACTCTAAGTATCTCAAACAAACAGCATGAGTCTTTGGAAGACCTACCTTTTTCAACTATATCAGACATAGAAAAGAGATAAATAATTAAAATAAATATAATAAAAATAATTTTAACAAATTTTCAAAATTTTCTATAGAAAACTTTCAGCTAGATTTCTATCTGCCTAACCAGGTTAGCTAGTTTTTTCAGCCATTTTGAAAGCTAATTTCTATAGGGGGTGCAGGCATTAGCTCAAGTGGTGTGTGTGTGGGCAATAGTTGAACGACGCTTTATAGCGAGCATATACCAACTGAAATAACAACAACAAAAGGAGTAGTGGTAACGCATGTGCCAGGCACACATACGCACACACACGCACACACACGCACTACAATCCCACACCCCAAGCCAACTGCCATACGAATCTGAAACCCTTGAGAGAGAGAAAGAGAGGGTGGCCGTGAGGCAATCGACAGGGTGTGGGAGGGGTGGGGGGTTTAGAGGGTGTAGTGCTGGCGTCGGTGGTTGCTAAATGCAATTTATCATAAAAAAAGGCAGAGATAGAAGCTTGAAATTGAAGCGCGAAGCGAGAAGCAGCAGCGTTTCGCCCGTGTGGATGGGGCAAGTCAAAGTTCCAGCTAAGCTGCACACAACAGGGTAAACATGCCACACACACACTCGCACACACTTGCACACTCAGCTCATCTAATAAGACGCATTTAGCGTCTGCCAGAGTCGACGGAGAAGGTGGAGGAGAGCGAGCGCGTCCAATGTCTAAGCAAATAGGAAAAAGTTATGGAGCTGTAATAAATTGGATTAGTTCGAGTTGGCCGCCATTTTGTCGCACTGCCAACACGCGGCGTGTGTTGCACGGATAGAAAATTTATGCGCACATAAAAAGCAAAAGGAAAATGTAGAAATCCAACTAAATATTTTGGCTGCTTGGCGCACGCAGCGTTTCATTTAGAAGGGATTACCAGGGACTTAAGGCAGGGCGCCAGAACGAAGGGATGTGGCACTTTCAAGAGCTCCACAGCTGCCACACTAAAGAGAAAGAGGAAGAGAGGTAGATAGAGATAGCGTATGTACAGTAAAGCACGCGTTTGTTGGCTACCTGCGATGGCTACGTGCCAAATCAAAATCAGCTTTCCATTCCGTATTCAATTGTGCCCACTTGCATTTGCATATGAAAGCGATTCGTTCTCTTCTCTTTCCATAGTACTGCGTAATATTTGCCACCTTTCGGCATTGTTCGCTAAATGATTTCCCATTTTTTCGGCCTGTCATGTGAAGTGTGTGCAGCATCCTTTCCCCCCTCCCCGTCCTGCATCCCTTTGCAATTGGTTTCATATATGCAAATTTTCTTTTTTGATTTCTAATTTTCCCTCTCTCCCGCTGCTTTTTTGTTGCATTGCAGCTGTCAGAGAGAGAGAGAGAGGGAGAAAGAGATTCAGTTGTGGCACATCTATTTTTTATTGGGATGCTATTTTTTATTTCCACGTGATCAGTCGTACCCGCAACATCCTTTTGCCATCTGCAGATGGTAAGTTTTTGCTTTGCCGTCGGCTCAACAGAATAATAGTTGGGAAGTTATAAATTTTTCATTGGGGTAAATAATAAATGCAGCCAGAAAAGTCGTTATAATTTAGTATGCAACTTTGATGGTCTATAAAAAATCTATTAAGCTGAAAATATAAAAATAATTTTTTCATATAAGATTTATGATCATTTTTTCTTTAAATATTTTTTAACAGATAAATACATTTAAATATTAAAAAAAAATAACTGAACTTAACATTTACGATTTAACATATTAGATTTAATATATAAATTATAATAAGTTGTGTATAAATATTTTAAAACAGATGAAAACATTTTAATATTCTTTTCAAAATTACTAAACTTAACATAAATATTTTATTAATATTTATAAAATTTGTTTATATGTTTATTTTATATAGTATAAATTTCTTGCAGACAAGCATTCCTTATCCTCTTAATTCCACATGAATAAAACTTCTGCTTAGTTCCTTATCAAATTAATTTAGAAAATAGCGACTTCTCTATATCATCCCAGGAGCTTACTGTGCTCTCACTTTCGCCATGCAGTATTACGCCCCCACGACTTTTGCTTTAATTAGAATTCATTGCAGTGAAATATTTAATTCATGTAAATGGGCAACGCTTTGGCTACCCTGACAGGGGGACCCCCCTTGTGACAGTATTCGCCCCAGAGCCCTCACTTCCCACCTACTCTCTACTCTCCACTGTGCCATTCATTCTGGCTAGTAAGTCGAGTCTATAGAGACCCGCAGGCTGTTAATTTATTTAACTACCGCGCGCTCCTTAACCACGTGTATCGCATATATCAAAGCTTCGTTTGCCATCAAATGGATTTCATTTTGAAATCCAATAACTGCCAAAAACGAAGAACGCAAAATGAAAATGAAACAGTTTGTGCTGGAGAAGAAGAGACAACCCTTTCGCAGCACCAGGGACAACTGTGAGGCTGTGTGTATCGTAAAATGAAACAGTTTCGAGTACATAATGTGAGGCATATATGTATGTGTGTGTGTGTGTGTTTGTGTAAGTACTCCCTGTATATAAGGGCACCAGCAGCAGCTCACGCAGCGAATTTCGCACTTTACGCAATTTTTCCCCGCCAGCGCGAAAAAGGGTTGATAAGTGCGTATGGCTGGGCGAACACCCCAACAGGCGCACACACACAGCGCGAGAGATAACACAGCGTTGCCAGACTGTCAACAGCGTTGGGCCTAAGCTGTGTGTCGCAGCTTCCGTTCGTACCCTTTGAAACCCCTTTCGTGCCAGTCCACCCTCCACTCCACCCCCTTTGCACTACAATCGCCTTGGCGGCCATTATTATTTTGCTTTTGAGCTCTTATTCTGCTGCCTCCTCTTCTTCTTGTTTGGGCCGCCCACACGCCGCATTTTCTTTGACGTTCTCTGGTAATTTTCTTAAAAATATTTTGGTAGTAAACTTTTCAGATTTAAGCCTTTCTTTATGCCGCCACCGCCGCCGCCGCGGCCATTGAAAGAGCTTTTGCGGTTTGCACTGCTTTCTGTGCCCGCATCTGCCGTCCGCGTCTGCTCGTGTTTTTAATCTCATTTTATGAAATGAAAAATTTTCAATTTTTCGACAAGCGAGAGATAAACTTTTTCTACTTGAATGCGTAATTACTTGCCGCGAATGAAATACTGCGAATTTTCGTTGCTTTTCGCTTGACTTTCGACGCGCAGCGCTGATGCGGTTAGTGTGGGTTGTGGGTTGTGGGCAGCGGGTAGTAGCATGGCTACTTGAACTGTTAACTTTGATTTTCAAGATGGCGTCACTGGCGCATAACTGTTATTAGGATTATGAAAATTATTAAAATGTACTGAAATATAAAAGCAGACTTATGATGTGGTTTACTTGTCCTGCGGTGAAGCCGGCGCTTAGTTTAGGTAGGATACAGGAAGGGGATACCTAGGGGGGGAGACTGCTTGGTTAGCCCATTTTGGTTAGTCCTTTTAATGGGCAGTGAGATAGCGAAAGAGAGAGAATGGTGTGCAAACAAAAGAAATGAAAATATTTAGATGCCTGATAAAGTAGAAAGTCCTATTGAAATTACTGCTGAGCCAATAGGATTGACACGGCTTAGGAAGCTTATAGTTAAACTTCGGTTTGAGGGTTATGTAGAAACTTGGGAGTTTCATGTCCTTTAACCGATTTCTTTATAAAGATATTTCAAAAAAGTTTCATCCTCAAAAGCAACAACTATTTTCATAGCTTACTAAAGTGTTGAAATTCCCTAACCTCAATCTATTTATAGTATTTATGCATTTCTCTACCTTCCTTTGCAACTGTTCAGCCGTGCCAAGTATGAACTAAAGTTCTGCAGCAAATCTTATATGTAAATTAACCAACACTCAAGCTTTGCTTACTCCCCCGCCTGAGTCATTATCGAGCCAGTTCCAAGACGCTGCACACACACACACACACACAGATACTCTCAGATACATATATAGAACTACAAGTGAGCACGTAGATAAACAAGTGCCAGGGCGTATAAAAATTGTATGACGTCAAGATAAGTAAAAATTAATGAGGGACCTGAGCAAGGTTCACTTCACTGGGCAGTGGGTAGTGAAAAACAGGGTGTCCCGGTTGGATGAAAAAATTATAGAAAAATTGAAATTCCAGCAAAAAGTTAATGCAATTTGTTTGCTATACTCGCTACACCCTGTATTCAAATTAGAAAACAATGGCCGCACATGCAGCAGACACGGCGAAAGAAACGAAAAAAAAGAAAATGAATCGAGGGAAAACCAGGGAAAAGTCCTCAACAAAACAAACGTAAAACGGAAACCCAAAAAATGTCTGAAGATGTTAAAAAACTTTTGCTTAACTTTGTTTTTGCTTAATGAGCAAATACACACACACACACACAAAGACACACACACACTCCGAAGCACACACACTGAGGTCGCTCGCTGAGCGCATTAAAAAATGCGTTAAGGGCGCGTTGCCAAGGACCAAAGAGAACAAATATTAATGTCTGGGCCACACACACACACACACACACACACTCTCTTGCAGTGCGTAGTATGCTAAAAACTGTAAAAAACGCGATTCGAAAATTACACTTGCCGCAGGGGTTGGTGTTGTGTGAGTGCGTATGGGGGTTTTTTGGGTGGAAAATGCCCAGATATTGTCTGAAAAAAATAAACAGAAGAAATGTTAAAAAATTAGAAACGAGCAGATTTGACGCACGCACATGTCGCGCCACCAACTCCCCCCTCCCTCTAGTTGCCCCAGCCCCTCCCCCGCACACACGCACCATCTCACACTTCGCGCTTGGCATAAATTATTTAGACTCATTTAATGTTTTCGGCTGCTGCTGCTTCCACTTTCTCCCCCTCCCCTCACCCTCCCCCTCCCCTCTCTACGTGCTTTTTACGATTTTCAATTTTTATTTCAGCTTTCTTTGCCACCCTCGCAGCGAAAATTTCACTTTTTTGGGGGATTTTTGTGGGCAAAAGCGGTGAAATTTTCTGCAGTGAAATTAAAATAATGTGTCCCCTGTCGCCAGCAGATGTAGACGACGACCCTCTCCCACTCTCCTCTATCCCCTCTCCGTGTGCGATAAATGAGTCTGTATCAGTGTGTGTGTGTTGAGCTTCATTGGGCGTATACGTTTAGCTAGGCAGGAATGGGACATGCCATAAGTTGCCTGCGCGGTGGTGATAATATTTTCCATTAGGATATCGAAAAAGGAAAGAATTCAGGATAAAAGTTACCGTTTAAATAAAGTCAAAAATTCCATTATGCTCCCTTCTTTATTTCTCTAGCTAAAGTCATAATTGGTCTCACCTCATTCAGCATAAGCTGATCCTCTGTATCTAATTCGCCCTAATTGCTTATCAATTTGGAACCGGTTGTGGTTCCCCTTTGCGAACTGACCAACATGTTTGGTTGCGCTGGTCAGCAAATAAACAAATCAACTTGCCTCACTTCTTCCCCCTTCCCTCTAGAGTTTGTCACACTTCGTACCTGGTAGGCAACCCTGGCTCATTATACACTCGTTTTCGATGATAATGCGATTTTTATGGCACCTCTGGCGCAGTCCAGTTTGCACCCTTGTCTGCTGACCACCACCAGAGGAGGTCCTCAAGTGGTCAGTTTCAGTCGCCTGCTGTGCGTGTGTGTTTTTGTGTGTGTTTTTATTTGATTTGACTTTTTGCTTTGGGCAGTGCATAAATTAGCATTGTTTAGTCCTGTGTGAATGACCATTAGGGAGAGGGGAGAGGGGATCTGTTGCCACGACGATTGTTGGTCAATTAGCAAGGCGTGTAATTGATAGTTTGTGCGTGTCGTTTTATGTGAAATTTAGCGTGAGTAATTTGAATGGAGTTTCAAGATTGACAGGGAATTAAATTGAGTGAATATCGTATACGATCTTCGAAAGAAATTCGCTTTTATAGAGTATAGAATAGGCTTGATTGGCAAGGTAGCCCACTGAAGCTCATAAAGATATAAAGCATATTGGTTTTATTATATCGTATACGATATTAAAAAGTAGTTTGGTTTTTCAGAGGCTATGGAATACACTAACAGTTCATATAGACATAAGGTATGTATTATTTGGTATATTATATACGATATTCAAGTTAAACGTGCTTCAAAGATTGCTTGAGGAAACTGCAGCTTATTTATTTTCTTATTATACAGTATACGATATTCAATTTTCGTTTATTTGGCATTCAAAATTAATTCTTGAACCTTAAGTAACGTATTTTTTCTCTTCCCATACGATATTCATCTTAATGATCTGAAGAAGATTACCCATTTTCAATCAATCACTTGACGTTCTCTTTGCTTAAACCCTTTCACCCTTCATCCTTTCACTCTTCCTGTGCACATCCTTCTGTCACATACCTTCACTTGCCCTAAGCCCTTGTCATGCAAATGCAAAGGCATTTGCTGCAAAATTCCACATGTCCTGCAGCTTTGCATGTTCTTTGCCAATTGCGTGTGCAAATTGCAACCCTCTTCGAAAAAGGAGGAGAGAAGGGAGGAGAAACAAACCGACAGGAGAAAGAAAGAGGAAAGAACAAAAACAACATAACAAACCATTAATAAAATCATTGTGCATTATCCTTGCGCAATTGGCGTCGCGTTGAGGCCTTCTCGCGGCGCCCTTGCCTTGCACTTCTCAACAAGGGTGCAATTTTCGCACATTCGCAAACATCCTGCGACCTTCCACAAGCCACAAGGGATGCGAGACCGACAACAAGTGCAACAGATTCTGCATGCGAATGCGATTCAGCGCGAGAATTCGCATTGTTTGCCCTGCAGCTCATTGTTGTTGTTCTTGTTGTTTGGCTGTTGTCTTTGTCCTGATTTGTGCACATACGCAGTAGGGACAACTCAGTGAATAGGTTAAATGGGTATGCACTGTCGCATGCAAATTTTTGCGCATTTTTTTAACCGTTATGCTCATCTTTCAGTTGCATTTGCGGCACATTTGCATGACAATGCGGCAAGAGGGTCGCAAATCGATGGGGTGTTCAAAAGGGAGAGGGAGCTGTAGTTGTTCAGAATTTCTATGGGTTGAGCTGAGGTACAAGCTAAGTTTGCTTATTGGGTTTATGAAGTTGAAGTTTTATTAATATTAATTAAAATCTAACGCATTTTTTTCCATCGATAATTATCGTATATAATTTTGTAAATGTTCGTAATTTCTATGGGTTGATCTGTAAAACTTAATCCAAGTTTGCTCATTGGATTTATAAAATTAAAATTTAACTAGTTTCAATAAAAATCTATTGCATTTTTTTATTATCGATAATTTTATCGGTTATTATTTTGGAGTTGTCGAAATTTTTACGGGATGATTTATAAAATAAAAATTATTTTAAATACAAAAATTAAAATAAATTTAAAAAATATCCAAAGTATAATCTTACTATCGATAAATATCGATTATAATTAAAAAATACTTATATTTTCAAACTAACAAACATTCGTGGCTCTTAACTATTCAGCACTAAAATACCCTAAGTTTTCTAGCTTTATTTTGTTTCCACCTTAATACGATACGATCTACAGCCTTAACTATTACCACATTATCCCGTGGTTTATTAATTCCATTAGGCAAATAGTACAACATACAATACATTTTTTTGTTACTACTTGGCCAAGCCATATGAGGCTGCGTATTACAACATTTGTAAGCCAGTTTCCGTTAGCCATCAGAAAGTCATTTGGTAACAAGTTTCACTCGACTTGGGCTCACGTGTAGCAGGACCTTTTCCCTGGACTTACACCTTGCATGTCCTGCTTGATTTTCATTAATTTCTAACTGCCCCCCCGAAGGCAATGCGTAATTTATGCAAATTAAGCAGAAATATTTAGTGAATATAGTAGGAAATAAAATCCAAGTCAAGGCATATTTTGGGGTAATTAGCGAAAGGTTGTCCTGCAGGGACATGTGGTAAGCGATTGCCCAGCACTTGGCATGCCACGCGTGCTCCATTGTGCAAGCAGAGTTCTGGAAATGTTCTAAGGGGTCAGCACATGTAGTAATGTCCGACCTAATGACCGCTACGCACTTCCGTTTCGCCTCAAGGACTCTCATGCGTATTTTCGGTTCTATGATAAGTATTCAAATTAGAAACGCGCGCAGCAAACTTTCCCCAAGAAAGTGTGTCGCATATTAAAAAGTCATTTTCAAAGCAAATGATTCGGCAGCTTTTCCCTAGAGCAAGAGAGAGAGAGAGAGAGGGCGAGAGAGGAAGGGGGGAAGGGAAACACATGCTGTTTGACATGAGCTTGACCGGAAGCGGCATACGTGACGGAAATGCGTGATTTCTGTTATGAACTCCATTATAACTAAGGAACCCGCACGCGTGAGCTTACATTATTTTATAAATACAATTAGTATACTATATCGTATACTTTTCCAAGGCAAAGCTCACGTTCCCAGCCAAGAGTGCAAATAAGAAAAATTGTTAAGTTTTGCTACCTGCGCGTAATTTTAATTAATGACAGTATTTAATTTTATTTTTTTGATTACTCAGACTTACTAATTAACAAAGCTTTTGACATTTATGGCGTGCAAATTAGTTTTATAATATTATAAAAAATATTTGTATAATTTGTTTTACTTTAAGGGACTGTTAATATCGGATCGCAAATATTTTAAAATATTTAAAATGTATAAAAATAAGTATGGAAAAAAATAAACATAGCCCAAAGCCATAGCAATCTATTAATTATAAAATCACAGGACTTAAAATTTGTGTAAAAATTTGTAAAAAAAGGATATAAAATTGAAAAAAAAAACTAAAAAAAAACCAGAAAAAAATCAAAATCTGATTAAATAGTTAATATAACATATACCAATTAAAATGCAGGATTAATAAGGATGTCAAGACATACACAAGGTTTTTTCCGCGTAAAAATTGCTTCAGTTTTAACAAAGTTATGATAGATGGAAAGTTAGATTGGATATCCTGCCACAGGTCGTACTAGTTTACAGTTAAAGTTACCACATATTAAGAGATTTAGCTACAGTGTCATTAGACTGATTCACATTTCCTTTCTTTTCAGTTTTTCTATTTACTCTTCATATGCATCTTTTATTCCCCTTTCCTCCTGTTTCTGCTTTTGTTCTAGCGATGAATATTAATGATTTTCCACTATTACGCAATCTGCTAAAAGCCGCTGCTTTTGGCTTTTCTTTTCTGTTTTTGCTACTCACTTGTTTCTCTTTCATTCTTTTATTCGTTAAACGTCAACGGGAAAATCCTTGAATATTATAAATATTGCCAACACTGGCAACGTTGTGTTCCATTTGCCGCATTTGATGTTTGATGTGGCGAGCAGCATGGGGAGGAGAAGGAGAAGCTAAAGCAGGAGGAGAATGAGGTTGACGAGCGCGCTCAGAGCGGCTTAAGGAGTTGTTTTGCGAGTCCTGCCCACAGGACACACACACAGAGAACAGTCCTTTACCCTGGCTGTAAATTTTAATGATTTCTCTGTAGTTCTTCGCGGGCGACACATACACAGCAACACACACACACGCCTGGCAGCCTCATGCCGCGGCTGTGCTTGGCTGCTTTTTTATTGGATTCGCCAGTGAAGCGTCAAAAGCGGGGACAGCCTCGACTGCCTCGAGGTGCTAGGCCTCCGCATCCTTCTCATCCTCCTGCTCCTGCTCATCTCATCTGTTTGTTTGGCTTGTCATCTGGCTAAGCTCTAAAAATTAATGATGCGCAGCCCATTCGAGAGATCTCGGCTCTGTCATTGGCCGCCATCGTCGCATCCTTCGTCCTGTGTGTATGCAAAATATATTTCACATTCGCCGTTCCGTTCGCTTCGCTCGTAAGCCGCGGCTCATTGATGAAAATTAATGAGTGTGCGTGTTCGTGTACGTGTTCGTGTTCCTATGCCTTATATGCTAAACACGATATTCTCTATATATACTTTTCTCTCATTTTTGGGAGATTTCCACGTCGATACTGTACGATAACTGCGTTTGTACAGCATTTCTGACTCTGTCGCAGTTCCAGACTCGAAAACTAATTTGCATAATTACAGCCCGTAATTTTTTTAAGGGACGCAATGTCCTTTTTTGTGTGTGTGTATACATTCCCCCATGACGCACGCACACACAGAGATATGCACATAGATACACACACGCACTTTTGATTTCCATTGAGCGGACGGGAAAGCGAGCATGAATACCCGAACGAGTGCGCATAAGTTTCGTATGCATATTCACAATTAACAAAGAGCTACGGTACGTATATATACACAGTCTGAAACCAGAGAGAATTGAGTGCCTTTTCTATTGTTATTTTTACGAAAACGTGTCTTAACTAAAGAAAGAAGCCAACAAAGCATAAGTAGACAAAGAGCTCTCAATTAGTGGGTTGCACTGACGAGAGTTCTTAGGAACTCATAGGGAAATCAATAGGAAATAGTTTAAAAAAATAAGAAATATTTAAAAAAAAATTTAAAAATATTTATTTGATAATTTAGTTAAGTTTTTGTACGCGAAATTTGAACTACATATATACTCTAATTAGTTATATAGCAACTGTAAACTTCTGATAATTGTAATTATCAAATAGAATAGAATAGTCAATAGAATTTCATAAGTTTCCAAACTTTTGCGAAAACTTTCTCAACATTCTTTAACTTTAATACGAAACTTACAAAACTTGCACTTGCAACCCTTGGTAAATTTCGGGATGCGTTTCGCGCTCTCTTCCTTTGCTCATTTCTTTCTCTGCTTCATTATGATGTTCTCGTCTCTGAACTTGGGATATTTTTCTCGACTTTGCGTGAGTTCATTCGACTCATTAGCATGTGAGAGGGCGAAAAGGAGAGAAAAACAGACAGAGAGCGAGAGAGAGCGAGAGAGCTTGCTCCAACTTCTTTGCCAGTTTGGTACTTCTTTTTTTCTTGGCTTTTCCTTTAATTTTATTGATTTTCCCCACAGCCAGAAACTTTGCTTTACCGTTAGCAGCTAATGAGCTGCACTTGTGCTCTCCCCATCGCATTGTTTGGCTAGCGGCAGGGGCGAGTCCCCCAGTTCCTCCTCCTACTGCTTCTCCTCCTCCTGTTGCTCCTTCTTCTCTGACTCCTCCTGCTCTTTCGAGAATCAGTCAACTGGCCATCGCTTCAACTGATTACAATCAGCCTTATAATGTGTACTCTCTTACACTTCAATAGTTCACGCCACGGATCAGTGCAGAGAGAGATGGCAGCCCTGGCAGCTGCCTAGCTGCGTAGCGGAACGACAAGCCAGAGAGACTCCTTTCTTATAGGCTCTAATAACCGTAATCAGGTTAACGTTAGCGTTCAGTTTACCCGCTGATTTGCTGGCACTTCTCGCAGCTTCGAGACTAGCTCCAGCTCCAGCTGTAGCTCCAGTGAATGTGTGAACATTCTGGCTGCTTCCTTGTTTAGACACAATCGCACAATTTGCCCCACAGTATTTTTAATCAACTGAACTGTCTCGAGAGAGACCTTTCTCCCGCACGTTAGCTGTTTATATAATTATGATATTTGATTTAATGACGACTTGCTTCCGAAACAATCCAATCAAAAAATTTGATTGAAGTGGGCGGCTCAACCAGTTGTAGTCATAGCCCAAACCTCGTTCGAGGCGTGAAACTATTTCAAAGGTCAAGCACACTATGCGAGAAGGTATCTCCCTCCCTTTTGGTCTGTCCTCCTTCCTGATTTACTATAATGGCAACTAGGCAATTTCCTAGAGAATTTATAACCACATGCTCGACTATCTCGGGATGCGCACACTCACCTATGTCGATATTAAATTCTTAATTTGCAATCATTAGCAACCCGTGAGCCATGCTCCCCATGCTCTCCATGCTTCGAGGCGGCAAATTTAATACCCATATATATTGTAGTCGCCGATCTGTATATGCGATACTATTCGATTCTAGGGGCTCTGCTTTTGATTTTTAAATTGAAAATAATAATTTTGCGCACTCAATTTTCAGCGATTTGTCAAAACATTGTTTATTGTTCGACGCCAGAGCCGGCAAGTCGCCAGTCTCCAGCAGTCTTCTGCAGTCTTCCCAGTCTGCCTGCAGTCTGCGTTCTACAGTCTGCAGTCTTCGCTCTGCTACTCGTAAGGGGGCATCTTCGGGCTCTTCAGGCGGCGCACTTTAAGTTAATTGAAATATTTCAACGATTTTCGCCCCTACCTGTGGTTTCTTCCCGTCTGTTCTTCTGCCTTGTAGATGCGCTGCTCTTGCGGCTTGGATCAAAGCGAGAGGATTTCTTTTTATTATTTTGTATTTTGCATATAGCTTTTAATAGAATTCAATGCTCATTTCTATCGCATGCGATTTATTTACTACGTATTTAGGTTCACGAATCTCTACGACTCCGACTCCGACTCTGACTCTCTGGCGCTCTTCTTCAGGCTTTGGGTTCAAAATTGATTTCTTATTGCCATTTGACCGCTAGGCGCCGTATTGCTTTTAAATTGAGTGATTATTTGGCTGTTCTTGGTGTAGACTCCGCACAACTTGGAGGAGTATTGATATGGGAAAATGTGAGGCGGAAAGAACTAAACAATTTATTTTAGGAAATTATGAAAGAGCCGTAGGTTCTGCGAAACTAAGAAGAGCTGCAGCTAATGAAGTGACTTTAATAGACTTACAGGTTCATTAATCCTTGGGAAACTTGGGTAAAACTTAGAGATAGAGGTAACTAATATGTATTTTATGATATGATGTGAATAATTCCAAGAAATGTATAGAAAGTATAAGTTTATTTATACCAATCAAATTTCCTTCGCAATTGTTTCTATGAACTCTGTCTGTAGCACTTTCCGGATCTTCTTCTTTCTGTACGAAAAGGGAAAATATGATTAACTGTTTCTGCCTTGGCGAAATGAATTGTTGCAAATGTCCTGCCACTTGGCCATAGGCCTGCTGAGCACTTTCCTGTGTAATCCTCAGAGCTTTGTTTGGGCTTCTGAGACAAATTTTGCTTGTTTTTTCCTCTCTGACAACTGTCGCACAGTGGGCTGACTGCATGAATATCTACTCTCTCTCTCTCTCTCTATCGCTCTCAGTACAACTGTCACTTGCGTTTTGGGCTGTGCTGGGCGCTCAGACAGACGTCCGGCTGCAAAAGTTTATACAATGTGACGGCAAAATGGAAAGTGGGCGGGGCAAAAAAAAAATAAAAAAAAAGAAAAAAAACTTTGCTATTCTCTCAGCGCGTAAATCTTTTGCATAATTCAGTGCCTGCTGCTGCTGCTGCTCCTTCTTCATGTGGCAGACGCTTTAAGGCCGCCTCAAGTGCCGCACTTGCGTAGGTAGCGCCCCCTTGCTTCGCCGCGCCGAGCAGCTGCTTGTCACACCAAACAGGCCGTACGACTGCCCGAGACCCACTCCTCCCCCGCGACGCTGCCCGCGACTCTCCTCGACCCGCGTACATTGAGTCAAACAAGTTTGGCCCCCCTGTCTGAGCTCATTCCATGCAAATCCGTGATGCTTGGTCCTTCATTGGCACCCACCCTTGTCCGCCTTTGCCCATTCTCCTGTCCCTGCTCCCCTCCTCCCGCCCCCTCCTGGCGTGCGTTTTATAGTTAAACATGCCACCCATTTAATAATCATCCCTCCACGCACTCTGCCGGTCACATGTAAATGATTTTTTTCCTACTTCTTCGGCTTCTCCGTCTTCTCCATCGACTTCCTTTTCTTTGCTACTTTCTCAGCTTCCGCTCTTATCCTGTGCGTGTGCAGACTCTGTTGTTTAGTCGGACCTCTGTGCGCTGCACCCCATCCGCTGTTTGCTCGGTCTCTCGGGGCGTCATTTGTATTAACGAAGGTGAAGGATTTTTCAATTCCTTTTCTCATCTCCGTCTCCATCTTCGTCTACTCTATTTTTTATTTTTCTTTGTTTCCAGCTCAGCGCACCTTGGTCACCTTTTTGGGTTTCTTGCTGTCACTCTATGTGAGAGCAGTTTTTAGTTGCTGTGTCCCACTGTGCACGTAACGTGGCTATTTATCTTCATCCAAGCCACGCACCTTTTTCCATCACTTACCAAGTCGCTCCATGTTAATTCTTTATAGCATGTAAATATTGCGTAGACCGAGGGGGGATAAGCAAGGTGAAGGGGCTGGGTATGGACTCTCTATAGAGGGGGTAAGTGCTATAGAAATATTAAGGGGAAATGGATAAGAACTGTGTACCTGTAAGAACTGAAAAAGTAGCCTTCCTTTCTCTGAAAGATCTTTTCAAGATCTCCTTTATATAAAGCATCTATAGTTATCAAATATATTTCACTTTAAATTATCTACCTGAAATTTCTTCATTCTCCTACGTCTTAATTTTGAAAATTAATAAAGATAATTTTTGGACTAGTATAGCCGTTAGCTTTAGATCACATGCAGCAGACACCCGACATCGAGACTCCTATCGAGAGATCTCACGTGCAATTTAACGAATTTGGGAAAACACTTACAAGCCGTAGCTGGCAAAAATAGAAGACTGAAGAGTGGAAAACACGACGCTAAATAGACAATAGACAAACATGGCAATAACTACGCAGTTGAAGCCTGTAGCCTGTAATTTCCAGCCAAGTACCAAGTAATTTCATATCCACATCCCACAACGGACTGGACTAGACCCGAACAAGCTGGACCCGTCTGAGCCAGACAGTTGCGCGTGCGCAGTCGCCGTTGCGATGATATCAAAGCGCAGGAATCGATGCCTGGCACGAAATGAGACTCGTCTAGGCTCGCGAATATGATATTTCTATGCGTTATGCAGCACATATTGATTAGAGAGGGAGGGAGGGAAACACAGGGAGAGGGAGGGGGTACAAACTGACAGAGGGAATTGGCAGCAGTTGCAAAAAGCCTTGTTAGCCGCGGCCACGGGCCACGCGGTCTTGCGCTAAGCAGGCATTGAGTTGTGAATAACTGTGTAGGAAGGGGGAGAGAGAGGGAGAGAGAGAGAGAGAGGAAGAGGTGTGCGGGATAGGAGAGGGCGCCCGAGGTCATTTGGCTTCTTAAATGCAATTGAACGGTGTTCGTGCGGCATTTTGGGGCAACACTTTGCAAGTGATTCTTGCGGCTCGTTCGCTATGCTTCCTGAAAATGTGCAGGGTTGCCAGAGTTGCCAATTTTTAACTATTACAGAAATGAGCTAAAGATTCACTTCTAAAATCATTATAATAATATTATAGATTGATGTTCTACAAGAAGTTTTCGTATTCTTTAGAGAGAATTAGCTCATTAGAGGAATTTTTAGAACTTTCCTGTAAAGGGAGTTGTAGCCTCAAAATCAATTAAGGGTATTTAACTGGAGAACATTGATTTGTTTTAGGGTTTTCTAAGAGTTGGGACAAATAAAAAAATATTTCGAATACTCCAAAATTGCTATAATTCTGTTAGTCGGGTCTTTAAGTAACTGCGAAAGCTCTAACCCTATAAAAAATCTTCCTAAAACATTTAAAGTTTCATATATTTCATTCTTGTTTAGTTTTTCCGTATCCTGACAACCCTGGCAACTCTGTGCGCGGCAACACTTCTCCATTTTAAGATTGATAATGGGACAGCGCCGCGCAGAATTCTCAACAAATATCCACTAAATGGCTGCACAGATGATCGCCCAAAGCTTAGGCGCTGTCAATTTCATTGTTTTCCGGTGTCTAAATTGTAATCCCTGCACCCCGTACACTTCTCCCTACCCCCGCTCCGCCTTGACTGGAAGTGTGGCTTTCACTTCGGTGAGAAGCTGCAATCGCGCTGCCTCATACGAGTTTGCCTCGTTCGGTTTTGGGATTTCAGTCTCGGATTCGGACTGTGCATCGGGGTCTCTGCTTGGTTCTGCAGCGAGTCTTGTGTGTTCGCCGGTCGTTTGGGCGATTTGGTCGCGATTTGACGGCGAATTTGTTCCACCCACAATTGTTGTGGCACTCCAGTCACCTTTACCTTTTCCCTGGTAGTTGCCTTGCCACTTGCGGCACTTTTGCACTTGAAATGAGATCGCCATGGATTGGACAGACTCCAGCTCCAACTCGGACTGCCAGGCTGCCAAGCTGCCGCTGCTTCTTCCCTCTGGCTGCCTGCGCCGTGTCTTGAGAATGATTTATTTGAGCACGCGCGTTCTGCAGCTCCACAAGAGGCTCCCCTTTCGCTTCCCCTACCGCTTTGCTGCTGCTGCTGCCGGTTGGCTGTTTGGCAACCTCGTCTTATCGCCAAGCAATTAATCCGTGTGATTGGTCATTTGACGCCCACGTGCAGAGCCTGAGACAGCGCTGGAATCCTGCACAAGCTGGGAATACTGTAGCAAGCAGCTGCCCCTATGTGTGGTTTGAAAAGCGGAATCTGCTTTGTAAAATGTTCGAAATTGAATTCTGAAATTTAACTTAATTGCAGAGATTTATTTTCTTAAATTTTTAGAGCGAGGATTCATAAAAAATTGTTTGTATGATTGTGAGTAATATGTAAAGGAGACATCTGCGATAGCATAAACCATATATGTATATTCTGAACCAGCATAAACAAACGAGTCGATATACATATATAGCCGTAGCTGACTGGCCGTCTGTATGAACGTCTATATTTCAGAAATTTTGTGTCGTTACTCGTGTGAGCTCAAAGCTCTCAATGTTCATTCTTAAATTGGGCCACGCCCACTCCTGAAATGCCCCACAAGCCGAAAACCCAGCAATTTCTAAACTGGTTTATGTTTCACGCATTTATTGTACAATTCAATTTGGGCACTGTCAGGGCTTCTTCTTCCCTACTTCCGCTCTACTTCTTCTTCAGGATGGGGCTGACAATGGCGGGTGCAGCGTAGGTGGTGACTGGAGCCGCATAGGTGGCAACAGGTGCAGCATAGGTGGCAACAGGTGCCGCATAGGCGGGGGCCGCATAGACAGAGCGTGTGTAGGCGGCGTAGGCAGCAGGCACAGCGGCAGCCGTGTAAGTCGCAGCCAATGGAGCAGCAGCCGTGTAGGTGGTGGTCAGTGGAGCTGCTGCAGCGGCATAGGTGGTCGCACCAACCAGAGATGTCGCAGCGTAGGTGGTCACAGGGGCAGCAAGGTAGCCAGCCTGGGCGACGGCAACGCAGAGAGTTAAGCAGATGAGGAACTGAAAGGGCAACACGAGAGATCAGTAAGGGACGCCACCTGGCGGCCAGTGGAATACTCACTTGCATGTTGATTGATTTGTTTGTTTGTTGAAACTGATGCTGTGGCCCAATTAACGCGTTGTTTTTATAGCCAACTTTTGGCTAGCTGGCTACGTTTCGTAGGCCCAAAACAAGTTTGACGGCTTAGTCGTTCCATGTAGAACACAATTGGAATTATTTCCATTCAATCAATGCGGATGCTGTCACAGCAAAGTGACATTATCTGCGATTGTGGAGCAATTGTCCAAGCAAGCGAAGCTAATGGATTAATTTTGCCAGGGCATTTGTTGCTGTCAGCGTTTCCTATAACATAATTGTTGCTTATAAATTATTCGTTAGGTATGTCAAAAATTTAATTTAATTTTTCTGCCTTGATTCGTTCTGTTTGTCAGCGCTCAGAATATTAAAGTTAATTAACCGATTTCAGCTAAACTGTGTAGCTTGTTTTGTGTTAGCTCTGAAATATTTAAAGATATTCGTAATAACAAGAATATTTCAATAGTTTATTCCCTGTAATTAATGAAAGTAAGTAAATTAGCTTATACAATTTTTATGTATTTAGTTTAAAGTTCGACTAGACAGATTCTTAATCTAGCTGAGTTCATTACATAGTCAATTTTAGGGTATTTAATAGTCAAGTATACCAGTCCTTTGCTCTCCCCTACCCATCCAGCTACTGCTTAGTCCAAAGTATAGCAAATAAAACCCACTAACAAGATCGATTACAGCTCACCTGATTGCACCAATCAAGAGTCGAGTTTGCTTCGCTCTCACTCTCTCTCACTCCCTCTGCTTTCTCTCTCCTGCTCTGTCTCCTTTTCCCTTGTTCCCTCTTTGCCCAGCAAGTGACATGTTGACATTTCGCGCATTTGACAGTTTAGCAGTCAAGTCGCAGAGAAAACCGCTAACAAGGGGCAGAAAGTAAACACAACCAAAGCGGGCACAAAGGCAAAAGGAAAACTGTTTTTCCTTAACGTTTTTCCAGCGACATTGCGAAAAATTTGCAAATCCCACGCACGCGTCTGCCAAAAGGGACAGTCGCTGCCTCTGCCCCTGTCTGTGTGTGTGTGTGCACAGCTTTTGGTTGGCTGCTCACACACAGAGAGAGAGACTTTCACCGCATGTCAACACTGTGGAAAGACTTGGCAACCCCGTAGCATCCCCCTCCATCCTCTCCTCCTCTCCCTCCCCCGCACCGCACCCGCATTTTGCATTCGCCTTTTGCCAAAATGTTTTTATTGGAATTTTATTTTATTTCATTGGATTTTGATGGTTTCATTGTGTATCCTGCACCCGTAATGGAGTCACTGTCCCCGCCTTCGTCTACCCCCTCACAGCAGCCACCCCTGCTGCTATCGCCCCCATCCCCTTTTGTCAAACGATGCAAGCAAAGTTGCGTATGCAAATTTTGTGCGTTTTTTTAAACGGATTTTTTGGCAATGTTCAAGGGGGATGCGTAACTGTCAAGGGGCAGGGGCGTAGGAGGAGGAGGAGGGGCAAGTGCTGGGCGGACCAGGACGTTTTGTTTGTTGTTGCAAACATACATAACACGCGGCACTTGCCACACGCAACGCGTTGAACCTTCGACATTTACTGCTAATGGAGTCAATTGATGTCATTTATCTTGTTGCTGTTGTTGTCCTCGAAGTTGTTGTTGTTTTGGGGGGTGTGTATTGCGGTGTCATGCGGTGGTTTTGCTTGCCGATAACGTGTACGACATGTTGGCAGAATCTGCTCAGATTTAGCTAGATGTGGGTGAAAGTAAAAAGGCATAGACTTTTATGGTTAGCTTTCCTTGGAGGAATCTTTATGGCGTACGTCAATTGATACCTATGTAAACATATGTATAGGGAGTGTCAAGATTATGTTCAAACTGAAGTTGAAAGAGGTCGGGTAGTTCCAACTGAAGAACTTTGTAAAGGTTTCTTATAGCACTTCATTAAGTTATTTTAGAGCTGAAGCTTTAGACTATACTTACTTATTCTTAACATATTTGATTTAAAATTGGAATAGTTTTTTCTTTAAATTTATATTTCTTTATAATCGTTAAAGGAACTTAAACTTATACAATTGTTTGAATAACTTTGGAACATCTTTCGTTTCTAAACTTGTTTTATAAATCATTCTTCATTACGAACCCCTTTTATCTTTATTTTAACAAACGATAAATATCATTTAAATTTTCCTAGTTTTCTTCCAATATTTGCCACATAAAGTATACCCAAACCCATATTAGAACCTTCTGATATATCACTAGCTTAGCACTCATTTCACAAGAATGTTGCCATCGCCTGCAAGTTATGCGCCCAATTTGCAATCTTACAAGGTCAATTTCTGGAGCAATGCGAATAAAATGTGCCACAAAGCGTGGCGTCCACAGCCGGCCTCAACATGCATGCAGCAATGCTGGGGCAGGTGTTGGACACGGGCTGCAAAGCGTGAGGTGGAAGGGGGCATGCCCCAGTCGCATGCCCGACATGCTGCTACAATTTGCGCGAAACGTGCAACGTGCACTCGTCCGTCCGCAAAGCGATTACTCCGCATAATGTTACCTGATCTAAATACCCCGACCCCAGCTGGAAGCTGCCACAGAGGCCAACGGGCAACACATGCCACGGCTGAGGTCGGGGGCAGAGGCTGCCCTTTGTTTGCCATTCGATATGTGTGGCATATGGCGCAGTCTCGGTAAATGTATCTGTAACTGCATTGTATCTGTATCTGCATCTCCTGCTGTATCTTTGACTCGCTTAAGCGCCGCAATTGCACTTGATTGTGCACATAGTTGGAGGGGTTTGCGGAATCCAGGGGGGAAATGCATCGCTGCAAATTTTTAATAACTCGTGAAAACACACGGAACGTGACAAAAGAATTCAGTTCATGTTGGGTAGAATACGAGTATATTCAAATCGAAATTGTTATGCTCAATTGACAATCAAAAAAATATCTGAAATGGAATCAAATTAAGGTAATGCTTCGAAATCTTCTAAAATTTCCTAAGCAGATTTCCAAGAATACCAAAGCAACACTTATACTTAAAACGTTTTCTTTAAACCTTTTCATCTCTGAACTTTATCAACATCCAGCCCAGAAATATCTAGCATGTTCCGGCAATTCCCTCTTCAAGAACCTTTGCTGGCCCTAGCAGAAATTATGGCATTATTAACGCTACAAATTACAACTTAATCAGGAATTGACCCACAACACGAATGCGATTAAAGTACAACTTGAAAAACGACGGAGAGAAAGATACAGTGAGAGAGAGAAAGAAAGAGAGAGAGAGCAAGGGGAAATGGCAGTGAGGGGTGACGGTTGACAAGTAAAGGTCAGTCAATGTCCATGACGACTGTGAATGGAAATGAGACGAATGCGAGAGGGAGAGAGAGACAGAGAGAGAGAGGGGCTGCGAGACGCTGCGACAGACCGCACGAACAAATGAAACTGGCAGCGGGTCGGCGGGTCGGCGGGTCAGCGGTGACGGCGGCAAAGGTCAGTTTCGGTTTCAGCCGCAACAACAACGAGAAATGCGAGCCCCTTTCAAGGGGTGACTACAAAAAAAAGGGGAAGGCTTGACTTGCTGTTGTATGTTATTGTTGTTGTTGCAGTTGCTGGCTACAAATCAATTAAAGTCCGCTGTAGACCGGTTCGGCTGGCTTATTAACAGGTTGACCCAGGTCGTGCCACAGGCGCCACCTGACCAGCCTGCGTGAAGAAGCAAGGAAGGGAGGAGAGTGAGCAAGGCAGGGTAGCCCAAAATCAGGCAGGCCCATTAAACTAAGCAGCCGGAAAAGCGAGCCAATTGCGCTTTGAGAGAATGGAAAAAAAACGGAAATGCGTAAAAAAAAAAACCCTAAAAATGGCAAAGAGCAAAGCGAAACAAGGCAAAATGAAAGCAAAAGGCAAAAGTCCTTTTCGCCCCGGGAGGCAGGGAGAGGGGGCAGGGAGTGGGTGGGTTGGCTAGCAATAAAAATTGCGTTGTCTGCTTACATGAGTTCGCAACGGCGAAGATATTTCGCGAAATATTTTTATTGCATTATTTTTGGCATTTGATTTTGAAGACGGGAGAAAGAAAGAGAGGGAGTAAGAGAGTAAGGGAGAAAGGAGGGGGGGGGGGGGGCAAGCCAGGCAATAAGCGAGTCCAGGCAAAGGCCGAAGGAAGCGAGCGTGTGGCACTTGCTGCACGACTTGTTGAGCATTTGGGGGCTGCAGCAAATGGGGCCACTTAGTTGCCACAGAAGAAGGCAAGCAGAGAAAAGCAAAGGATCTAAGAAAAGCTTAAATTTTCAAGAGGTTTAAAATTTAATAATTTAATAATTCATAAATGAAGGGTAACCAACGGCGTTGTGACCTAAACAAAGTGTTATTCCCCTCGAAACTCGCTTAGTTTATGAAGGAGTTGTGGAGGGTATTGGGAATGGTTTGGAGTTCTGTTGTGACAGATATCATACGGTTATATGATCTACTTTGTTGTTGAATTTCACTTGATCTCTTACTTTTTCTTTCTTCTACGTGCTCTCTAATAATCCATTCCTGCTTCTTTCCTTTCCGTATCTGCCAATCTCTGGATCAACTGCTTCACCATAATGCTCCCTATTCGGATTTCCATTCTCATATAATAACCTTTCCTTATTCAATATAAGAGCGTGTCTAATTTTTGATTATTTTGCAATTTACATATCGAATTATCCCAGAGGAAACCCAGAAGAAAGCGCAGGGAATCCACACGATCATCGACCAGGGCAAGACACAAGACGAGTTGAGGCAGACCGTCGAACTCGTCGTCAATGAGAACGCACGGCAGGAGAGCAATTGGAGGCAATTGCAGATGATGTTAGGCTGTGCTTCCCACACCATAAGATCCCAGTAACAACAACACCAACAACAACAACAGCAACGAGGTGATCATGTGGCGCTACAAGGGATCGCACTGGGCTCAGCCCATTGCCGAAAATGCAAGCGCAGTGGAGCTGGCAAGGCGAAATAAACGATTATCATCCATTATGAGCTGGTTCAGTTCTGTTCGGGACAGAGAACGCTGCTCTGCTCCTATACTGCTATACTTCCTATGCTATATGCGAGTGTTCCTTTATAAAAATGTTTGTTTTAGTACGTGACTGATAAAAGGGAAGAGAGAAGAGAAGAGACGGAAAGGGGGAAGGGCAGGTCTGGAGCGCCGGCTGCTGATGCACAGAATGTGATACACACGCGATGCTCTCGAGGCCCCGAACTGGCATTGTCTGCACCTTTTGTTGTTGCTGTTGCTGCTGCTGCCTTTGTTGTTGCCCAGATGATCTACATGAGGCAGTCGCAAGTGCTGCATGCGGCAGGCCGTTCCAGCAGGCGCTTGCAGAAGCAACACGTCGGGTTACAAAGTTCAATTGAGTTGACTCCTTTCCCATTCCACATAGCATAGCATACCACAGCCTGGCATAGCTTCAGCATAGCGCACTATCTGCTGGCTCCTCGGTTCGGTTCGGTTCGGTTCACTTTGCTGGAGTTCAGTTCATATGCATTTGCATTGGTCACGTTCTGGAGCGTGTAATATTTTTGCTTATCTCCCAAACAAATATGTACAAATATGAATTTGAGTGGAGTCTGCTGACTCTCTGGGTCCCTTAGAGAGGTAGACAGGGAGTAGGGAGAACTAGAGGAGAGTTGCCAGCGTGTGTGAGCTATCAAGTTAATACGATACAATTTCTTTATAATATGAGCTAACATAACTCTTGGACAAAGCATGCTAATTTCAGAGCTTATTTATGCTTGTGGAAAGAAAAGACGTTTGTATGAACAGCTAAAACTCAGAGACTATAACTCAGAGACCAATTTGCTAAAAAGTTATGTAACTGTTGTGGGCCAATAAAGATTATTTTAGAATTTAACCACGCCCTCTACCGCCCACATAAATAGGAACAATCGTACTTGCTTGTACTTTTAGTAACTTAAAGCTGGTTCATTTCCCCTCTCTCTCTCCTACTTTACTCCTACTAAGAACTCCTCAGGCAGTCGGCAGTCTGTAGGCAACCTCATCAGCTGCCTTATTGCTCAAATGACACTTCTAATAGAGCCCACTCCGTGCTCCCCCTTCAGCTCAGCGCTGAACAGGCTGCCAGATTGTATGACAATCAGATAATAATACCTCAGAGAGACAGAGAGAGGAAAAGGAAGATACACGCGCAATTCCCTTTATAACCTGGCATATCCATTCCAAGACTATGTGCCCAACTGCGTTGACAGCGGCCGCATGCTGCCGGCCTTGGGCGCGCTGCCACTTCCTCCTCACCTCAACCCACAGTCTGTTGGCAATCTGAGTCCGGGGCGTGCAAATTTATGCTGGGAAAATTTATGACACGCAACTTGTACACCCGCTAAACACAACAACAGCAACAGCAGCTACACCCCATGCCAGGCAGGCAGGCAGGCAGGCCAATAAACTAAACGCCCCCGCCCTCCTTGCCCCTTCCCCCTCTGCTCATCCCGTGCAGCCATTGTCGTGAAAGCTTTGCGAAAAATCGGCTTTACCCTAATTTAGTTTGGCTTTCACTTTCATAATTTTTTGCCAAGGACTTTCACCCCGAAGTGAACAGTTTGCAGTGCCTAGGGTAGTGTCAGGAGCAACCCCTAGGCCTGGCCTGGCCTGGCTTGGGTGTTCCATTTCACGTCATCGCTTTGATTGCAATTCAATTGCGAAATTGGCAAAAACATCAATTTCATGCCGCCGCAGAACAATCATCAAGTGCCGCCCCATTACGTAATCAGCCAACAACAATGGGGGAGGAAGAGAGAGAGAGAGTGTGTGTGTGTTGCAAGTATTAGGCAAACATGTTGCCCATATCCTGCCCGGGCTCAACGAACCCCATAAAGGATACTTAACTCGACTTTACACAATCTGATTTTCGGCTTGCAATTTTCCCAATGCTTTTCCAGCGTTTGCCAATTTTCCTGCCCCGTCTGTCTGTCTGTCTGCCTTGTCTGCCTGTCACTCTGTCGAGAGGGGGTGGTTTGTTGTGGTTGTTCCTGTTGATTTAGTGACGCGATTTGTGCGGCTGTGCGGGGCAACCAGAAAATATTGATAAACCAAACAATTCGCAATTCGTTGCGAATTTGCATTAGAATAGGTAGAAGTATCTCTCTCTCCCTCCCTCTTACTCTCTCTCTCTCTCTCTCTGAGGTGAAAGGCGCAGGGCTGGCAAGTGAAAGGGATGCTCACTTAGTGCAAATTTAGCCCAATTAGCCGCTGCTGCGGCCTGTTAACAATCTTAACTGTCTTAGCCAATTGCCAAATTGTCTCACAGCGGGCGAAAGGCGAAATTGTTATTGGGTGATAGCGCTTCGATTTGATTGGAAATTAGTTAATGGCCACAATGTTTTGTCCATTTTTTCTGGTAGGGCAATTTGGAGCTGCTAATGAGGGGGGTAGAGTAGCCTTATTTGAAATTTTGAAAGTTGAAAATGCGAAATCGATAACAGTAGCCCAGGCTACGGCCGTGTCCATCCAAGTGTCCGTTTTTCCGTCTGTCTGTCCGTCTGTCTGTCCGTCTGTTAGCTTGAAGGTATGGATCTGAGCTACTACATAAGCTAGAGACCCCAAATTTTATATGTAGGTTCCTGTATACCATACGCAGTTTAAGTTTATATTCATTTGTCAATGCCACACCTACCGCCCACTCAAATTAATAGTTATTCTGTGTATAATGCAATTAGGATTATCAATGACGAGCTAAGCATTTTGAAAAGAGTTGTCAATTTAATCAAATATGTCATGCATATATCATATGAGAAATAGCATTATAAGGTCTTTTGTAAAGCCAAGAAAGAGAAGAAAACATTGAAAGGAAGAGAGAAAGAGATGAGAGGAGCATTTTATATGCGAAAGTTGAATCGACGAGGCACAATGGGAAACTGTCAAAGTGAGCGCACATTTGAACCACACACATACAGACACATACACCCACACACCCACACACACACACACACACACAACAACCAGTCACATCTACAGCCCTGCCAGTAGCCATCGAAATCTGCCTGGGAGCGCCACAGCCGCTGCCATTAAATATTCAATTCAATTCCCCCACAATGGCGCTCTCCCAGTGACAGCAAGGAAGAAGGAAGAGGGGGAGGGTGGTCGAGGGACTGCCTATCTCTTTCGACTATTCGATTTGTATCCGAATGTCATTTTTTATTTCGCATCTTTGCGTTTTATTTGTTACATTTGCGCGCATTGTTGCTGCTGCGAATCCCAATTCGAATCCTTCGTTCGATACGTACATAGCGCACATACTTGCACATAGCGTGTGTGCGAGAGAGAGAGAGGGAGAGTACGAACTGCCATTTGGATACGCAACTCCATTGACAATCCATGTCCATGTGCATGTCGGGCGGGATGTACATTTGGGCGTCCTGCCCGGGCTGGGTCTCTGGCTTGGGCCAATGGGAATCCTGCAAGCTGCCAGCGGATTTAGCCCGCAATTTTTTCCATTTTCCTTTCTTTTTTTGCCTCCTTCCTTTTGCTATTTCTTTTGTCACTCATGCGATATCTCGAGTGTGTATATAAAGCAGCGACGAGGGGGTGATGGGATGGGGAAGGAGAGAGGGGCGTGATGGGCGTGAGATATTCCCTGTGCCGCCGTTGGCATCGCCGAGAAAACTTTTTCAATTGATTCTTTGCTATTTTTTGTCTTCTCTTTATTTGCAACTGAGCACGTAGTCCTTGCCTTGTCTTCCTACACTTCTTTTCCTTCTCTTTCTGCTGCTTCTTTCACTTCGCAAAGCAGTTTGAGAAATTGGTTGAAATCAATTGGATTTGTGCCCTGGCTAAAGTTTGAGTGACAGCCGCGTTGTGTGGCTCCCCCCCCCACTTCCCCTCCAGCTCTGCCAACTGTCTCCCATTAACATTTTCAATATACTCCTTGCGCCGTGGGCGTGGCACATAGGCGCAATGGGTTTTTGTTTTGCATTTCGAGTGGCAGATGATGCGAGATTTGCATAATTTTATGTGAGTTTCGAATGGGGAAAGGCAAGAGAAAAACTATTTTGGAGCAGCGGCAGAACACATTATTGCAGGGATAACGTTGAAGAAGGATTCGCGTAGCAGTTGGCTATTGCCTAAAGCGGATGAAGCGATTAAATTAGGAACAGCAGTTGATCTTATAAAGGTGTTTGATTGATTTAAGCTAGCATAAGTAAATTATCTTTATATTATATTATATATTATTTTTTATTCGATCTATTATGTATTATTTCTTATACATTTTTAAATTATAATTAAATATTTATTTAATATATTTTTTAAAATATTTTAATTTCATTTTTATATATTTTTATTTATTTCTTAATTTTAATGTTATTTAATCTTCTTTCTTTTTAAAACTTGTCTTAGTAATTTTCTTCTTGAAATTGTTTCTTTTCATTTAGTTGTTTTAATTTAATTTAGTCATTTTCTTCTTGAAATTGTTTGTTTTTATTTAGTTGTTTTAAAATATTAATTTTTTTGTTATTATTTTTCTTTAAATTTTATAATATTATTTTTGCATAATTTCATTTATTTCTTTTTTAAATATTAAATTTTTCTTATATTTTATTAATTCCTTTCTTACTTATTTCCTTCTGTTTTTCCTCTTACTTTGTTTGCTCTTCAAGCGTGTTTTTCTTATTCTCCATTTTGAGGGCCACGCCTGCACTTACTTAAGTGCAAATCTGGCACACGTGCCTATCAAATCAAATTGGAAATTCTTGAGGAAAACAGCTCAACGTGAAGTGTTCTCTGGCCCAGGCAACCCCAACCTCGTTCCTGACTGACAACTGCCCCGCGCGCATGGCAGCAATTCGATTCTCACGTGGCGCGGGGTCATTTTAAAGCACTAACAACAACAACAACAGAAGCAAATCGAAAGGAAACTGCGCCTGTAAATATGCAAATCGCGTTGCCTGCACTCAGTCACCCTCCCTGCCTCGCTTTTTCCCCCTTGCTCCTTACTGCATCTGCGCTTCTCACTCTGCGCACACGTGACTATTGAAAATTGTAAATTTATGGATTGCGTGTCAATTAAAATCTTTGTCAATTATTTGCTAAATATTTACGTGTATGCAATAAAAATGAAAACATTTTAATTGTTTTCTTGCTACATTTTCTTCTTAAAGTTGCCCCCGCAACGACTTTACGCAGAGTCTGAAAAAAAAATGTGAAAATAAAGTAGAAAGAAAGGCGCGGAAAAAATAAGAAAACCTTGGAAAAACTTGCGCTTTTGCGCTGTTTAACACTGAAAATTCATTGTGCGAAGCGGCAGCAAAAAGCGTGGAAAGCAGGAGAGAAAAACCAACGCCATCGCCTTTGCCGTGGCCATTTGCCGGGCAAACTGTTGTTCAAAGTCAAGGCGAAATCTTAAAGTAATAAAGTAGCCTGGCCGCGCGAGGTCAACGCTGCCGCTGCCGCCGCCGGCGCGTGTGAATGACCTTAAAGTGACCCGCTTCTCTTTCTGTGCTTGCCACTTCCTTGCGGAAGCCGACAAAGCCCCTGCCCAGCCTGCCACCAGCTGCTGCCTTGTCCGACTCCGGCCTTGGCCAAAAAAATTAAATTAACAACTTGGCTTGACCAGCTTAGCTTGGCCCAAACTTTAAACTTAAATATTTGGTCAGTTTTCTTTGACAGTTTCGCGATCTCGCTCTTCCTCTTGCTATCTCTATCCCTCTCACTCTCTGTCGTTCCTTTTATAGTCAAACATTTATTAAATGTTGAGTAGCCGCTTCTGCTTTGAGTGCCCCCTTTCTCCTTCTTCCCCCCTCCTGTGCAAGTGGTCATCTGCATTGCTTTCCCCTCTTCCCCCTTTCTTCTTCCTCTTTCGAGTGCAGCTTCAAGTCTTTTTGTAATAATTTAATACCTTTGTGGCTGTGGACCGGGCCAAGGGGTGTGTCAACTCAAGGATGCTCTGCAACTCTTTGTGGATTCTTTGCGAAAACTCTTGGCACAAAGGCGTCGCCTACTTGGCCAAGTCTTTGACAGTTGCCAAATATTTTAAGCAAATAAATGTGATTAGTTCGCACAGAGACACTTGGTTAACTAAAAAAATTGTTTTAGATAATTTAGAAAATTTCTTTTTCACTTAAATAAAATTTTAAAATATTTTTAGAAATTTGCCTATTGATATTTTATTAAATTTAATTCATTTAAATTATACATAGAGCTTTTTATAACTTCTTTATAAATCCAGGCATATATTATATATTTAAACATATGATTACATCATCTTAAGACTCATAATCAATGCAACTGCCTTCTAGCTATGTATAAATCGAACACATCTCTTGGTGTGCACATGGCGTATGCGTAATATACGACAACTCGTGCATCATATGCTGCTCGTTCTGCTTGCTATATGCCAAGCGTTTGGGCCACTCCCTAATCCATTGGGGCCAGTACATGCATATACAAATACCTATATGTGACTATGTGTGTGTATGTGCGTGTGTGTGTGTAACATACAGAGGCGCCCGGCCAGCGTTCATAGGCAAAACGAGGAGGCTATACGAATATGAACCCATTTCAGTCATACGCATTTGAAATGAGTATATAACTTGCCAGTACATAGCACGTGTATGTTTGCAAGTGTGTGTGTGTGTGTGTGCATGCTAAAATAAACCTAAACATGATGCAAAACACAGCAACAAACTCATTCGTTCTCTCATTCGTCGTCGTCGTTTCATGGGGTCTCGGCAACACATTAAGTCCGAAAACGAATGGATGAGAGTTAAAATGAGCCACACACACACACAACCACATGCTCACACACACACATACAGACACACACACACCCGCACATACACTGCAGCAAGCAGGCATAAGTACGCAGCGAGTACATTGCATGAATAAATCACACGAAATGCGAACGAACCGAGCGAGGCACATTCGCCACACACACACACACACAGAGCACATACACCCACACAGTCTCTCTACATACATTCACTCTTTCACCAGCAGCAGCAGCAGTACTTACTCTCCCCCCACTCCCACTCCCGCTGCCACCCACAGCCCACCACGCGATGACGATGCTTAAAAATCCCACAACAGCAGCAGCAACGGCAAGCAAGAGAGTGTGAGAGAGAGAGAGTGAGAGAGAGGGCCAGAGTGAGCGGATGGGAGAGGGGGCTACAGCGACGGAGACAGCGCAAGACACGCAGACGACAAAAAAGGCGGAGTCTAAAAACTGGGGAGCACGACACAACAACAACAACAACAACAACGGCAACAGACACGCAAAAGGAAATAAAAAACAACAAAAAAACATGTAAGACACACACACACACATACACACACAGTGAGCAATACACATACATTCATACATGCACACATTAAAAGCGCCAACGCCAACTCGTGTGCAGCAAAGCAGCAACAACAACAACAACAGCAGCTACACACACACACACACATGAGCTCGCATGCGCTGTATACGTGTGTGTGTGAGTGGGGCTCACTCGCATCGCTCTCTCTCTCACACTCTTTCTCTCTCTTTTAGCTCACGCTCAGCTGCCGCTGGAACGAGCTGAGCACCAAAAAAAAAGCACGAAAAAAACCCAACGAACATTGAGCCAACGCCAACGTCAGCGTCAGCTTCGCTGCCCACGTCGCTGTTAGCTGCGACGCTGCTATCGACTTCGACGTCGACGTCGCGTGTATGACGAGTACGTACTCGCAATCGCATTGCACACTCTCATACGTGGACGGGGGCCGGTTCGGTCTGCCTGATTCGCATTCGCCTCTCGCCCGGGATATATAACATACATGCTGTATATGCCACACACACACGCACATATGCACGTATGTGTGTGTGTGTGTGTGTGTATGCATATGTACATATCTGTAGCTGCTTTTGGCTGGGATTCGCTTGGAAAAACGCCTCAGTGTTTTTATTATTTTCGCCTCTTTTTCTGGAGGGGTTGCAGCATAAATTGTGTGTTTAGGGAATGAATGAGGACGCCGCATGAGGGTCCCGAATGAGGCATATGCCGGGAAGGGGCTAAGTATGAAATGAAATTTATGTGTATATGAGCACGAAACACAGTTAATTGCCAGAAAAGGAAGTAACAAAAAAGAATAAGAGAAAATAAGGTAAGGATAAGGGAAGCTGAAATAAAGCTGAAAAAAGTCTGGATAGGTATGGGGAACTATAAGGCAAATGAGGCTGGGTTTAAGAATTTATGAGTTCAGGGAATATTTATGATAATTATATATCATTTATAAGAACTTCAATCAAATTTGGCTTTTTTAAATTAAAACTCTATATGAGCAAAGAAAACGCATAATTATTAAGATAAATTTAAAATTTCAACTCATAAGTCTTAACAGATAAAGGGTTATATTCGTAAATAACCAATAAAAATATTACCTTACATAAAAATACCGAATAGATCCGTCAAAATATAAACAAAATCAAAGCAATCCAAATATAACATTTCTATCAAAAATATATAGACAAATGAAGTTATCTATACTCCTCTTATCTGCCTCCCATCGTGCACTTGCCATCGCTCTTCTTTCGCCCTGGTAATCTGTCCACTTTTTCCCGAAATTAAAGAAATCCAAGTTGACTAGCAGGAAAGGGAATCTACATAGCAAATGCTTCTTACTGAGCCGGCAAATGGAAAGCTGAAAACAAATTTCGCAAATACAAAACGGAAATGTTCTGCTTGCCATGCACGCAAAGGCTGAAGCAGAGTCAGAGTCTGAGGCAGGCAACGTTGCTGCTGCCTCCTCAACCCGCTGCGAAATGAAAATAAATTAAAAATGCGACTTAATGCGCAGCAAAGAAATACGCAAATCTCGGCATTTGTGAAGGGAAGCGAAATCCTAAACAAAATATGCCAGCCGACGGAAACGGGACGCGGACTCGCTCCGAATCCGAAACCGAATCCGTTCCCTACCGAAGCGTTCCAGTGTGTGTGTTAAATGGCTGGAAAACTTGTCCAACTGACGACGCTCTGTCTGTGCGGCAAAAGTGCTCAATGTGCGCTGGTATTGGTGAGAGAGAGAGAGAGACCGAATTGAGCTAGAGAGACAGCGCAGTCGTCAGAGCGCGTACAACGGAGCGTATGAGTGATTTTTTGAGCGTTTTTTTTTCGTGCTCGCTCTTCTTTTTTTCTCCATTTACTTGTTTGTAGTTCTTATGTATTGCTGCTTCTACTCATATCTGTGCGACGCTGCATATAGTGAAAGGGTTAAAAACCTGTGATCTTTTTAGACGTCGCCCCAACCCTTCCCTCCCTTTTCCCTCTACTCTTTCGCTACCTTTGTCTCTCTAAATAGTGCAACTTTTCTCGTATAAATTATTGATTAATACACTCGACTGGAGTCTTGCTTTCTTTGCGGGAGTGGAGGGGAAAAATAGTTTGCTTTCGCTTAAAGAGAATCCTTAAGAGTTGCCCCAAAAAAAGAATTGCAGCTAAGCAAACTTACAGTTTGCACATTAAACAACATTAAATTATGTTCTTTGAGAAAGTTTCACTTTGAATTTCGCTTGCGCCGACAGACGGCAGAGAATTCCAAGAATTTCGGCGCTCTAGACTGGCAAATATTTGCTGCTTTTACTTTATAGAGTAGACTGCTCCTAAGATGCTTATCTGCTTAACAGGAAACTCTTAATGAAAAGCCTTTTTTGCCTCGGGGGTAGCCGAGGCAGCGCGGAAAAAAGCTCATTACAGGCGTATTGGCAAAAAACCCTTTTTGGCAGGCCCGAAATTTATTCAAAGTCATTTTGATGGTAGCCATCATACACCTGCGCCAGCGAAGCACTTAAGCCCCCATCCATGGGAATTCCTAGACACCCTGTACCCAAACTCCGCATGCCTTCTCTGATAATCTTCATTGCGCACTTTGCGCTGTGAGCGATTCGCAGTGATTTTTCATACGAATCAAAAGGCTGCTTTACCTGCTAATTGATAATATTACTGAGTACCTACTCACCCTCCCCCTCCCTCTCTTCTTACTACCCACCTCTAATTCAACTTTGTTTGTGTGCGAGGCGAATCAATCAGCTTGGCATTTGGGCAAATTAATTTCTCACATTTCGCTGCCCGTCCGCCGCAAACTGAAAGTGAAAAGGTTTTTGGCCACGCCCACCGCCTTCCTTGAGAACTGTACGCTCTGTAGGTGTTATACGTAGGGGATTGGAGGGAGCTTCCTTAACTGTTGCCAAAATTCAATTAAATGATTAAAGTGCCACCAAAAAAGTTTAGCACTTTAGTTTCGTTATGGATGGATCCGTTATTAGCCAAGCTAATTATCTCCTCTTTTTGGCTGCTTAATTTGGCTAATGAATCAGCCTATCAAATTATTGTCCAACGATTATGCAACTCCTGGTGGAAATCAATCAAGCAATACTAGTAAAATAAAACACATCATCAATTAGACACTTGCTTGGCGTCCCTTGACGGACTTAATTTAATACCTCGCGAGATTGTCTGTCTTTAGCAGCGACTCAGTTACATAATAGCCCCATATCGCTGGCATGAGTAATATCTGCCTGACAACAAGACCAGCTACAGCTACAACAACTACAATAAACGTGCCGTCGATCGCGACGATTGATCGTTTAGCAAAAAAACCAAGTCGCAGTCCAAGTTGCCCCAAGTCGAGTCTCAGTTGCAGTTGCAATCCAAGACACAAAGTGCACCCACAACTTTGTGTTTTTCTGTTTTTCTCTCGCCTTGGAGGTGTCTTTTTTTCCCTATGCAGCCATGCAGCAATTTGTTGCCTTCACCCTTTGGCTTCACCCGTCGCGTCGTTGTCCGCCTGGCCAAATATTTAATTTATGACTTTGTCGATATTTTTGGCTCGATATTAGCTAAAAATGTTCGTGTGCCATTTTTTGCGGGGGGCGCTACGCAAGGTTGGCTATAGACGAAGTTGTGGGTAAAACTTGATATCGTATAGGTAATAAATAGTTATAATATAATATTATACAAAAATAAAAATTTTAAATTTTAATTAAATAAAAAATAAAAGAATTATTTATTAATAATAAATATTTTCAATTTCAGAAAAATTTGAAATTATTATTAAATAATAAATATAAAAAAAATTAAATAATGAATATAATTTTAGTTTATATAAAATATTAATTTTGCGGATTAATGAAAAAGAAATTCTCTTCTCTTGAAGCTTTAAAAGAATTAATTCTAATTTTTGATTGCAAAAATTATTCAATTATTAAAACTAATGAATCTATATTTAAATATTGAATATATAAATATAAAATATATTAAATATATATACAAATATTTATATTAATATTAATATTACAATTATAAAAAATAAAATAAAAAATTCAATTGATCATTTAAGCTATGTAAAATTTTAAAGTCACTTAAATAATTTTTAATATTAAAAAGAAAAGGAATAAAATTTTTTTTTAAAAACTTTAGAGAATATTTCTCTTAACTCTATTCTCTCCTCTTCCATGAGTAGGGGCTTCCTTTACTGCAAGTGCTTCTTGCACTCAAATTCGGAGTTGCTCCACTTTGGTAGTGCTAATTTGCTAATGAGTCTCTGATTCGTGTGGCATATACAACGTGTTGTTTGGGCCCCATCGATGGCTGTCACTGGAAACGAAAGGGAACACTTTTGATGACTATGATTTATATATGGCCAAGCATTTGATTTGCCCAGTTTGAGTTGGTCCTAAACATTTACTTAGGCGCAGAGAGTGATCAGTCAATCGGGGAAGAGAAGGAATGAATGCAGACAGAAGCGGGACTCGAATTGGATTCGGGTTTCTGTTTCGGGTTTGGGCCTGGGCCTGCGCCTTGTATTGGGAATAGTTGGTTGGACTTGCGAAACCGATAGACCAGTTGGACATCTTCGACGTCGTTAGGCCGACTCTCGATTCAGTTTGTCGTTGCAGTTGCAGTTGCTATTGATGTTGTTTTTGTCTTGGGAAATCTTGTCCAGACCGGCAAATTTAGCTGTAAAATGTCATTTCGTGCAGACAAGTTAACAAGCCAAATAATAATGTTGACGGGTTGCATGGACCCGCCGCCGTGCGGCGTTCTTTGCCGCAACTGGTTTAGTGGGTCAATCTGATTAGTGCAGGGCAGACAGGCAAACCAGGCAGTTCGGGCAGGCCGTGCAGGCTACCCAGGCTGTTGCTGGGTCACCCGCTTAGTGTCGTAACCCATAAATTATCGCCAGAGATTATGACTCGCAAATCGCCTTTCCCGAGTCCGTTGAACTTTCTGTTGACATTTGCATTTGCAGGCAGGCAGCGTCTAATTACTTCCCAGCTAAAGTTCACCCACAATCCGCAATCCACAATCCACAATTGATCGATCAATAGCAGACACGCCATGCTACCAATCTGAGAAGCAGCCACAAGAACACAAATTCAGATGAAGATGAAGTTAAAGCAGAAGATGACTCTCGCTTCACGCTCTGTTCACACACACACATACAGTGAGCTACAGAAAATTTCTCACACAATAAACAAAAGTTTGCCCCCAATTGCAGCAGATACAAAGGCGCATATTATAATAGAAACATTAAAGATCGGACGAATGGACGGAGAAACAGACAAATAAGTGAACTACAATTCGTCAATTGTATTCAAATTCATGCAAATGGGCAAACTGAGTCGACTCGCAGTCACAGCCAAAAGGAGTCGAGCAAGAGGTGAGTGCGCAGCGCTGGCCGAGGGGGCGTGTTTGCCGGTAATGCGCCATGAAATTGATCTTCACACTTGAAACAATTTGAAAGCGCTCACATGCTGTGCCCCAAACTGAACCCTATTGTGGACCTTAACCAAGAGATACAGATAGATTCAGCTGCAGCTACAAATGGGTTTGCTTTGGGCTCTCCAAGGGGGCCAACGTGCGCGTCTGTTTTTGTTTGCCTGATGGCCTGATCTGCTTGATCTTAATCTCTCTCCTTCTTTCTCTCTGTTTGTGTGATCTCTGGAGCAGCGCATATGTTTGATCCACAGTTGTTTGTCTACTCGTCGACAACGTTGCCGACTGAGCCGCTAATCACGCGTGCAACATGCCGCTAAGGCAGAAGATAAAAGACAAGAGTTCACGCTTCGTTTGCATCGCTCGGTCGCGCTTTGAATTGGATTTGCTTAGCTGAGAAATTGCGAGGAATGTGTGTCAGCGTTATGTAATTACAGTGCCACAGGGAGAGAGGCTCTCTCTATATACTTAACTGGCTTGGCTTTAAGAGCTCTAGGTTGATATAGTTATTTGCTGAAATTAAGCTCGATTTCGTTCGTATGAACGCGCTAAACTCAGCAGCTAAAGCAGCTGGCGACAGCAAATTTGGCATGTAGCTTCCTCTATGCCATACCTAGCTAATAAGATATATATTATATATATACATCCATTGGTAGTGATCGTTTCGGTATAACAAAGTGTTATTGCGTCCAGTTAGTAGTAGTTTTCCGTCAGCAATTAAACTCGAATTAGATAACTCAACGACAGGTAGAAGAAGAATGTCGAAGAATCAAAAGAAGTCAGGATCATCGATACACTGCATGAGCGCGGTCATTGTGCGTCACGATCGAGCCAGCCAGCCAGCCAGCCAGCCAGCCGCGGCGATCACATGGGAGATGCTGCGCGTTGCAAGCAGCGTGTTGCACCTTCCACATTTGTTACGTGCAGCGTGGCCGATGACGTTGCCGATTTGGATCTGGCCGGTGGAGTCTGTTCTGATCTTGATTTCGATTTCGACGACATGCATTGCCGTAGTTGTTGTTGTTGCTGTTGCTGTTGCTGCCGACGACGCCCCGTTGCTGCAGCTGCAGCTTCAACTCTGAACTTGCAACAAATTCAAGCGCCAAATTTGAATGCCCCACCACGACGACGAGAGAGACGACGTCGGCAAGGCGAACTACAATGAGGATGCTGCTCGTATTGTTGTTGCTGTGGCTGTGTATGCGATCGGTTGCAGTACCAGCTAACCCTCCCCAGCTAACCCTCCCTCTCTTCCTCCATCTTCCCTCTCCCTCTCTCCCAATACTGCCTCTGCTAGGCGAGGCACTCGCTTTGTACCATTTTTCTTTTCGTATGACACGACAAACACAAACATGATCTCGTTGCAGTTGTTGTTGCTGTTGCTGCTGCTGTTGTTGTTGAGGCAGTTGTTGTTGCTGTTGCTGCTGTTGCTGGCGTGCCTGTTAGTAGATCACTCGCTTTGTGTGGCTTTATCAGCTCGACAAGCGCAACATTTATTGCTGCAGGAGTTAAAAAGGAGTTGAGCGTTTAGTCGCAGCTTCAACTCCACCTACACAACAACAACAACAGCTCTCCCACCTCTCTAGTGCCCCTCCCTCTCTTCTCCCTACTACTGCACGGCTGAACTAGGGCCCTCTTGACCATGTGATCACGATTTATTTGCCAGACTTGTTGTTGTTGCTTGTATCTAAATACGCCGCGTGTGCTGCTGCTGCTGCGGAAGCAACTGCAACTGTTGCCGTTTGCTGCTGCTGCTGCAGTTGCTGCTGCAGTTGTTGTTGCTGTTGTTGCTGCCTAGCTGCAACTATTCTCTCGCTGTGCCCTTTATTGTTGTAGTTTGCTTTGATCGCATTGCTGTGGACTGATATGATTTGCCAAGTTGCAGATACTTAAGAACTAAGCAGGAATCTTAAGTTGGAAGAGCTGAAGAAGTGGAGAGATTAGGGAATAAGTTAGTATGTAGGTCAAAGAGCGGATAATTTAAAAGAACTCTAGAATTAAATAGTGAAATTAATTACATAAAATTTTATTATTTAAAAAATTAATAAAATAATTAAGATTTCTAAATTTTTTATTGATTTAAAGCGTTTAAAATATTTTAGAAAATTTTAAAATATAATTTGACATGATCTTTATGCTACAGAAAATTTTTTATAATTTATGCAAAGTCTATAAAATTAATGAGATCACGTACAAATAATATTGTATCATTAAATATAACATGTAAATTATAATAAGTTTCCTAATAAGTATTTCACATTCCCACAAGCTAACTTAAACTCTATTATTAAAATCCCGCTAATGAATGCAAGCTAATATATTAAAAAACTCCAGAGCTTTCTACTTACTACTTACGAATTATAACCCGAAATTAAATCCATAATTTGCCTAGACTTCTACTATTTGATTAGTCGAATCGAAAGCGACCTTGTGCTAACAAGATCACACACTGCAGCAATTCAATTGTTCTCCAACTACATATAGTATAATCTAAGACGAGTTCAGCTAGTATAACCTAGGTAGCTTCAGCGGGTTCAAGTGCCTAAACCTAATGCTAACCTTGCTAATGAAAAACAAATATGCCGCAACCTTTTCGCTTCATTGCACCGCCTTAATTAGCGCCTAGAACCTTCCACTGACAAGCTAGAGTGTTTTTTTTTCTCGCCCTCTTTCGGCTGGATATGGAAACCCGTTAATAACTGTCCCATTAGCCAACACAAGATCCAATCAGACGAGCTCAACACAAGGCACCGCTAGCCGAAAAAAAAAGAAAACCAGTTTGTAGAACTGGCAGCAAATGTCGGTTATAATAATTTCTGACCAATTAGAACGTAAACTAATTGCTCAAGCGCCAACTGGAAGAACGCCATCCAATTAGTCAGGCCAAAAACACACACACACACACAACCAAAGAGAGAGCGCGCGATCGTGAGAGAGCGAGAGAGATTGGCCAGCGAAGTCACATGTGGCCAAAACCAGCTTCAGCTTTAGCTGCAGGAATTCCCGCTAACCAACCAGCGAGCTCCAAAAGCGCTCAAAACGGCTAAAAGCCAAGCTCAATTCGAGCTGCCCGAACTGACCGAGCTGCGCTGCCGCTGCGCAGTCGTTTAGTTGTTGCACAAACGCGAAGCGAAGCAGACGCGCAGGCGCAACAGAGTCGCACGAGAGTCCAATTGGAGTTCGGCCAGGAATATCGTAGAACGTACATCGTATATCGTACATCGTATCGTAAGCGCGTGCAAACGAAAGCCGTCGCTAGGCATCAGTAAACATTATTCAAAACGGTTATTTATAAACAAATTAAATTAAATGTTAATAATATAATAAATGTTAAATATAAACAACAACAACAACAAATGCAATTCAAGTTCAGCTGGCAGCGATTAGCAGCTCGTAAACAAGTGCACTAAAAAAAGCTAAATAAATTAGTAAAAAATATAATAAAAAAAAAAAACACTCACGCGAGAATGCAAATTTTTACTAATTAAAGTTTGCAAAAAATGCAAATGATTCACATTGTTTATTATTTTGTGAATGCATTCATCATTTAATAATTTCTTAATGTAATTAAACAGATGCCAGAAAAAGTTTGCAAAAAATAATCAAAATACAGAAAAATAATAATATTCCATATAGCAAAAAACCCGTGTGTCTTTGTGAGGTAAAAAATCGAAAATAAAAAAATAGTTTGCTAAAAATTAACATAAATTCTCACAGTTTTTGCAAACACACGAATTTAATTAATTAATTTATAAATATCTCTTAATTGAATTATAATTGCCTCACAACAAGCCCCGCGCTGATGTTGCACCCTCTCCACAAATTCTTCACATCACCCACTGTGCACGCGCCACGTTCGCACCTACACCCGCTGCCGCCCACTGTGCGCACCGCCTAAATGCAACTCTAAGTTGAAGGTAAGTTCAATTAGTCTGCCTCACGGTTCAAGAAGTCGCCGGGTGTCCGACAGTGGCCACCTACAGCTGCAGTGTGCATCGTGCACCATGTGGCATGTGGCAGCTAGCATTGCACTTGGGGGGAGTTTGCTCTTAAAATATGCACAGCACGCAATCCGGCGCAAAGTCTTGTCTCGCGCTCCTCCCAGCTGGGCTAATCATAAGCCTCACATCGGCTGATTTCACTTGTTTTTCAAGAACTAAGGTTAGGAGTTCTACCTTGAGTTCAGTCAGGGCTCTTTTTCAGTGCAGATTTTATAGAAATACTGGGATTACAGTACTTAAAAGATACTCATGATATGGTTAAGGAACAATCAAACAAAACTCAAGAATTTTTGGAATTCTCTGAAGAAAAATTATAAATATTATCCTATTTTAAGAAGACTCAAAAGACAAACAAAAAAATGTATTTAATATCTGAAAATACTTGATAAAAATGATCTTAACTCAACCTTAAACATTTTTACCGTTACTATCCGCTTTATAATACAATCCTTCTTTATTACCATACCTATACCAATCGCTAGCTTATATTATCTGTTCCACAATCCTTCAACAAAATTTTCTAAAAATTCCCACATTACTCCCCCTTCCATAATTCTAACTCCCCAGATCTTTATCAACATTGCAGTCAAGTGAATTTTCACTGTTTTTGCACAATTTTCGCACAAATATTTCAACAAGTTTTTCCTTTTTGTGGCTGCAAATCGGAAAATGTTGCCGAAAAGCGAAACCGGTTGAATGCAAGGAAGGCTGTGTCTTTTGTTGTTGTTGTCGTTGTTGTTATTGTTTTTTTTGTGCTCTGTGCAGCGGCAAATGTCGAAGTCCAAGTCCAGAAATAAGGTCGACTTAGAGTTGGGTCTAAGGAGGGGCAGCAGGAGGAGGGAGAGACGTGTAGCTGCCGCTGCTGCTGCCGCTGAAATCAAAGTTGAACAATGCGAGAGGCAGACATGGATAGAAACGTAGCCACGTATCCGCAGGGAATTGGCAACAATTACTAATAACAAAACAAAAGCAACAACAACAACAGCAAATGGAAGCATAGAAAAAGGTTATCAAACTGCAGAAATCAAAACAAATCGCCAACTCGAAATGAAGCAATAAAAGCCAAAGCGACGCTCGCTGTGGTCTCTGTCGCAGTCTCTATCTTTGTATGTGTGTTTTTGTGTTGCCCAAGGATATGCAAAAGGATATGACAGCATGTTGATAGTGGGATTGGCAGCGCACACTCTCCCCACCCCCGCAATGCCGCCACTTGTAGACAATTTGTAGTCTCTCGACTTGCTCCGCAAAGATTGCAGATTGACTCGAATATGGCTAAAAACAGTAGCCGCATTGCCCTGCAGGGCCAGCGCTGGGGAGGGCACAAAAGATACAGATACCACAGTAGATGGCAGCAAGGATGGCAGCCTGGCCAGGAGGCGTGCATAAATTGAGGTTGCACAACGAAAAAGTGCTCGAGTATCATCGGAGGAGTCGGGGAAAAACTATCGCAACAAAAAAGCTAGAAAATTAATTAAAATTGTTATTAGAACTAAGATAATTATTTTATCGATAAGTTGGGGCTCTTTTACACCTCTAGCAATTTATCGCCAGTTCTTGGCTGAGCTCAGGCTGCGAGTCTAATTAATTTTTCGATAAATTAGAGCTCTTTTGCCCCTAATTAATGTTTATCGAGTAATCATTTTACAAAATTTTATGATACTCATTTCATAGCTGAACTCAGAGTCGATTTAATTTATAGATAGATTTCAGCTCTTTTGCACCTCTACCAATTTATTGCCTGTGCAGATCTATCGATCTATTAGCTGAGCACAGATCGATAAATTGAAGCACCTTATACAGCTCCATCAATCAATCACCTGAGCTAAGCTTTTTACTGAGCTCAGATTGGGAGCTCTAATCGATAAATTAAGGACTTTTTGCACCTCTAACAATCGATTGCCTGGGCTCATATTCCTAGCCGAGCTTAAACTGGATGTCTTATTAATTTATCGACAAGTTGGAGCTCCTTATGCAGCTCTATCAATCAATTACCTCGTATCATTTCCTAGCTGTAACTAAGTCTGAGCTCCTGTTCTACGCCTCATTAAAAGCCGCACGCCACCAAGCGATGCCTATCGGGATTCGGTAATCGTAAAGCGGAACACGAGTAAACCAAGCCGAGTCGAGGATGTCGAGACAGTCGCCAGATCGAACAGATCGGACAGTCAGTCAATCACGAATCGCCGACACGAACACAGCGATACACTTAATCACTAATCCAAGATCTTTGGCTAATTTCGATGATTATCCGGCGCTTCCGAAACAGCAGCAGCAGCCCGACGCAGTAGCCCGATGCAGTAGCCGAGCCCAGACGAGACGAGACGAGGCGTAGCACTTCCTCACTGTGGCTGTGCCACACCCACACAGACACAGTGGGACTGACCTAATTTGCGCTGTGTGAGGGGATTACGACGAGCCCGTCGTCGTCGTCGTCTTGTGGTCGCTAATAGAGCAGCCTCTCGCTCGCTCGCGCTACCTACCCTCGCTCTTTCTCTCTCCCTCTCGATCGTCGCTCGAGCTAGACGAGACGATGCTAATCTTAACTTTTTGCTGGCAAAGGATTTTTGCTAATGTTTATTTGATTTCGCTTTTGTCTGAGCTGCTGCTGATGCTGCCTTGTCTGGTCGATGGCTAATCCTGGCGCTAGGATAATCCCAGCGTTTAGGCCCGGCTCACTGACAAGTCTAGACAATGGGCATCGCGATAGGCGAAATTGCAATTTCCTTCGATCACGTTCATCACAATGATGCAATGCACAGCTCTCTCAAACACACACATACTGGCTGCACATATCCTTGGGCCATTTGGGATACTGGGTCAACTCAGGCCTGCCACACAACAATGGCAAACAATCCCTGAGTGCGGCGCCACCGCAGCTTCCCAGTCTATGTCTCTAATAGAATCGCATGACGCCCCTGGCAAAGCTTCAACTTCGACTGTGGCTGCAGCTGCAACCACGAAATCAATAACATTGCGATGATTGCGAACAATAAAGCCATTTGGCGGCTATAAATAAAAATTATGATTCTTTATTTATCTATTTGCATTTATTCTTCATACGCTCCGCCCGTCGCCTCTTTCTCTTCTCCTCCTCCTCTCTTTGATTTGCATAGTGAAGATTCGCTGTTGATAGCTCAATGATGCGATCCCCCGGCAGAGTGTCCATTGTTTTGGGGGGCACGTGTTTGTAGCCTAGGCCTTAGTCTGGGACTCGACTGGCTACAACACACATGTGGGCTGTGGCAGCGACTGTGCCTGCAACTGGGTGTGGCGCCACTCGCCTCATAGCCTTGGCATGAAAAACAAAAAACCAATCGCCTTGGCCATAAGCCATAAAAAAATTGACAGCACTTTGGCATTTCAACTAAAGTTAAGCATAAACACTATGATTACTAACTAAATGCAAGAATTGTTTAAATTAAAGCCCAAGTTAAATATGAAATCTTAACTCATTTTAGTATTGCAATTTGTTATGCTTTGATTTGGACAAGTCAGCAGAAGAAGAAGTTGTCAAAGTTCTAACGCAATTTTAATTGCGGTTTGCCAATTGCGAAGACCAATTAAAAGTTTTGCCACACTTTTTCGAGAAGTTCTTTTAACTTAAATAAGCAACAAGATATGAGGTATATATTTGGTATTTAAAGTATTTTTAATATACTAAAAAATAATTATAATTATGTCTTTCATAACATGTAATTTCTTTGAATAATTCTTCAGCTTAATAATTTTTTAAAAACCTTTTTTATATTTATAATATTATTTTTATAAACTTATAAGATCTTCCAAACTACATATATCAACTTAAGATAAATTATATAAAATTATTTTCTAGAATTATTTCTTGGCATATTTAAAAGTAAAATCCACTCGATATCATTTTCTAAAAACAGCTTAGAAATTTTTCATAAAAACAATCGACGCATATCTGATGCAAAAAAACAAAACCCAAGACTGCAATCGTAATTTAGAATTGACGAATTTGAGTAGAAGACAAAGCGGGAAATAAAGAAAGAAATTATGAGAACAATTACTGACCATGGGGCAGGTGAAAGAAACAACGCAGCCTGCGATTGCAGTAGGTGGCACTCGATGATAAAAGACGAAACAGAAGTAGTCGACGGTCAACTGAGACATAGCGATAATCGTATAACAGTAGCTGACACTGAAAGAAAGTGCACAAGAGAAGGAGAAGAAGCAGGAAGAGGGAAAGGGAGGGGTAAGGAAATTTCAAATATCTCCAGTACTAGGCCCCGCTGCGAGGCCCCGAAACTCGAGACTCAAGCGCAAGCAACTCATCCACCAACTCACCCCGAGGCGCCAGCGATAATATCAGCTAAGGTGATTCCCAGTGCATATTATGACAAAAGATAAGCATCGCTTAAAGCGGCCCAACCAGGGGAAAATAGACCAAACGAAGACAGAGACAGACACAGAATAAGAAAGAGAGGGAAAACTGCGAGCGAAGTGACCAGAGCGAGCAGAGCGTTGCTTAAAGGCGACGGAAAATGTAAATTTTACTCAAGAAACACGACAAAAAAAAGTCGATTTTCTTTTTGGTGTCTGCCGGGGAAGAGGCAGCCAAGGGAAGAAGAGTAGGAGAAGAGGAGAAGCAGTGAAGAAAAGTGCAAGAAAAAATCACGAGAGAGTAATAAGAACAACTTTCGGACAATAAAGGTTAAGTTAGGAAAGTTGCTGGCCAGCCTCGGACACTTGGCCAACGACCGCGCGAATCGATTTTATCTTACAGAACAAGAGAGAGAGAGAGAGAGAGAGAGAGATAGAGAGAGAGAAAGAGACGGAAAGAGAGAGGGACGAGCTTAGGGTGTGTGTGTGTTTGCTGAGAGGGCAGCTACGTGCGAAAGTTAATGAGGCAGTGAAACAAGTCACGGCCTGGTCAACTTTCTTAAAGACAAACCAAAAAAATTTAAATTAGCCCCGACAGCAGTTTTGTAGTCCCCCCTTCCCCCTCTCCTCCTTGAAATTGTATGCTCATGTGATCACAGGCAACTATAAAGACGTAGTACATGTCCACATACTACGCAGGGCCCCGAAAAAAATAGTAAGAAAAAAACTACAAAAAAATGACTAACTGAAATTATAATTTAAGCGTGTGAAAAACCCATTGAATTGTGTGAAAAACTGAAAACTGTTTTCCCTTTGTGAGCTCATGAGCTCCGATTCAGTTGTAGTTGGGTCTAACTGTATAAGTAATGATCGGGTGTGTGTATAATCTAAGGCAACCCAGAAGCTTAGCTCACTCGAAGTATGTCTGTGTGAATGTCCACTGGGAACAATGGGTTCTCTCTGCTCTTGACTTAAGCACTTGAAAAAGTTCCGTTTGACATTTTTGGGCAACTCTTGCACTGCTTGAGTTTTGTTAAATAGAGCAAAACACTCTATGGAAATGGATACGACTAAGGTTGCAAGCTGCGTGGGTTCGCTGAACTGAGTACGGAGAAATGGCAAATATTTTAAGGTATTGTTTAAAAATAAATGCAGAAATTCGTAATTATTAAGTATATTTTTTAAACTATTTTTTTCACTTACCTCAAAACCCTTTGGGGTTAAAAAAATATATAATTTATACAAATTTACATTTTACTTAACTAATTTTATTTCATGAAATGTCTTCAACTCTTTGAAAACTTACGCAATTTTCTACGACGATTTTCCATTAGCAAACAGCCCAAGGTGACACCTGAATGTGTACACGACACACTATGCAGTAACATACACACTCACACTCACAGACACACCCACCCATAGTACCAGCCTGCTTTGCCGGGGGTTCCCCCTTCGCAGTTTGCCATGCGAGCCACATTGCGTATACGCCCCGTCTAAGCGGCCCTTTCACTAAGCTACGTGCCCGCACGTGTGTGTGTGTGTGTGTACTATACGTACATACATATACTATATGCTATATGTATATAGACAATGACATGCCAAACAACGTAGGCACTGGGAGTGTTCGCAGCGCCTGGGAAGGGCTTAAGAGAGTTGCCTCTGGTCCCCATTGGGGGAGCGGCGCGTTGGCAACGTATGAATGCGCGCATAACTCTTATATGAGTTGCCTTGGTATATAATGACACACACACACAGTCAGACCCACACACACAGTCATACACACACACACACAGACACACTTACGTAAGCATATAAAGCTCGGAAAAGTCTGCAGCAACAGCAGCAGAAGCGCTGGCAGAAGCGCTGGCAGAAACGACAGAAACTTTTCGCGTGGGTCGGAAAATACAAAAACAACAACAGCAACAACAACAAAAAAAATGGGAAAATCAACATGAAGTCGTGGAAAAACTTTAGCACACACGCGCGAACGAGATAGATGACGGCACGACGAACCACGTCGGCAAAAGGAGTGTGCAGGGATGGCATGGACAAACGGGTGTGCGTGTGAATGTGTCTGTGTGTGCTTGTGTGTGTGTATGTATGTGTGCGAGTGCGCAGCGCAGAGTCTCGGAAAATGGTTGGAAAAATGTGTGTGTAGGGAAAACTGCGTTGGAGAGTGGCACCCACACGCAGTCGGAGACCGCTGACTGCCTACCTTGCTTTTCCTCCTGCTCCTCTTTCTTCTCCTTGGTCTGGCAGGGAAAACACTTGTGGTGCCAGGCCACAATTGTATTGGCGGGCAGCAGAGGCATGAGGCAGGGGGTGGCAGGGGGAACTGACAGGACACGGAACACAACACAAAAACTTTGTGGCAGCATCGTGCGCGCATTTTTACAGCCTCCTCCGCTGCGGCCTCAGCTCAGCTTTCACTTTCGGCTCCATCGCCGCCGTTGGTTGTCGAATTCTAATGAGTTGGCATAGGGTGTAGGAGGGAGAAGGAAGAGGAGGAGAGGGTGGGGTTCCAAAGCACAGCGTACATTATTTGCTGGGCACAGGAAGTTTGTTTGCTGTGCAGTCCATTAGGCGAGTGTTTATGGCAGGAAGAACAGGAGGAGGGGCCTCCTGGAGGGGCAGCTGAATGAGCAACTGCAGATAAAAGTAAGCAGAGAAGGGTAGAGTGACTAAGGAACAGTTCTGCATATGAATCAGTTCGATTTGGGATCCCAAGAACCAAGTGGAACCTAGAGAGAGCAAGACTATCTACAATCGTAGCTCTTCTCTGCCAGCTCTGACAACTTGACGCTTTGCTCATTTGATTTTGCTTCAAGTACCCCCTTTTCTGCTCCCCCTCTCTTTCTCTCCTTGCATCTCCCTATTCCTCCCTAGTCAGCTGGCAACCATTCGTTTTGGCTGTCTTTGTTCAAGGATTTCGAAATTACTCTCTGTCTACTTTTCATTACGAGTCGAATATGTTGCCCGGCTTCAAGTTGGGAATGTCAAGTCAAGAGCAACCAGACAGTCAGACTGAGAGACAGTCCAGCAGTTCTGGCATCCCCAGGAATTCCTTTGGCCCGTTAGTCGATGCACTACCCCTCCTGCTCCTCCTCCTGCCCCTTCTGCTTACGGTTTATTCATTAATATTGTTGCCAAAGCATTTTTCGTTCATTTTTCTATGCCACTTGGCCGCAGGAGCTTTGCGAAAGTGATCCCAGCTGCTGTGCCAGGCGTTATCCCTGGACAACGTCAACTGTCAGCAGAGAGGGGGAACCTGGTTGCCATGACCACCTCCTCGGCGCAGGACTGTCATGTTCCGGCTCTGCCTCGCACTGTCTGCCTTGTTGTCTTAAGTTGAAATTTGAGCTCAAAAGACAATAGCTTCGCTTTTTTTTACTCTTCTGCCCGACAAGCAAATAAATCTAAGGGGGGAACGGGAGAATTTGACTATTGCCTGAGAGAGATATGTGGACATTTTGGCTTGACTTGCTCGACTGTCCCCCCATTCGCAAGTTCCGTTTCCTGCCCCTTGGTGGTTGCTTTTTCGTTTTGCTTCTTTCAATTAATTTCTTATGCTCAAGACATTCTACTTTGTGCTGCCTCTGCTTCTTATTAGCCTCTTCTTTGGCATTTTTTCGTTTGTCTGTCCCGCTTTTTGTTTTGTTTTTTTCCACCTTATTCCATTCTTATTATCATTGTCTGTCCATCTTCATTAATAAGTCGCTTTGTCGAGTCCCGCTGTGCGGTCTGTAACTGATGCAGTTTCCTTTGATCTGAGAGTTAAGTGTTTCGATTCGGGAGAGTTCAGGAGGAGGACGCCTTGACCAAACTCTTATGGAATACTTGAAATTTGAAGCTTTAGATTTTTAAAATGATTTATATAAAATATATATCAAAACGCAGTATTACTTAGGGGCCCAAGACATAAACAAAATCTGCTTCCGCTTGGAATTCTCTTGATTTTCAACCATCTTCTAGGGAGTGGAGTTTAAGTTAGGTAGGATATACCCAAGGATTTGCCATGATAATTTTGTTATTTAGTATATCAAGCACTTCACTTCACTTCCTCCCACTACTTCCCCCTTTCTTAAACAGTTAACTGCCTTACGTATAATTCATTTATTTATTGATCATTTCGTAAGAAATTAGACGGCAATCGCAGGGCCAGGGCAGCCTGTTTTCTGTCCTACTTCCCACCTACACTTTATTCAATTAGCGCTCTCTGGCCGGGACAGGACATACTCAGCTCCTTCTCCCCTCTCTCTCTCTCACTCTCTCTCTCTCTATTCCCTGCTTTGCCTGCTGTTCTTGTCATTTCCCATTTCAGGCTTGTGTCGCAGCCAGGCGCAACAGCAGCTCGAGAGGGGCGACTCCTGTCGACAGTTGCGAAATGAAAATGGCGTTGATGGCTGTCGCCGTTACAGTTGCCGGGTCTCCCCCTTCCCTCCCCCTTCCTCCTGCCTCCTCCTGTCGCTGCTGCTGTTGTTATTTGTTATGCATGTCCCTGTTAACGTTACCTTCCTTCGCGGCGGACAACGTCTAAAACAAAAGGCAAAAAAAAAGGCAGGCAGCCAGGCAGACCCATGTCCACTTGGCCGCGCAGGAGGCGCACCTTCTGGCCGCCTGGCTTGGCGTAGGCCAAAAGTTTTTCTTGGGCTGCTTCCTTCAACGTGCTCTGCCCGTGCTACGTGCCGCCTGCTGCGTTGCATCAGCTACGCGTCTGGCTGCAGCACCGGCTCCGCTGAGCTCCTTCGCCGCCAGTCGCTGCTTACAGCTTGCCTGCTTCTTCCCCCCCCCCTTCCCTTCTCTTTCCCCTTCTGCTTCTCCTTTTCCTCTGCTCCACTCATTTTGCCACCCCCGCCTCGTCGCATGTTGCTCTCAGCTTGCCGCCTTTGCGCCGCGTATTCCTTGGGCGAGAAACTTTTTTGCTTTATTTAAATTTTCTTCTCGCTTGCCTCTTGCTATCTCGCTTGCTCTCACGCGCTCTTATCTGCCTTTTCTTCTTTTTATTTTCTTTTAATCATATTTAATTTTTTCAGCGTTTTCATTCTCGCGCTCACGCGCGCGTTTTTTTCTCCCATTTTTTTTCTTTTCTTCGTCTTCTTTTTATGCTCGTCGCTGTTGCTGCCGCATTTTTCTTGGCACGGCACCTGCTGCTGCGTTCTGTGCGCCTGTTCCTCGGCTGGACGTCGCCGGCCATTCTGGCCTGGCCCAGACCAGACCGGGCCGCGCCGCGCCGGTCGTCACGTTGCGGGCCTCGCGTCGCCTCGGCTGGTGGTCAAGTTATATTTACACTTGTGGCGCATTGATTTTCTTTAGCTTTTCTTTTTCTCGCTTTCTTCTCGTTTCTTTTTTACTCTGGCCAGCGCGTTTTTATGAGCTTTGTTTTGTTTTGCGCGGTTTTCTTCTTCTTTTTTTGGAGATTTTTCTATAGATTTTTTTCTGTTGTACTTTCGCGTTGTCTACGCCTTGTCAACTTTTTGACCAGACTTCAGACTTGGCCAGCAGGTGCTAGGCAGGTGTAGGGATGGTTAGGTAGGAGAAAGAAGGCGAACCTAGGGGGGTAAGTCTGGGAAATTGTGTGATTTTTTCTCTCTTTTTTTGGGGTAATTGTTTCAAGCGCTGCGGTTTAATTTGGACTATTTGAGTTGAGGTAAAGTTTTTTAGAAATCTTAAAGTTTGGGAAGAAATTTGGCTCGAAAATTAAATTGGGAATATATTCAGTAAGGATAGGAATGAATTATGAAACATACAAGAAATTAATATGTTATAATATATAAAGAAATATGGCAGAATTAATAATTCATATTTAAAGCAAAAAATGAGATTTATAAATAAATTTATAAATTTTATAAAAAATAAATAAAAAAAAAATGTAAATATTTTTTAGTCAGTATGAACGCTTATATTAATTATAAAAATAATTAATTATTTAGTTTATATCTTAAGTTTTTTTAATTTCATTTATTTATTTAAACGTCTACTTAGAACATTTAAACTCAATAATTCAAAGTATTTTTAAGTTTTTTATGAATATTCTTAGAAATATTCATATTACTTTATTGAAGCTCTAGTTTGTAGTTTCCTATCGATAACAGTCTTTAAAATAATCCATAATTAACCTTTTTAAGCCTGGTTTCGATTACTGCACTTCAAAATTGATATTATGTTATCTCTCGACCCTCATTATTTCTGCATAAAACTAGCTACAACTGGAGTAGTTTTCTCTTCTTGATGATGGCCACTTTGCATCCTTCGCGCCGCGTCTGCTCGCATTCTTAAAGGGTTAATCAATGTGAAGCCGGCTCAGCTCAAAAGCCACATCCTTTTGCATGCAGCCACCTGATAGCTCGTTAGCATGCATTACTAACCAGGCAGCAGCCGTAGCTGTCCCACCCACTCCCTTCTCTATCGCTCTATCTACCCCCTTCCAGGAATGGCTGCAACAAGATGCCGCTGGCCCAGACCCAAGACCCAGAGATAGTAGTAGCTCTTCAGCACGCTTAGCCGGGCAACTTGTGAGCTCTTAATTAGTAAATGCTGGCCATTATGGCGGCGGCGACGGCGTCCTCTCCCCACACACTCTCTCCTCTGCCACCCACTCCTGTCTTTCGCAGTCTTTCCCAACCCCTTCTGCTTCTGCTCTTGCTGTCGTATATAAAACTCATACATAGCAGCATTTCATGCATTTCATAATTATCTCTGGCAAGTCAAGAACCCGAAACCCTTCATCATGGACAGGCGCACCTACAAAAGTCCTGCCCCATCCCCCGTGCAACCCCCCTGCCCCCTCACCCCCTTGCAAACATAGCATAAGCGCAGTTCAAGTGAAACCCCATCACCATTTCGAATGCGAAGCGAAGAGTTAAGGCAGTGTGAGTGAGTGCGAGCGAGAGAGCTAGACACAGAGAGAGAGGGAGAGCGCGAATGAGAGCAGTAGATAGCGCACCCCCAACCCCCTTCGGGCAATGGCAACGAGCGCGCGCTCATTTTCGCGAGCGTGGAAAACGACGACGACGAAAAAAAATGGAGCACTCCAAAGCGATGCTGATGCTGGTCCAGGCCAGGCCAGGCCAGGCACGAGACATGCGCACGTGTGCGAGCAGGGGAAAATTGTGAAATTTCCATTCGATTTTTCCAGCCCCGGCCGGCAGCAGCAGCAGCAGCCGCAGAGCCGCAGCAGCCGCTGTCGGTAGCAGACGCAGCCACAGAACGATGCGCGACACACGCATGGAAACATGGAAACAGTTGCATTTGGTTAAACAAATTTGCATAATTTGGCCATAAAGGCTGCACACACTCGCACACACACACACACACACTCAGGCAGGAAGTGCAGCCACCCTGACGCATTGTTGAAGGTGTTAGAACTGCGTAAAACAATCCGGGCCGCACTTTTTTATGCCTTTCTTTCAACTGATTTGCATATGAAACGCAACACTCGGCAGGGGTGTAGGGGAAGGGGTAGGGGAAGGGGGTGCAAAGGAGTTAAGGGGCTGCAGGCAGATGCCTGAGCTCATTTGCATAATCAGCGCGCGCATGCGTGCAGTTTGTTCCCCCTCTCCTTCTCCCCCTTTTTGTGATTGATCCTACGCGACATGCTTAAGTCCACATAAGTCCCTGATTTCCGATTTTCGATTTCCCTTTTCCTCCTTTCGGCTTTGCCTGATTCCTGCTGCTGCCATATGTAGCCGCAGTATATTCGCCAGCTTAGCCCACTCAGCGGAAAATTCGCATGCGTTGACGATGCTCGTTAATTGCAATGCAATCTTTGCGGAGATTATTTATGGATCATATTTACTTAGGGCTGCCATTTGCAGAGATTTTGATTTGCATGAGGAAAAGAAAAGGTACCAGAAGTATTTTTTATCATTTAATAATAATATATTAAGCTGAAATTTTGAGGGGACATGCAGAAGTTGTTAATAAATTTAAATTTTTAAGAGTTCTCAAAATGAAAAACATTTTTAACATTGTTAAAACTAAAAATACTCCTCATTTTAGGAATAAACCAAAATCAAACTTGATTTTCTGTTTCATTTATTGCATATTGTATAAAAAGGAATAGATTTTTAACTGAGTGATCAATAAATTACACAAAAATTAAATTATTATTGAAACCAAACAATATTTTATAATTTCCTTTAACATATTTCATTATTGAAACAAGAAAGGAAGGCTACCTTCGCCGATTGTTTCATAATCTTGCAGTTACTCCCTATATAGAACAGTTGGTTCTATTGTACGATACACGATTACGATCTATCGGTCCGATAGTTGTACAATTATTACAGCCTTTTAAAAACATACTAAGACAAAAGGTAGGAGAACTTTCATGGCGATATATTAAAGAAACACGAAATTCAAACGATAAGTTCTATGGCAGTTATGAGAAATATCGGTTCAATCCGGCTCATTTCCACTTATTTGCAGCGTGCAACAATAAGAAGCATATATACCAAGTTTCATTAAAATATCTCCAAAACTAAGAGACTAGTTTGCGTTGGAACAGACAGACGGACAGACAGACGGACATGGCTAGTTCGCCTACCCAAAATTCCGCTAGAAATTCGATTTATTTCAATTAAGCCAGGAGACCGAAACGAATTCAACAACAACAATACGATGCCAAGTTATTAAATCCAAGAAAAACTTTGTCCAAAAAATGCAGCAGAAAGAGAAAAAGAAACGCGAAAGAGGGGCAAAGCGAGGCAAGGCGAGGCGAGAGAACAAAAGTTGCTCTATTTGCCGTCAAGAGCAAGTTCAGTTCAGTTCAGTTTCAGTTCAGTTTCGGTTCAGTTTCGGTGCTCGGGATAAAGTGGAGCATGGCGAGACAGCAACAATAAAAGGTGCGACAGGGGGAACGGGGCCCTTCCCCTCTGTAGGTGCCCTGCTGGCTCCCTGCAGTCGTTGCTGGCAGAGCAGAAAGAATGGCGCAAAATAAAAATCGAAGAAAAACAATTAAAATTTATGGCGAAAAAAAACGTGAAAAACAAAGCGCAGGCAAACAAATCATAAAATGCAAATGAACCCAAAAAGAAGAGAAGGAAAAGAAACAGAAAATGGGGGACAAACAAAAGCCAAGCCAAGCCAAGCCGAGCTGATAGCGAAGAATGCAATTAAAGCAAGCCAAATAAGAAGGAGCAAATTTGACAAGAGATAAAGGAGAATAACGAGGGAAGAGAAAGAAGAATGAGAATAGAATGCGGCATAATTATGAAATTATGTGCAAAATATTCGATAATTTCTGCGTGCCTCGCATGTTGCACTTCCCACACTCTTTTCTCTCTCCCTCTCCTTGTTTCTTCTGCTCTCTCTTGTTGCACCTCTCTCTCCCTGCCCGCTGTCCCGTGCACATCCCTCGTGCTGCCAGCCAATGTGCTAACCTCAACTAATCCCCTTGCACACATATGTGGGCGTATGTAACCGCACACACACACACACACATACATACCCTATATACTTCGAATCCGCCAACAAATCGAAATGTTGCAAAAAGTGCTCATACATCGCATATGTCTCACACACACACACACATGCTAACCCTCCCCCTGAGCGTGTGTGTTTGTCATTTTCCACCGACTTTTCTTTTTCTCTTTTCTTTTCCTTCTTTTTTTGGACTTAAATCGGCGAGGTTAGGGGTTGGTTTTTCCGACCAACGCGTCGTTATATTTTTTCGCATTTCTCTTTCGCACACACGTCAGAGCGAGACACACATATGCATATGCAGGGCTGCCTCTCTGTGTGCGTGTGTGTGTGTGTGTGTAATATGTTGTGTATATGATTTTATTTTACATTTTCTTACGCTCGTGTGGAGGTGCGTCAACGCCAACGCCGCTGCCGCTGCCAACGCCGACGCTTATGTACAAGTAAAAACGCAGCATGCAGGGACTATAAGGAATACAAGGAATAGATAACATACTGAAAGGCGAGCACATGCGACAGAGACAGCAATAGCAACAGCAACGGCAACGGCAGCTGGAAAAGCTTTGGCAATAATAATAACACCAACAGCAGCAGCAGTGCAAGGCAGCGCTGTCGACGTCGCAGCGGCAGAGATGAGCAGAAGAGTTGTGTGTATGTGTGTGCATGTGAGCGCCCCCCACAAACACACAGAGAGACAGACAGAGCGCCACGTACGTTACATATGTATGTGTGTGTGTGTGTGTGTGATCCTTCAATATGCGCACTTTCTCTCACTCATACGCCTGCTCTCTCGCTCGCTTACTTGCACGCTCTCTCTCTCCCGCTCTCTCACTTGTTGTTGCTGGCTGGCAATACAACTGGAAAGCAAAAACTCAACTCGCAGCCAGCTTTGAGTTTCCATAAGCTGCTTGCCTGGGCACGAAAAGGATATGTCGACGCTGGCTGCGCTGCCGGCGTCCCCCCCTTTTTATGAAAAATGTTACACTCACGCGCAGTTGGCGCCGGCAGCGCTGCCAACGTGTGACAACTCTGCGCGCTGTGTGAGTGTAAACTTCATGTGAGCCAACGAGGCGACGTCTGGCAACGGGGGTGGGTGAGCTGAGCTGCTGCTGCTGCTGCTGCTACTCCCTCTCCCACTCCAGTTCCCTCTCCCGCTGTTGTTGTTTTTGGTGGTGGCTATTACTCTTTACGAGCAAAGCTCCACATGCCACGTATGTGTGTGTCTCTCTATGTGTGCGCTCTTTCGCTCTTCTTTTTGTTTGTGCCGATGTTGTTGTTGTTGCTGTTTTCTGTTCGTTGCGCTTCGTGTCGAGGGCGGCCGTTCGGCTCTTCTGGCTTCGTCTGTCTGCTTCGGCTTTGCTACGCATGTGTATGCAAATGTATTTCGTATACTCGCACACTCACACACACACACACACACGTAGACGATAAATTTTTTTCGGTGTACGTGACGTGCGAGGACGTCGACTGCTGCCGCTGCTGCTGCTGCTGCTCGTGCTCGTGTTGTTGTTGTTGCTGTTGTTGTGATAAGGCAAAAATATACTTTATATGACGAAGGAGTAAAAGCGTCAGCGCTGCGTCGCTGCTGGCGGCGTCGTTGACGTCGTCGTTACCGTCGTATTGCGCTGCCCGAGCATCCTCATGTGTTTCGCATGCTGTTTGTTGTTTGTGCCGCGTCTCTGCCTTGCCGTGGCTTGCCTTGCCTGCTCATACGTGTGCGCGCACGTGGGCGGCAAGGGGTGGACCTGAAGTGTGGGCGGAGGGAGGTGGGCACACAGGCAGGCGGTTGGTTGGTGGGGATGTCGCGTGTGTGTAACGCTGCTGCCGGCGTCGCTGCTGCTGCCGTCGTTGCCGTTGCCGTTGCCGTTGCCGTTACTCGCATATCTGTTTTTTCGGCCCGACATCATTTGAATTAGTCGCTTCGTGACGTTTGAACGGTTCGAAACATATACGCGACCGCAGCACACACACACACACAGACGCACACCCACACACACGCGTACACATACGCTGAGGCGTTACCGTTACCGACGCCAAAAAATACCGTTAACTCTTTTTTGGAAAACGTGTGACAGAATTTCGTGCGTTCACATGTGAATGGCTAAAAAGTCAACGCGTACAAATCCTGAGACAGTTGTCTGTGTGCGCTGCCCGCAGACGGACGTGCTGTGGAAAAGCCCCAAAAAATAACGCTATAAAAAACCAACTGTATTTCTTCTCTGAAGAAAACAAGTGCAATTTTTCTAAAAACTTTTCTAAAACATCAAGTTGCTTCTAATGGTAATAATATATTTTCTAAAAAGTTAATAAAGTTCGAAATATAAAGACGAAAAAATAAATGTGAATTAAAAAATAAATATAAAATTTTATTGAACAATAAACAATTGAAAAGCTAAATAAATAAATATATGTAATAAAATAATGTCTAACATCTATAAAAAGAATTTTAAATAATTTATAATATATTTATTTAATATATTTATAATTTATAATATATTTATTTAATATATTTATAATTTATAATATATTTATAATATATTATAATATTAATTTATCTATGTTTTAGGCACAGTTTTTTTTGGAATTTAGAAAGCTTTAAATATGTTTGTTTCGTTTTAAAACAATTCAAATTACTTAATTTAATTTTATTTTAAAAAGACTCAAAAATTAAAAAAAAAATAGAGAGTTATTAACAAAGTTGTGTGTAATAAAATGTGATTAAAATAATTAAAAATAAAATAGTTTTTAATAATTTCAACTCGAAGGAATATGAACATATTTGCAACAGAAATATCTCTAAAATGCACAATGCAACTAAATGTCATAAACTGTAATCCCTTGACTAATAATAATAAATAGATTTGCGTTGATCAACGCGTCAACTTTACGAGGGGCCAATCGCGGTTGTGTTTTGGTTACGCTTTGTGTCGCGCCTATCATAAAACGCAAATTCTGCGAATGGAAAGCGAAATAGTTCTGTGTAAACGAAGGATCGCCCATGCAAACACACGCACACACACACACACGCACTCTACAAGGACTCTATTTATGAGGCCACAAATTGATCTGTCAGCGCGCATTTAGGGGGCAGTAAAATTACCCGAACAGGTCAGCCTCAGGTGAAGCTCGCTTACCTGTCCACACTGTTTATTTACTTGCGTGTGCTGCGCACTGTTTGTTGTTGTTTCTCTGCTGTTCTTGTTGTTGTTGTATATGTGTAAATACATACAACATGATCGCACACCTGTTTAGCACCTGCGGAGGCTGGAAATTTGCTGCGGCGAGAGCGAAGCAGAGCAGCAGAGCCAGCGATCCTGCCCACAAGCAAATACAAGTGTGTGTGTGAGAGTGTGCGTATGTATGCGTGCGTATGTGTATGAGTGTGTGTGCGTGTGTTTGTTAGCATGTGTGCCTCGTTGAGGGTGCAAATTGTGCCATGGCGAGGGCTGCTCTGTCTCTATTTGCCACCTTTTGCTTGCGGCCTCTCCCTCACCCCGCACACACACACACTAACACGCACACACACATGCATACACCGATCCACATGTGAAGCGTGCTGGCAGCCTGCTGCGCATTTATTTGCATTCAGTTTACGGCAATCGCTCGACGCGTACGCGCACCTTTAGAAACCAGAACCGAGCCCGGGGAACCGTTTAGCCATAGTACCGTGTGTGTGATCGCGCCATAACAATAACAATAGCAATAACAAATAGCAATAACATACATACATAACAACAATAGCGAACCATATGTGAAACACAATACGCAGCTCTTATTCTAAATACGCAATTTCAATTTGTGCTTTCAGCTTAAGCAAACACAATGCAAAAGTGTCTAAGAAATTGTGCCATAAAATACAACTGAAACGAAACTAAGAAAAATTATAGCGAAGAATTGAAATACTTTATACAAATCTAACGAATTTACTGAGGATATTTAACGTAGAGAAAATCACAAAAGGCTTAGGTTATTTTGAATGGTACGTAAAGGTTTTGTGAAAGAAAAAAAATATAATAACAAAATAAAATATAAACATAAAATATAAAAATAAAATAAAATAAAGGGAATAAAAGAAATAACAAGTAGATTATATAAATAAAATGTTACATATAATACATACTATAAAAAGAATCATACTAATAACAACTATAAAGAATAAAGTTAGCTTAAATATTATTGAAATTTCACCTGTGTCTAAAGGCAGCTTCTAATTATTCTATAGATTTTTCTTTTATTAAATATTGCACTCGATTTTTATATTAACTACATGGAATTTGATGGTTTTTAAAACTCCACACAGTTTAAATATTCAATATTTTAAAATTTACTATAAGCGAATTCAAATGAGAACAATTTCTTAAAGCAAAATTTTAAATCCATAATAACTATTATAAATTAGCTCTGCATAATAGATTTAATAAGGAAGGAAAGCTGTCGGATTCCTAGAGCCTCTTCCTAACCGTGTCAATGAACAGCTAGATCTTAGGATTCTCAAGAGCTAGTGCTACCAAATTTGGTAATAATATGTCTTGTTAATCTATGCAGAGAATGTTGGTTTTAAATTTTGGCCACGCCCCCTAACGCCCCATAAATCAAAATAAATGAATGGCATGCGAAATTCTTTATTAATATTTGAACCACATAACGCTCACTCAGCTCACTCTGCACACTGATTCTTTTTTAAGATTTGAAGCAGGAAATCTATGGAAAATTCAAGTCATCTCAGCTTTAAATTTGCTGCATGCCACATTGAGCTGTGTCAATCCTACTTAAATCGGGATCTGCAACTGACTTACTTCGACATTAATTAAAAACTCGAGTAGGTCTTTCAGAGGGGGATACCCTCTCTCTCTCTCTCTCACTCAGAGAGCCTTACCTACTCAGGTGGCAAGTGGCACTAACTGTGTCGCTTGGCGCGAGTAAATAAATAAAAATGTTGCCAACGCTTTGGTTGCGTACCGCAAATGAGTTGCAAGTTGCAAAAATAAAGAGGGCAAAATAAAAAGGAAGCTGCCTGCTAATTGCACATTGTTGCATTCGAGCGTGGGTGTCCTGGCGGCGTTCGCAACGCGTCTCCAGGGCGGCATGTGTTAATATGCGGTTTTGGGTGCCACGGCGCCAACTTGCAACCGCTTAACCGCTGCCAAGCAGAAGCTGCCACAGCAGAAGATGCGGCTGCAGCTAACGGCAAATAAAAATGTTTATTTTGGTTGCGTCGTTGCAAAAGTAAAGTTTTTTAATTTTAGCTGCTGCTTCTCGCTTTGGTTTAAGGATTGGGTTAGGGTCTGGTCCTGCTGCTGCTGCTTCTCCTGCTCCTGCCTTGAGATTGCCAGGCGTTGTCAGGCAGCTGCGGAGTCTCTTAAAAATTCACACACGCCGCGTGCAGTGCAGGGGAAGACATAGCAGTAGGGGAAGGGGGGTGGGAGGGTGGTGTGTGCACTGCACGGCTCCGTATGCCAGGCAGTTGCTGAATTAATTAGATGCCACGCACCGTGCTGCGTGAAAAAAAGCTTGACTGCGCACAGTGGTTGCAAGGCAGTTGAAACTAGAGAGAATATGTATATAAAACTAATTTAAAGCTTTTTGGATAGAGTTCCAAAAATAAACTGGAACTTTAGCTTTCACTAATCAATAAATAATATTTATAATATAATTTTTAAATTATATAACTCTGTATAATAAAACTATTAAATAATTTCCCTATAATAATCAAGGCATATTGTAATTTTGCAAGTCTGTTGCATACCTAGAACCAACTTCTTTGTTTTTGTGTGTGTATAGTGTACAATTTCATAATTAGTGTCGATATAGCCATGTTTGCTTTTAAATGTCCGTATGAACAACTAAAACTCGGAGACCACAATAGCTAGAGCGACCAAATTTCTTGGCAATATATCTTATTGATGCGTGCAGAGAATACTAGCTGAAGATTTTGGCCACGCCTCCTTTAGCCCTCAGTAAATCGAATAAAACCAAATTAAATTCGCAATTTAAAAGCTTAAAAAAACCTTTTCAAGCCTTAAGTTCTATTTAATTTATACCTTTAAATTTAGTTAGCTCTTAATTAACCGACAACCACTGTGCCAGTGCGTATGTGTGTGTGTGTGCGTGCGCTTTGTTTGTATTTGCGAGTCGTAGATAAACAAAAACACATTCGCAGAGCGAAACTGAGTCAGCGACAGCGACGCATAAAGCAATAGACAGACAGCCAGACAGACGAGGGACAGACAGACAGACAGGCAGGCAGACACGCAGACAGACAGACAGTTAGAGCGGCAGTGGGGGGGTATGGGGTCTGGCGCCCCGAGACGAGTGAGCCATTATCACACATCACACATCTGCATGTGATATCCTTGAGGATATGCGCGAGGACACGTAGCCAACTGTGATTGCTACTCCTGCTTTTTTCTGGCTTTTGTCGTGCATTGTTTTGCTTGGGATTTGCCGAAAATGAAGGAGGGGCAGGGGTAGGGGTTAGGGGGTACCAAGATGATATATGCCGCGACTCATTAACATATTATCACAGCACATACACGAGATGAGTACGGCATATGTCAGCCGAACTGAATACATTATAACACGCATTATGCCTAAGCCTTAGTCCCCTCTCACTCACACTAACTCCCTCTCTTTCTCCCTCTCTCTCTCTATCTTTGCAGCGCAGCGATTGTGTGGCAAGCAACCCGTGACTTTGGGGCATGTTAAAGGACGCTGAGGAGCTGATAAAACGCTGCAAACTGACGTCGCTGCCAATGGCGCTGCACATGAACGACTATGGCCGCCAGGTGGCGCCAGCGCCGCTAGCGTTGCCGCTCCCGATGCCACTGCCGCTGCCACTGCTAGCCAAGTCGCTGCCCATGGAGCAGCAGCAGCAGCAGCAGCAACAGCAGCAACATCATCTACATCAGCAACATCAACTGCAGCAGCAACACTCGCTACCCTTGCCGCTGCCCATGTTGCCGTCGGCATCGCATCACAGCCACGCCCATGCAGCCATGCATACCACACCGCCCACAACGCCGCCCACGCCGCCACCGCTGCCGCTGAACATGAGCCAAACGGCAACGGCAACGGCAACGGCAACAGCAACAGCAACGTCGACGTGCACGTCCAGCACGCCAGCAACAGTTGCTGCTGCAGCGACAACAACATCGACAACGGCAACAGCAGCAACCACCTCTCTCTCGGCCACGCACAGTCCACCTGCCACGCCCACTGCCCACGCTGTTGCCGCCCAGGATCATTACAGTCTGCGCTGGAACAATCATCAGAATCACATCCTGCGCGCCTTCGATGCGCTGCTGCAGACCAAGACGCTGGTGGATGTGACGCTAGTGTGTGCCGAGACCTCCATACGTGCCCACAAGATGGTTCTGTCCGCCTGCTCGCCGTTCTTTCAGCGCGTCTTTGCGGAGACTCCCTGCAAGCATCCCGTCATTGTGCTCAAGGATTTCCGCGGTTGGGTTGTGCAGGCCATTGTGGACTTCATGTATCGTGGGGAGATCAGTGTACCCCAGCAGCGTCTGCAGACGCTCATCCAGGCGGGTGAGTCGCTGCAGGTGCGTGGTCTGGTTGAGAGCTCCGTGCCGGAGCATACGCCCACGCCCGCTGCTTCGCCAGAGGATTTCAATCTGCTGGACACATCGTTGCTCTCCTCCAGCTACGAGGATGATTCACCCTCCATGGTGAGACCCGCTGCCTCTGCTGGTAAGTTGATTATGCCCTCGCGTCTCTTTGGCAACCCTGCCAGCGCCATGGCTGCCCTCAGTTTGCGTCGCAAGCGGGAGCAGGAGCGGGAACACGAGCTGGAGAGCGATCAGGAGCTGGGCGGCAGTTCACCCATGCCGCGACGCAAGCAGGCCAGACCCAGACGCAGATCGGGTGATGTGCCGCATGACTTTGCGCTGAACAAGCCGGAGGCGACCACAACGACGACGCCAACGGCAACGGCGACGACGACAGCGACGCCCGCGGAGATGCCCAGAGCAACATCCACGCCGACAACAGCAACAACGACGCCGGCAACGTCACTGCTTGAGACGCCACTGGAGCCGCTGCAAACTGTGATCAAGCATGAGCTGCTGGAGGAGCACACGGAGGCGGAACAGGGTGAGCAGCAGCAGAGCAAGGCGGAGCAGTCAACGGAGGCGCAAATGGAGGTGGACAGCGAAGCTTTGACGGAAGCAGAGCAGAGCAGCAGTCAGCAAGCTGCACAGCAAGAAGAGGAGGAGGAGGAAGATGATGTGGTGGAGCATGTGCAGCAAATGGAGCAGGAGCTCGATGCCGAACCGCAGCGCATCTCCGACGATGACGATGATGAGGATGCCGAGGCAGATGAGGAGGAGGAAGAGGAGGACGAACAGGATATCGAAGAGCTTATACACACCACGAACGAGCTGCGTCGCCAGGCAGCTGTGGCTGCTGCCAATGCCGCCGCCATGTCGCCCTGTCCCAGCGATGGCCCCGAGGATCTATGCACCACCAAGAAGGACAAAGAGTTGCCGCCGTCTCATGGCGAGAGCAACAACAACAACAACAACAATAGCAGCAGCAGCAACAACAACAACAGCAACAAACTGCAGGACAACAACAACCAGCAGAGGATCATGTTGTCCCTGAAGGATATACGCCAACTGAACGCCAAGCCCTGCGCCAGCTCCACGCCCACGCCCACCTCCTGTGCCCCGGGCAGCGCTGGCAATGGGTTACTCTCGTTTCCTCCTCCCGGACTGCGTCCACCCGCCGGTCTGCCCGACAGTCCACCTTGCCACATGGAGGCACTGGAGGCGCAGATGCATGCAGCGGCAGCGGCAGCTGTAGCCGCCGCAGGCGTCAGTGGAGATCATCCATTCCATCACATGGAGCATCAGATGGAAATGTCGCTGGCAGCGGCAGCAGCAGCGGCAGCGATGCGTGATCCGCGCGAGACACGCGAACAGGCGCTGCAACGGGAGCATAACGCATTCGCCAGCAATCTGCTGGGTCCCATGGGACTGCCACCCTTTGGGGCACACAATGGCGTGCCTGGTGGAGGTGGCTGTCCCGGACAGGCGCCACACGAACGCCTGGAGGAGAGCATGAATCGCCTGAGCAAAGAGTTTGGCAAAGAGTTCAGCAAGGAGTTCGGCAAGGAATTTGGCAAGGATTTTGGCAAGGATTTCGGCAAAGATTTCGGCAAAGATTTCTGCAAAGAATTCGCTCCGACGTCCCCAATGAGCCTGCCCGGACACTTCAATGCACCGGATGGACAACCGCATCCGCCGTCGCCGTTGCCCTTTCCCGGCATGTCTTCGGCGCTGACGCTGACGCCGCCGCACAGTGAGTAACACTTCTTATCCCATGGGGTCACTGGGTTAGCTGCGGCTACGTCTACACATTCTACACATCCTGTCTGAGCACATTAGCAGCTCCAACCCACCCCCTACCCCGGATGTCCTAATCAACGCTGTCCTGTTGCTGCTCTCACGTGCTTGATAAGCCCGTCATGTCCTTTGCTGCATGCAACATGTGGCAAGTGCCCGCTAGCAGTCTGCGTGCTCCACACCCTCCCTCTTCTTGCCCTCTCTCCCTGTCCTCTTTCAACCACTTCAAAGCATCCTTTGCTCCTCGTTCGCTCGCTCGCGTTGCCATGACCCAAGCCAAAGCTGTCGCAAAGCCTTTAAACGTATTAGGGTCCGCGCCGTCCCCCAGCGCTCCCTACCTCCTCTCTTTGGCCACCTCAAAGGGGGCTTGGCTCCTCACCTGTTTTGCCACTTTTTATGTGACTTTTTTTTGCATTTCTTTGCTCATTTTCTCACTTATTTCCCTTGACTCTCTGGGAGTCTGCTTTGGCTTTTTGCTGCAACAGGTTCCTCTCGGCTCTGTTGGGAATTTTTAGCTGCTTTATTTATAAAGCTGTCATTTTAAATAAATTAGCTACTTTTTCGAAACTGTCTGGCAAATTTTAGAGATTTTTTTTGGCTTGACTGTAGAGGAACTAAAATTAGGAATTAAAATAAATCAAATTTATTTGAGTTTAATTTAGCCCAGCATATTTTTAATTAATTGTTCCAAATGTTTTTTATGTTTTGTTAATGTCTCAACAATTTTTCAAATCCTGTTTTTAAATGTTCATATATTTATTAATTTATTTTTCATGGTTTTTAAAATTTCTAGAAAAATTTGTAAGTCTCTTTAAGACTCTTAACCCATTTTAGAGTCTTGTTAGCTATTTTCATTTTTAGTTTTCTTTAAAACATATTCTACTTTTATTATATTTTCTATCAATTCGAAAAATTCCTTTAAAATTATTTTCCATATTCTCTTATTTATTTTTTATTATTATTTTAAAATTTTTAAATAATATTTAGAGTTTTGAGAGGCTACACCTGCTTGAAGTTTAGCTAGTTTCTTTTTATTTTTATACCTAATTTTTTTATAAAATATTTTGTACCTATAACACTTTTTTAAACTTTCAAATCCCTCTTTAAATTTTTTCACATTATAAATATAGTTGGTATAGCTTTAAAATTCTCTACAAATATTGCAAAAGCTCTTTAAGACCCTTATATGTTAGCCCTTTTTTAGAGTTTTGCTAGCTTATTTCATTTTCATTTCTAATTAAGTCATAAACGATTTGCAGCGCTGACAGCCCCCAAGAAATATGGGACTGATTTGAGGTAGGGAAGGGGCTCTAATAATTTGACAGTTCAGTTATTGCCATAGCCAAAGCACCCTACGCCTTCACGACACAAGGTATACAAACGGAGCATGGGAAAAAAGTCAGGGAAATGAAGCATAGAGCGAGTTGCATTTGCGGTTGTTGCAAAGTTGCAACTTGGAGTTGCAGTCGAAATAAATTCAATTGCGGTTTATATATGATTTTTTTGTATTTATGTCACCCGAGGCGGGTGCACAAATAGAGAAGCAGGAAGAGATAAGGGGTGATGGAGGAAGGTAGCTGAGGGAGTTGCGTTGCGTGCAGAGCGCTAGAAAATTTATGTTGTGTCTTGGCAACATGTGAAAGCACATACGACTGTGTGTGCGGGTGTATGTCTGCTGCAAGTTCAAACTGTCGACAAACGTTTAGCCAAATGACTTTTAAGTTGCCACACAGACAACTTTGCCCAGAGTTGCCACGCCCCCGCACAGAGACACAGCCAAGGCAGTCAGCCAAGGCGAGTGTGTGTTGCACGTGTCGTGTTTAAAGTATGCCACACAGCGAGGCAGGCAGTCAGGCAGGCAACTTAAACCTTTTGGCAAACAACTTTGGCAGCGCCAGCATAAATAAAAGTACCGAGTTCCAGCTCCAAAGGTCCTGGGTACCACCTCTCCCCCCTGTCTCCTCTCTCTCTCGTCTGCCCCGTCTCGAGTTGCTTCTTCTGGCGTGTCCTCAACGCTTTACGTTCTCGTCATCGCGTCGTCGTCTTCGCTTCCCTTTTCGCATAAAACTTTGCATATAAGTCGCGCGATATTCATATTAATAATATCCGTTTGGGGAGTCCAGCTACCCCAACCCAAACGTGGCCCCCTCCCCCCCTTCCACCTGCAGTCTAGGCGTAGTGCAGGCGCGACGCGCACACAGGATATAAAATAAATTAAGGCACAAAAATATGAAAAATTGTACGAAAATCGCAAAGGCAGAAGTCGCGCAGGAAGCGAAATACCTTTTAATGCGACAAAAATTTCAGCCAACATATCAGCCGAGTTTGGAAGAGAGAGAGTGCACTGGGAGGAGGAGGGAAGCAGAGGTGGGGGTGCACAAGTCGCTAACTACTGCATAAACAGGCTGCAGGCAATGAAAGCCAGCCAAGAATACTCAGAGCTTGAGTCAGGCAAAGCAAATGCTAAGGAGACGATGGAGTTGCGCAACATGTGAACTGTCAGATACTCTACAGATATAATAGAATAATAAAATTATAATTATGAAGAATTCCAAGGATAGTATTAGATAGATTTCATAAAATAAGACACTATTAATGGTAAGGTTTTATACATACATATATAGCATATAGTGTAGATATAATAAAGGGTATAAAAATTGTAGATAATATAGATGGTATAGAGGATTTTATAAGTGGCCTAAGATATTAAAACTAATATAAATAGGAAGACACATAGAGATCGTTTTGAAAGTATAGATAGTATACCAAGCCATAGATAAAAAGAAAGATACTATTAAATAAAAGCCATAGATTAAGAAAAAGATACTAAAGGTAGTAAAGATACTTGTTGGCCAAAAATTATATATTTCTAGTCAAAAAAGTGAAGATATTATTGATAGATAAATCAAATAGAAGTATTAAAGAACATCGATAGGTACCATTAATATTATCATAATTTTATACAAATATTGCTTTATTATTCCAAACTCTTGTTACAAACCTTATGCTTCATGCGTTATACCCTCACTTGTTTACACTGTACACTCAGACAGACGAGCGCAGAAAAAGAGATTTGCCAACGTTTTGGCTTGCAGGAAGAAATATGATTTATTTTTTGGTAGCCGCATTTCGGCGTGAAAATCATTGAACTAATAGCATGTGACGTGTGGGAGGGTGTATGTGGCTATGTATGTGCGTGTAAGGGGGAGTGTGTGTGTTTCAAGTCAATGGGGGCTTACTTGTTTCTTGCAGACCCCTTGAGGATGAATGTGAAAAGAAATCCGCACTAATTTTGCCAGCCATCAAAGCGGGCTTCTTTCTTTTTTTTTGTTACCACTGAAGAGAGACAAAAACACAAGAAGTTCGAGAGGAGGCAGAAGAAGAAGCAGACACCGCAGTTGGAGTATCAGCATATTACGTATACGCAGCGTGTTGTAATGTCTACTTGAGCAGCGCGGAGCAAACAATGTGCGCTCGTTATTTGTGTCATTATGCTGCAGATGCGAATACAACATGCCCGACACAGACACAAAGACACACAGTGAGAGGGAAAGAGAAAGGGGGAGCGAGAGACAGCTACAAATATATTCATATGCCAGCACGTTGTCTTGCCTCGCTCCTCTATCTCTTCCTCCGTCGTGCACTTATGAAATCATTCAGCACAATGTCAATGTTATGCGTTAAGCCACACTCACATACACATACACACGCATACAGAAATAGCGCTAAAGCCGTGGCTTATCCTCGGCATATCCCTAGCTATTCTTATCCTTTCCACTGGCGTCGTTGTTACCTCATCAGCGCTTCAATTGTTTCACTCATGTGAAGAAGTGCACTCGAAGCGTAAGACATTAATAGAATAATGACGATCCATTGTTTGCCTTCCACATCCGAGTGCAGTCAATTGGCATGGTTGCCTCTTTCTCCCTCTCTCCCTAGCTCTCATTGTCTGTCGCTTAATCAGTGAGTTGGAAAATGATTCGCTTATGGAATATTTACAGTCGCAATATGCTTTATATAAGCATCAAGTTGCATTCCAAGTTGGCTTAGGTCGAGGTTTGGCACTGCATAACTTATAGCTTAAGCAATCCTTAGTCTCTAGCATAACTTACCAAAATTTCCCTTCTCTTTCCTTGCAGTGTTCGGCCTGGACTCTCCGCTGGGCCTCTTTCCACCCGGCATTGATCCTGGCAAACTCTACAATCCGCTAATGGAAATGAGCGATCCGCGCGACATGCCTGGCGGACCGCCGCCGTTTCTCAAAAAGAAAAGTAAGTACACCGCACAGGAACAGCAAACTAAACGTAGAGACAAACAACAGAAAACAAACAGCTAATTAACCTTTGGGAGTTAACTTCGAACTTCGCAAAGCGCAGGTCGAAAAACCCATTCAGACTGATTGCCATGTCGATCACATTGCACTCTGTCTGCAGTCTCAAGTCTCCCCTGCCATCGCTTCGTGCCTTACTTCACACCTGACTGACTGATTGAACCCGTCGATGGGTTTGTGCAGCTGCTTGTTGCACTTTTGATCACGTATTTGAGCCGAAGGAGCCACAGTAGAAACAGGCGAAGAAGAAGCGAAATAGAAACAATTTAGTAGGTGTCCGATCTTTAGCCTTAGATCGATAAGCTGTAAATATCAGTGGCTGCAGCTAATGCTAGATCTTTGCATTATTTCTTATTTGCTTTTACGAAATTACGCTACAATCGCTGATCGATAGACATAAGAAAACACTTAAAGTTTGCAACTAATACGTGGTAAGAATAATAATGATCATAACCTCAAGTGGAAAGTTATATTGCAATGATCAGTTCCTTGGGTCTCTTTGGAACATGTTACTTCCTTTTCTAAACTTTGATCAGCGATCATATTAACCACAATGCACAATTCCTTTGAGACAAACACATGATCTACAAGTTGCATGGCATAAAAACTTCGCTGATCACTGATCGATGAACACGCAAAAAAAGAAACACTTTGCGCTCAATGCGTGCTCATTTCCTTTTTGCCTCATACTCTAGCTCCTTCTCCTTCCCCTTCTCTATCTCTCTCGCTGTTCTTTACTGTTCTCTGATCACTTGAAACGCGATCACTCGTGCGATCATGTGAGGCGGCAAATTTGTTTTTGTGGTTTTCCTGTGCGCTGGGGGAATCGTCGTCGTCGTTGTTGTACCTCTGTTTCTTCATTTGTTTATTTGTTTGCTTTGCGTTTCTTCAGTGCACAGCAACAACAACTACAGCAATAACAACAGCAACATGTGCACCTATGCATATCGTAAACGTCGTTTTTCCAACCTGTGTAACTCTCCTGATTGACAAATAGCCAACGCAGTCGTTTTTCATCGATTTTTGTTGTAGGTTTTTTCTCTCGTTTGAAACCTCAGAAAGTTAATAACGTTTTTTTGTGAGCCGAGCTGAGTGTGTGAGGAAATCATATTTCTATATAATATGCACAAAATGTGGTTCAGAAATCAATTAACTGTTTCGCTTGATTGTCATGTGATTGACAAATGAGAGAGGAAGGGGGGAGATGGAGAGGAAGAGGGAGAACGAGAGCTATGCAATCTTAAGCGTCGATTGTTAGCTTTCGTCTTAATCCATGTGAGCCATATGCTTTGACAGTTCACTTGACAGTTGGCTGGCGTTGATGGGTTAAGTGCTCGCCTCGCTTTTCCTATGAATGAAGGCACACTTAGTTGGGGCCACTTATGTGGCAGGCGCCAGGGGTTAAGTGAGGTGTGCAAGTGATCAAAGAATTGATCACACATGAGGATAGGATTTATACTTGATCAGTATTTGAAGTGTTTCTTAAGCTTTGCTTAGTGAACTTGGTTTTCATAAATTGTATGCAATATCACTTGAGCTATTGTGCAATTTCTTCAGTGATCTTGTTGATCTTCGAGTATCTTGAGATCTTCAACGCAGCTCGATCAACACTTCTTCTTCAATTTAGAGATCCACCCACACACACATTGATCTCTCGATCTCTGAACTTCTCTGCTTTACTTCTTGATCTTACCATATGATCTGGCCACATACTGAGCTAAACTGATCTTCGTTGATCTTCATCCACTTCACATACAAAAACACTTCCAAGTCGTTCACATTTAATTGCTTAATTTTCTCATCAATAGCTGAGTTACAGCCAGAATCGTGATCAGATGTTCGGCATGCCAAAGTAAAATACCAGAAAATACCACCACCAACAACAACAACAACAAAGGCAAAGAGATCTTCAGGCTGGGATCAGTTGAAAGTCTGATTCGAGTGCGACGGCTGCGACTCATCCCGACCATGACAATCGTTGGCTAAATTACAACAGCAACAACAACTGAGACCGAGACTGAGACTGAGAAGGAGACGGAGACGGAGAAGGAGACGGAGACAAAGACAACAACAATGTGAAACAGTAAATAAAACTGTGCTAAAAAGCGCAAATGTGGCGTATAGCACGATATTCTTTATTGCGAATCGGGCAAACGGGTTTGCGGGCCACATTGATAAGAATCTCCACTTGGCTCAGAGCGGGCAAAGCCTGAGGAGTAGTTAAAGGAGAGAGAGAGAAAAAGAGCGGGAGAGAGGGGTACTGCCTGCATTCGTAGTACTCGTAGAGCGCTTCGTGTGGGTGTGATTAACTGATTTGTTCACATTCATTTGTTCATTTCGCGACTGTTTCAGCCCTTCTCTTTCGCTCTTCCTACTTCTCTCTCGTACCCTCTCGCCCCCTCTCTTTCTTTCTGTTTGTCTCTCGTTTGCTTTTCGTGATTTGCGATTTGTAACAAATTCAAATTTCGTTAGAGTTTTTGGGGAAGCTGTTGGTAACTAAGACTGAGCCTTATTAGAACAAACACAGCATCAACCTCTACAATAACAACAACAACTTCTACAACAACAACTACTACTACAACCACAACAACTACAGCAACTGCAACTACAAATCTTCACTCAATTGGTCTAGGGTTTTTCGGTGTTTCTTCTGCTTCTCCCTTTTGCTTCTTCAGCTCCTTCTTTCTGAGGTTGTTCAAGTTCTCTTTAAAAAGGTCAGGCCTACGTTGTGACCCCACTACAAATGCAAAGCAACAACAACAACGCGAGCTTAGAACTGCTAAGAACATGTGCTAAATGGGTTAGGTCACTTCAATGATGGAGGCAAAGAAAGAGTTAGAAGATTGCGAGGAAAGTAAAGTAAAATAAATAATTGAGAAAGAAAGGAAAGAAAGTAAGGAAACCCATAGACAATAAGGAAATATCATAGTATCAATTGTAGATACGATAAACATGTGGTAGATCCATAGCTCTGCTTTCTAAAAATCCTAAGCAAATTCCCCATCATCAACTGAGACTGTGAATTACACCACACACACCCCAAAAAGGCGACCACATGCATTGGAGGAGGCACCTCGACCTCGAGAGACGACCATGAGTGAGGATTCGATATGGTAACCCACCTCCCCCTCGCATTCCCCCTTTCCTGTTGCTTGCAACTTGCGCAGATCGCTGGAAAGCAATCTGAACCTGTGCCACAGTCTGGGGCACAGTCTTTGTGGGGCAGGTCGATATCTGTGCATCTAAATTGAGTTTTGGCGGCGCATGTGACGTTGCCTGCTCGTAATTTGCATATGGCACAGGCAGAGGAAGGAAGGCAGGCGAGGCACCACTGAGACTGTGGCTCTGTCTCTGTCGCAGCTCTAGGCCTAGCGCTGGGAACCCACCGCAGCGTTTCGCTAGCTTTTGCTGGGTGTGTTGGTGCCGCAGACAATGGGCGTCCCGGGCAGCCAGTGAGCCTGACTGCCATATGGGCCACAAGATTGAAACATTAGCCAGATGCGCGCTAGGCGATAACCTTTGTCGACTCAGGTGCCTCAAACTAATCATCCCTCTCTCTCTCTCTCTCTCTCTTTTTGTTGCAGTGCCACGCCCCAAAGGACAACATTCGGCGCCACGCGGCGGTCCGCCACGTTCGTGGACCAACACGGAGTTGACGGAGGCGCTGCAGCATGTGTGGAACAAGAAGATGACCACATCGCAAGCGTCACGCATCTTTGGCATTCCGTACAACTCGTTGCTGATGTATGTGCGGGGCAAGTATGGCAAGAGTCTGAAGCTGGAGCAGCTGCGCAAAGACTGCATCAGTGGACCGCCAATCGAGATGCTGCAAATGGGCATCAGTAGCGGCGGAGGCGGTGGCTCGAAGGGTGAGAAGAAGGAGCGCAAGGAGAAAGACAAGGATAAGAATGCTTCGGGTGGCAGCTCCAGTGGCAGCAACAGCGGGCCAGGAGGTAATCCCAATGGCGGACCAGGAGGCAATGGAGGTGGCTCTGGCGGTCCTCCACCTATGCCGCATCCCAATGATCTTGGTCCACTGGGTCCACTTGATCTTGAGCTGGGCTTGCCGTTGGGTCCGCCAGCTGGACCACGCAGCGGCAGCTCTGAGCCTGATCTGATGGGTGGACACAATGCGCTCTTCAACCCATTCAATCCGCAAGGCTTCTATCCTGACTTTGCCGGCGGCTTTCCAGGGTTGCCGCTGAGCATGCTGAATCTGCTGCCGCCTGCGGAGCGTCATCATGCGGCGGTGGCCATGCATCATCTGGGCGTCAGCATGGACGAGGACTGCAAATCGGTGGGCTCCAAGCAATCCTCTTCGCTGGACGATGACTTCGCTGCTGCCGCTGGGCTGCCACTGGCGCTGGAGCAGCGACGCCACAGCGAGCTGGGCGCGAGCAATGGGGGAGCGCCGATGACGGCACAGGCCAATGGGGCGGGGCAGGATTGAAATATGTGGCGGGATTGGGCTGCCAACCCAATGTTCTTCCCGCCCTACGAGCTGGACGAGCTGGCGCATTCGCCGCCCGCTCTGCCGCCGCCGCCGCCGCCTCATTCTCACGCTGCCTGTCGCGACTTCAACTACAATCCGAGCCTGTTTGCGGCACGACGCAAGCTGAAGCGTTATCGGGCCAAGCGTGTCCAGCTGCAGCTGCAGGCGCCCACGGCGTCGGGTCCGCCTCTGCCCGCGGGGCCTGCTGCGCCGCCGCCGTTGCGCACCTAACTTAGGACTTAACTGTGAAAATGGAATGCAATATGTTTTTTCTTAATAATCGATTTATCGATTAACGTATTATTGATTATGTATTTAATTAATTATCCCGTTTATTTAGTTCTTATGCTAGAGACAATACTCGATTCACATTCGATTCTAATTTTTTCAATTATTTTTACACATATATTTTGCTGGTGCTTTTAGTTCCTATTCCCGATTATAGTTTCGCTTATCGATTGTAATATTAATTATTATTTAACGGTTAATCTTAATTTAAACTAAGTATTTGAATATGACAAAGCTTACAAAGCATTTGAGGCAATATGTTAAAACTTACTGAGAATCATTTGAATACTTTTATTTACATTTTACTATTATCGATTACACTAATTACACTTAATTACTTAAGTAGTGTGCGTGTCTGTATGTGTGTAATCAGAGCTAAAATTACTTGTAAGCGAATCCTGTAAATAGAACACAAAGAAAACCAAAACCAAGCAGCATTAGGGGCATTCAGACTGCGTTATCGATACTTATCGAATCGAGCGCAAGCTAAGGCAATTAGCAGACAATTGGTGACGCCACATGACAGTTGGATTAAGGCGTAGGCCAGCATAAACATATTGAGTATTGAGTATTGTATGTATATGATATGATAGTATTGATATATATATCGATAACTTAAAGATGACTGTACCAAAATTTTTAATGTTATATTCGGCAATTATTTAGTTGTAGTCTAAGGCAATTCGTAACTGTATAAAATCAAAAATTCTCAATTGAAAGCTGGCGACATATATCGATTAATCGATATGCTCGCATCATTGCATAACAATAGCACATAATGATAACACATACATTAATAGATATACATACATGGATATATAGAGTTCGCTGTGTAAGTGTAGAGCAAAATTAACGTTAAGCTGTAAACGGAAATGGGTACAAGGGGCCCCATGAAAAAAGAGTTTTGTAATTCAATTTGTAAATGAACCAACCGATTTCTAGTGTTGGCATGTGACTCATTCTCCCGCGCATAGTTTTAATAATTTATAAGCTCAAACATATTTTAATGATAATTAATGTAAACACACACAAAAAACAAAATGCACAAACATATTGTCTAAGTTATACATATAATTAGTAAAGGTTATTAAATAAAAAGTTAAATGAGATTATTCAATTGACGGTATTTTCGATTATTCCCCCATACAAACTTGAATTTGATAACCATTAAACGATAACGATGTCAATTACAATCGATAAGCTGTGCTGACAAAACGATAAGAAGCAGGGCAATGCGAAGCAACGAAGCTCAAGGCCACCAAAACACAAGCGAGCAAGCAATAGAAGAACGAGTGCGCAATAGACCAAACCAAAGCACACAGCACAAAAAGAAAAACTCAGCTAATTCGAATTTGGGATGGCCTTTCATTCATATGCTTAATTTTATGACCGCCTGCTCCAGCATTGTTTGCCGCGGCTTGTGTTAATGCTTGATCCAAATAATTTTTAATATCACACAATCGCATTTGGCATAAAGCAACGTCAACGTCAACATCAAAGCAAGGCAAGAGAACCCAAGGACCGATCAGGCAACGCACAGCTGATAGAACGAACGCGCCGACCGCAGAGCGAAAGAAAAAACAAAGAGGAAAAAAAAGAAGCGAATGGCTCTGATAGTTTTTTGGGTACGCTATAAATGGTACGGTACCGCACAATCTTTATTCTTAATTGTCTTTGGCGGGTGGTTGCACAATCTATATTCTTAATTGTCTTTGCTTTCGTTCAGCTGTGTTTCGTTTAGTGAGTGCTACAATTAGCAAAGTATTAAACCAATGTGTTTGCAACTCGGCTAAGCAATTGCTTCGTTAAATATTTAGATGTTATCTATTGCCCTCTTCTCGTTCAAAGCGTAAGCGAGATAGTGCATTGTTAGAGCGCATAAACTATATGTACGCGAAGTGTTGTAACAGTTAGCTAAGGTATGAGTGTTATATGGCGCCTAATTTGAAATTGCATTGGCTGATTACGTATAGAAGGTATAATTGTCGATGAAATTATTGTTTAAAATCTCTTGAGATAAAAAATGCAAAAATCCTTTAATAATCAATGCATTTTTGCTATAATATTCATTAAATTAAGCACAAGTCAAAGAAAAACTGTCAATGTGACCGCAAATCAAGCCACTCTTTATTGCTTTCATTTAAGCGACAAGTTCAGACACTTCTGACATATCTGTTTGCCCAAATTGGCCTTCACAGAGTGCAAAATCATTACTCATATTGAATTGATGACCCTCAGCAACAACAAGAGAAGTGCCACATGTAACTTTGACCAGCCAAAGATGAACCTCATCGTAGTTGCATGTCGCATAATGAAGCTATCCATAGCTGCTGCTGCTCTGCTGTGGCTGTGGCTACAATTATGCCGGCGGCAATCGGAATGCAAAACCGAATCAACATGAGAATCAGGAAAAGTTGCAGTTGCAGTTGCAGTTTGTCTGGTTTTGTGCTGTGGCTGTTGCGGCTTTCTGGCGTTGCAAGTGCCACCTGCTGCTGGCAGTGCTCCTTCCCCTGCTGCTGCCGCTGCTTCTCCTACCAATTTTGTCAACGCATATTTCGCTTAATTTGTATCGCGCGCCGCTTGGACTTGCCACATGGCCAAGCGTCCGTCTGGCTGCCACTCACTGGTCTCATCCTCATCAGGACCGGCGTCAGCGGCATCATCTCTGTCCGTCATGGGCCACTTGCTCTTGGCCCTTTGTCTTTGTTCCCCGGCTTATCTCAGCCTTTTGCATGCAAATGTTTGGCTATGAGGCGCGCTCCTACCTACCTACCTACTGCTCTCTCTCTCTCTCTCTCTTAGTATCTCTCTCTGTCTCTATTGTGACTCAATTCTGTTCATTGAACTCTGCCGACTCAGTCGTCGCCTCATTAACTCGCGCGCCCGCACCGCATATCAGCTGCGTCTTCTGTGCTCTGCTCTTCATTTCTGTCTCTGTTTCTGTTTTCATATTTGCATTTCGCATTTGTTTTGGCTCTCGATTTCGTCTAGCAGACAATCTCACGGTATCTCTTCCTCTCTCTATATGCCACACACGTGTCGCAGGCATCGCTGCTGCTGCTGCCTCTTCACCTTGACGCGGATCAGGTTGAAATTCCCCGAAAGAATTTGGCGAGTGGCGGCGCGTGTGTGTTGGCCAAGTACAGTGCACTGTGCCACGTTTGCTTTAATTGGCTTGTGCAAAAGCAGTTAAGAACATAGACCAGCTCTCTCTCCCTCGCACATTCTCTAGCTGTCTCTATCTCTTATCTGCAGCGCCTTGTTTGAGTTTCCTGCAGCTATAAACGGTTTGACTAACAAATAATTGCTGTAATTAATTAGGAAATATATTTGTATTTATTTATTGTATAAATTCATATTATATATGATTTTTATATTCAAAATTTATTTTTTTGTTTTTAAATAATTATAAATTATATAAAAAGAAAAATTTTAAACTTTAAAGGCAACACAAAGAATTTTAAAAATATTTAATATAATATAATAATAAATAGAATAATAATAATAATAATAAGAAAAATTATAAAATATTTTTAAAAATTTCAATCAACATTAGAACTTAAATTAAATTTATAAATTAATTAAATTAAAAATTTTATAATTATATTTGGTGACTATTCTGGCAAAAAGAAGCAAGCCTATTAATAAGTTAATCTAATTTTCATTGTGAAAGGTTTGGGGTAGGACCAGAAAATTTCAATTAGAGCAGAACATATCGTATTTACAAGTTTCCCCTTAGACCCTTGAAATCCCACACAAACCCTAATCAAATTATACGCGGTACCCCCTTTAAAGTTCTTTCTGCTAAAAAGCGAAATTCACTTTTCCTGCAAGGTGGGGAAATCCCCGCTGTCAATCAACCTTTTGCGCTCGAGATTCATAAATTAATTTTCAATCAGTGCAGGCAGAGACCACAAGCAGCGACAGCAGCGGCATCGGCATCGACGTCAAAGCGAGTGATCGATAGTTGCGCTTCTTCTGTTGTTGTTGTTGTTGTTGTGTGGCACCCGCATAGCTGTCCGTGCTGCCACCTCGCAACCTGCATTATTAATTAGCACAAACTAATTGCAACCGACAGCAGCAGCTAAACAGTCCCCCGACCCCCACCCGCCCCCAACTGACCTCTGCCCCGCTGAGTAGCACCTGCAATTAGTCGCAGCGCGCAGCAAGAGTGGCACGAGGGAAGGGAAGGGAAGGGAAGGAAGTGTGTTAGGGGACTGTCCTCAGCTTGGGGTGTGGCAGCGTGGAGCGTGCAGCGTCGCCGGTCACATTGCAAGACTTTGACGACACAAAAGCCACCGTCAGCGTGTTGCAAGCCAATGAAATGTGCCGCGCCGGCATGTGACATGCGGCTACCACACGCATTGACCCACCCTCGCAACCCGCACCTAGCACCCTCACGCCTCGCACCTTGCCTCGCGGCCCACACCTGCTGCGGCTTGTCGCGCCTGCTAGGAGTGCATCGAGTGGCGCTAAAAATAACAAAGCCTAAGCCCCAAGTGCAGACACTGCCACAGCTGGTGGTAAGATGGATAACAACGGCAACATACACAGCTGTAACAACAACAACAACAACTGCTAGAGAAATGGAAACCGAAGTCGAAACAAGCCACAACAAGTCACTCTCACGTCAAGCTATCTCCCGCCTTCTCTCTTTCTCTGGCTGCCTTTCTCTCTCTCTCTCTCTCCTCTCTCTTTTGCCTAACTCTTACTCACTGCTTAGCTCACTCTCTTTTAAGTAGCTGACAGTGAAACCTCGTTTATGAAGTACGGGTATTTTAAACAAGAAATTCTTAACTTGGACAGAAACTAAGAAAAATGATTTTGATCAAGATTTATTATGTTGATATGATCCAAAAATATTTTAAATATTCTATATATACATATATTTCAAATATTATATTTATATGGAACTGCAGTATTTTGAGGTTAAGTTATGCATGCATGTACTATGGGTATTTTGTTGTATATGCTTTTATTATTTATAGCTTGAGTTGTATCACAAATAAAACTATAAATATCTAGTAATAAGTATTCTACTTTAAATAAATAATTAATAAATACAATAAAAAATATAGCATAAAAGATTATTCCCTGGATTTTCTGTCTCTTTCACTCTCTCCCCTCATCCAGTATTTTAAAAAAAATATCATTAAATTCTACTTAAAATATTATTATAGTAAAAGATTTAAGAAGCTGACTTAATATCTTGATTTCTTCCTCTCTTTCTCAGTCTTTCTCTCTCTCTATCTCTTTATTTCTCTCTATCTTTCTCAGTCTCTCTCCCTATCTTTCTCAGTCTCTCTCTCTATCTCTTTATTTGTCTCTCTCTCACTTTCTCTATCTGTATCTTCTCTTGAGCTGCCATTCGAAACTTGTTTAGATGCTGTTTTGAAAGCAAGACCTTTCCAGCATAATTCTTAAAAATATTGTTTAATTAGCTTGGCTCCACTGTGCCTAATTTAAACTAACCTAGACTACTGTAGACACCTCTTAAAACATATCTCAATCTATAAGGTACATTCCCCAAGTCGAACTCTTTCTCTTGACTCGCAGCACAACTAACGAAGCTCCACTGTAACTCTCTCGCTAGCACGCCTGCACGCTCTCTCTTTGTCTCTGTTTCTCGCTCTCCTGCTTATTGCGGCGCCTGCGTTCGACGTTCTGCGACTTGCTCTGCCGCTGCTGCTGCCTCTGCTCAGTTGTCGTTGCTCCGTTCCGTTCAGTTCAGTTCAGTTCAGTTGGTGCTTCGTGGCCGTGCAATCAGTTGCTTTTCGTATCTGCAACGAGTTGGATAGCAATTCGGCTGGCGCTGCTGCCGCTTCCACGCTCCACGCTCTACGCTACGTCTCTGTCTGCATCTTTGTCTGACCGTCTGTCTGTCTGCCTGACTGTCTGTCGAGCCGAGCCTCAAACGCTGCACGCACTGCAGGCTGAGTTTTTGGTTGAGTTTATTGCCCGAGCGCAACAACTAAAGCCAAAATAGTCAACAAAAGTATCTCACAGATACTCGCGTGTATTCGTATTCGCGATTCGCATTCGCAATTCGCAAACATTTGAAATTCCCAGCGCGTGTGCACAACAAAAAGTAACAACAACAACGACAACAAATGATTGCAAAAATGCGCCAAGAAAATTGACGAGAAGAAGAAACGAAAAAAAAAAAACAGCTAAAATACCGCAGCGAAATATACATAAATAAAATAGCTAAATAAAACAAGAGAAAAAATACTTGAGAAAAATACGCAACGCGTCTATTTTTTATCATACCAAACAAAACAAAACTAAAAACAAAAAGAAATATTTGTTGTTTATTTATGTTTTTTGTGCTGTCTCTCTCCCAACTCGCGCGCGCGTGTATGTGTTAGTGTGCGTGTGTATCTGTGCCTGTGTTCGTGTGTGCGTCTGTGTGTTCGTCTGGCACAAAACAGCTGTTGGTGCAGCAACAACAACAAAAACAACAAGCAGAAAAACCACATTCAGCTCAAGTGTTGAACAAACAGCAACAACAACAGCAAGAAACAAGCTAAATTTGGCCGTTTTTAGAGGTAAGTTTAGAAGCAAGTTTAGCTTTTGGCCTCGTCCAAAGGTTCCTAACCGGCTTAAGTCGGGCAAAATGATATACCAAAAACAATACGACATACTATATGCATATTATATATTGATAGCTTTGCCGGTTGACGCGTTTCTCGACGTAGCTCGATGAGCGCAGACAGACGAGAGTCGGGTTGATAAGCCCGCTGAGATTGTTGTTGTTGCTGTAGCTGCTGCGAGTCAGTGGCATTTTGGGGTTCAGTAACTGCAAGTTGCGAGTTGAGGCTACACTGAGAGAAAGCAGGTGGGCGCAATTGAGATTGCAGTAGAAAATTTTGAGGGGAATTAAATTTTTATTTTTATTTATTTAAAGAATTTAATAAAATTTTTAATTTATATATTTAATAAATATTTTTAAATAATAATAAATAAATAATTAAATTTATAATTAATATTAATTAATAATAAAAATGGATTTTAATATTGAAGTGCAACTGTAGTATGATACGTATGTATGATACGTGTATTATCATTTAAACAGTTGCCCCAGCATCTCTGCTTATTATAAAATAATTATAATAATATTATTTAAATATTATATCATATTGAAAATGTGCGGGTAATATTGTTTTCTTATAGAACTTTTTAAAATAAAATGAAAAAATTACATAAAGTTTCGCTTAGTTTTTGAGATAATAAATTATTTTCTAGTTCAACGAAAAAATTTGACAAACATTAATTCTGCATAACAAAATGTGAACAGATGTAAAAAAAAACCTAAGGAACTCTCTACACTGTACGAAAATAGAAAAGAAAGCCACAATATTGCTAGACATATTATATATTCGAAATATAGTATTATCTAAAATAATAGCATACAATTTTATTTTCCTGACTCTGAAGTTCACATTTAATTTATTAAAATTCTATAGCTGCAATAACTAGAATTTGCTATAATTTTATTTATAGCAAATACGTGTTTAAATACAAAAATAAATAAAATAAAATAAATTATAGAAATTTGATTAAAATATTCAAGTATTTGCTTAGCTCTTAATCTGAGCTACTCAAGTTCCACTTAGGCTTCTCTTTTAATTAAGTCAACTTGCTGCTACTCAGATAAGATAAACGCGCGCAGTTATAAATAAAGTCTTCGAGTGTTTTTAGTTTTTGCTAGTACTAGTATCCGCGCCCTGGCACCAACTTTCACTCCCTGAGATTCCGGTGGGGAATGCGAGCACAGTTTATGAGGCTGCGGCTAGGCCGCAAAACTAACCGAGGCAACTAACTAGCTAACTGAGTTAGCAACTTGCTGAGGTAGTGGTATAGGAACAGGAACAGGAACAGGAACTAAATGAACACACAACACGCACAACAATAACAACAGCAGCAACAACAACAACAGCGACAGCATTTTTAGCGCACTGTGGGAAAAATCAATAAAAACGCACGCGAGCCAAGGCGAAGCCCAAAAAACGAGACCAGCGTCTCCTGCTGTGGCGGTGGCTGTGGCATGGCTTGCTTACCATGCTTGTGTGGAGTGTGTTGCAGTTGAAGCATGCAACAGAATTTGGCTTTTAATTAATCGAATTACAAGGAGTGAAACAAGAGAAATTAACGAGGCAACTCTCGGTGCAAATCGCCCACATCGACTGCAGGCGAATGCAATCACGCCGGGTCGTCCCTTTGCCTTTCCCTTTCCCTTTCCATTTCCTTCTGCAAGTTGCTTGTCTCCCCACATCCCCCCCTCCCCTGCTTCCTGGTAATTGGAAAAAGGGAAAATTCAGCTGGCAACAGAATGTTGAAGCGGTATTTTGCCAAGTTTTCTTTTTTGGCGCTTGCCATAACAACAAAAACAACGAGAGAGGGAGAGAGAATGAGAGCTGCGTGTCCCGAATCCTGCGTGTAGCATCTCTAGCGCAGGCGCGGTAGCGCTGTCTCTCTCATCTTTTTTCTTACTCTCTTGTTTTGCTCTCTATGAAGTCTTTAACTGCCTCTTCTCTCCCCTCCCCCTACTGCTTCCAGTTCCATTGTAATTGTTGTCCTGATTTTTGGGCAAGCAAATTGTGTCGCTCGTATGTATCCTTAGCATTGCACCAGGGTAGCCCCCTCCTCCTCCTCCTCCATCCTCTCCCTCTCTTTACTAATAGCAGTTGCATAGCAAGAGAATGGGGGGGGGAGGGAAGGGGGCTTAGCCTAAAAGCGAAATGAAAATCGACATGGCAAACGAGTTTCACATTCAACTTCAACTATTTGCCTGGCATTGGCAATAATCTGCATATGTCGAGGGAGGGGAGTGAAGGGGCGGGAGGCGTGGCAGTTTGCCCACTTCAAGTGCGATTGACAGTTCAACCTCAGCGTTGGCGAAAAAAAAAATGAAAGTGAAAGTCTTGTGGGCGCGTGCGAAACGGGAGCAATGTCCACAGATATGTTAATCGTATATAGAACAAGCGGGTAGGGGCTGAATGGGGGAGGGGGAGATACAGTCGAGACATACGTTAACACATGCCACTTAAGTGCGCCATTTGTAGTTGCCAGGTGTATGTTCGGTTCTAGCTGTTATTAGCATATTAATCCGATTGCCACACGCTCTCAATTCCGATTCAGATATAGATCCAGATCATTGACAGTCCGAGCAGAGCGCACGCGTTGCAAGATGGAATATTGAAAGAGTTTGATAGATAGTGCGGGGCTTAGACCTTAATGGGTTAGGTTTGACGGGTAATGCCAATTTACCTATTTAATTGAACTTTTTTTATCTTATGTATTATAATTTCATAAATAAAATTGTTAATTATTTCTTAAATATTTTTTTAATTAATTTTTTTTTTTGTTTAGAACATTTATTAATGCACTTGTATTTCATCCCATTTTTTTCTGGTATTTTTATATTATTTTATATTTTTTCTTATATTATTTTATATATTTGTTCAATTTATTTCTGGTATTTTTATTTTATTTTATATTTTTTTAATTTATAACTGGTATTTTTCTAATCATTTATATTAAATTTACACTTTACTGGAATTTTTATTTATTTTTTTTAAATTTACTTCTGGAGTTTAAAAGTATTATATTTAGTTTGAATATAAATTAATTTTTTTTAAAATTATATACCAAAAAAAATAGCTCAATCTTTCAGATAGAGCTTTGTTCTTTTGGCAAAAGCAAAGCTTTTTCAATCCTTAAACTAACCCTATAACTTCATACAGATCGAATAAAAGACTTGGGCTGGAGACTGTTTACTTCAGAGCTCTCCATATCTATTTTTTTAATTTACAACTAATTTATTTATTTTATTTGCAATTTGCCTCAACTAAGTAGGCAAGCGAAGAGCAACTCAACTAAATATATATAGTGTTTGGTAGTATAATTTATTGTATTTATTATTAAATCCTAAAGTTTTCGGTCCATTGTACACTAGACTAACCCAAAGATGGCCAAAGATGCTATTCATGCTGCGCGCGCAGATCTACTGGAAGCCAGAAGCGTCAGATACGTGATAACTATTGTATTTATTTTGTGCATAGGTTTACTTGTGCTTGCCTTACATATTTATCGTTCCGTTCATCCGGATACCGGATCGATTAATTAAAGTATGAGTACAGCTTAATGTGAAGTTGTCAGCCTTTTCAATGCAGTCAAGTGGGTCACGCTCTCGGCTAATATCTGGAGCGGATGTGTTTATCATAGTGCATATGCCATGGCAAACCGCAGCTCACTCTCTCTCTCTCTTTCTATTGAGAGACGACGACGAGGTTGGGTCAGTGGGCCGCACAAGTGGCAGCAACGTATGTGTGGCAAGTGGGGACAGAGACGGGGTACCAGGCAAAATGAAAAATTAAAAATGGAAAATGGAAAAAAAACCTGGTTGGCCACAAAGAAGGAAAGTGAAAATGCAGCAAGCCACATGCCACATGCCACTGGCTTCCGCATTGTCTTTGCCATTGTCTGCTCTCCGTACAACTCTCTCTCTCTCTCTTACTCTTGTGATTTATGAGCAGCGTGTTTGAATTCCCTTTTGTTGCAAGGTCTCAGCTTGTGCCATAAAAAAGAACAATTAATCAGTTATCTTATACGGCATTGTCTCTCTTCATAATCCCTTGCCAATATGTCGCAAACTGGATATACACACGCAGAGAGTTGCCCATGGTATTGCTTTATTCAATATTTATCGCATGAGAGTGCATTGAACTGCAACGCGTGACGGGGGAAGGCAGACGGGGGTGAAGAAATCAACTGGGAAACAACTGAGAGAAGGCTTTAATCACAAGTGGAAACTAAACTCCCTGGACTTATGCAGCAACAAATAGAGATGTTACATACTATAAGCCAGTAAGAGAGGGGATGAGAGAGGGGGGAAGAGAGAGGGAGAGATGGAGAGAAAGAGATAGAGAGAAAGAGCTGCCGCTAGGAAATTGCATCGCAGCCAGTTTTGCACTTTTAGTTTCTCACATTTAGCAGCGTTTAACAGTGAAGGGGAGAGGGGGCAGGCGAATGTAGGGGAAGGGGGGTTAGTGAAGCCAGAGAGAGCGGTAGGGGAGTGCGGGAGGTTGTAGCTACATGCACATAGCGTAATACCTGCTGTTTTGTTGGCACAAAATTATTTTCACAACTTGGTTGGCAAATGTTGTGCATATAACAGTGGAGCAAATGGGTATTTTAGTGGGAACAATAAAAATACTTTATATACAGATTTAAAATAAGTTAAATATAATTTTTAAAAATTTATTAACATTTTAGAAACTAGAAAATATAAATAAATATTTATTATATTATAAAGTACAGAATATATTGTAGTAGAAATTGTACAATTTTTTAAAAAATTAAAAATTATAGGTACAAAATATATTAGAAATAAATTTTTTAGATTTAAAAAAAAATAAAAATAATATATTTTACTATAACATAAAATTATATTATAATTTGCTTAAAATTAATTATTCTTAAATATGTATATTTCTACAATGTTTGCATTGCTGCCCATGGTGAGGCTGCCCTGAAAAGTCAATTAGTCTCTAGCTCTGACTGAGCCCTAATCTATGCCGAGCATGCAATTTGCCAAGCCAGGTGGCAAAGCTCGACAAGTATCTCCCTCTATCATCCTCTCTCTCTCTCTCTCTTTCTCTCTGAGCACTCCCTAGAACTCCCTAGCTGTTGCAAACTGCCGCTGCACATCTCTGTGGATGTCTGTCAGGTTAGTCTGTTTTAAATTTTTAATCGCCTGAAATGTTTGTGTTATCGCACGGGCCACGACTTGCAGTAGCTTACAGTGTATGCGAAAGAGTAAAGTAGGGAGAGAGAGAGGGAGAGATAGAGGGGGTGAGGGGAGAAAGACAGAGCGAGCGAGTGGGTGTGCATGCATTGTGCAGCTTCGTGCCTGCAACAATTCACACAGACAAAGCAAAGCGTATGTGAATGTGAGTGAGTGAGTGAGTACACTCAGTACTCATACTCATACTCACACTTGCATTTACTTAATTTAATTAATCGTCGCCCAAGGCAAGACGAGGGCTCTGCGTGTTTTTTGGCCCCCAGGTCGAGCGTAAATGCATTTCCATGTTGTGTACGTATGAACTCAAAGTGTGCATATCTAAAACAAAAAGTCAACTCAAATTGGCTTTGAGTAGATAAGGTTAAGAGTCTCGAAGCAGCATATAGCATACTCAAATAGATCTTGGCTTTAACAAGCCATTCTTCGGCGATCTTTGCAAGACAAAACAAGCAAAGTTTTGCTTATGCAAGAGACAGGCCAACGAATGCATTCATATATCACATTAGTGATGCTGGTATTATTAGATTGAGTCTTTGAGTCTTTGCTTCGCTTGGTTCTTGAAGGGCGCAACGCATCGCTTGACTTTTGACCAGGGTCGACCCAGTCGACGCGACGTCAGCCTAAACCAGTTTTCCGCTCGCGCGGGTTTTCACAGCGCTCAGTTCCGAGTTTAGCGAGGGGCAAACAATTAAAAGTAAATTAGCGACTAAAGCTGATTACAAATCACAACTTATACTACACACACATATGTATATATACATATATATGGTATAGCGACGTCAGTGCTTAGACAGTTGAACAAACCCAGCAGTCGATAAGCTTATCAAGCGACCGAGAGTCGTGTGAACTTGGTTGAAATTTCGCCCACTGTGCCGCAAATGATTTAATGCAATAAAGAATAATCAAACAATAAACAATAAACAATGAATATTCGTTTACAATTTTATTAGAACAAACCAGTCGCAGCTTGATTTTTCTTCGCTCATGAATATTTATGAATGGTTCGTGTGTGCGGAACTGAGTGTTGGCAATATTATTCAATACTTAATAAACCAGAACATGACGTAGGCCGTTGGGGATGGGGGGCGGGGCACGGGAACTGATGCTGAGGCGAAAAATATTCGATTATGCCGGCATTTTCAGGTTTTTCTCTTTCGCTGACATAAGGAAGTCGAGTCTCCCCGTCGGAGTCTCCAAGTGCCTCCAAAGTGGGTGTTTCCCCATGTGATCATGCGCCACTTGCCACTTGCTGTACGCCTTTCACTCACTAACATCGTGTGACTGACGTCAGAGTAGCTTGTGGAACCACATCGAACTGGTCAACTGGTAATGGAAATGTCTGGCAGATCTTATTGAGGCCATACATAACGATTATCAGAAGCGGAAGGAAAGCGAAGTGGGAGGGACAGAGAGAAGGCCCGGCTTTGGGGTTGGGCTCTTGACGAGTTGATCGAGAAGGCTTAAGTTTCTTGAGAACATAATGAAACCCCTATTATATTAGAAGGAAAGTCTTACCTTATCTGAACGGATTGTGAATGTTATAACAAGATTCTATATCTTTGAAGTTATTTATCTATTTAAATACTTTGAGGAAACGAATCTTGAAACTTTTAGAACTATTTCTACATCTTTTAAGCTATTTTACCCTGGAGAAACCCTTTCTATATGCAAAGCAACTTGAACTCTTAAGTTTCTCAAGATTTCTGAATGTTTTAGCTTTGATTTGTATTCTCTTAAGGTCTATATCATCTATCATCTACGTATCATATCATATATGGCTTACAAGTCAATAGAAAGGGTTCTGTGCTCTGCATAGCAAGTTGCAGTACCGTTATATGTGGTGTATTTTCGAAACTTTACGATCTTTGCTGCGTAGTAGAAATTGATTTCAACTGCTTGCGGAGCACGTCTTGACCCGAACACAAAGTTAATGGCGATTTATATCGGTGTGTAGACTTTGCCGTCAGGCGAAATTCAATTGCAAATCGCCAACACAATTTTACTGCTCTCTCCCTCTCTCTAGCAGGCAGGGAACAGGGGAAAGAGGGTACTCTCCAACTGTTTTCTGTAGAGTCGCCTCTAACTGCCGCCTGACACGAAATTGGACAGTCTCACAAAGAGCGGCGGCACATTATGAGAATGATGATTATGATGATGGCTCATTAAGTGGCGAGGGGGCGGCAGGTGGGCGTGGACAAAATGCTTATTGCCAGCTAACGGTTAAACAAATCATTTGCCATTACAATTACAGTTACAATAACAGCAACTACAACGAAGGCAATTAAATTTAACGCTCGACTAAAGACGCCAATCGGGGTCGCATGCAAATTGTGAGTTTATTTTTGGGCACAATTCACATGCTTATTGTGAATGAATCACTTTCTTCTATGGGGGGCATGACACCCACCAGTCAATCTGTGCGACTGTGTGAAGTGTAAATTATGTTAATTGGAAAGCATTTATGGCATAATTACACAGCGACGACGACGCATCATTAAATAACAGTTAAATGAAAGTAAAAATTTGTTGAGTGAAGAAAAGAATCCAAGTGGGGGAAAAGAAAGAAAGTCGCCGGAGTTGGCAAAAAAAGAAAATAATAAAAAAAACAATAACGGATTCCCACAGCAGAAATTTATTGATATTCACCCACATGTTTGTAAATCAATTTCCACATGATTTACAGAGGCGTGCGTTCGCTCTATACCCCCCTATCTCTCTTTCTCTCTCACTCTGTCTTGTTCGCTCTTCCACCTGTGTGGCCATTTCATTGTGCTTTTGGCAGCCAAAAAATTGTCCCATGTTCAAATGTCAAATCGCTTGTTTATTGCCCCCGCAACTCTGTGCGCTGCACTTAATTGTGGCTGTGCTTCCTCTCCCTCCCGCTCTCTCACTCCCTTCCCCTCTTTCTAGCCGCAGACCGCACGTCGCACAGGCTCTGCCACACGTGCTGCCTCGCTCTATGTGACTTTTTAACGTTTTCGCAAGGGTTCGAAGGTTTTGTTTAGAACTTTCTGGCCCGAAACACGTAATATTTGTGTGCATAAAGCTGAAGATCAGCTCTACGATTGTTTTGCTTTGTCAATATTTGAAGATAATATTTTGCAATATTACACGATTTGTTGGGTTTATCTCATAGTTTGCTAATTAATTTCAGTTAGTTGTTATTGTTTATTTGTTATTGTAGTTATAATTATATATGCACTTCCATTAGCATTTTCATTTAAATATTATTATTGTTTAATGTAGTTACTTAGTAAATCGTTTATAGAATTTATTTAACATATTATCGGCATATAACGTATAACAAGTACAATGAATAATAGATTGTTTTCAAGCACAGTTTACTCATTAGAACAAATCAAGTACTGGTTATATTATCATATATAATTATACTTAACATTGTATTTCAAAGTTATGAAAACTTTTTTTAGAGTATATTATATTATAGATTAATTTGTATCACTCATAGATACTAGCGGATTAATATGTATACCAATTAGTCAATTTTGAGTTTAAAAGCTTGTAAAAATAAATTTTAAAAAATATTAAAATCAATTTAAAATTATTTTCTTTAATTATTTTAATTATTTTATTGTTTCCGCTTAGAAATTGTTTTTAATAAATTTTCTATAAAATAAAGAATATTATAAATCAAAGTTAACTTAAAATACTCAAAAGTCAACACAAAGCCCTGTCTATATTTAAAAGCTCAAGTGTTTGCTGGGCTAAAAATACCTAATCAAATAACGACAGTTCATAAACGTAGCTAGTGGTATGCACTAGATACTTCTGATAAACAAACTGCAATCAGATATCATATCAGGAGTATATAAACCCATATAGATAGTAGATATAGCGCAAACATATGTGAGTTCATATGCCCGCAGTCATGTCAAATCGCATGACAAATCGATTTTTATGTTGCTTTGTTTCGAGTAGTGCAGCAAAGAGAGAGAGAGAGAGAGCAAGAGAGCAGAGAGGTAGGTGGGTGGGAGAGGGGAGTAGTGGTGGTACGTTGGGTGAGATACTATAAAAACTAACAGAACAAAGTTGAAATACACGCAGCAGCGAGTAAAAAGTAAAAACAAACAGACGCACGCAGCTGGGAAAGTCGATTCAACAATGAACTTTAGATTGTGGAGAGAAAGAGAGAGAGGGGGAGTGGGAGTGGGAGGTAGAGCGAGAACAACAGAAATGAAAATGCGAAAACCGTTAAAAGTTCAAACGCCTTCAGCGTCGAGTTAACAACCCGACGACGATGACTATAAAACGCAGCCACCCGCAGTCCAAACACCCGCTCACCCACCCTACACTAAGATATACATATCGTACATTAATTCATATATAAAGAGAGACAGACAATCAGACAGGGACAGAGACTCAGACAGACAGACGAATTAGCTACGCGTGTCAGGCAATTCGTCAGCTATTTGGCAAATTGCTATACGTAGAATTGTATCTGCAGCAAGGGCATTAAGAGTATCTGAAAGTGCGTGAGCCCATTGACCATGACAATGGCAAAGCCAGAGTCAGTGCCTCGTGTTCTGTAGTTAATTTCTGGCAGCTTTGTAGCCTCCTCCCCTCCTTGAGAGAGATGTGCGTTCAGTGACTTGGCTGAAACCAGTTGGCATTGCCCTCGCACGGCTACTGTGAAGTTTTCTCTGGTTTCAATCAGTTCGCGCACAAGTATCTGTATCTGTAGCTGTGGCTGTGGCTGTGGCTGTGGCTTTGTATCTGCTGCGGTGCTATCAGTCGACACTTGAGGATTTTAATTAATTTTAACGCGACACTCTCAATATTCTAGGGGGTATCTAAGACGTTGCCTATGACAAAAGAATAAAGTACCAATATGACATGTGATATACGATTCTCAACATTATGAACAGTCGATACTTTGTAGAGGCTATCATCAGCTTTGGTTTGTAATAAATATATGAGACTTTAAAAAAAGGCAAATCGCTCGATCTGATATTAATTATTATTATTTATATATTAATTATTTATTTATTCATTTAGTTTTATGTATATATATAAAATATATTAATTTATTAAATACATGTGTATATATATTATTGTAATTTTATTATTAATTTATATTTTTTATAATTTTATTTATTTCTTTTTATATTTATATATCAAATTTTGTATCATTTTTATTGTCAATTTTCAATTTTATTATTTTTTATGAAAAAAGTTGTTTTCATTAATTTAATTGATTAATTTAATTCTGTATATTTTTATTTATGTATTTATTTTATTTTCAATTTATTATTATTTATTGTTTTTAATTATTTTTATTATTATTTACCTATTTAATTAAATTATTTTTTATTGTATTTTACGTTAAAAGGATCCATTAAAAAAATATATTTAAAATTTATAATTAATAATTGCAAACTAATGGCATAAATAAATTGCAACATTTCAGAAGCTGTTATTAATATTAATAAGAAATATTTTTAAACTGAAACTGAAACAAAAGTTTAATATTGAAAATTAGAAATTTCCAATTTAAATCTTGGGATATTTAATATATGTTTAGAGTTTTATCACTGTCAATCCTTGGGGTTCTTCGCGCACATGCCCAATTAAAAATGCAATTTTATATTCTGTCTCTTTATTTAGGGTATAAAAAGTGTCGAGCTAAAAAGTGTCGTAAAAGTTTGTTAGGAATTTGCGGTTTTTAATTGCTTCGCATTTCGTTTTTGATGTCCACGCGGAGCTTTGATGTGAAATCGATAAGGCTCGGACGAGTAGCAGAGCAGAGCAGGCGAAGCTTTTAAGCCATTCGAAAGCCAAAACAAATAAACTAAATTTAATTTAAAATATATAACTAAATATCTGTGGTATTATATCATGTAGTTCCGTTTCCGTAGCGACTTAAATGTGGATTAATTAAATGCAAACAGCACGCACTGTGTGTGCCTCGAGGCGAGTAAAATGCTCAATGCATTTTCCGACTTCATATAACCAATTGATATTTGCTCTGATTCGTGTTGTTGCACAGAGTTGACTGTGCAACCTTTTGATAAGCATCGATATTTGCTCTTTCACACATACACACGCACGATAAGACATAGGCAAACATGGTCTAGGCTCAACTTGGCATTGGCCAAGCAGTTCACAGACAGACAGACAAACAGGCAGCTCAATCAATTGTTATTATTATTTATTGCAAGGTGATATGTTAACTCAAATAAACAACAACAACAAATGGAAAATCAACAAACATTTCTTGCTAAATATTTGAACAGCTTTTTGGGCTTGAATTATTTTATGTTTTATATGGCCAACTTTGATAGAGAAATTAACAAGAATTTCTCGTAAATTTTTGCTTTGTTATTTATTTCTATTTTAACTAGCAAAGTTATCAAAGAAGATTGATTAAAACTTTCTAGAGAAACATAAATTGTTTTAAAGAACTCGTAAAATGTTTATAAACAATATTGCGCCTAGCTAAAGCCCCATGTGGTCTGAGTTCAATCAGAAATTCGTTGGTCGTACACGCACATGTAATTCCTTGAACCCGGTCTGTGGAACTGCATAGCAATTACCATGTTTATCCTAGGCGCCTCGCCTAATGAGTCACGTTCGGGACAGCAAAGACAGAGGGCGAGAGACAGAGTAGGAAAGAGTGAAAGAGCGCAAGAGAATCCCGAAAAGAAAAATAAAAGAAATTCCGTAACCAAGCAACGCCCACGGAGTGCGTCACAGACGCGAAGGCAAACCGAAGCCACCACCAGCGTTGGACGCGGCACTGGCGCTGCAGGAGACGCATTTGCATGTTGAACAGCAGCAACAGCTACAGCAACAACAACGGGGAGAACTACAACAACGATTACAACTTGTGAGTCATTGTCGCCAACTACCGAAGAACTCCGCGACGTTGCTTTAATTAAGGCGACAAATGCCGGAACGAAACGGAAGGAGCAGCGGGTGATAGGGTGAAGGGGCAGCACAGTGCGTAGGGACACACAGACCTCCCCAAACCAAAGCAAGTTCATGCAATTGCTCAGCTCCCCTTTTTGTCCCCCCGTTCTACTCCCCTTGTTGTTTTCTTTTATTTTTCTCAATGTTTTTCCAAAAAGGCAGCTGCGTGTTGAAGTGGAAAACGATCAGTGAGTCAGGGCAAAAGGGGAGCTGCAGATGGAGCAGGCCTATGTTATTTTCTTGCCTTGGGTCTCGCGTCTCGCCGAGCTTAAGAAAATATTTATTTTATTTGCTGCGCGTTATAATTAAGTGCGCGCCAAGGAGGTTAATTGGTATTGATTGTGTGAACAAATTTATCGTGGACAACAAATGTTTAATAACCCCCCAAGCCCCGATAGCCTGGCAGGGCTCTAAGTGGCAAGTGGCACGTCTGGGGCAAGTGAGTGCATCCTCCCGTCGATTAGTTCCCACGCCACAGCAGAACGGAAAATCCACTTGAAATCCAGAAAACACAATTTTACAACAATTTCCAGAGCCAACAACTGCCTGCAGCACTCTCGATGCCATAAATCGAATGGCATAGCTAACTGCGATCAGCCCAATTTAGATCTTATGTTTTCTATCTGAAGTGAAAAGTATTTTGAAGATATTTTTGGGCTAGCTAATTGAAGGTGCCAGTTGATCAGAAGAAGTGCAAGTGTAGACACTGTTGTTATACCCTTCACTTATTGAAAGTGATCTTAAAAGGGTATACAAAATTGGTAGAAAAGTAAGTAACAGGTAGAAGAATGCGTAGAAGACTTCACAAAGTAGATATGCTTTTGCTCAGGAGCATTAGTCGAGTCAATTGAGCCTTGTCCGTCTGTCTGTCCGTCTGTGTGACCACACAGATCTCAGCTATTATAGAAGCTAGAGACACCAAATTTGGCATGTAGATTTCTCTAAATTGTCTGTTTCACAAGTGTATTTCAAATTTCAGATGACACGCCCACCGTCTCTGTAAATCGAGTTAGAAGTAGAAGACTTTGTCGTTCAAAAGTTGGTTGAAGAGTATCTCACTGTCGTGCATGCGTGACTGTAGTTTTCGTTACTTGTTTTAACATTAAAAATTATAATTCTCTCCTAGCCTTTATTGAAATTATTGAAATGCAGGATAACCAAGGGGCTCAAGACATAAACCAAACATCATTCCATGTAAAAATAGCTTGATGTTAAAGAAACTCATGAATTACCTGCAAAGCTTTTAAAGTTTTCATATCAAACATATAATAATTCAATTGATAAAACTTTAAAATAATTGCAAGCTATATATAGACCGCAACTAACGTTGATTGATTGCAATGTGTCATCTTTAATTCAGTAGAGACTCGATTCCTATCACACACGCGACATGTAATGCGATATAAAGCAATCAGCGGGACTCGAATCGATTCGTTGGGGATGGCAGCCAAATTAAAACAATAAACGCACGTGAAACTCTGTCTATATATTTACTCATATATCGTATATCGTTTGCGATGTGAGTGCTACGATTCGTTTGGCAAATCGAAATCAAACACAAATCACGATAAGTAATTGTTGTTGTCGTTTCAATTGGGGGGGCTGCAACAACAGTTGCTAAATTGAGTATGGTTATGGGTGTGTGGAAACGCTTTGCTCGTAATTTACGATGTGCCAGGTGAATTAACTCTTTATCGATTGTCGCCCCCTCTCTCTCTCGCTCTCTCTGTTAAGCAAGTACAAAAGTGAAAGCCTCGTACAGAGTTAATTGCTGTGTGTGGCTTGGTTTAGTCAGTCTGGCAATCTAAAGACAAAGTATTTGCTTAGTTATTACAGTGGTTTTTTTCCAGCACCTAAGTTATTAAAAAACTATTTCACACAGCTGTTTTGCTTTAACATAAATATTCTAGGCAAATTTCACAGGCAACTTGTTTAAATAGAATATCACATGACATAGCCAAAAGCTGGGCAGACCAAAAGATACAGATACAGATACAGAAGCAGATTCAGATACATAGACTATAACAAAGCAACTAGGAAGCAACTGAACCAGTTCGAGACGTCATTGCCGTCTGACTGCAGGCAGAGCTAAACGGAGAACAATCTCTATAGACAGAGAGAGACTGAGTAACCTTGTCTCAGTTGGATTGACAGCTCGCACATTTTCCGCGTGAAATACTTGTAAGAATATTGTAATTAATTATGACGATAATGGTCACAGTCGGAGGCAGAGGCGGAATCAGCAATCGATAATGCGCAATGTGCGTGGAATTTCAATTTCAGTTTCAAGTCGACTTTGTTGCGTATCGAGAGAAAAACAAAGTGCGCCTCGCTAATTGGATACAAAATACGATTTGCAAGAATGTAATGTAGACGGTGGCGAGACGGGCAGGGAGGGAAGGAGGGAAGGGAGGGGGGTACCAGATGATTAAATACCTCGACATAGTATGAAAATCAATATTGTTTAACAATCTTGGCACGCAAATCGCAAAGCAACAACAACAGCAGCTACAGAGGCAGCAGCAGCTTGTTGCCATGGCTAACCCTCTGTGAGACAGGGAGGCAGACAATGGGGGCTGTGGGGGCGTGTGGGCGTGGCGCCTGCTAATTACCAAGTGCTAAACATTTTGACGCGCATTGCTCGCCTCCACGGGCAACGCGTGTATTAATCTTTCTCTCACTGTGTGTCTATATTAGTGAATACCTTTTGTTGTTGCTGCCGCTGATTGTGGCACGTTTTTGCAGCACATGACCACAAAGCAAGCGAAAAACGTGAGAGGAGGGGGAGGGGGAGATGAAAGGGGCCTCTAGGCCAGGCGGATGTTGAAAATGATGCTATAAATCAGTTGAGTGTTAATTGAAACAATATAAATACAGCATAAACAATCGCAAACATTCACATGCATTCACACATATTCACTCTCTTATTCGCATATCTTGCGGCCTCTAGCTCCAATTTGACTTCTGTGTTTCATTCTGTCTTCAATGCTGACTTAATTAGACTGATTTATTTGCTTCTTTTCGATATCTATTGATGCGGAAGTTTCTTTTAGCGTTGCGAACTCTGAAGTTCAACTTGAACAACAATTGCAAAATTCCTCTATAAATCGATTTCTGTATTCCACATGAATTTCCATATCAACTGCGGTTATTAGGCGTGTTTATAAATCAGCATTAAATGCCATAGTTGAGTTCAGCTGTGCGCGCTATCAAACTGTCAAATTATTGTCTAATAAATGAGACGTAATTGCGGTAGCGAAATTACTGCGGTTAGCTGAGCTTCCAATGGGTTCCCCCTAGGGGTATTTTGCTTTGGTAGTAAAGTGTTTTGAAGTGGAAAACTATATTTAAATGTTTATTATTGTTCTATATTATACATAATGTATTTTTATTTTAATAGAATACTTTATACTTATATATATTATTTTATTTATTTTTTTTTTTTGATTATTATTATTTTTTTCGGTTGTATTTATTTTATTTTATTTGTTTGATTACAATTTATATAATATAAATTTTTTATATTTGGAAGTATTTTAGTTAAATAACGCTTGATTTCTTTTATATTTATTTTTATTGTATTTATTTAATATTTATTTTATTTTATTAATTTAATTTTTATTTCTTTTTTATTTTTACTTTTATTTAATTATTATTATTTTAATTTTTTTAATTTTATGTAATATATTTTAAATACCTTTTATTTCAAGTTGACTCAATTACCCTATAACCCAATCACACCATCAAAAGCTAGGGTATTCACACGTCAACCTGTCATTTTTTCATTGTTCTGCCCAATTCTCTGTCAATTTGCCCGATGAATGCAATAAAAGTCAATTCCACACACACACACACACCGAAATGCCCCGAAAAACGTGTCCACAAGTCAAGGTCAATGCGGCAGTACGCGGCGTATACGTAATAATTAAATTACGTATTTATTGCAATTTGCTAAATCAACAATTTGCGTACGCTGTTTTACAATATTTATGCACATGCAATTTTCATTTTTAAATATCGAATTTCGGCATTTTTGCCCCTCTTTAATTATTCACTTAATTTTTGACATTCCCCTCTCTCTCTCTCTCTCTTGCAGCTGGAGGTAATTGCACATTGTGGTAAGTGTCAAAGCGAACTTTTATGCCGCTTTTATTTTGGCAACTTTTTGGATCATATATCACATGTCATATATAGCATATTAATGATGTTAAAAGCTGCGACAGGCAGCTAATTAAAAAGTGCCAGCTGAAAATTTCGAATTGAGGTCGCAATCGATGATAAATGATGGCGTTTTCATATAATTAAATCAAGCACATTAGAGAGGGAGTGAGAGGGGAGGCGAAACAAAAGCAATGCGGCGCGTGCCAAACTTCAGAAAGTTATCTTCTAAAAACCTATTGAAAAGTGCCAAAACTCAGGAAATTCCCGAAAGAAGGTGGCGGAAAAATTGACATAGCATTGTTTTGCTGTCATCAAGGCGTAAGACTTGTTTGCACTGGGCCGATTGGGCGCCAAGAATATATTTAGGCCGTCTTTAGCAACACAGGTCGATAGACAACTGAACAAGCAGGCTGAGCTGCCGTTGTTCTACACTGCGTAGGCGATACACGCGAGGGAACAGCAAGTGGAGGGAGGTGGGACAGGTGGAGGGACAGGTAGCGAGGTAGGGGGAAGGGGCACTTTGAGCTAGCGCGTGGCGTTCCACGTGTGTTGTCTTTTGTGTCAATTTTAGTGGGGGGAATTTGCCGTGGGACTAAGACCTGGACAGGAACTGGGAGTGGGAGTGGGAGTGGGAGTGGGGGCACTGCGTGGCTTCGATATTCATGTAGGGAACAGGAAATATCCCCAGCCCATAAATAATAAACGAAAAGTAAACACAAATCGTACATGACATCGTTGCAAACAAAAAGTGTCATTTCTCCAGGGGAATGAGAACTAATCACAGGCAGCTTTAATGGCACTTCTAAGATATATCGATTATTCTAATGACTCACTTGATTAATGGCATATCGATTAACTCAATTCTCACTAATTCCACGAATTGTAATACTTGTTTTAACTTATCTAGTGTTATATCACGAACTTAATTGAAAAAGCTCACTCGGTGCCAGCTCGCGGATTGCACAATTTCAAGAGATTTCGCGAGAAATGCTGTAACAATAAGGGAGAGGGAAATGAGATACACAAGTTGCATTTGTAACGGGTCAGTCGAGCTGAAGCTGGTGGAACCTTAACCCTTACTGCAAGTGAAACTGAAACTGCAAACGTAACACACACAAATTGAGGTCAGTTCGATGCAGCCTCATTTGGCTTATCTTTCTTCGAAAAAATGATGCTATAGCAAGAAAGTTGACAGTCGACAACAACTGCCACAATAGCTAGGTAGATACTTGTGTAGAAGACTCGAGTAGTTCTGAGTTCCGAAGAAATTTCTTGTCATTGTTGCTGTTGAAAATCAATAGCGAATCCCCAAGTCGTGGGGGGGGGAAGCCCTATGCCTTATGCCTTATGGCATGCGCCAACATGCTCCCTAGTGCCAACTGCCAGGCTGCTCTTCCTTTCTCTCTCTCTACTGTCTGTCTGTCTTTCTCTCTTTCAGCACTTTCCTTTGTAGTCCTAGTGTCAGTTACGGTTCGTTAGGCACAGTGGCGCAAGACAAGAAAAAAAGCTGCAGACGGACAGTGAAGTTTACTTCAGGTTATACACAAATATAAACTTTTCTAAGGCTTTCTTCGAGTGGGAACAAGTTGCAAAAGCTACAATCGAACATGCTTGGTAGTAATATACCCTTCGCTCAACTTTTATAATAGCTAAGATCTATTTGTTCATACAGACGGACAGGCAGAGTTTGCCACGCCTCCTTCCCCCTGTTAGATAAATTTGCATGCAGTTCGTATACCCTTTCTTAACCATTTTCACAGAGTATAAAAGTATCCAGAAAAGATTTAGTTTTATTTTGAGCTTGTGAGTCTGTTCAGGCATTCAATATGCAACTGTGCGTGCTGCAGCTGCACTAACAGACAGCTAAGTGCACGATAGCAAGAACATTTGACAGGAAAACCTCTCCCATTACCCCACTGTCTTCTCTCCTATTCTGCCTGCCTCCCTCTGCCATGTCAGCTTGTAAGTTTCTCAACTGCAGCTGCAATCTTTGGAGCACCTTTCAAAAGCAACTGCATTCAGGTGTCAGAGCGAATGCGCAGCCAACGCAACTGTCAGTAGTCCTGGCCTCCCCTCCTATACCCCCTCCCCGACCCACCCCCTTGCTGCCACTAAGTTTAGATCAAGTTAGGATGACATTCGCTGTCAGGTGTCAGGGCGAGCGATTTTTGAGTGGCTGCACATGGCGGCATTTTTAAGCCAGAAGCCAAACGCAGGCAAATTGACAGGGAGAGAGAAAGGCCCAAACTACCCCCTTTTCTTTCTCCCTCTTTCACTCTCTTTCTCTCTCTTTCCCTCTAGACGTAAACAATTACAGCAGCCAAATAGCGGAAATCACGTTTTTTACAATGCCCCCAACGTTCGAGTGGCCAATAAAGGTGACTGCGGCATAAATAGACAGCTTGTTCAGGGGGCGGATAGGAGAATGGGGAAAGGGGAAAGGGGTAGAAGGGGGGCGGCGGCTTGCATGGCGTGTTGCTTTGGGCTTGGGGAAACGCAACCAAGCGAACCGCTGTTGCAGCTGCTACGCTTCCGACTGGCAACGGGTTGAGCGTGTGGGCGGACAGTGTGCAGAAGGTGTCTCTGTATGAGTGTGTGTGTCTGTGTGTATTTAGATTTATGACGTCGTTGGCTTACATATGTTGTGCCAGTTACCCAGACGCTGGCGACTTTTACACTCTCTCCAAGGCACAAAGAGGGTGACTAAGGCATACCCTGTAATTTTAAATTGAATTTAGGTTTGGTTTAAATTTATTATTGAATTTATAATTTTTAAAATTTTTTTAATAATTTGAAGATTTTCTACTTTCTTCTCCTTCTCATCTACTGTGCATACCCCTTCTAGTCACTCCAGACAGCGCAGGGTATTTAGTGTTAAGTCCGATACAGACACAAGTCATAAGTGTTTGTTGCAGTGTATTTTCGTCTGCTTTGTTGCCGCCGAATGCTAAACGTGACCATTGTGAACGTGATTTCCATTCAGTTTTCTTGTCATGTGGCCTGGGAGAGTGTTAATATTTTTATTTTACTTTGTATTTTTCTGTATTTTTATTCTTTTATCTCTTTATAGCCTTATGTCGGCCATAACAAGTTTATTGAAATCAATTCTTGTCTTTATTGCTTTATGCTTTTTCTCAAGAAGCGGCAAAGTTCTTGGCAAGTTTTGTGTTTATTAATCTAAGACACAAAGACAGCCAGAGAACACGCAGCCTAGCTCAGCTCCAGCTCGAGGAAGGTCAATCACGTTCGATAAATATTTATGTTGCGCATTAGACGGGCAGAAGTTTTACTTAGACTTGGTTGCAATCCAAAAAACCTTCAAAACAATGGGACAGTTCAAGTGCATTTCGAGAAGGCGTAAGAAAAGATGGGCGTGGCGGAAATTTATGAGGGCAACTTATGGCGCAGACAGCGGGAATGACTAAGCGTAGAAGCTGCTATGGTCTAAAGACAATTGCTCTGCAGTCTCTCATTCTCTGTCTCTCCCTTTCTCACTCACTCTTTCTCACTTTCTCATTTAAGCTTTATTTGAAATGAAATCCTTTAGATCTTAGACAATTGCAATGGGTATCTCCTTCTCTCTTTCTGTCTTTCTCCGAGTCTTACTTGAAATGGAACTCTTGACATAAATCATAAAATAATTTTCCAAAATATTTATTTATCTAATTTAATTAAACCATTTTTTTCAAGGCTTCATAAATACTTAAAATTTGCCCTCAATTTTATTATTTAAGCGACCTTCGTAGTGCTATACCTAAGTAAACCATATATAAGTAGGCCCAGCAAGTCCTTGGCTGTGGCATCCTGGCAGTCGAATTTGTTGTCCTTGCAATGTAAATGTTCCCCTCCCTTTTCCTTCTTCCCTCTCCCCTTGACACAACAAGAAAAACATTTGCGCCATTTACGAGAGCTACTTAAACAATGTCAATGATGACATAGAAATGGGCTCCATAGGGAGGAGGAGGAGGTTGGTAAAGCAGGGCGACAGGGGGAAGAGAGAGGGGGAACTCTGATGAATGACTGCAATGAGAATTTGCCGTAAAGTGACATTAAAATGCATTTGGCAAATAAAAAGCAGCAGTGGCTGCTTGGCTGCGCGCCAAGTTGCTTGTATCCCTCCTTACCATTTCAACATTTCTGCCCCACTGTGCACGAAAGCAAAAGTGCAGGGATGGACGCACTTTAATGGCCATCGCGCAATTTGAATCTTTTGCCACAGCCGGCGGTAATTAGAGACGCACTTAAAAACCAGCAGACCCTTTGCAATCCACGCCCCTCTCCCCGCCCCCTGCCCACGCACTGTGGGGCCAGCTGCTTTATTTCGCTTGCAACATCGCTGGATAATTTCGTTCATTGTTTGGCAAGTGCAAATGATCAAAATTCAAGGGGAGGTGGGGGAAGGGGTGTAGCGCTTTGAACACTCGCGAGTTTCGCCATAACTCAAAGATTGTCTATAATTTGTGGAAATGATTTATGGGCTCCATCGCTCGCTCGCTCGCTCTTCGCGAGACTTGCGGAAATGCGCGTAGGAAACTTCAACAACTTCATTTCAACTTTTCATTTGGCCTGCACGAAGCGTTTTTCAATTTGTGTCCAAATAAAACAAACAACTCGAGAGCTTCTTCCTGCTCACGTCTTCGTCTTCTTCTTCATCTTCTCTGCCATATTTCCTGTCTGCATTATTTAGAGAACTTTTTCGTTGTTTTATTTTCGGTTTTTTACTTTTTGCTGCATTGCTTGCTTGATCTTATCTGGGTCACGGAAATTGTACTTAGACTGAAATTGAGATTAAGAGTGGGAGAAAGAAAGAGAGAGCGAGAATAAGATAGATAACAGAAAATAACTTGTCATAGATACTTAGGGGAATTATGTTGTGTAGGAACTCCCAAGACAATAAATAACTTGCTATGAAATATTAAAAAAAACTACAGTCAAACGCGTCCGACAGCAATCCTTTGAGCAAGGTGGGCGGTGGGCGTGGCAGCGAGATTTTAAAATAAACTTCATCTACGTATGGTAGATCCAAACGTTCAAACGAACAGACGGACAGACAAACAGTCGGATAGACGGACATGGCTCAATCAACTGCGCTACTGATTCTGAGCAAGAATATATATGCTCCGTAGAGTCTGCCATACCTTCCTTTGCCTGTTACATATATGGTATTTGCACAAATTTAGTATGCCCTTTTTTGAGAATTTTCAATGAACGAAGGGTATAAATATGAATACAATAATTTATAATAAGGTATTTAAAGAAATTAATTGAGTATAAAGAAATATGCATATACTTTCCATTGCAACTGTAGGGTGAATACAAACTAACATGAGCATATCAATTACTTTGACAAATATTGAAGATGATATAACACATGGAATATATCGAGTGACAGTCGTGATCTTCATAAATTAACTTAGCACGCGAGACTCATCGAGTTTGTCAACAAGATCAAAGGGCAGCAAAATGCAAAATATGCGCGCAATTAACTGGAACGCGTTGCCAGAAGATGCATGCGGATGATGTCCTAAGGACATACATGCTCTGCAGACTGAGTGCAATGCGAAAGAATGAAATGGCAGATGACACAAACAAGGGAGAAGAGAGATGGCAGATGAGAGATGGAAGATGGAAGATGGAATATGTGAACTGAGTTGTTGGGGTAGTTGGGGAAGTGTTGTGGTTGATATTTTTAGCAGCATGTGTTGCGGCAATATATAAGTGAGTGTGCGAGTGTGTGAGTGTGTATGAGTGTGAGTTGCGGGTGTGACTGCATGTGTGTGTGTGTGTGTTGTGAGCATGTGCTGGCGTATGTTTCAAATTGGTTTCGCTTTGCACAGATGTTGCAATATGCAAACAAGCGGAACAGTCGCCGCACAAGGTGCCAGGCATTCCGGCAGATAACACACTTAGAACAACAGAGAGAGAGGGAGAGAGAGAGAAAGAGAGAGGGAGACAGGGAGAGAGAGAGTAAGGTAGTGAATCATGGCCAAGCAGCCATCAGATTGCAGTTCAAGCTGTGTGTACTCACTGTCACAGGCAGTTTTCCTTGCGGTTATCAGGTTAGGGGGGAAAAGACACTCAGACTCAACTGATAAAGCAAATCTTTGTTGGGTAAATAAAGTAGAGAAAACAAAGTTCAAAATAAAATATTAAATTCCAAGGGGTATATTGACTTGGTAGCATAAATAACTTTAATATTTTATTTTTTCATATATTTCTTTCGGGCATAACTCAAGATATACATAAGATAGCTAATTGAAATTTGGTTTATAATTAGCTTATACTGTAAGCTACAAACATTTCAAATTTGCTTAAATTTTAAGTAAAAGTACCAGAGTTATTGTTAAATTTCTATTATTCCACAATTTCTCCTCACTGGGTATCCTATGGTCAGGCAGCTCTGCACTTGTCAGCGCCTGATAAAGTGTAACTCGTTTTTCTATAGAAACTCGAGCGCCTTTCCAGCTACCCCCTTTTGCATGTGGACGGGAGGCAACCTCACCGCATAAACCACCCACAAAATGTGTGTGCAATGGCAACTCGATATGTCGCGCTCGGAAGTGTGATAAAAGTGCATAGAGGAAACAGTAGAACATTACTGGATTAGGCTGCATTACGCGCGTTATCTTTGTGTCAGCTTTAAAGTTGAATAAATACAATGGGGAATATGGAAAATAAATAAATAAATATAAACAATTGTGTCCATAAAGCAAATTTGCAACTATTTATTTAAAGAAAGAACTAAACATTAATAGAAAAACTCAGCTAGAAAGCGCGTCATAAGAACAACGCTTACACTAAGCTTTAGCTAAAAGTTTAATTACTTTTTCCCCAACTAATAATCTAGTCACATTCGCAATTAAATACTGAAAAAAAATACCATGTGTGAAATACTTTCTAGCAAGAAAGAAAAGCAGGAAAAACAAAAAGTCAGCAAAAGTTGAGCCAAGCAGAACTTTTTGATGCGAGTTTTGTGTCGTATTTTTGGATCGCATTTAATTACCGATATAATTCTCAAGCAGAGGCAATCGACGTGACAGCCTTGAAAGTTCTTTGCAACTGACAGTCGGGAGGGAAGGAGCGGGAGGAAGCGGAGCGGGCAACAGCTTGAGTTGTACTAATAGAGTTGCGGAAGGAGTTGAAGGAGTAGGGGGCGTGGCAGCAGCAGTTGCTGACACTGGCAGTGATTGCGAACAAGCGACGACATTTACAAGTGCCACACACACACACCCAAACACACACATGCACAGTGAGTCAAAAAAGTTTCGCCCTCTGCACTTGGCAACACTTTGGCAAGCGCGAGCGAGACGTTTGGCAATGGGAGGGACAGCGACTTCTGGGAGAAAAGGGGCTGAGAATGTGAGTAATACGGAGTAGAAGTAGGAGAGAAGGGTAGAGGAAGTGAGCAAATAAGAAAGGAGGGAGGGAGGGGGAGTAGGCATGTGGCAACTGGCGTCCAATTGAATTGGCTGTATAATTCACTTGCCCAATGCGCTGCTTCGACTCTTGCCACATGCTAATTGCTGCTGTTGCAACATTTATTGTTATTGTTGGAGTTCACTCTTTGTTGTTGTTGCTGCATAGATTAAACCCGCAATCAGTGCACATTTCCGTGTTATACCTGTTACATCTGTAGCTTTTCTCTCTGCCCCCTCCCTGCCATTTCTATTGTTGTTTTTTTTTGTCATTGTTGCGCGCAGCGAAGCGCATGAAAACGCATCAAAAATCACTCGAATGGCAAATGAAAAACCTTTGGAAAACCCCCTCATCACTCGCTCGTTCCGTTGTTCCCCCAGGTTTCGCGGTTCCGTTGTTGGCCCCGCAATGCACTCACGCATTTTTTAATAACTATTAAACTTGCCATTTCAAGTAGTTTGAAGTAGTTTGCGAATTTCGTTGGTTTAATAAAATTAATTAAAATTTTATTCATGTCATTCCCACTTGTGAATAACCAGGTAGGTCTGTGGTAGATGAATGTTATGCAACACTGAAAGAAAGCTGCCAAGCTTTTATGACGAGTTTTGAAAGCTATATCATATCATAAGGAGATGGTTAAAGAAACTAAGTCACATAATGTGGAATAAACATTAGTAACTCTGTATATTTCGATGATTTTTGTAGGTTTATATAGTATTAACTTGTTTATTTTATCTTCAAATAACTAAGAAAGGCTATAGCCAAGATTCATGTCTATAATTCAAGATATATTAGGTAGGCAGATTCCTATATAACTTTTTCTTATTTAGCACTCATATTATACATTCGTTTGTGCAAACTAACTTCCTGGTTTGATAGAATATGGTATGTTATTCACGCCAAGTTTCCACAGTCTTCTAATTATCATAGCAGATAACCAAGGGAATATCCCTGCCTCTCTTTCAATTAAAAGTCTCACTGAGTAGTCAGAAGCTCCACTCATAAAATCATCCACTTCTCCCCGGCCCAAAGAACCTTTTCAATGCCAACTGAATTTGCGAATACTATTCAAGCTTATTCAAAGCGGCACTCATCGATTGAGTGTGGCCAGCGCATGTTTCGCATGCAAATGTTCAAAGATTTTGCTAATCACTTTTTAATTGGCGCTCAGCTTGAAGTGACTTCCTTAAGCGTGCTATCCTGATATTTGCATAACTACGTATATAATATATATTTCTATATGCATGTATAAACTGTAGAATATATTCCAAAAACTTCTTGAACTTTTTTTTAGCGGTTTTTGAAGCTGCCCGCGCGGTTTGCCACATGCAAAATGCACATAAATTAAAATCAAATTTTATTTATTTATTTGAGTGAGCAGCAACAACAACAACAACGGCAGCCACTCGATAGATACAAAGTGAATCGAATAAACATTCATAAAATACGTACGAATGAATGTTTATCATTCGCATCACGTTTTTGCGAATCACGTTTCGTTTGGACAAACAAGCAAAACCGTTTCTGTGTGTGAGTGCACATATGAATGAGTGTGAGTGTGTGTGTGTGTGAATGTGAGTGTGAGTGTTTCGAGTGTGTGTTTGTGAGTGTTTGGCCTTATCTCTGCGCTTTTAGTTTATGTTTATTTAACGCAATTTATGCACAGTTTTTCGCCATGATTTATCGCCGGGAGTGTAGAAAACATATAGCATGGGGCATACAAAAGGCCAGATACTACCTATATAAATTTATATATATATATATATATTGCAGACAAAACAGACTAAAATAGAAACACCTGTGGATCAAAACAATAAACAAAGAGCATATCAAAAATGCATAAAACGCTGAATAAATAAACCTCTAAATAAAGAAAAGAAAGAAAAGAAATGAAAGCGAGAGAGAGAGAGAGAGAGAGGGGGGAGGGGAGAGTAGAGCACGGGAAAAAGGAAAATACGAAAAACAATTAAGTCGCTTTATTTATTTAGTTGGGGGAAAACACTTCGTGGTGCCGTGTCTGGCAGCTTGCCAAAAAAAAAACCAGAGAGACAACAATATCGTTTTCTAAATAAATATATAAGAAGTGCAATAACCACAGCAGCAGCAATAAGAACAACAATAAGAACAGCAATGACAACAATAAGAACAGCAATAACAACAATAAGAACAATTACAACTGCATATTTAAGGCAATCAATTGAAATGCACAACTAAAATTTTAATTAATTCGTAGATATTTTTGGGCAATTTTTCTGATTTTTATATATTTCAAATTGTGCAAGGTGTGACAAAGAAAACTTTACCCCAATAAAGAAGGGGGTATGCTTAGTCAGAGAATATTTATTATATAATTTAATGCAAATTTTTAGAGATTTTAATTCTAAAATTTCTCAAAGCAAATCAGAAAATCAGAACATATTGCATCATTTAACTTTTCAGTCTAGTGAACCATTATACCTCTGTTATATATGCTTACAGGGTATACAAGTGGGATTTAAATAACTATAAAAATAATATATAATGGCCATAAAATTGAATTCAAAACACGACGCAATTCAGAGATGCCAAATGCAAAAAATGCGAATAAAACACACCCAACATAATCTTATCACACACAGACAGCCAGACAGACAGACAGCCAGACACTTGCACACACACACGCCTACACACCCTACTGGACACACACACACACACACACACACTCGCACTTGAGTATGTGGAACTCAGCAATAAATAAACAGAATACAAAAATTGAATGCAAAAATCATTGAAGCAATTTTTCACTTTTGTTTTCTGCGCGCTGTCTTCCTCGCACATTCTTCTGCCTCTCCCTCTGTCCCTCTCTTGCTCTTTGGGGGAGCTACACATCTTCACTGCGTGCACGCTTATAACACTTTTTGAATCAAGAACAACAACCATGGGCAGCGCAGCGCAGTGCAGAGTCAGGGTCATTATCCTAAACGGCTTTGCCGCTGCTGCTGCTGCTGCCTCGTTTGCTCTTGTTGTTGTTGTTGCTGTTGTTGTTTTTGCCGTTTTTGGCACAGCACTCGCTTGGCCAACAGTTGGCCAAGTGCGCTGCCCACTCAGTGGCCATTTAGTGGCTATCCCCCTGCCAGTTCCCCTCCACCTCTGTCCCTGGCACTCCATCGATCGCTGCCCTTGTCCTGCCGGTTTGCCACATGCCAAACAACAACAGCAACAACAACGCAGCACAAGCTGCAACAGAATGCAACGATGCATGCAAAATGTGCAATGAGCCAATCGAAAAGAGATTCAGCTCTGACCTAGGCGACCTGAAATGTGCGCTACAGTTTAACAGTGGAAGAATATGTTGAAATTTATTTAAAAATTAAAATAAAATATTTAAATATAATAAAAAAATATAAAAAAATACAAAACAGCATAATAGTTAATTTATAAATTATTTAAAAATTCAAAAAATAATATTTGTTTACTTTTTATATTTTTAAGAATTTTAACAAAAATTTAAATTAATATTTGGCAACTTTGAACTGCAAACCAATACGATCTACGCTGCGTAGCGCATGCTGAGTGCTTTATAATCTCAGCCCGTGGCCATAACGACGAGCCAACTAAGTAACCCACACTTACATAGACACACACCTCACACACACACACACACACAAGTGAGCAATACACACTGAGTTATGCTCGCCATAAATAGGCGTCAAAATAAAGTTTTGTATTCAATCGGTGTGGAGATCGCGGCTCGGCTCGGCTCGTTGGCTAACCGAGCGACTGCATATAAAATTAAATTTATTTCAGACAGAGAAGAGCAAGAGAGAGAGAAGAGAGGGGGGTGAGGGGAGGGGGAGAGAGGCACTACAAGTAGGTGTCACAGTGAGCAGCGTCAACCAAGGAGCACAGCAATTGCATGAGGAGCTGCAACTGCAAATGAAACTGGAACTGGTTGAGGCTGCTGCCGCTGGAGGTGGCGGCTGGCCGAACCACTTTTCAGTGTCAACCGCACCCACCCACGAGCCTCGTCCCGGCTCGGCCTGGCCACCCATTTGCAATGCGGCGCTGTTAGCCCTGGCAAGACATAATGAAATATTTAAATGCTTTGCATTTCCACCAAACCGGCCTGATTCACCCAAAGGGGGCAAGGGGGGGGAGAGGGGGGGGGGAGCCACGGCATGGTGCATATTATTAATGGCAACGCCTTGTGCCACTGGCATTGGCCTTCAGCTGGCGCTTGAATGCATCCGAATGGCCGAAATGAAAAAGAATACCGGGAAAATCTTTACGGCAGTTGTTCAAGCTGTGATTTATGAGCGACACAGGGAGAAGTTTGAAGGTCTTTTAAAGTCATTGTGGATATGGGGAGGCCTAACTGATCATAGTGATAAATACAGTATGAATATTATTATATTGTTGTTATTTTATTATTAATATTATTTTTACTATTATAATTATTTTTTTTATTTTTTTTATTATAATTATTAATTTTATTACTATTATTTTTTTATTTTTTTTATTTTTATATTATTTCTATTAATATTATTATTATTGTTATTTTTATATATTTTTTGTTTTTATTATTATTATTTATTATTTTTTTTTTTATTTATTTTATTAATAATTTTATATTTGATATAATACAGCTTAGAATATAGGTGTGACCTCATGCGTTACTCAAACTTATTAAGGCCTTTATTTGCCTCGATATCTAAGGGATCTATTTAACTATTGATAGGCAATACATATATAATTTATAGTACACAACAATTATATGGTATTTGCTCCCATACAAAGTTGCATTTTATCTAAGTACGCAAACCATTGCACCTATCCCACTCTATTCCATATTCACCCTATTCGATTCAATACAATCAAATTTTCCAATTGTATAGGTCATAACCCAGATATAACCTATCATTACAGTCCAATTTCAATGGGTACTGCAATTTGTAATACTACGTCTTATGTCTTAGTTTGTTTTAAATGCGTCTTTGTTTGCTCTTCGATCAATACGTAGTCCGTTTATAGCCCCCGCCTAATCACAGGGGCAGTCCAAGTAGTCCGCTTGATAACTTTTATTACTTACGATTAAATTACGCGTCTAATAATAGTTAGCATGACTGCGAAGAACTTTCATCATGGAAATGCAAAATTACGCGCTCCCAAAAGTTCTTGGGGCATTCCCAGAACTCGTAATGAAATATGAAATTCCATATATGTACATAATACAATTTCATTAGCTCATCGAAGAAATCAGTGCAGAACCCGAAACTCTTGTCGATTTTAATATAGGGGGGTCTTTGGTGATAAGTTAAACGTGAGGTATAGCACCAATATGGCCGCTTATCATTCGGCTAGACTGGGTCGGCCATTGGTTTCAGCTGAGTTGTGAATGGATTGCAAATCTACCCGGTACACTCATTCGGCACTCGATCCATTTATCGTTTCAGTTTGGCATTGCACGGGAAAGAGAAGTGACGTGGTCTAAAGAGACGAATACGAAGTGAAAGAGCGAAAATCATAGTTATTGAAGAACCCAATCCGAACCGATCCCAATCGCATCGATTATGAACTGCCAGGAGATGCTGCTGGTGGCCTGTCTGCTGCTGCTGTTGGGTGGTCAGCCCCATCTGACCTCCACAACAACAACGACTACCCTGGTGGCGGCCATGACCATAGCCAATCAGGATCTGGAGCGTTATTTCCGACAGGCGAATGCAACACACACGTACGCCTCGCTGCCCGATGAGCGCATGGCACACCAGGATGTCTACAATTTCGCCTTCCTCAACTGGTCCTATGTGGATGGTGAGAATAGTGTGCATGAGATTGAATTCCCCGAGGAGAAGGCACGCTTTGGCGAGGGCAGAGTGCTCAATGTGACGGGTCGTCTGATCCACATTAGCACAGCAGAAGATGATAGCGATGATTTCGCCTGCACACCCTATATACGCGGCACACGGGGCACTCCGCTGCCAGAGAAGGGTGTGCCCTGGATTGCGCTGGTGCGACGTGGTCGTTGCACGTTCGAGGACAAGGTCAAACATGTGCACTTCTACAACGCCGCTGGGGTTATCATCTACAATGACAAGCAGGTCATGCAGCTGGAGAAGATGCAGATCAAGACCAAGACACGTAAGTGGATCAAAATATGGAGTATAGCTAGGCTTGTGGACATAACTTTGCTCTCTCTCTCTCTCATAGGTAACATTGCCGCCGTAATAACATATCAAGTAATTGGCGTGGAACTAGCAAACACTCTCGACAAGGGATACAATGTAACGATCTCCATTCTCGAAGGACGTCGTGGCGTGCGCACTGTCAACTCCATAAACCGGTAAGTGCACTGGCAAAAAAAGTGAAGATACAATTTCTTGTATCTTCATTCAACTGGAGACGCCGGGGATTGAACCCGGGGCTTCTCACATGCGAAGCGAGCGCTCTACCACTGAGCTACGTCCCCATGGTTTCAAGCGCGTTTTAATAGGGCTTGTTGGCAGCAGGTTTTGATCGATCGTTAAGTAGGTAATTAGGAAATATCAAATTAACAGTTAGCAATTGTTCAACGTACAAAAAAAAAACAAAATACTCGCATTTTGTCTAATTGGAGACGCCGGGGTTTGAACCCGGGACTTCTCACATGCGAAGCGAGCGCTCTACCACTGAGCTACGTCCCCGTACAAACTGGTCTTGCCCAACGCAATAATTGATTTTGTAGTTGTAATACATACATTGTGCAGGCTCTCAAATTTGCAAATCTGTTAAGGCAAATTAACACACCCGCTAGCCAATTAAATTTGGAGTATTTGACATCTGCAAGAATGAGTCACAATTGGACTTTCGGTAGGGAAGATCTTTAATAATAGATCATATTAAGCTGTCGCTCTCTATTGTGCATTAATTAAAGCGAAGAGTACTTATTGTATAAACATATTTTTAGAAAGTTTATAATTTTAATTTTGTAGTCAATGGCAAAAAAAATACTTGATTTCGAAACATGGAGACGCCGGGGTTTGAACCCGGGACTTCTCACATGCGAAGCGAGCGCTCTACCACTGAGCTACGTCCCCATGAAAATGGCATGGCGAAAAAGTCTCAATTGAGCATAGTTGGAAACATGTGACTAGTACTTTGTTGAAAAATACACTAAAATTGCCCGAAAAACTGCTTGCGGGCATAACCTCTTGCAAGCAGTACTTTTGTTATGGTAAGCAGAAGGGAACAACAAACACAGTAAAATCATTGCAGAAGGGAACAACAAGCACAGTAGAATCATTGCCTAACTTAGTTATTTTTAGGTTACTATTATTGCAAAAAAAAAGGTTAAAAATAATAGCAATTAAAAACTGCACATTTAAATTTAATTTAAAAAAATAAAAATAAACTTCATCTACATGGAGACGCCGGGGTTTGAACCCGGGACTTCTCACATGCGAAGCGAGCGCTCTACCACTGAGCTACGTCCCCCTGCGGGCCTGGGTTGCCAAATAACTTACATGCAGCCAGGCACTCGATACTGATTTACTCCATGCACTGCTTTACCATGCTGAATTTGCAGTTCTTACAATTAAGCTAGATTGATAGTAAAAAAGCTGACCTGCCAACACTGACTCAACCGTTTCCCTTCACTTTCAGAACCTCCGTGCTGTTCGTTTCCATTTCGTTCATTGTGCTGATGATTATCTCGTTGGTCTGGCTGATATTCTACTATATACAAAGATTCCGTTACATGCAGGCAAAGGATCAGCAATCGGTAAGTGGAATCGCTGAGTAAATTTAGCTAGACTTTAATTATGCATCTTCTTTATAGCGCAATCTTTGCTCCGTCACGAAGAAGGCCATCATGAAGATACCAACGAAAACGGGCAAAATGACAGATGAAAAGGACGTAGACAGCGACTGCTGTGCCATCTGCATTGAGTCATATAAACCTTCAGATATTATACGCATATTGCCCTGCAAGTAAGTCTACTAGAGAGGGGTAATATCCATGGAAATGTTAATTAATTCTTTCCTTTGCAGACACGAGTTCCACAAGAACTGCATCGATCCCTGGCTGATCGAGCATCGCACGTGCCCCATGTGCAAGCTGGATGTGCTCAAGTTCTACGGCTATGTGGTGGGTGATCAAATCTATCAAACGCCCAGTCCACAGCACACTGCACCCGCCGCATTGCACGCTCCCGGCGGGGTGGCAATGGGCGGTGCTGGTGGTGCTGCTGTTGTCACTGGTCATGCCGTCGACGATGTGCCCGTCATTGTGGTGGCTCTGCCGCAGCACAACATGAGTAGTTTTAATGCTAGCGCCCTCAACTATCATCAACGTAGTCCCAGCAGTAGTCAGCAACAGCATCAGCAACAGCAGCAACAGTTGCAATTGCAGCTGCAGCAGCAGCAACAACAACAGCAGCAGCAGCAGCAGCAACTGCAGCAACACATTGCGAATCCTGTTGCATTGCTCGCCGAGCGTGGCAGACGCAACTCGGCGCCGGCGACAATGCCACAAATCATATGCACTGCCAGTCGCCAGGTGACCGACGTTTAAGTTTTAAGAGAGCTAGCCACCACCCACGTACTCCCCCCAGAAGGTATTCTATGTTTGTGTACCGTTCGGATATTCAACATTCTATGTTTATTCTATGTTGCTGCTGCTGCTGCTGCTGCGTACTTACCGTGTAAATATGCGTGCAGATGGCGCCACTGTTGGGCGAGCAAGCAGGCCGCAGCCAAGCAGTGCCCAGCCAAGCAGTGCACGTTGCGTACTTAACAAGGCCGATACTCAGGCGCGAGAGAGTGAGAGAGAGCAAGCAGTTGTATCTCTCAAGCAGTTCAGGCACATTTCCAATTGAAACTGCCCGAGTTGTGCAGTTGCAGTCGCTAAATGAAGACTTGACAAGGAATACCCACGCACAGTTAGAGCAGATAACGCAGTTTTCTAAGTTCAATAAGTTTAAGTTGTAATTTAAGCATACAAATTGTCGATAATGCAGGAGAACGAGAAGAAGCGCATAAGCCAAAAAGACGGACAGAGAGAGAGAGAGAGAGCGGCAGGCAGCACATTGCTCAGCAAGCAGTTTTTGAGCAGCAAGCAGTGCATGGAAAGCAATGTGTTTCTTTTCGAACAACCGAAGGAAGGAAGACAGCTTTAAAAAAGCTATCTTTAGAGGAAAAATAGACAAAAAAGGCCAAATTTCAAATTGAAATTTTTCAAAAACGCGCATAGCTAGAGCAATTTGGTTTTTTGCATTGGATTTATTTCTCTTTTGGCTGTTTTAGGACATGTCCGCAAGGTCAAGCAGTGTGCGTGTCGCTCACAGAAGGAGCCCAAAGTTTTTGGCAATTTTCTCAGAAAGGGAAAAGTCAAAATGAGTAAGCAAAATGTTTCCTGTTTAAGAACAGTCCTAGCAAAGTTTGTTCAAGAGGATTTCTCAAAAACTTAACAATTAAGAAGAGATTGTGCTGTCTGCTCTCTTCGATTGTCTTCGGTGCCAGCGCAAGCAGACGAGAGTACTACAATAACTACTATTACTATAAAAAACCTATGTATAACTACTATATATATATTATACACATACATACATGTACGAGTCGTGAATCGCGTAGTAGACGTAGTAGCTGTAACATGTAATGCAACACGCACTATGATAATTCGTAGCAAAATCAGCGCCTGTTTTGCTAGTCATTGTTGGATGGGCATTGTCCAAGGACAACCCACTCCTCCCACACACACACACATATATACACTCACACACACTCACTCAAGAGAAGCAACATACGCTCTCATGCATAAGAAAACTTACTTAAGTAATTGTCGAAGGTGCCAAAGTATTTGCTTTTAGCTTTAGTTATTCAAATCGATACTGAATAAAACTACCATTAGTTCTATTATTTATTTTAATTTCTTTGCATTTGTTTATTGCCATAACTTCTGAAGAGTTAAGATACTCCCACACACACACACACACATTTCTATAGTTGGCAACTTGGACGAGCTTCACACGTGTTTTTAGAGTAGCTGCTTAAAAAGGCTTAACAAGGACTAAAACGAATAGTTATTCGCCAGATTCGCACAAGTAACAAATATGAATATGAATATCGTATATCGAATATCGAATATTGAACCTACTTAGCAATGAGTTCTGTGGTTTCTCTCCCCCGAAATTGCTTTAAGTCTAAGAAAACATATCTGCGATTCCAATGCCAAAAAGTGAAAAGAAACCCAACTAAAAACAATTTGTGCATTTCATTTTTCCTCATTTTTGTTTATATATTTTCCAAATCTGTTTCATCATCTTCAGAGCGAACACTCCAACAAGCATGAAAAACTGCCCATTGAATTAAAAAAAAATTAATATGAGAAACGCCTCAAACGCAGGGCCTTAATTAGTTGTCGATTACCAATTACCAATTTACCAGATATGTGTACTATAGTTTTTTGCTAATTACCTTTAACAAATTGTGGACTCAAGCATACTTAAGAACCTAAAGTTAAACAAAAACGAAGAACAAAAAACCAAAATAAATTGTTTAAAAATTTGTGAAACGCTTTCCCGCTTGTTTGCTATATTTTGCTATTTGTGTGTAGAAGAAAGAGATTCCAGCTCGAGCTTTTCATTCATTCGTAGAATTTGTCATGGAACGGAGGAGAAGGAGTCTCGCAATGTGTTCGCTTCTCTTCTCTTGCAGTTTCTGGGCAGCGAGGAAAGCATTCTGGAGTACGAACCGGAGCGCACATTGAGCCACTCCGGCAATCCTCAAGCTGCAATCGCTGCGGCACAGTCCACGGCGCCAGCTGCACCGGCTGCACCCAGCGCCTTGGCGGATCTCATACGCAGTCGCGATTTTGTGATAGATTTTCCGCGCGTTTTCCTGCTGAATAGCGGCAGCGTAGTGGGTGCACGGGAGACACTCTTCCCAGCTCGGCTGCCCGAGCGTTCGCAGAGCTCGTTGTCCTTGCGACAGGCGCGAGATTGGATGAGCCAAATGAGCAACAAGCTGGACGAGCAGCAGGGATTGCGTCGCGTGCGGAAGGATGAAATGCAGCAGGTAAGAAAAAGTGTTCCATTTGTCCAGTTCCCCTTGCTAATCCCTTCCCAATCCTTCACCCACTTGCAGCAACTGCTCAGCGCCCGCGACTCGGCGCGGCAACGTCGCTCGCGCTCCGCGGACGGACGCTATGCCACCGGTTGCTTTGGCCGCCAGCGTGCGCCATCGCTGCAGCAGAGCCAGCAGGCTGCGGCGACTACGTTGGAGGCAGCTCCTCAAATGCGCCGCACCAGCTCCACCCACACGTTGCAGCAGCTGACGGACAATGCGTACGCTCAGTCGCGGCAGCGACAGCGCGAAACCTTTGACTTTGCGCGCACCCGTCGTCGCTTCATGCAACAAGATGAGATATCCCTGCAATCGATTCCACGACGCAGTGCACCCATTCCTCCGCCTGCTGCGGCTACTGCTTCCTCCAATACTCAGCGGGACTCTGAAGGAGGGGAATACATAACGATTCAGGTGAACGGCGAGGGCGTGGATTTCAACGAATAGATGATGCAGAAGGGAAGGAAAAGGAGAGAGAAACATAAAGTGTATAAAGTATTTCCAGTTAATTGATTAATCTATGTAAATATATTCGACCTGCAAATGATATACAATAAAAAAGGAACTCTGCTTCGATTCAGTTTTAAGTAGAAATAGCAACAGTTTTGTAGTTTAGCCGATTTCATGTTGTTCCTGAAGCATTCCTTCTAATAAACTGTATTATACTCTACTCAAGTGTGTTTAAATTGATCGGCCATGCCATGATTTATCCCTCTACTTTGGCAGGAAGAAGTTACTCTAAATATTAAACAGCTTAAGATTACGAAGGACATCAAAAGTTTCATAGCGATATCTTGCGAAATAACTGAAATGGACCGATAGTTTTTATGGCAGCTATACGATATATCAGTCCAATCCGGCTCGTTTCAACTTACATACAGCGTGTAACAATAAGAAACATGTATACCAAGTTTCATTAAGATTGCTCTAAAGCTAAGAGACTAGTTTCATTGCAAAAGACAGACGGACAGACAGACGGACATGGCTAGTTCCACTTTCCTATTGATGCTGCTTAAGAATATATTTACTTTACTGTTCGATGGTATCACCTAAGCTGCTTTGCAAGCTTCTGACCAAAAGTTATAGACCCTCTACAAGGGTTTGCAAAGGTTGTCAAAGTAAGTTTAGAAAGTCGAAGGGCAACCAGGGTAAGGGCAACTGTTATCCACATTTTGGGCAACCTAAAATCGTTGTGTCTTCGATCAGTTTATTGTTTTAATGATTCACTCAACGCACCCCATAAGATATGGATGGGTAAGGCAACAGTTTGAGCATGCTGCGCACCTCTCTCTCTCTCTCTCTCTCTCTCTCTCGCAGTGCTCACGGGCTGAATTCCATTAGGGATTTGCGCGTGCCCCCATGCACAGTTGCCGCGCGCAGACAGCGAGGCAGCAGCAGCAACAACAGCTACAGCAGCAGAGGCAGAGTCAGCGTTATCCGACAAATCCAGACAGCTCAAGGGAGATCCCAAAGTTTCCGCGGCCGAAGCAAAGGCGAATGCGAAAAAATAGAGCAAAAGTTATGAGGAAGCCACGGTTGATGTTTGCCGCGCCGCGGCCGGCCTAATAAGAATTCATCATGCAGCAGAAGAAAGAGTTACCAATATAGGAGGTAAGAGACGGAGAGAGGGGGGGGAGGCGATCCGGGCAGGTACTGACTGGGATCGAGGGTCGCCTGCACGCGCCGTAATTGCAACGCAACAGGAGGGCCGCGAAGCCGCAGCGCGAATCTGGACTGTCTTCCTCTCCTCTCTATTCCTTCGCTCTTGCTCTTGCTCTCTGGGTAGTCAGCAGCAGCCTGGGCCATGTTTATAAACTTAAAGTCTGTAATCACATTAGCCATGTAGCCCCAGAGAGCCAGAGGACTCCTGCGACTGCGACTCCGACTTCGACTGCAGCCCAAGTGTTTGCAGCTTTATCACCTGACGTTCGGTACGAACTGAGCTGCATATCTCCAAGGAACCCTCTCTAACCCCTCTCTCTCTACACTTCTAAGCCTTGCTCTACCTCTCTCTCCCTCTCTCCCTGTCTCTCTGTCTCTCTCACACACTTGCGCGTATCCCACGATCGCGATCGATGACAGCACGTACAATTTTTGTTGCTCTTCTCGATTGCAGCCTCGTCGTCGTCGTCGTCTTTGTTGTGGGCGTGTCTGTGGTGGGCGTTGCAGGGCACATTCAAGATAAAATGATTACATTGTAGGAAGTGCAGCTCGCCCCTGGCCAGACTCGTGCAACAGCAACAACAACAACAACACGAAGCAGAGGTATAACAATAACAAATGCACATATAACTCGCCTGCTACGTGTTGATGTGCATTGCAGGCGCATAAATATATCATTGCCCCAATTGGACGATGTGGCTTTATTCAATGGACGCTGCGCTAAGCAGGCAGGCTGCCTTAGCTGTCTTCACCTGGGAGAAGATCGCGAGTAGATAGCGCGTTTCCACGTAGTATTAACTGACTAATGGACACTCTGATTTCCGCTTCGGTTAGATCAGAGAACTCTGCAGTGGGTGGCGCCAGCTGTAGAGGCTTCTCATTACGTATACTATAGCTATTACTCCCGATCATAGTTGGGTTTCCTCCTCAGCTTCCCCTTAAATGATGATCCTCCACAACTTCCCATTTAATCTCTCCTATTGCCTTCTTAACTCCTTGCGATCCACCGATCGATCCTCAACGCTTGAGCGGATTGTGCAACCCCAAATTGGGTCTGGTTAACGCGGCAAGCCATAAATAATTAGACGCGCGACAAAAACAATGCTGCCACAATGCAGCATGTGGCAATGTGGCAAGTCGCAGCGAAGGAGGCAGCGTCGATCGGGCGCAACAAATTGCACGATCGGCAGCTGCGCGACGGAGCAACGTAGCCACAATGGGATTGCGAACGCCGTCGCTAATCTGCTGCAAATGGGCAGCACATGCAGCCGATCATTACAACAGCTAAGGATCCGGGCAAAGGATCCTGTGCCGATCCTGTCGAGCTGCCGATCACTGCCGAGCTGTGCCAGTGCCAATCGGAACTAATTGTGGCAACAATAAAGTGCCACCATGTATTCGTAGACGATGTGTGAAGTTAAATCCTATCAATAAAGAGAGAGACAGAGAGAGAGAGAGAGAGAGAGAGAGAGAGAGAGAGAGAGGCAGAGAAACCGACTGCAACCTTTAAATTTCATTTTAGTGTCATTTTCGAGAGATTTCCGTCTTTTATTTTATTTATTGTAATTTATTTCCAGCTCCGCTTGGCTTTAGAATGTTTTTGTGCAAATAGCAAACACCCCGCACCATCAGATATAACGCGTGACAGGATGATCCAAAGCCAAAACGGACGAGCCGAAGGGACAGCGCAAAATGGCGATTCGTTGCGCCCAAGGCTTGTCATGTTTGCCGATCCTCCATCTACGATTGTGCTGGGTGTGTTCCTGTCACCATTGTCAACTGCTGCTGCTCTCTTTGTCTCCCTCTCTCTCTCCCTTTCTCTGCCTGTATTTTGGTCAGTGCTGTCTCGCTCTCAATACTGTCAAGAGCAGCGGCAGCGCACGTGGGCTTGACTCGTACTATGCGCAGAGAGGGAAGAAATCGGGCGAGTTTTATCTATGAGTAAATCAAATCTGAAGAATCTTAGTTTAAAGAAAGTTATGTTTGAAGATGGGAGAAATGATTTATATGCTAATAGTTATGCTACCCTCTAAAAACAAACGTTCTAGCTTTAAAATTACGCTCGAAATTTCGTTTTTTTTTCGATTTCTGGAGGCGTTGAAGGCGTGGTCAAATTTTAAAGTTAGCTTTAGCTGAGTGGAATAGTAATACACATTGCCACCAAGTTTGATACCCCTAGCACCTATAGTTTTTTCGATTTACGCGTTCATACGTACACAATTAAGACTAAAGTCAAACAATACGCTTGAAAACCCTGAAAACTAGAGCAAGACACAACGCACAAGTGACAAATACAAGTAAACATTTGCGTTGTAGTTCTGCTCAATGTCAGACACTTGGCATATATCGTGCACGTAGTAGTTGTACGAACGAGTGACAGGAAAAGTCACAAGTTTTATATGTACAAACTAATTAAGTGAACAATTTTGCTTGTACTTATTAACTTTAGCTGAACCAACTTATTCAACTTGGCAGTGGGCAAGGCAAGGCAAGGCAAGCCAAGCCAAGTTCATGTTACTAATTAAAAGCTGACATCGTAAAATCAGCTCTCTTTCTGTCCGCACTTCGCCTACGCGCAGTGACACCCACACATACACACATACACACACACACACATAAGTCTTAGCTGATGTTCATCGTGTATATTGGGCAGCTTCCTTGCCTTTCATTAAGTCCGATAGAGTAATGGAAAGTCCAAAGGCAACAAGCATATATCATCCATTAAGACCGTTGACAACTACAGTTCCTATCGACCTTGCCTTTGTCCACGCCCCCCGCCCACACAACTTTTGCTCTATATATCTCTTTTCTCTCTCTCTCTCTCTTTCTCTCTTCCTCGATAGTTATGTGTATTTGTGTGCTTATATCGTGGTTAGCAAATCCCTTGCTCGGCCCCAAATTGCAATTGGCATTTCGAGTTGAATGCGTTTTTCAATTTTCCCTTTACGCTTTTCACTTTGTATGCATTTTCTACAGTCTCTGTGTGTGGGCTGTACGTGGACCAATCAATAGCCACCCAATATGCACAGACAGTGTGCCCAATGCCATTTAAATCAATTAAAGCCACAGGAATTATAGCTTATTGAAGCTTAACGGAAGCAACTAACCGGATTTCAAAACAGGCAGGAAGAGTTTCTATTTTAATTGATTTAGAAATTGGCAGCAAATTAAATTGGATTTTGGAGTGGCATATTTTAATCCCTCATGAATAATTTAATTATGGTAATTAGAAAAAAACTGTACATATAAAAAGTGAAAAGAAAACAAAACAAATATTTAAGGATATCAAACCGAAACCGTTGAAGTTTTCACTTCGATTTGTAAGTCGAGCATTTTTTTGGCATGAGCTCTCAATCACTATAGCAATATCATCATCACTAATCTGACAACTGAAGAGAGCTGTGGATAGACGGAGGATGGAGAGGGAAAGGGAGGGAGGGACTATAAAATCAACGCCCCAAATGCGAAGCATGGATTGGGCTGCCTGTGTTCGCCTTGGGGCCAAGTGCATCAGATACGGAAACCGAAAGACTTCATCTCTGGCCCACGAATGTGTAGGATATTCTCCCTCTCTTCCCCTCTCTCACTCCTTCTCTTTAACTCGTTGCTGTAAGTGATTCATCGGCTCAAGTAGTGCTCTCCTATGATCTCCTAGGGCCATTTTCTCTCTCTCTCTCTCTCTTACCGTCTGCTGATCATGTCGATTGCCTGCCTGATATGAATAAAAATGAATAAAAAATGGGCGAGTATTGGTCTCATTTGGCGGCTCGACTACAAAGCAAAGTCTAACGGCAATTTACGAAAAATACAAAACAACAAAACTAAAGAAGCAGCAGAAGTTCAACTACGATCGCTGATCCACGATCAGCGCAACTGGCGATCTTGATCTTGCAAATGCCTAAACTCTGTCTGTCCGTCTGCCTGCCTCGATCAATTTATTCAAGTTTATGTGCATTACATTTGCCTAAATGCAAGTTAAAGGCAGCGATCATCGACTGATCACGCTTTAAGTTTATAGAGTATTAAAACGAAACTTTTCTTCTGAAAGAAGTTACTCTGCTTTCACTTAAGTTTTCTTTTTGAGCGATCAGATTCTGTCTGATCTCTTGCGTATTATAATAAATCCATTTGTTGCTCTACAGCCTGCTGTACAGGTTAATACCCTACAATTTGCACAATCTGCAAAGAGAGATTAACACTCAGCTCTACCGGATATAGCGGATCGCAGCTGATCAGCAAAAACTCAGTCGATGAACATGTTAATAGTTTAGGACAAACTAATGCGCCATGACTGACGTCAAATTCGCTGCGCTGACCATGGGAGGCAGCACAGATTGGCCAGGATGCCAGGATCTCTGCAGTTCGATTACGATCAGTTACAGATCGTAGCTAAGATTGCGTACTAGGCTCGGGTCGGGTAAGCTGTAAATCCAATAAAGCCAACAAATATTGCCAAAACTGTAGCGTGCTCAGCGCTTTGTGCATGCACGGATCAGGCAACAGGTTGTTGCAGGCTCATCCAAAAGGCAAAAGGTCAAAGGCGAAAAAAGGTGCAAGAAATTGTGTCAGAGTCCTCTTGTGTGTCGTTCTCTTGCACGGTGTGCACAACATGACATGACTTTTTGGGCCATGTAGGCGTTTACTTGTCTTAGCAGCGGCTTCTTACACTAATCCCCCACCCTGAATCCAAGTCGAACTCAAAATCGGATCAGTCTGCCAGTGTTCACACTGATGAGTTCATCTCGTCGACCTGCCCAGCAGCTTCAGCTCTTTCTTTATACTCTTCTTTCCAGGGCTCACTTGAACTTGAACGTTTTTAAATCACAGGACGCGCTCTCTCCCGCTTTCTCTTGCTCGGCACTCGACTACTGAATATCGACTTTTGTAGGTCGAGTACCTGTGCACGAGTTACCCTGTGCATGTGTGTGTGAGAGGGTAACAAGTGCACAAGGATTATCCGCTGCACGCGCAACTCACGAGGGCGTCCTTTGCTGCTCACATGCTTGGCCAAATAAATAAATAAATTGTAATCTGCTTTGCTCGTTTGATTCAAATCAATATGCAGCTACGCCCACGCCCGTCAGTAGGTCCCAGTAGGTCCCCCTGGCCGAGCCGTTGTTCCCCTCTCTCTCTCTCTCTCTCTCTGTTCGCAAAATCGAATCCCCGACTTAAGCTTGGCCTGCGGCTCAGCCAGCACAACGTTTGACAACATGCCGTTTTCTGGTCCGCTTGATCTATATAATCGGATATTGATTTCAACAGAATTCTAAGCAAGCACAACAAGCACACACACATACACACACTGAACTCTTTCGGCTTAGGAATTTTGCTAAAAATAATATTTTGGTTGATTTTTGATTTTGTGACAATTTTCGGATTAACTTTTTGTGATCAGCTTGAAGGTTTTTGTGAATGAACGGGGCTGTTAGAGTGAGAATTTGCAAGATAAATAATATTTTTATATTAAATGTACATAAATTATTAATTTTAAAAATTTTATAATAATTTTAATTTAATTTATTTTAGTTTTAAATTTGCTTTTATTTTATTGTTTATTATTTTAAGTTTATTATAGATGTTCAAATGATTTAAGTTGATTTTAAATGAATAAATAAATAAAAAAAATATTTATTAATTATTTTTATAATATAATATATTTTTTTAGATAAATTATAAATTTATTATTACTTATGATTGATTTTTACTTAAAATTTTTTTATTCTAAAAATTCTTCCTTATATTTTACCCTAAACAGTCAAAATTAATTTGCCCGCTTGTTGTTGTAATAATAAATTTGGAAAAATCTCTCATCGTCATGGCCTCCGCGTCAGTCACTCTGACAGCTTCAAAGTCAATGCTGGCAATTCAATATGGCTGCCAAAATGGCAATACGCCACCCCATGGAAGCAGAAACCTCGGTCGGTCACACCAAGCGTTCCTAAGTGCCCAAAGCAAACATCCACCGAGCAGATCGAAATAAGCGTAAAAATAATCCATCTTCGCACTAAGCAAGCTGCAACCCCGCTCAGCGATCAGCTCTCTCTCTCTCTCTTCCTGCACAGGGACTACCCTAAGCCACGCCAGATTCGCCTGACGAAGTGGGTAGCAAGGGGAGAGCAGCTGCACAGCCAAAAAGTGTCAAAAACGTTTCATTTTGGATATGTTGAAAAATAATGGCAAGGAATCGAAACAGGAGAGAGATGAAAAGAGGAGAGATGAAGGAGGGTAGAGGAGAGGAGAACGACACAGAAGTTCAGAGCGCCCTGTGGACCTTTTTGCAGCCACGATTTCTGCACGCTTCACGCCAATTTTCGCGCCTATCAACGTTCGCATCGACTCCGACGATATACGATATATCCCAGGTCCGTGTGGTTCGACATTCAATGATGATGGTGGTGGTTCCTCTGCTGTTCCCCCAGCTCGCAGCTCTCAGTTCCCTGTTTCCTGCTTGATTTCTGGCCACTCGTCCTGCATCCTTTTGCCTGCCCTTGCGCAGCGACACTTCCCCCCGGAATCGCCGGCATCGACGATTTCAATGGCGCGCAATATAATTCATTCAAATGATTGGGTTGTTTGTATAGCGCGCACTGCGAGGGCCGTGGAAACTCGTTTTTCCTATCGTTCACAGCGCTATTTTTGTCCATTTTTCTCATTTGCGATTCTATTGTAGCATTTTGTTTCTCCCTTGTCTGAATTGGATGGTGAGGGAGAGAGTGAAAGGAGAGAGAGAGTGCCAGCAGGAACAAAATGTACCATAATTAATATGAAGATTGATTCAATAAACTATAAGGGAAATCCATATAAAAACTATTGCCTATTTTATAAAAACTTTCTATAAAACTTTCCAAAAAACTTTCTTATTAAATTTTCTATTAATTTTAAAATTATTAATAATTTTGTGTAGCTAAAAATTCTATCTACAGCTTGATATTCTTAGGTTTTTTTCCCCGATTTTTAATTTAAAATATTTTCTAAAAATTAACCTCAATTTATAGCTATAATTTTTGTGCATTTTAATTGCCGCTGCTTAAAATCGACAACGAAGATCGCAAAACAGCGCAACCAATTGAAGATCAGCTACGTAGAGCCTGGTGGGGGCCCCCAATGAAAGAGATTACAAACAATTGACATACGAGGGTCGTTTGATAAGTCCGTGACTTTTGAATAAAATATATTTTTTCGTCAAAGAAGCGTTTTATTTCTCAACATAATCTCCTTTAGCTCTATACATTTAGTCCAGCGTTTTCCAATTTTTTATTCCTTCCAAATAATAGGTTTTCTCAAGGCCCTCAAAATAGTCGTTTGTTTCTGTGATGACCTCTTCATTTGACCCGAATCTCTTACCGCCGAGCCATTTCTTCATGTTTGGAAACAAAAAATAGTCACAGGGGCTAAATCTGAAAAATGCGGATGGGGTAGCAGTTCGTACCCAATTTATGAAATTTTGCCATGCTGACTACACACGTGTGCACCCGTCATTGTCCTGATGGAACAGCACTTTTTTTCGCCAAATGCGGTCGTTTCTGCTTCAAATCAATATCGAATCTGTCCAAAAGCTCTGAATAATATTCGCCGGTGATCGTTTTACCCTTTCAAGGTAATCGATGAATGATACCTTGTGCATCCCAAAAACCGTGGCCATGACCTTGTTGGCCGACAGACCCACCTGGCCTTCTTTGTGCACGTTCACCCGGAGAAACCCACTGTCTTGATTGTTCTTTGGTCTCTGGTGTGGTGTGGTGGATCCATGTTTCGTCTACGGTAACGAAACGGCGCAAAATTGTTTGGATTGCGGTTGAACATCGCCAAACACTCCTTGAAATGGTCACACGGTTGCGCTTATGGTCGTGTGAGCAATCGCGGCACCCATCGCGCGGAAAGCTTTTCATGTCCAAATATTCATGTAAAAGTGATGTACCCGTTCAGTTGAGATGCCTACAGCCTCAGCACCTCACGCACTTTCATTCTCCGATCATCCAATATCATTCCATGGATTTTGTCGACGATTTCTGGCATGACGACCTCTTTTGGGCGACCTGAACGTTCGGCATCACTTGTACTGGTACGACCACAACGGAACTCAGTAAACCATTTCTTAACCATTGAAATTGATGGTGCACCCCATAATATTTATCAAGTCTTTCCTTGGTTTCGGTGATGGATTTTTACGCAAAAAATAATGCTTAATTAGCACACGAAATTCACTTTTTCCATTTTCGTTAAAATTCACGAGATCGTCTGCTTTCAATGCCTATAAAACGCAAACCAAAAAACGCAGCTTTCCAAAATTTTACAGTCAGCTGTTAATCGATAACTGCTGACAGGAGCAGTGTTGTATTTAGAGCAGGTGCGCGGCAAATACAAAAGTCACGGTCTTATCAAACGACCCTGTAATAATAATAAGAGAAAAAGAAATGCTCGTCGCGTCGTGTGCGCCAATCAAACTGAAAACCCGAAGAAAACTTTAAGCGCGGCTGCGCCTAAGTCTCTGTGCATTCGGTACGTAGTGCTCCATGGTACTGGGTATTCGCTGCTCGGCCTGGTACTCGCTTACAATACTTACAATTATCGTACAATGTCAGTTGGCGGCAAAAGATCAAAGCAACGCAACAAAAGCTGTGCGAGAGGCGAGAGAAAAGAAAAATCACACAAATTTAACTGGCAAACGAACAATAACAATAACAGCAACAGCAACAATAACAACAACAACAATAATAACAATAGCAATAAAACTAAAGGTAGAGATAAAAAATAATAATATATAAGCAAAAAGAAAATAATATAATAAAACAAGAAAAAGAGAACAGTTTTATTGAGGTTAAGTTGAATGTTGCATACTCTATTGGGGTAAGGAATATCCATATATCTTATATATTATATAGTATGCATAACATGTAGTATAAGATATAGGTTAGAAGAAGTATATTAGGGTATAGGATCTACATACATATATCTTATATACATAACATTGTATATGTAACTTAGATATCGCAAAGATATCTCAAGATATCTGAAAAGACATTCAATAATTTAGAAACGATCTTAACCAATGTATTGTATGATATATATTATGATATATGATATTAGAATGATATTGATATATGATACATAAAAGACAAACAAACATAAATAAAGATCCATATTCTATATAACATCTTGATCACCAAAGTCATTATTCCCTTTCCTAGGGTATAGAAAACGGCAACCATAGCTCTGTGGCGACTTTTCCCAAGCCATATGCAAATATATCACTGTGGCTAGTTACCCTGATGGATGGTACAGTCGAATGGGCCATGAGTCATAGCCGCCGTGGACTCGGTGAAGCAGGTACGACACCAAAGTTACGGTTTGATCACAAGTTGAGCGTAAAATATGCTAAAGATCAGCGAGTGTCAGTTGTAGCTCTCCTTGTCTGTGTGTGAGTGTGCCGTCAAATAAGCGTAAAATGATCAAAGAATCTTCGCGCGCTATGCCAAGAGCCACAGAGCGGCAGCAGCAGCAGCGTCTTCCAGCCAGTCACTCAGTCTACGGTGTACCATCTACGATCTACGATCGGGTCCCGCCGAGAGTGTAGACTGGGTAACTCTTTGCAAACGCATATTGCACGGCTAGGTACGTGTGCGCATTTTGCAAAATAACATTCAATTTGTGCAACCTGATCAAGCAATTTCATCAGTCGATCGAGCCATCGATCAGGCATTAATAAATAATCAAAGCAACACAGCGAGAACGAGTATTGGTTGCAATAAAAGAATAAGCCAATCATAATGCACTTCCCTCTCCCTCTCCCTTCTCTCCCTGTCTCGATCCCTACTCTATCCTGGCAGATTTAACGCTCGCTTAAGCCCTCGATCAGCGATCGCGGTGATCGCTGGTCGCGGCTCAAAGCAGCTTGCCGACGCGTCGGTTGTGCCACCATCAGTGCTGAAATTACATGTTGCCACTTTGATGATTTCTACAATTGGCCGCAACAACAACAACAACAACAACTACGACACGGGCAAGTTGCAGACAAGCTGGCTGCCGCTTTCTAGCCAAGTGCCCATCGAATTGGCCGGGCCAAAAGCAACGGCAACATTGCCAGCTGCAACATTATAGAGTTGTTCCTTCACCAGGCGTCGCCTCTCCTTTCCTCTTCTTGTCTTTGCTGGGGTTTCTTATTGAATTATAATGTTATTTGGCTGCAACTACGTCATCGTTCAGCCCAGACGCGCTGGGACCACAGATCGCCTCAGGTGCTGCTTGCCAAAGCGATCGTTAAGACCGGCTGTGCTCCCTTTTCCAGTCGGCTACGGCGACGGCGACGGTATAAAGACATTGCAAGGCCAAAATTATGCATAGTACTCGGGCCGAACCCAAGTTTGCCCAACTTTGTTGTGCTTAGGAAGCTATGGGCAACTTTTACCTAACTAGATGGAAAGTTTTTGATTTGAATTTATAGAAAAAACTTAAATATTTATGATAATTTGTAATCAAAAGATATTGGCAAGAAGGTACGGCTAGACTATAGGCATTAATACTTTTGATCAACAATTTATTCTAGCTGATTTATATCTATCCGATCTTCAACCTATGACCTAATATGCCTGATGCTTTAAGCCTTTTCCTTATACCATCCTAACCACTTTAAGCCCTCCTAAAGTCACTTCCTCTTCATCCACATTCTGCAGCACCCTTTTCTGCACTACCTTACACCCTATACCATATGCCTTTACACATATTGCTGTTGGCTTTAAGCACCAGCTCAACTGGGCAACTCAAACATCGGGGGCTTATCACGTTTTCAACATGAATCGATCAAAATTCATGCGTAAATCGCTTTGGGCAAATTCGCAGGCCAAAGAGGAAGCGGTACGGCAAAGGCAAGGCACCCCCCAAAATAAAAGAGTGTAGCGTAAACATGGTGTGAACTGCATATTATTGCCATCTCATTCGCACACACACACACATGTCAGACAAGGCAAATTGTTACGCTCTAAATTTGCGTTACGTAACGGAATTTAAAGCGTTCCTTATCAGATTGGTCTTGATGTTTTATCAACGCTCACTGCACCCAAAAACACCCAAACACATGCCCGAATATATCTTTTATCTCTCGTTTCCCATCTCGTTCGCTCCTTCACTTCCTCAACAACCCGTGTCGTGCCGAGTTGCTTCTCGGTTGCGCTATTTAATGTACGTAAATAATTTTTAATGAATATATGATAAATTTATTATTATCATTTTCCCTCTCTCTCTCTCTCTTTCATCTTCGGTTTTGGCGTGTGGTTCGAATGGGCGAATGAGTACGTGAAAAATTAGCGGAAAATTTCATCGGGCTCATCAACACTTGTAAATTGTCCGTGGCAGTGTCTGTCGTGTGTTTGTCTGTTGTTGGCCGCACATGTTTATTTAGCCGGATTCGGCTGCCGGTTTGCAGTGGCAATTAACGGTTGCATTTTCGATTGGTCGCATGCGATTCGCCAGCAAAAATAGCGGAACAGGTGTGCGAGCAGAGACGAGAAGGAGGGAGCTGCGGTTTGTTGGAGTAAATTTAATGGAGCGAAATGTGGAGCGTCATTTTTGGGATTTGCTTGGAGTGTGCTTTAAAATGATTTTAATTGTAGGTTTGTTTATAGATCTGTTATGTCTATTACTAATACCACTACTTTCTTTCTGATTCCGAAATTTGATATAGTTCTATAACTGATAGTTCTACTTATCTAGTTTAATGGTTCCACTACTACTAGAACTACTGCTATCTACTTCTCTTACTACTGCTACTACTTCTCCTACTACTACTACTCTAGCTACTACTACTACTGGTACTCAGGCTTCAACTACTGCTAGTGCTAATACTATTACTACTACTGCTACTACTGCTACTACTATTACTACTACTGCTAGTGCTAATACTATTACTACTACTACTACTGCTAGTGCTAATACTATTACTACTACTACTACTACTACTACTACTACTACTACTACACTGCTAGTGCTACTACTACTACTACTACTACTACTACTACTACTACTACTACTACTACTACTGCTACTACTACTACTACTACTCTATTACTACTGCTATTATTACTACTATACTACTACTACTACTATTACTAACTACTACTACTACTACTACTACTACTACTACTGCTTCTACTGCTACTACTACTATTACTACTGCTATTATTACTATAACTGCTAGTACTATTACTACTACTACTACTACTACTACTACTACTACTACTACTACTACTGCTACTACTACTACTACTACTACTACTACTACTACTGCTATAATACTACTACTACTACTACTACTAATACTACTACTACTAATACTACTACTAATACTACTACTACTACTACTACTCCTACTACTACTACTACTACTACTACTACTACTACTCCTACTACTACTAACACTACTACTACTACTACTACTGCTACTGTCACTACTCCTATTACTACTGCTATTACTTTTACTACTGCTATTATTACTATTTCTCTTAGTACTACTACAATTACTACTATTACTCTACTATTACTACTACTAGTACAACTACAACTACTACTACTACTACTACTACAACTGCTACTTCTACTACTGCTACTACTAGTACAACTACATCTTCTTCTACTACTCCTTCTACTCCAACGTTTACTTCTACTGATACTCCTCTTACTATTACTTCTACAACTCCTGCTACTACTACTTCTACTACTCTTGCTACTACTCTTGCTACAAAGGACAACTACTTAAAAAACCATTTATACTTATAATAATAATAGAGAATCTGGTTGAATTACTTATACAAACATAGTACGTATAACTAGTGTAATTTATAATCTTTATTATTATATCTTTTATGTCTTTTACTACTATTACTACTCCTACTCCTACTACTACTGCCCATTACTCAAATAAATAAAATTTCCTACAAAAAACCCAATTTCCGACTGCACCAAGCTAATTAATATTCGTAGACTCAAACGGTTCCCACAATTCGCTCGTATTTCAACCCGATCCGACCACAATTCGCATTATGAACGCCTCCAACACTCACAAACACACACAACCACGCTGACACAAAGCCGCCCATTGGCTCGTTCATCATGGAGTAAAGACAGAAAAAAAAAATCGCGATCATCAATCAAAACTTGGCAATAGGAGACAAAGCGTCTACAGATTGTGCCGCCAGCTACTGTTGGCCAAAAAGATTTTGGGATATTGCAAACGCGATGCTGGGCCACACAGGAAGTTATAGTTGGCTACAAATAATTCGCATGCTACCGGCTTTACGAGCTACCTTGACGTCGTCTGTGATGCTCCCAGTGCAACTATCAAAAACGCATAAATCACGACGATCTGCAGCGATCGCTCAAGACCAACGTGAGGACCTTTCAACAGTTCGCTTCAAAGAGCCGCAACAAAGGAGCAAAGGCAGGAAGGGAAGAGGGACAAACTCTCGACTTGCCACACAAATTAAATTTGTATAAAAATATCCAAGTTGGTGGGCCCAGGATAAGAGAAGACGAGGACGAGCGATGCTACTGTATGCCACAGGACGTGCTGCAGCAGGTCGGCAGAACCGTAGGAAGTCCCCAGGAAGACGAGCCCAAGGCGATCCATTATGATTGTCACAGTTGACACACATTATCACCCTTGTAGAGCTGCGAACCTGTCGTCGTGCCGCCCGGAGAGGACATGCCTAGGCCCAGAGGCCTCTCTGTCTTAGCGATATGAACTAATTGATGTTTTCATTTAGGGAGAGAAAGAGAGAGCGAGAGAGAGAGGGAATGTAGTCATTCTAGGTGGTAAGTGCGACGCCCGCTGTGCACACATAATTGAGGGTCCTGAGCATGCCGAGTCCTGGGGCCCGACAGAGCGCTACCTAATGCCACCCAAGAAACCCAGAGTCGTAACTAGTGCAGGTCTGTCTCTCGCTCTCGCTCTCTCTGTCTCTTTGTGAGACCCTCCCGCATCTTGTCAATGGCTTTGTCCACTCCCTTCTACGTTCGAGGTCGGCGCGGTGCTCCTGATCTTTTCTCTGGCCACTTGGTCGGCCCACAAGGCGGCGTCTTCAAAAAGACATGCAACCTCATCGCGTTGGTGGTCCATGCTCATATTTTGCGCATGTCCCATTGTCAATTGCTCTATTTAGTCGCTAGGACAATCGACAATTTCGTAAATTATTTTCGTATTATCGACTCGTCTGACTCGTCCGACTCCCGATTGTCTTTAATTGTTTAATTGTCAACTCAGTCGATCCCGAGGCTTGTCTGTTGTGATCCAGTCCGGAGATGGCAAGACATGCACATTCTCTCACACACGGCTCGCATCGCATTCTTGTTGCCTAGTTGGATCTGCTATTGTCCGTCTGTCAGTTTAGCGGACAGTTTCTATGCCATTTTGAGGGATTATTGTAGCTGGTTGGGCTTGAACCTGTTGTGGCTCCTAAAAACATGGCCACAATCCCGCGTGAGGGTGTTTCTCAAAGTGTGTGTGGTCCGAGGTTTGTCACTTTTTTAGATACTTTTTGCAATGTCCTCTGTATAATTGAGTATGAATGTTGAGTACCAGAGGGTATTATATTATTAGATATTGTGCGCTGTGTAGGCGCATTTGTTTTCTAGAGGGGTAGGGAAAAACCTAGATAAGAAGTTAATAGTTTTGGAAATTTATTCTTGTATTTATTTTATTAAAATTATCTATCAAATTATGATATGATTTCTGAAACTTTCTGGAAAATCTGATACAATTTGTTGAAGTAGATTTCTTATACAAATGTGGGTTCCAATATATGTGAATAGCTCAGCAATGAATACAATTTGCTCAGGCATTGATTAACTTTATCTAATAACTCTTTTAGAATTTTCCTCATTTTATTTACAGCTCAAACCGTCAAAGGTTTTTCGATAGGGTTAACCATTTCTATACAACTGGAAGGGTTAGCAAAGGGTAAAGTCATTCAGGAAACACATTTTCAGCGCACATAATCTGGTGATTTCTTCTCTTTTAAGTATATATATTATATACTCTTGATCAGCATCAACAAGCGAGTTCAACTGGGGTTATACGACTCTTTAACGAACCGTTTGTCTGTTACAACGCTTAGAAGTATCTTAATTTAAAAACTATCTCCAAGAAACTTTCCACTCATCAAAATCAGGGCTTTTCTCAAAACAATAGGCCAAAAGTAACTCTACTTTTATACTCCAATTCATGATAACTCTTTGTTATATACCAAGCAGTTTGCAATACGTTCGCTGGTATAATAAGAAGATATGTATAATTAAATATATTCATATTTTTTCATAAGTATTTTTTCGATTGTATTTACTTTTTATTTTATTTATATTTTAAGATCTTAAAAATATTTTGATTTTTCATATATATTTTTTAAAAACCGCTTAGGGACTAACAAAAACTTTGAAATACAACTAAAACTTACTATAAACAGTCTTTAATCTTAAACAAAAGCAGAAGCAGGCACAGACCTTGAAGCACTTGAAATAGAACCAGCTACGAAGGGGATTAGGACTAACTTAAGAACTGGGAACTGGAGCGGGTAGGGGGATGGGGGCGTGTTTAGAAGCCAAAGTAGGGATAGGCGGGGGCGGCTGTCATGGCGGAGTTCTTCTGCTCGGCACCAAGGCTAGCCTGATGATAGCCACCCATGTGGTTGCCCGTGGCGCTTGGGAAGAAGGAGCCCGCAAAGTTGTAGCTATCCCAGGAGGAAGGATGATGCGAGCCCGAAGCGGCAGCCGAGGCGAACTGGGAGCGCAGCTGCTCCGCCGAACTGACTGCAGATGTGGGCATGGCATAGGCGGAACTAGAGTAACCCGCACCGGCTGTGCTCATGCCGTAGGCGGAGTTCATGAAGTTACCACCGGAGGTCACGGCTTGCGTTTGCGACTGCGACTGCACTGGACTGTGGGCAGCGGAGTCGGTGCTGCTGCTGCTCGAGGGCGACATGGAGGCAACAGAGCCACCATAGCCGCCGGCATGTGTCTCGTACGCAGCAGCCGCCGCAGAGCCTGCACCACCTGCACCGGCCGTGGGCCACGACTGCGAGCTGTAGAGTCCCATGCCCATGTTGGAAGCGGCGGCAGCTGTGGGTGAACCGTACGAGGCAGCAGCGGAGCTGGCACCGAATCCAGGCACCTGCTGCGTGTTCAGTTGCTTGCGCAGACGTGCACGACGATTGGAGAACCAGACCTGCACACGTGCCTCGGTCAGGCCTGTGCTCTGTGCCAGCTCCTCGCGCGTGTAGACATCCGGATACTGTGTGCGTGCAAAGATGCGTTCCAGTGCATCGATTTGATCGTTGGAGAAGGTGGTACGGGAGCGACGCTGCTTGCGCTTTAGCTGCACACTGGGCTCTGTGTCATCCTCGCTCTCATCTTCGCTGCCCGCCGAGGCAGCTCCTGCTCCGCCAAGTATGCCATCAATGCTGTGTGAAGCGGTGCCCGCTCCTCCACAACCGGAGGTGCCGCGCAGCAGCCGCGAAATGGAACTAACTGAGGGCGCATTTTGTTTGTCGCAGACTCCTGCCTCGATCAGCTTGGCGCGTATCTCCCAGCTGAAGATGCCTGGCTGGGATTGCTTCAACTCCTCGATTCTGGCCTCAATGTCGGGTGTGGCCACACGTGGTTTGCTGCCACCAATGACGCCGGGACGTATGGAGCCTGTTTCCTGGAAGCGATTCAGTATCTTGGAGACGCAGCCATGGGAGACGCGCAGCTGGCGGGAGATTACACAGGGACGCACGCCCGCAGCGGCCATTTCCACAATCTGACGGCGTATGTGATTGGGCAGTGGGCGACCGTTAATGAAGACGCCGCCAAGTTGATTGACGCGTCCTTGTCCTATAAGCAGAAGAAGAAGAAGAAGAGAAGTGATTAGCTCAAGTGATCTTCAGAAGAAAAGAGAATGCAATTTCTATGATCTCTGAGTGACCCACATAAGCGGGTCTACTGCATATTCTATTAGCTTTTGTGCTCGCACTGATCCTCGCATGCAACTGCAATAATATGCAAGTGATCTGCATAAGCAAATCCCTCTCCCTCTCTTTAGCATGTGTGGTCGATCGTTTCTCGAGGTGATCCTCTCGTGATCGACAATTAACTTTTCTTCTCTGCTCGATTGAGCGGCAGTAAGTAATCCAATTATGCTTGAGTTTGCGCCAGGATCAGCAAGGTTCGCTAAGGATCAGTTGGCACGATCAATAGAACAATAGCGCTGTCCTTTTCTGCCTGGCCTAACAAAGCGCAAATTGGCAATTTGCGTGGGTCGCTGATAAAGAAAACTGGAAATAAGCAACGGACTTGGACTTGTTGTGTGCATGCTGGAAAATGCCGATCACTGTGCAGCTGTGTGTGTATGTTGCCCATGCAATCAAATCAAACTAATAATCCATAAGCCAGGCGGACAGACAGAGAGAGGGAGAGACAGAGAGACAGGGAGACAGACAGGCGTCCAGCTGTGCCAAGCTAATATCAGTACGTTGAGAGCATAAAAGGCCGGCCCCAAAAACCCCAAAGACACCGTTGCTGCCTCTGTTGTTGTTGTTGTTTTGGGGCGCTGACGTTGCTGCTACGTGATACACAAGACCCCGAAGAGCAGACGCTGAGCCAAGATCAAAGCGGCAGAGCCGCCACAGCTCGAGCCGCCGCGAGTGCAGATGGCAGACCCAAGAAGCAGAGGAAAAAGAAGCTGCAGAAGAGGAGGAAGAAGGGATCCAAAGACGGGCGCAAGCGCGCCAAAAAGTCTGCAAAGTCTGGAATGTTGTGGCTGCTGCAAGTTGTGATCACAATCAATAAGTCAAAAAGCTGATCATGATTGCCGGACAGACAGACACACAGGCGGACGGACGGAGCGGACGGAACGTAGCGGGTAATGATCTCTCGTTTTCGAGGCAACCCGGCGAAAGCGCGATCATGATGATGATCGAGCACATTTTCTATCGATATCGAGCGAGAGACATTGGCTCGTTTTGTACTCGTAATTGAGGTAATTGGTAGATAGCGTTGGTAGCGTCGCGTCGTTGCTTACCTTGAAAGGGATATCCAGCGAAATAGGGTGTCATATTGAGTGCCGATACAGCCATGGTTTGTTGTTGTTTTCCAAGTTGTTGTTGTTTATAAAATAATCCGTTAGTGTTTGCTTTCCAATGCAGCAGAACGCACACAAAATACAGAGAGACACACACGAGTTTCTATTTCTATTTATGTTTAAGGTATTTTCTATCGTTAACGCTTTGTTGTTGCTTTTCTTGTGTAATGCGCATGCGCAACGATGCTGCTCGTTTGCTTGACAGCTCGAAACTGATTTTGAAACGGTCAGCAGCGAGACTAAAACGAATTTGTGAGATTCTCAGGCGACGACGAAGGCAGCAAAGGCAGCGCTGCATGCAGAACACCAACAAACAGAAACAAGTTCCACAGCAGCACAAAAACAACAAACACTGCGGAACCCACGCAACGAGGGTGGCGTGTGTAGGTAAGAGCGAACCAACACGAACGACTGGCCACGGAGAGCGCTAGCAGCCGATCGCTGTGCGCGTGTGTGTGAAGAGTGCCGCACTACGCATTGCAATTGCTCTCCGCTCTCTGGCTTTGTACTCGCCTGCATGTGTGTTGTTGTTGCTCTTTGAGTTGCCTGCGCAGCTGCGCCTACGAGAGCGGGAGAGCGCGAGCGAGAGTGAGAGACAAACTGTGAGAGTGTGAACCAATGAGTTGCTCTGCCATGGCTGCAATTTGTGATGTAGCGCCGCCCCATTTTCGCACACAGCCTGTGTCGCATTGACTCTTCTCTAACTGAAACTAAGTGGATCTCTTTGGACTCCATTAACATTATTTATATCGCAATTGCTGCCTGCGCTTGATTTGAAGTTATGCGAATTCAACAACTGCGTGACTTGCACGATTCCCAGGCTCCTTAACTGTTGTTGTTGCCACATGAAATATGCTCTATATTTCCGGTTTCTAGGCAGTCGAAAAATTCCAAGTGTTTTTTTTACCATATAGGAAAAGCGAAGTTGTGGTAGCTCAGGGAAAGGGAGAACGAGAGAGAGGATGAGACATTTAATTAACATTCCTGGAACTCTTTTAAATTTTACTGCGTTTATACTTAGTTAGCAGCAACTATTCTCTGAAATTCCTGGATTAGTTGTCATTTTCTGACGCTCCTTAAAGCGGAAAATCCCCCATAGTCCCCATCTATGCAGGAACGGCAACAAGGACAGAACTAAAATCAATGTCAACTGTAAACTTGCAGGAATTTGCTGTCTCTGTTGTTTCTACCAGCATTTTTTTTTTGCATTCCTTAGTGGAAAAACAGTTTAGTTGAAGAGGAGGAGGCGACAGCGTGGGCTGCAAAGGATTTGCTGATGGACAGACCACAAATAGAACCAAACAAGAGTCGCCTAAGCCCCACGTGTCCAACCAGCTTCCTAATGGGTGTGCCGCCTTTGGCTAATGGATTTCTGAAAATAGCGACAATCGGAGATTTCTTTGCAAGCTGCCCACATTAGCACATGGCAGAAGGTGGGCGAAAAGGGAACAGTTCTAAAAATATTTAACTGTGAATTGTAAAAAAACTTAAAACTAATCTAAAATTTGTGTAGAAGTAAAGATAATCTATTATATAAATAATTTTTAATAGAATTACCTCTCCCATTCCTGTGCCCCACTTCAGCGCAAGCTGTTGACCACAAATATAGCCGAATTTTTGGCCTCCGTCTCGCACTATTTAATTTACCACAGAAATGGCCTCAGTTGTGGCGCTGTTAATTAGCTAGTAGAGCCCAACTGGGCAGCCACACAAATTGAATATGCATGAGAAAGAGATGGCCTTAGCGTCTGTGACAGCATGGGAAGTTGGCCAAAAGATTTTCGCACGAGCGAAAGAAGGGGAAAAAAATGACGCAAAACGTAAACTGAAACTTAATTTTCTCAGTGCATGACTTTTGCTTAATTTGAGTTGAAATGGTTTGCTTTGGGTTTTCGGCTCGAAACAAGTCGGACGAAATCAAAGAACTTTGCCCATGTTGCGCATACGCCGCGTGGTGTGTGACGCTCTGCAAAAGCGCAGTCAGAGAGCTAACAACAGGCAGAAAGCTTGTTGTTGTTGTTGCTGTTGTTGTTGTCGCTGTTGCTAGTTGGGCAATTGTCAAGTTGGCGTACGTGTTGAGTGTGGGTGTTCCTCTATGTGTGTGTTTGTCTGCTGTGTGTGTGTCTCTGCTCTGTGTGTGTATGTGTGTGCCATTTGGCAATAATTGCGCTGCTATTGTTCGTCCAGCCGCCACGCTGTGTGTGTGGCTTCGCTGCGGGGCAATCGCTCAAAACTTATGACAACTCAAGCAGCTACTGTGCTCGCACTCGTATCTGTATCTGCCACTGTATCTGTATCTGTATCTTTAGCTGTTGCTGTTGCTGTATCTCTTGTCTTGCTTTTGAACTTTCGTTCGCGCTTTTGTCTGCCGCCTTTGTCGGCTACCGCTTATTAATATTTACACTTTCATTGCCTCCCCCTTCCCTTGCCACCCCCTTTGGCAGGCTCTCCCAAGTGGGGTTGCCTCATGTGCGCGCTTTTCAATTCACATTATTTGTCGAAATAAATAAATATCTATAGGCTTCGAACATGAACTTCTTGCATATTTTTGTTCGAACGTTCTTCGCCTTCCCCTTCCCCTTTTTTCTTTCCTGCTTCGTAATATTTTGTGGGAATTTTCTTCGCACAACTTAAATATATTTGCCTTACTCTGTCTGTCAGGGCGTGGAGGCGCATCCAGTTCAAGTTCGAAATTCATTTGCAAACGAAGCATGCGGCAAAAAAAAAAAAAAAAAAAAAACAAAAAGAGGAAAGATAAAAAACAACAAAACGGAAAAAAGTAACGCCATCCACTTGAGTGATGGCTGGCGAGCAACTCTGGAATTTCATTTTTCTTCTACTTCTTTTCCTTTTTCGATTTTTTTTTTGTACCGTTTTCCTTTCAATTCAGTTTGTGGAAGACTTTAAAGTGCAGCAGCTGTGAGTGCCATTATATCATGGGGCAGTTAGCGAGAGAGAGAGAGAGAGAGAGAGAGAGAGAAAGAAATAGGAGAAAAGGCGAGCAAAGTTTGAAAATACTTATATATCTCAGGATCCTGTGGGGTTATAGCTCTTAAATTTTAAGCATAGCGGGGCAATAATATATGAATAAAGAAAATACATGAAAATTTCTTTAAATATTAAAGAACTTTCTGGAAACCACTAAAAATGTATGTTTTTATTGAATAATTTTCCACAATCAAAATTAAGCTATTGTTTTTAAATACATAATAAAATTTCAATAAATGCAAAGTTGACAATATCCTATAAAAATTCTATGTAGTTTCAGAATATGCATATATCTCAGGATCCTATGGGGCTGAGGCTATTAAATTTATAACATAGCTAAGGAATGATATTTATATGTAAAAAACGAATCTAAACTCAACTTGATATTTAAGAACTCTCCGGAAACCTCATAAATGTATTATTATATGGCAACTGTTTTTTTTTTCAGTTATATTAGGAACATTTTGAGTATTTTCAAACTCTCTTAGAAGTGCTCAGCTGGCAATACCCTATAAAAACTCTATGTAGCGCTTCCTTAAAACCATAAGCGATTGCATATGGCTTTTAAACACTTTATAAACGAGCCACCACACATCGCTGGCTGCTCTCATTTCATATGTCATATGTGTTCGTCGGCAGCTCGCAAAGATGCTCAAAGAGGCATCATTAAAAGAGAATATCTTGCACTAATGATTCTCCAAAATGTTTCCAATAAACTCTACTGAAATATTACCACTAACGCCCCAGATGTCAGCTTAAACGAAAGCCCCTTTTTCGGACGCGGCAACAGCTGTTGGGGCTAGAGAGAGAGAGAGAGTGAGAGAGGGGAAAGGGAGAGGGAGGCAACCGCAACTGTTTACACAGCAAATGTTGCCACAGTTGCCACAAAGGAAGTAAGAGGCGCGTTTTGGGCCGCGAGAGAAAGATGATTAATTTGGGTAAGGTGAGAAGAGTAATATGTACAAATATATCACTCCTTCGGAACGGTTAAAAACGTATTAATAATGTGTGATCCGATGACGCCCACACGGGCTGCCAGTCAGTTGGGCACAAGAAACTGAGAACTGAAATTAACTAATTGCAGGTAGTAGCAGAGGCAGAGCAAGAGGGAGAGAGAGAGTGAGTGAGAGAGAGAGGTATAGACAGGATCAGGGCCAATCAAGTGTGTGTGGTTTTTTGGGTTATGCGGGCGGGCACGCGCATCCAAGCCAAGATGATGCGGCAAAAGGATGTCAGGCAAAGGGCAAAAGGATAACGCAACGGCCACAAAAGGCTGCCATTATGTGCATGATCTGTGGTTTCTGCTGCTTCTCCACTCCCTCTACGCTTTGTCGGCAAAGTCAGCAGGCAAAGGGAAGAGGGCAGGGGCCAGGAGGCAGCAGAGCGGGACTGGTAGGACACACACGCCGTCGCCGCTGGCGGTGGCGTTGAAGTGTGAATTCTAACAGGCCGCGTCGGCGTTTGGCCAGCTCATCGTAAATAAAACATTTGTGGATTCTCGCTGAAATGTGGCGGATTCTTTGAAAACCAAAGAGCAGTGCAGAAGAAGAGAGAGGGAGAGCGAACGAGAGAGGATGCTCAACGTGCGCCTAATTGCCCGAGGCAGTGCACGGAGCGCCCTTTCGTTTAACGCATTCCTGCTAATTCTGTCCATGATAGACATCTCTTGATCCTTGATTAGCACTTCTTGCTGCTCTGCTCTCTGCCTCTCAGGGGCGTGGCAAACGCCTTGCGAGCCTGCGGCCTGGATTGATCACGCCGTTATGCGCCAATTGCTTTGAGCCGTTGCTTTTGTTGGTTTTCCGCGTGGCGTCAAGCCATAAAATTCGTTTAGCACCTGCCTGCGAGGTGTGATATCAATGATTATAATTATAACGCCTGCACCTAGTAGTATTAGTGCCTAATGAAAGGAGCTGCCGACACCAGCACCAAATCAATCGGCCGCAGATTGATTGTCGGCTACAGCGAGCGGACCTACGGATTGACCTGCAGGGTGTATGAAAAGAGACATGATATAAGAAATAATTTAACTAAATTTAGAACATTTTAAGAGTATTATTATGTGCATTTTTTAAAGGTTTTATAATAGCTAATTTTGGGTTTTTTTGCTTAATTTTAATAAATTTAATTAGAAGTTTTTTTTGAATTTAAATTTTTTGATTTGTTTCTTTTGTGTTTTTAAGAATGTAATTAAATTTAATGTAATTTATGCTAAAATATCTTAAGTTTTTTTTTTAAAATTCAACTTCCACTTTTTAACTGCTAAATCTTTGCTATAACTTATATATTTGAAAATTTAACTAATTAAATTTTTACCTAAGTTTTAGATTGAATATTAACTCTATAAAAGCTACACTCTATAAATTCTGTTATGTTGCGTTTTATACCGTCTAAATTAAAATAAAATTAAGACTTAAATATTTTATTTTAAATTAAATTAAAATAAAATTTAAAAAACAATAAAATTAAACTTAAAATTAATTTTTAATATTTATATTCCCCCTAGTTTATATTTTAAATGGAATATAATTGCTTTAGCATTTAGACTTTCTTTTTTTTCAATTCTTAATTCAGTTGACTTTAAATAAATAAACAAATTTATAAAAAGTTAAATCTTAAATTGAAACCCTGCCTATTTATCTTGCTACTGTAATTTATATACCTATTAATATAAAATGTAGTATCCTAGTGGATACAGCTCCATATATATAGTTATCTATCTATGCAGCTCATGTGCCATTAACTCTGATTGATTGTGTTGGCAACCCAAACTCTCAGTCAAAACTCAATTATACAAGTACGTGTATCTGCTACGCTACTGCATACACACTCGTGAGTGCATCCACTGATAACGTGCTCAATTATGCATGCCAACACAAAATTCCACACACAGAGAGAGAGAGAGAAATATTTCACGTATTTATCACACAATTTTGATTACAACTAATTTGACATTGAATTATTAGCATGATGCGGCGAGCAGAGCAAGTTTGAATATATTCGAACGAATGTATTCATACACACTCAAACCAAATAATCACGCAACGCAATCAATCCTTTGAGCATGATGATGCCAAGCAAGCAGGGAGAATATACAGTAAAAGATACAGATACAGATTTAAGTCTTGGGCAAGAGAAATACATAAATAATACAAATAAATACGCGCTTTCGGGGCAGTTTTTCACTTTTGGCTTTCCCGTTTTGATTTATTTTCCATAGTAAATTGATTTTCGTAATGCATATTAGTTCTGCACCCAGAGAGAGAGAGAGAGAGAGAGAAAACCGTTCTCGAAATTATCGCTGGAAAATGCCATGTGAAAATGGGAAAATAAATAATTATCAGTTGAGGTTTACATGGCTGCCACATGCCTCGAACTATTGTGAATTGTTTCTTCTTCTAATTAAAGACGCATTTCCTCCCCCTACCTCTCCCCCTCTCCAGTTTCTCTATGCTGGCTTTGCTGCCTCCCCAAAAAATCGATTGGCTACAATTTCCATTTTTGTTGATTTTTCCCGAGCTGCGTCTGAAGTGGCAATTGGCCAGCGTGATTTTCCATTATTTCCAGCTGCAGCAGGTGTGGGAAAGGGGGGAGGAGGGGGACAGCCCCATGTGACTGACATGTCGGCACATGTCAAAGCCACCAATTCATCAATACTTTTCCCCAACTTGCAGTTATAATTGTGGCATCAGGCCCTCCCGTTAAGCCTTGCCGGCTTTTGGCCTTCGCTGCCTCGTGCCGCCGTGTGAATAATTAAGCTGCATGTTATCCTCAGTTGACTCGATTCGACTTCGACATCGATTTCGATTTCGATTTGTTGCGCCATTTTCGCATTTAATTGATGTTTCGTTTTCTCAGAATTCGAAGTTGGTTTTAAACTTTTGAGCTGACGCTTTGAACTTTCCGCGCAGCGCTTCGGGAAAGAGAGTTGAGTGAAATTGTCCAAGAAGATGTAAACATGTTCGTATGAACACTTAGATCTTGGAGACTGTAAGAGCTAGAGCTATTAAATTTGGTACGAATATGTCTAATTAAGACAGGCACATAAAGGTTGTTTTAAAATTTGGCTACGATCCCATCTGCTTCCGTAAATTGGAAAAAATCAAATTTCTAATGTATTTTTCAGCCTAAATTATTGATTTTTCATGTGTATAATAATTAGTACTATACAAATGTTTTCTCAAAATTTGTTGGTAATTCTCCAATAAACAAAGAATATATTTAAGAAATAGTACTGGTACTTGTTGAACTTGTTTCCTTAATCACCAAAATCTCCTACAAAACTTCACAAACAAGTTTCAAATCATAAACTGCCTGCTTATTTATCGATATTCATAATTTCGCATATTTAGTGGGCGTTCCAAATCGATTCGCACTAAGCTCGAGCTAAACGTCAGTGGATCAATTAGCAGCTAGACTAACGTATATAGACGTAGCATAATTATGTGTGCTTATGGCATGCAAATGCGTGCGTGTATGTGTGTGAGTGAGTGACGAAAGAGGCTGCCTAATTAAATTAGCATAATTTGGCAACACCTTGGCTGGGTTAATTTGGCAACGCCTACAAAGCGTTTAGCTCTGCTCCGGGCGGAACCGCATGGCGTATCAGCTGTCAGCGTGTTTGCATGTTTGTTGTGTTTGCTTTGGCCTAAAAAGCGCTGCTAAAGCGATTGGCAACGCCAGGACGTACGGATCCTTTTACGTATCCGTATCCGGATGCGTAGCTGCATCTGCATTGCCGAAGAAGTTGACTAAGTTGGCGTTGCAAATCGATCATTGGCACAGTTTGACAACTCTATTTACGGCTCGAAGGACCACCTGCTAGACAGGAGTAGAAAACCTAGACATAGCGTAACACTTACGATTTGTAATGGGCTCTAATCGGACGACAAAAAAAATCTCTGGCATTGTCAATGAGGACCTACCGCGCCGTTGCCCAACAGGTAGCTCACTCTCTGTCTCTTTCTCTCTCTCTCTCTCTCTCTCTCTCTCTCTTGCTTGACAGTTTGTGTTTTGCGGTTCTGGTGTTAATGGTTTGTTAGTGTCACCTGTTTTTGGCTTAGCGGCAACAAAACGCGCGATTTAATACGCACAGCCACGCCCCCGCCCTCTATGTAGTTTCGACGTTTGCGCGGCGTTAATTTAGTTATCTTTGCACCAAGGCAGCACGCAATTTTCGCCGGAAATCGTCGGACGGTGCCCACAGATCTTTGATTTAGGATGCGCTGTTTAAAAACGCATTCGGCTGCATTTAACGCGGTTTATGGCCAATGCAGGCGGAGTGATAAACACAAAAAACCGCCGAACGTCATCGTAAATTTGCGCGAGGTTTGCAATCGACAGCGTGGAGCAGGAGGAGCAGGAGGAGAAGGCGGATCAGGAGAAGAAGCAGGCGGAATAGAAGAAGATGCTTGTCTCCCTGCCCGTGTTTAGCAAATTACTCAACACTCCGACACATTGCTGACGCACTGCCTCCGCCGGTGCCTCCGCCGCTCTACCGGTGCTTCTGCCTCTGCCTCTGCCTCCGCTGCCTCTGCCTGCGTGTCAGCCATTAAATAAATTATAACGAACTGGCCCCCGCCAAAGGGGGCTGCCCAACAAATTGCCCAAGTGCCCCACAGGCCCATACACCCCATGTGGGAGACGACATACAGTCTGCGGCTGCAGTTGCAGCTCCAAAACTCAGCTGGCAGCCAGTGTGGCATGCCGCATGCCGCTTGCTGCATGTGTCAGCAACTTGGGCGCACAAAGCGATGCCGCGGGAAGTGTTGCCCTTCAGTGAGTTTTGAATTTATGTTATTGATGCGAAGATATATGGTAGACACTGTGAGAAAGTGGAAGTAGAAAGTTAAAGAAGAGTTAATTGAGAGGAAGACGAACAACTTTAATAATGTTAATATTAAAAAAACTTATAAAAAAGTTCTTGAAACTAAGCTAGTTATTGCAAATTTGATGGCTTTGCGAGGTCCGAAGGGGGCGTGGCCCAATTTAAATAAAAGCTTTCAGACACTGGAATTGAAACTAGACTTGGTAGCTCTGGCTCTCACAGTCTGCGAGTTCTAAGCGTTTATACAGACAGACAGACGAAGAGATGGACTTAAAGACCAGAAAATATTGAATCGATGTTGATGCTGAGCAAGAATATATATAGCTTATAGAGGTGCAGTTGCCTCCTTCTGTCCGTTACACACATTCCCACAAACACTGTGTTTTTTTTTTAATTTTATTCAACATAAAAAAAATAGTTTAGAAATTTTTAAAAATTTAAAAATTCCACTTGAAATTTTTTTAACCTTTTTCAAAAAATGTTCTAAAAGTTTTCTATAAAGTTTTAACTATAAATCTGTAAATTTATTTCTTAAACAAACTTTTCTTGCAGTGCAGCCCATTTGGCAACAGCTAAAAGCTCAGTTAACCTGCCACACTCTCCCCTCTCCCTCCGCCTCCTCTAGCAAAAGCGTGTGGGAAAATGCGGGGCATGCAACACCTCAGCAGACAATGCAATTCGGCAATTCCGTTGAAGGTTGCACAGCCAAAACAAGCAACAGCCTCGGGTCCAACCCCAACCCCAACTCCAGTCCCAGCCCCAGAGCTCAAGACGTAGTCAAAGATGTGTATAAAAATTTGTTTGCGAGTATTTAAAAAACGAAGGCGAATGAGTTACGGATTTGCAATCGCTTAACTTGAGTGCCAATCTGCAGCAGACCGACCTTCCTTCCCTGCCTGCCTGCTTCCCTTTCCGCTCTTCCCATGCAGACTGTGCCGCCGTCATATAAACAAATGAACATATGTAAAATCCATGCTCGGAACGCCGCCAAAAAGGCAAAGGAGACAACTGACGGGAACGCTGACGTTTTTAACGACTTGACACAGGGAGAAGGAAGAGGTGGGCAGTCAGAGCAGGGCTGACTGGACAAAGTGACCGACAAAAGTCACTCGCAAAACGTGGCTGCCGCTGCTGCTGCACGCGCAGAGATCACAGCTGGAGCTGCAGCTGCAGCCGGAGCTGGAGGTGTCTGAAAATCGCTTTGAAGCGCACATTTGCCAAAGTGATCGTAAAAATGCCAAGCCAAATACCTTGAGCACGTCAAGCGCGGCAATTAAAATTGAACTTTTATGTTACAATGACATATAGCCAGGTCCACACACAGTCCAACAGTCCAAGCCGCAGACGAATCTGGGGACGTAGCGCTCTGTCTGGCCAGGTCGAGCGACCCGGCTTTCAAATGAGATGAGATGCAAAGCGATGCGAAGCGATGAGATGGATTTGCAGCGGACTAGAAGAGGGAGACAGCGAGAGAGTGAAAGAAAGAGAGATAGGAAGAGAGTGAGAGCGAGAAAGAGAGAGAGAGCCAATGCGTGCGAGCGGGCGCAAGATCAAAAGCGCGCGCCGCTAACGCACTTGCCCGTAAGTGGGCTAAGACTGCGCGAACTCCCGTACTGGGAACTTGGCCAACACAGTCAGGCAGCGCCGCATGCGACTGTCGACAGTTTTTTCTTGTTTTTGGCTGGAAACAAGCCAAAAGCGACTTTTTGTTCAGTTTCACAATTTAATTGCAAATAAATTGAGTTTTTGGTACTTCATTTAAGCGAAACGCTTAACACACACAGGCATGCAAACACACAGTCACACACACACACATAGACACACACACACATACTTACTCAGCCTCAGTCGCACCTTTTCTGCCGTCGGATCCATCAAAGTCAGTTAAATGTTTTAAGTTTTATGTTGCCACAGCCGCTGACCCCCTGAACCCTTCCATGCCCCCTGCCCCTGCCCCGGCACCCTACCCCCTGCGCAAGCAAGCTTAGCTTAACGTAGCGAAATGACAAATGAAATTGAAATTATTTTTTTTTTTAGGATGACTAAATTTGCATCTTCTTTTTTCTTCCATTTTACCAAGGATTTGTAATATCTATTTGTTTTTAGCAGCTAAACGAAGTAAAACTTTGGGTCGTTAAAATGTTTAAGTATTTCTCATTTTCCTTTCTATTTTTTCAATATTTTCTGAAGGGATTTGTCAAATGCGTTAACAATATTTATGAGGTTGGGGTTACTTGTATTTAAATTGAAACTGAAATTGAAATTCAAACTAAGCAACCTATTCGGTATAGCTTATGAAGGTCCTCAGAGAACTTTATGTAATGAAGAAATGCTTTTTTCTTTATTTAATTTCAGATTTTGTTATTAAAAGGTAAATTACAAGACAATCTGAAGATCTTAAGACAAATTCCAACAGGGTAGTTTGATTGAAAGCGTAGAATGTGCAGAAATATTCCTTTAGCTAGAGAACCCTATAACCAATTCAGTATTTCTTATGAAGGTTTCAAAATACCTTTATATGATCAAGTAAAGAAAATTATTTATGATAGATATTTTTAGATATTTTTCTTATAGAAAAGACATCAAGCCTTTTCATCATTAGATCCTGAAAAAGTACAAAAACTTCAGATATAATTCCAGAGCTAAAGAACTCAAGCACCAATTGAGTATTTTTTATAAAGATCTCTAGATACCTTTATATGAATCTAGTTCAGATATCATACTAATATAAAAGATATCGAGCATTTTCATTGTCAGATCCTAGAAAAATACCAGACAATCCACAATTCTAAGTACAATTCCCAACAAAGTGATTCGATTGAAAGCGACAGGCGAAAATGTGTGAAATCTATTGCGATTCTTCAGTTTCCAGCTAACATTAGTCATACAAAGCCTCCCCAATTAGTGCGCTATAAATGAAATTCAGAAATCAATAAAGAAACAGAAATTTCCAATCGCTAAACTGGATTTTTTTTTATGTGAATGGAAGTGCTAAAATGCTCGAAATGGAGCACATGTTATCTCTTTTGTCTATCGGATATCGGGTAGCCATGATTTACTAGGGTGCTGTAAATTTTGTCGCCATACGAAAGTCAAGTAAAACTCATCATGGGAGGCTGTAAAACTTTAAGTACATGCAAGCAAAGCGGAATTCATTCAGTGCAAAGGATCATAAAAATCAGAAAAACTATGTGTAACTGGAACTGAAGTGTTTGAGACGTGCCCGAAGTGTCAGTCTAGCTAGGGGCTTCCCAGAACGGCGACTCCCCTTTTCCCTTTTCCCTTTCCTCTTGTCATTGTCTTGTTTGACTCTGTTTATGACTACCGTATCGGCGTGGAGTAGCCAAATGTCCTTGCCACTTGCTGTGCTACCGTAGCAGCAGCCGCAGAGATCTTCGCTTCTTCGCACCCCGTCGTCCTCTAGACGTACATCTGTTTGCCTTGTTTGCCTCATGCCAAGTCAAGTCCGGCGGGACAAGTCGAGAATTTAGCATGAAGGAGTGAAAACAGTTTGACAATTGTCCTGCCTATCCTCCTGTTCCTCTCCCTCTCCGACGTGTCTGGCTAATTTTCACTTGTCCTGCCTGCAGATGCTAGGGCAATCCGTCATGTGCGCACCTTGGGATTGTTCAATATTTGATATTATTGCCAGAGAGCTCAGTCCCAACTTGTCCTGTGTGTGTTTGTTTGTTTTGCTACTGGTGGCAATTGAGATTTGAATACTTGTGAATGCACTCATACGCATAAGGGGGGCTTAGACATACCCTCTGTTGACAGTCTGTCTAACGGCAATTGATGGATAGTTCAGTGGAACTGTTGATAGAGTCAACTAACGGTGCGCAAGAGAAAGGATTGAGCGATGTCAAATTCAGGCGAAGATATGAAATTCCTTTTAACTGCTAGAGTATTTAAGTAGTCTGTACGGTAAATTTTTGCTTAAATTTTAACTGATTGAAGAGTTTTACGTGTCTCTTATATAACTAACTAAAGTTAATGCAAAGTTTGTTCATTTTTGCTTGAAAACTGCTATGGATTTATTTCGTTTTACTGCAGGAAAGAAGGCGTAACGCATTCTAAAATAATCAAGTAGTATTAAGGTATATTCTCTCCAAATTTGGAAGCCCTAGCTCTTACAGATCACGAGATCTATGCGTTCATACGGACAGAATTGCAGGCTAACAAGGCTAATCGTTGGCTTGCTACCGGATATTGCTCCAGAGGTGTCTTAGAAACTATCCACAAGTTGTCTTTCGGTCATATAACATTATATTATTCGGCTATTATATCTTTTTAGAATAATGAAAAAGTTTTTCCAGAAAACCTGTCGATCTCAGTAGACTTTCCAGTCATGTTTAGCCCTAAACGAGCAACATTTCTCAGTCCGTAGATAGATGTCGTGTAGGAAACTAGAAACACATTTTTTGTAAATATTCAGAATTCAAAATTTCCAAATTAATTCGCAATGAATCTGCTACGTAATCTCATGGAGCCCGCCATGCGTCCCATGTTCGGTGGCACGCGACAATATTGTTGTCCCGCTGTGTCGAGTATACGCAACTTTCCACAGGTCGTTACGCAGGGAACTGGACCCCTAAAGTATATACTCGCTCTGGTCTATGTACATGGCGAGACATTGCATGGCAAGACTGTGATTAGGGCGATCGATGATGCCAAATATCATTTGCATATTTACGACAAGCTGCGCGAGGAGGCGTCTAAGGTGGATTTGTGCACCCAGTGTCTTGGCGGCGGTTATTTGGAACAAGATCCAGAAAAATGCTTGATCAAGATCTATGGACGTTCTAAACTTCTTGGCAAGGCAGATCACAGAGAGACCCGGGAGATTCTATGCGCAAAATATCCAACTTACTATATTGAGGCCGAGAAAGGTGGCATGAGTGTTTGAAAAAACAATAAGCAATAAGCAATAATCAAAAAAAAAATATAGTTGGCTCACACAGTGCAATCTTGTTTTTACTTCTGCAGATACTGCCGATTCGATTCGATGGCAGCTTAACGATATATCTGCCCGATTTTAATAATATTTTCACAGCATATATCAGAGAATTTCATGACGATATCTTGAAATATGATGAAAGTCAGCCGATAGGTTCTATGACAGCTATACGATATATCTTTTAGATCCGGCTCGTTCCGACTTATTTACAGCATGCAGCAATAGGAAACATGTATATCAAGTTTCATCTAGTTCTAAAACTGAAAGACTTGTTTGCATTGTAACAGACAGACGGACAGAAAGACCGACGGACATGGCTAGTTCGACTTCCATATCGATGCTGATTAAAAAGATGTTTTCTAAGGTGCGTTGCAAACTTCTGGCCAAAATTAATATACCCTTTGCTAGGGTTTAAAAAAAATGTTCTATAACATCCACAGGCAACTTATCGAAAGGAAACCGACTGTAAAATTTCAGCTCGGAAATGCTCGTAAAAAACTTAGCATATCCTTGCAACACGCTTCAGCGACTGCGTTAATTGAAAACTGTCAATGGGCAAATTAGAGAAATTTGTCATGTTTAACGTGACCAAAACTATGTGTGGTTTGTGTGGTTTACCGCAGCGGAAGCAGTTCGTAGCATGTCCTGCCGGCCTCATTCGGAATGCAGATGAGCCGTGGAGCGCTCTGTGAGTGCATACGTTGAGTACTCGTTGGCATTGCATAACGCTTCATTAGCAAGGAATTTTATGCTGATTAGCGCTGAGAGCAAGAGAGAGAGAGAGAGCGGAATGCAAAGCCGGGGCTGAGCTGCTGATACCAAGTGCTGTTTTTACAGCCCGACAGGCTCAGGCTCAGACTCAATTTCAATTTCAGTTTCTATATAGAGCACATTTGCATTTGGCCTGCTGCCACACAAACAATTACAAACACACAGATACACACACACGCATAGAGGCAAACTCTGCGCATCAGACGGCCATTTTTCAGAGCTGGTTCTATTGGTTTTTGGTGCTGCTTCAGAGACCAAGGGGCCAGATGCATTCGGAGGACGGCAGTCGGCGTGTGTTCGCATGTGCGTTTCCTTTAATATGCGTAAACTTCACGCTTAATTCTTTATATTATGATGATGTCCTTTTTGGCTGCTTTTTGGCTTTTGTTCGATTTTTGGTTTTAACAATTTTTCAAAAATTCCATCTAGCACCAGGTGTGAGTAGCGTTCCCTTCGCTCTCTCTCTCTCTCCCTCTCTCTGCAGATTGCAATTAATGCATGTTGATAGATTTTTATGTTTGTATATCGGGTAAGTCAATCGGGGTTGCAATCGAGGCTAGACTGACATCTGTGATGGATAGAAAATCGAGTTGGGTACGTCTAGGAAACTAAGGAGTGAGAGAAGTGTATATAAGATAGGGTATTTGAAGTTTAAATGAGCTTAAAAAATTTTTGAAAATTTAATAAAGTAAATATTTCAGTTCATAAAATTTTAAAAAGTTTTTAAAGTAATTTTTTAGTATTAAGTTATACCTTCCCCTGCTGGCAATAACCCCATCAAATTGTATAACAATCATAACTCAACTACCTCATCTCTAGAGCTTATCCTTATCTGCTAACGAAACGACAAGAGTGAAAAAGAGCCACGAACAACGTCAGAGGCTTAGGGCAGGGAGGGGAAAGAGAAAGGGGGTTAGATAAACAGTGAATCTGGACGAAACAAAATGATGTCTGGGCAAACAGGACGTTGTGCCGTAAATAGGCATGAACTTGCATTGTGTTGCGACGGGATAAGCCAAAGGGAAAACCGAAACCCCCATAAAACTTGATGATGACAAACAACAATGCATACGCAATGTCTATGTCGACTTGGACCTAACCCAACTAACTGGCCAAGGCGAAATTGCAAATGAACACGAGCAAGAAAATGGCATAAACACACACGCACACGCACACGCATACACACGCATAGACGGGCCGTGGGTGCTGAAATGCCAAGCGGAACGATTGATAATATAATGCGACAGAGGTAAAAACGGTGGCCGTGTGTCCTGTTCTCTATGCCACAAAACGGAACCCCTGCTCCGTGCTGTGTGCCGTGTGGCAGCCGGCGGCAGCCTTCACGCTTTAATTGGCTGCCAACGACAAAAGTCATACATTTAATACAAAAGTGTCACACACAAGGACAACAACAACAACAGCGCTGAGAGCGAGCAGCAGCAGCAGCCATGCCCAGGACTTGTGACAGCTGCAGAAAGATCGCCAACATTTGCTGGGGTTGATTGCAGCGCTCTCCCTGGCTGTGGCTCTCATTGTTCTTGTTGTTGTTGTTGATATCAAAGCGCTGAGCGCGAACCGCCCCGCTGCGTCAGCCAATCAGCGTGCGCGAGCCGCTCTGTGAGGCGTGTCTGTGTGTCAGTTGATTAAAGCACCGGGAGAGTGAGAGAGCGTGAGCGCGTGAGTGAGTTGGGCACACAGCGCGCGCTCTCTCGCTTGCTCGCTTGCTTGCTTGCTCTGCTTGCGCTCTCTCCACAATGTTTTTTTTGATCGTTGCCATATTGTGCTGGCGCCAGGCAGAGGCTGTGGAAAAAGGGCGGACGCGAAAGCTGTGCGCGACGCGCGCGCTCTCTCTCTCTCTCTCTCTCTGACTGTGTGTGTGTGTGAAACCAGTTTATAGCCCGCGATCTCATTGTCGGGCGCATTCGTCGCCCGGGTTGGCCTTCGTTAATTTATGCCTTTAGTTGCTTTGCAAGTCTCGTGCTGTTTGATCGCATTGCAAGCGCGCGCAATTCCACGAATTCGTGTCTACAACATCACGTCGCGTTCACGTTCTCTCTCCAACAGCCGTCGTCGTCGTCGTCGTCTTCGCCGTTGTTTATTGTTGTCGATTCCTTCCGTCGGCGTCGCGTACTGCCAGAGCCAAGCAAGCTAACCAAGCTAAGAGTAACCGTTATCAGTTACTTGGCCTACACATGTGAATTGTGCATAATTCTTGTTGTTGTTGTGTGTTCTTGTGTGTGTGCGTGTGTGCTATCAGTCCCCATGCATTGACCCACTGCAGTCTCCCCACTCAAAGCGTAGTATCTAAGCACAACTCACTATGGATATGTCCAGCGCCAACTCCCTGCGACCGCTCTTTGCGGGTTATCCTTTTCAAGGTGCGTTTGGGTAGAGAAAAATCTAAATATTTTGAGTATTATTTAATATTTTGATTGTATAATCTTTGCATTTCCAAATTTGAAATTTTTTGCAAGATATTGCCAAATTTAAACAAATTTTGTTACTCAAATAATACTTAAATCTGTTAAACAAGAACTCTAACCTAAACTAACAAAGGTTTTAAGCGCCAACTTATTGATATATGGGTTTATCTTAAGTACTAAATGGAAATTCTTGATTATTCTTGCATTGTTCTGAATTGTTATAATAATATAATAGAAATAACATGATATAATAGTACTATTGTCATTATTATACCCTTCGAACATTGAAAATGGTCAAAAAGGTTATACCAACTTTGTGCAAATATAACAAGATTGCCTGTATGTAACTGTATGAAAAGGAAGCATGGCAGAAGCCACAAAATATATACTTATATATTCATGCTCAGGATCGCTTGTCTATTGAGCAATGTCCGTCTGCTTGTCCGTCAGTTTGAACATCTGAATCTCAGCTATTACAAAAGCTAGAGACACCAAATTTGGCATGGAGATTTCTGCATATTATCTGCTTACAAGAATATTTTAAACTTTAAATGCCATGCCCACTGCCACCATAAATCGATAAATAAATGTTTGAAATAGATTTGCAAAGAAAGTATTACAGTTATAACTAACTGCTACGATATTAATATATATAGAAATATACTTTATGCAACAATACACGTAATACCAACCCATTGGATCAACCTCAAGTGTTTCTCTGGACTGTAGCTTTTGTTGCTTGCTTTTTATCTTTTTCTTTTGAATTTCCTAAGAATACTAAAATATTAGAGTAGAATTTAATATGATATACAAATTTCATTGTCTGCGCGTTTACGTTTGCCATCTACTTCCTCTCCTTAAACCAGGTCAAGGACGCGTCAATCAGCTGGGCGGCGTCTTCATCAATGGGCGTCCGCTGCCCAATCACATACGCCTTAAGATTGTGGAGATGGCTGCCAGCGGCGTACGACCATGTGTTATCTCACGACAGTTGCGTGTCTCACACGGTTGTGTCTCGAAAATATTGAACCGTTATCAGGAGACGGGCTCCATAAGGCCGGGCGTCATTGGTGGCTCAAAGCCGAAGGTAACCTCGCCGGAGATTGAAGGACGCATCGATGAGCTGCGCAAGGAGAATCCCGGCATATTTAGCTGGGAGATACGCGAGAAGCTGATCAAGGTGAGTGAGGCACAGTGGGTGGGAATGACACTCTCTCTCTCTCTGCTCTGCACCTGCGCAGGAAGCAATAAAATGTGACAGCCTAAATGGGCTAAGGATTTGCAGTTCCGCCCAGTAGCGCTGACCGCAGCGCATTATGTGCAACACAAACACAATACAGAGAAAGAGGGAAAGAGAGAGAGACACGGCGGCTCACTTCCGTTTTCCGAAAAGTCACGTGGCACACTCGGGGCCCGCCCGCTGGCTTTGTTTATGGCACGTTGCCGGCAAAACATCTTTCGGCCCCTTTTGCATATATGTCGTCTGCCGATATCGTCTGCCGTCTTTGGGCCACAATCGTCACACAAAGGCGACGACAAATTTTCGCAATGCCACCCAGCAAAGCGTTAAGAAATCGATTAGACCATGCAACGACGCCGACGCAGACGCCAACGTTGCTCCGCCTTTTTGTTGTTGTGACGCAGTCAAAAAAAGAAGGGAAGAAGGGAGAGAGAGAGAGAGAGAGCTGCTATCCTTGAGGCGCACAAGGTGCAAGTGTGTCTTGCAGTTTGGCTTTCTTTATCTACTTCCGCTTTGACACGCATTTCAAAAGGTTCCGCTACGACTAAAGGTGTCTGTGTTGCACTGAGAGAAATTTGCAAGAGTTCTGGAGGGGGAAACAATGAAAGAGAGAGCAGAGCAAGTCTGAAATGTAGATATTATGCCTGGTATATGTAGTCTATTTAGAGCCAAAAGTGTCTGCCATCAACACTTCCAGTTTCTCGCAGTGCATGCTAGCACCTAGTTGCCAACTAATGCAAATTCAAGTCACGTTTTCATATATCAAACACACTGCAAATTGCGCTTTAATATGTCAATTTTTGAAATAAACATCGTCATTATACATACAAATAAAATTAGCATAAAACTTGAGAGTAAAACAAAACAAAACAAAGGAAAAAATGGAATAATAAATCAGCGCGTTTTGCCCAAAAGCCATAAAAAGTAGCCTCAGTACGATTTGTAGAACTTGCAGTTATCAGAACCTACATCAATGTTGTTTGCCAGGCGTTGCCCCTTCCTCTTCCCCTTCTCCCCCTCTTCACACACTTTGATTCGCCTTTGGCGGCTCATGCCTTCTGCTTTGCTCTTTATTTGAAGCCGCAATTAGTTACAGTTTATGTGGCGATACCAATTCGAGAGGCTCATCGATCTGGCCAAGACACATATACGGGTTGTTCTCCCTCTCTTTCGCTCTCTATCTCTCTCGATCTCTCCCTCTACAGTAGGCGTGAAAAGTGCCTCCAGGTGCGCTTCACGCTTAATCAGAATACGCCAGCGGTCAGTTTCGCATCTCCGATCGCGCATCTGGCAATGATCCTCGTGATTGTTGACTCCACCCGATCGTCGCACAGTTGGGCTTAGTGATTCGTGATTGATTCAGCTGCTATGCGAGTATTTATTGCATAAGTAAGTGCCTGAGGTAAATTGATTAATCGTCAGTATCGAATGTCGATCGTAAAGATCGCAGATCAGTTGTAATTACATGTAGAATTGATAAGAACTGAGAGAGGAAGAGAGAGATATTTCTAAATTTTATTAGAAGAAGAGATCATTGAAGAGCCTCTTAATTCGCAGAGATCTTAACGCTTTGTAACGATCTCTACACGATCGTTCACGATCTTCACTTAGCAGAAAATCGATTTGCGGCAATTTCAGCTGCGATTCAAGCAATGTTGACATGATCCTGAACTAAGAAACCTTTTATAATAGATTCTATTTCCATTATTAGAGATCACAGAAGAGCTACTTATTTCGAAGAGATCTAAAAGCTTTGTAACAAACTCTACACGATCATTCACGATCCTTAAATCGATTTACGGCTATTTCAGCTGTGATTTCCCAGAAAACTATACAATTTAAACTTCGATCGTGAAGATCGCAGATTAGTTATAATCAGTTAGTACTGATAAGAACAGAGAGATATATTTCTGAAGAGATTACTGAAGAGCTTCTCATTTTGCAGCGATCTTAAGGCTTTGCCTGTGCACAGCTTCAGCTAGCAGAAAATCGATTTAAGGCAACTCAAACTATGTTGACATGATCCCGAACTGCTGATTTCCAAGAAAACTGTACAAATTGAGAGACGCTAGCCACCTGTCAGTCAAACTGGCGGCTAGAACCCTAAGCAAACCCGAAACGGGCAAAGAAAAGGTTAACCGAAATATTGTAGAAATACCAACCTATGTATAAAGCGCGCTCAGATGTCAATCCAACTGTCAACTAATTAATTAAATTTCAATTGAATTTGTGTAGCCAGAAATCAAGGCAGAGAAAAAGGCATAAACAACAAAAAAATAGCAGCAAAAAAAGAGGTAAAACAAAAAGAAAAAAAGAAGGTGTCGCTCAGTCGGGGGGCTACTCTGCGGCGACTGAGACTGCGACGGCGTCTGGACGGGTTCCAGTTGTCAGTTCCTACAAGATAAGCTGTCACACATTCCAGCGGGTAACTGGTAAACGAGTGAAGGCGTAAAAGGGGGCAGAGTAGAGTAGACCCGGGTAGACCCGTTCAGGCAGTGCTCGCGTCTAGTTGAAAATCAAAACATTTTTTTCCAGTTGTTGTTGTTGTCAGTTTTATGACACATTCAATAGAAATAGGAGAGCCAGTAGCCAGTCCAGAGCCAAGTTGAGCTAACCAGACAGCCCCAGTGAAGCGCAGTTCCCTGGTCCGACCTGGCCTGGACTGGCGTCTGTCGTGTCTATGAGGTGCCAGTTGTGGCACCTTTGTTCGTTCAGAAATTAAACACACACACACAGTGTAAAAATATATTATTATTATTATTAATCATTAAAGTGTTTGCGGCACATGCCACTCCAATTGAGAAGCTGAACTCCCGCTCCAACTTCAACTCGGATTGGGACTGGGAGGCAGATCAGACAACTCGTCTGCACAGCGATTAGCTCCGAGTTGGAGCTGGAGCTGGAGCTGAAGTTGAGCCCGTGTGTTGTTGGTCTAATGAAAACTGACAGTTTTCAGTTGCATTGCATGAGAAATTGGTTTGGGTTTTGTCGGTTTTGATTTCGATTTCGATTTCGTGTTTTACTGGAATTGGGAGGTGTTGTTGTTGCCCAAGCGCCATTAGTCCCCAGATTGAAATCGATAGATAAGCAGGGTGTTAAAAAATGATACAGGAAAATAATTATTAAAAAGATTTCACAAGAAAGATTATGGCATAAGGAAAGATATTAATACCAGCAAAAATTTTAGGATTATTATCTCAAATTTACTTTAGATATTTCTGAAATATAATTTACATTTTTTCAATATTCTTTTAAATATTTTTATGCCATTGATAGATAAGCTATAAAAAACAATATAACATATAAAAATAAATAATACAAAAATATTATAAAATAATAATAAATAAATAAATACAAATAATTATTAGTAGGAAAGATTAGGAATATAAACTCAAATTCATCTTTGATATTTCTGAAATTTAATTTAAATATTCCATTTGCAATATGCAATTTGTGTAGAAGCTTCTCAGACCCGTCAAGACTTGCACGACTAACTGCATTACGATTCACACCTGCGATCAGTCGCGGCTTTTAAGACAAACACGTGACACGCGAAGAAATTCTCAGGGATTGCCGCAGCTGCTTGACATTTCTCCTAATTGGATTACAGCTCAGTGCGAGTAAGAGAGAGAAAGGGCAAGGCGAGAGAGAGAGAGAGGGAGGGGAGAGAGCAGGAGAGAGTGCGAGACAGGGAAAGCATTGTCCAAACAGCAACGTTGGAATTAATGTCACTGCGCAAAGTGCTACGTAAATCCCTGTTCCAAAAAGGCCAAGCTCAGCCCGCAGAGACTACGGACTACCCAACGTAGCATAATTTATAGAGCCAAAGTGAGCAACGGTAGCCACGAAAATATTTATGCGGCAAGCGCTTATCTTAATTGGATTTGTTTGCTTTATCGAGTGCTCATTTAGATAAGATACAGAGGCAGAGACACATTCAGATACAGATACAAATACAGCGACAAGATGCAGATACATAACATAAGCATTTACAAGGTGTTCCAATTGATGAGCTTTGAAGACAGAAGAAAGTGACAAGAAGGAGAGAAAGAGAGACAGCGAGACAGTTAAAGATATAGCTAGATCTACGCCTAGAATTCAGTTAATTTCAATACAATTAATCGATAACATTTCCCTCATTTACAGGAAGGCTTTGCTGATCCACCATCCACATCATCGATCAGTCGCTTGCTGCGCGGCAATGATCGCAGCAGCGAAGATGGACGCAAGGACTATACAATTCATGGCATATTGGGCGGTAAGTTATGGACGCTATATAACGCTATCTATCAGGTTAGAGAGTGAAAGAGAGAGAGAGAGAGAGAAAAGCGAGGGAGAAGCCTCCGCAAACCAAACCGATCATAGTAAATGATCGCTGATATTTCGTAGAATCACGCTCAAATCATCAACAAACAAGTGTGTCTATGTGTGTGTATATGTGAGTATATGTATGTGTGTGTGTGTGTGTGTGTGTCGGCAACACGACTTTGATCGTCTTAGAACGAGCGACTTAAACTTAAATCAAAGCCGCTCAAAATATTACAATAGATCGCTTGCCCTCGTATACGATAACGATCTCCCAATTGTTGTTGTTTCTGTTGTTGTTGTGGCACACACACACACACACACACACACCGACAACAAACAGCACAAATAGGTGTAGATGATGACACCTGAGAATCAAAAGTACACGACGTTGCTCTGCACCAAGCAGCTAATAACCCCCTGACTTGCGTGAGATCTTTGTGCCCTGCGTTCAGAGATGGAACTCCTCCATCTACCAGCGGGGCCAATAATCATGCTAAATATGCAAAGTCATTCGATAAACGATCGGCGGGGGTCAAAGCGTTCTCGCCCAGCAGCCATCGGAGCAGTGAGGCTCATTTTCAGTTTACGATTTGATTTGATGCCTAGAAAATTGACTAGAAAATTGTGTTGCATCATTAGACGAACATTCGCTCGCTCTCTCTCTCTCTCTCTCTCTAGTCTTTTTCTGTCTCTTTCGCTTTGGGTTCGCCTTGTCATTTAAATTTATCTCATAGGTTTCTCTCTTTGCCAATTGTTCATTTTGCCGACGGCCCTGTGATATTTGCCGTTACATTTGCCATTTGCTGTCACAACAATCACAACAGACACACACGCACACACAATGCCACAGTGGGTTGTCGCATCCGCAGAGTTGTCACCTTGTCGGCATGGCATGAATGGATCAAGGGTAGAGCATACTGAATGCATATTGATTATGCGTTGACCTTGAGCAGGGCTGCTCCTCTCCCTCCTCCTGTGCAGGCACAGTGGTAAAAGGAGCAACATTTGAGTGTAGTGAATGAAATCAGCTTTCTATTCATGTTGCCAGATGAATCCTGCCTTTTCTCTCTCTCTCTCTCTTTCCTTCCTCTCTCTCTCTCTCTCCCTTGGCACCTGTTCAGCTGCGCCATTTAACTATTTCGGAATTACCAAATATAATCTATATAACTCTTGTACAAGAGTTATCATTATGTTGTCGAAGCGTATAATAAGCACACGCCCTCCCATCAGCATTCCCTTCTCCTCTTCTCCATTCTCCTCGTAATGACCGTCATTATGCTGCCTTGGCCTCAACCCTTGCCCCAGCCGAGGACGCAATCAGAATCAGAGACACATTCACAGTCGGAGATGGAGATGGAGTTAAAGTCGGTGCCGTTGCCTGTAATCAACGCCTTCCTTGCCGGCGCTGTGGCAACCCTGCTGCAGCACCCGAAAAATTATGCATTATTAAATATTATATAGTATACTTCATCTGCATCTGCATCTGCAGCTCGTCTCGTATTTCGTTTGATTTTGATTTCTTGTACAACTCTGGCTGGGGATTCCAGGGCCGCCAGCGCAGCTTGGGGGTCTCCACTTGTGGGTCTCTGGGCCCTCAGTTTGGGCTCACATTGTCGCTGACTGTGTTTAGGCGGCGGCGGCCAATTCGCTTTGATCTTTTGTGCCCAGCAAAAGCAACGAAAAGATGTGGAATATCAAATAATAAGTGAGATAAATACAAAAAAAAAAAAAAAACGATACAAAAAGAAATTTCTGTGTGGGGGCTGCAACGCGTTTTTGGGTGACAAAAAATAATCGAAAACAAAGCTTAAATGGGGAAGAAAAAACCCGGGGGCCACGAAAAATTCATCATCAAAAGCGATTACAATAAAGAAAATATTATAGAGATGTTATTAGGAGCATTGATAGTTTTATTAATAGATGAAGTCGAACTGAACAACCAATTAAAGTTGCATTGATATCGACGACGATAGTCCGATAAGACAGTAGACACGTGCAGGGGGATTATTTGTATAGAGTAATATAAATATTAAAACTGTACTGTAATTATTAAAATATTTTTAAATATATATATATAAATATTTTATTAAAATTTATGAAAACGCAGGATTACAATAAATGTAAAAGATATTTTTTAATTAACAGTGAATATTGGCAAAAAGTTATATCATTTTTAATTATTTAAATATTTTAAAATATTTTTTAGAAGCTCGATTTATACCATATTTTTTGAAAAATCGGTATTTTATTGGAATTTTTAGATATATTTATTTATTACTATAAATTAATTAATTTATTTGTTTTCTGGCAAAATCAACTAACATTAATCGACATACAAATTATAAATAATTAAATTGAGGGAAATTAAAATAAATCAAATTAAAATTCTTATCAAAGTTTGAAATTTAAAAAATTTTATATTTTATAATTGAGTTTAAATTTAAATTTAATCGCAGAGTAAGCAATTTAAAGGTTAGATCTATCTTTTGTATACGGCTAAGGCCATATAGAGCTATGGTTCTATGTAAGTGATATTTCAGAATCCCAAACCATCCCATACATTAGTTATTATTAGGGGGCTAATTCATTTAGATTTTCTCCGAATTTACAGCGAAATTTTCCGTTGATTTCGCCGCAATTCCACGAACTGCTTTACTTGATCGCTGCAATCGAGCCACGCCCTCGCCACGCTTGCTCTCTCGCCTTGTGGTTGCAACATCGTTGCCGCTAAATGTTGCAACGCCTTCGTCGCACACAATAGACAAACTGTCTGATCTTTGTGATCGTTTTTGCCGACCTTGTGTCTGATAAATACGCGTGCGATTTATATTGATCGCCGTGGCAATTGCGCCAAACCCCAGACGGGTCAAGGCCCACGAAAAAAATAAAGAAAAGAAAAGAAAGAAAGAAAAGGCGGGGAGAATCAAATGCCAAAACACCGACAAGGCGCAGGAGTCAAAGAGAAACACTTGTGGCAATTAGTGTAAATGAAACAAAGGCATCAAGCGGGGCCGCCAGGACGAAGTCGCGTGGGAATGAGCCTAAATATTTGCCCCCGGCCAGACAATGCGGCAAGCCACAACTACGCATAGAAACAGGTTCAATTATTTGCAAAAAACAAGACAAACAAGAAAATAGAAGAAAGGCAAGAAAGGAGAGAAGAGAACAGAAGAGAGCGCAAGGTAGCCGCAATGGCTGCAGAAGACAAACGGACGCCGATCGGGACTCGAGATCGGTTCACACCTTCTCTAATAACAGTGCAGGAGTGAAAGAGATGGCGCGCTTGCATACTTGCAGTGTCACATGACAAATGACTTGTGCACTAGACAGGCAGAAGAAGAGTAAAAGAGAGAGGGAGAGAGCGGGCAGTGCAGCCTCAGTGATTGCGCAAAAATATCCTGGTCCTTTTCTACAGCATGTGCGTGCGGTCCCACACACACACACTGGCAGCGTTCCGGTCGAAATCAGGCCTCGATCATGCATATGGTCTACGCTCTGGGGCCTCGACTCTTGCCTTGCGGTGTGGCTCATTTGTTCGAGCCGAAAACCCATTAAAATCGTTCATGCCCGAAAAAAGTGTCAACGTAACAAAAGCAGCGCCCCGACTTCAAATGCACCGATGCAGTGCGGCATCTTTAATGCCCACCAGGGTGTCCTGTGCCGTTCCGTTTGATCTCATTGTCGAGCCACGGGGCCGCCTCTGCCTCTCTGCCTCTCTCCATCTCTCTCCCTTTCGTTCTTCGTGTTGATGAGTTACAAAATATTTTATTAACGTATTATCACACTTTAGCCGGCGTACGCAGCTCTGTAGCGAAGTATCTTCGTATCTTTGTATCTCTCTCTGTCGCTGTCGCTGTCTTGTATGCCTGCTCATCTGGCTGGGGATTTGTTTTGATCAAGTGTTTGTTCGCATTGTTATTTAAATTAGTTTCATTTCATTCTGCATTCTGATCTGCATCCGCATCTGTCTCTGTCTCTGTCTCTGCCTGCCTCTCTCTCTCACGATCTTGTCTTGTCTCTTGTGCCGCCGGATTATGATTATAACTAATTTTCGGTCTTTTCTCAATCTTCGTGCGGCTGTTAACAATTTTGTAAATTAGTTTAAATGTTTCTGATTTCTGTTTCGGAAAATGTTCCCCCTAATTTGTAGTTCTACTGTGCGAGGGCGTTGAGAGCATAAATTCGGACTATCCCTGGCATGATAATATATACGCTTGAGGCATTTAAATAAATATTTGTTATATAATTATACGCTCTGTGATATCCGTTAAGGTTTCCTTTTGATATATAAAGGAGATTAGAGGATAGCTAAGGTTCTGAAAGAAAAGAATTTGAATACCTTTTGAAAATCGTAAATCAATTAATTGAAGCATAAAAAGCTTTGTAAGAGAGTTTCTTAAAACAAATAAATAAATTTTTTCTTAATTTCTTGAAGAATATTTCTAGAATTCTACTTAAATAATGATGAATACTAACATGCAATATATAAAGTAAAATATGAAAAATTTCATTATAAATTTTACTTCTAGTGAAAAAGCGCAGTTTATCTTTAAAATTTTAAAATTATTATATCAAGTTAAGAAAACTGAAAAATTTGGACTTAAAAAGTTTTCGACTTCAGTTCAATTTCCAATTTCAAGGTCTCCAAAATGAAAAGAATTAAACAGTCGAGTATGAAATTCCAACTCAACGCTTTGCTCACTTTTGGTTTACCAATAAAAGTTGGCATATTTTTTTCTTCTTGTTTTTTTAATGCTCCTGTAATCCTTTTGCTGACAAGAATCTTAAGCCCTCAAACCCCTAGGCAGCGCCCCATAAGCTTCCATGTTATGTGTCAAGCGGTTTGCCCGAAACGAACGCAACACGAAAGTTTCCCCAAATCCCAGCGACGGTGACAGAATCGCGTGAACCGCGCGTGTCTCGCTGTCCCTGTCCCTGTCTCCATGTCTCCATGTCTCCATGTCTCCAGCTGACAGCTGACAGTGGCCTCTGTCTTCTTCTTCTCCCGTCTGCATACCTCAAGCTCAGGCAATGAAGTGTCATAGTCACAGCACAAGAATTCATTTCATCTTCGACGCCCGACGGGCTTGCAGGGTATGCTAGATGCAGGTCAATTTGAATTGTGTCAGCTGCGTGTTGATTGATGACTGAAGGGTCTCCTACTTGGGGGTATTCCAGTAAGATCATAGCCACACTCAATTGATCTTTGGCCCCACTTCTTGGTGTCTCCCAGTCTGTCTGTCTGTCTGTCTGTCTATCAAAGGCGATTGGAACGGGTGCAACCGGCGAGGTTGACCACACAGTGCTCCCCCCTTTTACTACCTGCTGTTATGAAAATGCAGCCCGGGACGTCGTTGAAAATGATCGATACCCCCGGCAAGGGATTATGAAACCGCAGCAATTTATCACAGGGCAAGTCCACGACGAAAAAAAAAAAGAGAAAGAAAGCCACAGTAGCCGCTGCCAAAAAGCGCTCTTTGTTTTCGGACTCGAGTCGACTCGACTCTTTGTGGACCACCAGAGCCCCCGTTACAGTTCCCCAGCTTGGTAGCCCAACCCCAGCTGCGTCACATTTTCACTTGTGGTAACAACAAATTAATAAATTGTTTAACATTTAAAAACTAATTGATTTTTCTTTCTCTCCGTTTTGTTGGAATTGGCTTCTGCAGTTCGCTTTGTTGGTGTTTCTTCTCTCTCTCTCTCTCTCTCTCTCTCTCTGCATGATCGTTTTGGAAACCCGTTTGGTATAATTAAGTTTTTATTGTGCGCCGCGTTGAAAGATTAATAGTCCGACTTCTGTATTTTATATATACGAGGGTCGTTTGATAAGTCCGGACTTTTGAATAAAATATATTTTTTCGTCAAAGAAGCGTTTATTTCCAACATAATCTCCTTTAGCTCATACATTTAGTCCAGCGTTTTTCCAATTTTTTTATTCCTTCCAAATAATAGGTTTTCCCAAGGCCCTCAAAATAGTCGTTTGTTTCTGTGATGACCTCTTCATTTGACCCGAATCTCTTACCGCCGAGCCATTTCTTCATGTTTGGAAACAAAAATAGTCACAGGGGCTAAATCTGGAGAATATGCTGGATGGGGTAGCAGTTCGTAGCCCAATTTATGAAATTTTGCCATGCTGACTACACACGTGTGCACCCGTGCATTGTCCTGATGGAACAGCACTTTTTTTTTCGCCAAATGCGGTCGTTTCGCTTCAAATCAATATCGAATCTGTCCAAAAGCTCTGAATAATATTCGCCGGTGATCGTTTTACCCTTTTCAAGGTAATCGATGTGAATGATACCTTGTGCATCCCAAAAAACTGTGGCCATGACCTTGTTGGCCGACAGACCCACCTTGGCCTTCTTTGGTGCACGTTCACCCGGAGAAACCCACTGTCTTGATTGTTCTTGGTCTCTGGTGTGGTGTGGTGGATCCATGTTTCGTCTACGGTAACGAAACGGCGCAAAAATTCGTTTGGATTGCGGTTGAACATCGCCAAACACTCCTTTGAAATGGTCACACGGTTGCGCTTATGGTCGTGGAGCAATCGCGGCACCCATCGCGCGGAAAGCTTTTCATGTCCAAATATTCATGTAAAAGTGATGTACCCGTTCAGTTGAGATGCCTACAGCCTCAGCTACCTCACGCACTTTCATTCCCGATCATCCAATATCATTCCATGGATTTTGTCGACGATTTCGGCATGACGACCTCTTTGGGCGACCTGAACGTTCGGCATCACTTGTACTGGTACGACCACAACGGAACTCAGTAAACCATTTCTTAACCATTGAAATTGATGGTGCAGAGTCCCCATAATATTTATCAAGTCTTTCCTTGGTTTCGGTGATGGATTTTTACGCAAAAAATAATGCTTAATTAGCACACGAAATTCACTTTTTCCATTTTCGTTAAAATTCACGAGATCGTCTGCTTTCAATGCCTATAAAACGCAAACCAAAAACGCAGCTTTCAAAATTCAGTCAGTCAGCTGTTAATCGATAACGCTGACAGGAGCAGTGTTGTATTTAGAGCAGGTGCGCGGCAAATACAAAAGTCACGGTCTTATCAAACGACCCCGTATGTTTATTCCATCTTCCTCTTCGCCATGTGAATTTTCATTCGATTTTGATTTCGTATTCGTGCAACTAAACACTGTAGGCGTTACCGCGTTAAAGACTTGAAGATCTCTTAGCTTTCTGGGTGTGTCTTAGCTGTCAGTTTGTGGCATCTTTTCTGAAGCGCGTGGCGATCGCTCGATGCGATTTTCTGGATTTGCATTGATTAGGGCGTGCGACTAAGCGGATTCATCAAACTTTCTGCTGTGAAGTCATCAATGGGAATATCGAGAGAGCAACAAGTTCAATTCGCGATCGTTTGGCAGCAACTGTACTTGCCTCTTTCTACTTCCTGTGGCCAGTCTCAGTCTCACACAAATGATATCGAAGTATTGCTCCTAAATCAATTAATAATTTCTTGGCCGGAAAAGATTACGCGGCGGCAAACCTTGACCGCAAACACACAACTTTTTCCGGTAGAACACACACGCTACGATCCTCTGCGCTGCAGGACGATCAATTTAATCGGGGCGGCTATTTCCGCTCTCAGGACAATAGCTGCTTGATCAGCTCAGCTCGCTGTCTCTGCCTGCCTTTCTCTCTCTTTTTTTTCCTTTCTTCTTTTCTCTCCCTTTCTTCTTGCAACTCTTTTGAGAAATGATCTTGTGATCTTGTTGAATAATTCCCAGAGAAGCAACGCTCTTGCTTTGGGGTTTGCCTACTCGTCTGTCAGTTTATTGTGTAATGAGCACTCCAAATAATTTGGCATGCCAGCAGCCCTGCCCCCGTACTGATCTTCCCAGCGATCTTCAAACCGCAGCCGCGTAGCTGCCACACGCCGCGCTTCATGGCCGATTTGAGGCAAGGCAAAGTGTCGCGTCGGCATTTGCTTTCGTAAACCGATGCCGAAGTTAATTGGCGCACTCCTCCTTGCATGGAGATGATCTCCAGTGTTCCCTCTCTAGCTAACTTGCTCTCTCTCTTTCACTCTCTTGAGAGCTCCTGCTGTCTCTCTCTCTCCCTCTCCCTTTGTTCGCTGACAACTTGCCGATCATCTTCTTGTGTAATTTGATATATTGTGTCACTTGTCAGCTGCGGTGACTTTTACGAGCTGCCTGCTTGCCACGCCCCCTCCCCTTCACACTATGCCCGCCCACTTGGCTTGGCTTGAAGTGGGAAACGGCTGTCGATCTGTTAGCGGCGGCGGCTTTTGACAGATTTGCTGCGCTCCCTGACGATTCAATTAATATGCAATGGCGCGCAGTGAACGACGACACTCCCATGCGCCCTACCCTGCCCCCTGCTACTCCCCTGCTTCTACTCTAACAATTCCCCCTTCAATCTGAAAAGGGGTCACACGATCTGCCGCCACTCGGGTGGCCCCCAAACGGGAATGATTTACTTGGATTCTTGCCCGGCGGCGTTGATAATTTTACGACTTCTTGCGGGGCGTTTATAATTTCCTTTTGTTAGCCTTTTAATAAAGCCAGAGTTGTCACCCTCTCTCGCTCTCTCTCTTCTTACAGGCCGCGACTCGGACATCAGTGACACCGAATCGGAGCCAGGAATTCCGCTGAAACGCAAGCAGCGACGATCGCGCACCACCTTCACGGCGGAGCAGCTGGAGGCGTTGGAGCGGGCCTTTGCACGCACGCAATATCCGGATGTGTATACCCGAGAGGAACTGGCACAGAGCACCAGCCTGACGGAGGCACGTATCCAGGTGTGGTTCTCCAATCGGCGGGCAAGACTGCGCAAGCACTCCGGGGGCTCCGGATCGGGTCTGTCGCCCATGAACAGCAGCGGCACGAGTTTGGGTGGCGTTGGCGTTGCCGCTAGCAGTGCAGCGGCTCCGCTCGGTTTTGGGCCACTGGGCTCCATGGCGGGGTACAGTCCCGCCGCCGGCACTACGGCCAGTGGAGCCAGTGGCATGGGTGAGAGTTCGCATCATCATCATACAACAACGGCGCATGCGCCCAGTTCGCACAGCGCGGCAGCTGCAGCGGCAGCGGCGCATCATCACACGCAAATGGGAGGCTACGAGCTGATGCCCACGGCAGCGCAGCATGGATTCCCCGGTGGATTCACGCAGCATGGACACTTCGGCGGGCAGAACTACTACCATCAAGGTGAGGTTTTTTTTGACTTATATAGCGCATAACTCTGTCGAAAATCATCCGATTTGACTCTGGGTTGGCATTTTGTTCATAGTTCGAATAACAGATTTATTCCTGATAAAAATTTGAAATATTTATAAAATTAAAAAAATTGGCATTTTTTTCCGTGCTACCCCCTTGCAAAATTCTTAAAATTTTTTTAAGAAATAAAATTAGTATTTTTGTCCTTAATTCGACTTGGCTATTCGTAATTAGCATAAAATTTGACTCCAAAACAATTTATGCTGAGAATTGTAGATAATATCAATAATTTACTGCAATTTTAAGGGGTGTACCTCTCTATATCTAAATCAACTTATTGTCTTTAAATACCCATAACTCTAAAAAGAATCGTCAGTTTTGACACTGGGTTGACATTTTCTTATTGGGTTGGACCCAGGATTCCCAGGATTTTCAATCAACAAATTAAATATTCAGAGACTTAAAAAAAATTGAATTTTTTCAATGCTGCCCCCTTGTAAAATATTCAAAATTTTTTTGAAAAATTTAATTAAAAGTTTTTATCCTAAATCGATTAAGTTAATCGAAATTAGCATAAAAATCGATTCCAAAACAATTTATGACACGAATTGTGGAAAATAGAGCAAGTTTTCTGAGTTTTCCCCTCCTGCTTACACTCATCATACAAAGAGACTAACTTCTATCTCCCTCTCTTCTCTTGCAGACTACTCCAAGCTGACCATCGATGACTTCTCCAAGCTAACCGCGGACAGCGTGTCCAAGATCTCGCCCTCTCTGCACCTGAGCGACAACTACTCCAAGTTGGAATCGCCCTCGAACTGGTCCCAAGCTGCCTACCATCTCAACCAGACTGCAGTGGCGGCAGCCAACTACAATGCCGCAGCAGCTCATCATGCTGTGGCCCAGCATCAGCTGACGGATTACGCAGCAGCAGCGGCGCATGGTAATGTGGCCGCTGCCTATAATCATCCACTACCCGCTCAGGGTCAGGGCGCCAAGTACTGGTCATGAGAAGATGGCCCACAAAGAGAGTGAGAGAGAGAGGGGAATGCATACTTACATTATATATATAACATTTAGTTCGATTTAGCTTAGGAGAGGCACATGTAGCACTAAGGCATCTATGTATTTATTAGCTCCATACGGTTATCATCGGCTTAGCTAAGGTTCTAGTTTTACTAAATAATTTGTACACGGCTTTCAGAGGCGCATTTACCAAGCCCCACACTCGAATTATATATTTATTATTGCTCTATCTAGATACAACGCGATATTATCTGTAAAAAATATATAGAATTCTTTGATATATATCGAAATCTTTTATTAAAAATCTCAATTAACAAACTGAGAAAGTAAGTATGAGAAATTTACCGACATGGAATACCCTGAAGATTCTTGAGATTTATTTATAACCTAGAAAGAAATCTCTGCATCCAAAGTTCTCTAGAATTCCCTTCCCCAATTGAGTTAAATAAAATAACAAGATATTTAGTTAGTTTAGGAGCAAACCGGTAATAAGTATGTATATATTTCGTAGGTATTTTATTTGTAGGTAGTTCACATAGTTGTGTATGTGTATATAGATATAACATCTTGGATAGGTGTGTACTATATTTTACAGCGCCAATGCGCGTTGAGCAGCTCATACATAGATAAACGAAGTAAATATGTATATATATAATATCGTATATATATATATATATATATATATATAATATGTATATATTTCTTGTGTAATATATATGTAAATACAATATTTATTTTCGTTGGTTTTTTTTTTGTTTTTTTTTTTTTTTTGTAAGTTTTATTTTGCATACGGAATATACGTTAAATCGGAAATAAATAAGTAAGTTAATTATTGACAACATCAGACTTATAATTACGCACATTGAATATGTTTTAGTTAGGATTCGATACGGTTTCTTGTTGGGGTATACATATACATATATATCTATATACGCGTATGACAAATAAACATTCGAAAATGATTGATTCTAAAATTGGGTATACTCTTCGATATTCCGATCTTTCGATATATTCCGATAACATTATTCGTCTGCCTCGATCTCTTATTGTCGTCTTCGTTTATTTATTGTCTGATTTTGCTAATTATTGTCTTTGACGCAGTTTTCGTTCCTCGCAATTTATATACTCTCATGATTCCCCATCGTGTTTGGCATAACTTAGGCTAATCCATATATAGAACTACACACACATATATAGAACGATAATACAATTTGTAGGGAGTTCGAAAAACGAATTTGAGTTCAATTTTCGCGGTGTGAGGAGAAACGGGGAAGATTGAGGATGGGAAAAACTTCCTGACTTAGGTACGGCATTGGCACTAAATTGTTTTTCTTTTTCTTTTTCAATTTTCAATTCTCAATTATTTTTTTTACGATTTTTCTTTGGTTTTTTCAAATAAGTTAAACGAGAAAGTTGCGATATGATTCTGTATTGATATTAAACGTTCTGCTGCTTTGCACTGATATCAGTTACCTCAGTTAAAGATATATAGATAGCATAGTTAAGATAAGTAGATAGTATATAGCTAGAGATACGTATTGGGGTTTTTGGCAACGCGAGCTAGTACGGCAAATTTCCGAATTACAGTTACATTTGCCCGCTTAGCTGCGTGTGCTGCAGGTGTGTGTGTGACAAGATGTGGTGACAAGAACTACGCGATTAATCGACGGATCGATAAATACTCTAGAATTAACCGTTATTTAACATATGCTGCCGGTATCGTTATCGTTATAACTGGATAATATTGTCGCCATATTTGTTTTTGGATTTTGTTTTTTATTTTTTGGTATTTGTTTAGTATTCGTAATTGTCCGTGGACTCACCGTTGCGTCGATAGATGCCCCGTTGCAATGCAGTTATACGCGGCGGAGTGCCCCACGAATGGAAGGGTGGATAGAGGGGGGTGCGTGAGACACTGACAGCGGGTCCGCTTGGCAGCGTGTTGGTATTGATGCTACGCACATGGGCCGCAGCCACATTATGGGGATCCGCATAGATTTTTGAGAGACGACCGCGTATGCCAGCACCGCTCCAGTTCATCATCGGTCGATTGGGTACGAAACATCGTTTACAAACGGCTGCGATTGGTTGACGCAGTCGCTCGTGTTGGGGGTAGTACTCGACCTGCAGTTTGCCAAGAACACAGATCGCAATTAGTTCAACGCGCCACAGAACGAGCGGCAGATCTTACGATTAGATGTAGAAAATACTGGACAACAAAACTGTTATACTGGCTTACTGGAATACTCGCTGTGTTATACCAGAACACATGCAAACTACGCGTATATTCTTTGTCTGTCCTACACGGCACAATTAAGTAAAGTTACAGTTCATGTTCCAAATAAAAAGTTCACACAAATAAGTGAAAACATGCCAATCTTTCAAGTATAACATGCCAATGCACAAACATATATACAGATAACACTTTCCAGATATACAGTTTAAAAATTAAATTATAAAAGAATTTCAAAATACTTTGTAAAATAAACGTTTACAATTAATACATATTTACACAGCAGATTTAATAAATATTCAGTCAGCGCGAAAGTATGCAACACTCTTTAAAAGCAGACGAATTTAACGCGCCGCCCGCGGGTATGCAACACAATTTGTGCTTGCTGTCTGTGCCCTCGGGCTGCAAAGAATTTCAATTATTTCTTTATTCTCTCAACAACACGAGCCAATGCAGAAGCTCTAAACAAGTTACGCGTGCTTACACCCCATAAATAAGTTCATATACTATAAGTATTTACAGTCACTAAGAAGGTAGCAACAATAGCACACGAGCTGATTTTCTTCGACCCGCGCACAAAAGTATGCAACGAAGTTCCACAATGCCTGCAGCCGCATCTATTTCTGCGGCGCCCCACAGCTACGCTTGACAGTTTACGCTTTGTTGGCCACAGAAATACATAGAAATTCAGCTATTTTTATGCGCGCACAAATCGAGTAAAAATTCAGCAGCAAATCTGTAAATAACGCCATAAACTTTTCGGGGCCAACTGTTTGAATTAAAGTATTTAAGTTTTAAGTACGTCGGGATTAGCAGCCAACAAAAGTTTGGCGAAATCAAATAAACTGCTGCAAACGAAATGTTTGGGTGCGGCCAGGCGTACAAAATGCCGGAAATTAGACGATTATCGTACGCTGTAAAACTTTCTGTGCTCCAGCACACACACACACACACGCACACACACATACATTGCGAATATTTTGGCAAACAGAGGGAAAATCGAATTTCCGTTAGACTGCAAAGGCGACAAAACGTTTGAATACGCAGTGCAAAATTGCCAGCGGAAATGTGAAGCAACAATCGTATTGTTATTACATAATTGGAATATAGCATTACAAGGAGCAAGAACGGAAATCCACTTAAACTAAGCTTGATTGTGTTGCCCCAGCAAGAAGTGCTTGATAATATGGCATGTTTTGAGTAGAGACAGATTAAAGAACTTTACAACCTACGTAGTTTACTTAAATTACCAACGAAATGCGACTACCAACTAGACTAGCATAGTTATAGTAGGTTAGTTACACTCATTCAATGTCTGTAGTTTACACGGCAGGCGACAGGCGACAGGCAGCTGAACTTGTGTGTGTGCGTGCAAACAAAACTCGTAAACGCACACACACACACACACGTACGAATACACACAAAGTAAGAAACATAACGTAAATGAGGTGAAATTATAAAATTATGCAGCACACATCGAACCATCGCCATTTACTCATACAAATTGCCTGGCACGTCCCGAGCGACTAAAGCGACCCCCGGCGCCGCCGTAGCCGCCATAGCCGGTGCTGCCGGTGGGGCTGCGCAGGTAACGGTAACTGGGCAGAAAGCCGGAGCGGTAAACAGCGCCAATGTGACGCTTCTGCTGTGGCGCTGTCAGCTGCTGCTGCTGCGGCTGTTGCTGCTCATCCTCCTCCCACACGTTGTCGGCAAATGCATCTGCATCCGCATCCGCATTGGCATCGGCATTGTTGCCCTGCTCAATGCCAAACAGTTCGGGATCCTTGGAGGTATCTTTGGTGTTGAATGTTGATTGTTGTTTATGGTATGGGCATAGGCATATATGGTATTTATATATATAGATATGTACAATATGTGCAGGGAGAAAAGGTTTCACATAGCCTCTAACTAGGTGCCAGGTGAGTCAAGAGCGCTAAGAAAATCTAGCCCCGGCGTAGCCGAGGCTCTTATGTAGCCTTGCGATTAGTATACAACCCAGAATACATAACTAAGCCCAATAATTTCTATATAAAACCTGATTTTATGGTAGAAAAAGGTGTCGAATCGGACAACAAAGTGGGTCCCTTTTAAGCAACAAGCTGTATAGTTAATCATTTAATTTTTTAATTTAATAAAATCTGAAGATATTTCTTACTTTAACCCCATCAATAGTTGCTCAGAAATGTGCCTGGAACTATCATAATATTTAATTTTAAAAGTTATCATTTTGCGCACAAAAGTATGCAACACTTTTTGTAAGTCGCTTGCTATGCCTGCCTCCCTCCACGCAACAAGGCTACAGTCACCACGCCCCCTCCACAACTCCTCTACTCACCCAAATAACGCTTCTCAGCACGTCGATAATCATTCCAGTCCAAATCGGCATAGCCAGCATAGCTGGGATACCACCAGTAGCTCTGCATGGGATCAGCATAGTCGGGAGCTGCGGCAGGCAGCAGCATCTCCTCCTCGTCACGCTTCTGCTGTGCACCATGTACCGGCGATGACTTGAGTGCGCCCAGATTTCGTTTCTCTCCACCCGCACGTTGATTCTGATGCTGCTGCGAGTTGTAGCGAGCGACTGCGGCCACATTGCGCTTGGGTTGCTCGCGATGAGTGCTGGGGGCACTCTGCAGACGCGCCATGGTGGCCAGATTACGCTTGCCACTGGGCAGCTGGAAGTCACGTGCCAAGGTGCCCACATTTCGCTTGCCAAAGCTCATCAAGCCACCGGCACGGGCCAAGGAGCCGATGTAGCGCTTCTGCTCGCTGGGCTCACCAGACTCGGCATCGGCATAATCATCCCCCGGTTCCACAGTGGGCAGCTGTCCGTTCTTAGCCAATGTGGCCAGACTGCGCTTGGGTGCATTCAGCAGACCCTGCGCGGCCAGAGCTGCCACCGAACGCTTATCCTCGTCCTGGTAGTCAGCGTAATCCCCGAGCGGTTGCTCCTCGCCCACAGGAATTTGACGCTCTCGCAGCAAGTTCTTAAGCTGATTGCGCAAGGCAGAGGCCTGCAAGAGGGAGAGAGAGCAAGAAGGAGAGGCAAGAGGAGTAAGAGGAACCAAGTGAAATTTAAATTGCGTATGCAAATCCCAAGCATCGCATCTGCTGCTGCCGAGTAGGACTTACGTGTAGTTGATATTCCGGGTTGGGATTCATCAGTTGATTTATAATCGACTCCATTTCACAAGGCGACACGTTGCCAACATCCTCGGCTGCGTTAACGGCGGCAAAGGCGCGTGGCTGCAGAGCCTGCAAGGAGGCAGAGAAAAGAGTGTGAACTGAATGAAAAATCCACTTCAATCCTGGCGAAAACATTTCAATTAGCTACGCGCATCCCTGTGGCGGATCCTTCACCTAATTGCGGCAATTACTTACGCTAAATTAAGTTCGAAATGTGTCGATGTCTGGCGCATTTGCGCCACGCTCTTTTGGTTGCCCACCACCTACACCCTACATCTTCCTGCGTCTTCTCCTGCTACCCACAGCGACCACAAGTTGCCTTAACAGACAACGTGCCCCGCTGAATTGATGACTCTATTTGTTGCTTCTCTGCCAGCGCAATTTATTTGCAGCATCTTTCCCATTAATGTTCACTCTAGCGAAATTATTCACAGCCCAAGACTGTGTCAGTTACGAGTTGGGATTGAGGATATATCCAAGAAAAATATATGTTTATTTTATGTTGTCATTATAGGAGTTTAAAACGCTAGAAATGATTGGGCATAGATTGTTAGTTAAGCAGCTTAAGGCTTTCATACATACAAAGAGTCTCTATAATCTGCACATTTATTTGCTAGATGGTTCGCTTTTACCTTTATGTGTTAAGAGTTGAAATTGAAGATATATCTCAGAGGGCATAAGATGTTAGCTAAGCTGCAGCTAGATAAACAGCTCAAGGCTTTCATACTCACAGAGCATCTCAATAATCTATTAATACATAATCTATATCTATTTTTTTTTACCTTTATGGTTCAAGTACTTCAATCTTAGCCACCTCTCGAGAATGTCAATGTTGTCAAATGTTTCTTCTGCGTGTCTTGACCCAAAGCCTAATCCCACATGGCAAAACAGGCTAACAAGATCTTAAAGTGCTCTCAACGCTTGTCACAACAATTTCTACAGGCACACACTGCCAGTATGTGTGTGTGTGTTTGCTAGAAATATCTAAGCTCAAGTCATAATATTTAGGTTTTTCATAGGGACAAACTGTTTGTCGAGCAAAAAAGCTTCTTCAAGCGAAAGGATAATGTGAAGTACATGAGTATGTCGAGAATGTGTGTGTGTGTGTGTGTGTTGCCTGCGTGTGCTGCTTCCTTCCGCACAGGCAGAGACAATGCTTCCGCTTTTAATAACTCAACGTTTGCGCAGCATGTGCAGGGGCAGCACAAAGGGGGGAAAGGAAGGTGCTGGGGGGTAGGATGTGCTCGCCGGGGGGCACAAGCAACGTAAATCTCAAACAGAAATTGACAACTACTTATGTGCACTCATGCGTGTGTACGTGTGATAGCTTGAGTGTGTGCGTGTGTTCGTCTTTGTGTGTGTGTGTGTGAGTGTGTGTGCATGTCTGTGCGTCTCGCTGCGTGTGCTGTGCTTTTATTGCTAAGCTGAGACTGCCAGCACGCCTTGGCTTATCGCTTATTAGCACTCGAAACACTGCCCCAAGGTGTTTGCCACTCTCCCCCGCCCGCCTTCTGCCTTTTGATATCTTGACGCGTTCAATGCGATTGTTAACGACCCCAAGGCGTTTTGCTGCTTTGGCAAGGTGAACCAGATTAATGGCCCAAATTCACACTAGTTAAACTTGGCATTAAATTTCGATTTTATGGAATTAATATCAGAGCGAGTTAGTTGGGGGAAATCGCAGGATTTGCTGATATTTCTTAAAGAAGTTCTTGATTTAGCGTCAAGTTTTCGTAAAGACTTTAAGAACTCTCTAGATATTTCCATAAAAAGTAATAGAAAAGTACAATAAACAAACCCGTTTCCCTATTTATACAACAATTCTAGCAATTCCTTTTACTCTAAAACAATTGTAAAATATTTATTATTTTTAGGGTCACTTAAAATATGCGCGGCACGTTTCGCTGGCAAATGAGGGGCTGGGCTCACTGAGTATTTGCATATTTATTTGCGTTTTCAATTTACGCATCCCTTGAGCGCGCACACAAACGTAATTCAATTAAAACTGGTAAATATTGACTATAATCCCGCTACATAAATTGCCAGCGAATTCAATACAAATCGACTTTTCTCTCTCACTCTCTGTTTCATTTTTTGCGACAATTTTGCGTTGGCTTTTCGCGGGTCACCAGAAAATATTTGCACAATCATAAATGATTGCGCGAAAGAGAGAGAGAAAGAAAGAGAGAGTCATAAATTTACACAGGAATATCATAAATCGTTTCATGACAATGCGAAAAATGCGCCGAAAATACTGTTGCATACTTTGCAGGGCTAGCGGGAGCATGGCTCTTTGTCTCTTTGTGCCTGTTTATTCATGTGAAGCAACGCAGAGATTGCACAAACAAATAGACAAGCGACAAGTGAAGCAACAAAAACAACACACACAGGTTGCTGCCTAGGCAGCGCTACACACATTAAACTGTCAATTCGTGCAGCAGAAATTTAATTTCGAAATTTAAACGACAAGAAAACTTGAAACCTCCGTCGTTTACTATGCGCGCTATGTGCCCAAACAAACATGGGTGATGTGTTGCGTTGTGGGCGTGTTCGGTGACATTGTATTATACCCAGTAATATGTAGCATGGGGTGTTATAGACTAAGCTCCCAGTGTATGCTCAAGAACTGTTAAGGTTGACTCTAACTAGCTCAATTGTTACTTAAATTGCAGCACAGGGTATCTTATAGTTGTCATCTTATGCCGTAGTATTCTCCCACTTGTTTTCTTTACTATCAAGCCAAAAATGCTTGTCGCAACAAATGAAGCGCGAAGCTTACCATGCAGACATTTTTCCTTGACGAAAAATTCCTGTGTTTTCTTTGCCAAAAAAAAGAGATAGTGGGAGTGCAAGAGACAGAAAAAGCGAGTAGGCAAGGGAATCACGCTTTGAATATTTTAAATTTATGCGCTGTCGACGCACAAGTTGAGAGTGTGCTAAGATAAACATGGAGAAAAAGCAAGCTATATTTTTAGCTACCTCTTTAGATAGGCTACTGTGAAAACTTTTAGCAAACTAAATAAAGAACTAAGTTTTTAAAATGTTTGAATACCTGATAGACAGGCAAGCAAGCTCAGATACTATCAATTCAAGTCAGTCAATCTTAAATGTCACCTTTTCTGAGCAGCTGTCAAATAAATTGCCCAGCTGAGCTCTCGAAATTCTCTAATTAAAATGGTATTTCCCACTTTATGACTTGCTTTTTATGTGCTTTGTGCTCGACAATTGTGCGAATTCTCGGACGATCATATTTAATTATTTCACTTTTCAGCTTGATAATTAAACAACAGAAAATCTGCAAAGTGTCAAAGGCAGCATCGTACACTTTTTGGGGAGTGTAAAACAATAAAAATTCAATTAAAAGCGAATGCAAAACTCAATTAAGCGCAACGAAAGGCTGCTACAGGACATGCTATTGTTCCGGAAAGAACATAATAATTAAGTTTAAGCAACGCAATTCAATCCGATTCGATTTGTATCGAGAGCTAATTGGCCGTAACAATGTTCACTTCGGTGCGTGTCCACGCAGATCCAGCAGATTATTCAATTTGTGGCATGGACTTGTTGGCCAACAATAGTTGGCAGCCAGGCTGGGGCGTAGCTACCTACCTACGCTGGGCAGTCTCTGTCGCTATTCACTTTGCCGTCCTCCCTCGCGTCTGGCGGCCTGTTGAGCTGCTTATGTTGCCTACGTTGTGTGGCACAAGCAAATTTTATTATCGCTGGCACAGACCAAGCGGGGAATCTGCTGGCTCCTGTGGCTATTCGCATTATACCCTGTGCACAGTAAAGTTTTTGGGAAATATTACGTATACGCCTTGACAAAAGTAAACCTATCTCAGTTGCTCGCAGACTTGGGCTTATGAAACTCTGTATGTTTACTTCTATATAACTAATGTATATGAAGATATTCATAAGATTCTACATAACTCAAATCTTATGCAGAAAATTCAAAGTTACTAAGTCTCTTTAGCCTTGAAGTGACTCGCAGAGCTTACAGAATAACTCTCTGTCTAGCCATCGTCGGCAGCTTTGCATGCTTGTGTTTTCCTCTCTCTTTCTCTCTCTGCCTTGGGATAATTTAATGACGCACTTTGTTGCTATTTTTGTTTGGCTTTTCTTCGACTTAAATAAATATTGCGCACAGCATTAAAACTTAAGTGCTGCGACCCCAGATTGTGCTTGCCACCGTCTGCTAAGGTGCGCACATGCCGCAAAAAAATACCCACAAATTATGAAAAAATAATTAATTTTTGGCTTCTCTCTTTGAGCGGATTTTGCCAGGAACTTTTGCTTTGTTTATTAGGCACAAATTCCATAAGGTTTCTAAAATTTTACTTTGAAATTTTGTTGAAAACAAGGAATTTTTCCATCTAAAAGGAATGTGACGGAAAATCAAATGTCAACTCGCTATTCCAGCACTCTTACAGGCACCACCATTATGCGGCGTCCATTAAGCCATGTGTGGACATTATCTTTGTCCATTAAGCGCACAACAATTGCAGCGTGTAAGTGTAACTATAATTGTGACTATAATTGTAATTGTCGTGCCGTGAAATTCATCTAATGTGTCTGTCATAAAACCAAATGGGCAAATGCCTATGTCGTGGCTCCCACTAGGTTTGCTCAACAATTAAGCAGAGAAGGGCAAAGGGGAATAGACAGAGAGAGAGAGAGAGAGAGGTAGAGAAAGAGAGAGAGGGGAGCAAAACAAATGTTCACCTAATGTCGCCTAAGTGGCAGCCCACATGAGGGAAAGCTGCGCCTACGCCTACGCCATGTTTGTGATTGATGGTCGGGATGATCTGTTCCACTTGAAGGACTCCGCTTGGCAGCTGCTCCTTTGACTGCTGTCATCGCATCTGCCATACATACCATATATATATTTCCTCTTCTTCTCTTTGCGGCTCAAATCAAAGGTCATCAATCAATAAACAAATCGAAATTTCCTTTGTGTAATAGAGTTGTCACAGCTATCGATGGACGCCAGACGAGGGCACAAACGAGACGTTCAAGGGCTTCTCCACAGTTGATGTGCTCAACAGTTTTCAATTAAAGTGTTTACATAACCTTGGTGACCTGCACGAATCAATTGTGCAGAGAGCAAAGTTCGCAGTAGGAAAGGCAGTCAAGCAGTTTTATGTATTCCTTGGGGGCAAAAGACTTGCTTTCCTTTGGGGTTTATAATTTTATTTAAATACTGTTACTGCTTGTTTATTGTTTGGGTAGGAAATATACTAAAATAATTTGTTATTTTAATTTATTTAAATTTGTTTGTTTGTTGTTTATTTATTTAATTTTTTAAGCTCTACAAATGTTTGTGTTTTGTCATGGGGCAGGCAATTTGCTGAGAGTCTGGAGGCAAAGCACAAGCACCTAATTGAAGTTTATAATTTTATTTTACTACTTTGACTTCTTGTTTATTAATTAAGTAGAAAATATAGAAAAAAACTTAGCTATTTAAATTTATTTAATTTTTTGAAACTCAATAAAACCTTTAGATTTTGTCATGTTTAAATTGGATACGCATAAACCGCGCTTTAATCCACCTGATAGGCTTAAAGCGTGTTTAACTTTTGGTTTTATTTTCTGTTGTTGTATTTTCAGCCACCAAAATGGGAGTGAATTTTAACACACAGTGCCTGCTGCCAGTACACAACACACACAGCACAGCACACACAACAAAAGCCGTAACATCAAATGCCTGCGCCGTAAAAGCAACAAATGTTTTTTGTACGCTGCATAGACATGATAAGGCGACGCCTTCCCGACATGGCCTGCCCCCTGGTTTCCCTCCCCCCTGCCCCCCCTCTCGCAGCTTGTTGTGCATAATTTGCCTGCGTGGGTGTCCTCAAAAAAAGAAGGGGGAGAGCGAGAAAGAAAAGTGTGCGCATTGCAAATCCTTCGCTGGCATTTTAATAAAAATGTTCCGAGCGAAATGATGCGCCAGCTGAAAACATGACGTCATATTGATATGCCTGGTACTACTGTCGGATCATCACGCCCCCCTCCTCCCCTCCACTGCCCACTCTTTACTAGTCAACAAGCTGCTTTTTTTTGATGCGTTTTTAATTAACTTTGCCGCGCCGCGCGCGTGGCCAAAGCAGATTTTCCACTTGCATTTTTCAACTCGTAAATAGCTCAAAGCATTCTCAGTTCTTCGTGAAAATCAGTACAAGAATTTGGAGTATTTTAACGTGCAGCTGATTAAAGAAAAATAAATGCAAGTAAACAATTTGCACAACAAGTTTGCCTGCGAAATTTTTCCCCGAGATAGTTTCCTCTTCAGTTATGCAGAAATTGTTTTTAAAAAGTTGGTGAGCAAAAAAGAAAATAAGCAAATTCAATTTTTGTGGGTGCGAAAATTCCAGTTGACAGTGCAAATTGTTGCGCATGGGGAAAACTATGAGGGAGAAATGAATAAATAGTTGGCAAAAGGGACAGCAAATTATCATCACGAACAGGCAAAGTTTAGTGGGGAGAACTCTCCAGCATATTTCATATAAAATCGTCTACAATATTAGCTCATTTCGTTGCCTAAGTAAAGCAATTTACTTTTGTTTCTCAATATATGCCTTGGGCTTTCAATTGATTAGCGCTGGGTCAATCAACTGAGTTGCATTTTTATAGGGTTGCCCTAATCAAAGTCAATATTTATCAATCATTATGCAGAGAAAAACTTTGCTTGCCCTCCTCCCAAAAAAGTTTGCAGACACAATTGTTTGGCCACAGTCTGGCTAAGATGCTGGAATATGAACTTGAAGTTCAGCTACAGCTTTAAGCAGAACGGATTAGGGGTTGTTCAAGGCAGTCGAACCCCGCTCTCCCCATCTCTTTTCTCTCACTCTCTCTCTCTCTCGCTCTGTCTCTCAGGTGTGAATTCTCAATTACGTTGCCTGTTGAATTCCACGGCCTGATTTATGTGCAGGATAAGACGCTCTTATTGCGCCACAGACACACACATAAGGAGGGGGAAAGAGACAGAAGGAGAGATAAGAGAGAGAGAGGAGTGTGTGTGTGTGAAAGACAGCCTACATGCATGTGTGCCTGCCTGCTGTAAGATAATCAACTTTTTTTTTCGCTTTTCGCATGAATCGCTGATTAGTTCGCTGGCCAACATTGCGTATGCGCAACTTGCCTCATACGCCTCGTTCGCATATCGAGCTGCTGTTTAATTAGATAGCCAAGTGGCACATTGACGTTGACGTAGCGGCAACATAAATCCATGCAACATATGACGCTGATTGTCTGATAAGTTGCAACGCAGCGTTATGCAGCGTGTGCGTGTGTGTGTGGGTATGAGTGTGTGTATATATAGCACTGCTTTGTGTGTCGCCGTTTTGAATAGCGCACACAGACACAATGCACAATGCGATGCCACACGCTGTGCGCAACTTTAATAAATGTTAGCCTCGTCACATATGTCGCCACGACAGCGACTGCATGGAGCGGCAGCGCCCTTACGTCGCTGAGACGAGCGAGACAGCTGCAGATTGACATGCTCAGCGGGATAGCAGTGCAAGCCACAGTGACTTGTGTCAGCGCAGCGCGAGACAAGCCACAAAATTGACAGCTGACAGAGACGTCAGCTAATCGAAGAGGTACTTGAAATAGAAAGAATGGGAATTTCTAAGTGCAATCTAAAGAGAATGTAAAGTTTAATGTTAGTCTGAGTTAAAGCTTCGCTTTGATTACAGCTGAATAATCTGTGTGAGCTCAACATGAAACTAACTGCAAACTGAGCGCTTCACTTGTCTTTCAAACTCAAAGAAATGTACAAACTTATCTCTTCCTTCCCTTTAAGACAGTTTACCAAGCACTTGATTCCTTTGGCAAACAACTTTAATTACTCGCCAAGAAAACCGCAATTAAGCCGCTTAGCTGGAGATTTACCCTTACCTACCACCTACCTCCATTCTCAGACAGCTACTTGAGCTCCTCTTTGAGGCACTTCTCTCGCATTCCTTTTGTCTGCTGAGCCAAGCAGAAGCAACAGCTGCCTTGTAATTCAATGCAATCACAATCGCTTCATTAGATTTACTTAGCGTACCAAGCGGCGTATACGCAATACGAATTTGCGCAGCTTTAATTAAGTCGCCTGCAGAATTTGTGCAACAATTTCGTTAGTGACAAAACGACAATTTCACCCTCAGTCACGCGTTTATGACGGACAGCTGTCAAGCTGCCACAGCACTAGGAAAAGGAAGTCAGCCACGAAGTGCGCACACAGGTCACGACCGCAGGCAGCCGCTGACAAATGTCAAACAGACAACAATGGAAAGTAGAAAACGTTGTGCATTTCACATAAATCGTTGTGTCAGTTTAGCTGCAAAAATTGTGAAAGAAAATGAAAGGGGTTTGCGCGGGGGCAAAGCCGAAGTTGAGTTGCTCTGGCAGCAGAGAAAGCAGCTTCAAAATTAATAGAAAAATGAATTGCATAGAAAAGTTTTCTTTAGAAACATTTACTTGAAGCCTCGCCTCCTTGAACTCCCTAACAAACTGCTTGACAAATCCCCCATAACCTCTTCAATGTAGTGTATAAAAAATGACCCTGGCTGGACAAATTGCCAGCGCGTTGCACGTGTCCACGCTTCGCTGCAGCGGCTCTGCAACATTTGCCGACCGCACTGGCAACTGTTGCAGCAGTTCCTGTTCACTGATGGAGGGGCGTGGCAACATAAATTACAACCAGGCAGCAGGCGAAGGCGTCTCCCTCTGTGGCAGACAATTTAGCTCGACTTGCTGCAAGTCATCCCCATTCACGCAGTGTAAGTTCGTGTAAGTACTTCGTGCACTAACTGTACTTGCGTGTACAGTGCATGTGTGTGTGTGTGTTTGATATGAAAGTAAAGTGAATTTTCATTTGGTAATTGCAGGGAAAAGCAAACTTGAGTAAGTGGATTACACCGCACTACAATGAACAGCGTTTTCTTCAAAAAGCGCTGCTATAAATCTGTCACGGAGTGTGTAAGGAAACGAATGAGTAACGGTTTACAGGCATTATATAAATTATATATAAAGTACAGGTTTAGGAAACTAAGATGGATTGATAGAGCACAGCTCGATGTTGCTCTATGGAAAAGGTTAAATAATTTTGGCTTGGTAAAATGGCCATAAACTTTTAAGAAACAAGCCAAATTGCTAGAAATACATTTTTTAGGTTAGCTTAACTTATCAGTTAAAAAAAACTAATTAGTTTCAATTGTTCAAGTATCTAAGAATATTTTTTATTTATTTTTCTTGCATAATTTCTTTCTATTCGAAATTATCTCCTTGCAAATGCAGTTCTCCAAGTCAAGTAAAAATTAATAAATATCCATTTATATATATATAAGTTATATTCTTTTCATTTTTCTTTTAACTTCCTTCCTTTTGCCTTCAGAATTTTCAATTTTCAATTATATCAGCTAAGCACATAAGTAATGCAGAAAATATTGACACTATAAATAGCCTGGCAACAGGAAATGAAAAAGTATGCCACACGCCTTGCCACTTCCGCTCCTTTCTCTTTCTCCCACTCTGTTTATACTTCCCACATCTTTTAAGCGCTTCAAATTGAAATCTCCTCGGATTGACACAAATCCATTCAAATAAAGCAAAAATTTGGAAATGCGCTAAACAACAAACGGCAAAAAAAGAAAAGGAATCTGGGTAGCAATTTCGCTGTTGCTAACGCTTCGCTGCACACACGTCCATGTCCAGTCACACATACAGACACACAGAGTACACACACACTGTGACAGACAGTGGGGAAATTAGAAAAGGCAGCGCGGACCACAAGCAAAAGCCGCGCTGAGTACGTAATGCAGGCGGCAAAACTCAAAATTGAAAAACATAATCCGCCAGCTTCAACCCCGTCCCCCCCCCCAAGGCCTCCTCCTCGAGTACTTACGGCATTAAGCAGCATGGAGAGCAGCAGCAGCAGCCACTTGCTCCGCTGTGCAGTATCGTGCACGGCCTGCATTGTCCTGATTAGTGTAGTTGGTTCAAGTGCAGTCCTGATATGCAGGTTGTCTTCACCTTCGCGCACTCCGAATTTCAATCGCACGCCTAAAAGTATGCAACGGTCAAAGTTAACTTTGCACAGTGGCTCTCAAACTGTTTCAAACTGTAGCCGACAGCGTTTGCAGCTGCTGCCTTCTTTGGTTGCCTTCTTTATTTTTTTTTCCCGGGGACACGTACGCAAGCAAGTCTTTCGTTTGACTGTGTCCTGCAGCCAGGACGAACGCGTTTTTATACCCCAAACGATTGCCGGATAAATGTTCCATGGTGCTACGAAGAGCTCCGATTACTCTCTTGCTTCTCTCGGGTTGCCTCTCTCGGGTGTAACGAGAGTCGGATAAAAGTTCCATCGTCAACTGTTGCTACTCGGCAGGCAGCGCACAGGCGGCATACTTTCAGCTCCTCTTCCTATGTGTGTGCGTGTGTGTGTGCGGGTGCCTCGGCAGCTTATGTAGGTAATGACGTCATTGCAGCTCGCAGCCGAAATGTTACTTGTTACTTGTCGGCGGATTCAGGGCAAGCCTGCAGCACAGTGGGGCAAAAAGACTTAGGTTGATTAAAAAAAATGTTTACAGAAGAAGGAAAGAGCTATAAACAAATTTGGTTTAGTAATTTCAAAAATTATCAGATTAAATTAAATAAAAAAAATTAATTAAATCATATAAAATAAATATAAAAGCTCTTTAAGTTAATAAGAAAATTAATAAACAAAATTCAAGTAAAATAAAATATTACTATAAACTTCAAAAGAATTATAATGGTGTAGTTTATAGTCTAGTTCAGGTATTATATAAGCTTGTTCTCAAGAAATCCAAGGAAAACCTTAGCAGAAACAAATAAATATCTCTTTATTTTTTAAGATAAATATTGACTGAATATTTATCTATATAAATACTTACTTAGGCAATAGTTAAATATTAGGTAGAACTATATTCTAAGTTTCCAAGCAAGTTTCAATTACTATATTTGCTTACTACAATTGCTTTCCATCCCACTGTTCCCAGCTGCTCTTTACCGCACGCCATACGAAGAGAGTCACGTTGCAATTCTCTGAGGTGCCCAATTTATCCATATGTTGCCGCGCTCTCTGCCCTCTTTTGCTCTATAACTCTCTTTCTCTCTCTCTGTGTCTCTCTTGTGGCTTGACATTCTCCAAGGTACCGTTAGTTATCCAACCAGTCAGAGCACTTGCGCAACGCTTGAAGCTCAATTAAAATACGAAACTTGAGCACACTCTGCGTGGGCAACCAAAGGGAGAGTGTCCTGCTGCCCGGTGCAGCATCCTTTTTCCCCGCTTCGAGCCAAGGCATCCCTAAATAAACCAAACTTTTTTCTACAAATTATAAATGACCCTTTTAAGTCATATCCCTGTCGCGTTGCTCAGTGAATCTGCCGAGTTAAGTTGCAAATTTGACAATAAATTTTTAAATTTTTTTATTTATTTGGAATTTTGATTTCAACTTTATGAGAACTATGCACAATTAAAAATGATTCGATTATCTCGTAATATATGTATATAGTTGTGTGTGTATATACTACTTGTATGTATGTATGGATGTATGTATGTTTCTGTTGGCTTCTTTTCGTTCTTTGCTCAATGGGCTCGCAATGCGTTTCTCATCACATTCCAGTTTAAGATTTTGATTATAGTTAGTTAAGATATATATATGTAAAGTATATATATTTTGCATAGACTTTAGATCTCTCAAACTTTGTCAATTATGAATAGATATTCCATAGACTCAAACCAAGTTGAAAACTTACTTCAACTTTTGCCTCAACAAACTCAGAAGTTGATTTTGCGGAAAGAGCAACTGCAAATTATACGACTCTGTTTATTGCTCTCTCTCTCTCCCTCTCTCTCCACTGCGTCCACTCTTTGATGGCACTGTCAAATTGAATCCCGTAAGCAATAAATAACGGTAACCACACGAATGCATTACGAAAGGATACAAAATGTCAGGCGGGTTAATGCAAATGCGTACGGAAAAAAAAATTATGAAGCGTAAACCCAGCGTCATTGGAGCTGCACGTAAATTGCACAGAGTCGACACACACACACACACCCCGCACACACCTCGGCACACACACTTGGTGTGTCCGCCATGGCTGAATGCAGTTTACAGATTGCACGCCGATATGCCGAGCCGTGGTAAATAAAAAACATTCAGTTAACGCATGTCAAAGCCAAAGGGGTTGACGCTACAGCCAGGGCGGCAGCGGGGATAGGGGTGGCAGTGGCAGGTAATGCCAGCGGTGGCAAGTAGAGGTTGCAAGTGCTAGCCGCAAATGGTCGTCGGCTGGCGGCTTTTGTTTCAACGTGGCCAAGCATAAAATTTTGTTAGTCCAGCGCCAGCCAAGCACAGCCGTCGCCGTCGACTCGTGCTCATCCACATCCTGGCCAGAGCCGACAGACTGCGCCTTACTGCGCGCATAAATTATGTTGATTAGAGGCAGAGGAAGAGAAGAGAAAGAGAGAGAGAGAGAGAGAGAAGAAAGAGGGTCAAAGAAATTGAGCAAAAACTGCAATTGAGGCAAAAACACTTAGCGCTGCCTTTGACCTGCTAACAAAAGTTTTTGCCAACAAAATCTTGGTAAAGAAATATGTGAGATATAGGAAACTCAATGGGTGAAACAGTGAGCTCCTCCCAAGCCTAACTGGCCTCTCACTCTGCTGTCTCAGTTATCGCACAGATAATGATTGGCATAACTTGAAGTTGAACTACCTGCAGCTATTATCGTAGACGGGGTTCACAGGTTAATCAACTCTGCGCCAAGCTGTTGCCGCCCCACACACAAAACGCAAGCTCTAACAACGCGCTATTGTGAATGCGAAACGTGCTCGATGCGGCGCGGCGCGAAGTGGAAGCAGTAGACGCCCCCAACGGCAACGAGAGCAGCAGCAGCGGCAGCCGACGAGGTTCAATTGGCATCAGCTGCGAACCTGTTTACGAATCGACTTCATGTGGTCACGCTTTAAAAATATATCACACGCACACACAGACAGATAGACACACACACACACACACACACTCAGTTGATGCTCGTGCGAAAACAACACAATATTCTAATGCGAATTTGGAATTTTAAAAACGCCTTTGCTGCCCATTGTCGAATTGTATTTTACATATACCCTTGCTGTGAGCATTATCTTGGCAGCTTTATATGGCAACTGTTTTCAAATGAGCTTAAAGAATATTATATAAAATAAAAAAAGGTAAGACTTTTCTACGAAAGATGGCAAATAAAATTGTTGAGATTTTATAATGAGAAAAATATAGAAAAATAGTTTAAAAAATTTTCTAAATATTTTAGAGCTTAGAAATTTCAAAATTTTTAAGTTAAATGAGCTGAGCTAAAGATTGAGATGCTATAAACTTATAAACATAATAATTTCATGGAACTTTAGAAACTAATGAGATATTCCATTATTTTTCAGGGCAGCTTTATTTAGAAAAGTTTTTAAATTATATTACAAAATATACCAAATCAAAATTAAGAATCTTGAGACTTTGCTACGTTCAGATAAAACGAATAAGATAATAAACTTAAGATTTTATGATGCGAAAAATATGAAAAAATAGTTTAAGATATTATCTAAATATTCGAAGTCTTGGAAATTTTTAAATTCTAAAGGGTTTAGTAAGAAATTAAATTCAAAATAACTTTAGAAACTATTAGGAAAGTTCAGAGCTTGATTAGAGATTGAGCTCCAATGCCTTAAAAACATAAGTTAATTTTTTAGAATTTTAGAAATCAATATCTTCATAACTATCTAAATAAAAGTGCTCATTTAGAGTATTTTAGATTCGTATTCCCCCCTGAATTCCATTTGTTATTTATGCAGTGGCACCAACAGCGCAGAACCGGCACTCAAATTGATGTGTAATAAAAAAAAAAAAAAACAATCGTGGCCACGAAACACGATGATAAGTACGCATATAACTGGGTATATATATCATTATCACACACAGACACACACACACAGCTACTGCGACGTGTTTTGCATTATAATCGGAGGAGCCAAAGCAGACTGCATGGCAGTTCCATTTGCTAATTTGTAATTTAAATTAGGCATAAAATATACACGAGCCGAAAGAGATCGCACTGCGACAGCGACAGCGACCTGCGTGCTATTAATTAGTCTCAGCAGCCTGAAAAGCCGGTCTGGCCCAACCGATCTCTCTCGGGGGCTCTATGAGTAATAGACACACAAACAGCAAGCGAGCGAGAGATATCTGAAAATGATCTGGCAAGGGGTAACTGGTAGCATTACGTGCCCCATTGTTGGGCCCCTGCCTGTCTAACTGTCAGGTGTGCGCTGTAATTGGCCGCCAAAGCTGACAAAGCCAGAAATCAAACAAATAAATAAGGTAGATAGAAAATAGAGAACCCGCGATTGCAGGTGTCGCATGTGTTGTAATTGGGCAATAAATGTGAAGCTAATGCCTTGCGTTGTGTCGTGCATAAATCATAGCTTTAATTAGTGAAGACTTTTACAGCGCAGTGCCTAAATGTTTGAGAGTGTAAAGTCAATTTGAAGTTATGGCTGGCCATGAAAGACTTCTTGAGTTCAAGCATTAATTGAAATCCCAAGTAATTTTAACAGTTTCTTGGAAGTTTGAGGAATCAATTACACAAAGACATTAAAGCAAAGCTTATGCCAAAGTTTAAGCGGAATCTTTGGAGGTTTTTAGCTTGTTTAAGTGTTTTGTACGTTTTATATCTATTTTCATGTAAAACAAGCTCAACCTATTTATCAACTTATGAAGGTCATGAGAAAAACAAAAAATTATAAACTAAATCTTAAGATATCATATCATATTATATACAAATCAACCAGCTAAACGATGTCAAACTTGTTTACTGCAACTCAAACTCATCTAACAAGTTTAGCAAGATTGAAAAGAGAATTTTGAAAGGTATTTTACAAATCATAGGGAATATAGATAGTAAAGATAAACTGCAATTTCAGTAGTTAAATAATAAATCATAGGCAAGTCGGGGAATTTTAATCAATATCAATTTACAAGCTTTATTCGATTTCAGTTTAGACGAGAGATTTGCGTTTTCTTTTCCAAATTTCACAAAGAAAAAACAAAACGCTTAACTTAAAAGAGATTTGTGTGTGTTTAGGGGAATCAGAGCAAATTATAGTTAACGCTAAGGGGGGAGGGGCAGGCGGGTCTTGAAAAGAAAGAAATATATACGTTAACTAGTTTACATATTTGGAGTGTGTTTCACTTATATAATATACATTAGACGCTTATGTTTTACATAGATTTTACATTTTAGACATACTACATCGTACAGCATACACCTCATCATATCATAGAACGTGCGTATACGCGTACATACATACATCGACTTCTCTCTCTCTCTCTCTCTTCTATCAATTCATTATTTTCCTACAGCTTATTGTGAATTTTGCTCTGTTTGCGCTCTACGAAATCAACTAAAAGACAAGCAAATTAGATGAAATGTTATAGAAAACATGATCTTCGCAAAGCAGTTACAAATTGTACAGTTATACATATATATAGAAGATATATATATCCTACTACTTTTGATTCATTTCCTTGTCGTGAGGGTCCAGTTTAGGAATGTTTTGTCTCTCTCTTAAAATTCAATTTTCAATTCAATTTCTTTGCTATGGTTTGCAATGGATATACTTTATATAGTATATGCCATATATAGATATATATGTATATATTCGTGTAGAAGTAGAAGAAGCAGCCATGGGACAAGTATAAAAAATATCAACTTTTGTTTTACGCCTCTCCTCTCCACACCTTTTCGCTCCGCTCCTCTCTTCCATCCATTGCGTACACCCACACAGAAAGCTATACTCAATCTCGTGCCTATTCCCCTGTCTTCTCTTCTGTTTGTGTATGTGTAGATGTGTGGTTGTGTGTGTGTGTGTGTGTGCGGAACAGACACGCTCTCAAAGACGGGTACAACAGGTACAACAACAACAATTAAACGCTATGCTAATTGGGAGTGCGTGAGATTCCCGTCTACAGATTCAACAGCGCAAAGATTAGCGTCATCGTTATAGCTGCTCCAGCTGTAGTAGCTCCTTCTGGTCTCATGCTGCCACCGCCAACACCAAAGCCGGCGAGTGCAGCATCCTTTGAGGACATATTCTCGGGCGCCTCATGCGAATTCACCTCATTCTGCGCTGTGCTGGGATCGCTTAACGTCTTCTCCAGCGAATCGGGTCCGGAGTGCTTAACGCCCACGTGCTCCATGCGCACCAATGGTGGCTCGTGTATGGGTTTCGGTTCATTCGTGCTCGTGGTCGTGGCATGTGTCGTTGTCGATGTGGTGGATGTTGTGGTAGTTGTAGGCACCACGGTGCCATTCTCGATCCAATAGACGGGGCTAAACTCCATCTTGACGTCCTTCAAGTAGCTCTTGCGCACCTGCGGGAGGAGGAGAAGGTAATGAAGTGGTATGGAGAACTTATTCAATGGATTCCAAACCTACCTCAGCGTTGATCTTCCTCGAAACACTTTCGCTATCATGATAGAAGGCAGACAATTTGGCCGTGTAAGGTGCCTCCAGGGTTACATAGTTACCCGTGAGGGTCACATTGATGGCTGTGCCCGGCGAGAGTTTGGTGTACACCGCTTTGGTCTCATGTCGTTTGTCGCTCTGCTTCAGTGCCCAATTGATTTCCGCTGGCACTGCCACATCTTTCTCAAAGATCTTGGTGGGCAAACCCTTGGCCACGCCCTCGTGTGTGCCCCAGTACTGCAGATAATCAAAGTGATAGCTCATCACCTTTTCCACCTTCTCGAAGCTATCGCCGCGGTTCTCCAGGCGTCCACTGGCTGCAGAATGAAAAGGATTACCAATTGAACTACACAGTTCTACCTAATCTCTTGACTTACCCAACTCCGTGTTATTCTCGCGCTTTGAGGTACGCAGACGATCCAGCTTGATGTCGCTCAGCTCATAGCGATAGGGTTCAGTTTCCACAAGCACATCACCATCATCGTAATACCGCTCACGATCCTCTTCCACCACCTTGACCTTGCCCAATCCCTGTATTTCCAGGCGACCCAAATTGTAGTCAGCTCCACGATGAGATTCGATGCCCTCCGCATTTGGTGCGTGTTCGGCGCGATGGCGTGCAATGTAGGTGCCATCTCCAATACGTATGGCTCCCAGGGGCACACCCACACTGAACTTGGTCCAACGCTTCCAGGCAATCTTACCCAGATGACCCTTATTCATTAGCACATCGAAATTCTCGTGCACGTTGCGCTTCGATAGCGCCGTGACGCAAACATGTTTCTGCTGCACCTTCTCAGTGTGACCAGACGTGGGCATACCATCGATGGTCACACGACACACATAGATCGGATAATTCTCATCCTCTGTCACATATTTGCCACCATCGACAGCATACTGCATCTGCTTGACATCCTTGGCATCGTAGGTCTCCCAGATGAGCGTGCTCGAGGTGACCAGTTGACCCAGCACCGTCGAGGCATTCGAGTGTTTCAGCACGGGATGTTCATTTGCCTGGGAAGGAGTGATAAGGCCTTGCAGCAGCGCCAGGCAAAGGCAGAGGGAAAGGGAGAAGGTGCTCATCCTTGTGTTCTTTGTTGTACTTCGTTGCAATTGCGATTTACTTCTGTTCATTGTGCCCACCAGTTGTGTTGAGTAGAGTTCTGCAAAGAGGAAGAAGAGAGAGAAGATGGTAGATTATTAGAGAGGTTGAAAGTCAGAAGATCAGCAAAGATTGCAATATTTAGATATTTATTATACTATACCCTTTGATCATTGAAAATTGTCAAAAAAGGGTATACAAACTTCATGTAAATGTTACATACAGGCAGAAGGATGCCTGGAAGATCCCATAAGGTATATATATTCTTGCTCTGCCTTTCCGTCTGTCTGTCTGTCAGGCTTTCCGTCTGTTTATCCGTCTGTCTGCCTGTTTGTCTATCTGTCAGTTTGTCCGTCAGCCTGTCCGTCAGCTTATCTTCTTGTCTGTCCGTCTGTCTATCTGTCCGTCTCTCTGCCCATCTGTCTGTTCGTCTGTCTGAACACAAAGATCTCAGCTATTAGAAAACCTAGAGACACCAAACTTGGCATGAATATTTCTGTATATTATCTTCTTCGCAAGTTTTCATCAAATTTTAAATGCCACGCCCATTGTTCCCGCAAATCTGTTTAATGATTATTGTTACTATCGTAGCTTTCATTAAAAGTATTTCAATTTATTTTTCATCTATTCAATGAACTCTTGCACTTTCGTTCCCCCTTTGACTGCGTCTTCCCTTTCACGCGTGCCAAACTTTGCTCTGCAACTTTGTTTACCCTAAACTTTGCTTTCATTAACTGCCAAACGATATTGATTTAGGTGACAGCATCGCTTCATCAAGCTCTGCTTGACTCCGCTCCCTTCCCTCTCCTCTCGAAACCTAGCGTCGCCAGTCATCTGCAGCTTGCCACTGCCACTGACAGTTGGCAAAACCGCCGCACACTCACACACACACACATGACATGAACGGCGACGTCTGCTTGCCTACCTCCCTCTCGCTTCTCGCCCCTCGTAGCCACACAGACCTACAGCGAGACCAAAATCGAGTCGGAAGTATGCTTGGTCGGCTCCATTTGCAAACATTGGCAGCGTGGGCGACTGTGGAGTGCCATTAAAAGCTTAAATGGGATAAACAATGCCTGGCCAAGATGTAACGGAACCACATCAGGCAGTACCAAAAACAATTCACACACAGGAAACACAGGGGCGGGTGCGGGGGAGAAGGGGGTTTGCAACTTATTTGCGTAGCTAGCGTATCCGTTCATGTCCGGCAGACGTTGACGGCGATCATTAGACGCGTCAATGTCAGCGCCACAGACAACGGCGGACAGCAGCAGCAACAACAACAACAACAACAAGAGCAACAAAAGTAACAACAACAACAACACAGACATGTCCACTTCAGACTGTCGAGACGCGTTACTGTTGCAAGGGAATACAACATACACTACATGACAAGGGCCGCAATATTGTTGTTGTTGCTCGCCAGGGGAGTTCGTGCTGCTTCTTCAATAAATTTGTCGCTTGTTTGCGCAACACGGCGTATACGTAACTTGCCAACTTTCACGCAGACATTGACAAAAAAAAAGAAGAAAACACTACAACGTAGAGAGGGTGGAGTAAGTGCTGCAGTAGAGACTACAGAATACCCTAGCAAAAGTAACAAGCAGGCTGATGTAATCAAACAATGAATTGGGCAACTAAAAATAAAAAAACAAATATTTAACAAACAAATACAACCAAAAAAATAATTTTAAATAAATTTAAAGAACTCAAACAAGTTAGTAAAATTTTTGATAAATTCCTTGCAATATTAAAAAACAATAACAAATTCTATATAGTTAGTGTAAAATCAAATTAAATAAAATACGGATGTACTCCACGTAAATTTTTCAATTCAATTGGAAAACTTAAAAGATTAAAAATATTTTAAAAATAAAAAACGAACAGCAAAATAAATAATAAATTTCAAAGACATCTCAAACAATATTTTGAAAAATTAAAAATAACCCACAGAAAAATATAAAATAAATTTAAAAATATCCTTAACAATATAAAAATAATCTATAAAAATTCTCTACAGTATTTTTAAATCAAATTAAATATAAAACTGATACAAATTCCCCCACGTTTCTAAAAATAGCATCAAAACACCCTCTGTAAAAATAGGTTTGGGCAAAAAAAATGCTGCACCGGAAGTAAGCACGTCGCCATGTTTATTCATTAGCCGCCATTGTGTGCACTCCTGCTGTGCTTCTACGCCGCGTCCTGTTCTGTTCTCTGCTACATACCATGTCCAGTAAAGTTCCATCTGCGTTTTGTCTTCGTCTCGTGTCCGTTCGCTGTCCGCTCTTGACACCCTGCATTGTGTGTTGGCTTTCTCTAACCTAAGCTAAGCGCTTGACCCAAGGTGTAGACCCCTTTCTCGCTCTCCCCTGCGCAACGCTGTCTACAGCGGATATGAGATGATAAGGTTACATGCAACATCATTTGTTTGCCTGACAAATGATGTGTTATTGTGATAGTGTTGCACACAGACACAGGGGCATGCAACTTTCGAGTGGCGCATCGTCGTCGTCGGGTTCAAGTGCGACGAGACGAGAGTCACAAAATTTAAATAATTCACAAGTTTTGCAGTCAAGCTGTGATGCATGGCGGGATCTGCTACTGAAAGGATTACAAGCTGCTTGGATGCACGGATGAGTAAGCCATAAGTTAGCTAGTTGACTTCACTGATATAAGCTCATAAATCACAGCAGATGTGAACGAGTTTAGAAAGTTTAGCAAAACCTAAATTAAATTTTAGCCAAGTTTAAAACAAAATTAAATTAAACTAAGAATTTTACAGCCAGCACAATTAGTCATAGGTAGGTGACGCATCTCTGCGCAAATTCTCAAGTATTCTGGAGCGGAAATAACTGTCATAAGTTCAGCAGAGAAAGAGAAAGAAAGAGGAGGGGCAGCGGGGGCAGAGGGCAGCGCATAAATTGACCTCTGGTAACCGGCCTCAAGTTTTGCTCCCCGTTTTGCGCATGCTAAAAATAGCTAGCAAATTAAACATGCCACAAGAAATTCACTTACAACACACACACTGATGCATATGCATAAGTATTAAATGTATTTCATTTGAGGCGCAACAAAACTGCACAATGATGGGGCACGTAGCCAGATAACAAGCCATGCCACATTGCAGCGCAACTTGGGGGCAAAGAGTGAATTCAATTGCGGTGAAAGTTCAAGCTGCCTTTTATTAAATCAAAATGGTTGCAACTCTGCAATGTTGACCAGGCACAAAGAGGGGCAAGGTGAGGGGGGCGAGAGGAAGAGAGGAGGGGCTAGGGTCTAGCGCAGGTTGCACTATGTGTTCATTTAGATTTACGAGGCTTGTTGAAAGGTCTGCGGGTTGCATACCTCAAGAGAGAATCGCAGCGAGGCCGGGGCTGAAACAAAGGGAGAGAAAGAAAGAGGGAGAGATAGAGGGAGAGGGGCAGAGGTGCACAGAGAACAAGACTGCGCCACTTTAATTGGATTTTATTGAACTTTGACTCTGACCCTCATACTACAATAGTTGCAACTGCAACAAGTTGTAGTTGTTGCTGATCGTATGCGCCTGATAGCAAAGTACAGCGCGCTGTTGCACACACACACACACACACACACACTTAGTTTGTGGCACAATGAGTTATGGATCCGCTGTCGTATTATGAGGGCGACCCGCGCTTCAATCAACACAATTTGCCATCGCATTGGCGACATTAACTCGCCTCGCCTTGCCTCGACTTGGATCACACTTGATTTGCTTGCCCAATTTGGAGAGCTGTGCAGAGGTCACTGCACTTGTTGGACCATTACAGAATCCGCTTGATTGCTTCGTAAACAAAAATTAATTAGAAACTCATTACGAGTCATTTGCCTACGGTTCGCCTCGCTCGCTTCTCTCTACGTGCTGGGCGTGGGAATGTGGCGAAAATCAAAGTAAAAAGCATAACGAAAATGGGTAAAACAAAAAGATAGAAAACAAAAAACTCAGTTTCCGAAACGCAGCTAACGACACTTCTCGATAATTGAAGCAAAGTGAAAAGTTGTCTGTGAAATTCAATCGGCAGTTTTTCCTCCTCTCGTAAATCACAAGTCTTTCCCTCTCCCTCCCTCTCTCCCTGTCTCTTTCGTTAGCCTAACTCTGTTGGGAGTTCAGAGAGCAAAAGTCAAAAATGTGAATATTCATTTGCAACTGACACAAAAATTTAATTAAAACTGTTTCGAGTGTCCACTCGAACGTGAGTTTGATTCAATTTGAATTTAGTTGTTTGGGGCACAAAAAGATATAAAGAGAGATTTGAAAAATATATGGTTTAATTGCACAATTGTAGAGTTGCATTGAGCAATTTAAAGCGCGATAAATTTCTTACTAATTATTCCCCTTTCTAATCGATAATTAGACAGACATTGCACATACCTAGCTATGGCTCGCAGCGCGCTGAAAATTCGCACAGATAAAGCAATTAACTCTTGCAATCGAAATTGTAAACTAGTGAATAACATGAATACTGTGAATACTCTGAATACTTGTATGAGTGTTGTGTAATTTAGCCAGCAAGTTGCTCCAGTTTCTAGTGCCATACAAACTATCGATTGTACCCGTTAATCGATGCGGTAATTATCGCAAAACGTTATGCGTATCCGCTGCGGATACTTTGGGTTAGCTCGTCTCGATAAATATGTTTTTCATCTTGGAAAACTTAATTGATAGTGCAGTGCGGAAATTTGGACTTTCTGGATTTCTCTGTCTCTTTTTCTCTCTTTCTTGAATTTCATCCTTCTCTTTTTTTTTTGCAACTGGTTTCTCGCACAGAGTTTCCTCAATTGAGCCACGAAACGAGCGTGTGATAAGTCAGGCTGTATATAAATCAATTCGTATCTTTCTCTCTCTTTCTTTTTCTCTCTCTCTCTCTCTCTCTCGATGACGCCAGCGTTGCAAATGCTTAAAGTTTGCATTTGGGTTGGGCTCGCGATTGCATCTATAGAGATTAATTGCTTTGTGCCTCCTCCGTTTTTAATTGCTCACTTGATTCACAATTGTCGATAGCAGGTGATGATGTCGCCGTGGGCCACCTACACATTTAATTTAATCGTCAACTATTGTTATCGATTGCCTGCTTATGCAACGCAGTCTCAGTTGCTGCACAACACAAGTCGGCATGTGCCGCAGTTTTTTCTTTGATGTTGACTGCACATAGACAGAGAGAAGTAGGCGTGAGGCGGGGCAAAATCAAAGCAGAATTGAGAGAAGAAATTACAACGTTGCATTGCCGCAGCTTGTTGCACATTTCGGCCGAAACAGTTGTTAACTTAATTAAAGTGCACAGCGCAAAGGAGACAAATGTAGCGCCAGCCAAGACGACTAGACCAGACACCCTACACAGGCGAACAAAATGAGGTATAAAACGCAACCTCCCTCAACTCTTTCATAGCTTGAGTAGAGCAGAGCCAACAAAACCTTCTTCATGGCCTCCGCCTGTCTTCATAATTGCTAAATCAAATACAATATTTATTTTATCCATTCTCAATTCTTTTGCGTCTTTTCTTTCTCTGCTTCGCATTAATCAAAATATTTCTGTGCATATGTCACGATTTCTTAGGGCATTGCGATGCTTTGTATGGCTGAACAAGTTTCAAGTTTGGTTTCCTATGCTAACTGCCAGACAATTCACAGTAACCAGTACAGGGTGACACGCCCACTGTACCTCCTGCCCCTGCTTCCCATTTGCATGTGCATCTGCTGCTGTTGCATCAATTAAGGTGTCTGGAGCACATCGAGTGGAACTGCAGCTGAGGCTGGTCAGCCCCATTAAATCGTGTGTCGTTTTTGCACGTGACGCACGTGACAATAGACATGCAGCATGTGTGGGTGCCAGGCCTCCTACCTGCTACCCCTTCCCTCCTCCCTACACGCCTCCTTGCCTGTTGGTCAACTGTCTGCATGTGTCGCTGTGTTGGCAAAACGTTTACACTACACTCAATTAATTTAATGGATCAATCGATCGTTTTGTTTGATGAAATGCAAGAGAAGAAGTAGCCGAAGGTGGCTGGGGAGCAGGAGGAGGAGAAGTAACAGAGAGAGGCTTGGTCTGTGTAGAGGGAGTCAAGTCATTAATTTAACGAGTTGTTGGAGCCGGGGGAATCGCAGGCAATTTCACGATTGTGTGTGCTGTACATACACACATATTCCATTAATTACCACCTAAGGTGCAGCTGCTGTTGAGGGAATATTGGAGAAGGTAAATCAAAGTGTTATAAAGAGAAAGAAGAAAGTTTTATTGATGACTGTCGAAAGCTTTAATAGGTATAGGAAATTAACAATATGCATTGTTAATTATAAAGGAGAATTCTAATATGCAAATTTTAATTAATCTAAAAGTAGAGCGTGACCAAAGTGCGCATAGAGCCATTAAAAGGTAAGAACAGGGTATACTTGGTCTGTGAAAATATATGTAACAGGCAGATACTCATCTAAAGATTTCAAATATGTCCAAAATGTTTCATCAGTATATATAAAATATATTTTAACAAAGTTAGGACAGGTTTTATTAAAAATCATAGGGTATTTTATAGTCAGGCTTGCCCAACTGTTGCTCTCATTACAAATTTTCTCATTAATTTTTTTTTCAAAAAGTTCCGACTAATCAATTAATTAGTTTACCACCCAGTTTTTCCCATTTTATATGCAGATTTCAAGCCAAAACTAGCTTGTTTCCTGTTTGAAGCCGAACCAACTGCGTTGTAATTTATACAAAAAACTCGCAGAGTATTTATTCAAGCGTCTTGCTTGTGAAACATTGAATTAAAACGAAATTAGACAAACAAATGAGCTGCTAATTAATTAATTCGTAATGCCTCATAAATTTGTCATCAATTTCAATTCGTTTGCAATAATTGAATAAACAAATAAAAACTATAGAAAATTCATTCCGTTTCGGCTTCTATTCATAATTTATATTAATTTAATTTTAATTTCAAGAAAAAAGCCAAAAAAAACCGACAAAAAATGTGCGCAATTAAATATTTAAATTGTTTTTTATGAACGGTCTTTTTGATGCCTCGTTTCATTGCATGCCTCCCCATTAGTGCCACAACTCGAGTGAAGGTCAGCATTGAAAGAGGGGAAAACGCTTTCGATTAAGGCGAATCGAAGAGGGAGGGAGACTTAAAAGAGATAAGAGAGTAAGTAGAGCAACGAAATACCCAACCAAATCAAAAACTTCAGTAAGTTTGCCTACTCGAATCTTTGCTCATTCTGTCAACAAAATTTACTCCATATTTTGTATAGTATAAGCCTCAAGCTATGTACAATTCCGATCAAAATCCTAACGTGAGACAAGTTGACTATGATGGACGCAATGTGCCCAATTATGAGCCACACAGTGGGCAGGGCATACCGGAGAAGAGGAAACGCGATAGTTATGATCAGGGCGATGAGGATACCGATAGTTCTGACTCGAATCGCGAGATGTTCGTGCATCGCAATGTGAAGACAAGTGAGTGAGTCTCCCCACTCAATCAATATACTCAAACTCCTTGCACCTCCTCCCCTTGCCTCTACTTAGCCGAACAGTTGCCCCATAGTCAGCTGGAACGCGTCATGCTGTTTGTATCGTATGTTTTCCTGGTGCTCTTATTTCCGTTGGCGATTTGCCTTTGCATACGCATTATGCAGGAATATGAACGGGCTGTAATCCTGCGTATGGGTCGACTGCGCCCGGGTGGACCACGTGGACCAGGCATGGTCTTTATACTGCCCTGCATTGATGACATCGAGAAAGTTGACTTGCGCACACGTTCGTTGGATGTGCCGCCACAGGATATTTTGACCAAGGATTCGGTTACAGTCAGCGTCGAGGCTGTTGTCTATTATCGTGTAAGGAATCCCCTAGATGTTCTACTGCAAGTCATCGACCCGGAGTCCTGTTGTCGCCTGCTGGCCATGACAACGCTACGCAATGTCACAGGCGCATACATGCTCATCGAGCTGGTCTCCGCCAAGAAGGCCCTGTCCAAGCGCATCAAGAGCATGCTCGATTCCACCGGCGCCGTGGACTCTTGGGGCCTGCGCGTGGAACGTGTGGAAATGTAAGTTAGACCATTAAGCAATTGCCTAGCTTATCTATCCACACCTGCAGCAAGGACATCCTCATGCCGGAGACACTGCAGCGTGCCATGGCCGTGGAGCAGGAGGCACGACGTGAGGCAATGGCAAAGATTGCAGCAGCCAATGGCGAACGCGATGCTGTGGTGGCGCTCAAGGAGGCAGCAGACATTATGGAATCTAATCCCATAGCGCTGCAGGTGAGACTACTAACTAATCATAAAGATAATTGCCCGATTAATCGATAACTTATTCACAGCTGCGCTATCTGCAGACGCTCATCACCATCTGCAACAATCAGACCGAGGCCATTGTCTTTCCCCTGCCCATTGACATTTTAAAGAAAGTTTTCAAGTAACCCTCGTGCTGTAAATTGTAGTAAATGTTATTTTATATAAAACATTCTCACATTGTATAGTTTCTAATTGAACACATATTGAACTCACTATGTGCATCATTTAAATCAATTAAATCTTTTTGTACGCCTCGCACAGCAATTCATCTTGGCAAGTGTCGCAACGAATGACACGACGCATGTGGCACATTTAGGGGGCACAAGCTACCCCCCTGCCTATGCACTTGTGCAATCTTTCATATATTTCATTATGTTGGCATTTTAATTATGCACACAAAGAGCCAAAAGCGGGGAAAAGGGGAAGAGCCCATTAAAGGAGGAGCAGCACTTCACTTCATGAAGCTCTCGAATCGAATTAAGTTCGAATAATTTAATAAACAATTTCGTTTGCTAGCAGAAAGCAATTTGCAGCATCTCAACAACATTTGCCATCAGTTCTTTTACAATTTCCATTTTCATTTCGTTTTTATTTCTTTTACCCTTTGCGAAAGCGTTGACCTCGTTGGTCACGGCCCGCTTGAGTTGCCCAAGCCATGTGCTTTGGCTACGTCATCGAGAGTGTGGAGAGACAAGAGTGGGGAGTGGAGAGTGGAGAGCGCAGAACTGCGGCTAAAACCGGTAACTCGCAGAGGCAACCACGTGCTGCGCCACCAATTTGCCGCCAAAACAAAAGCCAAACAAAGCGCTCAACTGGTTTTTTTCGAGCTAAAGAGTTGAATCAAAGTGATACACACTATGTATATAGCAGAATAGAGCATATAGAATAGGCTCTGCCACTCTATATATACATATAATTTTCCAATTGTGGCGCATCTGTTCAAAGTTCTCGTTTCATTGCCATGTTTCAGTTCAGTTTGGCTGCCTCGCATAATTAATACGCCGCAGCGCTGTAGCGCTCTAAGCGTTACAAATGTATCTGTATCTCGCAATGTATCTCTGTATCTGTAGCTGAATTTCTAATTTACGAGCTCCAATGGTTTCAAGGTGACTGTGACGTAATGCCAGAACTCAGCCTCCAAAGCACATTGTGTTGTGTGCCCACTGTACTCTTTTTATACACGCTAACCTACTGGATAAGTCTGTCTGTGCGTATGAACGCGTATATCTCTGTGTATATAAGAGCTAGGGTTATTAAATTTGGATACAATATGTCTTAGTACTACACATAGCTAAAAAAAACGCACACTGTATACGTCAATTTACAGCTAGAAAGTTAGTTTTAATGGTAGTGTGCCTGTGTAAGGGGTATATGGAAGTCGAGCACACTCGTCTGTAGCTTTTTTACTTGTTATTTTGCTGTGATTGCGATCGAAATTAATCAATTTTCGGATTTATGTCATCTCGCTTGGTTTGGGGTGGGGGCCAGCTCATTGTTATAGACTCTATACATAATTCGGCATTAGAATTGCCTATTGTCAGCATTAATGCGCATAAAAGACTACATAGATCATTTTGGCAGCAAGCTGCAACCCGAAACGGCAAGAGATTTGTCTACGATATGAGGTCTTTCTATGTGTTTCACTGTCTGTCTATTTGTCAGTCTGACTGCTTGAATTGTTTTCAGTTTTGTTAGCTCAGTAAGGGGGGAATTATTTTCATTATATCAGCTTTAATTGGCAGCATTATTCCGGCAGTAAATGTTGCAAATATGCAGTTAGTTTAATTCATTGCAAATTAATGTGCAAATTACTTGTAGTTTTCTGCAGCTCTGCTTGCTTGCTTGGGCAAGACCTCAACATCAACATAAACATTAGCAACATCAGCCAAGAAACCACATAAAACTTTCAAGTTATCTCGCATTACACACACGACTCTAGAGCGAGGGAGGGGCGGTGGCAACTCTGCAGTAATTGCAACTCTAGACTCGTCTCTCATCCAGGTACAGTCTATTTGCAGCTAGTCTTATCGCTTTGATGCATGATAAATCATGACTGTGGCCGGGGCTAACTGTACATCAAATGGTTATGGTTACAACAGGCAGTTGGGGAGTCGAAGAGGAGGATGAGGGGGGAGAAGGGGGATTGCAGCTTGCCGGTCATGCGATGACAGCATTTCCATTTCAACGCCGACTCCATTAGCACCTCATTGACAGGCGAAGCATCTAGTTACGCATGGCTGCAGAGCAAGGGGTGCCCGCTTGGGTGTCAGCTTGAAACTAGCTAACAACGTTGTGCTCCAGTAAATTGTTGCTGCTGCTGCTGTGTTGCATATCGCGTGCCACACTTATTGCGTATCTTTAAGATACAATTATGCATATGTATCTGCTGCGGATGCGACGGCGTCTGCCTTCACGCCAGCCTGCACAGAACCTTAAAGCAAGCACTTTCTGATGTTGTTGCCTCAAGTGTTTGCCTCGGCTTTCAGTGACAACTTTTGACAGGCCATCAATACGCATCGCTCATACGCAGCGTGTACAAGCCAAATATAATTTGTAAACATCGAAAGTGGATAATAATATATCATCATCGTCATCAACAGCCACGTCAGCATGATGATTGTGATTTCTGGTGGCACTTGAAGCGAGTTTTACAAAATTTAATGGAACTCAAATTCAAATTCAAACTCAAATCAATTGCTCCCTCTGCCTCTCTCTCTAGGCGCATCTCTTTAGTATTTTTCCGTTTGACATTCGCTTGATATGTTGACAAAGCTCTTCTATCTAAGCGATGTCCGCACTCAACGTTTGTGGCACCGTCAACTCTTTAAGCGACCCTCGAGCACAACTTGACACATTTGTCATTCGATCCTTTGCGCCGTTGGCCTTCGGGAAAGGGGTTGGGGCAGGGCAGGGCTCGCTCTGCAAGCCGCCCCAAAATAACGCTGTAATTAACTGGCAATTTGCATGTTAACGAAGCCGTCAAAGCCTTTTTTAATACTCTGCACTTTAAAGAGTAGCGGGAGGTTCAAGTAGGTGGAGAGAGCAATTTAGGGTTTATAAAATTTATATTTATTATATTTACTATGAAGTTGAAATTTATCAGAAATTTATTGTACTCATTCTAAATATTTGTAGCTCCCTAAACTTACAGAGCATCTCGCAGTCAATCAGCTTCGTTCTACTCCCTTTGCTCTGCCTTTTGTTTTGCGACACTTTGTCGCCTTTGTTTACACAATTTGCAGAGTGTGTTCTTGCATTGTTTGTTATTTACTTTGTCTAATTTGTTATTGTTGTTGCTCTTTATTTGGTTTCGCTTTTCTTTTTTTAAGTTTGTCGCTTCCCTCTTCACGTTTCACTTAGCGCGTGCCAAGTCCAGGGGCTGCCGCCTTCCGGGTTTGCCGAAGCGAGGCGGACTCAAACATGCAATTTGTTATAATAAAAAGCGAAATTTCGAAAATTCTATTTTGTTTTTTTCCGTTTTTCGACTTAACTGCACAATTTGCTTTATGCGTTCAGTGTCACTTTCAATTTCTGACAATTTAGTTCGCGTTTGCAGCTATGCCTGCCTAGCCAGCGAATGAGGTCAGCCCGTGCAGAGGGGGGAGGGGCTTGGGAAGAGGGAGGAACTATTAAAAAACCAGGCTGTCGTTGCTTGGCGAGTGCAGAGGCATGACTTAGGCACTTCGGAATGACCAAACCAGGCGACACGAGCCACCGATCCGCGGGACTGACTGACTGACTGACCAGTTTCATTTTGTGGCAACTTCTTGGCGCCACCAACGCCGCAATCAACATAAATTTTAAAGCCGTAAATGCAAATTACTGGAAGTCCGAGCGAGTGCTAATAAATAAGACAAGTTGCTCCACAAGTTGCTGCATATATTCCTATATAACATATATCACGCACACACATAGTGCGAACGGCATAAAATCGGTGCTCAAATTGATGAAATTTTATGTTCGAAATTTGGGTTATATTTCAAGATTATAATTTAAGATAAATTAAATTTGAAAAATTTAAGAAAAAATTCCAAAAAATTCAAGAAAATTGAAATATATAATAAGACTATTATTTACACTATATGTACAGTTGTTTCTAGTTTCTATTTTGCACATGAGTTGCACACAGATCAATTACAGTTTCCTATACTATAATTATATATATACTCTTTCCAGTATAATCAGTCATACGAACCATTTATATAAAAAACAGTTGTATTTTTCGCATCAAAAACAGAAGTTTTAATTTCCCTACTTAATATGCAAACAGTATCGATTACCTGTCATGCTATATCCATACTTTATACTATATACTATATACTATATACTATACTATATATTATACACTATATTATATACTATATACTGTATAATACGAGCCAACGCGTTGTTATTGTTCTGGAAGATTAGAAAACTATACTAAGCACATCATAATGGCAGCAGCTTCATCGCATATCACAATAAATAATTGTGTCTGCTTTTCAAATACTACGTTCTATTCGAAACTGGACCTTGACGGGGCATGCAACGAATCGGAATGAGCACAAAGTGAAAATCATTTCAGACAATCGCCAGGAATGCGGCAACAGCAGCGGAATTTGCATGCAACAATTCCAGCTAAGCTTAGTCGACCACAAAGTGCATGAAAGCAGCAGCAGCTGATGATGATGCTAATGATGATCACGTTAATGATGTTGGCTACCATAATGGGGCAAAATGCGAACGGCAGGTGGCGCCACTGTGGCATGCGGCACACCCCGATTAATTGGCGATGACATGCCATGCAGCGCGCTGCAATTAGAGATTGCCTCAGCTCGCAAGCAATTACATAATTGACTCTGACTCGATTCGGCTCAGCCCGACTTGTTTCAGCTGCCCCCGTTGCATTTGCTAATTGAGGTCGTAGAGCGGGGTTCAGGCAGGCCAGGAGCATATCCATCTCGGCTCATCTTGTGCCTGCGATCTACGCTCACACTTGACATTAAATGAAATTAAATTGCAGCCACACAATGTCGCTCCACATATGGCGGGGAAAAAAACAAGCCAAACCACCGATGACACCGTTTGACAACATTGACACGCATCTTGACAGAACGCGCATCCAGCAGATACACACGCGTGCGCGCAGTTACATAGATAGATACTTTTGCCCTCAGCGAGCACCTAATGGCCCGGAACTGCAGACCCTTTCCCTTCCCCTGGCAGTGGAGTGTGTGGGCGGGTGTGTGTTATTGTCTCTGTTGATAAGAGCGCGTGCGGGTGAGCTTTGCAAGTGCATGATATGCGGCATTAAATGCGATAAGCGACGTCCCAAGATTGGAGTATCCACTTACAAGCTGTTCTTTCCCTCATTGCCCTTTCTTCTCTTTCCTCTGCCTACACACGCACGAGTGTGTGTGGGTGCGTAACGACAGTGGGTAAATGGGTTAAGTTAGTCAAGTGCAGTTCTAACGACAGTTCAAGTAGTCAACGTCATGAACTCAAATTGCAGCGGAAAACTCAAAGGGAAATTCTCTTAAGTATGCAGATATTATTTATAATTTGAAGAAAGAAACGGGTCAAAATTTGCCGCAAACTCAGCAAAAAATATTAAATCGAAGTACGTTAATTTTAAATAAAAATTGTTTCTGCAGTTTTGCTTGGTTTATTTATGGAAATTTCAGCTTAAAAGCTGAACGCATTCATAATTTGTAGAAAGAAATCATTTATTTAAATAATTCTTGAAAATTTTAAATTGCAATTCGCTTATTTCTATTTTAATTGTTTCTACAGATTTGCTTAGTTTATTTATGGAAATTTCAGCTTCATATAGAAACGCTTTCAATTGAGTTAGGCAATTATTTTATTGTTGAATTAATAACTATAATATATACAGAACTATTTAGATGTGAGGCAATTAAAAGAGGGATTTCTTCATTTAGAAAGGTATTCAATTTAATTCTGCAATTAATTTATGGTCAAATTTAAAGATAAAATTATAATATATAATATACAGCAAAATTATTTAGAATTTAGAGCAATGAAAAGGATAATTTTTCTTTTAGAAACGTATTCAATTTAATTTTGAAATTAAATTATTGTTTAACTAATAAATATAATATCTAGGCAATTGTTTAGACTGTGGAGTAATTAAAGGGGAATTTCTTTATTTGCCAAGGTATGCAATTTAAATTTGAAATAATTTAATTATTAAGCAAACAAATAAATACATTTATTTACAAACTTGTCGCTCTGCCGCATGACTCAATCAATTGTTTTATTTACCCCCAAAAAATGCTGGTTAAATTCGTGCACATTTCTATGTATTTATTTATTTATTTACCTTACTAATGAATGCCTCGCAAACAAATGCCCAAAAATACTGCACGACTGACTGACTACATACATAGATATATCATCATTTCCTATACGCGTACGTGCTATTTATAATGTCATTTTCAATTTCGTGCATTAACCTTGCTGCCCAATTTCGTGCTCCAAGTCCAAGCTCAATTCACATTTCAATTTGGCATTCCTTGGCACTTTCGAATTCCTTTCAATCCTCTCTCGGAGACAACTTTAGAACATTTCGTAAGCTGCGCTCATTGAGTCGTAAATAAAACCTCAAAAAAAAAGCCCGTAAATTTAAATAAAAACGAGCAAAACGTTTGCCACATCAAAATTAATCACGGGCAGCAGTGGCAGCTGTCGTCGAGCTTCACCCACACCTCCCTCTCGAGTGGCCACTCCCACCTCCTCCTCCCTCTTGATGGACTGAGCTGCGACACTGTCTCCGCGTATTTATTTAGGCAATTGGATTTATGTTCACACAACAACAAATTGCTATAAATAAGAGCAATAAACGCAGCAGCGCAAAACGCGGGCAAATTCACAAATTTGCATTGGAAAAAGCTGCGAGAAAAAACATAAACAAAACACATACAAACTGCAGCTAAAAGTGCGAAACAAACAAACAAAACAGACAGACAGACAAAAAGATAAAAAGAGGGGGAGGAGGCGGAGAGGTAGGCACACTCATAAAATCGCAGACAAGGTAAATAGAAGCGCACGAAACCCCCCCAAAACGACCCCAGCGGCATCGTCGTCGTCATCGTCATCATCAACTCCAACAGCAACAACAAATATTCTGTGTGATCTCAGCTCTCGGATAAGCCGGTGAGCCGCTGCGGGTCTTGGCCCCCAAAGCTAACCCGTCTCGCGCTCCACGTTGTATTTCATTCTGTCTCCGTTAGCGACGCCGGTTTGACATGCACATGAAGTCGCTTGTAGTTCAAGGTGCGCCCGGGCAAACTGTCAAGCAGCAGCAATGCGGGTACAGTGGGAACTAGCTAAGTGCGATGCGAACTTGCTGACTAAGATGAAGACTAAGGTGGCAGTAACAGAGCAGGGAATCCTACTCGAAAGCTTCACTTGTTCGCCTACTAAGATTATGTGGAACGTTTTAGCTATTCAATTACATTTGCAACTAGTTGCTTTTTTATTTACAACGGCCGAGAGGGGCGTGGCCAAGTTCTAATACATTATTATTTTGCGCGCAGTAATAAGGCATAGTGTCAACAACAGCTCTAGCTCCCATAGTCTCTGAGATCTGAGCGTTCATACAGACACCATTTTACTTTTCAGGGCTGGAGCTGTCTTCTTCTGTCTGTTACAACGTACCCTTTAGGTAGCTGATGTCTCTCTCTATCTATCTCTACTCCATACTCTATACTTTCTCTACACTTCAAGCCCCTCCAATTTATATAGTCCATATTCTTTCACAATCCCACTTAGCCAGCGCACACTGTAGCTGCTTTCTTTCTTTCATTGGGCAATCTCAAGCAGAAGGCATTTTGTTATGTGCATTGTAAATTGACAATGATTGCCCACAATTTGCTCGGCACAAAGCGAGACATAACTGCAGCGGCGACAGAAGTGGAAGCAGCTACAGCTACAGCTACAGATGCAGATGCAAATGCAGATAGAGATACAACTGCCGGCAATAAGACAGTTGTAGATACAAATTTAGCCGGCGGGAAAGAGGCTCGTTGTGCGATTCGCAGCGTCGCCTTCTTCTCCGCTGTCCGTCTGTCTGTCCGTCTGTCTGTGCCACAATTCATGCTACTTAAGCTGTCGCACGGTCAACTTTACAGCGAGCCGCAAATAATCGCGAGAAATGGCAAAGGAAGACGTACAGACAACTCAGACGGAAGAGACGACAGACACGTCGCACTGCTCACTGAATCTATATGCAAAGCCGATGATTATTCAATTAAGATTGATGGTAATGAAGCCGTTTAGAACGCGTTGCTAATTGAAAGACCAAAGTGATGTAAGACAACAACAACAAACCACAACAAGTGACTACGGTAGCTGCGGCTTGGACTACCTTGGGTATTTTTAGGATCTGACACCCAAAAATGGCACCGCAATCGAGCAGGGGGCAAGCCACATAAAAGGTGCGACTGAAGTTTGCTTGAAGTTGATTGAGTTGTTGTGGTCCGTCAACCTTATAGAGAGGGTACCATAACTAACATCGTAGGCTATCAAGCTGTGAAAGTTGCTCAAGCAGCTGTCAATCAATCAATCAAATGAGCGATTGCATGAGCTCATAAACAATTTGGAAATTTCTGACTTAATTTTCAAAAATGCTTTTATGATCATGCAATTTTCTGGTATTTTCTTGGTATTTTGTATGGCATTTTTATTGATTTTGGTACTCACCACTCGATTGTACAAGTTGCCTATGCAATTAATCTGTAAATAAATAAAAAGAATTAATTAATAAAATTTATTTTTCAATAATAAATCTTGCAAATTTATCGCAACACCAAAATGCCATTAGAGGTTGAGATTCTCTAGGGAGAGAGTCGAGAGGCGGGGGAGGGGGAGCAAATAAAATATCGGTTGGGGGCCAAAGCTACATTGTAATCTATCAGTTGAGCCGACATTATCGGTGTAAATCTCACGAGCTCTTGATGCGATTATGGGGCCAAGTTATGAGCAATGGGCAATAGGAAGGCTTTGGATTTAATGGGTAGAGGGCAGGGGAATTTACCGTTAGGCACGACTTTAGCCAGACTAATTGCAATGCTGTCGCTGCTGCTGCTGCTTGCTGCTGCTATCGTTGCCTATGCTGCCCCCGGTCTGTGTGGCATATGTGCTGAGCTGTGGGTAAAATGAAACCCGTTTCAAGCTTGCAGCGAGCGCGCGGTGGCAAGTCGAGCGAACGATTGCACGTGGCCAGCTCCATTAAAAAGAGCCAGTAACAGCAGCAACAACAACAAGAAGAACAACAACAACCACAACAACAACAAAAGCTAGAACAAAGAAGCCGCCCGAAGGAAATTGGAGCTAACTGACGAAAAGCGACTGCGCTGTGCGGCCCAAGTTGGAGAAAGGTTCGCTAAAGTTGCTTGTTAAGATGCCCCGGATATGGCAACGCATTAAAGTACCCGTAACCATAGCTATAGCCCAGACCCACTGGTATTCTTAGCCCTGCCTTGACGGAGTGAGTACAACACACACTCCTCCACTACCCACACTCGTCGTGTAATCGTCTTAGCAAGGCAAGGCATACCAGGGAGAGAGAGAGAAGCCAATCATAATTGGAAACCTAGAAAACCAATTGGATATCGCCGGGAAGGTTCAATTACATTAGCTCTCTGACGTTGGCTTTGACTTTGCGATTGGCATTGCACCCTCTACATAAGGCGGAATTCAATTGAAAAACGATTTGAGCTCAAGGGCAGCCCTGCAGTATATGAGATACGGATATGATATGATATGTTGTTCTTGACATAAATTTATATTAGAGCTATGATATTTATAGGTTATGTGGCATAATCGAATTACTTCTTATGCTTACAACTATTCCATTTCAATAACAATATCATTACGTTAAGATTTCCAGCATATTAAACATTTATTTCCAATTTTATAGCTCTATCACATAATGGAAAAATTTTAGGATCTGCTTAAAAATACTTCAGTATAAATTTAGCTATCACAAATGCCATATACAGAGCTATCATTTACCTTTCCTACCTCTACACAAAGTTCAAACAATGCGCCTTTGTTATGCCTTAATACTTTTTTAGCCACGCCCCCTTTGCTTCATTCTCTTCATGTGGCCAATTAACGACTCTGGCCATAAAATGGCATAAAACATATTTGCTAATTAATTATGGCAGCGAGCCCAAATGTCTTCTTTTTTTATGGCAAACATACATATAAAATTTTATAGCACCACTGCAGGTGAATGGGTAAGAAAGCAAACACCGCAGCAAGGCCGTTAACCGTTAGACTGGATGGCAAACAAAATGGCAACTCGTGTCCGTCATTAAGGTGTGAAGAGTTGAGCTCATAATGACAGCGTTTAGCTCGACTGACCTGCAGACCCAGGAAGAACGTTGCATATAGACTTGTGCAAAATTGAGACACACCCAAAATGATGTTGATAGAAGGGCAAATTTCAAGTCTGATAATATCTAGCTAGCTATCTATCTATATACATATCTATATAGGTAAACAACTCAAGTGCTTGTTAATTACTTGCCTTGTTGATACGACGCCTACAAGTCGAGTCAAGTCAAGATGTATCTGTGAGATTGTCTGTGTGCGTCGCATTGATTGCTTGGCGTCATACTTTTTGCTTGCACTGTGCCAACGGAAGTTCATTATTAGGTTGCCCCGACGCGTTGTCGACACAGCAAAACAAACGGCATTTTAATTGAGCTGACTTGCTCTATAGAATGTGTACTAGGTATGTGTGTTTGTGTCTGCTGTGTGTGCCTTGGCATTTGCGTGTATTTATGCCAAATACTGTGCAAGGAGCACTTGTCCATTTCCATTGAGATACCCGAAACATGAGCTCACTCATTGCCGCCAGCAATTCCTACTTTATCTATGCAAATGTGTCAACTGCATTGGTATTTGTATGTGGGAGGCGCTGGTGGTGGTTTGTGTGGGCGTGGCACGGGGGCAGCAGTTGAATCTTTGCTATGCTATGCAAAACAACAATTTGAAGTACGCTGCGAGAGATTTGTTGTGGTCATGTCTGTGCGTTGTGGTGGATGATGACAATAAACCGAGTTCAATTCGAGTGTTTCACACTTGACCAGGTGCCTGTCTAATCCACAAAGTGGAACTGGCTGCAGATGAGTTCTGCAAGGCAAGGACAAAGCCAATTGAGAGGCTTAACTACTTGAACTGATTTCGTTTCTTACTTTGTTATGCCTGACAGACAATAGAAATGAATGTTGTAGCTTGAAAACTTTGCTTGCAATTGGTTTTAATTGCATTTTTAGCGGCGTATGGAGGCGTGGTTATATTCTAAGACTAGCTTGAGCTGGGTGCAACCTTAAGACACGTTATGCCCAAATTAGAAAGCCCTACCTCTTCTAGTTTCCGAAATTTGGATAGTCATACGAACAGACATGGCTTAATAGTGTTGCCAGATTAGTTAGACACATTGTCCCCAAATTTGATAGCCCTAGCTCTTATAGTCTCTAAGATCCTCGCGTTCATACAGACGGACAAGCTTCAATAAGGCTTGCCAGCTTACATTTATTTATTCCATTTGCCTTGGATATGTTTTCTGGGCAATCATTGAGCTTATTTGTTCGACTTTAATTGGCTTTTCCACGAAACAAGCCAAGGCACACACTCAATAGGCTATCCTCCCCCCCCCTAACCACAAATTTAATCAACTGCCTGACTAGGCTGCCCCCCTCACTTCGCATGCATAAATCAATACCACACACACACACCCGCAATGACCCAGTCCATTAGCCGCAGGCAGCAAAATGATAGAGTCCAATGTCCTGAGGCCCGTGTACAATTATGAATACTTATAGCGGGCACTGCAATTGTTCGATAGAGCAACAATTGTTGGTCAACCACATGGAAAATTGACCAGCAAGCTGTCTGGCTTGCAGCCGAAGGAGAAGAGCAGAGGGAGGGGGAGAAGTAAGTGGAGACTTGCACATTTAATTTGCGGCGGACAAGAAGTCCGCGTGCCAGCAGGATTCACTTTACAAGCGACGGCAACATGTCAAGGAAAATAGGGAAAATGCGAGGAAAATTGTGAAAAGCCAGAGACGACATGTTTGTACATGTCGTAAACATGGCGCCAGTTGTGTGTCCCGTGTCCTGTTGCAACGATTCCTGTTGCCAACTTGGACTGTGGCGACTATTGATTTTGCCCTCTCTTTGTTTTAGTGTGTGTAGAGCTGTGACTTGGCTATGTTATCAGGCTGTTGCTTATCAGCAACAACAACAACAACAGCAGCAGCTGCGTCTCCTACGCTTCGCTGGCCACCTTGACTGGGGTCTCGCTCTGCTCGGCATATTCATAAATCCCATTTGCAATCGCGTCTGCGGTCTGCAAAAAAAAATGCAATTCAGCAGGCAGGCGCAGAGGTGTAGACAAAGGGGGGGCGGGACGCCATATCGAATTGAATGCCTCTGGGCTAGAATTGTGGGTGAGTCGAGAGCTGCGGCAACAGCTGTGCACACACACCTTGTTCCGCTTCCTCTCCTTCCCCTTCTACCTTCTTTTGTGTACTTTAAATTTAGCGTGAACTTTTGCTCAGCTTTCTGCCTCCTCTCCTCACCTGCCTCTGGCAGGATTTGCTGTCGGAAAGTGAAAAATCTTCGCCAGTTGCTGCGTTCGTCTTTTGTATTATGACCCTGGGATTTGCTCGTGGCATAAAAAAATGCGAGTTGAATGCGCCACAAAGTGCTGAAGTTGCCACGACTGAGAAGGAGGAGAAGAGTCGCAGTTCGAGAGTTGGGTGGCAAATTGGTTTCCAAGTTTGCCATCTGTAACTCAACTCAGTGCGAGACGCCCATGAATTGTCACTGGAAACGCAGCTCGTTGAGTTCTTTGTGTGTCTCGGGCAAAAAGGGCAAACCACAGCACAAATTTTGTCAAGTTGTTTGACTAAACGTTCAAATTGAGAAAGGTGGCACGGAACTTCTCTTTGAAGTGGGGTAAATATTATTGAAAGACGGCGAAAAGATTTAAGCCAAGATATAAAAGAATAGAGCACAGTAAAATATAATCTACGCAGAAAAAATATTGGGCACAGATTTTGGCATTTTTAAAATTTTTTTTTTTTAATTTCAAATCTTTTCAATTTTCCGTAACATTTTTTATAGACTTATAAAGGGATTTAAATAAACCCAAAAAAAAGTTCTTTGATTTCTATAATAGAATACGGTAGAAAAATGATTTGTGTTTAGATGTTTTTAAATTTTTCTTAAATATTCTTAATATAATTTGATTTTATTTTTTTTCATTTTTTATATTTTCCTACTTCTTAAAGTGCTGTGAATGTTTTTGTTTATCAATTATAAGCTTATAAAATTATTTAAATAAACCACTAAAAAACCCTACTTTGTATTTGAAATTTGTTTAAAATTTTATAAAATTTCTTAAACAAATGTTTCACCATATATAATAAGCTTATAAAATGCAAAAACCTGGCAAAATATTAAAATCCCCTTGGCAACCCTTCCACAATGTTATTATTTATGCCTAATACGCTTATAAAGTGATTAAACTAAACCCCAAAATAAGCTCTTTGATTTGCATTTTGGGCAGAATGCGCAATAACCGCCCACTTAAGACGTCTGTCAAGTCGAAAACATCATCCACATCATCATCATCATCGTCATGGTAATCGTTATCGACTTGCGGATGTGATATACAGCAATTACTTCCATTTGAGTTACGCCCGGGCCTAACTCGTAAAGCTAAACTGTTTACGCTGCTGCGAAGCCAAAGCGATACACGAAAGAAAGGGGGGAACAAAGCAGAGCGAAAGAATAACAACAACAACAACAAGAACGATTTCAAAGGCACGTCAAGCACTCGAGAGTTAGAGAGTGTCGAGTATGTTAATTGCAAGAATGCAAGCCATGTGACCTCTACACCCCCGCAAGCACCCCCGTATCCCTTAAAAAGGGACAACCGCCCCCGAGTAAAGGCAGCCAATAACCCAAGCATAATAAAAGTAAAAACAATGTGGGTAATTTTCAAAATTTATCACAGAAAACAGAGAGAAAAAACAAAAGGAAACCAAGGGTTGGTTTAGCTTTAAAAGGGCGACCAGGAGCCACAGGATATATGTATGTGTATAAGGTAGCCCGTGTCGAGCGATTTCACGCAAAATAACAATTTCGTCGCTGACTTTCGAGTGTGGAAATTAATTTTATGTGCGCCTGTAGATTTCCTCTTGTTGTTGTTGTTTGTTTACAGAACGTGAAGTAATTGGCGGCGGGCGCCGAGGCTCGTTTATCGCTGCAGGACGATCAGCGACGCGTGCGGTTTCCGTATATGCCATGTCAAATGGCGCCTGCGGTGCCAGGCACGAGCAGCACGAAGCAGCATCCTGGGAATCGCAACCAGAAAGTCAACAGACGCAACGACACCCGGCATGATGATTGTGGCTGACCCTAACCCTGTGGGGCACAGGGCATACAGTGCGTCTCTCTCTTTCTCTCGCTTTTTTGGCACTCACAAATAAACCGGAAATTTCATTATTTCACAAGCGCCGGAAATGCAGCAAAATATTCTTTATGTACTCTCCAAAATAAAAATGAAGACATTCAATTTGTCGCGCTATAAGCGAAGCGGAAGCTTTTCAATTGCTCAGTTAAAAGAATTTGGCGCAAGTGCAAGTTGGAGTCGGTTGAAAGGCATAAGTATAAAGAAAGTCGGGTGAAAAATGTGAGAGAAAAATATTGTACCCTGTTAAATATATTTTTTAATTTTCTATGAATTTTTCCATTATATATTGTATAAGGGAATATCTATTAAAAAAAAAATAAAGAATTATATATATTTTTTTTTAATTTCTAATGCATTTCGAACATTTTTAAAATATTTTTCTATTCAATAAAAATATATGAAACTATTATGTATATAATTTCTTGCAGTTTTAAATTAGTTTTCTGCATTATAAATATTTTTTGTAAATTATTCTATTCAATACAAAAATTGTATGAAATTATTTTGTTATATTTTACAAACTTTTGGAATTAGTTAGCTTTTTCTTTAATTATAAACCTATAATAATAAATAAAACCCATGAAGATAAAAATGCACAATTAACTAGCTAACCTTTAGCAATAAAAAAAATGTATTTACATTCCCCACACAAACAACAAAAAAAAAGTCATAAATAACATTTTAGAGCCAGTTTGACAGACCATACGCATTGAATTTGCCACCAGTGTCAGCACATAGCAAAGCGCTCAAGGCGCAGCGCACTCAACTCCAGCCCGAGTGCCTCCCCCAAACTCATTGCGAATGGGCGAACAAAACAGAAGGGCGAAAATTGAAGGCAGGCAGGCACTGGGAGAGAAATATACGAAATGCGCAGAAAACGTAATAGAGAATGAAATAGAAAATAAATAATAAAATATAAGCGCATGCCGCATACCGCATGCCGCTGCCAACCCCCGTCTCTCTAGCTCTGCTCTCTTTCTCTGTGTGTTTGTGTGTGTGTCTGCACGTGTGTATGTGTCGCTGCGGAGGATGAGCGCGCGGCGCAGTGCTGCCCTGACGTAGTTGTTGTCTGCCCAAAAAATAGAAGCCAGGATTTCTGCGAGTGGCAACAAGCAAAGCGGCGAGCAGGGCAAACAGGATTGGGAACTGTCCAGGGAGAGAGGAGGGCGATGGGAAAGAGGAATGTGTAAATGCTGTAAGGCAGTAAGAGACACAGCCAGACACCCAGCCAAGGCAGCCAGCCGAGTACTAAACCACCCCTCGCACAGTGACGGGATAACGCAAGGACAATGCCACTAGAAGAGGAAGAAGCAGCAGTGGCAGCAGCCGAGGCAGAGGCAGCATCAACACGCGCAGCAGTGGCAGCTGCTTCTGTTGTTAGTTTGCTTGCAGGCATTTTTGCGTACTTGTCTCGACGCGTCATCCTCGCCAGCGTCAGCGTCTCGTCGCGTATCTCTCAGCTCACGCGCGCCCATTCCCATGCAGGTTTGGCAAAACGAACGAACTTTGACACAAGTCGCCACTGTGTGTGATTCACTGCCAGCAGCAGCAGCAGATGAAGAAGAGAGGAACAGAAGGGGAGAGGGAAGAGCGGATGGGACTGCCGCTCCAGATTCTCGCAACTGTAGCCGACACATCTATGGCAACTAATGAGGTTAGCAAAGCATTAAGTCAGCTTGCTCAACTTGGGCCTAATCCAAGTTGTGTCTCTGTCCGCCCAAGTATCATTAGCATTATGATTATCTGATTGAAAACGCCCAAAAACTTCTGCATCATTTATCATATTAAAGTGGCGAGCATAAGCTATCAAGAGCCTAGAGCTAAGCTAGCTAGATGTTATTATAGACAAATTTATGTTCCATGTTAATCAAGGAGAGGAAATCCCTTAGAAAGGAGGATAAGCACAGAGGAATATCAAATCCGTATCTAAGGATTCATTATTTTCCTAGGGTCTTTGTTCTTCATCAACTTAAAGAATCATCGTATCCAATCATAAAGCAACATCTAAGCTATGCTTCTTCTTTGGATTAGCCAAATCAATTGAGTGACTCATGCAAAACATCGATGACTGACTCGGCCAGCCTCGAGTGGACTGGCCCCCTCAAGGTCTTGACCATATTTCCATAATAAAATATCTTATGAGTTTGATGACATCACGCCACACACACATAACTATGCTGATTAGAATCGTAGTGCTTCGCTACAGTTTTGAGAAAAATTGCAAAATTGTTTTGTATTTATTCAATTACATAAAGTGAAAGAGAATAAAAAAGACTACGTCATCTAGTTACTGCCGTTGATAAGGTGAATCTAAGGAAGGGGGAGTAAAAGAGAAAAACAATTTAGTCACGGCTTCTAAGTTTCTCAAGAAACGACTTAAACATCTCCCTCTATTTCTCTCTCTCTCTCTGTCTTGATACATGTGCGTGTTCTGAGCTGTGAATCATTTGCGTCGCAGAAAACAAAGCTAGACAAAAAGTAAGGCAGCTGGAAATTCAATTGGTTTCTAGAACAACATTAATCTTCAGTCCAATTAAAATACTCTGACTTGTTATCTTTTATCATGCATCAGTTTAGTTACTCTGCGCACTATATATCTAGCCTTTTTCTAGCTTTTTCTTGCCTTCTTTTCTATTTTAGATTTTAATTTTGCGCCCCATTAGCGACACAACAAATTGCCATACATATTGTCCTTGTCTCCGCCTCTCTCTGTCTCTCTCTCTCTCTCTCTTCTCCGTTCTTGGTGCCCAGCTAAAACTAATGCCTGTGAACAATCTTGATTTCCACCCTCGCACAACCCATCAACGCCCCCGCTGCGCCGTTGACCTTTGACAACTGGCTTACATGTCTGACGTCCATCAAATTAGTCCATCGATTTGATTTGGGTAAATGTTTTGCTCGTCTCTCAGGACGAAGGTCCTTAAACTCATTCGCCCAACTTGAATGCACATTTCCGACGCCAGTTGGCGCCACATTTAAAAGGCCATTAAGTCGAAAGAGAGGTTCAACCTACCACAAGCCGAAAACAGGCGACGACATCGAGAGACACATCAGCTATATGATATGTATATACAACATATATACTATATATATTTCTGGTATATGGGGCAGCGGCATTGCGTGCTTGGCGCAACTTAATTGAGCCCCAAATGAAATTTCATAATCAACGAGCGAATGCGAAAAAAAGAAACAACGCGCGCAATGAGAAATTTACGACTCTTTGGGTCTCCTTCTTGGAGCCGGCGCGACTATAAAGCGCAGGAAGAAGCAGCAGCTGAAGTCGCAGCTTATTCGACAATGTTATAAAAGTTATGCGTGCAACAACAACAACAACAACAACAGCGCCGCCCCTGTGTGGCAAGCATGACTCATGCTTTGCCAGCCTACAAAGCGCTCAAGCTTCGGGGTTTGCCTTGAATGGCCTTCAGCAGGATTCACATGGATTCACACAGGACAACACGGAACTACACTGCCTGCAGTGGCTTTTGTTGCGCCAACAATAAAACGAATTAACTCAGAACTTTATTCATACATATGTCGTTTACCCACCCCTCCGCCTTCCTTTCTCCTCCCTCTCAATTGTCCTTTTCAATTCGTTTTTTTCTTGCTTTTACTTTTTGTTTTTGTTACTCCTCTGCTCGAACGTTGTCGTTAACTTGTTTGTTTTTGTGCGGCTGTCCTTTTGCTCAGCTGTTTGCGTGCCTCAAATAAGTTTCATATGCCGCCACTTCTACCATTTACCGGGACAGAAGGCTCCCCATTTCCGACCCTCCCTCCTCCCCTTCGACCCCTTTGTGGCACAAGGACAAACAGCACATTGGCGCCATTGTAAGGCTATCGTAGCCAAACAACTGTCAGCGGCAAACACACAACCCGTTGTGTATATATATACTATACCCGTATAGTATAAATAGAAACTATATATCGCATGATAGCGTTATCCATCTGTGCAATATGCTTAAATTGATTATTTGGTAACTTGAGAGGCGTCAACTTGATAAGTCTAAAAGTTATTTTGCAAGTTATCGAGCAGGATTCTCTTATCGGCTCAATCTAACCTCAAAGTGATTTAAAATTTAATAGATTATTCTGTTCTTTTTGAAGTTGTTAACCTTTTCAGTCTGGTAACCTTATTAATCACCTTGCACATCACTTATCAAGCAGGATTCTCTTATCGGCTCAACCTAACCTCAAAGTGATTTAGAATTTTAAAGATTATTGGGTATTTTTCTATTCCTTATGCCGTTGTTGACGTATTCCGTCTGGTCACCCAATTAATCTCTACTTATTTTCCTCCACACCTTGCTTGGCAAATCAATTTCTCTTTTCTGATTGTGACACCCTGTGCTTTCTGGTCAGGCCCTACAGAAACCCACAAACACCCATCAACTTCAAGCCAAAATCGGCTTATCACTCGACCCAAAGCACTTAACTTTCGACCAAGGGCTCAAAGCACCACAACAACAACAACAACTGCGACAAATAAATTGCGCTCCAAGCAGCTGCTGGCGCCAGTAAGTGTCCATTGTTTCGACCGGGACAGAGTTGGGCCGAGAGAAAGAGGAGAAGTCAAAGAGCAAAGCTGAGAAAAATGAATGTCAAAAGTGTTAGAAGGTAAAAACACGAATATAAATAGAGCACAATTGTTGGGCAAAGAAAAAGAAAGGAAAAAACAAAAACGAAAACAAGTTTCGAAACAAAGCTCCAAAGAACGATTGCCCAAGCAGAAGAACTAAAGCTAAGAGGAGACTGAGAAGAGGCAGAGCCAAAAGAAACCAAAAAGAGATGAGACAAGTTCGTAAACGATTTCGCGCTGAAGACCTTTAAGAAGTTGGCGGGCTTATCAAATATCAGCGAAGAGAAGAAGAAGTAGAGACAGGGAGAACTAGTAGGCGGAGAACGGGAAGCAAAGTTAGCAGGAAACTTTTATTGCTTTTCGCCTTAAACTTGACTGTTTACAATGTCAGTCGATCTATGTGTGTTGGGGGAATTATCTGCTGGTACAATCGATATAGTCAGGGGGGACGCCAAGCAACCCCTAACGTCGTCTAGCCCCAAAAACTAAATCCAATCGACGGCGACGGCACAGTGCATTCAACTTGAATTTCAATAAAAATCGATTTGGCCTCCAACACGGAAGCACTTCCCTTGCTTACTCAAGCGACAGGGGGAAACCCCCTTGCTATCGTCCTAGACCAACGCTCGCCCTCCTCTATGGAATAACTACTATTACATGACCCTTTGCAGGGACGCCTGCTTATTAGGTCGAACGTGCCTTGTCTCTCCAGTCACACTAGGCAAATTGTCTATGCTGGGTTTCCGGCCTCTTCCTGTGCCTGGCCTAATAACAGCGGGTCCCCCAGCCGGGTCTACCCAGTGCTTCCAGAAAAGGGCAACCCTGTAAGGCCTCCCTCCTTCCCCCTGCCTGTAGAACGCTTGAGCTAACAGTTTTCTGGTTATTTGATGGCGCAATAAAAGCCTTTGATTATGATGTTCTTGTATTCCTTGGAGAGTTCCGCCACTTCCCATGTACTCCAAAGGGGGGGCCTGCTGCTTTTTTATGTGGCTGGAAGTCCTCCCCTCCTTGAGTCCTGAAAATGTTCAACACACACACTTTTTTGCACATTTGCTCAGTTGTTGTTGTTGTTGTTGTTACTGTGCAGTCTGGTGCTTGTCTGGTGTTTCATTATTTACAGCCTCCCCCGAGGTGTATGTCGGCTTTTCGGCATTTCGCTGGTCTCTCTCTCATTTCGCTCAAATTTTCGAAAATATTTCTACTATCTGTGGAGTATCCTCCCGCATTTGCGGCGTAATTTATGCGAGTTTTATTTCTTCCGGCATGTGGTTTGCTTGCCGAGCTCCTTTCGGAGGAGACGCTGCTGCTGCTAACACGAAGCTATACCCGATTCCCTTTTTAGGAGCGCATTAAAAATTCATTAGCTAAAATCTTTGAACTTTTTTTTTCTCTGGTTTTAAATGCAATTTGAAAGACAAAGAGAGCAAAGACAAGCCAAAAACTTTGTCTGGACATCTGGGGTTATTTACTCAAGACAAAGGAGATGTTTTAGTAGAGCCAAAGCAAAATGTATTTACTCACCAGAATTAATTTAATTTCACTTGTTCTTTAAATGCTAATTGGATCTCAATTGGTTTGTGTTTTGTTTGTTTGTTGGGTTTTTTTGTTAACTACGCGAGCTGCGAAAATAGAAAAATTATTAGAACAAACACAAAACTTGATGAATTTCACGCGTCGAGGCAAAAAACTTGGCGAGTTTAATTGAAAATCCAAGCGAAATATCGAACAATTAGAGAGAAGCGCACGAACAACGGCATTTGGCCTTGGCCAGGAGGAAGAAGTAGGACAGCGGGTGGAGGGGTGAGAGATTCTTCTCAAGGACTCGGCCTGCTACAAGTGCAATGCGTAATAAATGAACAGTTCGCTCTAATTTCAGGCACACGTACACACACACACTCAGTCCAACTAAAGCTCAGCCTCTCTCCCACACACACACACAAGCACACAGAGCATTGCCTGGTTGTAGGAGGGGAAATTGAACACAAAGTAGCGCGCAAATGACGTCATATGGGGCCAAAGCAAGGATGCTGTATTTGTCTTTATACCGAAATTTTGAAAAACTTCAATGAATTCACGCACTTAACGTTTCTGCGAATTGAAACAAAAACTACAATTGAAAAATATACGCGAAAACATAAGAATTCGCAGGTCGCAGAATTGCCGATACGCCGTAAACGATTCAAACGGTATTCGCAAAATTCACACTTTCTGCTTAAACGCTTGAACCAACGCGCGGTGAGAACCTTACCGAAGCTCGTTTGTTGTTAGACTGAATGTATCGAATTGCGCGTTGTATCGATTTGCTTGCTAGCGCTCACTCGAACGTATTGGTCACACTATTTGTGTTTGCAGCCAACTTCACGTGGTGGAATGTTAACAGCTGTGATTTTTTACAGCGACCAACACTGTAAATGTTACAGCAATTTTAGCGCCACTTGCAGCATTCGAAATGTATTTGAAAAATATATATAAATTATTTATTTGTTATTTGAATTGATCGCAGCTGGTTGCACATTTTCTTTCTTCGACTTTTTTCGCTCGTGAGCAAACTCAACACGACTGCGCGGACGCAAACGCTCGAGGAACAGTAGCAAAAAGTAGGTGATCGCAAGTAATCCCAGAAACCAGGAGCCACGTTGATATATCGAATATATAATCTCACTCAGGGTGAACGCTGGCTCCTCAAGTACCCGCTCATAGACCTTGACAGTGCGATGGGCCACATCCTCCCAGTTATAGAGTGTTTCCACTATCTCATTGCACCGGTAAGGACAAAGCACGGGCTCCGCCATGAAATCACTATCGCCAGCAGCGCCAACAGCGGGGACTGGATCAGTAAACGGAATGTTTGGAGTATCCACATTGATTCTATCACTTTTACGCTGCTTGCTTCGGGAGTTGCTTCTAGTCCCATCACCCAAATCTGGGCTTGGGATGACACTGTTTTGATACCTTTCGATGGCCACCATTATGCCGGAGTATAAGGCATCAATATCGGGTTCTGTTAGCAAGATTAGACAACTTGGCAGCACCTCAGGTATGCCACCCACATTCGTCGAGACTACCTGCAGTCCACAGGAAGCGGCCTCAACAATGGCCATGCAGTAGGCCTCGGTCAGCGAGGTGTTCAAAAAGATTTGGCCACGCACAAGGATATCGCGCACCTTGACATGCTCCACTGCACCCAGAATCTCCACACGATCCTGCATATGACTCTTCTCTCTAATCTCCTCCAGCAAATCGCGTTTGGGTCCATCGCCAATGATAATAAAGCGCACGTTGGGCATATTCCTAAAGCGTGGAATGAGCCCAACCAGCAAATCGGTGCCCTTGCGGTAGACGAGGCGTGATGCGACCATAATGTTAATTATTCCATTGCCAGGCCTCTGACTGGGATCAGGTGTGAACAGGGCAGTGTCCACTGCGTTGGGTATCACCGAGACACGATGCTTGGCCACGCGAGCACGCAACACGGTGTTCTCCTTGCCAATATGCGAGACGCAGATGGCGTGATTGATAAAACTCATATTGATCTCCAGCTGCTTGTTGGTAAATGCAGCCGAGAGATCTGCAAATCCAAACAGACTATGATCCGTAAATACAGTCTGAGAAGAGACACAGTAAAGAGAATGCAAAACACAGAAAAAGGAGTGTCTTACCTTAAGTCCCAGCAGAGCGCCCACTAATATAGCCTCGATTGCCAGAGCGCTAAACGCAGAATGACCGTGGACCACATCAATTTGCTCTCTCAAAAGGATTGTGCGCAGAAGAGGCGCATTGCAGAACGCAGTGGGCAGAACGCATTGGTTGTAGCACACCCTGATCGGCAAATAGTACACCTTCAGACCATTCGTTGCGTATCTTACGCCGTTGCAGTCCCCATACGCGTGGGTCAGAACAACAACCTGCAACAATTCGCAAAGATGTAATAAATATGTATAAGAGAATTCTGGCTAATAACTGTACCTTGTGGCCCAACGCCAACAGCATTTGCGACAAGTTGTAGATATGTTCTTCGACGCCACCAATGCTGGGGTAAAAGAAGTCCGAGGACATGCAGATGCGCATATTTAAATGTAAATATTCGTCCTCCTCACAATGAAAATCAAATGAAAATGCGGAGTACAGTTTTGACAGACTAGAATTAACAGTGTGTTCAAATATTGCTAACAGCGCGCAAACTTAACGAAACTCAACTGCACCGATAGGCGTGCAATGCAAGATATCGATATTACTTGCCATTGAAAATAATCGAATGTGTAAACACTGTTCTCATTCATTCAAATACGGCTGTTTATTTCATAGAACAGTTTATAATAAAGAGAGTTGGTATTTAAGACTTAAAGCGATATCGGGAACACCCTCGGTATATTTCGCTAATTGACAAAAGGCTTAAATATAAAACTGGCAATGACTTGAGCATGTTTAGAACTTCCATAGCTCCATTATATCCCCAAATCAGGTGCAGCTTCAATGCGACTGCGTGGCCGCCAACGATTGAGGAAACGCAGCAAGAAGTGAGCTATAACAAGGAAGCCCAAAAACCAGGAACCACACTGGTAAACTGAGTATATTATTTCACTCAGCGTAAATTCCCTTTCACCGATAACTCGCTCATAGACTCGCACCGTGCGCTCGGCCACATCCTCCCAGTTGTAGAGCGTTTCTACAATTTCATTGCAGCGGTAAGGACAGAGTACAGGCCGCTCTGGTTTGTTTTGAATACCAGGATGAGTGTTCGACTGGTGTTTCCTGCGTCGTTTTTTCTTCGATCGTGAGGTAATTTGAGTCTTTGGAAGAACATTAGCATTGGAAGCAGGCTTCTTTGAGGCTTTGCCGAGATGCCTGTCGATGGCTACCAATATGGCAGAGTATATGGATTCAATATCGGGTTCTGTTAGCAAAACAAGACTACTCGGTAGCACCTCGGGAATGCCACCAACATTGGTTGAGACCACTTGAAGTCCACAGGAAGCGGCCTCAACAATGGCCATGCAGTAGGCCTCGGTCAGCGAGGTATTCAAAAAGATATGGCCACGCACTAGCACCTCCCGCACTTGGGCATGCTCAACGGCACCCAGAATCTCCACACGATCCTGCATATTGGTCTTCTCTCTAATCTCCTCGAGTAGATCGCGCTTGGGTCCGTCGCCAACAATAATAAATTGTACGTTGGGAATGTTCTTGAAGCGTGGTATTACGCCGGCCAAAAGATCGATGCCTTTCCTGTAGACAAGTCGCGAGGCAACCACAATGTTGATTATATCACCCTGTGGCCGCCTGCTGGGATCCGGTGTGAACAGGGCGGTGTCCACAGCGTTGGGTATCACCGACACACGATGCTTGGCAACGCGAGCACGCAGCACAGTGTTCTCTTTGCCAATGTGCGAGACGCAAATGGCGTGATTGATCATGCTGAGATTAATCTCAAGTAGTTTGTTGGTCAGCGCAGCGGACAGGTCCGCAAAGCCAAAGAGACTATGGTCCGTGAATACAGTCTAGCAAAAAAGAATGATTAGACTGAGAAACACAGAACGTAATCGTCTTACCTTAAGTCCCAGTAAGGAACCCACCAATAAGGCCTCATGGGCCAAGGCACTGAACGCAGAGTGACCATGAACTACGTCCACCCGTTCACGCACCAGGACGGCACGCAGCATGGGCACATTGCAGATTGCAGTCGGAAGAATGCATTGATTGTAGCAAACCTTAATGGGCAGGTAGTACACCTTCAGGCCGTTCGTCACGTACCGAATGCCGCTGCAGTCACCATACGCGTGGGTCAGAACAACAACCTGCAATAATTCGGAAAGATTAGATAAAGATAAGAGATAGCCGGTTAATAACTGCACCTTGTGGCCAATTGCCAATAGCATTTGCGACAAGTTGTAGACATGTTCCTCGACGCCACCAATGCTGGGGTAGAAGAAGTCCGAGACCATGCAGATGCGCATAATTCACATATATCACACATTTGACATCGACAAATTAAAATAATAACTGTAATAAACGAATGCAAAGACGAAACCTCGCTGGAATGGCTTCTGCAAAAACAAAAACAAACTACGGTACATCTTGAACAGCTGTAGTATCGATAAGAATACTCTTACCAATCGATATTTTCATGTTGTGCGATAGCTATCGCTTGTATACAACACTTACTCATTCCATCACTTGTGTGGCGGCATTTTGTGTAAACACTGGTGGCATTTTTGTTTTGATGGACAGAATTGTGAAATTAATTTTATAAGCAATTTAAATGCAACATAAGTATGCCTAATAGTTCCAAAAAGTCGGACAAATCCGAGCTGAAGACGCCCACGCGAGATGCAGCGCTTAGCAACAGCAACAGCAGCGTGCACTCAACGCCAACGGGCAACGTAGGCCGCCGACAAAAGCGCAAGAGGCGCCGCATCGACAAAGAGGGTCAGTCGCGGCGATCGAGTGTAGACTCGCAGCTGGGCGAATGCAACATTGAAGATGTGAAGGAGATAGACCGCAGGTTGCGCAAGGTGGCACGCGAAAATGCCATTAGCAGCGAGGACATGCACAAAGTGGTACGACGTGTGGTCCGCAATGAACACGTTCTTGCGCTGGTTACGCTCAAGGCTGAGGATGAGCTGGCCCGCGAGAAGCGCTTAGCAGAGGCTAAGGAGGAAGAACAACAGCAACGCGGCGCCATCATTATCACAGATACGCCGTCCGTAGGAAAACTGACGCGTTCCAAGGCACGTGAACTGAATCGCACGCCGGGCATAACGTTGCCCCCACTCAACGAAACGCCGGTAAACAACGAGATTGAAGCTCTGATACGCGAGGATCTGCACTCGGATGAGGAGGACGAAGAGTATACATTCAAGGAGGATGACTTTCATGTGGGTAGAAAACTTACTTCTGATTACCCCAATATTTTTGCAAATTTGTTCACTCTTTAGTCCGATGAGGATCCCAACACAACAGCCTCCGACTTTGATTCGAATCCCTGTACGCCCCAAACTCCGCTGACGGCCAACGAGGAGTCGCCAATAAAGTTGACAAACGATGGCTGCTTCAAGGTGCCGCCTGACAAGAATCTCGATGATCCACGCATAGCAACGCGCACCCGCTCCAAGCTTTGCCTGCAGCAGACAACCATCGAGGATTTGCAGTCGGAATTTGTGCCGCCTGATGTGGAGCAGAGCGATTTGCTCGAGCACGACACGACCGCACTAGATGCTGAGTGGATGAAATTTCTCAATGACTTCTCCAAGCCTTTGAGTGAGTGAAGCCCAACTATATCTATACCATAACTTGTATTTATAAAATTTCTTGACAGACAACTCCTTTCTGGGCGATGACGACGATCCCATTAACGATCCGGAGTATGTGGCTGCTGAAATGGTGCCAGTTGATGCCGAAGAGCTGCGCGATGTGAATATATCGAAGAAGGAACTCACCGACTTGGTCTCCGAGCTGTTTGCCGGCCTACTGCAGGAGGGTGTCTCACTGGATTCCATTGAATTGGAGACGCCACACAAGTTTCTTACTGATAATCAAGAAGTTATCTTTGCCACCCCGAATTCCAATCCTATTGACCAAGTAACGCGTCAAATTGACTTCGATGCTCAGCCGAAATTGTCAGAAGTTCCAGTTGAAGCAAACATGTCCCTTGCAACTAATGCAGAACTGGAATCATTCCATCCACATGCCATGTCCACGCCCAGCACAATGACCAACTTTGTGCCGGTACCCATAGCAGACACCTCTGTCAACAATTCGCAAGTGGATGGCTGCACGGTTGTAAATATAACCGGCGAGATATTGAATCAACAGATGCCGGAACTTATTGCAGTGCCGCTGCCAGATCAACCCAACTGTTTCCAGCTGGCCAAAGTGGTAGCTCCTGAGCAGGCGCCACAGCCAGCTGCGCAAGAGTATCTGCCGGCACAGCAGACACAACCGGTGGCCCCACCACAGGAGCCTTATGACATCAATTTCTCTTCTAAATACCTCTCCATACGCAAACATATCCATTCCGAGTACGAGGAGCACTTTGAGAGCCTGCGACACGTGAAGCCAACGCCTATAGCTCCGCCCACAAAACTCAAAGGCTTCACACAAGAGCAGCATGATTTGCTGCAACAGCAACTTCGTATTCACACCCAAATGCTGACGCAGAGCTTCCTGCAGACCTACTCCCATCCATTGCTATACTCCATGGCTGAGAAACCCAAAGAAATGTTGCTTGAGTTGCAGAAAAAGGCTGAGAAAAATGCCAGCTTCAATTGCTGGAACTTGAATGGAGCTATGGAGCTTATCAAGAAGTGGGAGCACGATCTGAGCAGTGATGAGTACAAGGAGGAGAACCAAAAAATGATGAAATTCATAAACAAGGAGACCGAGTTGACGTGAGTGAACCCCACAAGCATTTGCTGTGTTCCACATACTGAACCTCATTCTTTTTCAGCGATGGCAACACGCGACAGGTTGCACGACTGCCACCTCGCCTAATGGACCTAATGCTGGATAGTCCAGTATTTATGTACCCACAGTATCTGCCGCGTATGGCATTCCAGTCAAGAAAGGTACAGTTTACTGCCTATGCCCCATCGGAGTATCAACTTATTGCCATGGGGCTGGAGAAGCATTTGATGGCCATCAAGATGGCAAAGAAACCATTGCGCAAGCGCGCAGATCCCCTACGCATTGCCTGCAAACGTATGGCCAAGGATACAATTCATGGCAAGGAATACAGACGCATCTTCTTCAAGGTGAACGAACTGTTCGAGATGGAACAGTACAATCCGATCAAGTATTACTTTCAACACAATCGTGCACCGCCCATCAACCAGTACATTTGGGGCTTCGAGAATGGTGAGGTGCGTACGCCACGGGAACAGTACCATCTGCTGGCCAATGGCTGGAAATATTACATTGAGGTGAGTTTCGGTTTTCAATTTACATATTTAATTGGGGGGGTGTTAAATCTCTCTATATATGGGTGCTATGAGCTGGTCAATTTCCGACCCGATCTCTGGGTATGAGACGCAGCTCGGAGCCATGCTTAAGGAACACATTGCCTGCCGTCTGCTGCGGACTGATGCCAATGCCGTCGTCTGTGATGATGGCACTTGTCTCTGCGGGCACTTTGAATTCCTCCGATGCGAATTTAAGCACTGCGGTGAATGGTGTCGCCTCTGGCACGCTGAGCACCTTAAAAGGCAGCTTAGGGTCTGAAGTCAGCGTTATTTTGAATGTTACTTTGCTCATCTTGGGATTCGGAATGCAAATACTGTTGTGACGTGGTCAGTTTTTGGAGTAGCTGCCAGCTGTTGTTCGTATGCCGTTTCCTGGTTGACGTGTGTGTTACCTTTTGACCGCAATGCCTGCAGGAAGGCACAAGCAGATTTTTTTAGTTCAAGAATTGCAAGAATATGAAATTATTTACTGAAAAACAAAAAGATTTCTATTTTGCTCCTACCTGCAGTGGTGGACGAAAGAGCGATAGTCGGAGATAACCTTCCGTTTGAATGTGCTCTGCTATCGATAAGACCGCAGCATTGCTTAGTGCTGCCAACTTGTGCTAAACTCATTAGTTTAATTGGATTTTAAATAAATTTTAACAAACAGTATTATAGGTTAGTTTATTGATATTATTTTCTAAAATTGTAGTCTAATTTAATGCTCACATTTTAATATTATTATAAAAGAGATAAGATAAATTTAAGCAATTAATAGCTAAATTGCTTGCACTGCTTAACCCACAACTCCTACTGTTGTTACATCGCATAGAAAGCGTGCCGAGGTATCGATATTTCGATAACAATCAACAATCCCACTGTTTACAAATCGCGGACTGCAGTGAAAAATAATATATACGTCTGTTTAGCCTTATAAACACAACGTTAACGTAATTAAAATTTGCGTAATCCTTGCAGAAAAACTGGAACAACGATAAACGAGTGCGCCGGAGCAGCAAGTCAGCAAGCCAAGTAAAGGCTTCAGCGGCAGCGAGTGAATCCTTCCTGCAATTTGTGCGCGAAGCGGTGGGCGAAGAGTTGCTGCTACCCGATAGCTTGGGTGAGGCTTCGGCGCCCCATGGCAGTGCCACAGGCCACTTGTCGCAGGGAACAGAGGAAACGAATAGCAGAAACCCATCTCAAGCAACACCCGCGCAACCCAAGCGTCGTTATCGCCAGACGAAAAACCAAACGACGCCCACAAGTTCCCTGACCATAAATGTTAATTACGTATTCGGTGGGCAAATAAGTCAAAGCCAAGGCGGAGCTGGTGTCTCTGTGCCTCTGCTACCTGTGAACTTTGCGGATAATGTGGTCAGTTTAAATCGCGCGCTTACCACAAGCAGCGAGTGTAGTTTATTGGCTCTGCCGCCGCCTCAGCCACCGCTGGCTGAAGATGCGCCGCCGGCAATAAATTTCAGTTTTAATCCCGAAACGGAAACGTTAGAAATAAAAGAGTTGCAGAAGTCTGCTGAGCAGACAGAAGAGATCAACCACCAAGCGAAGATAACGTCTACTACGCTGGTCGGCAGCAAAAAGATACGTCGCGGCATTTTCAAGCCTTCGATACTTTCAGCGTATCAGCGACGCCTTCGCGGATTAGGCGGTTCGCGGATCAGAACATACCCCGTGCTGCGTCAACGTTTGCGCCACAAACTGCGCAGGCATTGCAAGTCGCTAATCCTCTGCTACGGCAACTACCTGCGCAAGCAACGCAACATCTACGCCAACGTTGAGCCCGTTCAATACTACCACATACGCTTCCTGGCACTCGAACTGTACACACAACTGCTGGTCGATCTACGTGAGTTCTGTCAAAGCATGGATACATCCCAGACAGTGGAGCCCGCGTCGTCCTCGACGGCACAAAAGACTCAAGCAGCTAAAGCGTCCTCACAGAAACGTCAGCGTTGCGAGGAAGCAGCGCGCAATCGTCGTGCTCAACGACTGGAGGAGATGCAGCGTCACATGCTGCAGCCTGATACGCCCGAGGAGCGCAATCGCAAGGATGCAAGTAAGTGTAGCTAGAGCTTGCCTAGAAATCATTCAAAGTAATCTTAATATTTTTCCAGCCTTTGCCGTTAACTTCTACGATAAAGTCGAGGAGGCGCTCTTGAAAGCAAATCGCCTGGAGGATTGCCAGAAATTCAATCAGCTACTACAATCATTCGATCCCAAACAGGACAAAGTATCTGATTTGTATTTGGTACGTGCTGTACTTACACTTGATCTATAACACAACTTATTGTATCTCTCTTTTTCCCTTTCTCTCTCTCTCTCTTCCTTTAAGAAAGTGGAAAAACTGTTGCTGCCTGATCTTCCTGAGCTAGCCGAAGTCTTCCTTAACTTTCTGCTACCTGCTGAGGCAGCTGAGCTGGGCAAATTCTTCGAGTACTTTATGATTACCAATGCGAGCAACTTCATAAACAAGCTGAATATCTATTTTTGCAAGCAACCTGCTCAGATACGCAAGATCTATGCATGTCTCAGTGAACTGGCTGCACTGCCCAGTGTCAGTATGAAGAAGGTTGAGTCAAAGATAATGCCGCTGCTCAAGGATAACCCGTTTCTATGCGATTGGTTTGTGCAGCAATTTCCGCAGGCCAAGCCACCACAGAGGTAAGTGGAGGAGTGGCTCATATGTGACCCTTCTAATTTTGGCTTGCCTTGTCCAAACAGAGTGTTGCCTCCCGTGGAGCCTATAAATCTTCATGAGTTGTCGAATAATCCGAATGTGGAGAGTGTGGAAACTATAACCGATCTGCTGGATGATCCACCGGCGCAGGGCAAACAACCGGCTTGTCAGATCAAATATTTCAATGGGCGCATATACTATGGTACCAAGATTATGTTGCCCGCTAAGTTATCTTTCCGTGCGGCAAGCATCTATAACGAACAAAGCCACGACGTCTTGGATGGAGAGAAAATAACATGTGCTCATGGCATACGTGCACAGGGCGAGAAGCTTATCAATTGTGCTTCCAGTGTGGATAGTGATGATGCAGCCGAACGCAGCGAGGAGGATGATGCCAGTCGTGCGCTGTTGATCGATACGACAACGACGGGCGAAGATGAGAACAGCAGCTCACCCCTGGACATATGTGATGATGCGACGCTGCGAGCGCATGCTATACGCCTCAATGCTAGCTATTATAATAACTGCTTGATGAATGCGACGACCAGCACACCCAACATGGGTAGTCATCATGCGCATCATCATCCCAATGCCAAGAAGACAGCCATTAACTTTGGTGAGGTATCGCCGCGACGCCAGTCCGGAGCGAATGTGTCTCCTCAATCGGGTCTAAGTCCACTGCCCGCATTGGCTTCAACTTCTCTGGGTGCTTCACCGCAGCAGGACAAACGAAAGTCGCCTTCCAAGAAAGTGCGTTCCCCCTTGGGCCCGACACAGGCGCGTCCACGTTACAATATGCAGCCCATGGTGGTCATACATGAGCCACCGTCGCGCTCCCCATCGGCTGTCGTCTCACCTGCCATCGAGTGTGCCAAGCGGTTGCGTACGCTAATCGATCAGGAGGAGCCGGATAACAAAGCAGGCATTCAGATTATAGCGCAAGCCAAGCTAACTCCATCTCCACAGGCTCCGCCGCTGCCAGTTGCCAAATCGGAAGAAGATCAAGAGTTTCTGCCCCTCAATTCTTCGGAGGAGGCAAATGACACCCTATCGTTGACACAGCAGAGCTTTCCAGCCATTAAGATGGACATCTCTAGCGATGACATGGAACAGCATAGCGACGCGGACAATACGCCGCAGCATGTGATTACAACACAATTTGATAGCGATGAGGATTGCAAACTGGATGTGGTTGCTACGCTGGCAAATTGTACGGAACAAAGGGAGGCGTCGCCAGAGGCAAGCACATCGATGGCAGCACCACCTGCGCCGAACCGTGCTGCAGCTTCACCACCAGCGACTACATGGACACGTGATGAGGACAAGGTCATACTAATTGAGATGAAGCGAGGCGCACGTGATCGACAGCATCTAATCAAGCGCATTGGGGAGAAGCTAAGGCATCGCAAGGAGCATGAATTGCGGGCACGCCATCAGTTCCTCATGGATTTTCTCTCAAAGCTGCAGGGCAAATAGAATTAAAACTAGTTTATATAGGCAACTAGATATAGTCTAGAGCTAAGTGCCAACTTTTAATTAATCTTGTTTACTCGAAATGATTTGAGCCTCTCCTTTGATATAGAATAAGTTTAGATCGGGGAAGCTTTGCATCAACTATGCTTTCCAATATTATTAAGAACAAATCCCATTTGGACTATCCACAAGGCTTACTATAGAGTGTCTTCCTCATTCTTAATGGGAAGTACAAATAACGATTTTATCAATGTCAACAAATACAAGAATGAAATTTGATGCTCGTGAACGTTTTGGAGTCTCTAACTTGTATGTATAGTATATCTGCTCTGTTTGCTCAGCTGCCAACAGGTTGCCTCTGCCAGTTCATCAAACCCAATTTCAACTTAGTTTGCCGCCTCATCTCAGCCGAGTTGCAGCGCAATGCAAGTATTGCTTTACTTTCTGTCGCTGCTGCTGTTGCTGTGCCGGAGCTCAGCCCAGGAACAGAACAGCGCAGGCTCGGATTGTGTGCTCCATCTGAAAATACACAAGGTGCTGCCGGGTGATCCCTACTATCGTGTCTTCAAGGGAGACGTGCACAAGGCACGTAGCTTTGCCAACGCGCGCTGGCGTCAATTACTATCTAATTACGATGCCATAGCTATATAGAATACATATATTAAATACACACATACATACATACATATAGATAATGAGATTGTCTATAAATCCTATAGCTTAAGTTGGTATAATAAACGAACTGAAGTCAGGTTCCTCCTCGGCTTGCGCCTCCTCCGCCATTTGTTGCAGACAAGCACTCGACTTGGTTGTAAAGATCTCTAGCTGCTGCAGCGGCTTCTCCATGTCCGGCTTGCAGTCATAGTCATCCACAAAGGCAAACGTGCCTGTGGGTGTGCGACAATGTGCGCCATGATCGCAGCCCGAATCGCTGCTCCAGCTCTCGCAGCCACATTGCGGCGCCTCTTCGGCCGGCAACTCGTCGGGGGCAGCAAAGCTTACCACACGCTCCTCGGCAGTTGGATGCTCGTGACGTTGCGTCCAGTTCCAGCAGCGACGACAGCCACGACCCATGGCGGGGAGGCAGCACAAGCGGAAGCAGAAATCGGATGCACCGCGCAGGCATATAAAGAATTCGGGCATAAAGCTGGGATTAATCACACCGTAGACCACAATGTTCATGCTCAGCTGCAGGGCGTTCAGCGTGATGAAGATGAGCTCCAGGCGTTCCATTTCGTCCTCATTCACCTTGTTTGCATCGCCGCCAAAGATCAGATTGAGCGAGCTCTTGCGTGACGTCATATGGGCTGGCAGCTCACCCACCATATATAGAGTAATGACAATCACTATGCTGATTGTTAGCTTCATTTGGTGCTGAAAATACAAGACGAGTGCATATTAATTATATTATTTATTAAAGGTAAAGGTAATTTTAAATTAAGTTTTGTTTAAAGACGATTTTCATTGCGCGCATTGCTTGCACTGCTGCATTTTAAACTGCTCTGTGCACTGCTTGAACTGCATTTTAAACTGCTCTATGCACTGCTTGCTTGCGTTGCCTGTTGCCATATGCAGACACAAATGAGAGAAAATAATTGCGAGAGCACTTCTTAGCACTGAGCAGCTGTGTGGGAATAAAGAGAGAGAGAGAGAGAGACTGTCATCTTGTGTGGGAGAGCGGCTTGCATGCGCTCTCATGCTTTATTTGTGTGGATGCTGTTTTATTGTTTGAGTGCAATCATTGCATTAAACTGCTTGTTCGAACTGCTTTGTGCTCGAGTTGTTACTCACAGCATAGACAACTAACAAAGGGACATGGCACTAGGACATTGCTTTACCGAACTGCTTGAAAATATTTTGTGCATATTTCATATCGCTCTGCTCTTTTCGTTAGTTGATTCTGCCTGGGAGCTATTGAATGCTTGTTGCCATGTTGCAGCGCTTGGCCTGACTCACCTGATAGCGTTTTTGTATAGTTCGCAAGTTAGTATTGCCGCCGCTCGCATTGCATATTTTGCTCTGCTTGGTCCAGCGGCAGAAGGCGATTACGATGGCCGTATTGCCAATGCACAGAAAAATGGCCGGCAGTATGGCCAGCAAGGCAAAGGAGAACCAGTTCTGATACTCGTAGACTCTGCAAACAAGGCAAATTCTGCATATGTTTTACTTTTAAGCGCGCTTCACTCACTTGGAATAGTAGAAATCAGTGACATGACACGTTGCCGTGTCCATGTCCACGTAAAAGACAAAGAAATACGGCATGTTGACAATCACGGAGATCACAATGACGATGCAGATCATCATGCGTGCAACCTTGCGGCGACAAAATCTCGGTGCACCATTTGTCTTCTTGAAGCGCGACAAATACACGAACCTATCCAGGCTGACGCAGGCCAGAATCAGATTGGCAGCTCCGGTGCTGATGCCAAACAGTGGCGTCTGCCACTGATAGTCATAGGCCACCCAGGTGGGACTATTGTAGAAGTAGCTACGCGACAGCGCCGTCATTGTGATCAGCAGGCAGGAGACACAGTCCAGGCACGACAGCGCAGCCAGGTAGGTGAATGCCGATGGCGTCATCTTGGGTCGCATGAAGACCACTGCGTTAATGAAGTTCGTGCACAATCCAAAGGTGGCCAGCGTGGGCACAGCCAATCCATAGACCAGCAATATGGATACATCAGGTTCGCCGCGCTGGAACATGCACACATCGTCGGGCAGGTGGGTGTACTTGCTGTCGTTGAGGACAACGTACATGTCTGCAACTGATTGAGCTACTCCGACTGATTGCTGATTGCCTGGGACTGCTGCCCCCGACTGGGGATATATTTGCTGCGCGACATGTTTATCTAATTGTTTGCAAATTCGGTCGATAAGATTATCTGCCGCTAACGGACGCATAATGTTAATTTGTACGCAATCAATGATAACGTGCCGTTCAGCCTGAATACCCTCAACGAACTCATCAACGAACAACGACAACTGTGGCTAATCGGTCTGTTACAATATATCCTATCTATATTTACTTTGTTGTTTTACTTCCTAGTGTATCCACTGTGCGGTTCGCTGCACCAGAAACTTCCTGGCTTGATTTATTTCTGTTACTTTTTTATCGCCGCCTCGTTTTCTAAATTATAGACAAGTACACACCATGCAATATAACTACACAAATATTTATCTGTCTATATTCAGATAATTCCTACGCTTTCCCATCGAGTTTTCCAGCCTGCTAACAGTAAAGTTTCCATTCGTTTACTCTTTGAAATAATTTATTTAGTTGCATTTTTATTTATTTTTTTATTATTATTTTTATAGGCTTACGGCAAACATCGAGATTTGTATTTGATTTGATATATATTAGTATTTGTATTTGTAGTTGAATTTGTACTAAATTAATGTTGCTTGTTCTAAAAGTAATATGCGATAAAAACACATACATGATTTGTCAAAAGAATTGAATTAAATTTGAATCGAAAATCGAATATGTTTTGTCAAAAAACGAATATGCAATAAAGACTAACAATTAATACAAATGTGTGTGTGTATATATCGTATAATTATCATCATTTCTTTTGTATAGTTCAATAGTAAAATTAATGTTATCTAATAATTAGTTGTTAATGTTAAATTTAGTATTAATGCGTAAATATATATTTTCAATATTTGAACAGACTTGGAAATGTTTTTGTTTTGTTACCATCAAAAATTCATTAAAGTAATCAATTGTCTTAAGTTCGTACTACACACACATGCAGATATATATATGCATATTTACTATAATATATATAGTTTCTTTAGACGAGCAAATTTACTTGTTTGAGTACTATCTGAGGCGAACTTGAACCTTATGAGGTACTCGTCGTCCAATTCGAATAGTTGCTTAAAATATATAAATATATAGTATTTGATTTATGTTCTCTTTGCTTTCGACTGGTATTTGTTGTTGTTGTTGTGAAATAAACGATTTAAATGCTTCAAGTTCGGAGTTATACATTTTATTCAGATATTTCAATATATGTATTTAAGAATATTTTGGTATTTTTTTTATCCAATGTTCACTTTGAATTCCAATTTATTTTTTTTTTGTTAGATTTTTCGTCTTGGTTTTTGTGCCCTACATATTTTTAGCACATAGCTTGGCTACAGAGTTATCATATGATACTATATGACATCCAGATTATGTCTATTTATTATAGTTGATCTTTAACTTCGGAATCACTTACGCGTCTATCGAGAAATCAATGAGAGCTACAAGAGGCACAAAAGCTTAGCTTAGGTTGCGCTACACAAAATGTTAAATCTTCGAATTAAATAGTATTTAAAACTGTCTCCAGCTGATATACAGTTATACAGTTATACATAGTATATGTGGTAGCTTATAGTAGATTGTCTTTTCTCATAGTTAAACATTAGTATTAGCAGCTAAATTTAGTAAGGTACTAAAGTTTCAACCCAAAGACAATATAAATATACGATACAAGTACTTTTTTTTAGATACAATATCCATCTGATGAAGATGATCCTATACGATAGTTAGACTTTAGAAAGCTACACTTTAACAACTTGACTGCTGGCTCTTCTCGCTTTTGTTCATATATATATATAGTAAGTTATATGCTAGTAGACTAAACTTACGCAATTTAGCTCGAACTTATTGCTATGCAATTTGTTTGCTAAGTATTTCATTATGGTACATTGAGACTCTATGCCGTTTATATATATCGTATATAATATAATATATCGGGTTATAAGTAATTGGTAAAAAAACGTGAACAAATGTGAATTAAAATTGCAAAATTGTAAGTAATCACACACACACATACACGCGAAAATAGCGAGAGGTTGAAATAAGGCAAGTGCGCTGAAAAGTATGCAATGATTTCTGTACGACGATTTTTCTCGAAGTTCCTTGTCAAGGTGGCTCAAACGCTCATTACGATTTGATTATAATGCAGGGGCCAACATTATAATCGAACAACGTTTAAAACTTTGACCCAATTCGAAGTGTTTTATCCATTTATTTATGCTAAAAAGAGAGTTGTGTGTTTAAAGAGGTCATTTAGAGAGGGGGGGCGGCATGTGTGTGCGTCTGTTATTTTTTAGTTTATATGTATGTTTTTGTATTGATAATATATGTTTATGAATATATATTTTTAATTATGCTCGAATAACATTCAGATTTTGGCGAAAATACGTTAATTATTTCAATCAATTTAAATGTCTATGTGGTATATCTTTAATTTAGCACAAATTTAATACTTGCAGATTGAGGGAGAAAGTTGTCGGTTTTGCGATGAAAATTTTTGAAAAATTGAAAAATGTTGAAACAAGTTTTGAAAGGGAAAGTAGCGCAGTGGTGCAGAGGGCGGGCAGGGAGAAAGTTTTGTACAGTACTGTGTGAAAGTTCAAGAGCTGAGCAGAGCAGAGCAGAAAGCAAGGAAAAGCATTGGGTAATGGTATATAAAATAAAAGTTTTTATTGCATAGTTTTTTATTATATTTTAGTTTTTTTCTTTTAGTTTTTTTTTGTTCTGTTTAGTTTACGTTTCGTTCTTCCATTCATTTTTGGCTTGCATCGCAGCTGCAACGTGTAGAGTTCTTTGACAATGCATGCGGAATACAACTAAATGCTGCGAGGATTGTTAACTTATGGCATACCCAAGATTAGCTAGTAATAATTAGTTTAATTTGTTAACTAAGCAATAAATAAGACCTACAACTTAAGCGAAATTATTGCTTTCGTTTAGCATAGCGAGATAACGAGATTATGATAAGATGATAACGATGCAGATGATGAAGAGATGCGATGAGATAACAAGGAGATAACTAGCATTAACTAAACATGAGCTAACAAACAAATGTCTTTTGATTAACAATTAATATCAACATGATGACGACACAACTCGCTGGGTGGTTCCAATGCCCGCTTAAGCTACGCTCTACAGTGACTGCTTATGGGCTCACAATATATTCCGGGTTGACGTAGGAGAAGCCAACAAATTCCGATTGATCCAGATTCATCATAAACACTTTGTCCGTGGGCGTCAAGTCTGTTTTCTCTGATGTGAATTGCTTGTCGAAGTTGGACACATCCTTGCGATGTTTCTATAGGGCAAAAAGGGTTAAAGATCTTATCTAATTCACTTTATAATTACGATCTGCTTGGTTTACTCACAATTTTTGGCTTGAACGGTGGCTGCACTTCACGATTCTCAATTTTCTCCCAATCGATGCGACGGAAAAAGGGATGTACGCGCACATCTTCCTCACCGCTGGCGCCACAACCTAAACGCTTGCTGGGCTGCTTGGTCAAGAACTGCAGGGAGTAGGTAAAAGGATATAATTGGGAGCAGGGAGTATAAAAAGATCTTTTCGACTTACGCCCTTGCAGGCCTCTTTGGCCTCCTTGCTGAGACTCTTGGGATAGGAAACATTGTGATCAGTAATGGCTGCAAACAGTTCCTCCTCATCTTCGCCATCGAAAGGCGGCTGACCCACCAGCATTTCGTAGAGCAGCACACCATAGGCCCACCAATCCACAGACTTGCCATAGGGCTGATATAGGATGATCTAAGAGATAGAGAGAGAGGGGGAGAGACATGAGATTTGCTCAGTCAGGCCAGAAATCGAGACTGACCTCTGGCGCTATGTAGTCGGGTGTGCCGCAGAAAGTTTTGGTTGTCTTGTCGCCCATGATGTTCTCCTTGCACATGCCAAAGTCGGCGATTTTTACATGTCCATCGGCATCGAGTAATACATTGTCCAGCTTCAGATCGCGATAGAGTATGCCCTTGGCATGCAGATAGAAGAGACCGGCTGCGATTTCAGCGGCATAGAAGCTGAGAAGGAAGATGCAATATGATCTAAGGGATCTAGGTGAAGTCTCTCCGGATTACTTACACGGCCACAGGCTCCTTGAACTTGCCAAATTGTTGTATTTGAAACATCAAATCGCCGCCATTGACATACTCCATGACAAAGAACAGACGATCCTGCGGGAAAGAAGTTAACATAAGGTTTGAAGGTTTGATTACGCATACGCACCATTGTCTGAAAGCAAGAGTGCAGCTGCACCAGAAACGGCGGCTTCTCGCCCAGCGCCAGCACACGCTTCTCAATCATGGTGCACTCCACATCGTCATCCTGTATGATCACATCCTTCTTGAGTATCTTGATGGCGTACAGCTCCTCGCTGCCCTTGCGCTCGGCCAGCAGCACCTGCAGCAATTAGAAATATTCACACTGATCTCACTGATCTTTTCTTACTTCCTGTCTACCTTGCCAAAGGAGCCCTTGCCCAGCACTTTGATGAAATTGAAGTCTGTGGCACGTATCATATCCTTCTTGGACTGTGAATGTGTATGCGTATCGCAACGCATCATGGGTTGCTTCTTCTGCGACGGCTTCTGCTTGAGCTTGAGCAAATCCTGTTGATCATCCGCACAGGGCACATTGTAGTATTCGCCCTCCTCCTGTGTGAGGAGCTTGAACCAACCGTTTGTGGGATTCTTAATGATCTCCGAAATGCCAAAGGAGAGTGCGCCCATGAAATCATTGCGTGAGGTGCGATCCCAGTCCCACACCTCGATCAGTATGCGGCGATCCTTGTCCTCCGGCTTGAGATCACTATAAGAAGAAGCTCTTTTAATATCTCTCAGTATATAGTCCCAAGTCAAGGTTTACTAGCTGATGGTCTCATTCCACACGGGATTCAGACAAGCCTTGATGGTGCGCGTCTTCTTCTTCGACTGATCCTTGTCATCGGGTATCAGTTTGACCTTGACATACGGATCACTCAGGCCATTGGGATCCATGGGTATGAGATTACGACCCTCCTTGACTACAGCAGAGAGACAGAGGGAGAGAGAGAGGGAATGCAATTGCGTTAAGCCAAGCCAGAGAAAGCGCTTCATTATTGCTATTATCCCAACTAGACCGAGCATTGTTCTTCACTCTGCATTGTTTGCACAGCTAAACTTATTTTCAGCGCGCTTTTGTCTTGAGGCAAACTGCATTCTTGGTATTCATTATGTGGCATTTTGTTGCGCAGAGTTTGCCTCATAATGAATTAAAATGCAAAGCACAGGCAGAACTCAAGTGCAGCAGCAGCATCGCCGCCCCCTCCAGCCGCAAGGCAAATGCAAGTTGAATTTAAATCGCTTTGCAGGAAGTTGTTATGTATCAAATTTTAGGTAAACCTTAACTGCAGCTGTTACTCATCGAAGGTGGATAAAGTTTTTTATTATCTTGAGCTTCTTCCTCTGGAATTTTACGAATTTCTATAACAAACAAGAAACGTTGCTTATGGGTCGCCGACGGTTTCATATCCTTGCAGTTACTCTAAATATAAAACAGTTTTGTATTGCCAAAGTTTCATGGCGATATCTTAGATAAAAGCCAAAGTCAACCGATAGTTTCTATTGCAGCTATACAATATATCGATTTGATTTTGATAAAATTTGTCAAAACTTCCAAGTACATACTTGGAAATATTTAAGAAAAGTTTCAAAGTGAAATCTTAGAAAATAACAAAAATAACCCATAGGTTCTATGCCAGTTATACGATATATCGGACCAATATGGTTAGCTTTGAGTTATTTACAGCGTGCAATCCATAAGAAGCAAGTGTATTGAATTGCATTAGGATAGCTCTAAAATTGAAAGACTAGTTTGCGTTGCAACGGACAGACGGACAGACAGACGGACAGACAGACGGACAGACAGACGGATAGACAGACGTACGGACAGTCGGACATGGCTAATTTCCACTTCCTTGTTGGTGCTGTTTAAGAATACAAGTATATATACTTTGAAGGATTGGAGATGTCTACTAAGGTACATTGCAAACCTCTAGCCAAAAGGAATATTCCCTCTGCAAGGTTATCCGCTGCCAGGGTATTCAAACTAATAAGTTGCTACTCAATCTAATCTGCTTATACAAAAACTTAAGGCAGTTCTTCAGGAGCCATCACTCATTATTCCTAAGCAGGTATTCCGCGCTGCTAACTAAGCGCTGCGCTTAAGTCTCAAGCTTAATACTTAAGACTTAACTCTTCTAGCTGTCGCTCAAGGCTGCGTGCAACATATGCAGCAACGGTGGCAGTGGCAGCCGCTCGGGGCAGAAAGGAAAACGGACTTGCCAAGCATTTTTAAGCGTCTTGTTAAAATGAAACTTTTGCATAATATTTTATGTGCTTCTCTTGCCCGCAAAGTTTGTGGCAAGCAAGGGGGGAAGATCCAAAAGTAAAACTCAAGCAGGCTTTGGCGAAAAGTTCTCAGGCGTCGTAATTGGTTAAAAACTTAAGCGCATTTCAGTTGTATTTCAAACAAGTTGAGGGGCCCGACAGTTGACCATAATTGGGGAAGGGGTAGGGGAGAGGAAAGAGGGCGTATATAACGACTGTAATCTGCTACTTACTGTGAACGGTTAGTAGATTCTCTTTGACAGTTATCTCCAGATAGATGCGCCCACGTCGCTCGGTATGATCGCAGCCGCAGAGGCTGGGCACGTTCTCCTTGCAGCGTGCATGCACGTTCATGTCACATGCTGAGACGAGCATAAGGTCAGCCAGACAGAGAGAGCGAAAGAGAGTTCATAGGTCACGTCGTGGAATAGATATAAGTCGCTTGTTAGTGGCCACTTGGCAATCATTGAAATAGATGATGGGCTCAGAGAAAGTTTTTGGCATAGATTGAAAGTATTTTTCTTTGGCAGTGAGACAGGAAGCGGGTAGACACACACACACACAAAGATACACACAATACACACAGACACACACACACACACACACACTGAGTGGCGCACGCACAGCCGCTGTGACATGACACGCATACAAAGTGAGTTTCCTGTGCGGCTCGAGTACTTACCCGGCAGATGAGCATGAGAGCGAGAGAGAGAGAGAGAGAGGGAGAACGCTAGAGTGAGAGAGCAAAAAGGTCGCTTACTTGACTCGCAGCTGCGCTCGCTTATCAATCAGCGCGGAAATCTAAAAATAAAAAAGAAATGCTCATACGCCACGTGGGCCACATACGAATTTTGCGCTGCCGTTTTATATTTTTGGGCCACGCCCACAGCGCGGCACAAATCAACGCCCAATTTGCGATGTCAACTGCAATCGCAATCAATTTTGGCAGCGGCAACAGGAAATGAAGCGCAACGCGCGCGCCACACACAAAACTGTTGCATATGTTGCGCGAGCGAGACAGCGAGAGCGCGCGAGAGAGAGGAAAGGCAGACTTGAAAGCATTCGATTGGAAATGATTGCAAATGGAATTGTAATTCATTTTGTCGACAGCGCAGCGAAAAATAAGAAACCCAAGTGAGGCAAATATGCCAGGCATACCCTGTAAAAGTTATACGTAGGGTATAAACAGCTTAAACCTGCTGACAAGAGCATGAAGCTCCTGAAACGCAGAAGTTTTTCTAGGCAAGTTTTGAGTACTGGGTATCTTAGAGTCTATCAACGCTTTCCCTAGCTGCCTCTCACTCACTTAATGCCAACGACTGCCCAGTTACCGGTCATTATCATTATCGTTCAGCAGCGCCAACATCATTATCACCTTTCATCATCATCATCATCTGTTTTGGCCCTGCGGCGCACTGCATCATTGGCTGATTTCATGGCGACTTTTCTCTCCTTTGTTTGCTCTGCTTTCCTTTTGCTTTCTCGGCTTCTCTTTTCTTCTCTCGCCTCGTCTCGTCTCTTTTGTCGCCTTTGCTCATGTGTAAAATTGCTTTGACCATTTGGATGCCGCCACACTGGGGCGCAACCCACTTGCCTCTCCCCTGTGTGCGGCTGCTGCTGCAACGTTATTTGGCGCGTGGCGTATACGTAATATTTCTGTTGAAAACTTTCGCTTGTTGCGCTCGCCGCTCGGCGCTCGGCTCGCAGGCGCAACACGGCCTCATGGAAAAAGCAATCATTTTTTGATGTCCACAGTGTGGACAGTAGTGGGCGTGGCAGGCAGCCCACAGCTCGGCTCGGCTCGGCCTGGCTTGGCTGCTTCTGCTGTGTGTTTAATGAAAATATGAAAGTGTTTTTGTTGTTGTTTTTTTTTGCTCTGCTGCTGCTGCACAAAAAGCGAGCAAATAAACAAAGCGGCAAAGAAAAGGTTTTCCCTTTGCGTGCCACAAAAACGGCAACACAAAAACACTAGCTACAAGTGTGTGTGTGTGTGTGTGTGTGTGTGCGATTGTGTGCGCGTGTTTGTGTTCATAATGTGGCCCAGTTTTGTGTGAGCTGCTTTTTGCGTAAAATTATTTATTTATATGGCTACATATGCAGGCTTATGTAACGGCAGCTCTATACATTTTAATACCCTGTAAATGGTGTGGCAATTAAGCGGGGTATGCTCGTAGATGATCTAAGTTGCCTTAGTCCAAAATATAGAAGTAGAAAATGGTTAAATTCTATGCTAACTTTGACAGTAGCAGAAGGTATGCCGATATCTTTGTTAATTAAATTTATAGGGTATTGAAAAATGCAGTTCTTTGCTTAATATATCATAGATATCCTAGAGATATTTTTGGGAATTTTTAGAAATTTTCTAAACTCTTTCAAAGTGCCCAAACAAAGCTTGAAGCATCTTTTAGGTTTAATGAATAAGCAAAGACTCCCACTGCATACAATCTCCCTTTTCACTGCTACAGGGTATCCTTATGCTCGACTAACCCACCACCAACTAGTTGCTAGCTATGTTTTTGCATACTTAAGCAGCCATTTTGTTATGTGATGCCTCTCGCTCGCACTGATGAGTGGCCTCCCCCTTTAGTTTTGGTCACTGTCCCCCCTAAGGAATTTTATGCCATTAAAGCAAGAGAGAGAGAGAGAGAGAGAGAGAGAAAATCATGCAAAATATTTTCCAACACTAAAACAATTTGCTGTCAATTTTTTCTCCTTTATGGTTATCACGTGCATGCTTGCCATGATTTTTGTTTGGCAATATTTCAAGCAGGAAAAACACATTCGAATTGCAAACATTATTGAACTGGCTAAAACAACAGAGACACACACACAGACACACACACACAGACACGCAGGCATACGTATATACAACCACATGAAATTGTCGCTCGATAATGACAGCACAGCCGCACACACACACACACACACACACAAACACACGCACATCCGGTTGTGGTTGCGCCTCCTTTGTTGGAGGATTTTCTGCTGCCACATTTACATTTCCAGCGATTCCTCCTCCTCTTGCAGCACCTTTCTGCTTCTACTCCTGCTTTCCTCATTTTCTCCTCTTCCTCCTTCCCTTCTGGCATTGGCAATCTGTTTATTCCTCGTCCATTTCATATTTGTTTGGGTCCGTTTTCCATGTGTTCTGCTTGGCGTGCCTTGCGCGCAGTTCCAACTGCGGCTCTGTTTATCTATTGTTGTTGTTGTTGTTCCTGTTGCTGTTGTTGTTGTGGTTGTTTGCTTGGCCAGGGCAATGAGGCGTAAGTAAATTATTTGTTTGCCAAAGGGCCAAGCCGGATATTAAGGCGGCAATTTGTGCCCGTCGCACAAATGACTTGGAAAATTGCGCAGTTTTTTTTCGCTCTCCCTCTCAAACAAACAAAGAAACAAACAAACACACACACACACGCATAACCAGAGCAACAACAACAATAGCAACAAATATTACAACAACTATAACTAGTCTAGTAACAATATTAAGCAATGCAATTAACATTTAAATGTGCATTTTGCAGTTGGTCGACGTTAATTGGCAGCGCGCGGGCGTTTGTTAATTTTCGCAGGCAGCTGTAAATTGTTGGGGAAATAGGAACAAGAACACAACAGGAACAACAACACTTACAACAAAAGCAGTAACAATAACAACAACAACAACAAAAGGAACAACTACATAAACAAACAAAACAAACAAACGCAACGCATGCAAAAAGGCCAAGCCAAATTGATGAAGCTGCGGCAACTTGCGGCAACAACAATAACAAAAGCAACGTCACACACACACGTACACACACCTACACTAACACACACCCACACAGCGCTAGACTAAGCGAGACAAGTGCGCACTTGAGTCGTAACAAAGCGGGGCTAATTGTAAATTGCAACAATTCGCAGGGAGAGAGAGAGAGAGAACTCAGCCGTCAGAGATGTGTGCGTGACACGGCCAAGTCAGAGAGAGAGAGAGAGAGAGAAGAGACAGAGTTAGATTGGCGGCATTACCTCGACACTTGAGACCTTTATGCGTGATGCCGTGCAACAGCGAGCCGCAATGATCGCAAAACATCGGCGAGAGGAAGGCAACGTTGTGCCACTTGTGCGGCATCTGGTGCGCCTGTGAGAATGGGAACAGTTTGGAGAGAGAGCTAATGGAAAATTAACGCCGGTTTTTCGCTATATAAACGCATTTAACATACAACAACAACAACAACAACAACAACAGCAACAAACGTACAACAAGAAATCAAAAGCAAATCAAATTTTCTATTTACTGCATTGCGATGAGCAAAAGAAAATGAGAAAGAGAGAGAGAAAACACGACATTAATTGTTGCATGGGGATTAACATGGAGAGCGTGGTGGATTGAGTGGGTGTGGTGAATATGGAATCAGTGGTGGGTATAGAAAAGTTCGAAATGGTGGTTATGATTAATGAGGTTAATAAAGAAGGTGTGGTGAGTATGCTGCATGTGTTGAATATGCTCACATTGATAAATATGGTGAATAGGGCTGCATTAATCAGTTTATGGGGATATGGGAAGGTTAGGTTAAGTAAATTGTAATTGTAATGGATAATTTCAATAGGCAAGACGTGGTAAATCAACAAAGTATGTTTAATGCAGACGGTTGGGTTGAAATGGTGGAGAGGGCTGCATTAATGTGGTGGATATGGTTGCCTAAATGAGCTTCTAGTAGTCATGGGGGGATTAGGTATAAATATAACTGTAGATGTGGTGGTTAATATCAGTAAGCAAGGTGTGGTGAACATAATGAGTATGTTGAATACGTTTGATTAGGTAGATGTGGTGGATAGGGTTGCATTAATGAGTATCTGAGGCTAGCAGCAGGTTAGGTATAAGAAATAATGTAGATGTGGTGGATAATATCAGTTAACCAGGTGTGGTAAATAAACTGAGTATGTTGAGTATGGTCAGTTAGGTTAAAGTGTTGGATATGGCTCATGTGTTGGGTAAGGCTCCTGTGGTGGGTATGGATAGGGTATGTTTGGGTTTGCTGGGTATGGACGGCACACATAGACACATATGGATCGTGTATAGGGTTAATGCTGTGCTAGTTTAGCAAGCAAAAGTTTGCCAGCACCATTTGGTAAATATTTACAGGGTAGCTTGCATTTGTTTTTTACAGGGTACACCTAGAAACAAAATACAAAATTCGAGCTAAAAATAATGCGGTAATATTTTATTTTTGGCAACTCACACACACACATGTGTAAGTAATATCGCTTGGCCAACAAGTGGACAGTCCAGCCAAGGCTATGCTTTACTGTTAGCTTAGGTTTTATAGCTCCATCGGGCGCATAAATAACCTTTTTTTTTGTTTCGGTGTGTGTTTGTGTGTGTTGCCCCTGTCGAAGGCCCCCCAAAAGCCCAACAACAGACAATTGTTGCCTAATCCGTTCTTAGAGAAGAACAAGAAGAAGCAAGCGACAAAAAGTACAAAAAAATAGACACACACACACACACACACACACAGGCGCACAATGTGACCTACGACACGAGGACACAGATTCGTAATTGGGAGTAAGGGCAGGGTGAGGGCTTATACTCTGCAGTAGTTGCAGGCAATGGTGGGGTAGATATAGCTTAGAGCACATATCTGATATGAAACAGCACAACATTTAGGGGAGGTACATTTACAGGGTATTTATGGGTTATTTACAGGGTATATATAGGGTATTTACAGGGTACATATAGTGTATTTACAGGGTATTTTGCAGTATTTAGCAGCATAAAGATGCGAATTCAACTCTATACAGAAGAGTTAAGAGATTTACCCCTGTTGCTTTGCGCTTTAAAGTTTACAGGGTATCTCTAGGCTATTTCTAAGTACCCTAGCTTGTTGCGAACTTCAGGTCCCAACTTTTTACAGGGTATGCCTGCTTTGGAAACATAGCAACAGTTTTATTGCCCATCGCTTTGAACCCGCCTCGTCGGGACCTTGAACTCATTCGCGTGCCCAGCCCTGTATGCTACTAGTTGTTGTTGCTCTTGTTGTTGTTGTACGTTAGTTTCTCAAGGCAGCCTCCTTAAAAAAAATGGGCAAGGCCGAGAGGCATGATAATATTATGCGCATGCATGAGCATCCTTTTATCGTCAGTTGCCGCTGCTGTTGTTGCCTCCGCCATAGCTCAAGTAGTTGCCAGCTGCGTCTTTGTTATTGTTGTTGCTGTTGTTATTGTTGTTGCTGTCGCCCGTTGTCTCACAAGGCTCAACAGCTTGCAGCCTGATGCTGATGCTCAGCCATTAATATGGACGAGTATCTCTCTCGTATGGCCAAGACAAACAAAGTGGAGCTGATTCAAGAGCAAAACTCAAAGCACACACACACATGCACACACACACAATTGCACAACAAAAGGGCAAGAGCAGGAAGCAGTATCGAAGAGAGAGAGAGAGAGGGAGAGAGGAAGCGCTTTGGGCTGGCCTTGCTGCCAGTTGCAGGGCCAAACGCAGAAAAAGTGTTGCATACTTTGGCGGGCGCCCAAGGCTCCCTCTCTCTCTTTGTGTGTGTGTGTGTTCTGTGGTTTGTGTTTGCATTTAATGCACTTGTATGCGAGTTGTTTGAAGGCAAAATTCAATTGCCAATCGTAGTGTGCGAGTGTGTGTGTGTGTGTGTGTGTGTGCAGCCTTGGCTATAAACCTGCCAAAGCAGCGACAGGTGGTGTTAAGTGCCACGAGGCACTCGGAAGTTGCACAAGTTGCACGAGCCACAAGCCAATGCCTATTTGAGTCCATTTGTATTTTGCACTCTCGAAGAAAGCAAAGAGCAGGTAACAACTGGGGAAGAACTAGCAAAGAAAACGCATGCAGCGCTGGCAATGATTTATTTACTCAGCCCCCGCTTTCCTCACTCTACCACGTGATGGAGCACTTTGTGGGGAGAATATATTGGATTGGTGCTTCAAGTTGGCATATTCCAAATCGAAACAGTTTGCAAATAGTTGCAGAGCTGCTTGATTTTTCATTGTGTGAAAGTTGTTAGCTTCTAGAGCAACCCTATAAAGAAAGTTTGCTGGTCATACGAACACATTTTCCTTATTCCTTTCCCAAATTATTCCCTTAACTTTTAGCATATGCAATTAGCCTATGCTCCTTTATATAGACTCCATATCAACTGACATTCTCACACGCCTAATGAGCTCTGCTTAATTACAACCCCTACCCCTAACCCAACCCCTACCCCTTTCCTTTCCCTTCTCCTTTCCCCTTTCACCTCAAAAGAAGTAAGCATAATATTTCCATTAAAATTCCCAAACGCTGCCAGCATTATTTGCTTCTTGTTAGCTCACGCTCAGGGTCGTCAGCTGCTCTACATTCGAACATGCTATATAGTATATAAATTCATGTTCAGTGTACAATTTAGCCCAATTTAAATTTGTTAACTCATCACAAAGTCGTGTAGAGTCTCTGAGCTTTAAAGCTTCATATGTCATACATGTTGCGCGGGTCAATTTCATTTTGTGTCACGTAGGCTTACTTAGCTCTTACTCCACACACGCACACACATAGTTACACACACTCCGACACACACACACACACTCGAGCGTGTCAAATTTGCTGTGTCAGTTAGTCGCATATTTAGGTTGCGTTGCATATTTAGCACAATTTTATTAGATAATGCGCTGTGTGCGGCACGTCTCTCTCACGCTCTATCTCACTCTCTCTCTCTCTTCCTCGCTCTCTCTGGCTTACTTTCTGTCTCTCTCTCTCTGGCCTTGCCACGTGCCACACAGCGCATTAAAAGTGAAATTCAAAAATATTTGCAACAATTTATCACGACTTTTCTCATTGTACATTTTGGCATTTTCTGTTGTCACTTAACAAATTTGCCGCCTCTTTATTGCCACGCCCCCTACCCCCCTTTTTCCCCACTGTTAGCTACTTTTTGCGTCTCTGCTTAGCTTCTTTCGCGTCGAGTTGTGCTCTGTGCTCTATCAACGCATCGCGGGTATTATATCTTCCGTCAGGCTAGCAATTTCCCAACTCCATTTACAGTAAACACACACACACAGGCACACACACACACCTACACACGTTATATAAGTGGAATCATATTAACAACTGATGTCCTGATAACGCAGCCAGACCGAGGCTGAGGCTGAGGCCGGGCCAGGCGAGAGTTGCCAGTTGGGGCTGCATTTATAAATTGCCATGTCATTTATTATGACAGCGTCGCTTGATAACGCAGCGCATCAGTGGGGGCACACACACACACGTGTATGTGTATCTGTGTGTGTGTGTGTGGCACACTTTATTTGGCTTAGATGTGCAGCTGAGGCGAACCAATCAAGCAAATCAAACAGCGCACTGTAAACTAATTTCGTTTTCAATTTCCGTTTGTGCAAACGGGATACAAATTAACACACACACACACACATACGCCTACATATACACCTCTAGTGTGTAGGCAATAAAATGCACAAATTGACTTGGCAACAATGGCAGAGCAGAGGCAACTCTGGTTGCAAGCAATTCGATTAAATTGCAAATGATTGTCGCAAATTTGAAAAATTGTTAACAACAACAGGTGAGGGAGGGGGAGAAAGAAGAGCAGAGAGAGAGAGGTAGAGTAGGAGGCAGAGAAGGAGAGAGAGTGTGTGTGTATGTGTGTGCTTGTGTGTGTGTGTGTGCTAAATCAGAGCAATCGAGCATTGCCAAATTGATTGCTTGATATCTCAGTTAGTCCATCGCACAGTCTGCGACTGACCAGCCCCGCCCCGCCCCGCCCCCTTTGCCGCCCCCCTTTGCCGCCTGTCTGTCTGGCCAGGCTGTCTCAAAATACATATTTGATCCGATTTCTAGCAACAATGCCACAAAATCGCCAAAGTGGCAGCAGGACTAGACATTGTCTGTGTGGGGGCCACGCAATCACAAACGATTCAAACACGACAAAGGGCAACACTTAAGCACTGCGATTGTATTACACCCACACACGCACACGCACACATGTGTCACAGAGTGCGCCCACTGTCTGAGTGGGCGTGGCAACATAATTGATAACATTGTGCGCTGTGAGGGGCTTCTGCCTCCTGCCTTGCCTCGCTTCGTTTCGCTGTGCTTACTTATCAGGCACGTGTTGCAAATGTAGTTAAATTTATGATGAAATGCCATACAATTTGCATGCCATACACCCACACACACACACATACACCCACACGCGTCACACACTTCTTTTGCTTGTTGCTTGCTAGCAAACTTGTATTCCCGCTTACATTTCTCACTTTCTCACACGTTGATTAAGAACGAGAGCATGCAGTTGCCATGACGTTGCCCCCTCCCTCTCTCCCTCTCTCTCTCTTCCCCTCTTCCCCACTCCCTCCCCCAACCTCATCGATTTTCCTGCTTTTTCGCGCAGACAACGTGTTGCCAGCTTACGTCTTTGGCCCCGCCCCCCGCCCCCCACTGCTGCCTCAAACAAAACAGCACTTAGGCGGCGAGGCTAAATTGCGACCTCAGATTTTTGAGTGAGTCTCATTCGGCATCAAGTTCGCTGTCGAGGGAGAACTCAGAAGTTCAGCCCAATTGGGAATCCAAATGCAAATTGGAATATTGAGTTTATAAATCGCCAGATTAGATAAATGTTTGGCTTAAGTTTTGCAAAAGAATTAAATGAAATTAAACTGATTCAAATCAGCCATTGCTACACTTTGCTTTAAATGTGCTTCAAGATGCAAGCAAAGCTTTAAGCTGCAACTTCGAAGAGCTTTTAAAGCAATTTAGTTACGTATTTGAAGGCTTTGACAGAAAGAAAGCTCATAAAGCTGCTTCTTTGCTTTCTTTCCTGTTTGAAATAAGCTTTAATGAACTTTAAGTTGCTAAGCTCAATAAAAACAAGCTTTGCCAGAGTTTAAGCAACTTGAAAATTAAGGAGACCTAATGCAGTTGCTTTCATTCCCTGTCTTGAATGTGCTTTAAATATGTAAGCTCACTATGAGACAAGCTTTTAATCACTTTCAAGAGCTTTTGAAAGCGCTTCTCTCCTTTTTCCTGCTGTTGCTTTTAGTGTGCTTTAAATTGTTAAGCTCATTTAGGTCAAGCTTTGAGCAACTTGGCTACGCTTTAAATGCGCTTTAGTTATATATAGAGAAACTCTGCGAGAAAGAGAACTAACCAAGCAGCTTCTTCTTTCCCTCTTCCTCCCTCGAACGAAGTTGCTTCTTATGTAGCTTTTTTATGGGTTTAAATATGTTTTTGAAACTGCTAAGCTCACTCAACACAAGCTTTGCACAACTTTCAACAACTTCTTCGAGTTTTTAAAGCGCTTTGGTTATTTATTTTCAAATTTATGCCAGAAAGAGACCACACGCAGTTGCTTCTTCTTCTCTCACTCTTGTTAGACATAGTTGTGCAACTTTCAACAAGCCCAAAAGTGCATTAAATATTTGTGCACTCACAAAAGACAAGGCGCCCTTCCCCTTCCCCTCGCCCACTGCAAAAACTCATTTTAGCATATTTTAATAATATTTAGCCAGATATTTGCTGCTTTATCTCTGCTGCAGAGCAAAGAAAGAGAAAGAAAGAGAGAGAGAGAGAGAGAGAGCCGTAGGCAGAGCCCGCATGCACAAACAATAAAATTTTAATTATGTTAAAGCTGCATAAAATTCCATAGAAATTAGAGCGAACACATATCGCAACTGTATATGTGTGTGTGTTTACTTCAGGTCTATGCTGTGTGTGTGTGTGTGTGTGTCGTGCATAATTATGCAAATGAATTGGCCAAGCGCTCGAGAGGATAAAAGGGGCAAATTCCGGCACAACAAGAAGAAAACTTTGCCAAAATGCGAACAATTACCAAAAGTGTGCACACACACACACACACACACACACACACTAAGATAGTACAGCAGTTAGTTGGTTATATATACAAAGGTAATTAAGCACTTTATGTAAGCATATCCGGTCATTTGCGGCTCTATATACGCATATAGAGAGGATATATAATCCACATAAATATATATGTACAATACTTTTATTCATTAACTTTTGAGCCTGCGGCCATTTGGCGAGGCAGGACCCTTTTAGCAGCTACTTAATTTATGCCTCAAATTGTTTTAAAATTTCATGTTTACACACACACATACACACGCACGCACACAGACTCACACGGGTTTCAGAAAAGGGTTGCAAGCGGAGAGAAGTTAGATAGCGCGACAGTTTGAGTAGCCTAACAGCTAGTTAACATGGCCTTAACAGCGCGTTAACAGCAGCAGTAAAGCCAAAGAAGAAGAAGAAGAAGGAGACAGAGACAGAGACAGAGATAGAAATAGACAGAGAAAGAGTGAAAGAGAGACAGAAAGCGAGACAGAGTTGGAGCAGGACTTTCGTTGCGGGGTTTATTCGTTTACCTGAGCATTTCAGACCCTGATGGTATATGCCGTAGAGCAGCGAGCCACAATGGTCGCAGAACGTGGGCCCTGCGTATGTGAAGGGTTCGAAATGGTGCTGAGTTTTTGGTGAATCCTTCAGTTTTGTTTTTGTTTTTTTTTTTTTTTGATTGAGTTGATGCGTGTTCAAAATGTGCCACAGTTTGTTCAGTTTTTCAATTTCATATTTTTTGTGAACGATTTGTGAAATTTTTTTAAATTTTGGTCGGTACATGAAAATACAAAACACAATTTATGGTAAATAAACAGAGCACAATGAGCACAATAAACAATTGCTGAATGAGCACAATAAGCGTAACTAACTATGGTATATATTGTAACATTAGGTTGCAGTTAGTTTGTTAAATTTTTTTTTTTTTTTTTTTGACTAAATATTAAGCTAAATTTTCTCACCGATTTAGTGCAGATCTGCAGCATTTTCATGTGTGTGCGGGGCACCCTAACTTTAATAATAAAATAATGAAAAAATTTCCAAATTTAAAGAAAGCATTTTGAAACCTAAAAGTAACCTAAAAGTTTGTTAAACTTTTTGACTTATAAAAGTAAAATAAATTCTTGTAAATTCCATGGAATGCCTTGTCAAGCAGTGCAGGATAGGACAGCGTATTAAAGTCAAGGATTCTCACTTTCGGACAGGTTTTAGCCGTTTCCAAGCCATAGCTATACAAATATGAAAATCGTTGTATGCTAAAAAGCCAAAATGACACTTTTCTAAGCCAGCAGCAAAGCTGACAGGACAGGACAGTCTGCTGACACAGGCAAGAAGATAGGGAGATGGGGAGAAGGAGGGCAGCTTGTACATTTAGGGACAGCCAAAAGCAGAAGAAGCAGCGGCAGAAAAAAAAGTAACCCGAAATGACAGTTTAATTTGACACGGCAAAATACAACAGAAAATTCGGCAAAGAAAAAAATAGAGGAAAAATGTGTTTCGCACATGAAAATGCTGCAGAGAAATTTTCTTAAAGAACTAAGGCAACTAGACATGGATGTCACGTAATTTCTATATATATTTCTATGTATATATAGAGTGTAGTTAGTTAGGTTATCATATATATTGTATGTAGTACAGGACACTTACGGAATCGATGCCCTTATCCTTGCCGGGGCAGATGAAGGTGACGTATTCATGGCAACGCTTGTGCACCACATACGAGCAAACTGCAACGAGTCCAATTTAGTCGGGTTGGGTCACTCCTTATAGAGAGGAAGGGTGTATTTACATACCTTGACACTGGAATCCTTGCTTGCCGAAGCCCCTGAAATTAGTTAAATTACACAAAATGTTCTCATGTTAATTTGCTCTAATTGATTTGCATTGTTATTTCTGTGGTTGCTCCCACATCAAATATGCAGCTCTCTGTGTGTGGGTGTACCCGCTGTGTGTGTGTGTGCTTATTTGTGTTCTATGCCCCACTTAGCATAAATATTTAATTTGCACAAACAGCAAATATTAATCAATATGCTAATTTTTTGGCCACGCCCCCTTCCACGCCGCCGACAAAGTCGTTTGCCATTAAAGTCAATCAATATAATTAATATGGCAAGCCGAACGTTGACTGCCTTGTGGGTCAAAGGTCACTGTGGGTGCGGGAGCAGGAGGCGCAGGGGGGGGTATTGCGGCAAATGTCATTTTAAAGTTATTCACATCAATTGATGGACAGTTCTTGCTTAGCTTGGCAAGGCGATCAAGAAATTCCGAAGGGGACAATGTCGCGAGGACTATGGATAATTGGAAATTATTAGCAGACAGTTATGTATGTAAATGTATAGATAAGTAGAGAGAAAGAAGAAGAAGAACAAGTAACGAAAGCTACAGTTGAGCGCAAACGATGGTAAGATACCCTTCACGCCATTTTGAAAAGCCGTTGCAAAACTTTTAACAAAACAAGCTCACTTAAATAGAAACGCGAAATTTTATATAAACTTGATCTGTCTGGTATTCAGGACCCTTCATGTGACTTTTGATGTCTCTAGCTTTTGTAATAGCTGAGATACAGACGTTCAAACAGACAGATGGGCAGGCAGGCGGGCAGACATACAGACGGACATGATATACAGACGCACAATCGACTGGAATATTGATGCTAAGCAAGTATATAAATCCTTTCGTGGAGTCTGTCATGCCTCTTTAAGACTCCTACAAACATTTGCACAAAGTTAGTATACCCTTTTTCCGAACATTTTCAATGGTTGTAGGGTATAAAAATCACGCGCATTGAAAACAAAATTTCTTTGATACAGAAAACATAATCCAACAAATTGAGTTAAAGACACGCACAGGGAACAAAATCGAAGCTAGTGAAATTTTTTTGCAATTTTCGAGGCTTTTGCAAATTTAATTTAAAATTGAAATTCATTTATTTTTGCTTTTAATTTTTAATCAATGCATGCAGAAAATTCCCCACGATGAAAATGTGACATGCATTCGCATTTGCATTTGCCATGCCAAAGTTCATTTCGTTTTATGCTCGCTATTTTCTGCTGCTGCTGCTGCTTCGTGTCGCAATTGTTGTTGTTGTTGTTTTTGTTGTCAACGTTGTCAATGACTTTTCAACCCCACAAACTGCGTATGTGTGTGTGTGTGTGTGTGCTTTACTTATTTGTATTCCCTACTTTGCAGCTTAAGCGTTACGTCCCACGGTCCAGTTGTGGCTGGCAAGGCATGGGGGAAGGGGAAGGGGCAAGGGGTAGGGAAAGGGTTTGCCCTACGTGCCATGCAAGCACAACGAGCGCTACGTATATTAGGCATATTCCATATTCCGTTAAGCCATAAATGCCTTGGCCACAAGCCGCTTATCGACTGACCCCCAGCCCCTCCCTGGGCCCCTTGTTCTCTTTTCCAGCTGCACGCAAATTACATTTACATAGCAGGCAGGCAAACTTATCTTAGAAAACATACACATACACACACATGCATATGCATATATGTATGTGTATTTTGTATAAGTTTTATGCAAAATAATTTCCAATTGAATTGAAAATCGCATCGTTGTTTGTTTGTTCTGCCAATCGACATTATCCGATTAGTCTTGCTTGGGATTTAACGGGTTTGCACAGGCAAATGACAGCCAAGGGGGGCATCGTTTGTCGTTTTGGTTTTTGTGGTTTTATCTGTGTTTGATTTGTGCAATTTTAGTTTAATTACATTTCATTTGGCCGCCGGCAGCGCTGCGCCAAATCAACTGAAAACGCAATTTCCATGCGCCGCGCCTGCAGTTATGCTACACTTTTTTGCCACTCTCTTTTTATCCTCTTTCCTCTTCGTTCGCCGCTTCTGCCTTCTGTTTTTTGCATTTTTTCAATTTTTAATTAAGCGCATTTTCGCCGCACGCCAACAATGTGAAGCAAAGAGAAGAAAGAAAGAAAGAACGCGAAAAAAAAAAACAAACAGACGGGAAAAAGAGCGCAGGTAAAATATGTGTGCAGCAAATTATAATGAATAAAAAAAAAGGAGAGAGAGAAAGGGTGCGCGGGGATAAAGCGCAAGAGAAAATAAAAATTGTTTGCTGGGCGAGTTAATTTAACACGCAAGCAAGAAAAAAACTTAAAATGCACGCAAGAGATTCGAGATTGAGTTAAAAAGTTGCACAGATAACGCAGCGGAGGCGCCGCACAAGTTCGTGACTCACCGAAGGGTAGCTGCAGTGGCAGCTTAAGGTTCTCGAAGATCGATCGTTGTGTTGCGAGTGCAGAGGGTAATTAAATGTGCTTGGAGTAAGAAATATTGCAAATTATATAAGACTTTCAAAGGTTTCAGCCACTTCAATTTGAACAAAACCTATTTGAATACCCTTCGATTATTGACAATTTTTAAAATGGGGCTTACAAGCTTTGTGAAGATGTATGTTACAGGCATAAAGATGCGTAGCTGATCCCACAAAGTGTATAAATTCTTGCTCAGCATCACTAGCAAAGTCGATTAAAGTCGTTTGTCATGTCCGTCTGTTTGTCCGTCTGTCTGTCCGTTTGTCTATCCGTCTATCCGTCTATCCGTCTGTCCGTCGGTCTGTCCGTCTGTCCGTCTGTCTGTTCGTCTGTCTGTCTGTCTGTCTGTCTGTCTGTCGGTCTTTCTGTCCGTCTGTCTGTCCGTCTGTCTGTCCGTCTGTCTGTCCGTCTGTCTGTCCGTCTGTTTGTCTGTCTGTCTGTCTGTCCGTCTGTCTGTCCGTCTGTCTGTCCGTCCTGTCTGTCTGTCTCGTCTGTCTGTCTGTCCTGTCTGTCTGTCCGTCTGTCTGTCCGTCTGTCTGTCTGTCCGTCTGTTTGTCCGTCTGTCTATCTGTTTGTCTGTCTGTCCGTCTGTCTGTCCGTCAATCTGTCCATCTGTTTGTCCGTCTGTATGTCCGGCATCCTCGACTGTAGTTTCTATTACTTGCTATTAACTATTACCTAATTTTTGGAACTGATTGTTTTTCATACTCTTTTTAAAAACTCATCTGGAAACGAAACGTATTTAGCCATAAAAATTTAAAGTTTCTTCCAGTTAACTGTTTCGTTAACGAGCTTTTCAACCTAGCGAATAACTTTCTATGTTAATGAGTCTTTAAAAAAGTGTTTATTTATTTTTATTTAATTATTTCATTTTTAAAAGTTTTTCTAAATTCGTAAATTTAAAGCGAAGCCCTTTTATATTTTTCCATGCCATTATAATCTTTAATCTTAGCTTGCATCTCCTCAATTGCTTAGCTAAACATTTGCCATTATTCGAGTTATGTTCAGCGAGTTTCATGCCTCATCGCGTCGCTGCTTAGTGGGCTATAAACAGCCTGTTGGCACTCACTGTAGCTACAGTGCGTACAATCTGATGCGATTTAAATTCGCTCAAATATCAAAGAGCGCCAGGGACATAAAAAATGTCGTCTTGCCTACGCTGCATTTGCGTTGTACGCGCTGCAGATACTTAAGTATCTCAAAGTATCTGAAAGTATCTCAAAAAACAAGTAGCTGCTTTGCTCGAAATTTGTCAGAGGCGCCAAAAAAAAATGTTGTTGCGCCTTGTTATGCAAATGATGTGCCATAAACACGACCATGCTGTGGCTGCCGCAGGAGGCACTGTGGCACCTGAGTTCGCACAAGCGGCAAACTGACACCAGGCAATACCTCGCACTCCCCTCCTTCCCCTTGCCTCATTTGGTTACTTGGTTACGTTGACTACGTGCCTGCAACGCCTTCTGCGCAACGTGTGTGTGCACCCAAAGAGCGAGCGAGAGAGAGAGAGCCCGACACTATTAATTAAAAGTCGAGGCAAGAGTCGAGTCGAGGCGAAAAAGTGTAACTGAAGTTGTTAATTAGCAGCTGGCCAAAAAAGGCGTTCACAATGTGGCCAATACTCGACAACAACAACAGCAGCAGCTCTGTTGCTCTGTTGTTGTTGCTTGACACTGCATGCGTATCTGTCACTCTATATCTGCGCCCCCTTTGATCACCCTCTATCTCTCTGTCTCCCTCTCTCTGTATCTCTCTATCCATCTCCATCTTTGGTCGTATCTGTATCCATTAAGTTGACTTGTTCGCTCTTGTCTCTTGTTTCATTATATCTTGTTCGTGTGGCTGAAAATGGCTGTGTTTGCTTTGACATCGAGTGTAGACCATTTAAAAGAGGGTATCTTAAAGTCACACAAGCACGTTGCGGCTCTTTATACCCTACACACATTGAGACAGGTCTTAGCTTGTGAAAATTAATTGAATAGGTAGGTAAAGGCGTGGCGGACCCATAACTCTATCAACTTTTCATCAGCCTCTTTTTGCCTATTGATCAAAAAAATTGCAACGTTTTGCAACGGTTTTTCTAAGTTACTCGCAAGGTATCTTGTGGTCGTGAACGCCTAACTGTTGCTTTCGCTACTTGTTTTCAAATGGCTTCAATCTCAGTCACTTTTGAACAGTAATTAAATCAATTATTGCCTAAATGTGTTATGCCAATTAGATAAGAGTGGAGGAGCCAAGTATAGCAATAACAATTTCTCAAAAAAATACAATGATTAACGGTTTGCTTAAAAACTTTCGAAGTGCCACATTCAAATGTCTCCAGCTATTTACCAAACAATTTTCCAATTAATTTCCCTGTCATTTTCATAGCGAGGACTTAGAATGTCAACACTGTGCAGAGAGGGAGAGAGAGAGAGAGAGGGAGACAGAGAAACAGAAAGAGAGAGACCACTTGCAGGCTCATTGTGAATTTTAAATGTGAATTAATTAGGCCCAAAGCGACGCAAAGCGACACTTTATTTAGTTAGCTGTCATTGAGCCATAAATACTTAATTAGTTGAAAAATGTTCATTGGTTTTGAAGGTCTCGGAAACTATTTTATGAAGTAGTTTAAAGGGAATACCGAAGACAATCTATAAGGAAACTAAAGACAAGTTAATAAAAAACAGTTTTTGGTTTATAAGTTTTATCTATTCTCAACTCAAGGAGTTCGGTTTATTTTTGTTTAAGTTTGAAGTTAGTTTAATAATAGAAATTATGAGAGGTGCAACTTCTATCAATCTTTAGCTTGCTTCTGCTCATTATTCCCCCTTTTTCTTGACTTGTCAATCTTTTCTTCTTCTTTGCACACACGCTGTCAAGAGCTCTTCATATCAATCACTTTACTTGAAGTTAACGCATGAACCGGTTGAGAATTCGAGCGCAAAAAGTTTTCCATTGTTCACTGCAATCTTTGGCCCCCCCTGCGAGTATGACTTGTATTGTACCAGCTAATGATATGATGCTATATACGATATATGTATATAAGAAATACCTACATCCATGCATATCCCATTTGATAGCCGCTGTAAGAACAGAACAGTTTATAATAATAATATTCGCACAGAGTGTTGATAATCCACAAAATGAGACGAGCTACGAGCTGACCTGAAAGGTCGACATCCTACCTAATGCGCATGAGATTGCTTTATAATCCGCAGGTGTAATTTTTGAGCAGGGTATAGGCAGGGAAACGCGGAGGAGGAGCTCAACTAGCTGGCTTCGCCCGAAAAATTTTGTTTGTATATTTTTCCGCAATGTTTTCAAATTTCTTACAAGCACAAACAATGGATTAAGCAAGATTTCAAGGGGCAAGCTTTTCCTAAATTAAATGTTACACAGGCAGTAGCAGGGTGGGAGGGAGAGCAGGGGGTTAGGGGAGGTTGCTTGTTATTGTTGTTGCTGTTGTGTGCTACCTTTGTCAAGTTGTCCCTCCCTACATTGCAATGTCATTAGCTTGGCTTTAAAGCCCAACTGTTCTGGCCATTGTTCTCGCATGTTGCTTGTCGATAGACAAAATATCGATTGGCCTGTAGGCTGCTTAGTTATGTAGACATCGGCTGTAGACCTACAAGTGCCTCCCCTCCCCCTCACGAGCATTGCGCATCAAACATAATTTCAAGAGTATCAAAAGGAATTTCGATATTTTCAGACAGCAGCAGAGCAACAAGAAGTGAAGGAATCTAATGAGAGAGTTGCTCAGTTTGAAGGCATAGCTGAAATTTTTGCACGAAAATAGCTTAGGTAGCTCTGGGATGAGACTAACCTCTTCTATGAACCTCTGGGAAGAGTTAACCTCTTCAATGAACCACAACTTTAAGTCTAAGTAACATATTCTTTGTGTTAACTTTGATGACAGGGAAAATTGTGACAAGTTTGTGCTACAAATATGAAGCTTTACCTTTGAGTAGATATTATTCTAACTAATACAATACTATAATAATATATTTCTTAGTCTTTTAAGTTCTTTTGGAAACCTAAAATAAATAACTTCATAATTTACTGGCAAAACTTAAGAACTCACAGTTTGGCTTAGCTTGCTTGAGTATCTCTAATGAAAATGCAAACTCTTCTATAAGCCTCATGGGTAAACCTTCAATATTTGCAGATTAAGAAAAGTTTATGCCACAAAAGAATATATCATTTCTGTTACTGAAACTTAACTTTTAAGTAGACAAAATCCCAACAAATTCAATACTATAAAAGTATCCTTCTCTGTACTGTAAGTTCTTTTGGAAAACTGAAATAAATATGTGTACAATTTGCAGACAAAACTGAAAGTTTATAAGTTTTCATTGCGTTCCCTTTCCCCCTTAACACACCCTCCCTCCGTCAGCAACAACCCAAGCAATGCAAACTACAAACTAACGAGTACAATGTGTGTAACTAGGACAAGCCAAGATGCTGCTATCCTATCCGCTCTACAGGCATCTCAACTTACCAGATAAAGTCCTTGCAGTGCGAACAGAATGTGGGCTGCTTGAAGAATCGAGCTATAAAGCAATGATCCTTCACATTGAAGACGTTCTTCTTCTTGAGGGCTCCCTTGCGTAGACGCGACTTCATTTTATTTTCGCCCATGGCCTCGCCCTCCGCCCCTTGACCTTGGCTCTGCTGGTCGCCATTGTTGTCGCTGTTCTCCGACATGTTTGTTGTTGGGTTGTTCTGCTTGTCTTTATGTAGATTATTCAGTTGAGTGAATTGTTTTTATTTTCTTTTTCACTTTTTGTTGTTTTTATTTCATTGGATGCTTGGCTTGTTTTCTTGTTCTTTTTGCGTTGTTTTGGCTTTTGTTTTTGGTTATTGATTAAGAATCAAAACTGGAGATACGAAAATGATTGTTTAAATTATTTGCCACAATTAAAATGCAAATAATTGCTCGAGTTTGTGCGCAATGCAAATTGTTGTTCTTGTTTTTATTGTGCATAAATTAATATTTATTTATTTAAACATATAGTATACCGTTAGCTATTTGACATTCTGAAATTCAGCTGCCGCTGCTGCACTATGCAAATTGTGACAAACGTGACAATGTGACGAATAATAATAATAATAAAAAAAAGGAAGCGAGAAAAAAATATAAAACAAATGCATTTAATTGGATAACGTTACGTTCTGTACAGTTCATGAACTTTTTGAATGGGGCAAAGTATACAAAGCGCTACAAAATTGTTGTTGCAATCATTATTATTTATATTATTTTTTTACGATTGAAAACAGTTTTTTTTTGTTATTTACACTTTTCGATCTGTTCGCGCGTGCAGCAGCAAAAAAAAAAAGCGAAATATTTTCAACATATTCCATTGTTTTTGTTATTAATATTTAATATTTTATGCATTGCCTATTCGGTACGCTGAAATGGACACGTTTCATCGCGTCGCGTCGCGTCGCGTCGCTTGCGAGTTAAGTAGTTTCTCACCCGCAGAACCCACCACACCCCACCGCAGCTCACACCTCACACCGCTCGCAGCTCGCAGCGCTCAGTTCTGGCGCACCGTAAAAAATCTATAAAGTTTTTATTGAATTTACAGACGGTCAGATAAGTATGTTAACATATGCATGAAAACACACAAACACACACGAGCGCACGCACACACACAGCTGCATAGAGGCGGCTTGTAGTTGTGTGTGCCTGTGTGTGCGTGGTGTGGTGTGGGAAAAGCAACAGTTACTAAAACTATAAATGGAGCTGTAACTTGTGCTGTAATAATTCTTGTTATCCCCCTGCTCTCTCCCGTTATTGTTATTGTTGTTGTCTCTCTTAATTGCTTTTGCTCTTGCTGCCTCCCGCATTTGGCATTTTGACAATTTTCGGTTGCTGTTTTGGTTTCGTTTCTCCTGTTTGCACGCGACTTGTCACAGTTTGTTTACTTTTTATCGCACTCTCTCACACTCACACTCACTCGCACACGCACTCACACTCACACGCTCTTTGCCGCGCGCTCTTTCACGCCTATTGCACTTCACACTCGCACACTGGCACTCGCACTCTGAATCTGCAGCAGGAGCAACTGGCTCTGCGTGCTGCCGAAGACGTTGTGAGAGTGTAAATATTTTCACACGTTGTAAAAAGCACAAAATTTAAGGTAGCCGCATGTCCCCTCGCTCTGCGTCGTGGTGAGTTCAACGCCAGCAGCATACGAAGCTGCCAGGCGAAACGAAACGAAGCGAACGAAGCGAACTTGCACTCTCTCACGCGCTCTCGTTGAGAGTAACGTACACACACTTGTTGTTGGCCTCGAAGGGGCGACGCTGTTACGCTCTTTCTCAGTGCCTTCGGCTGCTGCTCAGGCTGCTGCTGCTTCGGCTGCTGCTGCTGCTGCGGACGCTGCTCCTGACACAGCACGTGCGCTACGCTCGAGTTACAAACGCGTTCTGAGCCCTCAGTCAGCCATTTTGCGCTCTGCTTGCCTTTTTGCATAGCAAGCTTTTGAGCGCGCCACGGCGTCGCTGTTAACTAACAGAGCCAGAGGCAAGCTTCACGACTCAACTGTTATACTTATGTCATACACGATAACAACAACAACAACGGCGTTTGCTGTCCCTCTGCTAATTTACATGTGACCATTGGCAAACGGTTGCTGCTGACGCAGACGATGATCGCGTTAGACCAGCGCGGCCTGGCAACATTTAGCAGCTAATTGCCACGGCTCGCTCTCTCACCTCTCTCTCCCTCTTTGCTGCTGCAGCGAAAATCAATTAGATTGTTGAAAAGCAACACAGAGCGAGAGAGAAGGAGGTGAGCTGCGTGGGGATCACAGCGAACTTTGCATACCCTTGATAAGTTTACGAAAGCGTGAATATATTTATATTGTTAAAGACTTGGAATTTTTATCGATTTTTCGCTTGTAGCAATATGCGAGAAAACAATTTTCAGACTTTGGCGCATTCATGCAAGATTTAACGCTATTTTTAGCTTGTTCCAAAATGTAAATACCCGTTGTAGTTTATGTTAATTTATTTCATGGAATATTTATGTACAATTGTCGAAGATTTCTCAAGATCAATGTAAATTTTGCAATTCTATTTCATTGATTGATTTATTTGCAGAGTAATGGATGTTTTCGAATGCATTTCAAGGTTTTGCAGTCGAAAATTTGCATTAGTCATGGACGTTTTATATATTTTTCTAATTCTCCCGCATGCTTTGGATTGCTAAATTTATTTTATAAGTTATTGCAAAGCTTTTCAAAGAAAATATATATACTTTTAAATGTCAAAGCTTATCAGCTAGCTAAGCTACCCATAACCATGGGTAGGGTATGCAGACAACTTGGTTATTAAACGTCTCGCAAGTGGCAGACTGATTGACTCTTTGGGCTGGCCGCGTCTGTTTGTCTCATTAGCAACTGCTAACTGGAATTGAATTTGGAATTGAGACCAAAACCGAAGCCGAAACTGAAACTGGAAGCGAAACTGGAACTGGAACGACCCGCTTGCTTGGGTGCCGGCTGTATTTACGTGCCCCAACCGCAACCTTCGTGTGTTGCGTGTTTTTTTCCTATTTCTTTTCTTCTTTTTCTTTCTATATTTTTATTTTTGTTGTTTTTGTTGTTTTTTATTAGCGCTCAAGTGCAAAATCTGATAGTCAAGTGTCACGTTTCGTGTGTGGAACGGCCGCCAGTTTTGCGGCTAATGCAATAATTATTTATGCATGTACTCCACATAGATAGAGATAGAGAGAGACACCGAGATGCAAATGCAGAAGGGGTGCCCCCCCACCCGAGACCGAACAGACCATAAACTGTAGTAACAAATTCGGGTTTTGGTCTTGGGGTTTTTGGCCAGTCTCAAAGTGTTTCGGACACTCGGTTTCAGTTTCTGTTTACATTTCGAGTGAGTCTAATAAAAATGCCAAATATTTGTATAAAATACATAAACTAAGCCGCAACACACACACACACACACACACACACACACGCACACTAAGAGCATGTAAATTGTGGCTAAAATATTGTGGCTGGAAAATGGCATTTGATTTCAAGCTAGAAAATACTTTTGTAGCGCAGCTTGTTAAGGCACAAAGCAGAAAAAGAAGAAGAAGAAGTAAGCTTGTGTCTCGCCAAACTTACTGTATGCGACGCTAAGATACTCTACAAAAACCATAAAACAATAATAAGTAAAAAAATGTTTCCTGTTTTGCTCGAAAGCTAAAAGAGCTAAAATCAATATGTAAATCAGTTATTATCCATTTTAGTTTATATAATTTACATACCAAATTTCATAGCTCTATCTAGCATATTAACAGAGATCTACGTGTTTGAATGTGCGCTAAATGATTTTCCCTCTTTAACCCAAACCACCACGTTCAAATTTTCCTCATCAACTAGTTTACAAATTTATATATAGAAGAATATTTAGTTATTATATCTATTTATGCAGCAATAAATTTCAATGAATGCCGCAAGCCAATTAAAATCCATTTAGAGTGCGATAAGTGGCGCATCTAAGTACTCGAGCTGTAGTCACATGTCTCACATTCGCATCATCATCGCATGGATTCACACTGGATTGATGATGAATAGTTCAAGGATTTCATGACATGCATGAGCTTGCTTAACAAGACTTAGCCAGCAAAGGAAAGGGGATGTTCGGAGATTAAGAGGCGAAAGTGTAACGAGAGGCTTTGCTGTTCTCCCTTCACTTTCGGCAACTTAAAGTTTTTTTGGGGCCAAATTACCATGAAATACGCATATCATTTGCCTTAGGCTTTCTACTCTGCTCTGCTCTGCTCTGCTAACATCTGTTGTTTTTTCCGTGATTTCTTTTGGCCTCTCATCTCACGATTTGTACGCGCTTCAAACGCGTTCCACAATCGACAAAGCCGCTAGCTATGACTACCTTCAGAGGGTGGTTCTTGAAATACTTACAGATTTGGAGCAGACTAGCTATACCCTTCAAGCATTGAAAGTGGTCAAAAGGAGGCGTGGCAGAGACCACAAGGTGAATTTATTCTAGTTCAGTAGAGTAGGCGAGTCAATTAAGTCATGTCCGTCTGTCTGTCCGTTTGTCCGTCTGTGCGAACACACATATCTCAGCTATTGTATAAGCTAGAGACACCAAATTTGGCATGAAGATTGCTGTATGTATAAGCTTTAAGTAAGTTTACTTTTTTATTTTGTTTAATTTTATTTTAATTTATTAAAATATTTTAATCATTTTTTCTTCGAGAATGGTTTAGGGTTTTAAAAGCTTGGCTGGATTTTGCTGCATTTCTTTAAACGGGAGATTACTGTAAATATAGTTCACATTGTCTTTAAATTACCCCCACTTATTTTTACAACTTTTCGAGCAGCCCTCTCCGCGCACAGTTCCAGTGCAAGCGCGTGGCCGTGTTTTTGGATATGCTGAATAAAAATTAAAATTGTATTTATCTTTGCGCGCGCCTGTGACGTCATTTGTGCAGCTGATGAATACAATTTGCTAATTACCGCTGCCGCTGCCTGCTGGCAATAAAAATAACCTGGCATGTAAATACAACAACAACAACAACAGCAACAAAAGAGACGCAACAATAACAAATCGCAACAAAAATAGCGGCCGAAAAAGTAATTAATAAAACAATTTCACACGCACAGCAAAAAGATTTCAAAAGGAAGCAGCGACGCACACACACACACACACACACCTCGCACACACACACATGGAGAACAAATTGACACAATTAGAGCAATCAGCGCGCAATGAGAGCAGCAACAACAACAACAACAGACAATCGGCACATTTTCCTTTTTAGATACCAAAAAAAAAAAAAAAATATTCTCAACAGGTTTTTCACATTTTTCATCTGCTTATCGCATTGTTTATTATTGATTGCCAGAGAAAGAGAGAGTGAGAGAGGCGGAGAGAGATGGGGAGAGGGTAATGCAAAGTACGCGATAATTGATGCAATTTGTGCGATATTTATTCACATTGACTGATTAATTCAATTTACGCGCAGAGAAAGAAACGTCGTCGTCGTCGTCGTCGTTTTTGAATTGAAATTGAATTCATTTCATGCGTTTTGCTTTGTCAATTGAAGTAGCGGCAGAGCGAGAGAGAGGAAGAGAGCGAGAGAGAGGGGGAAAGGAAGAGCGGGAGAGCGACGGAGGAATGAGAGAAGAGAAGCTTAAGAAAAGGCAGGCAGAACACTTTCGATTAGCTAGCTGCAATTTGTCCCTGAGCGCGTCAATCATCGATTACCGATTGCCCGATTGCCCGTTTGTGCCTGGCGGCGTCTCGCGATGCTCACCGATTGCCGTTAGAAAAAACACTTAACGCGGCAGCAGCGTCGCATTGCCGCAGCGCCTCATTTCTCTCTGTTGTTGTTGTTGCTCTTCTTTTTCTTCTGCTTCGTGTTTACGTTCGTCTGCCGCGACGCGTCGTATCGTTTGGATACGAGAAGAGAGAGAGAATTCAGGTCTGTCTGCCCCATAAAACAGCGTGCGCTGTCGCTGATCTTCACAGACGTCAGCGTCAGCGTCAACGTCGCAGTCGACGCCGCTGCTTGTCGATTTGTTATGACAGGCCACACCGGTTCGTTGCGACGCTGCGTTTGACCCACTGTGCTACCGATGCGCCACAGACGCCGACGTCGACTGCAGAGCAGCGACTGCAGTTCGCAGAGAGCGACGATCGACTGCGCTGACTTTTGCGGCGAAATGAGGTAGAAGAAAGTGTTTCGCTCTCGCAGCGTAATTAGTTGGGGTAGCAGCGACTTGGCAAGCTGTAAGGAGTGTAGGAAATTTGCAATAAATAATTAACATATTTAATAAATAATTTTAAATATTATTTTTACTATAACAATTTAAATGTACTATACAGTAGAACTTAGACTAAAGCAGAGCTTTAAACCATTGGTATTGCATAAATAAGTCATCACTTAGGCTTCCTACCAGACACCTTCTTTATGCGGCAGTAATAATGGCTCTCTCTCTCTCTCACACACACTTACTCTTTCTCTCTCTTAGTTTCTGGTTTCCTTTGCCCTTAACAATCTGTCACACCTTCTGCGACACGATATTAAATTTTGATATGCGCTGCACACAACGTCGTCGACGACGCCGAACCAAATCAAACCTATCCCAATTTTCGAGTGTTAGACGTCATCGCACGCTGTTGCCGCGGCCTCGAAGTCCCCGGCAGGCCCCAAGCCCAGGCCCAGGCCCAGTACAATAAATGGAAATGAAAACGTTTTTGTTTTTTATTTTATTTCGCTTTTTATCTCACATATTTGCCGCTTTCTGATTGCTATTGTCAAAATACTCTGTATTATGAAATTAGAATGCATATCGAACCTAAAATTGGTAGGAATTTTTTATTGAAAACAAACTTATAAAATGTTATGTAGGTTTTTGGCAACTAAAGGCAGCCACAAGATTTTTAAATCTACTGATATGCTGAGTACGTAATTTAATAAAGGAATTGAAATCGAACCCTTTTCAGCCCTTTTAAGTGTTAGAAAGAATTAACGTATATTTTCTACAGGGTATTAAGGAGTCGCCTCTAAGAATGTAACTTCTTTTTCACATGTTGTTCTTGTTGTTGCTGTTCGCATTTAAGGCGCGCTTTTTTTTATAAGGCTGATTGGCAATCGTAAAGTTGATTTCTTGTTTTTTTCTTCTTGTTTTCTTTTCATTTATAGAGTTCACTCCTATATGGCTTGCGTGTGCGTGTGTGTGTGTGCGCGCTTTCTTATGCTGCGCGAAGTTATCAGTGGGAACAAGCAACAAGTGAATAAATCAAATGTTCTATAAATAATTGAGTGAAAATTATGAAACATCTGTTGAATTGGTTATCGAAAAGGGAAACGGGAATTGAATTCGAATTTGAGCTTGAATTTGAATGGATTTTGTGTGCAAATTGAGGCCTTGAGTTGTATGTAAGGTTAGGCATAACGGCTAGAGAGGTTCTAGAATACGATTTGAGTTGAGAGAACTTTTTGAAGGGGTTTACCAATTGCTTTGGCTCATTGTTAGGCAAGCATAAAGCGTATATTTATAGCAAACTTTATGATTTAAGATATCGAAAACTTAGGAAACTTTTACGTTGGCAATTTACTTATCTGTCAATCAGTTGTGATAAGTTTAATATCTGGGTTGCAGCCCGAATCTCGCAGTTCCACTCGCAGTCGCAGTCGCAGTCAACGTCGCCGTCGCTGAAGCTTTCGTCGCCTTCAGCGTCGCTATCGCAATCGTCGTCTACGTCAAGGTTTTCATTTTGCATATCTGGAAATTTGTCGAAGCGCTGCTGCCTAGACGAAGTTCTCTCTCTCTCTCTCTCTGTTCCACACTCCCTCTCCCTCTCTCTCTTTGCGCTGGGTCAGCTGCAAGATGAGTTTTCGTCTGCTGCTTTCGTTAGTTTTGAATTTCGGATTTTTATTATGATTTTAATTTAACATTTTTTTAGCCGCAGGCAGCGAGGGAGGGGGGGAGGGGCAACTCCGCAGCCGCAACGTTGATGATGATTATTTGCCATGGCTTTTGTTGTTATTGCGCCTTGTTATGCTCGACTTGAGGCTCGTTTATTATGTATATATGCGCATAAATTAAAATTCATTTTTTATTGTTATGAAATTAGGCAATATGAAAATCGCTGGCTCTCTCTCTTTTATTGCTTTCAGCCTTTCTTGCAGCTGCTTTTGAGACGAAGTGAAATTGATAGGCTTGCGAAAAAAGCGTTGCATACTTTCAGGCGGCGCGCTATAAATCGTTTAGCCAAAATTTGTTGGCTCGCTTTCAATTGGCTTAAAATCACTTAAAGCGCAATAAAAGAAATGCGAAAAAATGCAAATTGAAATGAAAAACAATGCTAAGCAAATTGGAGATTACTTTGCCCCCCCCTTGCCCCTCCCCCTTCAGGGGTAAATGCCCAAAAGGTGTGTAGCAAATTGTAAGTAGAAGCTTTGGCCAAAACTTTGGCAACTTGCACAAAATGATAAACATTAAAAATTAATAAATAAAAGACAATTTAAAGTTTGCGCGAGAGCAAGGACTCACCCCCTCCCCCTGTGCCTTGTCCAGCGCCCTACAACCACAGCTACAGTAAAAAGTTTCTAATGAAACCCGGTAGCCAGCCCTAGCTATGCTCTGACATTTCCTCTATGTACGCGTGTATATAGCATGCCAGTATCCCCCCCCTCTGCCCTCTTTTTGCCCCCTCTATCCTACATTTAAGTTGGCAGCTGCTCTTCAGCAAAGTTTCGCACAACTTTGGCAACGTTTCGCGGCACGCTTCGTATTCCTTATTAAATTAAGCGATTTCCAAGTACTAAACAGGGGGAGGGGAGGAGGAGAGAAGGGGGCAGGCTGGAGGGGGTACGGTAATAACTGTTAGCCAACTGTTGCTGAAAGTGTCAGGGCTCATTTGAATTTGGCGCTTTGTAATTAAATACTCTGCTCATGGAAATGGTCGATAGGCTTGAAATGGGACAGAGAAAGAAGAGGAAGGGAAGGGAGGGGTGTAGCAAGGAGGCTGGCCTGCTATTAGTAGCACGTCTGCCTACTCGTGGCGCGCCCACTTGGGTCAAAACAATAGCGCCAGGCGAAGGAACAATGAGCAAGCAAGTGTCTGCGTTGGAATTGCGTGCCAGTATGCCAGCTGTGGCTGAAGCTGAGCCTGATGAGGATGGAGATGGAGATGAGGATGAGCAGCCTGATGAGCGACCACTGCAAATGACAGGCAGGGGGAGGAGGAGGCGAGCCCACTGGGCTGGCAATGAGCAAGATCAAGCGTTGCCCGGTCGCGTCACTCGACTCAACGCTGGCAACAATAGAATGAGCCGTGGGAGAGGGGGAAAGGGGAAAGAGGCTACAAGTTGTGGAAAGGGTTGGCTACAATTGAACTGCGGCGCGTTGGCTTTGTGACCGGCACTTTTGACTTATGTGACAGATGCTGCCTGGCCTCTGCCTCAGCTGCTGGTGCCGCTGCTGCTGCTGCTGGCGTCGAGTCGGGAACTGGCACAAGGTTTTCGCTTTGCATTCAACTGAAGTTTGCAGCGCTCAGCAACAATGCGGGCGAATGCAGGTCGAAAGAAACAAAGATTAAATATTAAATAAAAATATATAAACTTTTATAGCAGAGGAAGTATTAAATATTACAAGTAACGAAAGCTACAGTCGTGCGTTCTTGACTGTAAGATACCCTTCGGTAAAAGGGAAAGTAGTTACCAATTCAAACGCGCCTGCGAACTTTCAGTAGTTGTCACTCAGGTGCAGAGGGAGCGAGATCTTGAATACGCTATAGCTTGTTAGCCTGGAGAAGTCATCAATGAACAGCTTGGAGTGGTCTGCAAGAGAAGAGCAAGAGAAAAGAGTTAGGTTCCCTTTGCATAATGAGTATGCATAGCAGTAGAAAACTCAGTAAAACTTCTCTTTTTTCTACAATTCGAGTCAGAAATTGTTTTGGATTCGATTTTTATGCTAGTTTTTAATAACTCAATCGATTTAATGCAAAAACTAACAAAAAGGTAATTGAAAAAAATTTTGAAAATTTTTCAAGGGGGTATGGGGGCATGGAAAATTTGTTAAATTTTTTAAATTTTGAAATTTTAAATATTTTGATGAGAAATAAATTTGGTCTTCGAATTAACAATAAAATGTTAACCCAAAGTGAAATCGAATGATTTTTAAGAAAGTTATGCGTTTTTAAATAAAATTAGTTGTTATGCAAATAGACGTTCACCCCTTGAAAATTTCAGTAAATTTTCGATATTTTCCACAATTCAAGTCGGAAATTGTTTTGGAAGCAATATTTATGCTATCTACTTTTAGCTCAATCGATTAAGGACAAAAATTAAAAATTTAATTTTTAAAAAATTTTTGAAAATTTTTCAAGGGGGTAGCATGGAAAAAATGTCAAATTTTTTGAGTCTTAAAATGTTAAATATTTCAATAGGGATTAGGTCTAGGGTCGAAGCCATGATTAAAATGCCAATCCAAAGGCAAATCGTATGATATTTGACAAAGTTATGCGTATTTGAAGACAAGAAGTTGATAAGGAATAAAGATATTCCTAGGATATAAATAACTGTAAAAATTGTAGAAAAATTTTAATTTGAATCTAAAACAAATTCACTGCAAAAACCTAAAAATTGTATACTATTTCATAACTTTTCAATCCTTTAAATCCTCCCTGTCATAACTGCATACCAAACTGACAAATCTGTTTTACGCTCTTCCGATTTGTGGCGGCCCAAACAAAGAAAACAAAACCCTTTTACCTTTTTTTTTTTTGCATTCCCTTTACCTTTTTGCCAAATTGTGTGCATTAATTACAAACGGAATCAGAGGAATTTATGCTGAAATTCATATGACAGATTGGATTAGTCTCTGCCCCGCACCAACATGAAATGCAAAACAAATTGAGCTGCCTTCCCCCTGGCTCCTCCCTGCCTCCTCTCTTGGCCTCGTCACTGTTTGGCCAACTGAAATGCCAATTTATATGCAAAGTTCACATAATGCTCGAAATATTTGCAGGCAAAAGGTAAAAGTCAGCGTTGACAGAGGCAGCCAAAGGGAAAGTGGAAAAGTGAAAAGGAAAATGTCCCAAAAAAAAAAAAAAAAAACGAAAGGAAAAGGAAAATTAAGCTTTGCCAAATGTAAAAGTGAAAATATTTGCACATTTGCAACGGTCGAACAAATGTTACGAGTTCCTCTCGCAGTTGTTGTTTGTTTTGCTTTGCTCTCTCTCTCTCTCCGGTTGTTGTTGTAGTTGTTGCTGCCCCGAGGGCACTTAATGCGAATTCGGGGGCGTAGGCAGGCACAACTCTGCCTCACTTCCTTCCTGTCAGCTGCGAGCTGCGAGCTGCCTCTGCCGTTGTCAGTCATAAATGATTCAACACGTGGCAGCTGGCAGCACTTGTGGCCCCTCTCACTCTCACCCTCACCCTCACTCGCTGCCTCTGTCTCCCTCTTACATCCCCTAATTTACACGCAAAGCCGTTTGCTGACTGCGGCGTGTAATTAAAAGGAAATTGTAGCGCGTGCCTGGACGCACGAAGAACGTGTTGGACGCGTCGCGACGCCATGTTGGAAAATGGAAAATGCCAGACGACGCGATGCGAGGCACAAACACACACACGCGTTGATGAATGCGCCCGAAATGCAAAATTGAAGTGAATACGCAGCGCACGCGGCAAAGCACATGGCATCACGTATACGCCGCATGTGACTTCACTTAGATGAGCTTTGCGCAACGCAATTTTTTCTCTTTACTTTCGTTTGTTTAATTAAAACTTTCGCACTCACTCGGACTAAATCAATTGCACATAAATTCAATTGCAAACGGGGTGGGATTGCAAGGGGGGGGGAGGGGAGGGGCGCCTGTGGTACGGCGAATTCCCCCCACGCAGTGGCAAAAGTTTCAATGGGTTTTAATTACGAGCCAAACAAAAAGCTGCAACTGCAACGCTTAAGCTGCTGCCAAGTTGCAAGCTGAAAGCATTGAAAATGAGTGAAAGCCAAGCCGGATTGTGGAAGGAAGGGGAAAGGGGGCGTGGCTGAGGAAAGAGATTAAGCAGGGGCGTGTTGAGCTCTCTCGAAGCGTAGCTGCTGAAAGAAAAAGCTGAGCTCAAGTCGATTGATTGACGCGCGTTTATTGCTGTAACTTTATAAAGCATGATCGCCTTGACATAAACTATATATAATAAAGATTATATATAGAATATACATGTAGTATATGGTATAGTTTCTGACTGGGGGATCAAACTGCTGCAGTTATGCAGCTCAAGTGGTCACTTAAAGCCTTCGCCATGCAGTAGCCGCAGCAGCCGCAGCTGTGTCAAGCCAAGCGTTGCCAGACAGTTATGTCAGCCTGTGGCAAGCACAGACAACCCCCCCACTTTCCCTCCCTCTACCCACTTTTGTCTCATTTGGGGGCTGCCAAAAGTAAAGTCGTAATCGCAGGCTGTGCCAAAGATTTTGGTGTAGATTTCGAGGTCGTGCGGTTGCCTGCCAAATAGATTCATTAATTCCACGTCGAGTACAAATTAATTAGGGCTTCAATTGAAAGGTAGAGAGAGAGGGAAGAGAGAGAGAGAGAGAGGAGAAAGGGGGGCAGGGGTGTGTGTGTGTAATGCGGCTTGCTATGCCGGACAGTAATCCAATCATTTCCAGCTCGACGCGCCCGCGCATTCAGACAACATTTTCGGCTAGTCATGTGCGTTAATTATGCGTCCAGCTGGTGTCGAGGTGTGCATGAGTGTGTGTGAACTCACGCTTAAAGCATTTAATTGCAAATATCAGGTGCGTGAATATCAAGTAACAACAACAACAAGAAAGGCAAACAAAACTGAGTAAGTTTTCGCAGCTAAATAAATACAACAAATATTTAAAAGCCCAAAAGGAGAAAAACCCCCGACAAACAAACAGGCAAAACGGAAGGAGATGCAGAAAGGAAAAAGGGCACAGCAAAGAAAAATAAAAGCATAAGCAAAAGAATAAGTCAAACAAAGAGCAAAAGCGTTCATTGTTTTAAGCTGAGCAGTGCAAGCGGGGAAGTTTATGCGCGATGGGTTTTCATGAACTGCAAAATATGTAAAGAAATTTTTGTAATATTTTAAAATATTTTTAGAGATTTTGTAGGATTTAAATTATAGCATAAAGTGCTTAGAAATTGCTTCTAAATAGCTACAAATATAATATGAATTAATTCTGAACTTGAAAAGTAAATCGTGAATTATGCGCCAAATACTTCAAACAGTTCATGGCATAAGCTACTCCACTCTTCTACTTAAATTTCAATTGGCTTTATCTTCCTGATATTTGTATAACATAAAGCAAATCATGAATTACTCCGCACACTTCATGGCATAAACCACGCGACTCTTCTTTCGTCAGGCTTAACTATTTCATTTGGCTTCACCTTCGGCAGTTTCGCAGCTTGGCTCCCTTTGTGGTAACTGCCTCTTCTTCTTCTTGGCTTCTTCTTCATGCTTTTCGGGGCCTGTGTCAGTTTAACGGCATTCATTGACGCTATTCAAAACGGCTAAGACAATGCCAAAGATAAAGATAAAGATGAAGACGCAGAGGCGGAGGCGCAGGCGGAGAGACAAAAGCAAAGCACTCGAGCAGAGAGCGTGAAACAAATACCGAAAGCAAAGCAGGCAGCAGCTGCTTGACTCCTCCACAGTTATTGTTGTTGTTGCTGTTGCTGCAGCGTGTGGCATGTGCTTAGCCCTGTTTGCGCAGCACCTCTTGGGTCTGTCTTGCCTTGTCTTGCCTTGTGCTTTGTCTTTGCTTTAGCTTTTTCTGCTTTCAGCTGTCATTTCCGGTTTCGTTTTGCTTGTGCCACGTTCGGGGGTTCGAAGTTTAAGCGCCGCAAATTAAGCGCACAAAAAGCGAATGCAGAATTACAGAATGCCCAAAAGCGGCAACATTTAAGATAAACACAGGAGGCCCAAGGAAAATGGCCAAGTAATTAAGTGCCTCCTCCTCCTGCTGCTTTCTTCTTCGTCTTCTTCTGCTCGTCATTCGCAGCACCGCAACGAATTATGGAAATATGGAAATGAAAATGAAAATTTCAGTTTTTCTCTTGGCCAAGACTAATTATGATTATGCTGAGCCTGTTGCTGTGGTGAGTCTGCCTCTCTCACTCTTATACATTTCTCTCTCTTTCACTCTCTATACATCTCAAGTAATGCTACTATGCGTGAGTGCCAGGACGAATGCGGCACGTTTAGCACATCGTTATGCGAGTGGCCTGTGAAGGCAGCTATACAACAGGTCAGAAAGGGGGAGGGGCGGGGCCAGGGGGTGTGGAACTGAAGCTAAAATGGTAGCACGCCTTTGCGTGCCATGCCTGGCATATCAAATATTAAGCAAGAAGGCGTTGACTTATGTCGACGCAAGCTCCAGCGAGCTCAGTTCAGTTGCCACAGACAATTCGAAGCGAAATAAAACTGAGGAAAAATGCTCAGCAAATCAAGTCACACAGCTTCCTGCATAGCTCCTTCCTCCCCTTCGCCGCCTACTTCCTTCTCTGCTCCCCTGCTTTCCCTACGCATTCAAGTTGCTTGCAGCGTTTTGCTCGGCTGCTGCTTTCATAGGTGCACGTCTTATGCAAATCTCGCTTGGCGTCTGCCGTGTGCATATAGATTTATATCTCCTCTTCTCCTTCTTCTTCTTCTTCTTCTTACTATGTTTTATCTACTTTAACTGCTTTGCTTTCTTTTCTTTCCTTACTTTCCAATTTGTCACTATATTCAAGTTTGCTTTTCTGCTCTTTTAAAACTCTTGTTTTTGAACAGAATTTACCGCTTAGTTGATATAACCTTGTCTTTTTGTCTGTATGAACACCTAGATCTCGCAGATTAAGGGAGCTATGTAGATGAAACTTGGCACACACACAACAAATACCCTTAAATGTAAGATTTGCACAAGTTTTATGAAAATTGTATCATAAATATGAAGGGTATTTAAGAAAGAGTATAGTTTATTTCTTTTTTACTATAAATTTTCCACTTATTCTTCCAAATAAAGTAAAGTGTACCCCCGGTTTCATCATCTTCTTCAATACTTCTATTCATTTTTATTATTTTTCCATTTTCGCGCTTGTCTTTCCCCGTTTCTATCTTCTCCCTTCTTTCTACATCAATTCAATTTAAGAATCATTCATATGCCTTTCTTTTCCTATAAATCCTACTCACATTTCCTTAAATACTTCCCAGACCAATCGACATGTGTAATTTATGTAGCCAAACATCGACGTTTCACTCGCACTCTCTCTCACTCTTTCAGTCTCCTTCTCTCTCTCTCATAATTCCCCATCATCATCGCTGGCATCTTTCCTTGGCACGTATCGCATTTCGCTTTGTCTAAATCGCGTGTGTGTGTGTGTACGCGATAAATATTTATAATCGCGTTCTCGCACTCCCTATTTTTTTCCATTTTTTGTCTCGCTCGCACTGCCAGCTGATTGCTGTAACGGTATTGCTAACACAAAATCAATAAAGTCGTTTTAGAGCTCATTGAATCGTTAAAGGACAAACAACGAGCGAACCCAATGACTTATAAATACTCCCACACACACACACTCGCACACACACACACACACTCGAGCATAGCGTGTGCCTGTTATAGAATTAGAAATCGTTGAAGATTTTGGGAACTTTATTATTATTATTATTTTTTTTTTTGGGGCTGCCCGCAAAGTTTATTAACAATTTTCACGACGCAGTTGCGAGGCTTTTCCAAAATTACGCTTAATTAAGTCTATTAATTTATGTCCTCAATCGGCTTAATCAATCATGCCAACTTTGCTTTCTGGCCAGGCTAACTAAGTACTAGAGTGACTTGGAAGTACAAGCTGCCAGTTACGAGTTACTAACAGGCTTCAGTCGCGAGACTAATGGCCGGGAATGGCCTACAATAGACTGCGGGGCACTGAGACTGGCGGGAGTTACGGCAGGCAGGTCGGAGGGTCTAAGGATATTAGAGCACAATGAAGGTTGCCATTTTGTCTGGCTGATAAATGAAATGCGCTGGCATTGTCTGCCGCAAGACATGACTTACACTGCAAGAAACTGGAGGAGTAAAGCAACAGTTGACTTAGAAAGGGAAATCTTTTTATTGAAGATCTAAAAATTCGAACTATATCTTTTATTTCGATGTGGAAATCCCATTCAGTTTTCTTTTAAATTAAGTTAGTCTATATCGTAGCTTATAGCCTGCATATTTGCTTTAAATTTAATACAATTTTATTACAGGGTATTCCATAGTGAACTACTACTCTTTCATTTAGCTTTGCCTACCTGTTTCAGCTCTCGTCTTTTATCAGAATTGGCCCAGAGCAGAAAAAGTACAAGCTGCTGCAAGAGAGAGAGAGAGAGAGAGAGAGGAGAGAGAGACAGACGCACCGCTACATCAATTTCGTATTTTTCGCTACATTTTGCCAATGTTTCTCGTTTGTTGTGTGTGTAAAAGTATGTGTGTATTTGTGTTTGTGTCTGCCACATTTTCCCTGCTGTTCTCACAAAATGTGGCATAATAAACAATGCGAATTCGCGAGCTTGTCGAAGTTGCTGACATGCTGCACACAAACAAACGCACATACCCTAATAGAAATACACATACATATACATATGTAATTACATACGCACACAGAGGACTTGCTTGCTGAGAATTATGATTGTCTGTAATACCTTGAGAGATGCCTGCACAGTTTTCCAATCAAATATTTATAATAATATGGTAAATATTACACTTTCAGTATGCAGAAGAAAACAATGGACAGAAGCTATGGCAAGATGTATTCGACTGCGTAATACCCGTTGAAAATGTTAGAGAAATTTGAAAAGTTCAAAAAATAAACTTAAAGTAAATTTAGTCCTATAAAAAGGTACATTTTATTGTTATTCATTTATTTATTTAAGCAGCTTATATAATTTTTGATCAATTGCTAAAAGATTCTAGTTTTTTCTTGCAGTGTACATCAGTTTGGTAGCTACTTCTAGTTTTGCCACTTCTAGACCTTTTATGGTCAAACTTGTAGCGAACTTTGTCAATTGCAGACATCGATAATTACGCACAGTTGGCACTCAGCTAACTCTCTGCCTGCCTCTACGCACTGTGAACTAATGTACCCTTTTTGGCTGAGGCAAGGCAGGGTATACAAATTGAAATGCTGGCGTGCTTTGGTTGGTAGGCGTGGCGGGCCATTGATAACGGTACAATGCATGAAGTGCCCTGAAGGCATACAACGACAGGCAGACACAACATACATACACACCCACACACACACCACACACACACATACATACAGACAGTGGCATATTGGAAAATGCAAATTGAAGCTATCGGAATATTTTGCAGTCGTATTTTATGGCTGCGTCTTTGCTTTGCCAAGTTCTGCTACCCACTCTCTCTCTCTCCCTCCCTCTCTTGCCCTCCCGCTCTCGCACTGATTTGGCAAAGATTTGTGCCCAGAAAATCAACGCAGAGGCAGCAGCTGCTGCTGCTGCTCCTTGGCTCTTTTTGCTTTCTCACTGCAATTGGGCAATTGGAAAAGCGTTCGATGTCGGCGATGCCAGCGTGGAAAACTCAATGAAAAGCCAACAAGTTTCCATGTGGTTTCAGTTTCATTTGCCCAGACTTGCCTCGTCTTGCCTTGCCACAATGTGGGGCACAGAGAGAAGTCGCTGCAAAGTTGTTCGTAGCATAAATCAAATTTATTTTTCCATTTTGCGAGCAGCCAGCGACAACAAAGAAAAGTTGCCTGGGGGGAGAGAGGAAGAGGAAGAGAGAGAGACAGAGAGAGGGAGGACGTGTGTGTGTGTGTGCAAGTGGAATAAAAGCCAGCGAAAGTTCACGATTGAATAAATATTGAAAGAGCAACAGCAACCACACAACTTTAACGGGCAAAAAACTTTGCTTAAACGTATTTCAATGAAATGTAAACGCGCGCCATGATTGCTATCCAACCACAGCAATAACAACAGATACAATAACAACAGCTACAGCAACAACTACAACAACAAGAAGAAGAGCTGTGGCACTGACACTGGCAGCACTGACAGCTGCAACAACAACCACACGTGCAACACGTGCTGCAAAGTATGCGAAGAGTGTATTCAAATCACTTGACAAGGCATCTTAAGTGCAGCCCCCTTCTTTACCCCCCTCCCTCCCCATCCACGTCCCTCTACCTGCCTACCTTCCTCCATCCATACCTCCCACCCTCTTGGCTCTTGACTGTACCTGCGCATAGGTTGCCCTCGCTGCGCTTCGACCATTTGCTAATTACAAAGCGCAGAGCTAAGCAACAGCCACAACGAAGACTTGTTGCCCTGCAAAAATGTGAAAAATACAGGGTATATTGCCAGTATAGGGTATACTTTTGTATCTATTCTGTTTGACTATTTCATAGCTAACAAATTTATATAGTTTTCAGATATTTATAGCACAAGCTATTAAGGTTATACCTGTTCATACAAACATTTGCCATGCAAAACTCTTTAAACGTTTCACACTCTTCCTCTTCCCTACTCTCTTTCACTTGCTGTACGTGTTAGTCTGTAATTCCCACTTGAAATTTAAATGAACACAACCTTTGCCCTGGCAGGGCAGCGAGCGAGGAGACAGAGAGAGATGTCAGTGCGCTCGATAAGATAAATGAAAGTGTTGCACAAGTGTCAGTGCGGGGTCTCCGCTTGTCTGTCTGGTTGCCCCTGTTTGTGTGTGTGTGTGTGAGAGTGTATTTGTTAGTTGAGTGTCATTTATAATGACCCGACAAGCGGCAGCTGCTAAACTTTTCAAGAGCGGTCGCACTCTGCCTTTCCCTTCCGCCTCCATTTGCCTTTATCAATCTTTTGCCTTGCTTCTCCACCTCCTCCCACGCTCTTCAATCAATAAAATATTTGCTTAAGCTCGAAGCCCCCGCACGTTTAACTAATTGAGCGGCAAAGGTGAGACACTAAATGATGAATTGTCGCAACGCATGGGTACATGAGAAACCAATTAGAAGATTAGTAAGGGCTGCGCCACGCGGCGTATGCGCAATGTGCGCGCTGAAGCAAATGCGCTGCGATTGCAAATGTCTTTGGTCATAATGAGTAGCGCGGAGAGTGTTGAAATTGCAGAGTCAATACTTGAGAACAGTCTTCTCTTTCTTTCCTTCTCTTTCTCCCTCTCTCTCTCTCTCTCTCTCTCTCTCTCTGTCACTCATCTCTCTGCTGCGTATTTGTTTGCAGCTTTTCAATTTGTGTGGCATAACATTTTTTCTGCTGCTACTGATTGCATCGCTGCAATACGCAATAACGTCAACTGCAGTGGCAACTGGCACGGAGCGGAGTAAGAGGGGGCGGTGGGCGTGGCCCATGCAAACGACACTGGGAATTTGTTTACGCTGCCTGATTGCAAGTGAAGCGCGTCTGTTAACGATGGCATCGCTGCCTAATCAAATCGAAGGCAATAAATGGCAAACGATAGGCAACTATATGGCCTGCTATATATGCCAGATATACGCTATATACACAGGCTGTGCTGTATTGAATTAGAAGGGGGGAAATTGCTTAGGCTGATTTAGTTTAAGTTGCACTTGAGATGCAAGTGCAGAACTCAAAAGAAAATTTACTTATCTCTAATTTAAAACTTAAAATGTTTTCAATTTATAAAATACGCATTAATCTTGCCAAGTCTCTGCCAAAAGTTCCTTACAAGTCATAACGTTAACGTGACCTAAGAGACCGTAAACCATTTGACACTAACTGAAACAATTACGACAAGTTCAACGAGCTGAAGCAGGTCTCTAATCGGTCAACTTTGCAGCAAAACTTCTCCCTGAGGTCAATCAGCTAACAGACTGTCGCACTGGCTGCCTCTCTGCCACGCCCCCCTCTCTCTCTCTCTCTCTCTTCCTCTGTCTTTCTCTTCCTATCTGTCTCTTTCTCTCTCTCTATCTGTTTGGTTTCTTTTTCAGCTCCAATAACATTATCGATTGTCGCCTGTGTCAAGTCCATTCAACCAGCTGGCAACCACTGCCGCCGTCGCGCCCTTTTACACTTTGCTGACTTTAAGTGTTGCCTCGCCCCACCCCCAACCCCCCTCTTTGTCCAGTCTCAGCCAGGGTAATAATTATGTGCTAAAAGTGCTGCTGGCCAGCGAAAATTGGCAGGCAATCAAAACGGAGCTGAGCCAAGGCAGTCGTGTTCGCATATAAATCGAAGCTGTCAATTTGACTGCTCAGGCACATATAGCATATGCCTCTCTCTCTCTCTCTGTCGTCTCTCTCTCTGTCACGCGCACACACTGCCTTGTTGTCTGTCTTGGCTTTTAACTGCCAATTTCAGCGCTTGATTTAAATTTACGATATGCCCAAAGTGTAGTCGACTTTCAGGCGCAATAGCTCTAAAAGCGATTGTGCTATTGTGTGTGTGTGTGGCAGTTATTGTGCGTATATTGATTACAGCACATAATTACGCATGCTGTGCAGACGAAAGAGAGAGAGAGAGAAAGAAATAAAATATTGCCAAGATCTGCAGCTACCAAAGCGATGCGGCTTGTTCTCCCTGCTTCCGCTCGCATTCATTACGCGCCTGATGAATGGGCCCCCAATTGGCCTGCGACTGTCATTCATTGTGCTGTAAGGGGTGTGATGGGGTAGTGAAGGCTACAAAAACGATAACTACAACAACATCAGCAACATCAAGCTTCACAACGCGTCGTTTATTCGTATTTGCAGGCAGCTAAATTTTATATTTCATATTTTTGCATATCCCTTTCAGTTTTTCTTGCAGGATATTTTATGCTTAATTTTAATAATTTATCAAAGAATACTTTGCATACCCCTCCTAGCTTTACTCGTAGGGTATTAAGCAGTCGCCACGTGTCAGTAAATTCACAGTCAGCTCGCTTTAATGTTGATTTACCTGGCTCAATGTTTGTTGCCTTCATGCTCAGCAGCTTTCCTCTCTCTCTCTCTCTCTCCCTCTTTTTCTCCCTCTCTCACTCCCTCTCTCTCTGAAATCTCTTGCATATTGAGAGCTAAGGGGCAGCATCGTGTCGTGTTGGGAAATCTGTAATTTTCATTTAGCACTGCGCATTTTTAATTGCCCCGTTTGCTGCCAACGTTGGCCTTTTCTGCAGGTGGCGAGTCCCACGTGAGTTGCCCTTTTGATGAGTTCTGAGTGCCCCCATCCACTGTCCGCCTACGCTCTCTGTCTGTCTGTCAGTCTGAAAACTGCGCTGCTTTAGGTTGTCAAAGTTTGAGACGCAGCATCCACTTGAAAACTGGAAAACTTTCACTGAGGTCAGCACAAAACACGAGCGAACGAGCACAACACAACGAAACTGTCTATGGCGAAAGTAATTAACAAATGTGCCAAATGGCAGGCCCCACCTCCCCATCCCTCGTATCACCCCTCCCCCTTTGCTTCTCTATGTTTGGCAGCTGAGAAATTCAGCTAACCGCAGCTGCAAAGGCAATAGCAGCAAACAGAGAGCAGCAGCAAAGAGTTGCCTTGGCAACGCAACACGGGAGTCGGAGAGGCCACAGGGCGTATAATTAATGTGGCCATTGAAATGTCAGCGCTGCGTTGCGTTGGAAAGTCATGATATTTGGGCAGCTAAATGCAGTGGAGCGTGTGTGAGTGTGTGTGTGTTTGTGTGTGTTTGTATTTGTGTGTGTGAGAGTATGTGAGCTAAGCTCATTGAGCGCATATTTGCCTGCAAGTTAAAGCTCGAAGCCATCGCTTTTCCTACCATTTGTTGAGTTGAAAATCATTTTTATACCCTACGACCAGTAAAAATGTTCAGAAAAGGGTATACTAAGTTTGTGAAAATGTGTGTAACAGGCATTAGGAAGCGTGGCAATTCTGACAAAGTAAATATATCCTGGCTCAGGATCACTCGGTTAAGCCTTGCTCGTCCGACTGTCCGTCTATCTATCCGTCAATCTGTCTGTCTGTCCGTCTGTCTATTTGAACACACAGATCTCCGCTATTATAAACGCTAAAGACACCAAATTTGCCATGAAGATTTCTGTATATTGTCTGCTTCACAAGCTTTTTGTTGCCACGCCCACCGCCTTCGCAAATCACTGAATGAATTTGATTTTAAAAGAAAGTGTTTAAGTTAGCAGCAGAAATGTAGTATACAAAACGTAGCTTAGCTTATTTCTGTTATACCCTGCAAATCTCTCAATTAGCTTAACTATGGAAATTTGTGTTGCAAATGCCATGATTCATCATCGTTTTCTCGAACTCATGTAGGCAGCCGGGCAGCATCTGCTGCTCAACAGATTCTTTTTCGTTTTCGCACACTCATTCAGCTGGTCATATTTTACAAACTTCCATATTGTTCTTGTTGTTGTTGTTGTTGTCGATTCTCGTTGTTTATATTGATTTTCCTTCGTTTTTTTGGGCACTAAAAATTCGCTTTGCCACTTGCTCAGTTCGTTTTCCCTTATTAATGCCAAAATTATGTGAGGCATTTGCCGAAATGGGGCGTAGGAAGCGGGGGCGTGGCTGCAGAGCGAATGGAGGGAAAACACACGAACAGGCACTTGATCCATATCGACTTAGGCATCGACAGCAAAGTCGACAGGCTTGCGGGCGCTTTACTTGACCTGCCAGACACACACACACACACACACGAGTTCCTCTTCCCTTTCCTCTCTCCCTCCCGCCTTGCTTATGATTTCGTTTATTGATTTCATCTGCTGCCACGCCCACTGCCCCACTAACAGCGGAAGCACTTAAATTCCTGCGGTGTTTCCGTTAAGCAACAGCAACAGTGACGCCCCCGCCCCCGCCTCCGACTCCGTCTTCCGCCTTCCGCCTTTGCTCCCCCTGCACAGCTGGCAGGCATCGCATATGCAACATGCTGGACAGCTCAGACTGTAGCAGGCGCTATCGACATCCTGTCCTGCCCTGCTCAGCCCTGCAGCCGCCTCTGTGTGTGTTTGTTCACGCCGCAAGGCAGCCAAAAATCACAACAGCAAAGCGCGTTCATTGTCAACAAGGCGGCGACTGCAGGGATAGGCAAAGGAGGAGCAGGAGGAGCAGGAGGAGGAGCAGCAGGAGCAGGAGTAGAAGGTGGAGGAGGTGTGTCAGTGCTGAGCTAACAGCTCCTTTTGACCACATGCTGCGAAAAAAAAGCAGCAGAGCAAAACCCGATGAGCACGTGCTGCGATAAAGTGTCCAATGCCAATCGCATTTGCTGGCATTTGCTGTTGTTAGTTTTGTTGTTGTTGTTGTTGCTGTTGTTGTTGCTGCTGCAGTTGGTTTTGAGCTGGCAAGGGTAAGCGCTGAGCTGACCGTGTTGGCAGCTGCGGTCGTAGCTCGTTGCCACTGCAAACAACTTTTGTATGAGGGAATACCCTGTAAGCTGAGTGGGCAGGGGTAAGGGTGTATGCGAGCTGTGAAGGTAAGAAATGAGTTATCAGAAAAGGTAGTTTGGAGCAATAGTAGTACAAAAGACAGTAGTAGTAGTAATAATATAAGCAATATATAGACGTAGAAGAAACAGAAGTTGTAGTAGAAAAAGAGTAGTAATAATAGAAGAACGAGTAGTAGTAGTTGAATATCGATTAGTAATAGTATTAGAAAAACAAGTAGAAGTAGCAGTAACAGAAGGAAAGGTAGTAGAAGTACGACTATTGAGAGTAGTGGAGTAACGAGTAGTAGTACTAGTAGAAGAACAAATAGGAGTTGTAGTAGTAGAAGTAGTAGTTTTAGTAGTGAAAGAAGAACGAGTAGAAGTAGTAGTAGCACACGAAGATGGAGTAGTAGAAGTACTGGTAGAAGAGGAAGGAGTATTAGTAGTAGCAGAAGAAGGAATAGTAGTAGAAGAAGAAGAAGAAGAAGAAGAATAGAAGTAGTAGGAGAAGAAGTAGTACTAGCAGAAAAAGGAGGCGTAGTTGTAGTAAAAGTAGAAAAAAAAGGCGTAGTTGTAGTAGTAGTAAGAGAAGAAGAAGAGTAGACGTTGTCAAACGATAAAAAGTAGTTGTAGAAGAATAAATTGTTGAAGAAGGATCTGTGGTTAGAGAAGAGGTTACAGCGAAGACGTGATAATAGTAGCAGAAGAAGTAGTAGAAGTAGAAGTAGTAGTACTAGTAGTACCAGTGGGGATAAGCGGAGCACTAGTGATACCAGTGATACTTGTAGGACTCCTAGTCCAGTACTAGTGATACAAGTATTAGTCGTGCCAGCAGCCCAGTACAGGGTATTGCCTCGTCTATGCCACACTTTAGTTGGCCCTTCAAAAGTTTTTTAGCTTCGCTTTTTGCGCTCGCATGTTGCTGTTGCTTCCTTTCGCATGTCGCTTCGCCTTGCAGCGTTTCAGTGTTTCTTTTGGACGCTTCTCCCGTTAACATGTTTTGCTTACTAACAACATGGCACCGTTAGCCCACAGCCACAATGCGGCAACACAGGAGAGTACAAAGAAAGATGGCGGCGGACGGGGAGAGGGAAGCATAACAGAAAGAGAGAGAGAGAAAGACAGTCACATATCGCAGTGGGTGCTGCTTCAACTTGGCCGATTTGTTTACCCTTCTGAGCGTTGTGCTGTTTGTTGTATATTTATGTTTTTTGTTCCCCCAAGACAGCGCTAACGGTAAACAGTACCGCATAGTGGGGCAAGAGTGACAGAGGGAGAGAGAGAGAGAGACAGAGCTTGCCTCATTTTTATTTAAGGTTTTACAGCTGAACTGTTGCTTCAACTTTGCCTTTGTGTCGCTGCCCGTTTTCATTTTTCCAATCTTTTGACTTCTCTCTCTCTCTCTCTCTCTCCCTTTTTCATGCCTCTTCGTTTTTGCTTTGCTAAACGCTTCTCACTCAGTTTCGCTTTACTCATTTCCGTTTCCGCTGCGCGCCGCTTGCAACACAGTCTCAGCTCGCAGTTCTTCTTGTTGTTGTTGTTGGTCCCAATTTTCCACTGACTTTCTCATTAAATAACTGCACGCCCCCTTTGTTTCCAAGTGGGCGTGGCACTCTCATTTATTGAGAATTATAAAGTAGAAATTTTTGGTATGAAAACTGATTGAAATAGTTTGGTAATTAAGGGAGAAAACTTTGCCTTTCTGCTCATTGGCAGCAGCTGCATTTGTACTTAAAATAAGTGCATATATTTATATCTTAATTAGTGTATATATCTTTTTATTTGATGTATGCATGTTATTTGATATGTTTCACTTTGCAAAACTTTCATTTTCTTTGAATTTTCCCTTCAAATTTATGCTTCCTTGCACGTTGTTCATACTTCAATTGTTGCTCTTTTGCTGTCAAAGACACACACATAAATATATATATATATATACACACTGAAAAACACACACACCCACCTGCATACACCCTGCAAAACTTTTCTATTGGCGAAAAATGAAAAGTTTTGCCGTAAAAGGCCTCGCTGCCGGCATTGCTGCCGTTTTCCTTTTCAATTGAGCAATTTTCGCTTATAATGGAGAAAGCAGAGAAGAAAAGCATGAGAAACAAAACGGAAAGTAGTTACAACGACAACTTGATACGCTCTATGTGAAGTAATTTCAGAATTTTATCTGAGCTAGGATAGAGTAAAGTGTGTGATTAGGCGCTCAAGGCGCTAAGTTGGTTTGTCGGTGCTAAGTAATACTGTCTACATATATAACTTAATTTCTTAGCAATTCTTCAGTTATATAGCTTCAATTCCTTAAAGTTCTTATATAAAAAAATATTTACTTGAATCAATTGAATTATATATATTCAATATGAAGCTTGCAAGCTAACTAGCTAAGCAACTAGCAGAAATGATGTGCAGATCGTGCAACTTCAACAGGCTGAACAAGAATATATATGTATAAGGTGTTTAGTGTTAAAGAGTATGCCAAAAAGTAAAATTTTCTTTTCTTTGGGCTTATTTTATTTTTGGCAATTTTTATATATCTTTTTCCTTATGCTCTGCAGCTGATGCAGTCGCAGTTCCGAGGCGACTGCTCAACCCAGTTAATGATGATGTTGTTGACGATGCTGACGACGATGATGATGATAATGGTTATGTTACTGATGTTGAGAATGATAAATGCGTTTGCCAGCTTTCAGCATGTTAAATTTTCAATTATTTCGTTCGTTTGTGTACTCAAATTTCAACTTTATATTCATTCAAAGTTGACATCTTTCTGCAACAGTTTGTAGTTAGCTAACCTGTTCAAGTTGAGTTAACGCAGATTTTATCTATCGAACTTGCTCAAAGTGTTCGCAAAGCGTTTACTATGGCTAACTAAATGATGATTTTGTGCAGTTTATAAACCGATTTACTGGGAACTTTTGCAAAATCTGAATCAATCGAGGCACAAGTTTTGCTTGACTTTAATTGTTGCTCGAAGAAGTTCTTGCAACAATTCTGTCAATAGAAATTTGCAGCTCAAATGCTGCACAAGTGTTCCAGCAAGTTGCCATGTTTTTGCCAAGGATTATATCAGCTTATAAATAATAATTTGTATGTTATGCAAGCATCTTCTTGAGCTTGGCTGCCCTGACTACAATCTTATCTTTAATCTCTCCTTTAAGCGAATTTTTTTTGAGCAGCACAAAGAGAAAAACACTCAGGCTAAACGAGCGAACAGATAAATTTACAAATTTATCGGAAGTTCTTCAAAAAGGTCGCATCAATGGCGTTGCCCCACTCCCCCTCTCCTGCCTCCTCAATCTCTTTCATTGCATTGCGTATACGCCGCATGGGTTCGTTTCGCTTATCGCAATTTTCCATGGCAGTCGATTCGTATTTACCTTCGCTTCCTTTACAATTAAGGTGCACAAATTAAGCGATTTTCTGTTTTTCCTTTCAATAAACAGCAGGAAGATGCCCAACGGCATCTGCACAATCCGATTATCTTCGTTTCCATCAGGTTTTGCCCCTGTTCACTTTCCACTTTCCACTTTCCCTTTGCCTTTGCTTGTTTGTTTGTTGTTTTCCTTTGCACTTGACCTTTTTGCCACTTTCACTTTGCCTTTGATTATGGCCTACATTATTTACACGCAACATTAGCAAAGGGAGCTGCCTCAGCTGTCACTGGAAGATTCCGAATATGACTGCCATATAAGTAAGTATTGTCGTATAAATATGCCTGAGTCTGCCTGCCTGAGCCTGCCTGAGCTCGTTGAGTCTCGCATACGACATGAATTTTTAATCAAAGCGACGAAACCTTGTGGCACACCTGCTGGGGAGGAGGGGCCTAAAGCTAAGCCAGCTGACTTAGCTGCTGCTGCGAGGGTATCTCATTAGCTTGGCAAAACACACAGAAATTAAAAATTTCTAACAATAAAAATCCAAATAAATACGCTAGCTAAAACACAATTGATGTATTACTTATGTATATCCCCTGTGCATTTGCTGGAGCAACCCTCGCCTTGGGGGAAATACTTTCCTATTAATGTAGTTGTATTTCTTTTTCTGCTGTGTCTATCTGTCAGTCTGGCGCTGCTGTTTGTATCTCATTCTCATTGCTATGCGCTGCACGCAACAGTAAAATGTTGCCCCCCCCCCTCCCCCCACTCGAAACCCTTACCTCTGTGCTAGCTAGAAATCTTCTTCGGCAGCAGCTGCTACTCTCCTGGGCTTGTCTTTTGTCTGGCAAATTGAAAAAAATTGTTCTGCGACTTGGCATTTTGTCAACGCAAATTGGCAGCTACGTCGAAATGAAGTACTACAAGGGGGGAAAGGAAAGGGTCCCTGGTCTGGCATCTAGCACTCAGTGGGGAGTAATTAGAGTGCTCCTTGGATTGCAATAATGCAAATGCAAATAATGTTTTCAATGCTGGGCAATTTATTACAATGCGCCGTCTTTATGTGGCCACATTAATAGCCATAACAATGAGTGGGGAAAACGGCCAGAAACAGCCGCCAAAAACGGCAATAAACGCCAACAATTTGGCACACGAAAGGTGGCCTAAATGGTCGGCTTGAAAAAAAAATTTATGTGCATTTTTATTAAATGCCCATTGGGTGCCCCCTTTCCTCTCTTCCGCTTCCCTTTCATCTTTAACTCCATCATCGCCTGCTTGCCTTTGCTCTTCCTGTGCACGTAAGGCAATAAACATTCTCGCATTTCCTTCAACTCGTTCTGTTTCCTCTCGCCATTTTCCGCCAACTAGAGGGAGAGGGAGTGAGGGGGGAGAGGGAAAGGGAGAGAGATAGAGGGAGAGCGAGAAAGTGGAACCGGCAACAGTTTTCGTTTTTCGAGAGGACCCAGCGCTGAAATAGCCCTTAATGCGCTTGATTAAGCACGCACATGCACGCACACACACACATACAAATACACACACACACACACACAAACACGCATGCACACTTACATGCACATAGACAGAGATAGAAACTAAGCAATCCGCATGGGATACCAGTTGCACAAATCGAAAATAAATGAAAATTTTGTAGGTGCAACAGCGCGACTCGAAGATACCCTGGGTAGTGTGTCTGTGCAGCTATCGTTTTCGCTCTACTTTAGTCTCTCTCTATCTCTTTCTATTTTTCTCTCCCCAGCTCCCCAACTCTTGCACTGATTTAGCTTATTCCTCATTTATTCTTTTATCTTCAGGCTTCGTTTGAGTCCATTCCGTCTTCGTTTTAATAATTAAGCATCTCCTCTTTTTCTCTCTCTCACCTATTCCCACCTCTTTCGCTCTTCTTCATTTTCTCTCTCCCTTTTTCTTTCTCCTCTTTTTCTCTTCCTCGCTTCACCTCTATTTCATCCTCATTCTCATTTACTTTATCTTTATCTATCTACTTCGCATTCCCTCCATCTCTCTACCTTCTTAATTTCATTTTTATTAGGCCCACTTTATTATCTTTCCCTGACTCTCTCTTGCTCATTATCTTTGTCCCCATATGTTCCTTTTTTGTTCTCCCATACTGCCTGCTACCCTTTTGTCCTCACTGCTTGCTTAGCCATCTGTTTGCCCCGTCACATATCCTTGCCTCTCTTCCAGCTCACTTTCACTTTTCTCAATCCCTCCTATTGCCTTCTCACTTTCACTCTTCCATTTACCTCTCCCTTCCCTCTCACTGTCAATAATTAATACGCTACACTCTGCTACCCAACAGAATGTATATACCCCACACGCAACACATGCAAAGGCAAAGAAAAAAAAAACACGTATACGCCGCGTGCGCCACGCTGGCAATCAAATGAAATAAAACTAAGCCAAATAGCTTGGGACGCAGCTTTGATGCAAGCGCCGCACATTGTTTGTCACCAGATAGGACACACACCAACACCTATTCACACACACACACACATTCACACACACATTCACACACACAGAGCACACACACACTCGCGCTGCGCTTTTAAAGTGCACTGAAGCGTAACGAGCGCAACGACCGAGCAACTTAGCCAAGTTACTTTGTCTCTCATTTCTATTGGCGCTTTTATTTAGCGGAAATTCTGTGCCACGCAGCTTTACTTTTATTTTAGCCGCGTTGCTGTTGCCGCTACTTCTGTTGTTGTTGTTGTTGCTGCTGCTGCTTGTGATTTTGTTATTTTTATTGCAGTTTATAAGTTGATGACGAAGCGTGCCATAAATTCGTTTATAACTTCCCCTCGCTCTCTCTCTCCCCATCGTTAATTAAACAGACCACTGGACACAGTGCAGAAGCGGCCCACTGTCGCCCCACACTGTGTGTGTGCACTGTGGATATCATCGACCACGTCGAGATAACAATAAAATTGCTGGCGAGTTAACTTGGCCAACACAACGGAAAATCGTGCGGAAATTTTTAACAGCTTTACAAAAACGCAAAAAAAAATATGGAAGCTAACACAAAATGTTGCAAGCTAAGGCACACACACACACACAGCATAGTAATGCACGTACATGTGTGTGTGTGTGTGTGTGTGTGTGTGTCTAGCTCTGCCAGTGGAATTGGTTCTACCTGTGGCATACATAAAATAAAGTCTGCATAATTATTTCATGCGCGCTGTTTGCTCGGGGATTGGCAATACCCAGAGGGGCCAGAGAAGGAGAGAGAGCGGGGGTGAGGGGAAAGAGGCAGCGCTGCACGTACCATATAACTATATGTGTGCATAAATCTAACGGTGCCTGCGTGTGTGTACAGAGCTGTCAGAGGCGTAGGAAATGCTTAAAGCCAAAGCGAAGGCAAAGCGTTAGGCTTTAGTTGCCTTTAAATGGGTTACTCTAGTGTGTAAGCGGTAAAGTGCAGTATTATTCAAATACTGAAAAGTCAAAATAAATACTATAATAATTTATAAAAAACCCAGATAATATTTCTCAATGATCATTTGTGCCCAAAATATTTGGTTAAGGCCAAAGCAAAGCGATTACTTTAAGTTGCCTTCAGATAAGTTAGTCTAGTGTTGTTAAGACAGCAAGCTGCAGTATTAAAAAAATACTTAAAAAAAATAAAAATATTTTAGAATTGAACAGATAGTATTTTAAAACGTTCCTTTTTGTGCAAATTATTTTGTAGATCTTTGATTTTTTATAGTCTACATTCATTATGAGCTGAGCACGAAAGAGAAACTGTTAGCATCTCTAGTTTTCCACTAATTTATCATACAATATATTTTACTATATACCCAAACACAATTTCTTATTTAATTTTCTGTGTTGTATATTTCTACAAATTTTTTAAATAATTTTTTTCATTTTTTCTGGTCAAACATAAAAAACTGCGCAACATTTGTGAAACATGGAAGAAATCCCTTAAATTGTCACCAATTTCCCCTACGCCACTGTTGACTCTATTTACACATACACACACTCACGCACGGTCCCTTTGCCACACATTTACGACACACTCGAGTCACCCTGTCCGAATTGATGATTCGAGAGTTGCTTAAAAATGTCTCTCGCTTTAAGCCAAACTATTTCCGTGCAGTTGAGCTCTGCGGCTCAACATGTCCTTGCGGTTGTTTTCTCTCCGTTTTCCCTCGTTTTGCTTGGTTTTCCATTTCCATTTCCATATCCATTTCAATTCATTTCACTTCAGTTTTGCCTGCAACTCACATGCGCAGCCATCAAATCCGTAATCAAATGAAATATGGCGCAAAGAAATTGTATGCGAATAATAACGGACCAAACAGAATGGAAAACGAAAAAGAAGAAGAGGAAGGCGGAAAACGAAACACGTAAATAAAAGCAAATATGCTACAAATACATAATTCCACTGAAATCTGAAATGTTTCCCTGTATTTGCATAATTTTTGCCGACATAAGGCCACGTGTCGTACTTTTTCACACACCTCCACAATGTGCCACGCCCCCACACGCCCACATGCCCTCGACGCCCATGTGCATGCCCCGAAAAAAACCCCAAAGGTTGCTTGCTCGAGGTCCTTGTCCAGGTCCAGCTCTTGCACTGCGGTAAAGAACAAGAAAATGGCAAGCGAACTTCGTCTGTGACGATCTCAAGATACCCTGTAAAAGAAGTGATTCTGGTTCTATCCGTAAATCATATAGTTTACTCTATACAAATCGATATAGTCTATGGGATTTTAACTCAAGTACATCTAGTTAATATACCCCTTACACAATACCTACAGGGTATTCGCACATAAAAACAAATTTTGAAAAATTGCTTGCGCATTTCATTCTGCATAAGTTTGGCAGCCAAAATAGTGCGTAGCCAACTTCAACTTCAGCTTTATGACGCACCCTAGAGGGAGAAGCGAGGGCGATTCTATACTTTTATAGCCTGTTGAAACAGAAGTTTTTATTGAAGTTGTAGAAAGTATAAGTTAAGCACAATAACAGCTTTAAATAAAGCTATACATGTCAGGAAAGAAGATGAAACAGACATAGATAAAGATTGTTTGGCTTTTGACAGATTCTTATAGAGCTCCTTTAAATAAGACAAAAATATTTAAAAAAAAGTAGATATAGACAACTTTGGCTTACTTTAACTACAGTGTGACCAGACTGCAAGCATGGGAGAATAGGTCACAGAGAAGAATATGTATTCCTAAGCAGCATCAAGCCGTCTCTTTCTGCAGCTCTTGTTTTCAATTTTCCAGCTATCTTGGTTAAACTTCAGAAACGTGCTCTTGATTAATGGTGTGACCAGATTACAAAAAGAGGAAGAGGAGGAGGAAGAATATATATTCTTGAACAGCATCAAGTGTTAAGTCAAACTAGCCAAAATCGACAGTATCTTTCCTTGTCCGTTTCTTTTAGTTTTTAAGCTAACATGATGATACTTGGCATACACGATCTTAATAGTGTGACCAACTTGTGAAAAGAGGAGGATATCGCAACCTCAAAAAAGATTATACATATGTTCTTGAGCAGCATCAAGCCTTGAGTTGTAGCTAAAACTGACTGTTTCTTTCCTTGTCTGTTCCTATTAGTTTTCAAGCTGACCTAAAGAAACTTGGCATACGTGTACATGTTGCTCAAGTCATAAGTAAGGGAATTTAACTCACAATATATAATACTACCCATTCAATCTGTTGCAATTTGACAAAGCTCTTCACTTCTACAGTAGCTCCCCTGCAAGCTGCTTCTCCTGAAAGAAAAATCTCGATATTTTTGCGTTTTTCGTAGCTTCTTTTTGATTACATAATAAATAAGAACGCGCATTTGCATACGCTGTCATTGCTGTTGTTGTTGTAGTTGTAGTTGTTGTTGTGCTGCTGCTAAAGTTGCAGCCATTATTGTTGTTGCTGCTGTAGCTGTTGCTGATGCGTTGTGCTTTTGACAGGCGTGCAGGGAAATGCGAATCGCAGCCAAAGGCGCTGCCCAGGAGGGCAGACAGCACGGCGAGGGAAGATGAAAGGGTGAGGTGGAGTAAACGCGGCTTAAAAGCTTGCAACTTTGAGCGCGCCACTCACCAAATTGCCGCTTGCAACTGTGCAACAGTGCAACAACTGAGAGGCAGCCAAATGGCGGCAACAATGCAACAACAGCAACAACAACAGCAACTGTAACAACAGAAGCGAAAGGATAAAGGCAAACAAGGACACACGGCGATGGCGTTGAAAGCGCCGCGCAACGCACGCCCGGGGGAACCCTAAAAAGGGAGTGGAGCGAGAGAGAGAAGTATAGAGCGAAACATAGGCAGCGAAAGAGTGCGAAGAACAGAGAAGGGAAAGGGAGAGGGAAGGGAAGCGGGGGCCAAACACACAGCCAGATAGGCATGTTTGCATAGCAGATGAGCAACAGTCACCGACACGTTGGGCGGTGGGCGTGGCAGTTTAAATATTTAGGCAGCACTTAAACAACAGCAACAACAACAACAACGAGGAGGAACAACAACGAGGAGGAGAGCAGCAACAAGCACAACAGCAAAATGGCGCATAAAGCGAAGCCAATGAAATTAACTGGCTAAGGATCAAATCGAGATGAGGCCGAGTCGAGTCGAGTCGAGCCTGGCTAATTTCCAAGGCAAAGCTTTGTGGTTAGAGGGAGATGGAAGGAGAAAGAGGGGAGGAGGTGAGGAAGGAAATGGAGGGAGGAAGTAGCAGACATAAAGACAGAGAGAGAGATGGAGACAGAGCGAGCGAGAACTCGGCAGCTCATAAGTTCACAAACCCCCCTCGACCTCACCCTCCCCCCCTTCTCCCACTCCTCCACACCCCTGCCAGTTCTCAGCGGCATGGCGAGGTGCCAGCATAGGCGGCCGTCTGTCTGCAACTGGCAGCGACTTCTCAGCCCCTGCCGTGTCGGGTTCGGGTGCTCAAGCGGAAACGGAAGTGACAGTGTATGAAAAAGATGGACGGCAACGACGCACACAGGAAGCAAGTTGGGGGGGGGAGGGATGCTCCTTGGGGGGCCGGTGGCCAACATGAATACGTGAAACGCACTTGGTAAATCGTAACAATTTTTATCGTTATCGTTATCGCAATCGTTGTCCCTCCGGCGAACGAACGAACTGTCAAAAGCAAATGCATAAATATCTAAATAAGCAGAGTGTGTGTGTGTGTGAGAGAGCAGGGGATGGGGAAAAGGTGGAGTATACAGGATGTGTTGTGTGTTGTAGCCAGGGTCATTTGCCACAGCAGCTCAGCAGATTGGCAGCTGAATGAAGGCAGGCAAGGCAGAGTTAGTTAGGTTAGCTTTAGGCTATAGAAATGGCGTGTAAATTGAATCTTAAAACTATCAGTTGTCTGACCTACGTGCTCTGCCCTCTGCTTATCCCCCTCTGCTTACCCTTCTCCTCTTATTTCTCGCCTTGGCTAATTGTAGTTTATGTCTCCTACGCCTCATCTCGTTTCGTATGTCGTGATTTATATCGAGTGACTATGCTCACACACTGACTTGCCAGCTATCTATTTGCGCATTTATCTTGTGTCAGGTCAAGGCTTTATTAGCCCAGGCCTCCCTCTCTCCCCCCTTCTTCTTGAAGTGCTTTGTGCTGTTACGCAAGCAGCCAAGCCGCAGCTGAAGCTAAAACAGCGCCGTAAGCCCCTACTCCATTGACTGCGCTATTATTTATATTGTGTTAAGCACTTTAGTAGGTTCTAATACGCAGCAGCAGCCTGAAGGGGCAGGGATTAGGTGGAGGTAGGGCAGGAATAAAGGCGGATTGGCCTGTCACATGTTGCGGTTTAGCTGGGCCCAAGTGAGCAACGGCAGCAACTGCCACAACAGGAAATGGCAGCAAGGACACAATGCACAAGCAGGAGACATTGAAGAGTGCCGGCAATGGCAATGGCAACGGCAACGGCAACGTGGTCGAGGCTGCGTGGCACGTAGAACTGCAAATTGCCACTAATAGAGTGCAAACAGCTTTAAAGCTTTCCAATCCGCAATTCTCCCCCACCTCCGCCTCGTGTTGATGTGTAAAATAGTGCAGGGCGCAAGTCGAAGCGCGATTGCACTTGCAGTTTGTGCAGGGTATTTATATAAGTGGAGCAAACTGGGCAAGTAGAAACCTGCTTCCCTTTTCAACTTACTCCAAAGATCTTCAGTATCCCTCGCATTGTGTTCTGTCCCGTCCTATCGAGGCCACATACTCTGCCGCAAGGTACAACCCAACATACTCCTCCCTTCCCTCCTGCTCTGTTAATGGCTTGCTGCCTGCCCAAAACTTTGCTAACAGAGGCAGCTATGCAGGGGAGGGAATGAGCGAGAGGAGAGCGTAGGCGTCCCTGCTGATATATTGGCCAAGGAATTCGTATTAAAATGTCTATGGCAGAGACGAGCCCCGAAAATATTTCGACTGCCCCAAAACTATTTGCAAGGGCAGCCTCCTGCTCCTCCGTCACTCAGCTGCCGCAGTTTTCATGAGAAGCCACAATAAAGCAAAGGCATTTGCCCTTTAACGTGTGGCCAACAGGCCGAGGAGGAGCAGCAGGAGGCAGGCCAAACAATTTTCCAAGAATTTTACAGCTGAGCGCGCGCTGCAGAGGAAGAAGAGGAAACGCTGGAGCAGCCTTAGCTAGTTAAAACTGGTGGCAAAAAGTGGCAACTAAAGTGCGAATTCTATTTAATTTAGCCGCAAAGCCGCGACTAATTGCCCACAGAAACGAGGAGCAGTCGCAGCGGCAGCAACGTGCAACAAGTTTGGCAACGTCGGCGGCGCTGCCACTCGGAAATTATTAAATTTGACAGCTCCTATCAAGGGCCACCCCATTCCTTTTCTTCTTTCTTCAGCTGCTTGTCAGTTCATCATTTCGTGGCGTCGCTTGGGTCAATTAGTCAAGTGACAACGCGGCGTATGCGTAACGTGCCAAACATCTTGGGCGCTCGTGCGGTGTGGTGAATTCAACCAATTCCCCTGACTAATTTCGCATGCGAATTTCCCCTTTGAAGGTTAAAGTTCAGTACGGTGAAGAGAGAAGGATGTGGGATGTTGCGCTGGCTTTTACCTGAGCAGCAACGGCAGCAGCAGCAGCTTGACTGGGCGACTCTATGCCGCCTCATCTGATGCAGGAGTGCGGGTTTGTTTTCCTTTTACTATCTGGGATTCGGCGAACCACGAGGAGCGTAAAGCTTTAAGCGCGCTCTCAGTGCTTTTGCTGTCATGTTAACCTTGCTGTTAACGAGCAAAGCTTGCGAGATGCAGCTTTTGTTATACAAATTGCCTAAAAGCTCGCTCTGCTTTAAAGCTTTATTTCAATAAGCATAGCTTTTGATTAGTTCACAATAGTCGTGGTAAGCTTTTATATAATGGTTATAAACTCGGGATTCATAAAGGAGAAACCAATGAAATCATTCTGATCCAAATTCATCATGAAGAGCTTGTCCGTTGGAGTCAAATCGGTTTTGTCCTTGGTAAAAGCTTCATCAAAGTTGCTAATGTCCTTGCGATGTTTCTGAGGAATGGCAAGAAATATATTTTACCTGTTTAAGACACTATTTAGCTGTAGGCCTTACTATTCTCGGCACTATGGGAGGTTGCATCTCTCCCGCCTCGGCCTTATCCCAGTCGATCAACTGAAAGAAGGGATGCGTGGTGATCTCCTGTCGGGCATAGCGTCCAGCACCCAGACGATTGTTTGGCTTCTTGGCTAGAAACTAAAAGAAGAAAACTCCATTTATCCTCTTCTATCTTCTTTCTTAAGCTACCAACTTACGCTCGTGATAATATCCATTGCTTCCTGCGAGAAGTGCTTGGGAAACACGGCCTTCTTCTCTTTTATGTTGCGGAAAATTGTGGACTCATCATCGCCATCGAAGGGCGCCTGTCCAGCCATCAGCTCGAAGAGCAGCACGCCATAGGACCACCAATCCGCTGTGGTGGCATAAGGATCATAGCTGACAATCTGTAGGGAAGAGAAAGCGGTTAGCCTCCTTCACTAAAGAGAGGTTACTAGGGTAATCCACCTCTGGCGCCATGTAGTTGGGTGTGCCGCAGAATGTTCGTGTTGTTTGTCGATCGCTTACTCCCTCCTTGCTTAATCCAAAGTCTACCAGCTTCACATGACCCTCGGCATCGAGCAACACATTGTCCAGCTTCAGATCTCGATAGATAACATCGTGTTCATGCAAAAAGAACAAGGCAATTGCAATCTCAACCGCATAGAAACTGAGGGAGAAACCAAAAAAGACCTAGCTAGGACTTTTTAAAGTTACTGCAGTTTCCCCAGTTAAGTCTCTTTTTCAAGCAAGAAAAGCTGCAGAATAAAATCTCACAGTTCTGCCAGAGACAACCCCTAGACCTCTTAGCCCCATTCCCAACCCCTACTCACGTGGCCACCGACTCCTTGAAGCGTCCATATTGCTGCATGTGATACATAAGATCGCCGCCCTTGCAGTATTCCATAACAAAGAAGAGACGATCCATGGTCTGGAAGCAAGAGTGCATGGCTACGAGGAAGGGTGGGCGGCCAGACAGCGCCAGAATGCGCTTCTCATTCATAGGCAACTCCATGTCATCCGTCTGTATGATGACATCCTTGCGCAGCACCTTCACCGCATACAGCTCATCGGTACCACGACGCTCGGCCAGCAACACCTTCCCGAAGGAACCCTTGCCAATAACCTTGACAAAGTTGAAGTCGGCAGCGCGTATCATATCCCGTTTGCTCATATTATGCGGCATGTCCTTGTTGTCCATGCGACGCTTCTCGTTGGGCCGGCGCTCGTGCTGAGAAGAGCAGGAATACGGCAGAGGTTAGCGCGGGTTAGGGTCGTTGTAGCCTGGACTCACCTGCACTTCGTCGCGCAGTCGCGCCATGTCGTTGATGACATCCACACAGGGTATGTTGTAGTGCTCCCCTTCGACCTGCGACAGAAACTTGTACCAGCCATCAATGGGTTCCTTCTGCAGCTCCTCCAGGCTGAACGAGAAGGAGCCCATGAAATCGTTACGCGAGGTGCGATCCCAATCCCAAACCTCGATCAAGAGACGCTTATCGCGATCCTGTGGCTGCAACTCACTGTGATAAGCAGAAGGAACTTAAATGGTTTATGAACATGAAGTAAAGCAGGCAGCAGAACTAGTTCCTGAACTTGAACAGAAACCAGTTTGAAGACATTCTTAGCCTTATGCACTTACAAAGTAAAAACCTCATTGAAAACCGGATTGAGATTCTTCTGTATGGTCTTGGTCTTCTTCTTGGTGCGTCCCGAACGATCTGGATGCATCTGCACAGCGACATAAGGATCACTGAAGCCATTGGTGTCCATGGGTATCAGATTAGCCGCCTCCTTGACTGAAGAGGAAAGAAAGGAAAGTGATCAGATTATGTAGTAGGGTCACCTTTTCCCACTTACTTTCCACCTTCAGATTGTTACCCTTGAGCTCCACGTAGAGCAACAGCTTGCCACGCACCTCGCTAATGTCCGCGCCACACATGGGCGGCACCTTCTCCTGGCACTGATGATGCACATTCAGATTGCAGTCTACAGTGGGAGAGAGAGAGGGCTAACTAACCCAACTGCTTATCACTTCAACCCAATCCAACTTACTCTCACACTTGACGCCCTGATGGGCTACCCCATGCAACAGCATGCCGCACTCATCGCAAAACGTGGGCGTGGTGTAGGTGGTGGAGATCCAACCGTGCTTGACCTTGGCACAGTCGGCATCGAAGTCCGTGTCCTTGCCGGGGCACTTGAAAACGACATACTTGCAGCACTTCTGGTGTATGTTGAAGCGGCATTCTAGGGAGAGATTGGATTAGACCTTCTTCTTGCTTTGCAAAACTGTTCAACCTACCCTCGCACTGAAAGCCCTGCTTGCCAAAGCCCCTGAAATCCGCGTCCGATTCGCGTGCAGCAACAATGCAGAAAGAGCAACAAAACGTGTCAAGTTACCGCGTTGCTAATTAAATTAGGCGACGCACAAAGGAAAATGAGGGAAAAACAACGCAAAGGGAAACGGAAAATGGAAAAACGCAGAACGTGCAGCAGCAGCCTCACCAAATGAAGTCCTTGCAGTGACCGCAATACGTGGGTTGCTTAAAGAACCTCACGGCAAAGTGATGACCGTTAACAATCTCCAGGCCCTTGCGCTTCATGGCGCCCTTGCGCAAGCGATTCTTCATGTAGTTCACAATGTTGGCCTCTCCGGCGATTTCCAACAGATTCAGTGGTACCTTGGCAGCGCCAGGACCCGCAGCTGCTCCTGCTGCAGCGCCGGGCAGCACGGTGGCTCCAGGTGTGGCAACTGCTGCGGCAGCCATAGGGAAGAAGGATGCACTTAGAGTAGGAGCTCACGACTGATTTACGCCAGGTGCGACGCGCAACTGACCCGCGGCACTGGCACCTAGGCGCACCTGGTCAAGCGGAGAAGCCCGACAAGTAGCGGCAGTTCCAGAGCTTCCCACAGACAGCGACAAATATTAGTAAGGTATCGGTTTCCCCTCCCACTCTCTTTCAGTCTCCTCTTTGTGTGTGCAAACATTTGACGTGATAAGTGTAAACAATTTGGCTAAGGTCAGGACAACTGGCAGCTGGCGCACGCGGCGTATGTGTGCTGTACTTGTGTGTGCAGTCTGTGACGTCAATGCTCATCTGTGCGCGGCGACGTCAACAAACTTGCACAATGCCAGAGACAATGGCAAAGTGAATGTCTAACGAGAGTTTGTGTGTGTGTGTGTGTGTGTGTCTGTGGCAGAGTTGCCAACAATGTCGATTATTTCTTGATTAATTTATTTGCTTTGTTGCTTTGCAAATGGCACTACGAGCACATGGCGTATGATTGATATGGCGAGTTCCCTTTGAATAAGCGTTTACCTTGCGTGTGTGTGTGAACTGTCTGTGTGTGTGTGTCTGTGTGCTGTGTGTGCAACGAGCTGTGCAGCCTAAAAATAGAAATAGAAACGCAAACGCAACAAAAAACCAAATTGAGCACAAAGTGCAAAAGTTTTTAAGGACGCACACACTGCAAAATATGAGACAGGCTCTACGTATGTATGTGTGTGTGTGTGTGTGTGTGTAGCGAAGGACACACACACACACACTTGCATACAGCAAACAAGTAGGCAAGCAAACGTAGAGGCAAACAAACAAACCGACTGCAGGTTGCAGCTTGCGACTCAACTCGTGACGTAGGCAACAGCAACAGAAGCAGCAGCAGAAACAGCAGCACGCCAAGCATTAGAGATGGCAGCGTGAGTGAGATAGCAAGATAAAATTTCATAGATGTTTATGGAGTTACAAGCTAACTATATGCTGTGAAAACTCTCTTGGGCGGACACTTACTTGCGTGACTCAGGCAACATGCAAAATTTGTTAACTGGAAACAGTGAAAACTCTCTTGGGCGGACGCTCACAAAAGGCAAAGTAGATGTTTGTTTTTATTCTATCTAACTTAATTCAAGCATATTAAAGACTAACATTTTTTTTTTAACATTTTAAAGCTCTTAAAAATTAACTAAAAACAATTGTCCGCGTCCGTTTAAGAGAGTTTTTGAGCAGAAAAGGCATAGAAAATATTCCAAATGAAAAGTAGAAGTTTCCATTTGGCGAGGGCTCGCTAAAGAGAGATATCCAACTGAGGGGCAAACAGACTCGTGTGTCACGCATCAAATAAGACGTCCCTCATATCGTACCCACTCGCATCTCCAACCACATCTAATGGTCCATGTCTACTCTCCACTGCTCATCCCTCCTATGCTCGCTGCAGTTTTTCTGCTGCGAATCATTTAAGCGGAAATGGAAGCGTTGTCAGCGAGTCGTGAAAACGCCGCGCAACAATGGCAAATGTCATTAGAGGCGGCAATGTGCGCCCCAACTAGTTCGCCTCCCTCTCTCTCTCTCTCCCCCTCTCTCTAGCTCCCCCTGCTGTGTAACTGAGAAGTGCACTTGCTTGACAGAATCGACAAATGCTCGACAAACAAGCGACAGCGCGCACAGCTGAAACTCACCTGAGCCACGTTGCGTGGCGGCAGACAGACAAATATGGGAACAGCACAGACGGAACAGACAGACAGACAGAAAGTGTGCAATACAAATAGATTTTGTTGTTGTTGCTGTGCTTGACAACCCGCGCTCTCCCCCTCTCTCATATCTCTCTCTCAGTTGGGCTGCTTCTGCAGCTGACTTTCAATTTACGTCATCATTTTCCATGGCGTCAAACCGCTTGCAAATTGTTTTTGCAAATGCCAAAAGCAGGCCAGAAAGTGGAAGAGAGAGAGAGAGAGTGAGAGTGGTTGCTCTCTGTATAACAGTTGTGACTTTGCCGCTCTCTTCCAGTTATTTAATTTGCCTGCTTTTGGTTTTAGTGTTTGCTTTGGTTTTGCTGCTGCTGCTGCTTGACCTGCGCTCTCAGCTTGTATTGATCTGCAGTGTGTGTGAGTGAGTGGGAGAGAGAGTGAGAGTTAGATGCAGCGGGCAGAGCGGCGATCCCTGCAACACTTAGATCGACGTGTTGCTGCTGCTAAGCAACATATTGCGAGACATACAATGGAATAATTGGCAACATTTGAGGTTCCTGCTTAAGCTCCTTGGCACTTTGGCTAGGAATATTAACTAATTTAATTATAATGAATTTATTTTCTATTTATATTAATTTAATTAAATTAAATGTAAAAAATTTAATTTTATATAATTTAATTGATAACAATTAATTTTACTTTGATTTAAATGTATTTATTAAAATATTATTGAATTTATTTGTTTATTAATTTATTATTTATTTTAATTTCTTTAAATACATTTTTATTTATTTTAATAAAATTAAATTTTTTTTATTTTGTATATAATTTAATTTATTTTAATATAATATTTAAATTTGATTTGTATTTCTTTTAGTTATTTTGCCGGCTAACTGTGTCTTTGCAGCGCTTGCGCAGTAGCTAACGCTCTTGCTGCGCTCTCCTTGCGCTCTCATTGCACTCTCTCGCTCTCGCTCTCGCTCTGCCGCTGCCTCTGCTGGCCGGCTGGAAGTGCAAGTTCATGCAGCAGCAGCTCGAGTCCGCAGTCGTTTGCAAAGGCGCCAAGGCAAACGTTGTCGTTCAACGTGAGCGCGTGCACGTCCATTCGCGTCGAAAGAAGCACAAACAAAATTTACCGTTACGTGTTCATGTCGCGACGTGCATGAATCGCAGCGGGTTGGGCGCGCGAATAAAGGTCAATTAGTGAAAGCATTTGACAGTGGACGCGAATTGCGTGCGCGCAGAGTCATTTAATTAGACAACAACAACAACAACAGCGACAATAACAAATCAAATAAAGGAGCAAAAGAGAAAGAGAGAGGAACGAAGCAAAAGTAACGAAAAAAGTCAACCGCGTGCTGCGAAAATAAACAACCTGCACTGGAAGCGCCCGAGTAGAGCTCTCCACCTCCAGTTTGTGTGTTTTGCCAGCCTGCTGGAAGTGCGTGCACACTGACAGAGAGAGAGCAGGAAGGAAGCAAGGGAGAGAGAGCGCGGCAGAGAGACACGTTCGCAGACACGCAGCTTCCAAGCTGGTTGCGTGGGAAACTGCGAAGCTTCGCTGCGGCATTCGACGTTCTGCGTTGACCGCCGACGCACGTGGTTCACGTAAGGCAGCGCGCTAAAGTGTGGACAAGTTCCGTGTGCGTCTTTTCCCTCTCTGTCTCTCCCTCTCTTGCCCACGTGAGTGCGAGTGCGTGTGTGTGTGTGTGTGTGTGTGCGTGTGAGTAAAGCTTCAAGAAATTACAACTAAGCCAAACGCAGCGTGTAATCAGCGACAGTTTCGCGTCAGACTTCGCCTACGCCTTCTGTTCAGACACGTCGCCCCCTTTTCCCTTTCCCCTTCTACCCCGCCACTGCGCGCTCATTCAGTTGCCAAGCTGTGATTTGTGTGGTTTCTAATTGAAATTAATGCGCGTCTTTGCCTTGTAATTCGCAACTGGCCGAAAAAAGACCTACAAAAAGAAATTTATCAGGATATTGTAATGCTTCTCTGCCTTTGGACTGACAAATAATAATAGCAGGCAAATCATGCCTTATCCTTTATTCTATCTATCCATTTCTTAACTGAAGAAATGTTCAGTAATTTACAGCAGAAGGGAACAGAAGGAAAACTTTCGAGGTGCAAGGTTTAAAGAGGATAAATGAAAAATGAAACAATTTTTTAAAAAAAACCGATTTACATATCGAGTTAAGAGTTTAAGTTTTAATTTATTAAATTATGACATGATATTTTAACGTAATTTCTTGAATATATTTTTAAAAAATCTCAAGGGGCACATATAAAACTAACATACTCTATGCAAAAAGCGACTTTTGTGTGCTGTAAAAATGCTTTCAGTTTTAATGAAAGCTTCCAAGTAATTAGTAGGTTGTTCTGCCAGGTGAAAACTCTTTTCTAAAATAATATAATAATTTTGTAAATCTCTAAAGAATTTGCTATTCATACACATATCACAGAAAACGAACAAACTTGGCAAACTAAATTCAAGAAAATCTATAGAAATTTCTTAAAAAACTAAGCAAATTTAGTAAAACTTAAAACTAAAGGCGAAATCAAAGCGAAATCCGAACGGAAACCCGTTCAACCTGCCAGCTGAACTTGCTGTTGACTGTGTAAAAGGCTTGAGAGGGCAGGAAGGTTGCTAGTGTCTGCGGGCCTACGGCTTGCCCCGCGGTGCCCCGACGACACTTGCAACGCACTCGACATCAAGAGGATTGCAATGGGACAGATGAGTTCGCAAGATAAATTACAAACGAAAGGGACGGGGCGGGGTGCCTTGTTTGTTTGCCCTGTCTCTCTCTCTCTCTCTTTGCAGACGCATCGAAGTGCAATCGAAATTGAGAATCGACAAAACGTAAATTGAAATTGCAATTGAAAACAGAAACACAAACAAATAAAGAAACAGAAATAGAAAGATGTAGAAATTGCAGACGCAGGCAAGCAGCATGCGCAGAAAACGGAAAAGCGGAAAAACAAGTGAAAATGAAATGAGAATTGTGCGACTGTAAAGGGACACCAAATGTAACTAAAGGGACTGGGAGAGAAAGGACAACGAAATGTTTCGCTTGTGTCGACGTTGTTGTTGTTGTTCTTGTGCTTACATAATTATTCCGATGAGACGCTGCACAGTCTGAAGCAACTCTCTCTGTGTGTGTGTGTGTGTGTGCGTGTGTGCGAAGTATAAGAACTTGACCAAGCGAATCTACGCCGTAATCCACGCACACGCCTACAATGCCCTTCGGACGCAAGTCGCCGCTGGAGGCGCTGGCCCTGCCCGGCGTCATGCTCGCCTACAAGTATAGCCAGTTCCGGCAGCGGAGACGCGAGGCTGCCAGTCGCCGCGTCACGGAGCGGGAGCTGTCCGCGCTGCATCATAAAATCGTAAGTTAAATAAGTATTATACTATAAAGGGACCAGCTACCTAAATATCACAGAGATATCTATCTAAACTTTTTAAAAGGTTTATATTGAAATACACAATTGCTAAGGATGTTAAGACAAACAAATTAAGCGCATGGTTTAATTGATTTGCGAAGGCAGAAGGGGGCGTGGCTAAGATTAAAGAAGCAATTTAGCTGCTTCCCACACAGTCGAGTATTGAAACAAAGTTTGTTGGCTACAGCTTTAATAGTTTTTGAAATTTAGGCGCTCATGCAGACAGACGGACATACAGACGGACAGACAGACGGACAGATAGATGGACAGACCGAGGAACAAAGGGACGGACAGACGGACGGTCAAAGGGACGGACAAACGGACGGACAGACCGACGCACAGACGGACGGACAGACCGACGGACAAACCGACGCACAGACGGTCGGACAGACCGACGGACATACCGACGGACAGACCTACGAACAGACCGACGGACAGACCTACGGACAGACTTACGCACGGACAGACGGCCACACAGATAGACATGGCTATAGGATCATAAGACAGAGTCCTCCTTCTGCCTGTAACGCACATTTTGCCATTTTCCGAAAAAATCCCTTGATTATTTGATAGTGATAATTGAAGTTGGTTTTCCAAGTTGTCAGCAGAGTATCTTGCAGTCGAGCGCGCTCCCTCTAGCTTTCCTTATTTGTTTTCTTTGAGTGTAGTCGCCTTTTATGTGCTGAACATAAAATATGCAATAAAAGCCGTGACGGATGGATGCCTGCGCCGTTGCCTTTATCAAAGCTGCCAGCATCATTAGCTTCTGCTTCAGCTACAGCAATAACAATACGAGAGAGAGAGAGAGAGAGAGAGAGAGAAAGAGAGAGAGAGACAGACAGAGAAAGTGCACCCAGCAAATCAAGCTTTAAGCGCCTACAAAGCCTTTGCCTCTGCGACGGTGGACAGCGCTGCCTCTCTGATCTAGGTGTAGTTCTTTTGTCCGCTGTCCGCTGCCACGAGCTCTGCTCTGCTATCCTTGCTAATATGCTCTATCTTTCACTCTGCCTCTGTCACGGGCGCTGTCTCTGCTGCTAAGACACTCTCTCCCCCTCTGCCTCTGTCTCTGCTCGCGTCGCTGCCTCTGCTTATGTTGTTAATGTTGTTGTTCCCTTTGACATTTTAGAGTGTTTCCTGCTGTTGCTGTTGTTGTTGTTCTTGTTTTATTGTCTACCCCCTGGCCCTTACCCCCTTCCTGCTGCTGTCCTTTCTCTGTTTGTTTTGGTCTCTCAAATAGTTCGTAAAAATAAAAGCAAATATCGCCAAAGGTGAGGTTAGGTTTACGTTTAGCTCAGTTTTTTTGTCAGTCGACCATAAAAAAACGTGCTATAAATTCTGTGACATTTTGATGAGTGTGTGCCACAGTTAATGTGTGTGTGTGTGTGTGTGCGAGTGTGTATGTATTTAGAAGTAAGTGTGAAATTATTTGCATTTTATGAGGCCATAGGGTACTCGCTAAGGGGTGTCGCAATGGGAATGAAATAAAAAACCTAAAATAAAGTCAAGTTTTTGTGCCAAAATGTTAGACCAAAAGGGAAAGTTTATGGTGCAATTGAATATATAAATTAAAGTATATTATAAACTTTAAAAGTAGCAAGGATTTCAAAGATATTCAAGAAATTTATGTATTATATTTTAGCTAATTTTATTTATTTATTTATAAAACTAACGCGACAAGTTACAAATTTGTGACTACAATTTCAGGCAATTCTCAACTGCTTGGTTCGCATTTTTAATGTAGGCTCTTTAGCAATGTGTGCTTCTTCTCTCTCTTTCTCTTCACCTCATCCTCTCTCTCTCTCTCTCTCCCTCACTTGCTTAGGCCTGCTATCAAGCAGCCTATTCAGCAACTTTTAACGCGCGCGCGAAAAGAACCATATGCATACAGCGAAAGCAACAGCAAACATTTTCAGCTGCTCATTTGCATGTCAGCAGCAGCAACAACAGCAGCAACAACAACAACAGCAACAACAACAACAACAACTGTAGGCACATGAACAAGGCGACACTGGCAAAAGCCAAGCTCACTTGAGATTTTACGAGACTTGTTTGAAATTTATGACTTGCTCAAAAGGCAAGCGGGCACACCCCCTTGAAACACACTCTCCAAAACACACACACACACACACACATGCATACACTTACACACTTGTACAAACAACTACAACAACAACTATAAGTAGCTGGCCAATTGAAAATGCACAAAATATACGCGGAGCTCTTTCGCTGTTTTGCATAAAATCTGCCGCGTGACTGTAATTTCCTCGCACGACCTTGAAAGGAGCCACAGCAACAACTACAGTAACAACAACAACTGAGCACACGAGGAAAGGCTTTTAATGCAAAGAGCGAGCTGCGTATTAAAATGCTTTTACAATTAAATGCGAAACTAAGCCCAAATCGCGCCTCTAGCACCTTTTACACCTGTCCGAACCGAACCGAGCCGCGCCGAGCTGAACAATTAGGCTAATGCCGCGTTAGGCCATGTGCCAGTTGTAACGGCAAATGGATGCCCAGAAATTTATGCACAACAGCAGCAGAGAGCCAAGGGGTAATGGCAAAGCAGAGAAAGGGGGAGGGGGAAGGGGGTAGAGCTGCCCGTTTAGCTATGCTAACTTATTTCCCCGCCCCTCTCTCTGCCCTTTTAATTACACGTTAAAGTTGCAAATGAGTTGAGGGGGGGTGAGGGGGGAAATGGGCAGGCAAAAGTTATGGGATGAGCTCATTATGTTATTGCCGGATATGGCTAAACTTTGTTGTTGTAGCATAATGAGGAAATTGGAGAAGACTTCGGCTGAGACTCCTGGCTAGCTTTTTGGTTGTAGCTGAATTCTTTTCATAAAATCTTTTGCATAGAGAGAAATATGAATAGAAAATCTTGTAGGTATCCTTAGCAGAGAATAATGGGCATTACCTATAGCTATATTCCTAGCTTTATGTGCGTCTAAATCCTCCATCTCTAGCCCTCTTTAGCCTCTACTGTTTACCTTCACCTACCTACTGACTCTACTTCTACTCTTATTCTCTCTCTGTCTCTCTTCCCATGTGCCTCTCTCTCTCTCTCTCTCTCTATCTCCCTCTGTCTTCTTCTCTCTGTCTCCATCTCTCTTCCTCCTCTCATTCCATACTACTTGCCGTAGCTAATCCCCAAACGACTGCAGCAACAAAAGCGCTCGACAATTGCGTATACGACACGTTGAGCACATGCCTGTTGGCTCTTGTCATGCCTGCCCGCCTCGCTCTCTCTCTCTTTCTTTCCCGAAATTGGCCACAGCTGATTGCCTTCTAATTATGCGATGCTCGCGCAAGATATGCATACGCATACATAGATATTCGTGGCGCCACGGGGCGTATGCGCGATATGTTATTAATGCTGGCTCGCATAAAATATGACGCATACGCCTCGTAGGCGCAAACCATTAAATGTTGATTAGCACCGCTGGGCGGGGCGTACAGCCATGATCCTGTCTGCCCTGCGCCGCTTAAAAGCAAAACGCTGTCAACTGAAGGCGAGCAAAAATGAGGAAATTTTTATGTTTACAAATCGCGTGACAATGCAACATAAAACAAGGCGCAAAAAAAAAAACAAGACATGCCTTACAAATATTTTCGCTATTTTCCTTGTCTCTCTTCTGTTATTTTTTTTGGTCAGCCGCGAAAGCGAAAGAATTTCTAATGTCGTCGAGCGGAAGCTCGTCGCGTTGACATTGGATGAAAATTAACGAGCTTCGCCTTGACGAATTCCAGTCGAGTTGCCTGCGATGATTAGCTGAGAAGCAGAAAGAGAGAGAGAGAGAGGGGGAGGTGGAGAGAGGGAGGATGCACTGTGCTCGTCCCATGCAATTTGCAGCTTGACCGCACAGCATTGCAGGCAGGCAGGCAGGCTACAGTGACTGTTGCCAATAAGTGACCACACAAATTTGAGTTGGCAGCGGGCGCTGGCCAAAAACGAGCTTAGTCATTCACAAAAGGCCAAAGCATTTGCCTGGGCTTGGCCGAGACGTCTGTGTGTATGTGTGTACGTGTGTGTGTGTGTGCTGCTTGTGTGTGTGCTGTAGGCCTTGGCTTTGCCTCTTTGCGGTCAGGTGGACACTGTGCAAATAAATCACATAAAGCGTTTGAAAATAATTTCGTTTTTACTGCCTACAACTGCCTATCCTCTCCACCCCTCTCTTCTCCACCCATGCCTTGCCACGCCCTCGCCCACTCGTACTGCAGGTTGTAGAACGTTATAAATGTGCTTTTGATATGTCGCTCTGGGTCTCTCTCAAACTCATAGTTTTTCCTACCTGCCTGTTTACGTAAGCCGCCCCCTCAACTCGTTGTGTTGCCTCCGCTTCCCCATCTTTTCCTCTTCCTCTTCATTTTGCTTTCCATTCTTTGCACCATTTGGCTGCTGTCGTAGCCCGCGCGACAGACGCTGCTAAATAAATCATTAAAATCAAACATTAATCAACTTGATGACCGTTAAACATGGCCTGCTCTCTGCGGCTGCACGCCACACTCAACCGGATATCCGCATGGCGGCCATTGTTTTCTTTCATTGTTTTTTGACGCTGCTTCTGCTGCTGCTGCTGCTTCTTTGTTCGTTCATTCCGCGAATAGCGCCAAGTGACCAAGTGGTTGAACCCATCGCGCGTCGGGGCGCGGCGCGGCGACGTCTAAGCGCACGCAATGTGTAAAGTATTTAGCTTTATCTAAACGTTGATGCACTGAGAGAAGTTTTTGGGCGGGTTCAAAGGTATTTAAAATATTGTAAATAGTCAAAAAATAATAGTTAGATGTATATAACAAGCAAATGTAGGCGTGGCAAGGCACAAACAGTGTCAATAAAAGCCTTTATATAGCGTTTAGCGTTTATTTGTTCGTATGAACGCGTTAAATTCAGCAACTATGAGCAATAGAGATGTCAGATGTGGCATGTAGGTGCATCTATATAATACCAATGTAAAGTTACTTTAAAATTTGAAAAATCACACCCTATAGGGGTGTTTCTCAAATTCATAATTGCATTAGACTTTTTGATTATTTAACAAAGTATTAAAGATTTTTATTATTTTTCCACAAATGTTACAAATTTACATTTATAAGATATGACAGACCTCACAAAGTGTTTATAGATGCCTCAATTAAGCTATGTGCATTTGTATGTTCGTATGAACACGTTTATCATTTCAACTATCGAAGCTAGAGTTATTAGATTTGGCATGAAGTTACCTCTATATTATAAGCAGCTAAAGTTTACTTTAAATTTTTAATGTCACTACCAACGCAATTAAAAATTTATAATTTAATTTATGAATTTGACTATTTAGTTAAGTTTTGCAGATTTAAGTTCGGTATATAGTTTACTGACAGCTGTCAGCTTTTTATAAAATAAATTTAAAAATTATTCTATGTCTTTTGATTCAATATCTTTGACTACTTAATCTGTTTCCTCTAGCTCTGCATTTAGTTTGCCCCTCTAGTTTGTTATATCTACCTTTCTCGCAGTGTACCGCTAGGTGCCTGCCTGCCTGCCTGCCTTGCTATAGCATTCTTTAGTTGCTTTGTCGTCTGCACGCTTCCTTGTTGTCCCGTCAACCCACCACCCCTCCTTTCTCCTTGCTCCCCTTTCCCCTGCAATTAGAGTGCATTAAACTTTACTGTTTACGCATTGAGCTCAAGTCGCAGTGCCCTTTCATAGTTGTTGTTGTTGTTGTTGTTCTTTGTTGTTGCCATGGTTGAATTCTTTTTACTATCAGCTACGATTGCGCTGCGCTCACGTGCAGCACTCGAAGTGCCCGCAGAAGGATTGTTCACCTTTCCCCCCAGTCCTCAGTCCCCAGTCCCCAACGTCTGGGGCGTGGCAATGCATTAGCTCAACTCACGCGATGTGTTAGCCATTATATCGTATCCCTCTATATATACGTATGTATGTATAGCACGTTCTGCTTTATACAGCTATGCGGGTAGCTTTCATTGTTGTTGTTGTTGTGCTATTGTTGTTGTTTCAGTTCAGTTGTTATGCATTTACTTTAATTGCATTGATTGAGGCGTTTAGTGCAAGGTTCTGCCTGGGCGCGCGGGGCGGGTTGTGTGCCTCAACTTGACGGCATTGAGTGGCGCCTGGAGAGCGTTAGGAATCACATTAGGTAAGTATAGTGTGGATGTTTGGGTGTCTGTGATTTGTGTTTAGAATGGAGTGTAGCAGAGTGTAGCTTGCAGTGGGGAAGAGACTTTCCTTTTACTAATGCTTGCACTACAATTAAAATAAATCTAGCAAAATTTACATAAAGTTTATTCTACTTTTTTGCCTTTGAACCCTATAAATATTATTAGAATTTATGGCAATTGCTACTCCAAACAATTTCTGTTTAAACTTTCCCTTGTTTAGTTTTCATTTAGCCAAAAGCAAATAGAACTTTTGCTGGCATCGTGCTGTATTTATTCTAATTTCATAAAATGTAATAGCAAATTGCAACGAGAGATTTTCAGCAAAACATTAACAATAGTTGCAAAAGTTGTTGTTTAGTTTTGCCAAATGTAAAGTAAACTTTTCGGGTTTGCTTTTCATTAAAGTTTAGTTAAACCGAGCTCGAGGCTTAGTGCCGTATACCCTTTCTCTCTTTGCCTTGCGCTGCACTCCGCACACGCAGCTTACACAATTCAATTCAATTCTGAATGCAGGCAAAACACAAGTCCTTCCCTCTCACTCTTCTCTTCTCTCTCTCTCTCTCTCTTTTTGCCTTTCTACTTTGCCTGGCTTGTTTTCAAAGTGCAATCTGTTGTGGTAGATTTCCCCGTTGTCCTGTCATTTCATTATGCGCTCAAAGTTAAAGCCGCAAACGTTAAGGCTGCATTGACAATATCGCAACATAACTCAGAAACTTGGCTCACCCGCGCAGCTGCACAACTGACACATACCCTGTACAGCTGCACTAGCGAATGCAACTACCTTTGCAGCGCAGTTGCCGCCAGGGTATGCGAAACTGTAGCAAAAAGTTTACGCAAAACTAAAAGCTTTGTTCCACAGTGTACAAAAAAACAGGAGGAAAACGAGAAAAAACAACACAGAGAAAAATGTCATAAATTTTCAATGCACGACGCCGTCGCCTGCCTGCGGACGGAAATGGAAGACGCGAAATTGGAAATTCGCCCGCAAAATCTGCACACACACACACACGCACACACAGACAAGGATCCTATGCCATCTCTAACATGCAATGCTGCTGGCGAAAGTTTTTTGCTAAAATAACTGCAAAATGCGTTTTGCTTTTAGCTCGCATTGTGCTGCTGTCTCACTCCCCCACTCTTCCTCTCTTTCCCTCTCTCTTTCTCTCTGTGCTCTGGCGCCCCCGCCTTGGCTCCAAGGCCGTATTTCAATTAAGTTTATTGTTTTTGCTGGCAAACTGCAAATCGGACGACAATTGTTTTAAATGCGCTGCGCTCAAAAGTAGGCAACAGTTTTTCTTTTTGCGCTGCGCTCAAAAGTAGGCAACAATTATTTGTGTTTCCCACTGCTTCACTCACGCGACTCATTTAAAAGCCATTAACCATGTTATCAACTGCAACGTCAACTGTCTTTGCCGTCTGTCGAGTGCCGAGTGCACTCATGCCGCCGCCGCTTTTCGCAAATTGACTCGATGCCATAGAAACGTCCACTTTCCCTTCCCTTCTCCTCCCCTACACACTCAACTCACGGCACGGCAAGTGCGCACACACAAAGCGCAATAGCTGTCAACCACACACACGCACGCACACATAGAGGCAGGCTTTTAGCAGGTTTTGCCTTCCACCCCCCCCCACTCCCCCGTCTTTCAGGCCTGCTGCAACTTTAAAATGTGCAATTTGCTGACTCACAGCAGCAGCAACTATTTGCTAACTAAGTTAACTAGTATATCATTTACACACACTCTACCTTTCTCCCTCTCCCTCTTCCTCTTCCCTCTCTCTTTCCCACTCGCCATTCGACTGGGCTGTCAACTGCTTTTCAATGAATGAACCAAAATGGCATCGCCGTGGCAATTTCCACTCTTCACTCTAGCCACGTTGCATGTGCGTGTGTGTATGCATGTATGTGTGTGTGTGTGAGTATATGTGTTAAAAGCCATAATTACGCCTGATGAGGCTGCTCCACATACATACATACGTGCACGTGTGTGTGTGCGCTTTCTGCTTGGCAAATTTGACACTTTTGTCGCAAATTTCTATGGCTGCACTTTGCCTGTGTGTAAGTTTGTTTGTTGTGTGTGTGTGTGTGTGTGCATGGACACTGTGCGTCTACTGCGCTTTGTTGTCATTGTTGTTGTTGTTGTTGCTATTACTGTGGCTGTTGTTTCCTCTGCCATTTGTCTGCCTAAGTTTTGCAATTAGCCAACGCGTTGTCCAAATTGACAGCAACAGCAAACAGCAGCTACAGTGGGCCATAAAAATAATGCCACACTTACACACAGTGCCTGACATGTGGCTGGCTATTTATATACTACTATATGTATGTGCTGCTGGCTGTCAATTAAAAATCGCAGTCAGGCTACTTTTTGCAGTTTTCGCTTCGGGTTTCTTGTGTTTCGTTGCTCTACAGTGCCTGCCATTAGTCTGCCCACACAAGCTGGCATTGTTTATAAGATATGGCAGATATTATGGTATATTTAATTGGATTTTAATGTGTGCGGCAATTAGAGCTCTAGCTGCCTCGTCTGCTTCTCTCTCTGTCTATCTTTCTCTCTCTCTCTCTTTCTCTTTCACTCTCTCCCTCTTTGAACTTCTACGTCTTGCCTCAGTAAGCCTGCGCTCGCCTTGATGTTCTCTGTGACACATTGAGCAGCATATTAAATGCAATAAATTCACTTAGTTGCTACAAGGCAGACTCCCACACACTCTCACACATACACACATACTCCCACACACACACACACACCTTGAAAGCGACATGTATTGGCTTGGCTGACACGTAAATGTAGCTGATATAAATGCAATTTTCATGACAATGTTGCGCCCGCAAGTATGCAACAAATAATAAACACCCGCCCCACACACACACGCACACCAACACACACACATTGACACCGGATACACTAGTCACGTGCAGACAGATGCCTCATCGTTGTATAACTTAATGGAATTGTTTATTGTCTTGCTCGCACTCTCTTCCCTCTCCCGCTTTCTCTCTGCTGCTCTGGCAAGCTCTCAGGCACAGCAAAGTGCATTAGCAGCCTAAACAACGGCAACAACAACAACAATAGCAAAAAGGTAACACGAGCAGCGGACAGCCTGTGCTACCAACAGTCATGCTCAACTAGCAGATACTCTGTAAAGCTAAATAGCCAAATTGTGTTGGGTTTATTGATAGGTTCAATCCACTTAAGGCTTGCAAAACACGGTATTCAGCATCATACACACCTTTGCCTTGCATCATTTACAGGGTATCTGCTGGTTGCTGCGTCTAACTGATTAAGCCTGCCAATATTCAGCTAGCATGCCAAGCGCACATAAAAGGTGACGATGAAGCGAAAGCAACTTATCGATTTAATTAATTTCTGCCACGCCCCCTGCCTCTTCCTCTTGCCCCTTGTTGAATTTAAAAACTTCAGTATATGCTCCCAAAAAAACAAGTCTTGATTGACTGACTGAATGACGTAGTGACTGGCTGACTGACTGACTAACTGGCTGCTTGCCTGAGTAGCAAAGTCTTTGAGTACATGCAAAGTCATGTTTTGAGCATAGCCTAGTTTTAGGTGTCAAGTGTGTCTGACACACTTATCGGGGCCCCGACAAAGAAAAATCGTATTAAATTTCAAGTGAGTCTTTGCTATAAATAAGTTATGGATACGGCAGCTGACAACGACAACAATCAATTTGAACATCAATCAATCAATCAGTCGAGCTGCAAAGTGGCTGCTCGATCTCAACGCGCACCTTGTCCCACTCCTGTTTCCTTCTCCCATTCTCTTTCCCTCTTTCTTTGTGCTGCCCACAATTCCCTGTTGTAGCTCATTAGACAACGCCCATGACTCAGCGCGTGTAGCTCCTCCTCGTTTCATTTCGTTTTGCACGTGTGTCTACGCCTTGTTTGCCTGTGTGTCGCACATGACAATGGCATGCCACACGGTCATAGCGCCAGCAACTGCCTGCCCTGCCGGACTCGCCCTCACAATTATGTACACAACTCACACCTAATTGGCCTACTTAACACGAGACTGCTGCGATTCAACTGTCGCCGACATATAATTGATATGCCCGTTAGCTAACGGTAAAAGACTTGTAAGGCCATATTCCTAGGTAAATTAAGTTGATTTCTCAATAAGCAAATTACGCTACATACTAGTTCATTCATTCATTTCTTGTTTGCTTGTAATGCACATTTTCATTGCCTACTTTCGGGCGCCACTTTAATTCGGACTACCCTCGTCACGGGCTTAGTTTAGTTTTTCGGTTTACGTTTACGTTTGTTGTTCCGTGACTCATGACTAAACGCAGCAAAAGTAATTTAATTTAGTTGCTTCGCCCAAAATAAAAAGAAAAAAAAAACAGGAAAAGAAAGCAGAGGCAAAACAGAATTTGTGCAGACTTTTAATGCGCTCACGGAGCTGCTTGAAAAATAAATGTTGCCTACTTTTAGGTGCTTCAGGTAAAGAAAATACTTAATTGAGAGAAAGAGAGAGCTAAATGCTTTTAGTGAATTTTGCCTTATTAATTATATTAATTTAATATTTTTATTTAATTAATTTTTATTGTTTTAATTAAATTAATTTTTATTAATTTTTTTTAAATATTAAGTTTGAAATTAAAATTATATTTACATATTCACTTGAATCGTTTTAAATGCAACTTGAAACGGGATTTTCCACCTCTTTCCCCCAAACGTCTCCAACAACTTGTCGCAATCAAAACACCCTCTTCAAGGGTATCCCAAAAAAAAAAAAAAAAAAAGCAAACTGCGACATGCAAAGTGCTTTGGGCTTCAACAATGACGCAACGGGAAGCCTTACAAAACAGCAGGCAGTAACGCAAAAAACAACAACAACAACAACACCAAAAACACAAACAAAAATTGTATATAAAAATTAAGTATACGCCCCAAGGGCAGCCCAACAAAATAAGGCAAATGAAAATATTTGTGGTGTGCAAAGAAAACAGCGAAAAAAACTGAGCGAAATTCGCACCAAAGCAAAATGGTAGCGTAGGCGTTGTAAGTCATAGGGGGCGTGGCAACACCTGCTACTAATAACAATTATAAAGAGATTAATAATGTATGTGTGTGAGTGTGTGAGGGTGTGTGTGTGCGCCGTAATCGCCATAAATTGCTTATTAGCTTTAAAATGCAGCTGCCTATAATTATGGCAAATTATACGACAAAAAAAAAACAACAGCAACAACAAGAAGAAGGAACTGCAGCGCCGGCAGGAAGTGCGCCATAATGTGCAATGAGCTGCGGCGGCGGCAACGGCGTCGGCGACGGCGTCAGCAAGCGTTGCCCAACTCATTTCATAGGCGAACGCTTAACGAGCGGAAGCCGCGGCGAAAGCGAAAAGGGCAACAGGAAGGAAGGCGAAGCCATCACTAGTGTGTGTGTTGGTGTGCATTGGTGTGTGTGTGAGCCTATGATGTGTGTTGCATTATTAATGAGACATTCGCCTGCTGCCTGCCGCCTGCCCAGGCAGATTTGCAAACACATCGAACGACGCAGGCAGCACGTGACAGCTTTGCTGCAGTGCCACTTGCCACAGCAGGTTGCAAGTTGCAAGTTGCCAGTTGCAACATGGGCTGCCTCCTGCGAAGCTTAGGTAAATATAATACGCTCCATTTTGCAGCTTCGGCCAATGATTTGTGAATTTCCGTTGGCAGTTCTCAAAATTTTACTGGGTCAACTGCAAACGGGGGGCGGCTCAGGGTGCAGGGGGCGTGGCCCAGGTAGAGCTGAAAGCGTCATTGAATTTTATATTTTATGCTCTCACAGCGGAAGCCACTGAAAATTGCCGATGAAAGATGTGAATATTACCGAAAAAATCGATATAGAAAGAGAAAACGTCGAGCAACAAAATATGTTACGTGTGGAAGGAAATAAACTTGCCAGGAGTCCTTAAAGTCCTGCCCTCTATGTAGTGCTGCCTATAGCAGTCTATGTGGTTTTGTTTTCCTTAGGGGATTAAAGATATCAAGTAACGCCCACACAGAGCCCCCTCAAAGTTCCCAAAGTAATAAAACAGCTTATGCCTAACACGATTTACTAGCTAAAAATGGGGAGGGAGTGTAAGGCAGAGAGAGCGAGTGTGCAAGCGAGACAGCTGCAACTTACGTGCTAACAATACTTATAAGACAGATCACAATGGAACTTACACAACTTACGTACTACAAATCACTAAAACTAGCAGCAGCAGGCGAAAGCCTTCAACTTTTGCGTGAAAAATCACAGAGAGCGCATAAATCTTGTGCGGGGGAGGAGCGGAGAGAGGCAGGGGGAGAGTGGAGAGGGGGGAGCAAAGAGAAATGGCAACTGCTTTCGTCTGACAGTTTTTTTTTTTGTAGATTCTATCACGTCAATGCAATGTGCTCAATGTTGTTGCTCAGCGTGTTGTTCTCATCCTCCTGCTCCTGCTGTTCCTCCTGCTCCTGCTCCTTATATTCCTTATACTCCTCCACATTCCTTGCTGGCATCTTGTAGGGTATGGGCGGTTGTGGCAGGAAAGCGGAGGCACTGGAGATGTGTCGTCCAAATGGCTTGGCATCATTCGTCTCCAAGTAGAACTTGCCGCGCAGTCTGTAAGGAAACGAAAGTGAGTCTTTTCTACTTCCCCTTCCCCTCCCCTTCTCCCCCTACTTACCTGGCATCCGCGCCGTAGCCCATGTAGGCGCGTCCATTGCTCATGCGGCAAGTGCCCATGTTTTGCCTGGCCTCGCAACGTTCGCTGGGAAAGGCCAAAGGTTGCCGTATGCTCTCCACGAAGTATTCCCAGGCACGTTGATGACTGCAGCCAACTGAACAGAAAGAGAAAGAACCATAACCAGTCAGTCAACTCTCTCCTCCCTCTCCTTCTCTACTCACTTATAATGCCCAGCCAGCGATTATTGGCAATTTCCTGCCGCGCACAGCCCGGCTGCAGCGGGCGTCCTCCATTGGGATAGAAATCCGCGTGACCCATGGGCGTTGGGTTACCCAAAATGCCGCCATCTGTATGAATGACGTCCACAAAGCGCGCATCGCTCGCACTCAGTCGTCGATTCGAACTGTTGCCCTCGAAGAGTGGCAGTGCCGGATCTAGTGCCGTAATCCTGGCCAGCTTGATGCCCCATTCCTGCAACTGTTTGCCCGCAAAGCCAGCCACCTCAGCGCCCAGACTGAAACCAATCAGATGTATGTGCTTGGTGGCATAGCCACTGGCGATCAGATAGCGCAGGAAGCGTGCCAGATAACGCGCTGTCACCGGTAGATTCTCCACGGCATTCGAGTACCAGGGCACGGCAACCATGGCGCTCCAGTCGACCAAAATGACGTTGTAGTTGCCACGCCGCAGGAAGGCTAAGGGAGGGAGAGGAGAAAGGGAAGATGAGTTCGCTCCGACAGCTTTCGTTCACATTGCACTTTACCATCTTTGAGCTGCTGACTGCTCTGCTGCTCCCCCGTGGCTGACTCAGAGAAACCGTGCAGATAGATGGCCAACGGGTAATTGAAATTGAAATTACTTTGCGCCAGTCGCGCCTCATCGCTCAGCGCCAGCTGCTGTGGCTCGTTGCGGTTTTTTCTGCAAAAATTTCGTTAGTCGATTTTATATGAGCAAAGAAGTGGGGGAAGGCGAGGGAGATACCCTACATATGCCAACTATTAAAGATGCTATAAGCTTTCTGATATTAAAAAGATTTTACAGGTAGTTGGAACAGATGCGCATGATTTGAATATTAAAGCTTAAGTAATCACTAAGTTATAAAGGAAAGAGTCTTTTTCAACCCTTACATTAGGTATAAAGAATTCTTAGCACAGTTTTTAAACTAAGAGTATGTTTGCATGTATTTCTAGCATGTTTATGCCAAATTTGACAGCTCTAAGTCTTCCAATCTCAAAGTTATAGCTGTTCATACAAACAGATTTTGTCAAAAATCTCCGCCTTTTGCGCATAACAAACTCTTTTAGCTAACATACTATACATAATACCCCTACCTGCCTTACCCCACCTCATACTGGATATACTCGTCCACTAAATATGCATAAGCTGCACTTCTGCCGCCAGATGGCGCCACAACACTCACCTCGTATAGAGCAGAAAGCGTACATCCTCACGCTCGCGTATGGCACAGCAGCTGCTGCAGCTGCCACGCGGTGCAGCGCTGTAGAAAATGGGAGATCCGGCTGAAAGAACAACAAGCTAAATTAACAACAATAGAGCAACAAAAAGAATAAGCTATAAAAAATTGAAAAAATTCACTCGGCATTCTCAATTTGGCATGTGAAAAATGCTGGCAATTATTACGAGCCAACTAATTGAATTATTAAGCAGCTAATAAGCGACTAAAGCAACAATGACAGCGGCAAAAGCAACAAAGGCAACAACAACAGCCCAGAGCAACATAAACTTGCCTAAAAAAACGAAACCAGCCAAGCGACGCTCTCGTGTCGACCGTGAACTTGAATCTTATGCGTGTATTATGATTGTGGCGCGGCGAGCTACCATAAAAAAGCAAACTCTAGTAATAATAACAACAACAATAACAATGCTTGTTACAACAATAACAACAACCACAACGACGACGACAGCTGAAACTGGCAACACGTGACGTATACGACGTGTATAACGTCTATAGGCAGGCCGAAAGCTTTTGCAGTGCAACGATAGCTAAATACGCTAACTTTATGTAAATATATATGGCATAAAAATAGTTAAAAATAGCTTTAAAATAGCTAAAAAAAATAAAAAAAGGGAAGTAAATTTTTATATTTTTGTTTTGGGAAAATTTTATCATTGACCCTTAGATATCTATTCCTAATTCTTAAAAATATTTCTACTTTTGTTTTATAGCTAGAAAAAGATATATATATCTTAATGAAATTCTCAAAAAATTATATATAACTCATAATAAACAAATTTCCCTTGCCTAGTCAATCTACCCCACCAAAGTTACCCTACACGCGCGCCGTAGCAAACAGGTTTCCCCTCGCTGAACAGCCACACTTTTGTGTTATCACAAGACGTAGATTGTAATTGGGGGCGTGGCACTAGGTCAACATCGCAATGTCAATGACGCCTCCGCGCCGCAGACTGCGTCGCAATTTGCCACAAATTTTAGCTTAGCTTTTGCTTTTTTTTCGCGCTCTTTGTTTTGCTACACATATTTAGCGTTGATTTTGCATTGATTTCATTTGATTAGATGCCAAGCGACAACAGCAACAACAACAACAACAACAACAAAGGGAAATGCGCTGATAAACGTGACCTTCGGCAAGGTCGCGCTGCAGCACTGCTCAACACTTTCCGTTTCGCAGCTCGTTCTGTATTTTATGTATATAGTTTAAAAATTATATATACAAGTTATATCTTGGATTTATGTAAATTTACTACACGCTCATTTGCGGAAGAGTTTCTTGCCTTATGTAGACTAGATGTTATACCTCGTATAGTGCCTCGATTGTTGTTGTTGTTGTTAGTTGTTGTTAGTTTTCTTTATTTCGTTTTCTGTTTTGCTTCCACTTCGCGTCACGCCGTGCATTTTATTTAATTTCATATATTTTTTTTAATTATCACATTGTTGTAGTTGTTGTTGTTGTTTAATTTTAATGTTCTTTGTGGCTCGCAGGTAATTAACAACCTTATGCGTTATTATCTTCTGGCCTGGCATGACACATCTGTATCTGCAACACAATCTGTCGGTTTTGTTCAAAAGATTCTAGATACGATAGGGTAATATGTTGAGTTTTTATGAGGTTCTTAGCTGACTAAGATTTCCCCCCCAGAGGGGTCAAATTGCTATAAAAGCTGCCACTTTATAGAGGGGGGTTTCTCGCCCATCTTTGAGAACTTGTGTGTAGAGCACTGGGCCAAATGTTATTCTAAGTTAGTTGATAAGGTGAAGGAACAGCAAGTTGTACACGTGAAGGTAGTTACGAGTTCAAGCACAAAAGGGGATTTACATTATATGATATATGATATGATATTTCTAGAGATAAAAACCCCCACATTGCCTTAGCTTTTTAATGTAGGTTAATGAAGTTTGGGAGTTGAATAGATACATAAAGAAACTAACGGAAAATATTATTACTTATATTTGATAATAAGTAAAACTTGACTAGAATTTAAATAAAAAGATATATTCCCTATACGAAGAAGTTTACTGATATAGCTTTACAGAAAAATTATATTATTTTATTATTATAACTAAAAGTTTCGCAAGTTATATTAGTTATATTGCCCTCACATAGTTGCAAAAACCCAAAACTTTTATTAACTTTTACAGACTTGAGCTTAATAACCTATTTAGGCGCCTCAACTCAACTAACTCCTGGTAATCAATTGAAGGTCTTACAGGCTAAACCTTGGTATAGTTTTACAACGATCGACTGGTTACTATAGCGTTCAGTTGTTTCATTGTTCATCGGTTGCCCAGTGTGACCTTGCTTCACAACTCAGTAAGCAGCTACGAGCGAGTGAGACCAAGCCCCGAAAAGTAAATTGTCAACAATTGGCGGCGACTTATCTTAACTGGGCGTACAACATGTATGCGCTAAGTGCCCTAAGAGATCTGGTCTGGGGACGCCTTGAACTTATAGCGCAGTCGAGTCGTGCAAGTAGTGCGAACTATGCTAATTGAGTGAGAACATACTCAAAGCAAAGGAAGTTACGACTTACCGAGCAGAAAGGTAAAGACATTGCATAATGTCGAAGCGGCCGGCAAAACCATTGTGAATTGCAATCAAATATTGAACGTGGAAGTCACTAGGGTGTTACTTTTATCTATGTATCTATCTAATCTACCGGGCGGGGCCGTCGTTCAATGAACCGTAGGCATCGACAAACGGATTCGCACTTTGATTTGATTTGCGTTGATCGCGTCGTGTCGCGTTGCTTCCGTATTGACAAACATAAAAACAGAGCAGAACCGACCGGGGTGTGCCTTCAATGTACACTTTAATCGAATATACCCGACTTAGCCGACAACGACGACGACGATAACGCTCTGTTCTGGCCGAGTTCCGTAGACGAACTGAGCGCCTGCTTGAGCCGCAGCTGCCTAGAAGTTGTTGGGCAGAAGTTGTCGACGCTCGTTCGTTTTGCTGATCGAGTGCCGGCTTAGTCGTCTTCGCTTGTTTCTTTATTGGCTAAATCAATTTGCACGCAGCCAACAACAAAAGACTCAGGCAACGAACTTGATCGTCAGCCAAAATAAATTTAGATAGCGCTAATCTCGCATGCCACCCACCCACCTTAGTGAACAGTTGTATGAGTAGTTTTTGTGTTGGGTTTTTAATTTCCTGGTGTCGCACGACCGTTGCCTGACAGGCATGCGAAATGAGTTCAAGACGTCGATGCGATGATCACGATGTGGGCGGCCAATTGTGGCGGCTAGAGAGACAGAGCGAAATTAAGATGTAGCCAAAGAGATCAGAGTTCAGGTGGATGGGTCTAATTTAGTTGTCATTGATTGGGATGGGGATCTCGCCAAGATACAATAGATTTTCCTGAAGATACACTGAAAATTGCAGGAGTAAGTTGTTTGAAATTATAACAAAAAAATTAATAATAATAATATTATGAAAAATATTAGAAATACTAAAATATAATAATAAAACTATAATAATAATAATAATAATAATAATAATAATAATAATAATAAAAATAATAATAATAATAATAATAATAATAATAATAATAATAATAATAATAATAATAATAATAATAATAATAATAATAATAATAATAATAATAATAATAATAATAATAATAATAATAATAATAATAATAATAATAATAATAATAATAATAATAATAATAATAATAATAATAATAATAATAATAATAATAATAATAATAATAATAATAATAATAATAATAATAATAATAATAATAATAATAATAATAATAATAATAATAATAATAATAATAATAATAATAATAATAATAATAATAATAATAATAATAATAATAATAATAATAATAATAATAATAATAATAATAATAATAATAATAATAATAATAATAATAATAATAATAATAATAATAATAATAATAATAATAATAATAATAATAATAATAATAATAATAATAATAATAATAATAATAATAATAATAATAATAATAATAATAATAATAATAATAATAATAATAATAATAATAATAATAATAATAATAATAATAATAATAATAATAAAAATAAAAATAATAATAATAATAATTTTAAAAAAAATTAATAATATTAATAATAATAATAAAAACAATGATAAATAAAATATGTAGTATATTTTAAATTAGTAATAATAATATAATAATAACAATAAAAATTAAATTTTTGATAATAAAAGGAGGAAATTTAAATACTAAGAAAACATGGCACTACCAAATTTATTGTATATGTATAAAGCAACAGTTCCTGCAATTCAAGTTTCCGCATAAAGAACTTATACTTATCACTGGGGGTTCCTTTCTAAAATTCCCCTACTCTATTAAAGATTTAATTAGTTCGCGAAAAACGCTATGAAAGTTAAGGTTTATAAGCCAAAATAAAGAACAAAACGGCTGTGGCAACACTAAAAGACTCCGTTTATTATAATAAAATGCACACGAAATGTGAGAAAACGAGCGAGCAAAGCAGAATTATATAATTTCGTATTAAATTGTAAAGCAATTTTCATTGAAACAATCGAGTGGAAAAATTCAGAATTTTGTTAAACATCGTATCGAAGCGCACTAAATGAGCTAAAAGAATAGCAAATGCTGATGGAATTAGCAGAAAGATTAATTATAATTCAGCTGGTAGTTGTAGTTGTTGTAGCAACTGCTGTTGTTGTTGTTGTTGTTGTTGTATCCAGGCTGTTCACCTTGACCGAATGCTGACTTTTCGGTTTCATTATGCCAATAAAATGCTCTCGCAGCGAGCGCAGCTGATGATGCTTATCGCCTTTCGTTGACCGGCAAACGGCAACAACAACAACAACGAAGATATTTATACACATATCTGAAGGCAGTTCTGACCATCCTCACTTCAGTTCAGCGGCCTCTTCTGCGGGTCAATTAAGCAAGGCGTCAAGTTTAGCATATTGAGGGCATTAATCATGCGCATCTCAATTGGCCAAGTTGAGGGCGTGCTGAAATCAGTTATTGTTATATGATTTATGCCAAGATTGAAAACAAATCCGACTGCAATGGCGAATGCAAGGTAACTCCATAGATTATTGGCAATTGCAACTTGCCTTGCTGGCACCTTGAAACCGGCTGAGAACCACAAAGCACACACACACACAAGTTGGCCCCCAACGTTAGCCAAGTGCAAGGCCCATGCTAAGTTCTACTTCATAAAGAACACTTAGAATACACCGGTTCCACTGCCACCTCAGTTGCTGATTCATGGCGCACTCTTTAACGACTTCCTGCTGCCTTGAGGGTTCGGTATCGTAACCTAGTACATTGCACGGCCATAATGCCAGAATATAATGAAATATAAAAAATATAATCTACAACAGGGTGTGCTAAAAATAAACAACAGTTATGCGTAGTTCAAAAAACGCAGATAAACGAAACAAACAAAAAGATTTGCTATAAAAATTCCATGGATAATAATCGAACAAAAAATTGCTGAATCACATGTGCACCATTAAGCACAAACACAACACAAGAAAACGTCAACAACAATGCGAGCAACAACAACAATTCCTGCACTATTAATAAATTCATAACAAAACAGCCTGAGGTCGTTCAACAAATGGCGAAACAATAAGCAAAGCCATCCAAACGATTCAGTTCGGTTATCAATCGAGTTGAGAAACCAAAGAAAAATGTATACAATATTTAACATTCAATTTGCATATCATATAGTTACAGTTAGCCAAGTTAGCGCAGGTTGCAAGATTATTTATAATTATTTAATAAATAAATTTCTGGCGATTTAAATTTTATTGCCGCCAATTGATGCTGTCATGTTTATGGAGACGCCAAACGGCTTCCGGCTATGTCCTTGGCCGAACGCAGACGCTGACACCATTAACGCCTAATTAATTACAAACTATATGTATATATGGTATGAACAAATATGGTAAATTGGTAACTAAGCATGGCAAACATAAATTCAGCTAAAGAACAGCTCAGAGTCAGGTTTAAAATCTTCCGCAATTAAAGTGAATATATAAACGAGTAAATAATTTATACATATTACATATTTAAGCACACTATATTTAAATTAATTTCATAAATTTTACAGCGCATATTAAGAGTTTCTAAATTATTTAAATGAATGCAAATTTTATACTCACTGCACGTTGCGGCAAAAAGTGTTGCATACTTTCGGGCTGCAGCTGAAAATAAACCAATTAAGAGAGGCTCAAAATAAAAGAGAGTCGCATAATCAAAGAGCATAGCCAAAGCCAATTAAGCATTTTATACATTTACTTTTCCTCTCTTTTTGCAGGACAAGCTGCTGAGCAAATTGGAGGAGGAGAGCGAACCGGATCCGCCTACCTCGCAGGAGGATGAGTGTGTCATCTGCATCAATGCACGCGCCACCATGCAAACCTCGCCGTGTGGCCATCGCGTCGTCTGTCGACGCTGCTTTGTGAAGACCATTCAGAGTGCCGTGGCTCAACGTCTGTTGCCGCTGCGCTGTGTGATCTGCCGTGCACGCGTGAATCGTTTGACATCATCTTCGGGTAGCTGGCGCATACAGGAGTCGGCCAGCAGCTATTCCATGGGTGCCAAAAGCTGGGCCTCGGCAGGTGTGCATGCCGGCGGCGTGGTGGCCTCGGCCAGCTCCTATTCCATGAACGATGCGCACAGCGAGCATCATCATGCATTCCATCAGCCCACGCTGCACACCGCGGCCGGCGGGCGTCATCATTATGCAGCGCCGCGTGGTGCCCATGGTCGTGTCTCGCAGTCGGATAGCCTGTACTCGATGAGTTCGACCGGCTCGGCGGGCTCTACGCTCTCGGGCTACTCGCATTATTCCAAGACGTCTTCCATATCGAGCAGTGGCCCCTGCTCGCCAGCCTCGCCCGCGGCGGTCACAGCATCAGCTGCCAGTGCCAATCATTTGGCGCCGCCATCGCCTAACACACATCATCATCATCATCATCAGCAACATCAGCAGCATCAGGTGATCTCGCCCTCAGGTTCCTCGTCGTGTTCCTCGGCCAGCGTCGGTTCGTTGTCGCCGCGTGACAATGGTGTGCATCATTCGCATCATGGCGGCTGTCCGAGTGGCTGCTCCGGTGCTGTGCCACGCAAGCCGCTGCACATGCTAAGCAATTCCGCCTCCACATCCACATCCTCATCGAGCAGCAGTAGCGGCTGCGGCAGTGGCGCCATGACGCCTACACCTACACACACCTATCCGGGGCGGCGACATGTCAAGAGCCGTCTGCTGGATCTCCAGAATCGACTGCCACCCATCAAGGAGTTTCGCAGTCCTGCCAAAGTGCCACATCCCTCGCCGGTGCATGTCAGCAATCCGCGTTTTCGGTGCGTATTCACGAATTTTGTTTATATAAATTTAAAATGTGTAATAGTATGGTAACACTTTAAATTCAAATATTTATTATCGATATATCGATCAATTAAAGTGACAATTTAAATTTAAATATTTGCTATCGATATTTGAGTAAATAAAGTGCAATTAAGTATAAACAATTAAAAAAATACCAATTTAAAATACTACTAGTCCTTTAATATCGATATATCAATAAGTTATCGAATTAGTAACTGAAAATACAAAGAAACATTTGCATTTTCTCCTCAGCTACGCCTCGTATACGAAGTCCAGTGGACATGAGTTGGCCCCGCTATTGCGTGAGCCAGCATCGCCGCCGCAGCCGCGTCGTCCCAGCCCGATGAACATACAGCTTAGCTGCACGGCGCTGGCACCGCCGCCGCTGAAAGCAGGTGGCGCCAAGATTTGTCCGCTCACCACGAAGAATTCGCTGCCCAAGAATGCCTACGTAATGCCAAAGGACAAGAAGCCGACAAATGCAGCTGGTTTGGCCAATGGCAAGTCAACAGGTAATGGTCGAAGTGCAAGTGTTGGCAGCGCCAATGCATCAAAGGAGGCAAACGGCACGGCGGGCTCTGGTGCCAGCAATGCGGGCAACAACTGTAAGCCACACTCGAGCTCTTCCAGCCGCAGTTTTCCGCTCTTCTCCTCCAGCAGCAGCAGCAATGCCATAAGCAACAACAACAATAATAGTAGCAGTAAGTCAATCGCGATAGATGGCGCCAGGGATGGAAGAAATTAATTAAGTTCCGCTTGATAAAATTTTGCAGAAGAGAAGGCAGACAACAAGAAAAACGAATCCATGGAGCGCAAGAAGAAGGAGGAGAAGCTCAAGATGAAAGCCGAAAAGGAAGCCAGAAAGGTAACCCACTCTCCCTTTTTCTCTCACACTCTCAGTTTTTGCAATCTCTCTCAGTGGTAGTTTATTGTTTCGTCGCGAGGGGGCGCCACGGCGCAGCACAGCAGCGCGCCCATTTGCATTGTTTGTAATTGGCCTCGTTTGCTTCCGCTGCCTGCAAAAGTTTTTCATTAAACGTGCAACGTGCAACGTGCAGCGACGAGCGGCGTCTTTTGTGCCATACCGCTGCCCGAACCACCCTGTGCCGCTTGGTGGGTGATGAAAACAAAAAGTTTCTCATAATGCGCAACGTTTTTTTATGCATTTGATGCACTTTTTAAGCCCTCTACTTATTGCATGTTAAACAAGCAATAACGCTGAGCGCTGGGGTCAAGCAGCGAAATACCCTGTAATAACTGCATAAAGAGAATATTATATACAAGCAAAACACTATAGAGAAGTCAGTTTAACCTAGTTTATAAATCTCTTTTCGCATATTTGACGCATATACCCTATGCCATGTTGTGCTCATCCTAATTAAGCCTCCTGCTGTCTGTAGCTTCGTGCTATTTTCGCAAACCTAATTCGCAAGCATAATTATATCATAACGAGGCATAAGTACTTATTTTGTGCAATTTTCGCTTTTGGCAGGAGGAGAAACGTTTGGCCAAAGAGGAGGAGCGCCTGGCCAAGCTGCATGCCAAGGAGGAGAAGAAACGCGGCAAAAAGGAGGCCAAGGAGCTGCTGCTGGCTAACGATGGCAATAACAAGAAATAAAGTTAATTAACCTACAGTGTTAATGTTTAAATCATAAGCAACTAACTGGCATATGTACTATATCAGATACACTCACACACACACACACATAACGAGCTTGATTGTATTTTTAGGATATATATTTATTTAAATTAGCCTTACGTACTGATTTTTTTACCACACAAACACAAACGAAAAATTGTTTTTTAGTGCAACAATTTTAAAGAGCAAATTTTTTGTTAAATTTTGTATAATGATTGTTATATTATTTAATTAATTAATATTTATTTGATCAACTTTTGTGACTCTGCCTTAGGTGCAGAGCACGCGATAAAGTTAGGAATTACGATAGGTTTTCTTATGTGTTCCCATCATCACTCCCTCATCTGTTGCATAAGTTGAAAGGTTGTTCGAAACAATTGTTTATAAAGAATACTACAAAATACAATTTAAACTTTAAAAGAGATTCTAAACTTAAGGTTCAAGTTATACAAAAGTGAAGTGGAAAACGCAAGAAATACCTAGATCATTTCCAAGAATGTTAACTTCTACGCCTAATAGATTTTAATACCAAAAACCACAAGTTGGAAACAGAAGCTATAGCTATATATATATATACATACATACTACATGGGAGCAGCAATAATCGGGTTATACTTACAGAGTATGTGTACTTAAGACCTCTTTAAATCCAAAAGAAAAATCTCTAAAGTATTTAGTGAACGTTGACAAATTGTTGAAAAAGATTCTAAAGTAGTTTTCATATACCAAACTAAATATATATACTACTACTTACTCTATATACATACCAATATATATAATATATATGCCTATATACATATATATAACTATATATATAATATATATCCATAGTTCTGTATTGGAAACTGTTCAGATACAAAAACAACATAAGCAATGTGCGTGTATTAATTACCAAAAAAAAAAAAAAAAACTTGTTTTCGAAAAACATTCCCAAACCAAATAAAGAAAAGTTATTTAGTTAAGCTACTATTCCCCCGCCCCGCTTTGTGCTTTTGCCGCTTCCCGTTGCTTCTTCTTAAGGCATTTGTTGAAGGGGCTGGCGAAGTTATAGGGCAAATCTGCCTCACAACGCAAATTGCCCAACTTATGCAGTGCACCAAAGTCATAGCAATCGATCTTGCCATCCCGATTGCAGTCCTGGCCATGTTTATACATATAGTTCTGTATCGTATTGGCCGCACAGTGTGGATCGTTTACGCAGTCGGTAAAGGCTGCAAGGAAGGTAAGTTATATAGTAGCAAACATTTGGGTAACTCTTTGCACCCACCTCCCTGCGTCAACGTGGTCTCATTGCTCAGCGTGAGTTGTCCCCCGTCCTTCCAGAAGCCCAAGGTGATGCGAAAGATGCCGCATGCTCCGTTCACACAAATCGCCTGCGCACTGCAACCGCTCATCGTCTCGCAGAGGCATTCCAGGCAGTCTTCCGTGACGGGTTTGTGCGGGACTAACCAAACCGGGGGAGGAGGAGAAACTGTTTAGCATACTCGATATACGTACAGCAATAAAGTAAGCTGATTCTACGTATTACAACAAAGCCGGTTCGCTTTATAACAATTACAGAGCCGGGAGCAATACTACTATAGATCGATAATTATCTCACACTTTACTTGCACAGTGGAGCGTAGTGCAATAAAAATGCAGCCAACATACATTGAGGTAGTCACACAAGGGGGTAATGGATTCAAGGTCGGAATGTGCGTAGGAGGCAGAAGCAGGCAATTGCGACTCCAAGAACTATGTATGTTCTTGCTCAGTATCACTAGCCGAGTCAATCCGTCTGTATGAACGCCTGGATCACAGAGACTAATAGAGCTGGAACCACCAAATTTGGTGACAACATTCGAACAAGTTCTAGTTTTGAAATTGTGGTTTGCAAATCGATTAAGCTCGAATGGGAAGCGCGATTATTGAGGTATAACCTTCAGTTTTAGTGTGTATATTGATTATTATCATGCAAGCTATCGCTGCAGATTTAAGTACTATATAAGAAAGTTTACTTTAACCTGGAACTAACTGCATACTTCATAATTCTGATTTCCTTACCATCTACCGCACTTGCCCAGCTCCACAGCCCGAATAAACTAAGCAACAACAAAGAACGCAACATTTTCTTGCGAAGAACTTGCCGATCTAAACGATCTATCCGTCTTGTTGTACCGACTTCTATTCGCGCTCTGCACCTACTAAAACGCCCGCGTTCTCTGTGAACCTTTTTTAGTAGAAAATCGAACTAAATAATGCGGAAATTCCCACATAAATTTCGTTTTAATATCGCCAGCCACATAAGATAGCAGAGCACAAAACTAAGTACCTAACTATACTAGTACTACTCATATATATGCCATGCAGTTAGCTAGCCTTAACCCGATCCGTTGATCCGATCGTACATACTAGCGACAATAAATAATTGCAATTACATATACAAAAACAATATAATTAATTCACACAGGCTTAGGTCGACTTTGTTGTTGCGCTCTCAGCGTGCGCCGGATGCACTTATTGAAGGTGCTCTCGTAGTTGTAGGGCATATCGGCCTGACAATTAAAGGGTCCCATATAGTGTATGGCATTATAGTCATAGCAATCCTCGCGCTGATCGTTATTGCAATCCTGTCCATATTTGAACATATAATTCTGTAGTGAATCTGCCGAGCAGACCGGATCATTTGCGCAGTTTGTAAATGCTATGCAAAAGGGAGGGGGAAAAACCAAATTATTTATTTATTCAGATGAAACTATATATAGTTTAGAATTTCCAACCGCAATAACCTACCAATATCCGATACAGGTGAATCGTTGCCAACCACCAGACGCCCCGAATCGCCCCATTGATCGCGGGTGAGCCGGAAAATGCCGCATGCGCCGTTCACACAGATCGCGGTGTCGTTGCAACCGGTCAGAGCTTCGCACATGCACATCAGACATGCCTCTGTTATGGGTTTCTTTTGCTCCACTGTGCTTACAGTAATTGTGCCCACTGTGAGGCAAAACAACAATAACAACAAACTGGAGCTATGAGACATTTTTCGCGCGTTACGCTTTCTCCGACAGTTTGCAAACTACTGAAATCTCTCGAGCGTCGATCGGGTTTGTTAGCTGTCCGTTCTATGTTGAACTGAGTTCAGTGGGATCTACATATACTATATAGTATTATATTACCTAGTAGACTGTCAAACCTTTTACAGACTAACAAACTAATCACTTAGGCTGACTTGTTTGTATTCTTGTTTGATCTTCTGTGGGGAAAACTGGAAAGAAAATTGATTGTCAACGATCGTTAGACGTTTTGCAATTGTTTTAACAGGTTTTCTCTATTTCAATATTTATAGAATTCTTTAAAAATAGTTTCCTCTATTGTATTTTCTCTATACTTATCACACTTTACAATGAATCTATGCACAATTCTAGCTCGATCACTCAAAGCCCTGATCCTCTTTAGTTTCTTAGTTCGTATTCTTGTTTGATCTTCGGTTGGAAAACTGTAAAGGAACTTCTACTACGAGTATAGCTCAACTTATAGAACATTTATTGTCACTGATCGTTACACGTTTTAGAATTATTTTAAATGGGATTTCCTATATATAATATTACTATATTGAATTGTTTCTTCTATAACACACACTTCACAACAAATCTAATAACAATTCCAACTCCCTCACTCAAACCCCTGATCCTGATAGTTCTCGATGCACTCATCGAAGGTGCTCAGGTATTTGTAGGGCACCTCGTTGGATTTGCAACCGTAGCCGCCCATCTTGTGTATCCTGGCATAATCATGGCAATCCATTTCGCCATCACCATTGCAATCCTGATTGAATTGCTTCATGTAGTTCTGCACCGTGTTGGCTGCACAATGCGGATCATTGGCGCAATTGATGAACGCATGCTCTGAGTCGGGTGCTTCGCCATTTATGGTCAACTTGCCCGCATCTACCCAATAGGCCCAGGTAATGCGAAAGAGACCACAGACGCCCTTCTCCGCATTCACACAAATCGCAGTCGCATTGCAGCCGCTGATTGCCTCACAGATGCAGTTCAGGCACAGCTCAGTCACAGGTTTGTCCAGCACATGACCTGAGAAAGCAATGAATCCCATGAAAAACACTTGGAATGTAGCGGGTAATCCTTGCCAGCAACTTACCCTGTCCATGCACTGCAAGGGGAGAAAACGCGAAGCATATGAGGCAGAGCAAACAGGAAAGCCCGGAAGTTTGCATTTTAAATCGGAACGAAATCTACGAAGCAGCTGCTAAGCTATGTGAACTGGCCTAGAGAGGGGGCAACACGTACTAACGCTTCCGCGACTGACGCGTAAATGCATTGCTCCCCATAAGCCGAAGTTGAGCTTGGCTCGGAGCCAGCAATAATACCGGTTTCTAGGGCACGTGGGAGCAAGCAACTTGGGGGTTTGAGCAGAGATCAACTGAGATCTGACAGAGTCTTAGGAAAACCCATAAACCTAAATGGCTAACCTAATATATAAAATATAATAAATGTACCTTAAGTCTATGGAAATATCTGTTGTTGACTTCAGAGTCTAGACATTAATCTCTCCTTCAGTTTAGTTTCTTTATATGCATGTAAAGGGTATCTACCAGTCGAGCAATATAGCTCAAAGTAACCTATAATTATTGTAACTGTTTTGTTTGTCATTTCAAGCAAAAAGCTTTTAGCCAAGATAGAAACCAAGCCAAAGCTTTCGAGCTACCGTTACTTTTTAACGAATAAATCGAAAATTTTCTACGTTTTGTAATGTTCGATTACCAAGGAGATCGAGAAGATCCTAAGGTTAAGAGTTCTTTCTACCAGTCTAAATCGTTTTTCGATTTATATCGATAAAGGAATTTAATAAGATTCAATAAAATAAAATGTTGATTCATGTGAAGATCGCTTGACTTCAAACAAAGTTAAAGTAGGGTATCTTGTAAACGAGCATGCCCAACTGCAGCTTTCATCATTTGTAAATAAATGTTTTTTTATTTAATTATAAAAATCTCGATCAACGCTTTTGCACAATTCAAACGATTCCATAAAAGATCCAACTGAAGACAGCACATAAATAATTATGGTATATGTAGGGTATAGGTTACAAATGTATATACGGTATATATAGATGTGTATTAGAATATATTATGAGACTAGCCCGAGGTGCGCACATCCAGGGGCGAGAAGGTGGTCAGGCACTTGTCCAGCGCACTCTGATACTGATAGCTCAGTTCACCCTTGCAGCCATAGCCGCCCAGCTTGTGAATGGCCGCATAATCGTAGCAATCGATGCCGCCATCTCCATTGCAATCCTGTCCAAACTTGACCATATAATTCTGAATGGTATTCGCTGCACAGTAGGGATCGTTGACGCAGTTGGCGAAGGCTACAAAGAAAGGAGAGTACAAGTTGGAGTAAGCCTGCTAGAACGTCTCGACTGCCACTTACCCTCCTCGGACTGAGGACTATCGTTGCCCAGGGTCAGCTTGCCGCCATCTGCCCAGTAGGCCCAGGTGATGCGAAACAGTCCACAGACGCCGGAGCCACAGAAACGCGTCTGATTGCAGCCGCTGATGGCCTCACAGATGCAGCCCAGGCAGACATCGGTCACAGGCTTATCTGTTGTTTAGGGGTGACAAAGGGTAGAACAGAGATTATAGCGAGAGAGTATACGAGGCATATTTATAGACTGATAACGTGACCTATAAAACAATGACGATTCGCGTGAAACGAAAAAAGCTGCCAGTTTCAAACTGGAATTCTGTTTTAGCTACCCAACATTTTTGCCCAGATATGTCATCGTGTTTTTTCCCAAGCAAACAAATAAACAACATATATATACATATACACAGGTATGCTGTAAAATAATTATAACTTAAATCTTTATGCATATGTTATTAAATTCATAATAAATTGGAAAAAAAAACAAGAACGCATTAAAAATTCCGTTTCTGATGCGTGTACGCCCCTGAACCTGAGGTTCCGTTTCGTTTCGTCTCGTCTCGTTTCGTTGTATCTGTATCTTTGGCTGTATCTTTATCTCCCCCTTTAGCCATTGCCGAACTAGTTTTGCAACTTTCGATGGCAGCATCCAAGATCGTGTGTATATATATTGTAGTTAAATTTCGATGGGGCCAATGAGCGCATGAGTCAATTTGCCTTATCAAGTCGCACACGATATTCTTTGTTTTGTTATTGAACCGTTTTTTTTTTTATTATATTCTGCTGTCTTGTGGGTTTCCCTTCAAGGTTACAGAACCGGCATATGCAATGCAGATGTTGCTAGTTAAGTGACAAATCGGATTTCGTACAGAAATCCTACACGTATCTCGCATTTCGTATGCAAATCGCATACAACAATTTACATACTTTGCTTGCAATTCATTCAATTGAAATAAACATATTTCAAAACAATTTCTCAAAAACAGCTACACTGCACAAAAAACTAGTAGCTTATTAGAGAAATTTAATTTTTATTTAGATTTTTCACACTATTTTCTTGCAGTGTATGGTCAAACAATAAGAAGCTATGCTCGCCCACGCCAGAGTAGAGATTGCTTGGGTTCAACGACACGTTGAAGTCTTTAAATTAGGTCGAAATTTGAATTCACAAATTTATTTAATTTATTTAAAAAAAACCCTACATTAATTTATTTATGTGCTTCCCAATTAACAAAGTGTCGATTTAATAATTAGCAACTGGTAATTATTAAAAATGTTTGTAGTAAATAGCGAATTTTCTCACACGAGACTGCTACGTCATATCTATAGTTCCCGGATAATATGGGGGTACTTTACAGTGCTTAACAAAGTGTCACATCACAAAGGTGGACTTTTTCCCGGATCCAAACAAGTTAAACAATAGCAAAGACTCGGGGAAATTCTCCAAGTGTAGCATGTGGCTTTATCAATGCGATTTGTTCGTCAGATATCATCAATTACAAACGTTTGCGCTTGCGTAATACCCCAGCTCAGCTTATTATAACTATATTATATATGCATTTCCTATATTTTATTGAGCAAAGCATTCAATAAACTAATCGGCAGACTTGTGCAATTTAAGTGGAATTAACCGAAGCGCAATTAATTCAGTTCCGGCGCATTTTGTAATTAACAAACGAACATCGGAAGTAATGTGAATCCTCTGTCAATGCCCCAACTAGATAATGATTATAGCGCTAATGCATCCCCCAACCTTATGCCAGACAATTCAATAGCCGCAGCTCATTTGCATTGAGTATGGGAAATATAGTGATACATATGACTATAGCTTGCTTGCTATGATATCAAAAGATTCCCGCAACATTATTACGGCTATAGAAAAGAATCTTGTATCCGTATGTTTGCTAATTAATGTTAATGAAATGCACAAATCTGGCTGACAGGTATTTCCATTTGACGCTGTTTTTCTGTGACAATACCGAATCTAACCAATTTGGAATGTTTTTTTCTGTTTTGTTTTTGTTTATCTCACTCACCCTGTGCCTGAATCAGTGCCGCCAGTCCCAGGCAGAGCAGCGCACCGAGCGCCAAAGTGCAGCACAATTTGTTATTGGCAGCCATTGTTAATGTCCGAAATTTATTTATTATTATTTAAGTTCGAATTAGCAAAATGCAAAAGACCGAAAATAATTGGGAGACACTGTGTTTGCTTTGACTGTGACAGATGAACCGAACGCTTTCGCGCTGCGCGAGTAACTAAGCTACGTTGCGCTCAGGCTACGCTCTTTTGTTCAGACGCTTGGCGAAGCTTTCGCACGAACAAATAACTTCGCACACGAACTTGGAACGAGCGCTGCTAGAGCAGCAACGAGAGAGGCAGAGTGAGAGAGCGGGACAAATATAGTGCGCTTGTATTGGTTATTCGGTTGCTTGAGTTTTATTTAGAATGCTTTTTGTTGTTGTTTTTAACTTTGTTATACAAAATGCTTAGATCTTGTTGAAGGCAGCAATGTCGACAGACTGTACGAAGTCCTCGAACTCCTCAATCTTCTCCTGCAGCAGATCAATGGAGACCTTGTCGTCCTCAATGACGCACATAATCTGCAGCTTGTTGATGCCATAGCCGACGGGCACCAGTTTGGATGCACCCCAGAGCAGACCGTCCATCTCGATGGTGCGCACGTTCTTCTCCATCTCCTTCATGTCGGTCTCATCATCCCATGGCTTAACATCGAGCAGGACGGACGACTTGGCAATGAGGGCGGGCTTCTTGGATTTCTTGGCGGCATAGGCAGCGACGCGTTCGGCCTTCAGACGCTCGGCCTCAGCATCCTCCTCCTCATCAGAGCCGAATAGATCGACATCGTCATCATCATCGGCAGCTGCTGCCTTGGCTGGGGCAGCCACTGTGGGCTTGGCTCCGGCCAATTGGGGCAGAGGAGCGCCGGTCCAGGCAGAACGCTCACTAGCCTCGAAAGAGGCAATGTGACGGTACCAGCGTGCAACATGTGCGTAGTCGCCGGCTGGTGCCTTGCCCAGCGATTCGAACACGGACAAATCGGCCTTCGAGGGTGTGTATCTGTAATTTAAGAAGGTTATTTAACAATTAACATTTATAAATTCATCCATTAATTAATGCCGACGTGGTGACCGCACATAACCTCACAATAATGGGCACATGCTTGTCGATTCTTACCCGCTGATGTAGCTGTTGTCGGCGAGGAAGTTGTTCAGTTCCTTGAGGCCCTGTGGGGTCTTGACATCACCGAAAGCCATTTTTAATGCGTTTATTTATTGTTAAATTCGCTTAAAAAAATCTGTACCGTGCGCTGAGCTGCGTCTACGATGGGAAAGTCTGTGAGAAAGAGCTGGAGATGTGCAAAATCAACGATATATTCACGAAACTATCGATTCAATTTACCAGCTATCGATATGACAAAGCGCTATACAATACTAGCCTACTCAGCTGTTTCCGGTAGTCTATCGTACTCAGTAGTTTAATTGGCATGATTGGAACAATTGTAATAAATAAAAAATGTATTAAAAAAAAAAGGAATTTAATAAAACGAAAGTCGAATATGTGCAGCAGTAGCATCATTCAATAATCCAGAATAAACACACTCGATTGGCAATTCCAGACTTTTGGCACTGGAAACACCCTGTTTGTGACGCAATTACACAACACAAAGAGAAAACAAAATTCTCAGTCTGGACGAGTAGGCCTCGCCGGGGCAACGATTCGCGCACGGATAAACCTGAAAAAAAGCCATTGCAAAGACCCACACACGCAGGGAGCTTCGCTGCAGCCGTCAAGAAGGTACGTCCGCAGTCGACCCACCCGCTTTCTATATATAGAATGCGACATGCGAACCGTCGGCCGCTATTGATTTGTCTTCGTCTCTCTTCGATCTGCTTCTTATTTAGTTCAGGGACATCGCTGTATCGCATGCAGTGAATTTCACTTTCTTTCTGGCAAAGCTCTGTAAATTCTATTATCAGTATTGTAGACATGGTAGTCACTGCATCAACGTGCCGCACCGAAACGGTGTTCGACTACAGCTGGAAGCATGTTGTTTGTGCTTATTGGAACCGTTACCCGAATCCATCCAGGTACGTAACTGGCAGGGCATAGTCCAACCGGGTCACCGACTAATTCCACATTGTCTCCCTGCACAGCACACATGTCCTAACCGAGGATACTATCAAACGGGAGGTACGGGATGGCAAAATATATTCCCGCCGTCTGCTGTCTAAAACAAATCCCGTACCCAAGTGGGGAGCGCGGTTCTACAACAATGTGCCGGTCAAGATTGTTGAGGACTCTGTGCTGGATCCAGTGAAAAAGACATTTACAACATTCACCCGCAACCTGGGCATGAAAAAAATAATGGTGAGTAGCAAGAGCGGACTTTGGAACACAGGGTGACACCGATCAAACGAAAACCTAATCCCTACACCCCCACTATCTTCCAGAAAGTTGATGAAATTGTGGTCTATAGTGAGCAAAAAGACGGGCGCACTTTGGCCGTGCGAAGAGCGTATATCAGTTCTCAGGTCTTTGGGTTCTCACGTGCCATTCGTGCTTTTGGTATCGAACGATTTAAAGTGAACGGCAACAAAGCATCGAATGGTTTCAACTACGTGCTGCGACGCATGTTCCCACAGCATCAGCTGACAGCGGCGACGGCAGCGGCAACGGGGACAGGGTCAACAGCAGTGACCCCACAGACAGCGACGGCTGCAGCTCAGCTCGGCGACATGGCGGTGGCGACAACAACAACAAATCACAGCAGCAAAACAGACGCATTGAAAAGAACGGCGAAAATTGGCTACGAGTTCTGCAAGTCGCATGCCAGCAAAATAGCGCAAATTTTCTCTGTGCGAAACTGAGACTAATAGGGAATAGCAACTGCTGGACAGAACGAAGTTCGAAGGCCGACGTTGTGGCAAGCGTTAAATAGCGCGCTATATACATTTATGTATTCCACAATACTTTACCTATTTGCTGCATTTCATTCCGTGTGCTAAGTTGATGAACGGAGGAAGAGCACAATACGCTATACAATCCAAAACACACATCAATCCATCAATCACAACACACGTGTATACCACAAAAACAAAATGTCATTGATCATTGATCTTTATATTGTACGGTTGCATTATTAATCCGTACCTATTCGTAGAACCCACTATTGTATAAATTTGGTTTTCATGTAATATATATATTGTACATACATTGCGTATATTTTGTAGAAAGTACAAGCGTAGGATAAAAGAAGACAATTAATTATAAAAGACCGTAATTAACTAATAAATACCCAAGCTGTCTACGCAATACCATATTGAGGACAAAAAATTAACCAGTTGTTTATTTATTTTAATTTAAGATTCAAGTTTTTATTGAGAACTGGCGCGGGAACATGGTATTTAAATCCAGAATAGTGTTGTAAAATGCTATGAGAAAAATACCGATAGCGCTCTCTCACTGCTTGCCTATCGATATATCGTGTTCAACGCAACCCCGCAAACGCCACTTTTTCCCGCTGCTCATCGCACGCATACAGTCGCATAAACGCTCTCGCTTGTGCAAAATATATTTTGGAAAACTCAATAATTTGTAATAAAACAATTTAAAAACAACCGCTCGGCATTGCAAATATGTCGAAAGCAGAGAACGCCGCAGTAGAAGCCAACGAGGAGAACTCTGTGAGTTTTAATTTATCAAAAAGCGGTGTTTGCAAAATTTTCACCAGGCTGCTTGACAAAGCGGAGCAGACGCCGCATGCCGCTTGGAAGGGAACTGTATTTGGCTGATGTTTTACTCATATTTACATTTTTGTTTTTGTTTTGACTGCAGAATGAGACTACTTCGGAGGCAGCAACCAGCTCCTCGGGTGAAAAGGAGGCTGAATTTGACAACAAAATCGAAGCTGATCGCAGCAGACGCTTCGATTTCCTGCTTAAGCAAACAGAAATATTTACGCATTTTATGACAAACAGCACAAAGAGTCCTACCAAGCCAAAGGGGCGGCCCAAGAAGAATAAAGACAAAGACAAGGACAAAGATGTGGCCGAGTAAGTGACTCATCAGTTTGTTAACTGAACAGCGTACTAATCTATGTATTTCGCCAGCCATCGACATCGTAAAACGGAGCAGGAGGAGGATGAGGAGCTGCTGGCCGAAGATTCTAACACCAAGGAGGTTTTCCGTTTCGATGCGTCGCCCGCTTACATAAAGGGTGGTGAAATGAGAGACTATCAGATACGTGGTCTCAACTGGATGATCTCCCTCTACGAGAATGGCATCAACGGCATCTTGGCCGATGAAATGGGTCTGGGAAAAACTCTACAGACCATTTCGCTGTTGGGTTACCTTAAGCATTTCAAGTAAGTTGTAGCTGAAATACTGCATGCATGTGAAGATCTTATCTAATCTCTTTTATAGAAACCAAGCTGGACCGCACATTGTTATCGTGCCCAAGTCAACGCTTCAGAATTGGGTGAACGAGTTCAAGAAATGGTGTCCATCACTGCGTGCCGTCTGTCTCATTGGCGACCAGGATACGCGTAACACTTTTATACGAGATGTCCTGCTGCCAGGTGATTGGGATGTCTGTGTCACGTCGTACGAGATGTGCATCCGCGAGAAGTCCGTTTTCAAGAAATTCAACTGGCGTTACATGGTCATCGATGAGGCTCATCGTATTAAGAATGAGAAATCGAAATTATCGGAGATTTTGCGCGAATTCAAAGCTGCCAATCGTTTGCTGATCACGGGAACTCCCCTGCAGAACAATCTGCACGAGTTGTGGGCTTTGCTTAACTTCCTGCTGCCTGATGTATTTAACTCTGCGGAAGATTTCGATGAATGGTTCAACACGAACACCTGCCTGGGCGATAATGCGCTGGTGACACGTCTGCATGCTGTACTGAAGCCTTTCCTGCTGCGTCGTCTCAAGTCGGAGGTGGAGAAACGTCTCAAACCCAAGAAGGAGCTAAAAATCTTTGTGGGTCTATCGAAAATGCAGCGCGATTGGTACACCAAGGTGTTGCTGAAGGATATCGACGTTGTGAATGGAGCTGGCAAACTGGAAAAGATGCGTCTGCAGAACATTCTTATGCAGTTGCGAAAGTGTACCAATCATCCGTATCTGTTCGATGGCGCCGAGCCGGGACCACCATATACAACGGATATGCATTTGGTATCCAACTCGGGCAAGATGGCAATTTTGGACAAGCTGCTGCCGAAGCTACAAGAGCAGGGCTCACGTGTACTGCTCTTCTCACAAATGACACGCATGTTGGACATTCTGGAGGATTATTGTCATTGGCGCAATTACAACTATTGCCGCCTGGACGGAAATACCCCACACGAGGATCGTAATAGACAAATTCAGGAATACAATATGGACAACAGCACCAAATTCATCTTTATGTTGTCAACTCGTGCCGGTGGTTTGGGCATCAATTTGGCCACCGCTGATGTGGTCATTATTTACGATTCCGACTGGAATCCGCAGATGGATTTGCAGGCTATGGATCGTGCCCATCGTATTGGTCAGAAGAAACAAGTGCGTGTGTTCCGTCTCATCACTGAGAGCACCGTCGAGGAGAAGATTGTGGAGCGTGCTGAGGTGAAGCTGCGACTCGACAAAATGGTCATCCAAGGCGGTCGCCTTGTGGACAATCGTGCGCAGCTGAACAAGGATGAAATGCTGAACATTATTCGTTTTGGCGCTAATCAAGTATTTAATTCCAAGGACACAGACCTCACAGATGAGGATATTGATGTCATATTGGAACGAGGCGAGGCCAAGACCGCCGAACAAAAGGCCACACTGGATAGTCTGGGCGAGAGTTCTCTGCGCACATTTACCATGGACACTGGCAACGAGCCTGGTACTACATCTGTGTATCAGTTTGAGGGCGAGGATTGGCGTGAGAAACAAAAGCTCAATACGCTTGGCTCATGGATTGAGCCACCGAAGCGTGAACGAAAGGCTAACTATGCTGTGGATGCCTATTTCCGTGAGGCATTGCGTGTCTCCGAGCCTAAAGCACCCAAGGCACCGCGTCCACCGAAACAACCAATTGTTCAAGACTTTCAATTCTTTCCACCACGTCTCTTCGAGCTGCTCGATCAGGAGATTTACTATTTCCGCAAAACCGTGGGCTACAAAGTGCCCAAGAACACGGAGCTCGGTTCGGAGGCCAGCAAAGTGCAGCGCGAAGAGCAACGTAAGATTGATGAAGCTGAACCGCTCAGCGACGAGGAACTGCTCGAAAAGGAGAACCTGCTATCGCAGGGTTTCACAGCCTGGACAAAACGTGACTTCAATCAGTTCATTAAGGCAAATGAGAAATACGGACGTGATGATATCGAGAACATTGCCAAGGATGTGGAGGGCAAGACGCCCGAGGAGGTCATTGAGTATAATGCTGTGTTCTGGGAACGCTGCACCGAACTGCAGGATATTGAGCGCATAATGGGACAAATTGAGCGTGGTGAGGGCAAAATTCAGAGACGCTTGTCCATCAAGAAGGCGCTAGATCAAAAGGTGCGTCGCAATCACGAATTGAGATTATTGTATATCAATTTATAATCTATATTCTTTCGTTTGTAGATGGCACGCTATCGCGCTCCGTTCCATCAGCTGCGATTGCAGTATGGCAGCAACAAGGGCAAGAACTATACAGAGATTGAGGATCGTTTTCTGGTCTGCATGCTGCATAAGCTAGGCTTTGACAAGGAGAATGTCTACGAGGAGTTGCGCGCAGCAATACGGTGAGTGTGTATAGGGAGTCCTTACCAAGATGAAGCCTAATCTCTATTATACTTTTGCAGTGCATCGCCGCAATTCCGTTTCGACTGGTTCATCAAATCGCGCACAGCATTGGAGCTGCAAAGACGCTGCAATACGCTAATCACGCTTATCGAACGCGAGAATCTCGAGCTGGAGGAGAAGGAGCGTGCCGAGAAGAAGAAGAAAACACCCAAGACGCCGGGCAACAGTAGCAGCTCCAGCACTCCAGCGCCGCCACCACAGCCCAAAGCGAATCAGAAGCGCAAGAGCGAAGTGGTTTCCACCAGTTCGAATGCTAAAAAGAAGAAGAAGTAAACGACAATAGACGGACGATAGACGATAGAATGATAGTAATACATATATAATAATAATTACACTATAATTTCGTATGAGATTCAGCTCAATCCGGCATTAGTTTGTAGTTTCACCATAGACACACACAACGTCACACAGTTTGTAGTTCTCAGTTCATCCAGTTACCATTCAGTTATATAGCGAAGAAGACCCTTTGAATTTTATTGCACTACATACTTACACAACTTCTATTATATATGATTACTATATATTTAATTGCGTGCCGCTGTATTCTATTCCACTTAAATTTATTTTGTTTGTAAGTTTCAAATTTTGTGTACTTTATTTATACTGTTAACCTAAACAATGCTACAAACGGGAAGTATGTCCGATTTTCTCTACGACACACACACACACTTTTTGAATATTGGATAAACGAACTTAATTACATATAGCACTATATTTATAAAACTTGTTTTAAATTCGAGGAAAATGAGAGAGGAAATGGGTTCTTGGAGATGATGAAAGAGATCAGATATTTGTATGATGTTCTAGGATTGTTTTCATCTTGAAGACTTTATAATAACAACAAGTAAGGAAAGCTAAAGTCGAGCGCTCCTTACAGGTAAATACCCTGCGTTCAATTTCTAAAATCCGTTTTAAACAGTTACATTTTAATACCAGTAACAAACTGCAGGAATTCCTCTGCCACCTATGCAACGTTTTCACATTTGATCAATCTTTTAATTTATTTATTCATTTTCAATGATCAACGATTATAAAAAGAGAACCAACATTTATACATACTACAATAAATTTTTTCAACTATTTTATTTCTGTTCAACATTTTTGATTGTCAACGTATACAAAAGAAATAAGTTTGGCTTATCGTATAATTACATAAATTCTATGGATTGCGTTTTATTTAAAGTAGCACACATACATACAATACATGGGCGTGCGTTTGTGTGTGTGTGTGTATGTGCAGACACAGGTACTAACTAGGCACACATAAGACAAACATATGTGTGCGTAATCGGTGCTAAAGCTTACGAATTAATATCATCTTGTTGAAGCAGTTCTCCGGCAGCTGCTCCATGCCATGTTCAACACGGCGCGTATGGTATGGTTTTTTTTTTCTTTCGGGAATCACTCGCTCTATCTCCAGGGAGAGCACCTGCATCTCGTTTAATACTAGATAACATACATATAAGTGTCGTGGCAGAATGTGAACTAATTATAATTGGGATTGATAATCTCATCGATACTGGCCGCAGCGCCAGCCACGAGCGCAAGTATTGCGAAGATGCCCAGCAGAATGTTCTTGATGAGCTTCCATTTGCACCAGCCCAGATTGTTGGGCCACAGATATACAGTCTCCACAAAGCTGGGCACAAAGATGCCCAACAGCGAGAAGAAGACGGCACCAACCAAACTAATGAAGGGTTCCAGATTGGGAATGCCGGCAGCAATGCCTCCACTGACCAAAATGATGCCAGTGCGCAACAGAATCTGCACCATGTTGTGCTTCTCCGGGCTGAACTTGTGGTTGATCTTGCGCCACAGCACCTCGTTGGGTCTGTAAGAGAACGAAAGAGATTGTCAAGGAAGGGGAAGCAGGAGCAGAGATGCATGTGCAACTTACACATAGAACTGCAGACCGTAGGTGAAGAGTATAGCGACTGCCATCAGCAGCTTGGCCGTATCTCCCATCCAGTCGCCCTCGGGCAAATTCAATGTAATGCTGCCACGCACTTCATCACCAAAACGCACCTATAGGAATCAGAGTTATAGCTATTTCCCTTTCTATGCCAATTCAAACAACTCTAATACTCACGTAGCCAAAGAATCCGATGACTGCGTAGAGCACCACCACGGTTATCATGGCCGTATTGAGTACACCGGGGCAGCCAAGGAACTGCTGTGGCTTGCGCATAGAGTTCTCCACGGGCATAACAACACCGATGCCCTCCATGGCAAAGATGACCGTGGCAAAGAAGAGAGGAATCTGTGTAGCCTTTGCAATGAGCGGCTTGTCGGAGTAAACCAAATCCTGATCGAACATGAAGTACAGCGTGATGGCAAAGGTGACCACAATGAACACGTTGGCCATCAACGAGAATGGCACCAGCCACTTGAGTTCCCTAATCTGTCCGATTAGCAGGCAGGGAATAAGTGTTAGTGCAATATAGATGCGTACATCCCACGTTAGTCCGCAATCATAGTTGATGACGTCGTGGAAGGAAGTTGCTATGAAGACAATGTACACACAGGCAGCGGCATAGTACGTTGCCATCAAGCTAATGTCCACAAATTGTCTGCGAATTGTAGAGATAAGAGAAACGTAGACTATATAGTATATTCTTTAGTAAATTACTCTAAACATATTTGCGATAAGAACTAATCGATATGTGCGCTATAAAGGAGGTACGCAAAATAATTGCGGTAATTAGACCTAAAATGAACGTTTAATTAGCCGCATAGCGTATTACTTATATTATATTCGAGCTTATCATGTTTTATGCGTTATCTTTTATCTACCCAGCGGGCCTTTCATTTATGAAATTATTAGCAATAATAAAATTATAGAATTTACTATAGATACTACATAGGCAAACCTCATAAAATATGTTGGAAATGTTTGTGAAAATTTTGGAAGATTTTTGGGTTCGGAAAAACGTGGATATAAGCAAAACAATGTTTTCAGAATCTTATATAATATTTAAAAAAAAAATATATTATATTATTATTGTTATTGCATCGATCAGAAAGTAAAGAATTTTATTATATATTATATAATAAAGTACATTGCCTCATAGAATACATTGAAAATAATTATGAAAATTTTGTAAGATTTTTAGACTTGGGAAAACATCGGTATAAACAAAACAATCTTATTAAATATATATTATATTATTTTTTTTAATATTATCATATACAGAAGCTTGAGTCACTTCGATTGTGTACGATAGAGATGCAAGACTCTCCGGGTTGTATCGATTAGAAAGTAAAGATCATCAATAAGTTGCAATTATCATTGACATAAATTATAATCAGCGATTGCCAGGGGGCGCCTCAATCGTGTCACGATGAGTATTATAATTGAGGAAATAGGTATTAAAAGACTTAGATAGCATAGCCTATCTATACTGCGCCTCTTATATATGATAAAGAATTATCGATAATAATTAATCATTTATCGTTTGGTATGCAAATTTTTGATCACAGCATGTGAAAGTAAACACAACGGAACAGCTTGAGCTTATCGACCTAGAAGCTTAGGTAGATATGATATAGTTATTACTTTTTAACTGTAAGTCATCATAAAAAAGATAGCAAACTATAGGGAAAAACTTCAAAGAACGAGTGATTTCCCTTTCGTCACATTTCTCACTATCTAAAGGAGATTGGAAAATCTCTTTTTGAGCCGGAAAAGTTGCCTAATGCTGTGGTCTATCTTATCTGTTGATATATTTTGAATAATATGATTTTGATGAGAATATAATCTTTAATTAAAATTAACAATTTCATTTTGTTTCGTAAATTTTTCTTCTTATCGATTTTATCTTTTAATTTCTAGAAATGAACAATTGCTTGTCATATCTATGAACCGAATGTGATCTATGTATGCCAATTGGTCGGCTGACCTTGGGCGTATGTAAGCACTTACTTGGCAAAATTTGAATATGGTCGTATGCCTTTCGGGCCGTACTCGAAGACCTTCTCCGCCGTTTCGGCGAAACCGAGAGCCGGAACTTTGGCATCGCGGCAAATGTCGTGGGAGGTTCTTACCTGAAAGAAATAGAAATATATAGTAAAATATACAAACTCGAAAGGAGTTCTAAATATAGCTACACTCCGCATAATCTTAAGTATGCCATTTACTTTGTAAGAAGCGATTTCATTGTTAAAATTTCAGCCTTTCTGGAGCGTCTAAGCACCTCTATAAGTAGGTCTCGTACACTTCTCCCGTAACCATGCCACGTTTATCGCCATCGTCATTGATTATGCCTTCGATTTGGCAACAAGTATCTGCCCGGCTACGTAGTATAACAGTATTAAGCAACTCGTACTACTAGACGGGCATTCAGATAACACACATACACCTATCTATGTATATCAACAACTTGCACATTTTCGCGCATTAATCCGTAGATGACTCGACTGAAAGTTTAGCCATAAATCTGCGCCAAGATCTTGTACCCCAATCGAGAAGTATTTATAACTCTCGCAGGCTTTATGGCGTCTGGAGTAGGTGGCATTTCTGGGAAATACTCGTAGATTGGCGTAGCTAGTACCTGTAGACATTCTAGGGGTTAGACATCCGCTCACGTTCCTAAACACGTTCAAACATTGTAGGGCCTTATCGATGGCCTTTGTTTCAAATGTTTACTTTCGATTTCGACTCTGGAGTAGTCGCCTAAGCCCCCGCCTAATCCCAGACTCAGAAGGATCACTTGTTTGGTTGTCAGGTGGCTCGGAATTACTTACCAAAATGTGGACACAGTGTGTGCAAAGGAAGCCCACAATGAGCGTCATAATGGAACCAAAGACCAGACCGGCATTGTGGAAAGCCATGGGCATGGCTAGGATGCCTGTACCCAGGGAACTCTTGAGCAAATGAGCCAACGCACCGCCGGCACTGGCACCATTGGGATCACGATTGTCGAACGGACTGTACGGGCCATCCTCCTGCTCCAGTTGATCCTTCTCTGTTAGGTTGGCTCTGTAAAGAAAGATCTTAGGGTTATAAGCCTTTACTCCCCGTAAGATCTAGCGCATTTTAACTCACTTGGAATTCAGTTCACTCAGCGGCAGATTGGACTGAGTGTAGGCGGGCGGAGGACTGGTAGCCATCTGCTCCGAGTCCGGCATGTAGCCCCTGTTGTCAGTCATCTGTGGAGGGAAGAGATTTCGTTGGTTTATAAGCTAATATATTGAAATGCAATTGGGTTAGCGGAACACATTCTCGGAGAGGTTGCCAATTCGCGTGGCTAATCCACTTGAACGGACGGCTGCCAAAGTTTATCTTATCACCGGACAAGTTAAAGTGCAAGCCTCACTAATATGTTACACGTTTGTCGCCCGATACGATCGTTATCTGACAACTCTTGTCCGCCGTCCAACCCGTTGACTAAGATTCAATGCGTGGTGCATTCATAAACTTTATGTCGCGATTGTAATTTCGATATAGAAGCCATAAAACCCATTGAAGAACTCAGGAAATCCATAAAAAATACGCCTGACCATATGGTGTACATAGGGATTTCATGGCCAAAGGCCGGTCCAGAACTGGAGAACTCTAGAAACCGTTAACCCTCGAAAAAACCCAACGTCATTGCCAAATTGATTAGTTAGCTAATCTCTGGAGTCGTGTTATTTATGGTTCTTCTTACAGAATTGCCTACACGTCTGCTATTTTAATATTTACGATCTGATTAGATTCTGCTGAGACCACGTGGATTACGTGAGATCTTTTAAGATCCTACAGTATGACACGAAAGAATTCTTGTCTCTAAAATGGAAAGTGCATGACGAGGATTCTATTCATATATGTATATATTACGAGGAACTGCGATTGCGGGATTAGATCGATTAGATTACATCGTGAGTAAGAAGAGAAGTACAAGAAGTCATAAATCCGTAAATTTTCAACAATGAACATAGTTTATGGGGCTTATACAAACTTTATAGGGTCTATTTAAGCTTCGGGTTTTTTTTTACTAATTTATAGGGTTGTAAATTTCAGTTATGCATTTTTAAGACTTTGTAAATATAATAAAGGAAAGGATTTTAAGAAATTGTAAGCAATTCGTTAAAATTTTGAAGAAACCTTACGTTTTTAAATTAAATTTGAAGAAAAAGAAGGAAAATGCAGAAGAACCAAGGGTTCCCAGGCAGAAATTCTTATGAATTTAAAGGAACCCTTAGAAATGGTATTCCACAAGAAATGGTTCCATTATTATATAGAAAACCAAAGGGTTTTAAGATGAAATTTCGAAAAAAAACCCTAGACTAAACTATTTGAAATAGTTTACAGGGAAAATCCCTCGATTTGCAACGGAAGTTCTTTGGAAAACTCAACCAGAACCTTATCACTTCACGGCGCGGATTGTTTACCAGAAACCCTTTAGTATTTCGTAACTTTCAACTTACATTTTGGTCAACACTTGAGAAGGCGAACTGTTTTTTATTTTGATTTGCGAAGGGGTAGGCACCGTACGCGTCTTCGGGCCAAAAGCGACTGAAATATGCGACGGCGCCAGGTGCAGGCATCGGGGCCCCAAGAAGGTGTCCGAGTTGATAACGCATGGGGCAGTGGGTGTAATTAATGGAGCAGAGAGAGAGGGAAAGAAGGGGGAGACAGAAAGCAATGTACAGTGTGTACTGCAGCATTGGAAACAAGCGAAAGCTACCTTTAAAATCAATTATAGCACTCTGGCGATAACCGATAAGTGCGATAAGCGCCTCGCCCCGGGCGAGATCGATGTTGGGGGTTTAACGCGGCAACGGGCCGCGACTTAAAACGGTAAACTGATTTGTGGCGTAGAGTGCAGCAGGCCTAATGAGATCGCCGGGGATTATATGCACATTAAATTGTGAAGTTTTTTGGGGGGAAGGGAGGCTTTTCCCCTGCTCGAAATTAAAAGTCAATTTCATTAATAATCGACAATAAGTGTGGCTGAGAAATATCGGGAAAATATACGATTAAGAAACCGTACAAGTATTCCCAACGATAAGATTAATGCCATATACGGTATATAGTATATCATTAAGTATTATATATACTCGACTGGCGACATTGACACCCTTTACGAGTTATTAAAAGACAATTCGAACAAATTGTGTTGTATCTTTTATGTGGATTTTGTTTACCCAACAATGTCTGGCAGTTCCCGGTTACGATCCTAGCAATCGATTGGTTAAATCTTTACAGCCCCTGCCCCTAATTGTGCACTAACTAACGTATCGTAATTTATGAAATCATGACAGCCTGTGTGTGTGTGTATGTGTGTGTTCGAGCTGATATTGTATTTTACTTAGCTAGTCGGACAGCCTGCGATTGTTATTGCCGTGTGGATTTATACGACATCACGCGCACACGACAGCGCCGTGAATCATAACGGACACTTGATTAGTTCCCGCTGTCATATCACTGTCCAGATATACTATATGATATATGTATATATATATGGAGGATGTATTATTTATGCTCATTAGCGCTTGATTGGGTATATAATTTAATTAATGTCGCTTTCAAGTGCGTCACAACTTTATTGCTATGCTAAACCATCGGCAAAAGCTGTGACAACTTTTGGGTAACAGGATGCGCTCGATGACGCTTGAAAATGTTGATATTTTATGGGTAGAATTCTGTGAAATTTCTACCAAATATTGCGTACGTCAGAGTCTAAAGAGTCGCAAATAAAGTTGAGTTTTATATGCACTATAAAATTAGGAATACTTTTAAAAATTATTATTGAAACCCAAGCAAAGTTAAGTAAATACAGAGTAATAGATAGTTATTATATGTATATGTAGTCTACTGCCTACCTCCAGCTCGATCAATATGCCTAGTTGTATTGGTCATATATATACTATATCGTAATTATAACGTAATTGCCAAGTCAGAAATCACCCTGAAGTTATACTGAATTTACCCAAGCTTCTGACCTAAACACATGATGCTCTTATTGACGTTCGAAAAACTTGATATTCTATGGCCAGGTTGCTGAAAATTTTTACAACGTATTGCCTACGTCAGACCTTAAGGAATCGCAAACAAAGTTGCGATTATATGCGTTATAAAATTAGGAATTCTTATAATACATTTAAAAATAAACATGGAAACCCAAACAAAGCTCAGTAAATTTGCTGTAGATAGTTATTCAAGTAATATGCACAGTTTCCTCTCATTTCAATCAAATTAATACAAGCTCAAGCTTAATGAATGCTCTATTATATTGTTTATACATACATATATCGCAATTATATAGTAATTGCCCGGTCAAAAATCACCTTGCAATTATATCGAATTCGCTCAAACTCTGCTCTTGCGCTGACCTAAAAGCTAGTCAAGTTGCCCTGCTATCTCTCTGTCTCTCTCTCTCTTCTCTTCTCCTCTCTGTCTCTTCTCTCTCTTCTCTCTCTCTCTCTCTCCCTCTCTTCCTCACCCTCCTTTCCTTGCTTCTTCTTATATAAACAACCTTCATTAAAAAAAAGAAACCAACCCATTTATGGTCATGCGTCGCAAGTGTGGGAAACATGTGAAGCTGCCTCTCATCCTTCGCCTCATTTTCATATGTTGTGCCACGCCTACATGGGCAGGTACCGTTAAATGTTAATTGTCGAATGAATTTCAATTAAGATCTGCGTCGTACACTTTGATTTTGGGTCAATGTATTGCATTAAAGCCAAATTGGGCAAAAGCGGCTTTTTCTCTCTCCCTCGTTTCTCATTTCTTGTTTGGCCTTCCCCTCTTTCTTCCCTCTTGCATCTCTCTTCACTCGCGTGATTCGCAACAATTCACGTGCTGCCACAGAGGATTGTCAATAACACAGTTGGTGTGCTCTCGGACGGGGCAGGGTATGGAGAAGGGGGATCAGTTCGGGGTTCACTTTCAATATGCAAAAAGTGCAGGCAACACGCGTCGCATAATTAATGAGCAAATGCGGCCAGACGCGATTTTGAACTTGTACATTGAGAGGCGCATACGGGGTTATTAATGAGCCTCCCCTTGCCGTCTCCCCCCTACCGACGCCTATGCGTACTCTTTATCAATAACAATGAGACAGCCTTGCCCAGTTATTATGCAAGCGTATAGCGAGAGAGAGAGAGAGAGGAGAAGGAGAGGAGTGTGAAGGAGAGAGTTAGCATGAGATCAGGCTGCAGCCAAGACGAGGCTTTATATAGCCCTAAGGCTATAGCTAAGGTAGCTGCCTAGATAAAACTGAGTCAATAATCGTTTACGATGCTCTCTACAACAAGTTGCCGCCTTTTGTCGCCTCTTATCGGCCTGGCTAAAAGTTTGTCTAAAGATTTTGGCACTAAACTAAGGTGACTGACTTGCAATTGGCAGCTGAGAGAGGAAGGTAGAGTGTGCGAAAGAAAGAGGAAGAACGACTAGCAGAACAAATCAAGATATACCTCAATTTATATAGCGCAAAATTTAATTGATCAATTCGAGTTGCAAAATGTAACAACACAAAAAGGCTAGATATATTTCATGTGCGCGTTATTAAGTTTATATAATCGCTAATTATTATAATAATACGTGCATGAAGTTCTCATGTTTTGCAAACATTTATTTAATTTTTTTTTTTATTCCCTTTTTTCTGTTTATTTCCAGTTCGGATTATATTTTGTAATTACCTTGGCGTAAAACTGTTGCTAATGAAATTATTAATCGTATTGTTGGTATTTTGCACAATTTTTTTTTCTTTGCTATTTGTTTATGCGTTAGTCAATCCGTTTTGCTCTCTCGCAGCATTGACACGATTTTTTTTGGGATTTTTCACACCTTAGCGTTAATTATCGCGCGCAAAACGCCTGCAGGAAACGCGCACAAAACGCGCGCGACACACACAAAGAGACGGCAAGCAGGTGTTTGCAGGATTTGTTTGGCAATTTTGTTGCTTCTAATTATACTAATTGAGGTTTAGCTAGTTTAGTACGCAGTGTGTGTGTACACATCTGTGTGTGTGTGGGGGATGAAGTTGTCTAAAGACGCGCGCGCGATTCCCTGCGTGCGGGGCGGTAGATCTTGTTGTTAACTCGCTGGCGATCACTTAGTGACTGATATTAAGCCAATGTTTGTGCTTGAATTTGTTGCTGCTGCTGCTGCTGCCGGCGACACTCACACACACACAGCGTCGCACACTCACCTGTTGCCTGCCTGTTCACCTGTCCGCGCTGAGATTGAAGAGGGCAAGTCAACGGTGCGAGCAATTAGCGCAGCTGACAATAAACGCCGCCGTGACGCAGGTGGGGCGAAGTCGGCCTCTCTCTCACTGACTGAGCCTATGTGTAAGTCTACCTGTCTGCTGTGTGTGTGCGTGTGCGTGTATGTGTGCTTTCTACATCATTCAGTTTTGGGCATTTTCAACGAGACTTGTCTGCTTGCTCATTGCTCATACGCAGCGTTGTCTCTCCCTAACACAGGGTGCTAGCGCAATCAGATGCAACGGCAACAACAAAAACAATAACAATCTTAACTAATTAAGATAACAACAGGTACTACATACATACATATATAGTAGGTGTTAAGTATATACTAGTCTAACATATTTCACAACAAACATTCTATTGAAATTATCACAATGCAGCCGCGCATCCTAAATCATGCGAAATACCTAATTAAATTATCTAAACCTAGCAACTATTTTGTTACAACTAAGTTGACTAAGTAATAACAGCAAAAATAAAAAAAAAAAAGCTAAACGAATTTTTAAGCAAATTTAACTTGGGCGCGGGAGAGTTCTCGAAAAACTCTTGAGGCTTAGAGTGGAAATCTTCTCAGGGGGATTCCACGATAAAATTTAGAGAGAGAATAAACACTTGCTAACAAATACTGCTTTATAATTGTGTTAGAATTGGTATATTCATTAAATGCTGTTAAGATTTAATTAAGGATTTAATAAAGGAAAATATTTTTAGAAATTAGAAAAATAGAAAGTTGAAATAAATTAATTGATTAATAGACCGTACAATTTGCAACTATTTATGATAGATTTACTGTGCTATAAACATATATAAAAAATTTATTTGTATATATTATTATTATACATATATTATATTATATTATTTATAATATTTAAATTTAGTTAATCTACTTTATTTTATTAGCCCAACACATTGTATTTATTTAATTTAATTTAATTATTTATAAAATTTATTTTATTTTTTTTTTTTTTATTTATTTTTTTTAATTTTTTTTAAATTAACAATTTTTTTTTAATTTTACTAAATTGGGTAATTTACTACATTTATTTAATTATTCAAATTATTTCATTTGTTTAATTTATTTAATCAATTGATTTTATTTTATTTATATAATTTTATACAATTGTTGTATTTGTTTTATTAGTAATTATTTTCATATTATTATAATTATTTAATTTATTTGTTACTATTGTAGTTACCAATGAAAACCCACTCTGTAACACCCTGTATGCACCAAAGCCACAGCCAGAGTGTCTGCCAGCATCCGTCGCAATAGCAGCCGCAGCATCATCGACGCCTTAGTCGCTTGGGCGCAGGCGTAGTAGCAGAGCTTAAGTGTGGAGGAGCAGCCTGTGTGGTGTCTTCTGCCTGCTGCCAGTTGGAGTGCATTGCACAGTTTTGTCGCAAGAATTGCATGCCTCAAGAGTAGCAGAAAGAGAGAGGGAAGAGAAGAGAAAAGAAGAAGAAGGAGAAGGCGCTGCAGCATGGCGGGTGGTTTCCCTGCCAAGGCGACGGGCGACGACGACAATTGTCTGAGTACTTTAACATGGCAATTACTTAGCGGGCAAACGACGCTCTTGTTGTTGTTGCAGTCGTTGTTGCAGTTGTTGTTTCTGTTGTTGTTGTTTGCAGTTGCCTTGAGGCGCCTCTTTAAGTCAGATCATGGAGTTTTGTGATTAACTTGTTTCAAGTGGCCGTTGTTGTTGTTGTTGTTGCTGTTGCTCGACTTGTTGTCTGTCCATAAAATATGGCACATTGTTGTTGTTGCTATTGTTGTTGCCGCTGCGCTGCTATTCCATTCAGTGGGCCAGTGGAAAATTTTTACACTCAAATTGAAATGCAATTTTCACGTGCTGCGCATTTTGAAATTTATTTCTCGAGCTGCATTTAATGAATGCACGATCGATTTTCAGACAGACCCCCGCTGTACCCCCTGCCCCTGCCCCTCCCTATACTCATTAATTTCTGATGGATTTTTTTTGTAAAACTTAATTTACATTTAGCTGCTGTAATAGCAGCCTAGGGTTTTGGCCTTTGGCAGCGCTTTTCCAGTGCGACAATTCTTACATATCGCCCGAGCTGACGCAATTGAGCTGAAATTGATTTCTTGTTAATTTGCCACTTCGCTTGTTTCTTTAATTTGTGCTACACACCACACACCACAGCTGCAGATAAAGCTGAAGGCACACATGACGTATACGCAACGAGTGTGAAGCCTTGGATTTGGAGGGTAAGATGAGGAGGCTCTTCTGTCTTGCGATTGATCTTGGAAATATGTAAAGATAATGTCGAACAATATCTGCGACAGGTAAACACAAGAGAAAATGCAATTTATTAATGATTTATAGGAGTAAGTTCTTAAAGTAAAATTTGTGGAACATTTTGGATAATTGAGAAATAAATCAGCTTATATAATTATTATAAATATTATTATTATTTGTTTAACGTTACCTAAGAGAAGTTAACTCAAAGAAAATGAAAGAAAATTATTAAATACAAATTAAATAATTTAAAAAAATTAAAAATTAAAAAATTAAATGATTAATTAATTAATTAAAATTAGAAAAATGTGTAAAGTATTTAAATTAATTGCTAGATTGATTAAACAATTAGGTGATTAAGCAAAGGCTTTAAATATTGAATTTAAATAAATAAAAATAACAATGCATTCAATAAAGATTTCAGACTTAAATTAATTATATAATAACTTAACAAATAAATCCCAAAAAAGTGATTCAAAATTAACACATTGGGCATTTCAATCATCTGCCGGGCATTGCTTAAGGAACTCTTGTTATAATAAAGTCGCGAAAAATACCCGATCTGAGAAGTCGTGACTTGCTTTCCGCATTAATTGCGAACACTTAACGTGTCTCGTTTTAGTGTACGGAATACCTGGAAAATGTGATTACATTTTGCCGTGCGTATGCCCGGTATACAGGGTGCTCCGCGGCGCAACATTGTCAATGCAAATCACGCGACGCGACCCACACACACACACCCTCACACACACACTCAGACAATTCGCAAAAAGATCATTTAAAATGCACGAAACTCGTTTTGTTTTTGCCTTCTTTTGCATGATTGTTTATAACAAATGAATATGCTTGATAACAATAATAATAAGCGAAATGCTTCCGCAATTGTAGCCGGAACTGCCTTCATTCTGCCTGTTTTTGGAATCGGGTCCGATCAGTTAGTCAGCTTCGTATCGAGTTCATCAGCCCGTTTAGCAGCAGCGTCTCTAGCTAGGGTTAATTAGCCAAGTTAATTGATTGGTATGCAAAGTGCGCCTGGCATTAGTTGTCGCCTCTTTAGATTGTCGCATCAGATTCGCATTGAGACTGAGTCAGCGGTGTCATAAGCAGCAACTCTCGCGCCCGCCCCCACACCTGCGATCCGATCCAGACGAGCGACGGCGACGGTGGCTACTGACCTTGCCTGATGTTTTAGCTGTCATGTCGCATGTTAATTGAAATGGGCGTTCGATGTTCTCCACACACATGCGCCCTGCCTTGCCTTACCAAGGTGGGCGTGGCAATTGGGTCATCAGTTGGGGCAGCAGACAAGTGTTTCTCGCTAGTTGTCCCCGGCGCCTTTTGTTTAACCTGCCAGTTAACGCCTCTCGCTAAATACATTTTATACCGTTTTGTGTATATTCACAATTATTATTTACCTTTTTTTGTTTATTCGCAAGTCGAAAACAAAAGCCCATTGTTTGCAATCATATTTACTGCACAAATGTTTGAAATTCAATACATTTTGTAAATCTTAATGTGTTCAGAATGTGCTGCCTCACTAGGTTTCCAGTGAACATGTTCCATTTCCGCACAAAATTCAAAATGAATTTAAATGCATTTTATATGCAATATGCTAGGGCAGTGTTGCCATGTCAGCCTTTTCCCGCTAAAAACAGCTATTGTTCGGTAAAGTTGCCCGCACTGTCTGAATCTGTGGGAAAATCAACGCAGGCAGCTAGCTGTATTTAATTGTAGCAATTAGCATTTGTCATGACTAAGTGCGGCAAGAATTCGTTGAGTTACGTCAGCTTGTGTCCGAGTGCATGTCTAATTGCTGGGATGACAACAATGACTGTTATACAAAGCTGTTATACAGCGCAACAATTCAATTTGTTTTGTTTATATTTTTATTCAAATCAAAAAGAAAACAAACTAATAAATGCAACCATTTCACTTAAAATTATATAAGCACTGCCACGCCTATTCGCCCTTGTACACGGGCTTGCGTTTCTCGGCAAAGGCGGCCAGGCCCTCCAGTCGATCCTTGGTGGGTATCACTTGATCATAGCATATCTCCTCAATGGTATAGCCACCGCTCAGATCCACCTGCATGCCCTTGTCGACGGCCAGCTTGGCCATGCGCACACCGACCGGTCCATTGGGCAATATCTCCTCGGCCAGTTTCAGCGCACGCTGATAGGCTGCATCTTTCGTCTCGTTCTGTGGCACCACATGATTCACGAGGCCCAGTTCCTTGGCCTGGGCGCCGTCCAGTACACGTGCTGTGAAAGATCAATTCCTTGGCCAGTGCCGGCGAAAGTATGCGAGGTAAGCGCTGAGTACCGCCGGCACCGGGTATAATGGCCAGACGCGTCTCCACCAGACCCATCTTTGCATTGGTGGCCGCCGTGCGTATGTCACAGGCCAGTGCCATTTCCAGGCCGCCGCCCAGGGCAACGCCATCGAGTGCCGCAATCACGGGCATGGGCAGTTGCTCCAGGCTAATGAGCAGACCGCGCAGTTGCTTCACAAACTCCTTGGTTTCGTCAGTTGACATGCCTAAAATAAAATTTAAAAAAAACAACATAAAAGTAAATAAAAAAAATTGTAATCGCTGGAGATGCCGGGGATTGAACCCGGGGCCTTTCACATGCAAAGCGAACGCTCTACCACTGAGCTACATCCCCTACCTTGACGCTCTTTCAAATCGGCACCAGCACAAAATACGCCGGGTGTGAGACTGCGCAGTACAACCACCAAGGATCCATTATCGCGCTTGACGTCCTCCAGGATGTCGCCGAAAGTGTTTACCAGGCCGCGACTGAAGGAATTCTTGGCAGCTGGCCTATTGAGGCCCAGCACAGTAATGCCCTTTTGTGGACCCTCAAGGCGTTCGACAAGAACTTCATCGCCGTCGCCGAGTGCCGCCGCGTCTACAGAATAGCGACATCTGTTGGTGGCAGACAGAGGCAGCACGTTGCGCGCTATGAGTTTGGCAGCACGTTGCACAAGTAGCGACATTTTTAACGTTCGAAAAAAACCCAAACAAAACGCGTAACCGAAAGAACGAAAAATATGATTACAACACCGGCAGCGACAACCAAGAGAGATAAGAGGAAGAAATGTATTATTTTTCATCACTAACGAATATCAAATACTCTTGCAACGGCTTAGTTAGTTTGCTATCAACTAATTAATTTATTTTTTAGTCTTTTAAGGCATTTATGATTACTGCATAATATTTTTACATATATTCTATAAAAAAAATATATTTAAGAAATAAAAATATATGAACAGTTAGTTTTACCAAGATGTTCTTGTTTATTTTTGCACACTTGACAACAAAATTTAAAGTGCCGCACTTTTGCAAGTGTGCACGCACAGCTGATGGCACAGTGTTGGTAAATATTTGCCAGTATTTTAAGTCATTTGAGACTTATCGATAACAATTATTTTATTTTGTTTCAAGCCAAAATCTGCTGCCGGCCAACATTTTGTGCCAGCTTAATCCGTAAAGGTTTTTGACTAAATTTTGAGTGCATCTTTTCGGCAACAGTACAGACAACAGAAACATTTGGTACGCAAAAATTATTGAGTATATTACTTAAAAGCGTACAAAAACAATAACAATTGCTGTCCATGTATTTTGCATGACGTAGTCCGCCTAAAAGTGAAACCGCAATAATAGAAGAACGACAACAACACAACGTCCAACTAATACAAGACTCCCTGAGTAAGTGGTAGAAACTGATTCACTTATCTGAGCAAAGATCACTTATTACGAATCTTCTTCCATTTTTAGAGGCCCCTCGTAGCCTGTTAGGATGTTAATGCGCAATGTGCAGCTGCTGCACCGCAGACAACAGTTTATGCGAGCTGCCTGCCAGTGGAGTCATCAAAAGAGACTTAGTGAGAGTGCAACCTATGTGCCGCAATGCAACAAGTGTGCGCCACTGCGGCTCCAGGCACGTAGTCGGCTGGGCGGAGGAAATGGAATTACATATGCAAATAGTGTTTGCCTTATGCAGCATCGTTATACAAGTGATGGAATCGGCAAGGATAAGAAAGATAAGGAGGTGACCAAATCTAAAAGAGAATCAGCCACAAACCCCGAACAGCCACCAGAGACAGAAGTCGGCGGTTCAGTGACGAAAAACTTTGAAGTGAAAACCTCAAAGGGTATTCTGTCCATAACCACAACCATTGAGGATTCGAAAATCAATGAAATTGTTTTCGAAAAAACAGAACTGTCCCCAGTGGCTAAGCTGAACGAACCCGCATTCAATATTCTGCCATCGACAAGTCTGGATACTGTAACGCCACCAGCAAGTGCACCGTCCTTAGAGCCGCTTAAGGAAGTAACTGAAAAACAAGTTATACCGCCTCCCACACCGCCGCCAGTGCCGCCAAAGAGGCCAAGATTCGATTATCGTGTCTCGCTGGAACGTAATTTTATAACGCCGGCACGGGCACTCTCCGATTTCATGCTTACCACCGCAGATCTAGAAAAGCTGCCCAAGATCAAGCGTCGCTCTCCCTACGAGCAGGAGCCGCCCATGACGGTTTACTGGCGACGCGATGTTGAGGCTAAGGCGCTAGAAGTCTGGGGCTCACGAGAGAACCTATTGCGCGAGCGACTCAAGCGGGATTTGGAACGTAAACAGTACCAGCAGAGTAAGTGTTGTCCGCTCCGGAATCCATAAATAATAATGTCGTCTAATCTGCACAGATGCATTTACTGTGAAGCGTCGCCTGCGAGACTATCGCCGAGAAATGGGCTCACGCACAGGCCTACTGGACAGTGGCACCGAAACTGAAAGATCTGGCCAAGTGGTAGCCACTGCTATTGCCATGTAAGTGCGCTATGTGATTACTTTGATTTGTTTCTACGGAACTAATTTATCATTCGTCTGCAGCAATGCAGCCAATCTTCTATTTAAGGCTGGTGGATGGGTTTATAGCGGATCTCACAGCATGTTTGCCGAGGTGATACATTCGTTGGCCGATTTAGTTAATCAACTGATCTTGGCATTTGGTATCTATAAATCTGCACAAGAACCCGACAAGGATCATCCCTATGGTTATATGAATATGCGTTACGTCTCCTCGCTCATTTCCGGCGTCGGTATCTTTTGCGTGGGTAGCGGCCTGTCCATTTACCATGGCATTGAGGGTATTCTGAACCCAACGCCAATTGGAGATCTCTTCTGGGTCTATTGTATATTAGCAGGCTCTCTGGTATCCGAGGGCGCCACGCTTGTGGTTGCCATTAACGAATTAGTGCGATCCGCTCGATTGCAAAATATGTCTTTCAAAGATTACGGTACGTGTCCAATAGTATATATTATATAACATTAAGCTAATAATACATCTGCTTTGCAGTGCTTGCTGGAAAGGATCCCTGCGTAAACGTGGTACTCTGTGAGGATGCAGCCGCGGTAGCAGGTGTGATAATTGCCGGCGCCTGCATGGGACTGAGCAGCTATACAGGATCGCCCATCTACGATGCGGCTGGATCGCTTGCCATTGGCGCTCTATTGGGTGCTGTGGCATCTTTTATAATCTACACGAATGCTAATGCGCTTGTAGGTATCTCCATATCCATGGACCGTTTGGAGAAAATGAATGCAAATATGGAAGCTGATGTGATGATTCGTGCTATTTACGATGTCAAGGGCATAGACATTGGCAATGGCCGTGTGCGATATAAGGTTCGTAATGGGATACCATGTTCTTATCAATAATCTAAAATTGTTATGTAGGCTGAAGTCGACTTTGATGGACGAGAACTCACACGTTCGTATCTGGACAAACAGGACCTAAACAAGCTGCTGGCGGTAAGTTGTATTGCAGAGGTGTCTCGACTGTAGATTTAATTACTTGTTTTATTTATAGATGGTACGAAGCTTCAAGACAACCGAAGAGTTGGAGAACTTTCTGCTAGACCAAGGAGAGGCCATTGTAGATCTCATGGGCGGCGAAATAGATCGCATTGAAATGAATCTACGCGTGAGTACTCCAATTCGTTCCATCAAACATTCAAATATTCATGTATATTACTCTTCTCTTTTATCTAGACACAATTTCCGGAAATTCGTCACGTTGATCTTGAAATTCTGTAAAGGCTCTGCTGCATAGTACTCACAATTGTGCATAAGAACAAGGTATACACGGGTTGAGGATGTGCTCGAAACCAAAATTATTTGTGTAGTTTCTTGAAATTCCGGTAATCGAGTAATACTAACATTAGTTCTGTGACGTAATAAGCAACTGATCTTCGTGTGGGACTTTGAAAATCATAAGGACATAGGGAACCTGATATGGAATGAGCTTATAGTTGTTTTAATATCGTTAAATTCTCTGGTTAACATTCTTATTCTTAAACCAAACGACTTAGCGATAATATCAAAAAAAAAAAATACTAACTAAAATAATTATTTTAAAATCGGGAAATGATATTCGAATTATATGCACTCGAGATGCTATAACTCTGTTTAAATCGTCGACAAAAAACTGTTACTTAATATTTGCTTTAACTTTCAGTTAGCGGGTATATATATTAAAATATGTAAAAATAAGTTTGGACAACTGCTATGTATTACTATTAAAAATAAATATTAGTTAAAATTTATTGTTCTTTTTATTGCCAGCGGTTTAGCGAGACAACCTATGGGGGGTTATTAACAAATAATGGCAACTCTGCGTGACAAATAGCTAAATGAGAAGTGTTTATACTCTACGTGCATTGAAATCGGGTATACTCACTTTGTGCAAATGTATGTTGCAGAAATAAGGAGGCATGACACACCCTTACAAAGTATACTTATTCTTGCTATATGTACGAGGCTCGCTTTTGTTTTAGAGAGTATAAGACTGAGATAGCAATTGAGTTATAAGACTTTGTTATACGAAATTGTGCGAAGAGTATCTTGCAATCGCGACTCTTCAACTGTTGCTTTCGTCACTTGTTTTCATTTGCTCTCACTATTTCTCTGTTTACACCAAAAACGCACTTGGCACACCCTGTGCGTGGCGCAGCTCTCTGTTTTCATATTGAACTTGACGTCTGCCGCTGTTGTCTGCGCACAATTGACTCCGCTCCACGCTCTGCTACTTAACAGCGCACGCGGCTTTCACTGTAGTCAACAACGCCGGCGCTGACGTCCCCCATTGGCAGAGGCAATAGCAACAGCAACAGCAGCAACAACAACAGCAACAGCACAATGCGAGGGAGAGACAGAGCTGAGAGCTTTAAAATAGGCATGTACGTTGGCGCTGTCGGTCACTCTGCAGTCTCACTTCGCGCGTGTATCGAAACGGTTACGATCCGCAGCACATACATAGAGAAGCGCTCGAAGAAGCGAAGCATATTGTAAAAAAAAATCTATAGTATATTGAAAGAAAGAAAGTGAATAAAACAAAAACTTGTTGTGAGTGCACGCGAGGTTCATAAGTTAAATTAATTATCGATTGTACGCGCACAGTATTTTGTTAATATCGCTGTGGAAATAAAAGAAAAAAAGAGAGAAAAAAAAGAAAAAACCAAAGCTCTGATTGCCCAAACCATTAGCAGCGGACAAGCGATAAATTAAGCAAAAAACTTTTAAGTTATATTTATAAGCAAGTAATAGTTTCTAAGCTAGTAAGACTACAGTCGAGGGTGCTCGACTGTTGAAATACCCTGCACGCGCAGCACCCACCCAACAACCAGCCAAAAAAAAAAAAAAAAAAATCCCTCTCATTCTTACGCACATGCGTAGGTAAACACACGCACCCATAGTCCACAGTCCATCAAAAAAAATCACCTCCACACACGCATCCACATCCGCGACATCCAGGCAGGCAGGCAGGCAGGCAGTCACACACACGCGAAATTGGCAAAAAAAAAAAAACGGACGAGGCTTGCTTACGTCATGTTGTTGTCGATGCGTCATTGTTGTTGTAATTTAGTCATTGCCTCGACCAGGCTTCTCTCCATCTGTTGAGTATTTTTTTCTATTTTTTCTATTTATTTCCAATTGACATTCCAACTAGATGTACCCCGTCTGTGACGGATAGTATAAGACTGGGTATAAGACAATATTTATTTAACAAAAAATTAGTAACTCATACATACAGTCAGCACGACATGTGTGCGCACACGGTCTGTGCAATTTTTTTACGCATGCCGCCCAGTCGTAGTTTTCCACATGCTATAAATAATTTGTTTCTAGTTTTTTTTTTTTCATAATTGAAAATCCGTCGAATACATATTGATATTGAATTTGAAATACATTTGGCTCTTGCTCAATTCAAAGTGTTATATAAAAAAGCCCTCAAAAACTTGAAACACATTGGCGTGCGCATAGTTTTCCCACCGACTGTATAACTTTTATTAATGTGTGTATATTTGCATGCTAAACACTTAAGACCCGCATTCACTTTAATAAGCAGGCAATAAAAAGGGTTCACCAAACATTGTGAATCACTTTCTATGAAGCCAGTACACCCGCCCCTGTTGCAACACACAGCGTGGCACAGAGCACAGTGCGCGCTAACTGTATACATATGTATTTCTAATCAACATCAATACTCGAGGCGTTGCTACGTGTAGCACTTGTGCAGGTACTTGCACTATCTATCTATCAATACACGAATAGGATCATGATCAAAATCAGATCATAAATAGCTGAGTAATAGCCAAAATAAAAAATTAAAAAAACACACATGCACACACACACACACACATACATACGTAGAACGTTGAGGGGCGGCTGGCACAGTGCGTAAGCTGCAGAAATGACGTCAGCAAACCGTCGCTCGTTTTCGTCGCCGATTCGCTCGCACGCTCACCCGCTCGCTCACTCTCACTCGTATGCATGTTTGTGTGTGTGTGTGTGTGTGTGTATGTATGCCTGCACGGTTAGCATGAAAACGTGATAGGGTATCTCGGTATCTGGGATCTTGGTCGGTTCTGGGTTTCTGGCTGGTCAAGTGCACTCGACTGTGGCCTTTTTTTTTAGCTTTTTTTATTAAATGTGTTGTTATGTTGTATGTCTACCTTGTTTTTATCAGTTTTAGTGAAAATTAAACAAAATGAAAAAATGAAAAAAGAATTATATATTTAGTACAAGGCCCAATTCGCTATTACAAATATAAATACACTTATGTGCGTCTATATAGATATGTATATACAAATATATATGAATGTTCATGAAATTTTCAAAATGCTGAATAAACTTATGTTTATTTTTGTTACCTAAAATGAAATGTTTTTACTATGCCAACAACATATTCGTATGCGTCTGCTTTGGTCCGTTATTTGACCTATTAATCGACAAGGGTCGCCACAACTTGATGTTCAATTCGCTTGCTGATTAGTTGATGGGGCGGCACATCACGAGCTCTCTCTCTCTCTTTGGGATACCCTGCAGCGTGCATTGCAAGCGACTGGAGAGGGTATATGTGCGACCAAACAAAACGAGGCGTGGCACTGCCTATGTAGTAGTAAATTAATTCCGATAAGTTAATTGTCTGCCTTGGCTAATCGATGATCTTGGCGTTTGTAAGATTTAGAGGGAGAGAACCAGATTTGCTACCATGTCATGGCAATTTGTTACCGTAAATTCACAGATAAAGCCATGAATTTTGGCATACGCTAATGCTATTAAAAGAGCCTAATCTAATCTAATCATTGTGATCAGACAGCAAACACAAAAGTTATTAGAGACAAATTTTCCATGCCTGTTGCGTCATCGTCGTCGCTTCAAGTGGGCACTTCTTGTGCGTAGAAGCATGAATTATAACCACGTTTAATAGGGTGTTCGAACGGTATCTTTCGGTCGAGATCTCGAGCGATTGTGTTGCTTTCGTTAATTGTTTTATTTTGCCTTGCATGAATAATAATAAATAAATGAAGAAACACCCTCCTGCCGCGCAACCCTACCTTTCGATTGAGTTGAGTCTAATAATAAATACCGGCTTGAAGTTAAACAGAAAAACAGAAAATAAATGATGTCTATACCCTTTTTATGCGAAGGGGTATCTTAACCTTGTCACAAACTTGTGCGCAGCATTGAGATCCGTTGCGTTCCGTTCCGTTCTGTCCCGTAGCGTCCGTCTGTCCGTTTGTTTCTATGCCAACTTATCTGTCAGTTCTTGAGATATCTGGATGAAACCGGATGAAACAGACTCGGCCAATCGGTTGAGAACTTAAATGAGAACTTTATGAAAAACAAACTCATCATCATTCTCTGGTACAATAATAAACATTAAGATCGTACAATTATCAGCAAGTGTATCTGGGCTTCGACACGCCGAAGATATATGTTTTCACTAGGTTTTTTTGCGTGTAGAATTTGAAATTTGATTGCGCTCTTTGAACACAGCAACAGCAACAGCAACAGCAACAACAACAATCGACATTGCTCGCAGCCATATGTTCAAATCGGTTTTCGAATGCTTTTTGTATAAAAATACTTTGTCATCGGCAAGTGCCGATGTTTTGTGGTGGTTGCTGGAAAAGTGGTTGTAGTATGTACGTGATCGCTGGGATCGGCCCGAGCAGCACCAGCACCTCGGGCTATGCCAGCCTCAAATCACATGGTCATTGGAACTGGACGACTTACATCGCACAGCACAGCACAAAAGCTCTTCCACTTGAGGTACGACCTAAGCAGTTTCAGATTGTGTGTGTTTTCTTCATTTCTTGGTATACGAATTGTAACTTTTTTTCCATTTATGTATACACAACGGATTCAAACCAGAAAGAACCAGATATGTGTAGTACTATTATAAACAGATGAGTAACGCTCCCAGTGCGACATGATAGATGATAAATTTTACGCAATCGAAACGTGCTGGTGCCTGACCAAACTCAAAGAAATGTCGGCACACAATTTTGGCCAAAATACTTAGGCAAAGAGAGTAATACATAGATAGAGAGAGTGAGAGTGAAAGACAGAGAGACTAAGAGAGAGAGAGAGAGAGAGGGCCGATCGAGCTCTCGTGCACAATCAACAGATACATACACAAAAGGCAATACAGCGCCTCGGGTCTATGGAGTTCAGTTTACTCGAGCGTTACTCATCTCAGATAAGAGCCGTCGAATAATGCTTGGGGAGACGTCGTGAGATAAGGCTTTATAGTATATAGTGTATGCTCGATGTTAAAGCAAAGCCCGAATTCCCGAGACAATGCGGGATGACTTGTTTGTTTGTTTTATTCTTTTCACAGAAACCGAACTGTCGCTTTGGGTTTGTTTAACAAATTTTTTGGCGAATTAGTGTTTATTTGGATGTAGAAATAGCCCGGCAAATAGCAGCGATAAGCAAGGCGAAAGACCTATAGGCCATAGCTAAATAAGATGACAAGCCAGTTTAATCCTTGTTGGTTAAGTGAGAGTACTTGCGAGATAAGGTGGAAGTCGCTTTCAGGAGAAACAAAGAATAAAGCTAGTGACTCAGTTCCCAAACCCTAATAATAAACCCCAGTTTTTAAATAATATTTTTATTTTATAACTAAGACCCGCTTTAATCTATAACCATATAGGGGCGATAAGGGATTTTTTTTTTACAGCTCAATAACTTTTTTTTTTGCACAACTTTAAGTGAATAATTTCTTTATATGTTTCTATTTTCATCAGTTTTTAGTGTAGTCCCAAACACACAGAGCTTCCAACAAGATGTCAACTGCTATAGACATGGACGTCATCAAGTCGCCGCCGGCAAGCGCACCGCTGCTCGTGCAGACGCAATTAGCCAAAGTGGAAGCCCCAGCCACGCCTCCTACGCCTTCGTCGGCTGTGGCCAAGCAGCGTCCTCGTTTCGATTACGGCATCTCGCTGGAGCGTAACTATGTGACGCCAGCACGTGCCATTTCGGATTTCTTGCTCACAGAGGAGGATCTGCAAAAGCTGCCCGAGATCAAGCGTCGCTCACCCTACGCCCACGAGCCCGTGATCACGGTCTACTATCGTCGCGATGTCGAGGCCAGAGCTCTGCAGATTTTCGGGTCGCACGAAGCCATTGTGCGGGAGCGGATTAAACGGGAAACGGAAAATAAAGACTATAAACATAGTGAGTCCTAGACCTGCTTGGGCAACCAACCCTTCCTTATCAACTCTTCGACTTTCCTTACAGATGTGTTCAATATGAAGCGTCGTTTGCGTCACTATCGTCGCGAGATTGGACCGCACAACAAGGATAATGGACATGGTTCGGAAAAGTCTGGTTATGTCGTAGCCATTGCCATTGGCATGTAAGTCTAGTGAATCCCCGTAGATCACTGATCGTTCCGACTCTAACTTCCCATTCTTCGTTTTGCAGCAACTTGGCTAATCTTCTGTTTAAACTGGGCGGTTGGATCTACAGCGGGTCTCACAGTATGTTCGCTGAGGTGATACACTCGACGGCCGATGTGGTCAATCAGCTGATCTTGGCCTTCGGTATATACAAGTCTGCCCAGCAACCGAACACGGATCATCCCTATGGTTATATGAACATGCGTTATGTCTCTTCGCTCATCTCCGGTGTTGGTATCTTCTGCGTCGGTTGCGGTCTGTCCATCTACCACGGTATCGAGGGTATACTGCATCCGCAGGAAATCGATGATCTTTTCTGGGTTTACTGTATATTGTTGGGAGGTCTGATATCGGAGGGTGCCACGCTCTTGATTGCCATTAAAGAGTTAAGACGCGCAGCGAATCAGAAGAACATGAGCTTTAAGAACTACGGTAAGTTTTTTCTCTTATGATTTTGAAAAGAGTTCAGCTAGTAATCTTTGTGCTTTCCAGTCGTTTCCGGCACGGATCCCTGCGTCAATGTGGTGCTCTGTGAGGATGCTGCCGCTGTTGCTGGCGTTGTGATTGCCGCCATCTGCATGGCACTGAGTAGTTACACGAACAACTCGATTTTCGATGCGATAGGTTCCCTGCTCATTGGTGCCCTCTTGGGCGCTGTTGCCTCCTTCATCATCTACACAAACTCCAATGCGTTAGTGGGTGTCTCCATATCCATGGAGCGTCTGGAGAAAATGAACGCAACCATGGAGGCCGATGTGATGATTCGCGCCATCTACGATGTGAAAGGCATCGATATTGGCAGTGGGCGTGTCCGCTATAAGGTCAGTTAAGAATATTCCTTAAAAGTTGTTTGTATTCCAATAATTCCTATGTTCTGCAGGCTGAACTGGACTTCGATGGTCGCGAGTTGACACGTTCATATCTGTGTAAACAGGATCTGCACAAACTATTGACGGTAAGCTGAACAATATTAGCCCAAGAATCTTAGATATTCATAAAACATCCTTTCTCTAGACTGTGCAATCCTTCCGCAACCACGACGAAGTGGAGACGTTTTTGTTAGACCAGGGAGAGAACATAGTGGATCTCATGGGAGGCGAAATTGACCGTATTGAAATGAATCTGCGCGTGAGTACCTTAATAGAGTCCCATCCTACCCATATAATATATTAATTTCTCGGTTTCTTTCCTTAGACGAAATTCCCGGAAATCCGTCACGTCGATCTTGAAATTCTTTGATATCCTTTCTGCATCATGGTACATTGTTATAAACGAGCTAAGGATAAGCTCGAAAACCCAATTATTTCAGATATGTCTGAAAAAAAACTTAACGTTCGGCTTTTATTCTTAATGATTATCTACAAATATTTAAAAATTTGACATCCAAAATAAGGAAAACACCATTTCTTTTGTTAATCGGAAATTGTAAATTCGAATTAGGTTCAAGCGAAGATTCTACCTCGTTTTGAAACTTCGACTTAAAATTGTTACTTAATGTGCTTGTAGCTGTAAAAAATTATACTTAGGGAAGTTTGAGTTGGATCGCATATGGCACGAGAAGTATTCACCCTGGGATCATAGTATCAAATTCATTCAAAACAACGGGGCTAACTGTTCGCATTTACCTGGCCGGGCTCTTTCGATTTGTACACACACACACACATACACACTTCAATTTAAACAATAGACTAAGAAAAAAATTTATTTATATTTTACATGGAAATTTGTTTTGAAACACAAATACAAATACCAAGAAATTGTTACAATTTCGACACACTTTCTGTACAACATCAAAGAGCCCAGCAGAAAAATCATGAATAAAACAACAAATCGAGAGGAGTTTCTTTCTCCTACCCCCATACACACAGAAAACCCCACGGTGAATACGCCTCGTGTTGTTGCGGTCTTAGAGAATTTTAATATGTTGGCCAAACCAGCTTAAACAACTGCTATGTATTATTATAAACAATAATTCTAATTACAATTTGCCTTTTAAAAATGCATACACGAAACAGTAATAAAAACTGTGAACATTACATGCTCTCTCTCCCGCTCCCGCTCTCGCTCTCTCTTTGTTTTCTTTTTGAGTTTGCACTGTCCACCCTGTGCGTGCGTGCGTGCGTGTGTGTGCGACAACTCCGCTCTCTGTTTACATATTGAAATTGACGTCTGTCACTGTTGACTGCGCATAATTGATCCCCCGCGCTCTGCTACTTAACAGCGCAGAGCAGCGCGGCTTTCACTGTAGTCAGCGACGCCGGCGCAGACATCCTCTCGGCAGCAGCAGTAGCAGCAGCAGTAACAACAACAACAACAAAGCAGATGCAGGGGCGGCAGCGAGCTTTAAAATGGGCGGGCGGCTTGTCGTACACTTTGCTGTTGGTCACTTTGCAGTCTCTTTTCACGCGTGTGTCGAAACGGTTACGATTTGCAGAGGTTTGAAATCAAATTGCGAAATGAATATCAAAAGAAAGCGTATAGAAGACTCTTTCGGCGAGTGCATGTATTGTAGTAGAGTTCATAAATTTATTAAATTATTGCTTGCACGCGCAACTTGTTTAAACATAAATTAACTTGAAGCAGCAAACAAAAAAACAACTTTGAAATTAATTTTAATATTTTAGCGCGGCTTAGCTTACAAATATTTATTATTTGAAGTTAACTTAACACTTTGTATGCTGGTGTTTGCTTAAATGGGTGTAGTTTCGCGCTATTTTGATAAGAAATTTGGTGGGGCTTTCTGAAAATATTCAAGCTTACAGTAGGGTCTTTATCAGCTTCGAAATATTTCAAAAACTCAACTAAGATTGTACCCCATTTGCATTATAATTGATTAAATATTTCTACGCTTTGATATGTGCAGAATTTCTGATATCGGGGCAGGGAATACTATAATACAAACGGTCTGTTAGTTGACCCATTAATGGGGCAGGGTCGACAAACTTGACGAACAATTCGCATGCTAATTAGTTGACTCTGTGGGCAATCACGGGATTTTCTTTTGCCGCTTGATTCTTTATTTGCGTTGCATGCATAATAAATATGATAAAGAAATTCCTGTTGCGTCCCCCCTAAAATAACAAACAAACAAACAGCGTATAGAAGTTTACCGAACAAACAAATCAGCGCGTCATATTGCGCAACATTCGAACGAATGTGAAGTCGGAATCGTTTACAAATTGAGATCGCGCAAAGCAAACTTGACATCGAATGGAAGCCGAGACACGATTTGCCATTCTGCTGAATATTCAGTTCCACTTTTGAGACTAGAGAGACCCCAATGTGATTGGGCACTTTTCGAGTGCAGGGGTACTGTAAATATCTGTACATACTATGTGTATATGGTATGTGGTTTGCTTGTAATGGAAATCAATGTCAGACGGATAGACAAAAGCGCCAATGGGTAATTCAATTGATTGACAGCGAGTGGAGCCTAAATTTAAGGTGGACGACGGTTTAAGAGGGTTTTGTAGGGGGAATATGTAGAAGGTTTGTTATACAGTAATACCTTTGGAATAGAAACTAGTTATACAGGTGTAAACAATGAATATCTAATTGGATAAGTCTTTTATAGTTTTCTTTAGCCAAATCGTGAATGATCTAAGATCTTACCATTTTCTCGTGTATTCATTTGTTCACTGTAAACTCTTTAGCCATAGTTCACTGTATTTGCAATCTCGACATTGTACTGCAATTAAAGAGCTAATGAGATCTAATCGCAGCATCGCATAATCCCCCCATTCCATGTTGCAATTTACAGAAAAGAAACAATGCAAATGAGGCGCTTGCACCCACCCACAGTCAGAGCTGGCAAGGGAGAGCCAAGGCGACTGGCATGGGCAGGGGTAGGGGAAAGAGCGCCGCGGCAACTGTTGCCATTGATGTTGCTTGTCGGCTTTGTCGCTGTGTCAATCGGCCAATCGACGGTTGCCGAAAGGCCGCACATCATTTTCATTCTGGCAGATGATCTGGTAAGTGGGTTTAACAAGATCGCGTCGAGTGTTCCATTCCATTCCATTCATCGTTGTTGCTGTTGTTGTTCTTTCCACACACACATAGGGCTTTAATGATCTCGGATTTCGCGGCTCGGCACAGATTCCCACGCCCAATATCGATGCACTGGCCTATTCGGGTCTCATACTCAATCGCTACTATGTCAATCCGATTTGTACACCCTCGCGATCTGCTCTGATGACGGGCAAATATCCCATTCATACGGGTGAGTGTCGTGAAGCATATGTAAAATCTCTGAAGTCATAGCTAATCTTTGCTTCCAGGCATGCAACACACGGTGCTCTATGCGGCAGAACCACGTGGCTTGCCATTGGATATAAAACTGATGCCGCAGTACCTAAACGATTTGGGGTAAGTCTAGAGCGGATTGTAGGATACCCTACACAAGTTGCTAATCTCTTTTCCTTTCCCCTTCAGCTACACCTCACACATTGCCGGCAAATGGCACTTGGGTTTCTGGAAGAGAGCCTACACGCCATTGTATCGTGGCTTCAGCAGCCATGTGGGCTTTTGGTCGGGGCGACATGATTACTATGATCACACGTCCATGGAGCACGGCACTTGGGGACTGGACATGCGGCAGGGCAATGATGTGGCCTACAATCTGCATGGCGATTCAACGACTGAGGTGATAACGAAGCATTCACTGACTGTGATTGATGCCCACAATGCCACTAAGGGACCACTCTTTCTCTACGTGGCCCATGCGGCGGTGCATTCGGGCAATCCTTATAATCCTCTGCCTGCCAATGATGATCTGGTCGCCAAATTGGGTCACATTCCAAAGTACAAAAGGAGGAAATACGCGGGTGAGTAAGGTCTTTGAAATTAAGGTGACCACAGCTTGATCTCCCCGCTGCTTAGCTCTTGTCAGTGAAATGGACACTTCCGTGGGTCGCATTGTGGAGCAGTTGCAGAAGCGTGGCATGCTGGAGAACTCCATCATTGTCTTCTCTACGGACAATGGGGGACCTACAGATGGATTCAACCAGAACTTTGCCTCCAACTATCCCCTGCGTGGCACAAAGAACACGCTCTGGGAGGGTGGGGTACGTGGTGCAGGTTTGATCTGGTCACCACTCCTAAAGCAGTTGCCACGCCTTGCGGAGCAGACAATGCACATTGCAGACTGGTTACCCACTTTACTGGAGGCCGCGGGCGGTGAGGCAGCGCTGGGTAATCTAAGTAGAGCTGGCCTGGATGGCATGAGCATCTGGCAGGCACTGGTTAAGAACGAGACCTCGCCACGTCAAACAGTGCTGCACAATATCGACGATATTTGGGGAAGTGCAGCCATCACGGTGGACCAATGGAAGCTGGTCAAGGGCACCAACTACAATGGTTCCTGGGATGGTTGGTATGGCTCAGCGGATCTACGAAATCCCAGCGATTACAACTGGGATCAGGTGGCCAAGAGTGTAACGGGTCAAGCTATGCAGCGACTGAAAATGTTTCCCACTCGAGCGGATCAGATACGTCTGCGCAAGGCGGCCACAGTAGACTGTCAACATCCTGGGACGCGTGTCACTTGTAACCCGCTAAAGGCTCCCTGCCTCTTCAACATTGCCGCCGATCCGTGCGAGTACAATAATCTGGCCAAACAGTAAGCAGGAATTACATCATTTCCTACCCTATCTCTTCAATATTATTACTTATATCCTCCTCAGGTATCCCGCTTTTGCTGCAAACGTTGGAACAGGAACTAAAGCGTATCAATGCCACCGCGGTACCGCCCACAAACAAACCCGACGATCCTCGTGGTAATCCCCGACTGTGGAATTATACATGGACCAATTTCGGGGATTATATCGAGTCTAAGAACAACAATCCAAGAGCTTCTGCAAACCTTTACAAGAATTGTATATGAAAGAAAGATTTCCCAGGATGCTCAACTGTTCCTAATTGTTTTTAATAAAGAACTGAAATTAAGTGAAATTAATCTAACTTATCTACCTCCAATCGCACCTGTTAACTAGTTACACCCAAATTGCTTCCTAACTGGCTTTTGTTTTCGATTAAACCCTAACCTTGATTCTCACTTGCTAACGAGTTAGACCCAAGCTAGATCTTTGGGTTTGCAATGGTATTAGTATAACCTCAACCTTTAATTGCACTTGCTAACCAGTTAGACCCAATGTTGTTACCTAGCTGCTTTTGAGGTTTGATCGAAGTAGAGGTGGTTATAAAAAATATGTCTTTATTACGTCACATACTTATGGGTAAGCAAATCTTACACATTAACAAATCGTTCATTCTTTTCCATTTTTTTTTTTTTTTTGGGTTTTATGCCGCTTGAGAGCAGAATGTTTTTTTCGCATTTGCAACTACAACAAGTTTAGCTTAATCTAGTTGGAAGCCAAGTCGAAACTCGGTTCTAAAGGTGGGTAGGGGGGTAAGGAGTTCATGAGAGTGAAGAGTGTAGGATGAGATAGCGTTAGATTTGTATAGAGTACAGTCGGGTTGATAGACGAAGCTTACGCTTAGGGATAACGGTAACTAGTTCATAGTTTTAAAGAGAGTCTTAAGTACTAGGTATATTGATCTACGTATTTCAATTTCTAGCTAGAAGAGTTTATCGCGGAGTCCATGGGAGTCGTTTGTCTAGTATCGGTAGCCACTGCCATCGTTATCGCCATTTTGGCCACCTGGACCGAAGCCGTTACCGTTGCCATTGCCATTGCGTCCCTGTCCGGGTTTGCCGCTGGAGTAGCCGCGTCCATCGGTGTTGTCCTGACCAAAACCGCCATCTGAGCCACCGTCGGGACGACCGCCCGAATAACCCTGTCCATCGGCATTATCCTGACCAATGACGCGTCCTCCAATGATGACGCGACCGCCGTCAGAGCCAGCTCCACCACCACCATTGCCGCCTGGACGACCGCTGGAGTAGCCATTCTGACCTAGATCCTGACCGCCGGGACGACCGCCAGAATAGCCACCTTGTCCTAAGTCCTGACCGCCTGGACGTCCGCCAGAGTAACCATTCTGACCTAAGTCCTGTCCACCGGGACGACCGCTAGAGTAACCATTCTGGCCTAGATCCTGACCACCTGGACGACCGCCGGAGTAGCCACCCTGACCCAAATCCTGGCCGCCTGGACGACCGCCGGAGTAGCCGCCCTGACCCAAATCTTGACCGCCTGGACGACCGCTGGAGTAACCACCTGGTCCCAAGTCCTGACCTCCAGGACGACCGCTAGAGTAACCACCCGCACCAAAGTCCTGGCCACCAGCACCGCCAGCTCCACCAGCTCCACCAGCTCCACCGTTGCCATTGGCATCACCCTCGTAGCGAATCTGTGGACGGTATCCCTGCTGATCCGCTTCGTACTCGACGATCTGCAAGAGAGCGAAAGAGAGGGAAAAAGAAAGAAATGGAAGTGGATTAGGTTAATTTGCAGGGATCGGCGCAAATGTTTAGTGCCTTCAGTAACAAGCACGCCCCAGTTCTCGCAGCTCGCTTACTTGCTTCCTTCCATCGGGCAACAGGACATTATACTGGCCGGTGGTGAAGTCACCGTCGCGCATCTCTGAGTGCCCGAATGAGAGCCCACTTGGAGCGTCCTCAACTTGGTAATTAAATTCGTACTTAGCGGGTTCCTACAGGGACAGCGACAGAGCGTGTGTGGAGAGTGACACAGAGAAAGAGAGAAAGAAAGAGAGAGAGAGAGAGAAAGGCAGATAGAGACAGAGTATTGACAGAGCTGAGAGTGGGAAAAGGATAGAGGGAGAGCGAGGGGAAGAGAGGGCGAGATGCGGTGCAAGAGAACTGACGTGCTGTGCAGCGTTTGCATTGAAAGAAAAAGCATTCATTCCCGATCGACATTATATTGTCATGGTAACCGAAACCCAGTCGAAGCTACAACGCTCTACTTACGTCGTTATCATAATCGCCACCAGCACCGCCGCCGGCACCACCTGGACCGCCAGATCCCGATGCGGGAGGACCATACGAATCCGAGGGTTTGCCGCCGAAGCCGCCCTGTCCTTGTCCCTGTCCAGGTGCGCCATAGCTGCTTGAGGGACGACCGCCGTTGCCGTTGCCATTACCCTGACCCGGGGCACCATATTGATCCGAGGGTCTGCCACCAAGACCGCCTTGTCCCTGACCAGGAGCGCCGTACTGATCAGAGGGTCTGCCACCAGCTCCTCCCTGTCCTTGTCCTGGAGCTCCATAGCTACTGGATGGGCGACCATTTCCGTTGCCCTGACCAGGTGCACCATATTGATCCGAGGGTCTGCCACCAGCACCGCCTTGTCCCTGGCCAGGAGCACCGTAGCTACTCGATGGGCGACCATTGCCATTGCCATTTCCGTTGCCATTACCGCGTCCAGGAGCGCCATAGCTGCTCGATGGGCGACCGTTGCCGTTGCCTTGTCCGGGAGCGCCGTAGCTGCTTGAGGGACGGCCACCATTACCGTTGCCGTTACCCTGACCGGGAGCTCCATACTGATCCGAAGGCTTGCCACCGAAGCCACCCTGTCCCTGTCCGGGAGCACCGTAGGTGCTCGAGGGACGACCGCCGTTACCGTTGCCGTTGCCATTGCCCTGACCGGGTGCACCATACTGATCCGAGGGTCTGCCACCCTGTCCCTGGCCGGGAGCACCATAAGTGCTCGAAGGACGACCACCAGCACCGCCAGCACCACCAGCACCAGGAACACCATACTGATCCGATGGTTTGCCACCGCCAAAGCCACCTTGTCCCTGTCCGCCTCCCTGTCCGGGTGCGCCGTAGCTATCGGAGGGCGGCAGGTAGGAGTTCACTGGCGGCTCGGGGCGTGCCAGCACCGATGTGACCAGCAGCAGAGCTAAACCGAGCTTGAGTAGCTTGAACATGGTAATCCTTGTGCGAGTGTGTGTAGTCTGTGTAAGCTTCGTCTGCCTTGCAGCGCCAGATTCTGACTGATCTCATGCAGCAGCCACAACGCGTATTTATATGGGAGCAATGCACAAGCTGCGACTCCAGCTGAGGCTGAGACTGAGTCTGAGGTTGTCGCTGAAACTGAAAGTCTAGGATGGTTATGAGTTGTCGCTGTTGTTGTTGTTGCTGTGTGTGGCAACCACAGCGCCAGCAGCAGCTGCCACATACGATCATCTTCAGAGCGCCAACTCAGCTGCAATTGTCGTCGTCGTTGTCTCTTGTTGTTGTTGCCGCTGCTGGAGTTGTTGTTGTTGTTGTTCTATCGCCGCCTGCCACAAAATCTCAATCTCAATCAACGCGCTCCGCGCTCGAATCGTCGCAATTGTTTGCCGAGCTTCAACTGCAGCCTCAGTTGCTGCCTCTCTTTTTGCTTGGGCTAGGTGATTGTGCTGCCTGCTGCTCGCCCTGCCTCCCACTCCCACTCACTGCCTGGGCGCCCCCTTTCGAGGGGCAACTCCAGAGTTACATACGTTGGCGCAAAGTAGTCTACTCGGTCGCTGGGTGAATGCATTTTCAACATTTGCCACAAGCTCAACGATCGTAGTTCGTCGCACGTAGCTTGCTGTAGCTTGCATTTTGTTTGCCTTGTCAAAATTGAAGAAGATCGTGCCAAAGTCGACCCCAATTGGGAGTATGGAACAGCAAAAGAGCTCACATCACATCATATCATGTCATATGTGCACAGCATGATGGATAGACGAATTGATAGATAGATAGATCGATAGATGGATCGATAGATGCAGAGATCGCTACACAAGGAGGCGCAATTGAAATGCGTTCGATGACTTTTCAGTTGCAACGCCTTAGATAGAAGATCGGTGCGATCGTTTGTCGAGAGGATCCTACTTAAGAATTAGATATGATATGTGGACAGCTGAAGGTTAGACTGGGGTATTGATGATCGTAGTTATTTAGAGGAAATCAAACGCATTATAAGTTGAAAGATCATTGCGAAAATTGAATAGATGAAGATTTCGATAGATCAGTGAATAATTTTTATGGAAATCAAGTAACAATGCTCTTGTTGATCAAGCTCGGAGTGAGCTAAGCCTTTAAAAAGTGTATAGATCGATGCCTCATTGATTCCACTGTACCACAAGCCGCTTCATTGATGTTTCTTCAGTGGATCTAATTGATTCCTTGCTCATTTTCGGTTTATGTTAAATTAATTGCGTGCAATTTTCTAACTTGGCCGGATCTCAGCTGTTGCCACAACTCCCACACACACACACACACAGACAGGCCTAGCATAGATGCCAAATTAATTGCTTGGCTCTACGTGCTGCTTGGCTCCACCTCCGCGAACGTGTCATGCGAACGTCGTCTGAAACGGAACTCGAGTGGGGTCAGAAGTGAACGATTTGGAGTCGCACTCACGTCCAGCGTCACAAAGCAACAGCTTAACCCCACGTTGACCCACATACTGAGAGTCTAGCGTAATTCAGCCCCCACCCAACCCAGTTGGCAACATCATAACATATTTATCTTGAACTCCACCAAAGTAAACCCAAAAGCGAAACGTTTTATTCGGTAGCCAGTTTGGTCATGTAGCAACGCTTGTAACGGCCATAGATCTCGACGAAGAGCAGCGTGTGAACCACATAGATGAGCACGCAGACGATGCAACAGTCGTAGAGTACCAACAGGAGCAGCCCACCTAGGTAGATGCAGAGCAGCAGGGTTACAATTGCCGAACACAGCTGCAGCTGGCAGAGCCAACAACGCTCGAAGAAGGCTGCAAAGGGTGAGCAACAGATTAGTAGGGTATTTGGCAAGTAGGGCAAGTTATGTTGCCTTACAGGAGAAAAAGAGCAGCACGTAGTAGACTACGCCAATGGCGCCATTCGGTGGGTTCAAGTAGGTGTTGGATGGATCGAAAATCAGCTGTGTCAATCCAAAGCCACGTCCATAGCTGAAGAATGATTAATGAAGTTACCATACGATATAGTTCTCATCCTCCCCTGCCCCTCTACTTACTCTGATTTAAAGACCGCTGTGCAGCTAACCTGATCCGCCAAATCACACATGGCCGAGTAGTTCTCATCGAGGTCCAGTTGAATTTTCACATACAACGAGTAGAGGGAGATAAGAAGTCCACAGATGCTCAGCCAGCGTAGGCGTTTGCCACTGGGCGTGGCACTTTTTGAGGTTTCGAGGTTGTTGCACATTTCCGGGCAGGCAAGAAAATTAAAATGAAATGAAGGACCTGGAGCCAGCTGTTGCCTAAGGATACCTGTTGTACGAACAGGGTTGTCGAGTGATTGCAAAGTGGTTAATTGTCTTTGCTCATATGTAATTTTATAGACGATTCGACAACCCTGTTAGCAGTTGCGCAGTGCCAAAATGCGTATCCTTTCACCCTTATAGCATAAGAAAGTAATCTGGGTTGACACAGCGAACAGTTGACAATACTGGTTGTTGTTGTTGGCAAACCTAGTGATTAGATTGAGCTATAATTTATGCCAGTCTCAAGCATATACAGCGCTATATAAAGATATAAATTAACATGTTTAGAGCTTAGCCAACTTTAGCATTTTTTACAGCAACCTTGTATATAAAAAGATAAATGAATATTTTAAGAGCTTTGTCAACTTTACCATCTTTTATAGCATGTTTAAGCCCTTTATAGGTTACTATCTCAATTACCCCATTTAAAATAAAGTTATACCAAGCTTTTAGGGCAATTACCTTAGGCAGTTGTATGTCTATTTGATTTGACTCTCAAACTACAACGAAATTTGTCGCCAAAGACATGTTCCCACTGACTGCCCAGACATGCAACAGTCTTGCTGCCTCCCCCACTACATCTCTTCTCCCCTTCTCCCTACCCCACCTGCTACACTCTACTTTCGGTAACGCTCCACTGCGCTTGCATATAAAATTAGCAGCTGGGCGACATCTCCGAAAAAAAAACACATCTTTGCAAACATCTCCGATGGAGACAAAATGCAATAGACATGATCAGCTTGTTTGGAGCAGCCTGACTGCATTCACGACACAATGATCTACCGTCTACCGGCTACCCTCCTCCCTCCAGCTGCCGCCTAGGTCTGCTGTTTGTGCATGTCCCTTTTTAATTTATAGCATCACGAATTGAAATTTATGTACGAATGTGACACTTAGAAAAGAGATGCCAACCAAAGTCGGTTATAAATCTCAGCAGAAGATTTGTCAATTTCACAATGCACCAAAGACACCCCAAAAAGCCAGTTGAAACAGCAAATAGAATCGTTTTGGATGAGGTCTGAGGTCTAGAATAGACATAGAACTACGCTCTCTACACGCTCTACACGTGCGCACCCGCTGGCAAAGTGAAGTGATGAATTTAGGCAACCTTGGAGCGGGCGACAACACGTACACTGAAGCTCAAAAGCTAAGGTGAATTTGAGTAGCAGACACGACTAGCAGATACTCTGCACAAATATTAAGTCTGCTTTTTGATAGGAAATGATTCCTTACAGGGTACTTACTAGCTTAGACGTTCTTTTATTTCCCTTTGCCCCTTTTAAGCGCTAAGCTACCCTTTACGTCCGTATGTTTACAGGGTATTGCAACTGCTCCACGCTTGTTGTGCCCTTCGCAGCTTCAGAGTGGCCTGTCAGTTGGGCTTAGGCTCAGGCACAGGCCCCCAGTTGAGTGGCTAACAGAAATGTGCGCAAAACACACGCACACACACACACACACATACGCACACTCGCACACAACACACGCACACTCGAAAATGGAGCAAATTGCCGAGGCGGCGAGTTTATTGAACTTTACACTTCAAAACTGAAATTGAAAACGAGATCGAAATCGAAGTTGAAGTTGGAGTCGCAGTTGGAGTCGCGTTTAGAAGGGCTCTTGCTAATGCTAATGCTAATGTTGTCGTTGCTTGTGCAGCTGCAACCAAAAATAAAAAATAAAGATAAAAAATATAAAAGAAAAAAGGTTTACGGCGCTGAAGTGCGCCACGCGCGACCCTCGAGTGTTGTTGCTGCAGTCTCTGCAGATCCGCGATCAAAATTTTGTATCTTTGAAGTGCACAAACAAAAGCGCAGCTTCTCAAGTGCAGCTGACGAGCAGCGGCAACAACAACAACGAGAACAACAACAACAACAAGTCGATGATGAAGGTAAATGCGTTGTCATAAGTTTCGCATTCGCATTCGGAATCGGATTCGGCTTCAAATTCGGATGCGCCTTTGTTCTTGAGATGGCACAGCGAAGGAAGTTAAGGTTACACGTTGCCGGTGTTGCTGGTGTTGCAATGTGGCAACTGTTGCTCATTTGTATGCGTCATACGCTTAATAAATTCCAAATTAATTAACATCAAAAACTGTCATCAATACAGTAACATATAATGCTAATGATGCACATATAAGGCGCATATAAAATTCATACTTGTATTTGTTTTTTAGAAAATGTTTGCCTAATCAGTCTGCACTCTGAGAGCTCTAATTATTTTCCCAGATAATGTTTAGATCTTAACTGAGTTCTCTGACAACATTTATAATGCCTGTCCGATTGCTAATCAGTTCTATAAAACCATCAGTCGAATGTTATTTTTGCCTTATATCGCATCAGTCTGGAAGCAAGTGAAGTTAGTTTTAATTACAGAAATAAAAATAAATAAACGTAGGGTATTTTACGGTTGCACTAAATGAACTGTTGCTTTAATTGTTGGTTTAATTTTATGAATACTTTTAGAAAATTATTTGTGGCAAATTTTGTTAGCTTACTCAAAGCAAACCAACTGAGTTCAGGTATGATAATAATATACAAATATTTTGTATTTTAAAATTATTAATGTTAATAAATTATAACTACTTGTTTCATTGTGAATATTTTCTTAATACTATTGGCTAATATTATAATTATTTAATTTTTAAATGCTATAATTATTTTCTCGCCTAACACACATGCCAACTGCAGATAATCTCATTGTAGAAAACAAGTGTCAAATCACATGTGTTTCTGGTGGGGGAATACAGACAGAATATTGTTAACTCTAACTAATAATTATTTCTGTAGATATATAGAGATTTTTTAAAAATCTGAACATGTACGGATTGTATAAAACCTGCAAGCCCAACTCAATTCCAAACTCGTTTCGAATCCGCGCGGGAAAAGAATTTGAAACATGTTTTTCGTGTTTAAACTGATTTTAAAAGCTAAAGTCCTGTTAATGCTGACACAAGCTTTAAGTGCCCTCCAAGTTCGTTTCAATCCGCAAAATCAGTATTTATTTACTGATTGCCCAAATACGGCCAGCAATGTTTTAAGTTTTTCTGAATTATTCGATTTATCTCAAATGAAATTCGAATTACTGGATGTGGACAAGACTATAAGAGTATCTGGAAATATGACAACCCAATGGAATATTGGAAAATCAGATCGCATACAAGTATATGCACTATATATTATTATTCTAAACATATACTAATACATCTAGCATAAATTTCAGGGTCGTTTAGAGCTATGGAAATTCGATCGTGGCTCTTGGTTACCAACTATTCTAGCAATTTCAAGTCCTGATATTTGTAAAATACTCTACGATAAGAATCAATATTGGTATGGCGCGTGGACAAAACATATTATCAACTCCAATGCAATCAAGGATAAATGCATTAACGTTCCTGGTGTAGGGTCTTCAAAATGAACTAATTTTGGTATACTTGTATATATTAATATTCGATCCGCTTTCAGACAACGCTTGTACACGAAGCTTTCAATGTCGATTTTCGCGGCAGTATTCCAACCTTTCCGTCCGGACCGCACAAGCTCTCGTTTTTCGTGCAAGCTTTTGGGCCCAGAAATGTGAAAAGAAATACCAGTGTTTGCTTTGAAATACTGGGGGAGTACGAGCAGATCAGCTAAGCAAAGTGGTAACATATTGTAGTAACATAATAAGCTAAATATGTTTAAAATTAATCTGTAAATTTAGCAATAAATTGAGATACGTTTTAAACTGTTCCCAAGTTGGAAACTTTCGAAACAAGTTCATCGATGTCAATACGAATATGTAGAATTTTTTGGATCTTTTAATTTAATAATAACACAGTATAAAATATAGGAAGATAAATAACCAAAGGAATTTTTTCATTTTTCGTGTGGGTTTTTTGGTCTGCCATTTCTGCGAGCTCATCCGTTAAGTCGTGCCTAGAAACATTTGCGATGAATTATGCTGGGACCGACCTCATCGTATTCCGCGGTATCGATCCACATGTTCTGAAAGCTCGAGAGCGATGCCAGCACCGAGCCACCGGACCAGACGGCAAAGCAACGTTCAGGATTTGCAATGATCTTGATGCGCATTGTGGAGGGAGCCATTCGGGCGATATCCTGATGCAGTCGCACCTCGATGTTGCGGAACATAGTCGTGCCGCCGGAGAGCACAACGTTGCCGTACATTTCGCGACGCAGATCCATGTCACAGCCTGCAATCGAGGCATAGATGGTCTCATGCAGGCCTGGCACCTCCTGGCCTAGCATGGAGGGCTTAAACAGGGCCTCGGGGCAGCGAAAGGCTTCGCTGCCTATGTTGATTTTATGTCCATCGGGTAGTTCGTAAACCTGTTGCACCTCATTCTTGTGCACAGCGAATTGATCCAGTTCCTCGTCATAGTTCGTGGCCATATAGCATAGTTTCTCCTTGATGTCCCGCACAATCTCGCGCTCTGCGCTGGTGTTCAGTGAAACACCGCGTTCCATTAGTAACTTGCCCAGATAGTCGGTGAGATCTCGTCCAGCTAAATCAAGACGCATGCAGGCATGCGGCAGAGCATAACCTTCATAGATGGGCACCGTGTGGGTTACACCGTCGCCCGAATCTGCCACAATGCCAATGGTGCGTCCGGTGGCATAGAGCGAGAGCACCGCTTGTATGGCAACGTACAGTGCGGGCACACGAAAATTCTCAAACATAATCTCGGTCATCTTTTCGCGATTCTTTTTGGGATTCATTGGTGGTTCGGTAAGCAGCACCGGATGAGCATCGGGTTCAACTGCCAGGGCTTCGTATGTGTGCTTCCAAATCTTCTCCATGTCGCCCCAATTGGTGACGACGCCATGCTCGATGGGATATTTTAAGGTCAGAATGCCTCGCTTTCGTATCGCTGCCTCGCCGATGATGCAATCATTGATGGCCGAGTCCAGGATGACGTTCAAATGACGCGGCCTGCCCACTATCGAGGGGAAGATGATGCGGGGCAAGGACTCGGTAGCGAAGCCTGCCTTGCATATGCCAGAGCCATTGTCGATGACCACGGCTGAGCTTGAGAGATCTTCCGCTTGCATCTTGTTGGCAACAGCTGCAGGTGCAATTAATGATGATTTAAAACGGAACCTGACCTAAAATCCAGTGCCGAAAACTTACGATGCTTTAGGGATTTGAATAGAATTTGTTGTGCCCTTTCGTCGGAAATATCAATTTCAAATCTATGAGGCATCAAAAATCGAGACATATTTTGCTTTGTAGTTGTGTTTTTGACAAAATTCAAATTGTAACGACTGAAGAAGAGTCTAAGCCGACCAGTGTTGTCAGGTCAGCTTTTGTCCCGTCTAACCTTTTGACCTGACCTTTTTCTTCACTGTTGAACTATCGAAACAGCGGGAAATCTACTTTCTTGGCTTTCAAAAGTTGGCAACACTGACAGCACCACAGATAATGGCGAGCTATCGACTATCGATTAACAAGTTGCGCTAATGTTCAAGTGGCCTCTGTGCGCGCACTTCTGGTATTTTATTGGTGTATTGATTTTGGGTATTCTATGTGCTGGCGCATGCTGTCACACTTAAACTTCAGGTTAGCTAAATCAATTTATAAAATTTTAATTTCAAAATATCAAATGTATCGGGTTTATTATTTATTTTCAGCTAAAAGAGCTATAATTGGAAACATGTTTGTTGCACGCAATATAACCAAATTGGCTAATCGGTAAGCACAGACGCAGACAAGAGTCGCAAATGCCGGCACCGATCTTTGATTACATAAAAAACAGCAACAACACAAAATGGCATCGGCGACACTGAACTTCAAGCGATTTGTTTATATTTAAATCTGTATATTTTTTCTACAACAACAGCCAAAACCCGCGAGGCAAGCATACGCTTCCTAAGCTGGCGTACGACTACGCAGCCCTCGAGCCAATCATTTGCCGTGAAATCATGGAGCTGCATCATCAGAAGCATCACCAGACCTATGTCAACAACTTGAACGCAGCCGAGGAGCAGCTGGAGGAGGCTAAGTGCAAGAGTGACATCACAAAGATCATTCAGCTGGCGCCAGCATTGCGCTTCAATGGTGGTGGCCATGTTAACCACACCATCTTCTGGCAGAACCTGTCGCCGGAGAAGTCCAAGCCCAGCGATGACTTGAAGAAAGCCATTGAGTCGCAATGGAGAAGTTTCGATGAGTTCAAGAAGGAACTTTCCGCTCTCACCGTAGCTGTGCAGGGCTCTGGCTGGGGATGGCTGGGATACAACAAGAAGACAAACAAGTTGCAGCTCGCTGCGTTGCCCAATCAGGACCCTCTGGAGGCTTCGACTGGCCTGATTCCTCTCTTTGGCATCGATGTCTGGGAGCATGCCTACTACTTGCAGTACAAGAACGTGCGTCCCTCATATGTTGAGGCTATCTGGGATATTGCCAACTGGAATGACATCTCATGCAGATTTCAGGAAGCTAAGAAGCTCTAATGCGCGTCAAAATCGATCATCTATATGTTAAATGTAATCACAGAGCCCGAGGCTCGCTATGTAACCATAGAGTCGGCAATACGGACTAATAAAATAGCTTTTCCCTGAATTCTCAATAAAAAGAAAACAAACTAAATCAGCTGTTGCATTATTTCTTCACAATCGGAACACCCTGTAACAGCTGAGCTGTTATCGGCAGCTACACGCATTTTACAACACTTTATACGAACGAAATCAGCTGTTTGCCGATAATGTCCACAACAAAAACAAACTCAGGCTGGCCGACGCCTGGTGGGGCGGAAAACTCACATAGCGCGGCTTTTCCTCGGCTTTCCCACGCTCGCGTGCGCAACTGCAAACAAATTTCCAGCACGCGTAACAATTTTGGACATGCACACAGAGCCGCAGAGTCTCTTGGCGTGCGTACGCGTTCGGTTCGGTTTGGCTTTGGCATTGCGCAAAATTATTGCACTGCAGTTGCTTGGCCAGTGAAACAAAGAACCAACAAAAAGTTTCTCAAAATGCAAGCGCTATAAAGAACTCAAATTATAATATATAAAACCAACTGTGAAAATTAAACAGTGTCTGCTAAGGAGAGAAGGCGTCTACGGCCGCATTTGGATTTGCATATCGTAGGTGAGTAGCGACGCAGCCTATTGCCATAATTGTTAATTGATCATTTATGTTATTTTAATCAACTACGCGTCTCTGCCGCAAGGCGGTGACTAATGCAAAGTGTAAAAATGTATTCGATGATTATTGTGAAAAATCAATATTCCAGCACAGGACAGTGTCCTGTGTGCGCACACGCATACAACACGCACAGGCAAACACACACACACACACACACACATACGCACACCGTGATAATTTACTGTTATCCTGTTGCTGTTGTTGCCAGCTGTTGTAGACCCCCCTCAACCCCTCTGTGCGTTGCTTGGGCAACTATCCTTTCGGGGCAACTCGATAGCTAAAAATACACTGCGCCGATATTTGTTTTTGCAAATTGCCATAGCAAGCATATGGTGCAACCTGTCATCAGCAACGGATGCTTTCCCAGTTCGCATTGCTGCTGCTCTGTTTTCTGTTGCCTGCCGTCAGGCGCTGCCCACGCTTTACAGTTATTCGCATTGCTGTCGTCGTTATCGTTATCGCATTGCAAATTGACCGTGTGCCCCGACCGACTGACGTCAAGCAAAGCAAGCAATTTGTGTTGCAACTGTTGCGGGTCGCCAGGCAGACAAACAATTTGTATAGAAATGTATCTGTATTGGTGGTTGCTAGAGGTGTGTGTGTATACATATATAGCAGGTATAAATCTGTTCTTTATTTGCTTATCGCAGGTATTTAGGAAACGCTTTCAGTCTTTATTTGTGAATAGGTTATAAATTATCACAATAAAGTAAAGAAAGCAAAAGTTGAATGAATGAATAATTCATTTCAATTTAAAACAATCCTTGATTTATGCGGCCAAATATGTTTACTCTATAATAAATATGTACATATTTTTTCCATTCAATCTGTTAGATTTCTTTCAAAGTTTTCTAGAACATCCTTGCAACAACTTAAGCTACTCACAGCATACTTAAAACCCCATGAAAATCCTTGGGCTCCCTCATTTCTTTTACTATTAAGCACAGCTCCAAAGGTCAGCTCAGAAGTTTATCCTACTTTAATAATAATAATAACTTATTTGTTCTTACAACTCCCAGCTGAGCTCAGCTCAGCCAATAACCACAACTGAAATACCTTGGGGGTGGAAAAGTAGAAAAACTTGGGATTTTCCATCTGCTGTCATTCAGCTTATGCTATTAATTTGTAATTGTCTTTATTATTGTGCATAACCTCTGACCTTTTCTGGGTGACACCCTTCACCTTTTGTGCGATTTGTACGACGCAAAAAGCAATTTTCTGCAGCAGCAACAACAACAACAGGAACTATGGCAATGTCCGTGTACATGTTTCCTGTCCATCTTCTTGGCCTGTCCGCCCATACATGTGTGTGTGCGTGTGTGTATGTGTGGGTGTTCAGTTTCACATTTGCGCATCAGTTGACAGTGCAAACTTAGTCTGTGTGCGTCAGTTGGGGAAACTCTCGAATGGTTTGCGGTTATGTCACGCCCCCGAAGCAGTTAGAAAACATGTTCAGCCCAAGGATTTCGCATGAAAGGGGATAACGGATTGCGGCTTATTGGGATCCAATTTTAAGCCTTTGTTTTCTGCAACATTTGCAGTTCGTAATGCGCACTTAAGAAATTTAAATTTTCAGCACATTTAGTGTAGCAGCTTCAGCAAGGCTGAGTGAGGCTTCTAGAATGCATGCATAATTAACATAATGGAAAGTGGGAGAAAAGGAAAACGGAGAAAACTCTTTTTCCTAACACCGAATTTAATGCACACAATTAAGATTTTCCAGCTTCACACTCTCGTACTCTCTCGTATATATTTTGTTCTTATGTCTGTCGAACATGTTTAAATAATCTATAATGCAGTATTACTATACTTTGGGTGTCAAAACCAAGGGCGGTAGGCGTGGCATCACAAATTAAAAACAATCTCAACAAGCGTACGATAACCAAGAAGCTTCATGCAAAATTTGGTGTCCCTAGCTTGTATAATAGCTGAGATCAGTGCGTTCACACAGACAGATCCTGATTCTGGGCAAGAATTTATACATTTTGTGGCGTCTGACACGCCTGACAGGCCTGTTACATACATGTACAGAAACTTATATCCTTGTTTGATTTATCACAAATTATTTTAAACATTTGCAAAGCTTTTAAAAATTCTGTTAGACTTCGCCCATGGTAAGGGTATACCAAGCAGTGCAGCAATAAACATAAATTTTCGCTGTACCCAAAGTAAAAATGTAGAGATGGCAGGGATGGCAATGTTGGGTGAGCCCAAGAGGTGGAGGAGGATGTGGTGTAGCTAGAAAAAAAAATGAGTAGCGGAAAAACCGCACGCAGAAGTTCACCTGGTGGTCCTCGTGCAGCGTTTTATGTCCCCATGGGACTTCGAATGGCTTCCTATGTGTACATATACAATTTGCAGGCAGTGTACAGTGTGTTTAAAATATGCTCAAATTGTGGTGCCCCCCAAAAATAGCCATCTTTCCCATGTGCCAGGTGTGGATACCCCGTGGGATGATTTATGTGGCCAGGCACTTTTAAGTGTTCTCTCGCTCTGCGGTTAATTTGGGGGTTCTGCACTCTCCAATTGCAGTTTACATGGCAGCTGCAGCTGCCATATGCAGTTTATAGCTGAGGGAGGGGGCGGCGGCAAAGGGCGTGGCGCCTGTTGGCCAACTTTCGCTACGTGGAAAACGCGTGCCTAGAACTTTGCTTTCTTCACTTATGGCTGACCTGCTGGGGTGTGCGTGTGTAGCTCACACACACACACACACACACACGTAGAGCAAGCGGCGACAAGTCGGCACCGAAAGTTACAACATGCCATTAGGGGTATTCGTGTTGAAGAAATGACACAAAAAAGAAAGGAAGGAAAACCGTAAACAGACCTTCAAATTATGAGCTACTTATGGAAAAACTAAACAAGTTAAAGTTGAAAGATTACATGGAGTACACAGCGAGAAAATATAAACTTAGAGGAAAAACCACAGTTCTATAAATGTAAATCTAAAACTTAATTCCATTTTTCTTTTACAAAATTCCCAAATTTATAATATTTAAAAAAATTTAATTTTTCTTTCCTAAAACTTCTGAATTTTCTTTAGACACTTCGCTTTAATTTTGTGCAAATAGTCTTTATGTATTTGCCAGACAAGGCTTGTTGTTGCGGTTTTTGTTGTTGTGATTGTGGCAGGGCGGAGTGGGAAGGGAAAGGGGGGAGAGGAGCGCGTAGTTGAGGCAGGAAACGCGCGCGCCTCGAAAGATGATTCACCAGCAGTTTGACTGCTGCTACTGCTGACTTTGTAGGTGCCCAGTTCAAGCAGCAACTGTGGCAGCAACAACAACAACAAAGCAACAACAGCAACAAAGAAACCAACTAAGCAAGCAACAACAACGACAACAACTTGGCACGAACATGCGCCCTTGTGTGAGGACTCTGCGAATGAGTCATCCTCGGCTTGGCTGTGTGAACTGTGAACTGTGTTGGCACTGTGTGTGTGTGTGCCTGTGTGTTCCTGTGTGTGTGTGTGCACAAGTGTCTGTGTGTGGCTGTTTGCTTTTTGCTCGCACTGCGATAATTTAAATAACAAAATCGCATTTGGATTATGTAGCAGACTTAATGGACAACAGCAGCGGCGTCGCTTTGCCGGAGGGGGTTGCCTCGAGGCGTGCTTTGACTTTCACAACTCGCATTTTAGATTTTCATTTCAGCTTAATTAAGAGCTTACACACACACACAAGAAAGGGGGAGACACACTTGAGCCTGAAGAATTAATGAAAGAACGACAACTTGAATTCTTGCGAATTGCGCCTCAAGTTGTGCTACACAATTTTTGAGCTCGACGAACTTGCAACGTGATGTTGCACAAACCATAAGCCATAGAGCACTGTCAATGACATTGACGCACTGAGCGCGTGTGTGTGTGTGTGCGTGCGTCTGCCGCAAGTCAAAGTCACCAAACAAATGACGTGCGTCTGTGTGTGTGTGCGTCAACGACCCGCCCACGTGCTGTGCCTGCCCTTTGCCCGTTCTCCACCTCTTCCCTTCTATCTCTCTCTCTCTCCCTTCTTCTCCTGCTGTCTCTCCTTCTTCCTTGCTGTGCGGCGTATTTAAAAATCCGTTCGATATTATTTGGGTTGGTTGTCGCCCCTCCCCCTCGTGCCCGTGCCCTCTCGGGCAACTCCTCACCGGCCTGTCGCGTGCAGCTTTTTCTCTACTGCGCAGCAAATAGAATTTCCATCATGTATTTGCCTCACTCCATCCCCCACTTCAACCCCCACTTCAGCCCCTTCTTTGCTTTCACTTGCCTCGTAATTTACGCACATGTCAGCCAAAGCGAAACCCACGCACAATCCTCGAACCTCGCGCTGCCCCTTTCAGCGTGGGCGTCATGTTGCGTCGCGTCGCGTCGTGTCGTCCTGCTTGATCCTGTGCATGACATTTCATTGCAAAAACGCAATAACTTAAAGCGGATTTTATTGCAGTTTCTTTGGCAAATAATTTATAATTTAAGCCTCATTTACCAATTGAATTCCATACAATTATTTGGTTTGGTTTTTTTTTTAATATTTACTCCTGTGAGTGGGATGGAAGTTTTGATAAATTGTAATGATATAACGACATCCAGTATGATTTATACTAATATGAGAAAAAATTTTGATTGTTTTATAGCGCTGTTGCTAACTTTATTCTTAAGCTAGTTTAATTATGCCAAGTTCTTCTTCAAATTACTTAAAACTTGGAAATATTTAATACTTTATAAAGCTAATCAAATTACTCTAAATAACTCATAACTTGGGAATATTTTATGCTCTACTATGCTATTTAAATTACTTCAATTAACTTCAAACTTGGAAACACCGCTACAGTCTTTCAATAAATCATCTGTATTATAGATTTTCAGCATAATTTGGATCGTTTTATCGCGCTGCAGCTTTCTTCTATTTAAAACCTTTTACATTTTTCAAATTACTTCAAATTACTCAAGAGCTTGGAAATACTTTATAATCTACAAAGTTATTCTAATTATTTCAAATTACTCTAAACTTACAAAGTTATTCAGTTTACTCTAACTCATTTCAAAGCTGGAAATACTTTAGGTTCTACAAAGGTATTCAAATTACTCCAAATTACTCTAAACATACAAAGCCATTCAAATTAGTCCAATTCACTTCAAGCTTGAAAATACTTTATACCATTCAAATTACTTCCAACTTGGGAATACTTCGTTCTCTAAGTAAATCATCTGCTCAATTATTTATTAGAAATATTACCAACTTGTTTGTTTCTACATTCCACTCTTACCTCGCCTGGAATATGTTGAGCTTGCCGTAGCCCGCATTGCCTCCCTTATGCCATGTGCGTTGCTTATCGCACACGCTGCCGATTTCAATGTCAAAGCAATTACGCTGCTAATGAAACAATCAAGCTACCAGGCAGAAGCATTAAAAGAGCTCATCCAGTCAGTCAGTCAGGCAGTCACTCAGTTAGGCAGTGATCCATTGAGGCAACCAGACGATGCGCTGCGTCAAGCTGGCTCGAATCGTAGCCGTAGCCCAATGCGATGAGAAATCAATACAATTTTTATTTTACGTCATCGCACTGCGAAACCGGCAACGGCAACGACAACGACAACGGCATAATAAGATTTCAGCGAGTCCTGCATCTAGTATATTAACTGAAGTGGGAGCCTACGGCCTACAGTGACGGCCATAAAAAGTGGCATGGTGAACTGGGCGCATAATGAATTTCATTATGTTTGGACTTGTGACAGGCGGCCATGCGTTTTGTTATTATTGCGCTGGCTTGGCTATATGAAATTTTTAGCATTGCTGTCATGCCAATGCTGCCCCCCTGCCTTCCCCCTCTCCCTCTCTTGTGCCTCCTTCAGGCCGCGCAACAACCCCCAAACTCACCTGCAAAATTCTGACGCATGCGTTCAGCGGGTGAGGACTACCCCCTCGCCAGGCAGTCAGACCTTACTGTTCAGCTCGCCAGCTTGGCAGCTTGGCAGCTCGACGGCTCGGCTCACTGCTTCGTCTAACCCCAACGAGTGCAGTTCTTTCAGTTCTGTGAAACGCGCGCGTTTTGCCTTTGTGGGCCTTTCCTCGATTGGCCATCGATTTTGTGCAGAAAAAAATCTTTTCCTCGAAAAAAGGTTGTCCGTGGCAAAGAAATTGTGTGGAAAATCCTTAAAATAAATCCTGAAAAAGTAACGCTACGAATTACTCAAAAAATAATACTCAAATTATGCTGATAAAACCTATGAACTCCGTGCAGAGCTCAAATTTGGTTTAGTGTGAAAATTTTCGTTGTTATACAGACGAAAGCGTTATACATACAGCCAGAGCTTAGGCATACATATATACTATATATGAATATATACTATAAAATACACACATATATATGATTGAAATTTGGCAACGCGAATGTGCACATTTGGTTATTTATTGTTTTTCGCCTTGATGCTGACAACAATTCTGGTGTTATCGATAATATTTGCCACCTCCTCGAAGAGATCCATGATGGATAGTTTTATGTTAGTTTTCAATAACACAGACAGTGAACAGCAGCAACAACAACAACGACAATACGACAATTTTCTACAATAACAACAAGCAGAGGAGCAGCAACAACAACAACCACAACAACAAAAGAACTCTATAAACCAAAAATTTATTTTTGAGTTTTTCTGAAGTTTTACTTGTGTTTTTGACCCGCCCATAAATTGGTAAATGCTTCAAAAATACTTTGCAAAATTTCATCGATTCGCCCAAAAAGCGTTTCAAAATTCCATAAGCGACATCCCATTTTATATAATTTTTTTCAGATTTTTTATTATTATTTTTTTCATATTTTTTTCTCTTTCATACAGTAGCCTCGAAAATAATGTGCCTGGTGTAGGGTATAGGGTGTAGAGTTGGCCGAGTGTAGAGTTGCTTTTGGTTTGTCCATGGTGAAGGCAACATGGAAATTTATTAATAAAGGTCAAGACGACCCAAGCGAAGGATATGCTCGAGTATAGGAGTGTGAAAGTGTTTGTGTGTGCGCGTGTGTATGTGTGTGTGGTTGTGGCATGGACTTGGAATTTAATGCTTGTGGCACTTGAAGTGCTCGAAACCATAAAAGAGCCACAGCACATGACGCACCGCAGCAATAAAGAAGTGAAATGTGAAGGATAATTTTGTTGTTGGACGTGTTTGGACTAGGACTAGGTAGGGTAGCAGGCGCTATAAGGCTGAGAAAAGTTCAAGAACTGACCATGATGGAACCAAGGCAATGTGTAGGCAAAAAATTCTGTTTAAGAAATATTGAAATTAGGAAGAGATTTCAGAAACCTTTTTGGAATTTAACAAGATTTGCGTAGTTTAACTAACTTTTAACTAACTAAGGGGAAAAAACCAATTTAAATTTTATACTAATTTGCTTGTTTTGCTCTCAAAAAATGTATATTCTTGTTTTATATTCTAAATATTTTGTAGTATTTTTTATGCGCCTTCGTATTTTTTTAGCATAAGAAACTTTAAGCATTCCATAAATGTTTGTGCTCTCACTCTCACTGACTTTCACTCTATTTAGCGCGCTCTCTCTCTCTCTTTCTCTCTTTCTCATGCTCTCTTTCCTGCGTCTGCGCATTGCTTTCTTGTAGAGTTTTCCCAGACAGTTTTGCAGGCTGTTGCATTTTTGCTTTGACAGCTACATCAAAAATATAAACAAAAGTTCCTTGCGCCAGGTAAACAGAGAGTAGCACAACAAGGAGAGACAGAGAGAAAGAACAGAGAGAGAGAGAGAAAGAGAAACTGTGCAAGAGAGCTCGTTTTCTCGCAGCTGCGCAGGGTGTGCATCCATCGTGCTTCTAGGCTAATTCATTGGAAGTGTTTAAAGTTTTTTCTTTTCCTTATGCTGTGTGCCAATATTCTAGGACTCCACTGTGCGCTAGTAAAAGAATTTCGTGTTGGTCGTATGAACAATTATGCGGCAGAATCACTGAAAATGTGCTTTAAATAAAACAAACAAATAAGTAGAAAAATTTAAGAGAACCAAATGAACTCTGCTAATATTGAATTAAAGTGAAAAACTTAAAAAAAACTTGCTCATAATATGTCAAACTCAAAGGATTTGGCTTAGTTGGACTGCGTAAATTGAAACCTGCACTTCATTTGCTGCCTGAACAAGGTAAAATCTATAGTTTCTAAAATTTACTTTATGAAATTGTTAAACTATATTGTTATATGGTTGTTTCGCTTGTCTAATGTCTCAATGGGGTGTGAGAAATTGTCTTCATACGCTTTCCCTTTGTGTTTCGCTGTTGATGACTCATTCGAGTGGCTGCCACTCGGCTGCGCTTTTATTGGAAGTGTGGATTGTGGAATTTTTTTCGTACTGTGTGTGTGTGTGTGTGTGTGGTGTGGGGCAACCCCTAGCATAACTATAAGTCAGCAGGGTAGCATGTTATACAAAACTATTTACATAAATAAGGAAGCAAGAGAAAGGACAAGAAAAGGAAACTGTCGCAACTTCTTTGTAGGTTTGTAAATGTTTTGTAAAAGTTAGAGAAAACTATAAGGAAAAGTTTGTGGTTTATTGATGTAAAACAAAAGAAAACTTTCTTTAATTTCAGATAAGAAATTGAAGTAATGCTTGGGTTACTTTTGAAATTAAATGAAGTGAATAAACTAGATTAGAATTTTCTAAAAACTTTAAAGTTTTTCCTTGCTTTAAACTATAAAGTGGTGTATGAACTATGCTGTACTCGATCAATACTAACTACTCTACCTAATTATATATTATCAAGTCGTAACAACTGGAAAAACTATTTGCCCCAACTCGCTGCAACTTCCATTTGCGGCTATCTACTTTCTTCTTGCTGCCTTTCCCCACTGCAATCATATAAATTTGATTCTAGCCCCCGGCGATTTGCATGAGTCACAGCTCAGCACACAGATACACTAACACAAGTACACATCGACACCCACACACACATAGACAAGCTTTTATGGTTGTGCCAATTATAAAATGCCGCGGAGATTGCCGTCTGCTTCTGTTTTGTGGCATATTTATGGGGCAAATTGCTTGCAGCCAACTCTAACCTCTCATTTTCTCCGTCTCTCTCTCTCTCTCTCTCTCTCTCTCTTCCACTCCAGTTAACCGCAAGCTAAGACAAGCCAAGCAGAGCCGCCGTAGCCGGGACCAAGATGTCGTCGGTTAAGGTAGCGGTGCGAGTGCGCCCGTTTAACTCACGGGAAATCGCACGAGAGTCGAAATGCATCATCGAGATGAATGGTGCCACAACGGGTAAGACAAGGACGAGGATTAGTGCACATTCGGCACATTCTAATACCCTTTCTTTTTGCAGCCATAACCAATCCAAAGGTGCCGCCCAACACAAGCGAATCCGTGAAACGATTCAACTTTGATTACTCCTATTGGTCACATGATGTAAGTGAGACTCAACCAGCTTCACTTTAGATCCTCCTCCAATCTCTGCTCTCTTTTTCAGCCCCGTGACTCGGACTTCTCCACACAATCAATGGTGTACAAGGACATTGGCGAGGAGATGCTGCAGCATTCGTTCGACGGTTACAATGTGTGCATCTTTGCCTATGGTCAGACTGGAGCTGGCAAATCGTACACCATGATGGGCAGACAAGAGGAACAACAGGAGGGTATTATACCCATGATATGCAAGGATCTCTTCGGACGCATACAGGAGACCGAAACCGATGAGCTCAAATATTCGGTTGAGGTATCCTACATGGAAATCTATTGCGAACGTGTGCGGGATCTGTTGAATCCCAAGAACAAGGGCAATTTGCGTGTACGTGAGCATCCCCTCTTGGGTCCCTATGTGGAGGATCTATCCAAGTTGGCGGTCACCGACTACCAGGACATACACGATCTCATTGACGAGGGAAACAAGGCGCGGTAAGCAAGGCCAATGGGTTTCCCTTTCTTGTGGATATTTAATTGAATTCTTTTTTAGTACTGTCGCTGCGACCAACATGAACGAGACAAGCTCTCGCTCCCATGCGGTCTTTACCATCTTCTTTACACAACGTCGTCACGATGAGATGACCGATTTGACAACCGAGAAGGTATCTAAGATTAGCTTGGTTGATTTGGCTGGTTCTGAGCGTGCAGACTCAACTGGAGCCAAGGGCACACGCTTGAAGGAGGGCGCTAACATTAACAAATCCCTGACCACACTGGGCAAAGTTATATCTGCACTGGCAGAGGTGGTAAGTTGATGAATGGATAAGTTATTCCTATCAATTTACTAATCTTTTCGTGTATTTCATTGTCTGCAATGTCTACGACAGTCTGTAAGTATTCAATAGGTAAGCTTCTTATAGATGGACCTTAACAACTTTACCCTTTGTCCTTTAGGTTTCAAAGAAGAAGAACTCCAAGAAGGCCGACTTTATACCCTATCGTGACTCGGCTCTAACCTGGTTGCTGCGCGAAAATCTAGGTGGCAACTCCAAGACAGCCATGATAGCTGCCATATCGCCAGCTGATATCAACTACGATGAAACTCTGAGCACGCTACGGTGAGTACGACAAGTTCTTCCACTGTCCTACGGGTTTTAATAGTCGTTTTCCCTCTTTATAGTTATGCGGATCGTGCCAAGCAGATTGTCTGCAAGGCTGTGGTCAATGAGGATGCCAATGCCAAACTCATCAGGGAGCTCAAGGAGGAGATACAGAAATTGCGGGACCTGCTCAAGGCCGAGGGCATTGAGGTGCAAGAGGGTAAGTTGGCAAACAATCTTAGCATCGTAGTCAGTGTATGTATGTAAATATGTAGAGAGAGTTAGCCGCTAAGATCAGTTCATTTCTTAAGCTTAATCCTTAAGCCCTTTTGAACACTTTCATAAATTACAACTCGCATAGACACAGAAAGAAACAAAGTACAGCTAAAACAATAACAAGCAAAACAATAAGTTAGTCCTAGTTTGTGGTTATCTAATAGTGAGTAAAACCCCCTATTCAAAAAACCCTGTTTAATTTAGGACCCGATGGCAAGGTGGTGTGCGAGAAGCGCGATGCGAATAGTAAGTAAAGCCTTTGATAAGCGCAATTTTGCAAAACGGGCTTCCACAACTGCAACAACTTGTATTATCGTACTCTATTCTCGCTATATGTATAACTACTATAACGATCTCAGTGTGCGTGTGTGTGTTTGTATAACGCTTCGCTTGAGGACCAAAAATAAAATATCATAAGCAACACTTATGTAAAACCTATCGTATATAACTATAATATGATATTCAATGTTCCAGTCCTCTTTATGTTGCCTTAACTTGTACAGTGGGAGATCGGATCGGATCGAATCAGATTGATTCGGAAAGGTCTCTCGCTTTCCTGTGCATTTTGTCGAGTTTTATTTGTGTTGCCCGGCGAAATCAATGTCTAGAGAGTGGCACAAACTCCTCGCAGTCCGCACTGGTTCAGGGCTAGACGTGGACAAGCCAGAGTTTTGCGATATGTCCACTAGATTCACCAAAAAAAAAAACCAATTGGCAACGCTTTGTTTCACATATATCTATATACTATATATTCTTATCAACCTATCCAAAGTTGCAAAGCTATCGATAGGAATTTCGATGGCGTTGTTAACCTATTGATAGTTATGTCGATAGTTTTGTAGCATGTACAAAATAAACCTTAATCCCTGCACGCTTATCACTACGCTTGAGAAAGATCTATCCTAATGAAGTTCCCACCTTGACTAACTCAGGTTTAACTCTTGCAGAGGATGAGCTTAACAAATCGACGGTGATCAAGTCACCCACCAAGGGACGTAATCGCAATGGATCCACCACAGAAATGGCTGTGGATCAGCTGCAGGCCAGCGAAAAGCTTATTGCAGGTAAGTCTTGGAGTGGAGAAAAATCTAAAGTACAAGTAAACTAACCTACCTTTTCCCACTTCCAGAACTCAATGAGACCTGGGAAGAGAAACTCAAGCGTACCGAGGAGATACGTCTGCAGCGAGAGGCTGTTTTCGCTGAAATGGGCGTTGCAGTCAAGGAGGATGGCATCACAGTGGGAGTTTTCTCGCCAAAGAAGACGCCACATTTGGTTAACCTCAACGAGGATCCCAATTTATCTGAATGTCTCTTGTACTATATCAAGGACGGGCTTACACGTCTTGGCACACACGAAGCCAATGTGCCGCAGGATATTCAGTTGTCGGGCTCGCACATCCTCAAGGAGCACTGCACCTTTGAGAATCGCAACAGCACCGTCACCCTGTTGCCTCATAAGGATGCCATCATCTTTATAAACGGACGCAAACTGGTCGAACCCGAAGTGCTTAAGACCGGCTCTCGTGTCATTCTGGGCAAGAATCATGTGTTCCGTTTCACCAATCCGGAACAGGCACGTGAATTACGTGAGAAGATAACCGAAAACGAGGCAGAGAATGAGGTGGAGAAGGCAGATACACAGCAAGTGGATTGGAACTTTGCACAGTGTGAGCTATTGGAGAAACAGGGCATCGATCTGAAGGCCGAAATGAAGAAACGTCTGGACAATTTGGAGGAGCAATACAAACGCGAGAAGCAACAGGCCGATCAACAGTTCGAGGAGCAGCGTAAATCCTACGAGGCACGCATTGACGCATTGCAAAAACAGGTGGAGGAACAGTCCATGACCATGTCCATGTACAGCAGCTACTCCCCGGAGGATTTCCATCAAGAGGAGGATGTCTACAGTGAGTTTGGCCAGCGATTTGTCTAGGATGATGAACTAACTTTCCTTTGCTCCTTAGCCAATCCCATGTACGAGTCCTGCTGGAATGCACGTGAAGCTGGCCTGGCCGCTTGGGCCTTCCGCAAGTGGCGCTACCATCAGTTCACCTCATTGCGCGATGATCTTTGGGGCAATGCTATATTCCTCAAGGAGGCTAATGCCATATCTGTGGAGCTGAAGAAGAAGGTACTTGTAATGGTTGCCCTAGTTAGTGTATTTACCATCATGATCTTCTTATCTCTCTCTCTTCTTCAGGTACAATTCCAGTTCACACTCCTTACGGACACCCTTTACTCCCCTTTGCCACCGGAGCTGGCCTCAAGTGTGGCACCCTTGCAGCCTGACGACGAATACGGTGCACCTCCGGTTTCCAAGACACTAGTGGCCGTTGAGGTAACCGACACCAAGAACGGAGCTACTCATTATTGGTCACTGGAGAAGTTACGGTAGGTTTCTGCGCTTCCGGCGCATGTTTCTGCCTCTCTGCTCACACATTCCATTATTATTAGTAATCTCTGCACCTTTGTTTAAAGTTTGGTATTTACTTTTTCCCTTACGGTTTCTTATCATTTCTGGTACGTGCATGGTGGTTGTAGTTATTGAATTTAAGTTTTAAATACATAAAACAAGCTATCGAAATGCTTGTAGCTCTCTACGAATCGCAGGCCACCGCCACCGCATTAACTCATCGAACGCAATCATCGACATATGAAACAAAGAGCAAGGCTGCAAACCGTTTACATCTACAAAAAATGGAAGGGTTTTCAGCATATGAACTTCAATTTCCGTTAACTGATAACTATCCCAAATTTAGCTCCCTTCTTTTGATAAATACTGCCGTAAATAAGCTTCCATCAAATCGTTTTACTTTGGTTTTCTCTCTGTGACTCACCCCAGTCTCGAAACCTTCCGAGGTTTGCAGCCTTGCTAGCTTGCTTTGCTAGCAGCAGCTCTTTGGGCTTGAACAGTTGCTGATTTGATACTTTATTCGGTTCTCTTACAAACCCCCAATTACCTACTCCCTGCTCCTGTTCCCTAATCCATTTCAAGCTATCGACTTGAATTGATGCGGCAAGTGTACAATGTCGAGAGCCCGCCCTCATCGATGCTATTCGATACCTCTGGCATTGATGCTGGCGACCGAGATGTGAGCGAGATGGCAACCTCCTCCAACCTCCAACTCTCGATGCAGTTGGAGCAGCTGGCACAACCGCAGGCGCAGTCGCAGACGCAGGCACAGTCTGTGCGTCAGCAGGCATCACCATCGCGTTTGACATTGGCCAATCTGATACCTTCTAGGTTTGCTTTCCATTTCGAGGTTTCATTTGTATGTACTGTGTAGCTGCATGTTCAGTAGATGCCTCCTTCTACTACTCTTCCTTGTTGCTTCTTAGATTAAAATTTATCAGTTCTTTATCTTATTCTATGATTTGCTCTGTCACTCTTTGCTCTGTCTTTGCACCAGTCTGTGCACTCTGCTCATTGTCGATTGTGCTTGGCCCTAGTTAGGATTTTATTTCTCACATATTTAATTTGCCCCTTTGCCATTGCAGACAACGTCTAGAGCTAATGCGTGAGATGTATCATAACGAGGCTGAGTTGAGTCCCACGTCGCCGGATTATAACGTAGAGAGCTTGACTGGCGGAGATCCCTTCTACGATCGCTTCCCCTGGTTCCGCATGGTTGGACGCTCCTTTATCTATTTGAGCAACTTGCTCTATCCCGTGCCACTGGTGCACAAGGTAGCCATTGTAAATGAACGTGGCGATGTACGGGGATATCTACGCATTGCGGTGCAGCCGGTGCTCGATGAGGAATCCATCGATTTCAACAACGGTGTCAAGCAGTCAGCAAGGCTGGTCTTCAATGAGGACGATGCCAAGCCCAAATATCGTGCCCTCAACGAGAAGGATGATGTGCAACGTTATATAGACAATGGCGGATTGAATAACAAACTGGAGGGTGGGTTAACCCTAGTGGACATATCAATTGGGATTCCGACTGACTCTTCTCTTTTCTTGCTCTGCAGAACTGGAAGATGCCGACTCTGGTCGTGGTATTGACTCTAACTCCGCCTCGGAGTGCCATGAGAACTCAGAGGAGCCGGGCGAGCATCTGCAGGTGGGCAAGGAGTTCACTTTCCGTGTGACCGTGCTGCAGGCCACTGGCATCGGCGCTGAATATGCTGACATTTTCTGTCAGTTCAAGTGAGTTGGGAAATGGGTTAACCCCTTTAGAATGTAACCTTAATTGATTCTTTATTCCCCTGCAGCTTTTTGCATCGCCATGAGGAAGCTTTCTCCACAGAACCGGTGAAAAACTCTGCCTCGGGTGCTCCTCTCGGCTTTTACCATGTTCAGAATGTGCGTCACATACCCAACAAATTATAGACTTTCCAACTTACTCTTCTATTTTCTGTTCCCTCCACAGATTACTGTGCCCGTTACCAAATCCTTCATTGAGTACTTGAAGACACAACCCATAATGTTCAAGATCTTTGGACACTATCAGACACATCCATTGCACAAGGATGCCAAGCAGGAGTTCGTTTCTCGTCCACCACCAAGACGCATGCTGCCACCAAGCATACCCATTAGTCAGCCAGTGCGCAGTCCCAAATTCGGACCGCTGCCCTGTCCGCCATCCTCCACGGTCTTGGCGAAGCATGATGTCTTGGTGTGGTTCGAGATATGTGAGCTGGCACCCAATGGAGAGTATGTGCCATCGGTAAGGCGAACTACCCCTATCCTTCTCTCTCCCTTCCACTTCTTATCTTTGCCAACTTCCTTCTGCAGGTGGTGGAGCACAGCGACGATCTTCCTTGCCGTGGACTCTTCCTGCTGCATCAGGGCATACAGCGTCGTATACGCATCACAATTGTGCATGAGCCAACACCGGAGGTCAAGTGGAAGGACATCAATGAGCTGGTAGTGGGACGCATTCGCAATACGCCCGAGTCTTCGGATGAGCAAGATGAGGATGCCTGTGTGCTATCGCTGGGTCTCTTCCCAGGCGAAGTGCTCGAGGTGCCCGGAGATGATCGTTCGTTCTATCGCTTTGAGGCCGCCTGGGATTCGAGTCTACACAACTCGGCGCTCTTAAATCGTGTCTCACAGGGTGGTGAGACCATCTACATAACCCTTAGCGCCTACCTGGAGGTAAGTCAAGAAAATTCATTTAGTTCTGGGTTAGCCAAGCTCATTTCCTTTCCCTTGCAGCTGGAGAACTGTGCACGCCCAGCGATCATTACCAAAGATCTGAGCATGGTAATCTATGGACGCGACGCTCGCACCGGACCACGCTCGCTGAAGCATCTCTTCTCGGGACAATATCGCAATCCGGAGGCCAATCGTCTCTCGGGCGTCTACGAGCTATCGCTGCGCAGAGCATCTGAAGCAGGTAGTCCAGGTAGCAATTCTCATTGTAGTTGTATACGTACCCAGTGTGTCATAGCGTGTTGAATCCGCCGCTGATTACTCTGACCCATTTCTATTCCGCTACAGGTGTACAGCGTCGTCAGCGTCGTGTGCTCGACACTAGCTCCACCTATGTGCGTGGCGAGGAGAACCTCCATGGTTGGAGACCACGTGGCGATTCTTTGATTTTCGACCATCAATGGGAATTGGAGAAGCTGACACGCCTTGAGGAGGTGGGACGTATGCGTCATTTGCTCTTGCTGCGCGAACGTCTGGGCATGGATACCAATCCCAATCCAACCACCAAGACCGAAAAGGATGTATGCAATCTGGCAGCACGTGCTGCCACCTCACCCGTGCACATGGTCATACCACAGTCGCCGCAGACGCCCGTCAAGGATCCACAACAGATATTGCCCGAACGCGAATACAATCAGCGGGAGCAGGAGCTGATGCTCAAGTGCTTGAATCTGGTGCAAGGTAAGTTTTGCAAGCTCTGTATTTAATTCCAGATATATTTTAAATGTTGACTACTTAGCAGGTCGCTACAACAAACCGGAGCCAAACGATACACAAACCCAATCGGATGTTTCGCCCAGCGACGAAGGCTGCGCCGACATGACCGTCAGCTGCATCTCCAGCAACTCCATGGAGTACGTATTGCGCAAATATGCATAGATTCTGATAGAGCATGCTTTCATTCCATTTTGCATCTTGGCCTTTTTGTTTTATTTAAGAAAACACAACAAATTGGCACAACATTCACACACACACGCACACATGACAGCAGCTTCAAGTTTCTTTGGGGCTTAGTTTACATGTGGGGAAAGTTCTTGAAGAAATATAGTATAAAATTTATTGAAGAGATTACTTAAATTTCCTAGACACTATTGAAGAACGTTTCCAGTTTAGGCCTCCCAAAATCTCATTTATTCTGCATGTTTAAAAATTCTTTTCGTTTTTGTATTTGTTGGAATGCAATCAATATAATTTGTAAACATATATAGTAAGCTAAAACACTTGTTCTGTTAATTATACCAAATATATAACTCGTCTAGTTGCAATTGTAGCAACTCTGTCAAGCAGAGCTCACATTGCAGCCGAGAGGAAGAGGCAGGGCGACGCTGCTAAGTCATACATATTCCCAGAAATAGGTATTATAGACGCGCACTTAGGGAGAAGGGAATATTCCGCCTCTCCTATCTCCTTCTACTGAAACACACGATGCAGATCCACTAGCTGCTGTGCATTAACAGAGCCGCAGTCACTGCGCAATATGCACTTCTTTAGCTCCTCATTAAACACATAGTCAGCGCGACACACACAGGGTACGCCACAATGTCCCGTGCAGCGGCGCGACTTGTACTCGCAGGTTTCGGGGCAAACGCCACCGCAGCGCACCACAGTTGCATTTGTGCCACAGGCAGCGGGAAAGGGATTCCAAATGAATTTCTTGCGTTCCGGATCCAGTCGCGTTCTATGCTGTAGCATCACATACAGATCGCTGTCGTCGGCATAGCACGGCAGCAGCAGCAACGACAGCAGCAGCAAGAAGCGAAGCATTTCGCCTTCCGATTGCAACTGAAGCGGCGACGCCTAAAGTGGCTCACTCAACACCTTAGGCCGACGACTATCGCTCACTTTTCATCCACTCACTCCACTCCACCTACTAACACCTGCGCTCGCAATACTAAAACTCATTCCTCTGCTCAAACTGTTGCGCTCAAAACTCAAAAGACAATTTCGAAAAATTATTATTGTTTTCTTTCCTTTAATTTCCTTTCGACACAATTAGAAACAACAAATTTGTAATTCGACACAGGTAATTTTCTTTCTTTTCTCTATACCAACAAAGCTATAAACTATGTAAATAAATGTGTATTCTAGTTACTTATATATTCTTTAATCTTCACAGATTATGCTCACCCGATCGCGCCGATGCGCCCAATGGCTGGGAGGCTCCTGCGCCTGCCACACAGCCAGCGCTGCCGTTGCGCCTGTATGTGCCTGAGCTAGAGGAGATACGCGTCAGTCCGGTGGTGGCACGCAAGGGTCTCTTAAATGTGCTGGAACATGGTGGCTCCGGCTGGAAGAAGCGTTGGGTGGTAGGTATCCAAAATAATCAATTCGCAAGCTTGTCTAATGCTTCTCTCTTTACTTGCCTAGATTGTGCGACGTCCTTATGTGTTTATCTATCGCTCGGAGAAGGATCCCGTGGAGCGTGCGGTCTTGAATCTGGGCACAGCTCAGGTGGAGTGTAGCGAGGATCAGGCAGCCATGGTTAAGATACCCAATACATTTAGGTAGGTTTCGAGAATTTGCTGCCAGACACATTTAACTTATCCCTGTTTCTTATGCTTTTCGCATAGCGTGGTGACCAAACATCGAGGCTATCTGCTACAGACACTGGGCGACAAGGAGGTGCACGACTGGCTCTATGCCATCAATCCGCTGCTGGCTGGTCAGATCAAGTAAGTGCGCAAGTTTACTACTTAATGATACATACTTATTAGCAACCTTTACCTTTGGCAGATCCCGACTGGCGCGTCGCACTCTGGAGCCAGCATCGCAGACTGCTTCACAAATTCAGGCCAGCAATGCGGTGAATGCAAATACGGCGAATAAATGAGATACAATTACGATGGAATCCGTTTTGGTTTACTGAAACGCAGGTTATGGCTGGCTGCAGCGACTGGGTATGGCCAGGCGACTGATGGGCCGCCAGGATTCCATCGCTTAACGATGTTTTCAATGTGTAGAGAGAGGGAGAGGGGAAAGAGTTCAGTTGAAAATGATAAACGAAATCCAAAAGAATGCAAAGCGTACGTAATAATTAAGTAGAGCAACAACAAGAACAAAATGAAGAGGAAGAACAACAACAAGTGCAACAACAACAACAACAACAACAACACAATTATTAAGTATTGTAATTTTCCTTGTAATGTAAATTTAATTTAATTTTCCCCCACGTATGTGCGGTACGGCACATGTAGCATACTTTCAGGCGCCGCCTCGCCTAACCAAAAATTGGTATTACGATTATTATAACTTACCTGACATATGTTTTGTAAATAGCCTTCGTTTCCGAATTGTATTATATAGTATTGTATTATTAGTTAGATTTGTTTTTTTTTTGCCTAAGTTTGGCAATTTACGATTTTTATTTTCCACGTGATATTATGTTGAATAACGGTACATTCGTAATACTGTGTTGAAATCTCTCAAACACGAAATAAAACAAGAAACAGAAGACGAAACGGCAAATCACAAACATACCTACACATATATATGCATTTTAAAGGAGCAACTTAAGCAAACATATATATAAATATATATATTTCTATATATATACACACACAAGTACATATATATACGCGTATATAAACAATAATGTATAAGACATATATATTTGCTGTTTATACACAAATTTTCGAAAATCCAAAACGTATTGTTTAATTAGTACCAGAACGATAACGATAACACACACACACACACACACAGGAGGGTCGAGCAAAAAGGAATTACTCATACATAGACAGGTGTGTGTGTGTGTTAAAGAGAGACCGTACAGTATATAGAATGTAGTAGGAATGAGAGAACATATAGAAACAGAGTTAGAAAGAGAGGCAGGATGTTTAAAGTAAGCGTAAGCTCAGCAGCATTGCGACAACCCGATTACGATTACGATTACGATTATGAATAATTTGTTAAATCAACTCTATAGATATTTACGATTCTATATGTGTATGCAAGATAAAAAACGAAACCAACCAAGCAACTTACATGGCGTTATAAACAATGTAAATGGCACTGCAATATAACAAAATACCAAAAAAGGCAAAAATCCCTTAAAAAAAAGAACAAAATAATAAATAGAAAGTAAAATTTCGAAAACGCTTTAATGTCGCATATAGTCAATGTTCGATCCGATGCGTTGGCTTAGCTTAATGAAACTTCTCGACCTGAGTTAGGCTTCTTTATTGATTTTCCAATGCTTTATTCCATTCAATTCGATTCGATTCGATTCCATAAGATTTCCAAAGAGAAGACCACCTGCAAATTGCTTAAAGCGAAGAATACACTAAAACGTAGTTTTGATAATAGTTATCGACAAATATACTATATGCAAGGCCACCTGTAAATTGTTAAGAAATTTCATTATTTATAACCCTTCTCCCCATCCCCCTGTATTCCCACCCCCTGTAAACTGATTTCATTTTGAATTTCATTGCTTCGAACGAGCTTAACAGAAAGAAAGAGAAAAACATTCTTTTGCTATTTGTATTTGTGGGGCCAGACATAAACCTGGAACGATGGGAACACTTGTTCGTCGCGTGATAAGTGCAATTTTCCCAATTTGTTGGATGTGCTCGCTTACGCTCTGTTTCAGGGGAGTGGAAACAGTTAGCAATAGCGTTAAGCGGGCGGGGCGGAGCAAAGTTTAAGTTTGTAGCGAAATGTAAACATTTGTTAAACTATTAATACGATAATAATTTCGAATTGTAACATATTAGAGCGAATTGTAATTACACAATAATCATACCTATACCTATATACATATATATATATATATATATATTTACCATACTATGCGCTGATCTATGTAATACTTTCAACAAAAAATTGAATTGAATGCACAAGCAGCTAAGGCGAAGCGAAAAATCGGGCATTATAACACTCCACGTACACTTTAATGCATATACAAAATACAAAATACAATTGAAATTCAATATATACCACATATATATATGGTGTATATTCTATAAATTTACAGTGGAAAGAGCAAAGGAAATCGGATTAGCGTATCCGTTCTATCAGCGTGGACGGAGCAGCAACAGCAGCAGCAGTAACAGCGATAAGTCGATCGATGCTATCTGTATGTATTATCCAAATCCAAACAAAAATGATATATATGTATGCAAAAAGCGTATCACTATTAAAGAATATTATAAATTAAAACTGCTTTCAATAAAAACTGTAATTCGCCAGTCTTTCAATGTGTTTTTGGAAAGTAACTCATTGGTGTGGGAAATGTGAGGAACAGTTAAGAAAATGTTAGAAATTTTTGAAGAATTTATGCTTTATGTCTAAGGCAATCTTATATTGCAAAAAAAGGCTACAAGGCTGAGCTATAGCCAAACTCTTCCTCACTCTACTGTAGCTACTAAGTTGTGTCCTGCCACTACACTTTACTGCATTAAAGAAGTTAATGACTCGCTCCACTGTCGCCCATTTATAACAGCACATGTTGCTGGCAGCTCTGAGACCGCTGCATGCCACACCTGAAGTGGGGCAAGCGCCACGCTAATGCCACAAGTAAATCATAAAAAAATATGGCTAAGCAACGAAAGGCATAAAAAGCAGAGCTGCAACTGGCAGACACTTTGGGGGCCAACTGAGTGCATTAGTGAGTTGGAAAAAAAAACAGGGGAAAATTTGTTAAATAAAATTATAAATTACAATAGAAAACTGCACTTTCCTAACTTCCTCTTTTTGAAATTCCCCTTTGCTTCCAATTCGCATGACATTTTATGTGTTGTGTCGCTCGTAAAATGCGCCCTCGTTTTAGATCATTTGCCAGGCTCTTCCGCAATACGCACTCAGACGGCACATTGAATAATCAGGCGAGTATTCAATTAAGTCACGACACACGATAAATATGTCAGTTTTCAAGACTGATGCGCGACGACTACGTCCACATAGATAACTTTAATGCGACTACGGATGACTGCAATGGCACCAATAAAATTAATAGACCATAAAAGTAACACACACACACACATGCAGTTGCCTTTGAGTGTTTCGAATAAAACGGCAAGAATGTCGTGGCTTTACGTTACGCCCCAATGGCTTTAGATGACAGACAGAGCGACTTGTTGGTCGTGGAAAGAAATTTATTAGGTTGCGAATCGCGGAGAAAATTGAATGACCTTTAATGGGTAATGTCAAGTAGAGTGGGTAAGGCATTAGGATTAGTCATACGAACTAATTGTTGAACAAAACTTCGAAACGAAGAAGAATGAAACTCACTTGCTTATAAAATTTAGAATCGATTAAGCCTTATGGCTTTATTTTAGTCCCCAGTTTTATTGCAATCCACTGCATAAATAACGCAATCTAAAAACCTCATAAACAATGAATCAACTTTGTATGGAGTGCAGCAAAGTAACGATGCGATTGAAAAATTGCAAATAAATTGAATTAAATGTTGCAAATTGAAATGCCAAAAGCAGGTGACGGGACGCGCACAAAACACACATCGATGCACATGGACAGACGGACAGATAGACGGACAGACAAGCTGGACACACACGGGAGCGAAAGAGATACGCGAAGATGTGTTCAATGTCAGAAGGAGCAAAGTTTTCGCACAGGTAACACGCTAAGCGAGAGGGGAGGGGGTAGAGCGGAGTCAACTTTGCAGCCAAAGTCGAAAGCGAAAACTTTCACTTCGAAGGCCACCAAAGATGCCACAATTCAGATACTCACACCAGGCTGACTGATGGACACAGAGAGAATGAGAGACAGCGAGACAGGCGGATAAGTTGGACAGGCTGTCAATCTCAGCGACAGTTGGTTGCGCGTTCGCTGAAGCGCAAAGCGGAAATCGGACGCCATATCGGGCCGGATATGCTCGACAAGGCCGGACGGAAATGAAACGTAAGTGAACATTGCAAAGACAACGGGCAGAAGAGAGGTAGGGGAGGTGGGGATGGGGATGAATTGACAACGCTGCTGACATTGAATAGCTACAAGGGATAGCTGACAAAGGTAAATATTGCGCATACGCCATGTGGCGTGCAATGGCAAAAACTTTAGCAGCAGCAGCTGCGAGGGAAGGGGGCAGGGGGGAGGGAATGTCAACCGAATAACACAATTCTGTGGGGCCAATAAAACGCAGGCGAAGCCATTCTACCAACTGTTCTAAATAGACATGTAGAAACCCAACGCAGCAGCCCGTTGGCCAAGTTTAGTCGGCAAACATGAAATCGATTTCAAATTTGCAGTAAAAATGCAAATGCAAATGGGCAACAACAACAACAACAACAACAACGGCAGCTTGAATGGCAACTGTTATGTGTGCCGCAAAGTTCCCATTTGACTGCACTTCGCTTGTCAATTGTATCAAAATACGCTTTGATAGGGCAATAGAAGCATCACAGATAGGGGCACAGAAACAGCAACAGATACAGATACAGATACAGCATACATTGCTGCGTGAGATTTATGCGAGTGCACATAATCAGTTTAAGCGGCGCAGCTCTCGAGTAATTCGTATACAAATCGAAATTTTAATGGCAATACGAAAATGTTATCAGAACGGAGAATTGGAGAAGCTGATGGGAAGAGATTGAAACTGAATTATGAATGGAGCTTTGTGGGGGAGTAAGAAACAGAGAAGTGAATTGAATTGACCTCTCAAATCTCCCTTTCCCTTTCTCTCTCAAATTAATTATCTATTTGCCTGCACTGAGTGCACTCAAAGTATGCAATGTTGTGCAAGCCATCAACGTGGCAAGGCCCATCCGAATTGTTGTTACAACTTGCACATATTGATACGCACACACACACACAGAGAGCGAGCGCTCTATGCAGATTGAAGCAAAGTTTTTCTGCTGCCTGCCCCGGCAAGGGGCAAACTGAATTGCAGCGCGCTTAACACGATTCCTTTACGCCATGTTGCACATTTTGTGAGTGTTGCCAAGTTCAAATGACTGTGAAAATGCACACGCTATGCTGCCTGGGGTAAAGACAATTCCAAAAATCATAGAGTGGGGGGATGGGGCCAAGTATTTGATAAGCATTTGTGCCTAGAGTGGCAACAAAATGCGACACGTGTTGCAAGCACAAAAACTTTGCAATTTTATGTTAAAATAAATTTTGGGCACATGTAAAGAAAATAACAGCGCAACAGCCTGGACAGAGGTCAGCTTAGCCAGCTATATATAGTCTGAGAATAATTCTGGAGATAACAATTAAGCCCTCACACGAACGTGACAGCAGATAGAGAAAGGAAGAGGAAGAGGTAGAGAGGGAAGGGCCATGTTGGGAGGGATTAGGCTGGCGATGCCTGAGGCCTGCAGCACTCACCAGGGCCCTGGGCTGTGCGACTTATTGACGGACAATGACAGGATTAGGTTCCACACACGGTAAGCTCCGATCAGCCTGCGACAATTGAGTGCACAGTGAATAAAGTGAATAGCTTTGAATATTGAATAAGCAGGCAATAAAAATGACTAAGAAGTGAGAAAAGTGGAGAAGAATTGGAAGGTGCAGTATGGGTTGGTATTCTTGTATTATCTTATACATAAATCAAGAATCTCTGCATAGATTTTTATGAAATAATGAATGTTTATTTAGCAAATATTAAAGTAAATATAGGTAAAACTTGAAGTTCGTTTGACCACTTGCAGCTAAAGAAATGTCCCAAACTTTTTGATTTTTAATTTGCGTGTGATTTCACATGTTTCCTTAAAGAAAATTGCGGGCTAGTATTAAGTACTATAAATTAATATATATATTTAATAATTTCAAAAGGCATGAAAGAATTTTTTAATCTACAGCTTAAATCAGTTGGGTCACCTTACATCTTAGTTTGGGATTGATTTCCCCTGCAGAAATCACAACAAATGCCCCTAACATCGCTCAGTAACATCGCCAAAGCTTTGCTGCAGATAAAAGGCTAGATAACTAACGGTTAAGTTTGGGACAGTTGCATAACGCATGCGCCAGAGAGGAAGTGGGAGAGAGTGGAAGAGATAGAGAGAGAGCAAGCAGGCAGAGAGAGAGAGAGAGAGAGAGCGAGCTTTTCTGGCCACTCGCGACTCATTCGAAATCAAAACATTTCGCTTTGTAATGTTTTGAAGCTGGCAGCATGCTATAGCCCTTATAATCCCACGCTCCTGCTTCTTCACCTACCCAGCCCCTACCTACCAGCCTCCCTGCCTGCCACACTCCTTGCTATTGCTGTTGTTGTTGTTATTTGCTGCCATTGGTAGATTTCCATAGAAGAACACGCGCTCAATTTGATTGAATTGTTATTGTTATTTGACTGTGGTGCTAGTCGTAGTCGTTGCTGTTGTAGTAGGTATAGCAGCACTTGCTATTGTTGTTGTAGTTGTAGTTGTAGTTGTAGTTGTAGTTTAGCTTTCTTTTGCTGCTCATATGCGATGTTTTTTGCGGTCACTCACTGCTTGGCCATTTAGCCAAGTGCACATTTAGGCCAAATAGCATGAGGCCAGCCAGAGTGAGTGAGTGAGTGTGAGTGAGTGTGTGTGTGTGTGTGTGTGCTGGCTTGGGCCTGTTTTGCGGGGCTATGTCAGTTCCATTGACTTGAATAAATAACGAGCTCTACGTGATTTGATTTTCGAGTCTTGTTCCACTTGTTTGTCTTCTGCACGTGGCTGCCTAAAAGATTTGCAAGACGCTGCGAGAGTGTGCAAGGTGTGTGTGTGTGTGTGCATTGTGTGCCTTGCTTTGGGTCTCTAAATGACCACCGTGTGTGTGTGTGTGTGTGTGTGTGTGCGTCAGCTATTTTTGAACCTGAGTAGCTACGGCTGAAAAATGTAGCCTGCTTTCAGGCGGCCCTGACCCAATATGGGCCACATGAGGCAGCTCTCTCTTTCTGTGTGAGCGTGTGTGTGTGTGTGTGTGTGTCAACTCTCGACGGCATTGTCAGCCATCAGCATCACAGCTATAATCTAATTGAATGTATTTTCATTTTACGCCCAGTTCCAACGGCCTTCACAGAAAAAGAGAGGAATAGTGAGAGAGTGAGAGAGCGTGGCATGTTGCAGTATTTGCAGCTGTTTTCATTGTTGCAACTCGTCAAACATTTGCCGGCAGCAGCGTCGCTCATTATCATTAACTGACAGGGCAGGCAACAGGCAGTCATGCTGCAGGGGGAAATGGGGGAAGGGGGGGGGAAGGGGGCAACTCATGCAGACGACACTCTCCTTGGACCACTTGAAAGTTGTTGTTGCTGCTGTGATTGTTTTTGCTTTTTCGCTGCTCTTTGACATGCAGTCAACTATGCGAAGTGTGCATTCCTCATGGCGCCAGGCCCCGTCTTCCCGTCTCCCCTCACCCCTCCCCCTTTCCACTCTGCTCATCTGTTGCCATGCTTAAAGTGTGTGGCAATTGCAGGCAAGTGTCAGGCCGAGCTTTGCAATTGACATAATTAGTTGACTAGTCTGGCATTTGTGTGCGCGAGTGTGACTCTCGTGTGTCTCCCCTCTCTCTCTCTCTCTTAGTCCCCTCTCTGTCTGCCTGTGTGTCTGTGCCAGCTAGTGAAGCATTTCCAAGTGCTTTGTTTGGCCCATGTCGTACGGTAAATTGGCATTGAGTGGCAACAAATTAAAGCAAACAATTTGAGCTGCGCTTGGCAAGAACTTATTGAGGGCATAGGCAGGGGAAGAGGTGCTAGGAGGAAACCAACACGTTTTAAACTGTGCAAATAATGAGGTTAATGAGCGAGCAGACTAGTTTTTCTAACGTTGCTGAGAAGAGTTTAAATTTTTAGTTATAATTTCTTTATGCAGAATGCGAATTGCTTTAAACAGTTTTTTCCTGCTCTATTTCAATCTAGGCTACGTTCTGTAAGTTTACATTTCAGAGCATGTATTTAAAAAAAACTACATGGTATATTGTGTTTGATTTATGCAGAAATTTTATTAAAAAATCCTTAGCTTATTTATAAATCCAAACAAATTTCCATGCTTGCTTTTGTTATTTGTCTGAGCTGAAATTTGTCTAAACCTTTGTGTAAAGAATGCAAAACCGCTTTGCGGTTCTGCAGATATTTCGGTTATATTTCAAAATGTATTTGACAATTACAACATGCTCAGAGCATGTCCAGCAAGTCTTAAGCGTTGCAAAACAAACGCATAAACAGGGGATTTTTGTTACAATTTATGCGTTTTCTGTTTTTTTATTTCAATTTAAAGTTTGTTGCCTACTTTTAGGCGCCCCTTTGAAGCCTGCACTGCGCTGCTTTGACAGCTCAGCGAGACTGTGTGTGTGGGTGTGTCTGAGTGTGTTGGTTGCAGTTTGTGGCTGACCCGAGGTCAGAGGTCACCACACAAAGCCGAGTTGGGCTTAGCACGGCTCGACTGAGCTCAACTCTCGATGCAGGGCTTACCATACATGCTTGCATGCAGGGTTATCTGCGTGTCTGTGTGTGTGTGTGTGAAGTGTGCATGCCAAGCTCACACACACACACTCGCACACCTGCAGCTGCACACGAGTCTGAGTAATTTGCATATAGATTAAAGGGGAGTTAAGCCATCACGACGCCTCGGACATGGCATCTTATGAAAATCCACAGTAGCCGCAAAGAACCCCTCGCCTTTCCCCCTTCCTCACTTAGCCCTTGCCATTGTTTGTGGGCGTGGCACTTGGGTCGCGGCGTCGCCGAGTTTTCTTGCCTTTGTTGCCTTGCCCCTGCTCGTTGCTTATTTCTCATTCCTCTTCAGCTAGCTTACTGTTTCTCTAGTTTGCGCCATATTACCGCGTGCTGTGGGCGTTTAAGTGGGCGTGGCCATGTTGCTGCCTTTGAATATGTTGCCATTGCAAAATTTGCGAACGGTCCTCCACTCCCTGATGTGCAGTTGCAGTTTCGCTGCATTGTTTTGCACTGCTTAATTGCAGTTTGCCTCGGCTCTTACACTTTGCGGGCAAGTTGCGCCCCTCCTTCCCCTTCTCCTCCCCCTTCCCCCTTCTCCCTGCTGTCTGTTGTGCTGCCGACTAGTTGCAACCCATAATCAAGTGGGTCTTGGCACAACTTTGGCTTCGACTTTAATAAAACTGTTCGCAGCACTGGCCCAGGCGGCAAAATGAGTGTTTTGTCTGTTGAGAGGGGAAGCTTTAGTTTTATTTTCATTCAAATTAATTAAGAGTTTTTTCAAGGGTTTTAATGGAACTTTTTGAAGGTAACAGGGTTGAGTTTTTAATTTTATTGCTTCTATAATTTATGTCATGTTTTTCTATATTTTATTTATTTACCAAAAATGTCTAAGAAGCCATAGAAATAAAACTTTCTGTAAATTTAATTTAATTAAAATTTTATATACATTCTTGTTCAGTATAGAGACTTGACTGGGCAGCTTTTCTATAGCCTATACCCATGAAAGAATTCACTAATAGTTAACAACTTTTACTTTGTACCCTATATATTCCTGTACAGCCTCAAATCAGCGCTTAAAGAGCACCGCGCGCTGCCCAACGACTTCACACTGCTGCACATCAGTATGCAACGCAGCAGCAACAATCTACCGCGTGTGTGTGTGTGTGTGTATGGTGTGTGGCAACACTGGCTCTAAGGGCGCCGCACAAATGTGGCTCTACCTGCCACACCCTCTGCCTCTCTCCTCCCACTCTCACACGTTGTTGATGCCAGCGTTGTCGCTTGGGCGGCGCTTTCGCATTCGTGTCTCGGACATGAATTACGTTTACCGACAATTAATTTCAAGTGAAAATGTGCTAAAACTTTTAATTGGGCAACCAAGTGGCTGCCAGCGCTTGCAACATAGGAAGAGAGAGAGGTAGGGAGTGCTAAGAGAGGAGAGGGAGAGAGAGCTAGTAGGGAGCTGGGAGAATTTCGGAGCGTTACGCCAAGCGACAGCCATAAAAATGTCGACAACATGCCAGGAAAATTTCTCAGCCACTTCGCAGCAGGTGCAACGTGCTAAGCTAAGCTAACCTTAGCACCTCTGTCCCCGTTTCCCACCCCTTCCCTTGCCCAGTCAAACTTCAGGCTAAGAACGCGTCGATTAGCAGGCGCAACGCAAACAGCGACGGCCCGCCCCAGGCCACATTGCGTATACGACGCGTTGCACGCGCGCAGCACGTTACGCATTTAATGAAAATAATAAAACTCAAGCAGGCGGGCAAGGGGAGGGGCTATAGCTGCAGGTTGTTTCCTCCCTTCCTGCCACTTTCTTTCTGCCCGCGGAAAATTCAAATTACAAATTGCCATTGTGATTGGCCCCACGGCGGCTGCAGCCTTTGTTTGCCTTGCGCTGCTTTTGCTAAATGCGGCTGCGCTTTGAAATATTTGCTTATCAAATAGCGCAGCCACTCCCCCAGCCCCCTCTTTTCACGTCGTCATCCTCTTGGCAAGTCAAACATAACAAAAGGTTATGCGAATTATGCAAGCGTGCAAAATGCTGCCCGCCAAACAAAATGCCGCACGCTCAAAAACGCTCGCTCCAATGCACAGTGGCAGCTAAATGTTTATTAGCATTTGCAGTTCCGTTTCCGGTTTGAGTTAGTTACGCCTTCAGCCGCTGCAGTTTAATTAAACTTTGTGTTGCCGGCGCTGTGGGAGGAAGTACAAGGAGATGTGAGGAGCTGCTTCAGAGGGTAGAGAGTTGAGACTGGGCTGCTTTCTTGGCCAACACTTACAGTGAGTGCTCAGGTGTAGAGGCATAATTTTTAGCCTTTTTTAAGAGCTAAAACTCTTGTTTAATTTGTTGAGGCTAGTTACATGCATGCAAACATATATATTATATATATTCTTGAACCTTATAGCTGACTTACACGAATTTAAAGGTGAAGGCAAAGATTAGTTTATTGTGGTTGTGTTTCAGCTCTAAAACAGCTACAATAAATTTCACAGCACATGAGCTACACATATTTCCAAGTCAAGATTCAGCTACCTTTTCGTCCCACCTGAGCGCAGCTTTAATTTAGGCACCCCCCCCCAGCGCCGCACAACAACAACGCCCGTTTACCGACTGTGGAAACGTTTCCGCCGTTGCCTTTTGCCGATGCCAAAGCCGGGCAACAGGCATCATAAATTACCCACCTGCCATTAGCAAGCACAAAGCGAAAATTTTTCAATTAAACTAAAGGCCAACGAACGATAGCGTCGATGTCATTAGCAGGCTATGCCATGCCGCACCAGGCACCAGGAACCTGCCCTACCTGGTGGAGTGCCCGCGCGTTGCCCGCGTTTGGTAGCACATAAATTAAAATCGAAGCCAGGCCAATTTTATGTGCATTTAATGCGAGTCCATGAAGCGTGGCTGGCAAAGGGGAGCCTGGGCTGATCTGGCGATATTTAAGCGTGTTTTATTGCCTAGTCCAGGCGACGCGCTGCTAATTGACAATTCAAAATGTTGTATAGCCGCGAGTGGGACAATTGTATGGGCAGTCGTAAAGTTAATATGCAATTTGCATAACAAATTTTTGCTAAAACGTTGACAACATGTCGTGCGCGCTGTTTGCAGGCGCACGGGGCGCATGCTTAATGCGTGTGTGTACGCTGTGACGCATTGCGTATACGCCGCGTGCGGCCGCACAGTTTAGTTAGTTAGTTCGAATGGCATGCATTTAATTGTTTTGCAAAAGCTTGCAACAAGATATTGTTGGCACGCACTCCAAATCCCCCCCTCCGCTCTTTGCCCCCTCCTAATGCCGCGTCCTGTTGCATTTTTCAGCTGCTTGTTGTAATTTATCCTCGAGTTGTTAATTAGCCTGGCAACATGCCCATAAAAACGCAGCCTGCATTTAGTTTAGCCAGTTTAGTTTTTGGGCTGCACTGCGCGAAAGAAAGTAGCGGGAATTTTAGCTGCTATTTAAATTTACTGCTTGCTAATTGCTGCCTCTAGCTTTTTAGTTGGCTACTTAATTTCTCGCTGTGTAATCAGATAATAGGCCAATGTTTATGGCTGCATTTAGCGGGTTTCCAGTTCAATTAGAGGGGTGTGTCGATTGTGCCTGGCCCAGCCCGGCTGCATTAGTGGCTTGTTGTGTTTTTTATGTTGCCATGTGAGCACACGCACACACACACACACGCACACATACACACACGCACACACATGCACAGTCACTGCTAACTGCCATTTGCAGCTGTTTCTATTTCCGCTGGCAGGCCACAAAGCAGGGGCGCCTGCTCTGGCCTACCCAACCTCGCCCTGCTCGCTCCCTAGGCACAGCATCATTTGTAATTTGATGCCATGTGCACAGAGAGAGAGAGAGAGAGGGGGGAGAGAGAGAGAGAGAGAGAGCGGGTGCAGCTGCTGCCGTTTGCCGGCAAGGAAATATGCCTCAAAGTATGCAACACAAATGTGGCCTGGGCCATTATAATTGCATTTACACGCAAGCACACACACACACACACACACAGGCACACAAGCACACACACACACGCTGCAACCACACACAGATGGACGTAATTGCAAATGCATTTGACATTCTGCTTTATTATAATTAAATGATTATCATTTTGGCAATATTTGATTTTCTTCGACCACAAAATGAAAACTAATCAGGCGTGAATTGCCAGCACCCGTTAGGAGCACATGCAGTGAGGTTATGTATGCATGCGGACATGTTATATGATATATATGCATTTATGAAATCATCGAAATTTACTTTGAGACAGACAGCTGTCGAGCACAGTTCGAATTTGCTGTCGAAATCAGTTTGATTGCTTAGGTAAATGTCTGCTTATTTGGTTTAACGCAACTCATATTTATATATATTGTATATCGTACATTGTATGTCGTATATCTCGTAAATCGTATATAGTTCCATGTTTGCTCCGAGCTCGTTGCGAAAATCAATAGGAAACTTCTAGCAATGTTGCATGTTGCATGAAAGGCGTCGATAAATAAAATTTTCTAGCAATTTACTTGAAAAATGCGTTTGTATTAGTAGCAGTTCCTCCCCTCCCCCTGCCCCACCTCCTTCTCCTGCCTGCCCCTCCTTTGTCTCACTGCGTGTGGCATGTAATTTCTCAATTTCTGCAAGAAGCCTTTGCTCGAGTTGGTCTATTGTTTTGCTGGTCTCCTGCAAGCAGCCACTTAATTTCGAGTCATCACAGTAAGTAGGAGCTCTTGGGTAAGGGGGAAAGTGGAGGTTAGAGGCAAGAGGCGGAGGCAAAGCCGCACAATATGCTGCAAGTTGCAGAGCCCCAAAAAAAAAAACTGCACACAAGACTAAAAGCGGCAATAAATCAGTTTGGTTTTTGGGTAGCAAAAATGCGCTGATTGCGCTGATTAGTTAGTTTGCTTAGCGTGGGAAGGGGGCGTGGCAAAAAATATAGAAAAATTGTAGAAAGAAGTTTAATGCAGTAAAAACTCTACGCGATTATATAAAACAGAGCTTGGGGTATACAAAAAGTTAATAAAATTGTTAAAAATGCACAAAAAAAAAGTTGCTAACTCGAAAAAGAGAAAGGGAGATGGGCAGGCGGGCTGGCCGCCTACTATGGCGCCTCCAGTTGCAGTCCCAACCCTTTAACCTTCTCATCAATCCAATTACGCAGATAGGCCACATTGGCATAGACTGCCGGCACATCCTCCTTGGCGCACTCGATGCCCCAGGAAACAATGCCCGCCAGCTGATAACGATTCTCCTCACCCGGCAGCGTGCAGAAGAGCGGAGAGCCACCATCGCCCTTGCATGTGTCCTTGCCCTCAACGCCGCCGGCGCAGATAAAACTTGGACGCAGTCGGAAGCGCTTGCCCAGCCGCGTGATACGCAGCTGAGCTTGACACTCCGCTTTGCTGATCACTGGCAGATCGATGCGTTTGAGCAGCTGCTCGGGCTGGGCGTCTGGCTGACGGCCGCCCCAGCCTGTGGCATAGCACTGTGCCGCACGCAGCTCTGCCTGCAGCCTAGGCGTCTCCGGAGGTGGCAGGCAGAGTGGCTGAATATGCGGCTGCACTTCGACAGGCTCGTCCAGCACCAGCAGCGCAATGTCATTGAAAAAAGCCTCCGGATCGAAATCCTCATGTGTGATGATCTGCTTGATGCGACGCGCCTGATGCATGTGTGGCTCATCCAGACTTTTCAGATCCCATTCGCCGATATGAGCTACCAGCGTGTCCACCGAGTGATTGCGTATATTGTGCGCCGTGGTGAGCACCAGCTGCGGATGAATCAACGTGCCGCCACAGATGTATTGATTGCGTCCCGTGAGGAGGGCCACCATCCAAGGGAACTCGCCAAAGAGCGACACATCCTTCGGGTACTCGTAGTTATCGGGTATGAGGCCATTCGCGTTGCTACGACCACAGCCCTGGTACTTGAACTCGCCCAGCTTGGAGCGGTTCGAACTGTCGTCCTCAGTCAGCTGGAATGATATATGATACCAATAAGGTTTCTCCCTGCTCGCTGCTTCTCTCCTGCACTCACCTGCTTATCTATGGCACAGCAGCGATAGAGCACACGGCTGCAGGGCATGCTTGGATTCAGTAAGCTGCGTCCGATGCGTGGATTCACTAAACTGCGTCCATCGTCAATGATGACGTTATCGCGGCACAGATTCCGCGGCACACATTCCATTCTGAGGCCACAACTCTCGTACCCGCTGGGTTCATCTGTGGTGGTGTTAGTGGTGGTGGTGCTGCTGCTCGGTGTTGTGCTGCTTGTCACTCCATCCTGTCGCATCGCCAGTGTGGCATTCCAACTCTCTAGTTGCTCGCGATCACAGCAGGTCAAACCTTTGCCACAACTGCGCGCAATACGCGGTCCAATTGCAGCTCGCCCTGAGTCGTCTGACTGCATGCAGAGCTGCTCCGTGACGCATAGCTCAGTGGTGTCGCATATGGAGAGCGAGGGTGCTGCCTGCTGTGCATGGGATTGCTGCAGAAGCACGAGGAGCAGTAGAGAAAGCCATTGCGGTTGCCTGTGGCGGCAAAGGGAGTTGCTCATTATCTGTTAAGGGAAAGAATGGCGAGATATTTATACAATTTGACCATTGAAAATGGTCAACAAGTAAAGAAAGCTACAGTCGAGTCGCCCAGTTTTGAAACAACTTATCAAAAATTTAATTCCATCCAAAAACTCTGCACAAGTTCATCCGCTACCTATTGTTGAAATTAGATTCATCTTTGAATAGCGCCATCTACATGTGAAACCGTCATAGCAATCAGCTGTACACACGCTACGGCTGAAACAAAGCATCGTGACGATGACGTCACGATATGTTGCAAAGGCGCAAGCAGTGTAACTATGGAAAACGTTTAGATGAATATCATCTGTGTTTATTGTTCGATCGGATTGTAATTGATTTATATTGTAGTTATCTATGTTCATACCAAAGCAGAAAGCTGTAGCTTCAATACATTTCCTAATAATAGTAAATTATCGATTTGCGTGGGCGGTGGGCGTGACATCGAAAATTTAAAATAAACTCGATCTACCTGTGGTATACAGAAACGTTCATGTGAAATTTGGTGTCTCTAGCTTATGTAATACTTGAGATCTAGACGTTCAAACGGACAGACGAACAGACAGACGAACAGACAGACGGACACGGCTCAATCGACTCAGCTAGTGATCCTGAGTGAGAATATATACACTTTGTTGGGTCTGCCACGCCTCCTTCTGCCTGTTACATACATTTGCACAAACTTAGTATACCATTTTTGACCATTTTCAATGGTCGTAGGGTATAAAATGAGAGAGAGTGAGAAATTGCTAATAGATCAACTGAAGCAACACTGCAGTCGAACTCTTCTCAACATGTTTGGCTATTGATAGACAAGTAAATCTGTTCAATATCAAATTAATTGAATACAGTGAGTTAGAAATTTTAAATTTTTGTATCTTAATTGAAGTTTATAATATATAAATAATTATTTTAAAGTGTTTTTCGCTGAATATATCACTGAAAGAGTATACATTATCTCAATTCATTTCTATCAACAACTTTGGAAACAAAAGAATTCGCACACACAGACAATATATGTATCTATATAGAACTGATAATGCAGTGTTTTCTTAATCAGATTGCTCACGTTTCTTAGTTGTTTTCACTTAGTATATATACAACATATATGCAGTATACTATATAAAAATACACAGTCTCACAGTTCACGGCGTTATTAAAGCTGCGATCGTATCAACTCGCGTACAATTCACACTGTGAGTCGACTGAGATGCGATTTGTGCGTCTTATAGCTATAGAACCTGATTGAAAATGTATGGAGAGAGCAGCGAGCTGTGTAGCAGCCCGCTATGAGTCTATCAAACAAACGTCGTAGATGGCAGCAGTTGCTCCCCCTGCAGTTGATTAGCATAGCAAGAGATCGCTGAGAGAGCGCACATAGTTCGCTTTATTTTATTGATTTCATTACTTTATAATAACAAATTCATTGAACGAGTTGCTCAGTTGAGTGCGCGAGTTGTTGGAGAACACAAGAGATCATCAATTAACGTAGGTTGTGGTTGTTGTTGTTCAGTTGATTTACCTGTGAATTTTCCCCTGGCTAATTACGTATACGACGTGTGTGCGCCACAAGTTTCTATTAATCATTGCGATTTTTCCGCTGTTTTAGTTGGGAAATACAACTTACTAATCTGACTCTCCCCCTATTTCTCTCCCCCTCTCTCTCCCTCCTCTCAGTGCAACATGCTGGACAAAGTTTGCTGCCTGCTGCTGCTGCTTTTCAGCGCCAGCAGCGTTGCAGCGCTGCGTCGTTGTCGCAGCAGCGAGCTCTGCATCACGGAAAAACATTGCGACGAGTCAGACGATTCAGGGCGTGGCCAGCTGGCACCGCGTACCTTGGATCGCAGCTGTGGCGTCGGCCTCGTGTGCTGCGACAAAGCGCAGCTGGAGAGCTACGAGGCCGACTTGGCCATCGGGCTGAAGTTCGAGCAGCTGACCAACATGACGCTTGTTGTGGAGCCAAAGGATTATCAGAGCTGTGAGGAGCACAATTTGTGTGTGCCCAGACATCTGTGCCGCTCGGGTGTGCTCAATAAAGATGGCAGATTTATACTCAAGCCACGCATCGATAAGTTCAGCAACTCCGGCTGTGGCGCCTTCGAGACTTGCTGCTCCGCGGGAGATCAGGTGAGCAAGTGCACCAAATAGATTGCAATTTCACCTCTCCCCTCTCTCTTTGCAGCTGTCGGAGAGTGAGAATCCCATGGACCGCTATCTAAGCGAGTTCAAGTACCAAGGCTGTGGCCACAGCAATCCCAATGGGCTCTACTACGACCTAGTCGGGTACAACAACCACGAGGCGCATTTTGCCGAGTTTCCCTGGATGGTGGCCGTCATGGACATGGAGGCGAATTATGTCTGCGGTGGCACCCTGATACACCCCCGGCTGGTGTTAACCACCGCCCACAATTTGGCTAACCACAGCTCCGATTCGCTGGTGGCACGTGCCGGCGACTACGACCTGAAGAGCCAGCGGGAATCGCTTGCCTATCAGACGCAACGACTGCGCACGCTTGTGCGGCACGAGCACTTTAACAAGTTCAATTTCCACAATGACATGGCGCTGCTGGTGCTGGAGCAGCCTTTCCAGCTGGCGCCGCATGTGCAGCCGCTTTGCCTGCCGCCGCCGGAGAATGCCTCGCTGCAGAAAGCGCTGCTTGAGGCGCAGTGCTTGGCCACAGGTTGGGGTCGTCACAACGTAAGCAGCAAATCACTGGAGCATCTGCTGAAACGCATCGATTTGCCCATTGTGGAGCATGAGCAGTGCCAGCAGCTACTGCGTCACACCATACTGGGACTACGCTATAATCTGGATGCAAGTTTCATCTGCGCCGGCGGCCTTGAGGGCAAGGACACATGTCAGGGCGATGGCGGTTCGCCGCTTTTCTGCAGCATTGCTGGACAAAAGCATCGCTATCAACTGGCGGGCATCGTCTCGTGGGGCATCGAGTGCGCCGCCAAGGATATTCCTGCGGCCTACACCAATGTGGCGTATCTGCGTGGCTGGATAGACGAACAGGTGACACGTCTGGGCTTTAAGTTGGATGCGCCGTGAGTGGAAAGTGTGTGCGATTTGGTTATGGTTTTGTAAAGGATAAATAAAAAGGTTTCAATTTTGTTAAACGTTTCTTCTGGAGAGTTTTGAAATTTAGCTAGGAAACTAACCTCAGTTGTGCTCCTTTTGAACAGGCTTGTTATAAAACTATCGCTCTACTGTCTATCCCTTTCCCGCGCCAGCTAAAATTGCATAGGTAAATATTAATTTAGAAATTCCTCAAAATATTCTAGGCCCTAACTTTGTTTATGCCCTGCACAAATTGTCGAATCTGCCAGCTATGCGCGCAATTTATGTTGCGCCCCTGCCAGATTTATGTGACGCGAGCATACGAATTTGATTTGTGTAGGGCCATAAAATGTGCTGGCCAATGTACGATTTGCAGCTCGAAAAATGCCAGATAGCCCAGGCTAGCAGGAGTTGTATATTGAATTCCCAAACTATTGCAGTGGACACTGTTGCAGCCAACGGTGCGTATGAGCAATCAGTCAAGCAATCACCGAGTTAGCTGCGCCAACGTTATCCACAATCTGCATTCACGCTTGGCCAACTGTAAGTTGTTTTTTCGACTGCACACTGCACACAGCACACTGGCATATCTGTTAATATATCTGGATATATATACTATATAAATATGGCAGACAAATCTTCAGGGCTGCAGAGAAAAAGACACTGGCAAATCGAGGAAAATGCAGAAGAAAAACCCCTCGCTTTAATTAAGTTTTTGCATTGCAAATGAACTTCTACAGCATAAACAACAATCACAGTGCGTCTTGTAGTTGGACGTACCAACAAAAAAAAAAAAACAGCTCAATCATTGCTTGCTTTTAACTGCTAAAAATAAAACTGTAGCCAATTAGCCACGCAAATAGTTGCAGAGGGACCAAAAGAGAAAGAGAGAAGGAAAAAAGGGCAAATAGTTCATTCACAATTCATTCACAATGAGTCACTTAAGCACCACACTGCCTGCCATAAATATTGCCATGAATTGTAGCAGTTATTTTACAAGTGCTTCAGGCTGGAGGGGGAGGGGTCAAGCAGCGGGCAGAACTTTCACCTGCTGCGCCATAAATTCGCAGCGCAGCAGAGAGCGCAGTCAATTGTGCTTAAGCGTTCGACATAACCTCACTAACTGCTCATCGATAGGGGGAGGGGGAACAGGTAAGATATCGTTGGTTTGCCAAGCGCAAACAAACAATGAAAAGTTGTGCGGGAAAAAAAGAAAACTTTTACCTGACAGCATGGCAAGACAAAGTTCAAAGAGAATCTATCAATAATCGGATAGTTTTATAGGAATTTTCAAAAGGGAAATCGGTTAATAATCGAACAATTTTTAAAGCAATTTCGAAGAGCATAAATCGATAACCGAATTTCACAACTACTGAGAGTCAAGGAAGAGAGAAAGTTACGGAACATACTATATTTTTATTATGGCAACTGGAGGAAACATCATTATGTGTACAGCTTGTAGCCGGCTTTGAAGTGAGCGAGGGAAGGTGGGTGAGGATGATTGGCGTTTCTCGTTTTCGTTTATCTTATCTGTCGCCGGGAGAGCACAGATCTCACATCCTTGGTGAAACGCAACGCATCGAGAAAGGGCAACAGGGTGAGTAGCTCCTCGTCATGCAGATCATAGATATATGACTTAATGGGTATAGCGTTTTCGGGAAAATTGCGATACGAGGTCGGCGAATTGTCGATAATGCAAACGTTAGCCAAATCATGATCGACCAGAAAGAGATTCTTGGCCAGACATTGCGATGGTGCCAGACAATGTTGCCGATAAAAGCGACGATGCAATATGCCACGTCCGTTGTCCAGGCGATCCACCACAATCGAGGCATACTCCTCCATGCTGGCCGTATAGATGACCAGATCGTACCACTTGCTCACAAAGTCGAGAAACACGTCGACATGTGGTCGCTTGAACACGTAAAACTGTATGGGATTCTTATCCCTAATAATGGGAATGAGCATCTGATAGTCCGGCACGGCTGCTTCGGGCACTGAAGTGCAGCCAATCATTTCGTGTGTGTCCGGATCAATGTAGCACGAATGGACGAGAGTCTCGTCGAGATCGAGAACTAAAGTCTTGCGGCGCACAACCTGCAATTGCCGCTGCAATTCATCTGAGACTGGGACATCCTTGTACTTAAAGGCGGGTGTCACAAAACGACATAGTCGCTGTATCAGAGTTACGAATATATATCGTATATACTCGCCCAGTACATCAGTGTGAGCGATAATTCGCAGCACCAGGTTAGTCCAGCGTTGTAGACTCGTCTCGATCACTTCAAGCTCAACCAGCGAGGTGGTAATGGCACTGGAGATGGTGGAGGCAGTTAACGAGGTAGACGAATCGGTTATTGGCACTGTTTGAGTGTCCACAGATGTTCCCATCGGTTTGGTCAGTACAACGTCGCTAACATCATCGGCCGGGGGCAACGATGTTGTCGGTTGTTCTGGCAGTTTTATGACCATTTTTTCTCAGTTAAAATTTATACCGAAAATTAAGGTCAGTACTAAAAAATTTTAATACCAATTTAACATTACGCTCTAATATGTTTAAGAATCGCGTCCAAGAACCAAATATTTTAAAATTTTAAATAAACATTATCAAAATGTCTACAAAATGTGCCCTAAAATTCTATTTGACTGAGTTTGCAATGAGGCTGGATAAGAATTTTTAAAAACCAAAGCAACAACTGTTAGACTGATTAAATAAATATTTTAAAATTAATTACAAATTTAATATATAGCGTTATTTTATCTTTTATTACATAATTCAGAGCATATAAGTATTTAAAATGATATTTTTATTTAATTAGATTTTAATTTTTATTTCTATATTTCTTATAAAATTAATTTTTTAATTTACTTTAAATTTTATATTTAATTGTATAAAAAATGATCTATATATACATTTAATTGAGCACTTTTGTTTATTTATAAATTCATAATGTATTTTAATTTATTTTCTTATTTATTTTTATTTTAATATTAATTAAATTATGCCATATATAAGAGTCAACTCTGTCTTTAATTTTCAAAAAATAAATTGGAAAATAAATAAATAAATTAAAGAAACGCATGCCCCACCTAATAAACCCGAGTCACCTAAGCCACTCAGTGGCTGCCACCTTTTCACACCTGCTAATCGGCAATGTGGGGCCTGGGTGAGCCTAAGCCGAATCGGGTTAAGTCAAGTGGAGTCGGCGCTAATTGCAGCCAAGCCACAGACACTGCTCGGGGTCTCAATGCAGCAACAGAAGCAGCAGCAGCGCCGGATTCATTAGCCAGGCAGATGCACACACAAACAAAGTAAAGGCACAGGGCACAACCAAAAGGACAGAAGGGGGACAGAGGGGAACCAGAGGGGGGCAACCAGAGGGGGACACCGAGTTAAGCTGGCGCATGATATGCAAATCGGACGGCATGAGGCATTGCAGTAAAATGGAGAACACTAACAACTAACAAATCCCAGCTCGGTGCTGCCATTAATTAGTGCATAATTTAAATGTAACTCTGCTGCTCTGGCAGTGCAGGTAGTTGTTGCTTGCATTTCCTAACGTGGCGTATACGCAACGTGCTAACTGCTAATTGAGTTATTAGCATGCTAAGCGGCTATTTATGGGCCTGAAAGTGCGTGAAGTGGTAGAACAGAATTGCTTGGTGGGAAGACAAGGCATGTGGACTTACTCAAATCTATTAATTATACAACAAATTTCATCTTTACCCCAAGAATTTTCAAAATATTTCTGGAATGCAAAAGTTAATTTATGTTTCTACCCATTAGGCAGAAGATTTCGTTAGACTATGCGCAGATTAAGCTTGTCAGGGCACTTCAGAAAGGCTCAGAGTAAATAAATAGTTGCAAATCAAAGATTCGTCGATATTTTTCTATTTTATTTATGCGCAGCTGCACAAAAAACCCCCGAGCGATAAGTAAATACACGAGCAACATGTCGACTAGCCTGAATATTGTAAATCAAGAGATTATCAAACGATACGAGTAGAACACTGTGGAATCTCGGCTGTACAACGTACTAGGTAATTCATATATTGAAGCCTCATTTTAAGCAATTTATCGAGTATGACTTTAAAAACAATCTGGTATCAATATCTATTTTTATTTATCCATCTCCTAGTTCAAATTCTGCATTAAATATTTAATGAGCTTCACACCAAAAACGGATTGAAACAGGCATCTACGAGTCGAGGCAAGTCGCGTTGAATTTTTTTTTACGCCAATTTGCAGTGGAAAATGCATTCAATTTGGATTTCCATCGCACAGACAGAGATACAGAGAGATATGCAAAGAAGGTAAAAGAGGAAGAAGTGGAAGAAAAGGAAAAATATAAAACAATTTGGTTACAAGCAAAATGCATCAAAACTCATGGACAGCATGGACTGATATGGACAGAATTTCGCTTGGCTTTTTTATTATGCTTGGCAATGGGGAAGCCGACTTGGGGATGCTACTGAGGCTGGTGCTGGGGTTGGGGCTGCTTCTGCTGCATCTGAAAAGACCAAAACTGTTGCAAAAACATGTCACATTAAGTGCACAGACAGCGGCAACAGGAAGTCTATGGGACTTGAGTGCTTTTATTGCTGCCGGAATTCTGCGGGCATTCGCTTTGAAGTTGACGCTTGCATGTGGCTTCCCCCACTTGGTTTCCTTTATTTTTTGCTGCTACCAAACCGACCTCCCTTTTTATAGTGTTTTTCTTCTTAGGGGGCTGGGGGCGTGGCACTTGTTTAGGTTTATGCAATTGCACTTAAATGTAATGGTTATGTTCAGCTGTGTTTCTCTGCCACGCACGCAACAATCGAGTAAAGAGTTCAAAACAAAAACATAATGGTTGTTCAAGTCAGCGAGTAAGAGTTAGGGATACTCTACGATTAAATTAACAGTGCTTTAAATATTCAAAGAGATTCAAGCATAGGCAAAAATAGTTGCCAAACTATAGATTACTCTTGCCGTATCTTTTCTGCCTTAGACTCTCGTCTTTAAAAAACGTTATACCTTTCTTCTCCGACCCAATTAGTCGTCACGCTCTCTCCCACTCGACAGACAATCAGTCAGTTACTACGTCAAGTCAAAGAGAGAGAGAGAGAGAGAGAGACCACTTTAACCCTAATTAACGACAAGCTTTTGCTGTCGCAGTGCGCTTTATTCATTATGCTTCACGCTTTTTGCATTGCTACAGACCGCCGAGATGTGGCTTAAACGCTTCGCTGCCTTTTTAATGGATCAGTCATAAGAGTTTGCACAGTCCATAGCTTACTTGACTTGCGGTTGCCTGTTTGCTTGTTTGCCTAGAGGTTCCTGCTTGCTGCCTAATTATAATACTTAATTTATGCAATTAGTTGAGTAGTTTAAATTGACTTCAAGTCTCAAAGTAATTCTTTATTGTGGAGTAAAACTTATATCTCCGCCAAAAGTATGAATGAGGCCAATTTCCGCCAATACGGTATATAGACAAAATAAAAAAAATAACATTAGCATAAAAATACCAATCGAACGACGGGAATTGAAATTCAATGTGAGGGCCCAGAGAATTGTTGAGGCTATTGTTAGTGTGAAGAAGATATATGAATTGGATCCAAAATGGCCAACGATCCAAACAATCGCGTCTTCCTCCTGAGCATTGGGATTGAAATAGCAGGGAATCCCCAAGGTTACTGTGATAGCTGAAATCGCAGATAAATTATAGATAAGTTATAGATAAATTTGAGGTAATTAAAGATTAAATATAGATTAATTATAGATAAATTAAAGATAAAATATGGGAAAAATATAAATAAATTATAGATAAACTATAGATAAGCTTTAGATAAACTATAGATAAGCTTTAGATAAGTTATATGTAGTCTGTAGATAAATAATAGATAAATTTTAGATTAATTATAGATAAACTATAAATGAAAACAAGTACGAACGGCTACAGTCAAGTGTTGAAGACCATGGATTTTTTAAGAACATGAAAAAAATCAGGTTGAGATAACTGTTATTATTATAATGAACTTTTAAACGATTGTTTGGGTGGTGATACTGAATACTGTAGCTTTATTATTACGCTTGCTATTCGGTTTATCGATTTGCGGGAGCGGAAGTAGGCGAGGCCGAAATTTTAATAAAACGGAAAGACAGACATGGCACAATCGAATAGGCTAGTGATCCAGATCAAGAATATATATACTTTATGGGGTTTCAGATGCCTTCTTCTGCCTGTTACGCGCATTCCGACAAACCCAATATTCCATGTATTTTGTTAAAATACATGGTCTAAATAAAGATATTTACGATCGCCTTGCACTGCACTTACTAAAAAGTGGAGCTGCAAAGGTGGCTGCGAAGGCCATTTTCTCGTATCCCTGCAAAGTAAGGCCCACATTCACGATCAAGTCACCCAGAGCACAGTCCAGTGAGCGTATATTGGTGGCAATAAAATCCTCGGATATGTCCAGAATCAATCCATAAATCGTGAACAAAACCTCTAGCTCAGTGGCAAAGCTGGCCATCAGAAGCAGCGAATTGATCAGGACAAACACACCGAAGCACTGTAGTAAAAGAGATTTAGTAGACAGGGGCAGGGAAGTATTGGATTGGTCTTACCTTATGATAGGGCGGCGGTAGATCGGTTCGTGATGTAAAAAAGACAAAAATGGCCAAGGGCACCGTGACAACCATCGACCACAGGGCGTAGTCGAATTTGAAGTTTGGATACCAAGTAGTATTTTGCGTGAAGAACATTTCCTCGCAAAGGACAATGCACAGCACGGGACTGGTGACCACATGCATGCAGTTAATCATTTTAGTCCATCCATGTCTGTCCCTACTACAGTCCATGATGGGTATAAAAAAATTACAGAGAAAAACACTGGGCGCTTTGAGCACAAGGTAGAAACGTTTCCAGGGACCGCTTATCTTCCACTCGATTATATCAATGGGTAGAAAACAGAGCAGAAACTCGCTCATCAAAAACAAGTTCTTCGGATTATTACTATTATATAGGTTTATACGTGTCTGTTCTATGTCGAAGGTGGGCATGTTACTACTGCGCCATCCCGTAGAGTAGGCTGTCATGGCTTGATTTTGTCGCTCATATTTCACCAATAGATGCTTCAATTGTATCTGTTGGGCTATATTCTTTCGCGTTGCAGGCATTTTTTTCAATTCAATGATTTTCATGCGTAGCTCTTGACAAAAATTTAAGTCTTATACAGCTAATACGTGTTAGTAAGTCTACTTACTTTTTATTGTAATTTTCAGCCACTCTTGGTCCACAAGTAAAACCAAAATGTACACTAAGTACAATAACACCAGAACTATGAAAAATATGTGTAGAAGTGAGGAAATAGCCAAGAGACTTATACGCACCTGCTGACTCGGTCTTTGAAACGGTATAATCGTTGAAGAACATCATTAGAAGAGTCTCCGAATAGAAGGTAAGGAACAGCAAATCTCGTATAGTGCAGTATCCGTTAAAGCGTATAGGCTTTAGGTAGCAAATGATGCCTCCAACCACGAGCAAAACGGCCAGGGCATTGCTCTGAACGATGGTATAAATCGGAGCATGAGCACGTATGGGCATCAAATTCACTACCAGATCTGCCAAAGAGGATCCAATGCCTCCCAATATAACGCCGGCAATGTATTCGCTCATGTTCAATTTGGTTGCTATGATTTTGAAAATTGGAACAAGGCTGGGTTGGGAAGAGGCACTTCAATGATCCTAAAAAATAGTATTTTCTATGTGTCCTTGCTACTTACTACTCTTCACACAAGTAGACCACCGCCATTCCCAGTTGTACCATAAGCAACGAAAGAAACACCAACAGAATGTACTCTTTGTTCTTACTATCGATTCCCAGATAGCAGTAGAAAATCTCTAAGAAGTTAAAAAAGTTCATTATCGTCTTGCAGTGTGGGATGGATTGCGAAAGTTGGCAACGGAAAGGGTACTCCACCTCCATCAGAGAGTAGCAGTTCATCTTCAAGGGGTTGAATCAATATGAATTTTTGCTTTGGAAAATGAATTCCACAAAACTAACCTCTTCATAGTTATTGGCCGAGAGATTTCCTCTCATTGTTATTATAATGATAACAAAATAATGATTTAAATTAATTAACAATTTCGTATTAAGGTGTACAGAATATTTTTTGACATATCAGGAAAGTATTTGTTATATATAAAATATAAATATAAATTTAAATAAGACACAGCAGACTAGATGTGATCAATAATAGTAATTATAATTATATAATAATTTACATGTTCTTGAAACTGGGAAATTTAAGATAGAATCGATTGTAATAAGTTTGTAATTTACGCTTAGTTCATCTTATCAGCGAATGGTTTCGTATCTGCATTTTAGCCATAACCGGCCAAGTTGGCTACCACGAATTGGATTTGTATACATTATACTGATAGGAAGTAGAACCGTATAAATCAATAGATGTAGACCCAGAAAAGGTACTTCCCAGCAGGGAGCACCATTACCATAAATTATGGCCGAGACCAGCTTCCAAGAGGTCTGCCCCGCCATGACTTGTCCGTTCTGAAGAGTCCGATAAGCCAAGTCGGATAGGGAAGCCGGAGGTATTTAAGCGACGACAGGCGCTGACAATCATCAAACCGAAAGCAGTTACAATGGTGTCCAAAGCAACAGTGGCTCTCGTTCTGGCCGTGCTGGTCTGCAGCCAGTACCTCGTGCAGGGCGTCTATGTCGTCTCGAAGGCGGAGTGGGGAGGTCGTGCTCCCAACTACCGCGTTGCCTTGGGCAACTACCTGAACTACGCCATCATCCACCACACCGCCGGCAACTACTGCGAGACTCGTGCTGCCTGTGCACAGCAGCTGCGCAACATCCAGAGCTACCACATGGACAGCTTGGGCTGGCCCGACATTGGCTACAACTTCCTGATCGGTGGTGATGGCGCTGTCTACGAGGGTCGTGGCTGGAACTCCATGGGTGCCCATGCTGCCGAATGGAACTCCATCAGTATTGGCATCTCCTACTTGGGCAACTTCAACTGGGACACCCTGGAACCCAACATGATCGCCGCCGCCAAGAACTTGCTGCAGGATGCCGTCAACCGTGGTCAACTCAGCTCTGGCTATGTGCTCTACGGCCATCGCCAGGTCAGCGCCACTGAGTGCCCCGGCACCAACATCTGGAACGAGATCCGCGGATGGGCTCACTGGAGAGGTTAAATGCCATGTTTAAATCTGACAATAAACGATCACCTTTGAGTTAGATTTCCTTATTGGATTATTTTAATTATCAAAATCGAGGGGAAGTTCAAAGTTTGCGCTTGGTCAGCAGAGTTAACCTGTGGTAGTCTTAAAACGTCAGCGAGTTCTTGCTTTAGTTTATCAAGATTTCAATTTGCCAACAATCTTAGGAGTTATTTATTAATCAATAAATCAATGCCTTGCCAGAGAACCTGCTGAGAGATAAGACTTGTCCCAACTTGAAATAGAATAATTGTTTATTTTTGTACCATTACTACGTTACAGTTATCATTCCAGTATCAGAAATAAAACTATAGTATATGTATTTGTTGCGATTTTAGGCCACGAGCCACAACGTATCTTCCCATTTGCCTTAATTCCCTATACAGACAGACTAATGACTAAGCCTCCGACCTTAATCCATCGTAGAGCGTGTTTGGGGTTTCCTTTCAGGGCTTCCCAGAGTAAAGTATAAAGTGTCCCAGCTAGCAGTCTGCCCTGTATTTGGATCTAGTGTTAATACACTGTAAAAAACGTCGCAACACCTGTTCGGGTCAAACACTCTTCAGCTGTTCACACAAATTAATTAAAGGCCACTCTGACTGATTAAAAACCAATTTGGGCACACGCTGGAAAAGCCACTCGTTGTGATACTAGAAGGTATCAGAACTCGCCTCAGATTGTCTTCCTATCAGATCGAAAGCCCCCTATAAAATATAAAAAATAGCAAAATATTTATACGCATCGCGCGTCGTGTCTCACTCGGCGGAGATAAGCCCGCACAGTCCCGTGAGCAGAGCTCCCTATAAAAGCAGACCCCCAACTGGTCGGACGACACAGACAAGTCTTGAGTGAACTGTCGATCGAAATCAAATGGCAAACAAAGCTATCATCCTGCTGGCTGTGGTGCTGTGCGCCCAGGCCGTATTCGGTGTGACCATCATCAGCAAGTCCCAGTGGGGCGGTCGTGCTGCCAAGAGCAAGACCACGCTGGGCAACTCCTTGAGTTATGCCGTGATTCACCACACTGCCGGCAACTACTGCTCCACGCGTTCCGCCTGCGAGACGCAGCTGCGCAACATCCAGGCCTACCACATGGACAGCTTGGGCTGGGCTGATATTGGCTACAACTTCCTGATCGGCGGTGATGGCAATGTCTACGAGGGTCGCGGCTGGAACGCTGTCGGTGCTCATGCCACAAACTGGAACTCCAAGTCCATTGGCATCTCCTTCCTGGGTAACTACAACACCGATAAGATCACCTCTGCTCAGATCACCGCCGCCAAGGGTCTGCTGGCCGATGCCGTCTCCCGTGGACAGATCATCAAAGGATATACCCTGTACGGCCATCGCCAAGTCGGCTCCACCGAGTGCCCCGGCACCAACATCTGGAACGAGATCCGCACCTGGTCCAACTGGAAGGCTTAAGTGCTCTTTCGATTCACAGTTTTTGAGTTGAACTCAAGAATTTGTTGTCAAATAAAAAACCCATAAAAATTTCTTTTAAATTGCTAAGATGTCACATGGGTTTATTGCATTCTTCGGGTGTTTTTAATGGTGGAATTTCCCTTAAACCGGAGATGAGAATCTAAGATTTAAGCAGGTTGCTAGTACACAGTAGGATACCGCATGTATCTCGCGGTATAAAAGTATAAAGAGTTTGTCCGCTCTTCGCTAAAGATGTTCTAGTATGCTTGAAAACAAAGCGTCGCGACGTCGTTGTCATGATATGAAGAACACATGCAGACAGCGCTGCTCAGGACTATGGAACACATAAACTTGAATATCTTTTGTGTTTATTGTTCTACCAGACTGCAATTTCATAGTTAGGTACAAATTATTTGCAAACGATACTCATTCGCGATGGCGGTGGGCGTGGCATACAAAGTTTACAATAAAATTAATCTGTATAAAATATACAGAAAACCTCAAACCAAATAAAATGTGTCTAGTTTTTATATAAGGACAGACGGACAGACAGACGAACAGAGAGACGGACATCGCTGAAACGACGCGGCTATTGATCCTCATTAAAAAAATATGTATGTATTTTGTGATGTTTGCCACGTCTTCTTCTTTCTGATGGGTGAAAGTAAGATTAAAAGCCTTGTCAAGTAAGTTACTTGCCTACTTTGAGGTTGCTTTTGGCATGATTATAGTAAATTTTCGCGATTATCGCACATGATTTCCTGGACATGTGTTTGTATACCATCCGATGCGCATTACAACTTTGCAAACGTATAGATACCAATGTGTTCTTGCGTGAATGGAGCTGACGACATGCGGTATCTCAATATAAATCAATATGGCTAACCGATTAGGTTGGTCTAGCAAAGGTACTTCCCACCATGAGCACCATTACCATAAATCATGGTCGAAACCAGCTTCCAAGAGGTCTGCCCCGCCATGACTTTTTCGTTCTAAAGAGTTCGATAAGCCCAAGTCGGATAGGGAAGCCGAAGGTATTTAAACGACGACAGGTGCTGACAATCATCAAACCGAAAGCAGTTACAATGGTGTCCAAAGCAACAGTGGCTCTCGTTCTGGCCGTGCTGGTCTGCAGCCAGTACCTCGTGCAGGGCGTCTATGTCGTCTCGAAGGCGGAGTGGGGAGGTCGTGCTCCCAACTACCGCGTTGCCTTGGGCAACTACCTGAACTACGCCATCATCCACCACACCGCCGGCAACTACTGCGAGACTCGTGCTGCCTGTGCACAGCAGCTGCGCAACATCCAGAGCTACCACATGGACAGCTTGGGCTGGCCCGACATTGGCTACAACTTCCTGATCGGTGGTGATGGCGCTGTCTACGAGGGTCGTGGCTGGAACTCCATGGGTGCCCATGCTGCCGAATGGAACTCCATCAGTATTGGCATCTCCTACTTGGGCAACTTCAACTGGGACACCCTGGAACCTAACATGATCGCCGCCGCCAAGAACTTGCTGCAGGATGCCGTCAACCGTGGTCAGCTCAGCTCTGGCTATGTGCTCTACGGCCATCGTCAGGTCAGCGCCACTGAGTGCCCCGGCACCAACATCTGGAACGAGATCCGCGGATGGGCTCACTGGAGGGGTTAAACATTAGCCGAACTTTCAAGCTGCTGCAAAATATAATTTCTTAAAGTTACAATACACGTCACATAGTTTATCGCAATTCTTTGGTGATTATTTCGGGAGCGGCTTCTTGAGTTCGTGGTATCAGACAAAGGATGTGCATGAGTCCTGGCTAGGCTAAGTTAACCTCATGACTTTTCGATTTAGTACAAAATTGGACTCAAGTGCGTAAACGTGAGAGACGTCATTGATTTCGATTTGATTTTGGAACGCGAGTAGATAAGAAATCTTATCGGTGAAGAGCTTGCTCTTATAAATCAAATTTAATTCCAAGCGAATCGAATGTTTTGCTTGTGAATGAAGTGATTTACTATAGTGATATACCCTAATCAGTCGACGGGCGTATTACAAATGAAGTAAATATAATTATACAATTTCTTATAGATAAGTTTAACTATTCAAACAAGCTCATGTTTATTTGAAACTAATGTTTATTCGAATATCTTTGCGTATTTAGTATACAGTATATATGTATAGATAGATATTGTACACACATCAAATATTGGGTAGTTTTCGGATTTCCGCGAAGTGTGCTACATATTTTTAGTTGATACCCGAAAACTTAAAATACAAATGACAAATACCATTTGAGTATAGGTTTACATGTATTACTCATAAATATGCATAAAGTCTTACAGTTAGCTTAATGATAGACTATGCGTTCGCATTCTTCTTTTGTCACTTCCGTCAGCTTCAACTTGCGCTTGGCTCTCTCACCTTCTCTTTCTTCTTTTTTGGTAACAACTACTTGTGCTTAACTAGGTAAAATTCACAGGATAACCGAACAGAAAACAATCGAGTCGAATTAAAATTGCCTTCCATTAAGTGTCAAATCTTTAACAAATCTTTGCAAACTTTGTAAGCCTCACAAGTTAAGACCTCAATGGAATTTTCGGGGCTTTACTTTATCGTTTATCATTCAATAAGTTTACAAATTGTTAGAGCAAAATTTAGAGAACATTCATATATATGTTTGTTATATATAGTTAAAAGTGTTTGGTTTTCTTTTTTCTTGACAACAATATGCGATTGCTAGAGCTTAAATCTTGTTAGGTTTCTCTATATAATCAAATACACATCTAATTACTATTTTGGTTTCAAAGCTTACGAATGTCCCTCAACTAAATCGCGATGAAATAAGTTGTAATTCGCGTTTCTCATAAATGTATATGTTGTATATAGACTGCTGAGAGGGTGTGAAAAAATAAAGTCCAAATATTGTGCTTGAGGCTGAGCAAGAGGAGGGGCTTGGAGGCAAGAGAAGGGGTCTGCTAACAACGCAATAATAATGAGATAAAGAAATTGCCTAAACAAAAATATAAATCACAACTTAGGCCTGGCTCTCGTTGCGACCAAGCACTTGTCCGGGTATGTTAACTTGCTGATTGATCGACGCCTGCACCTGAGCATCGCTCATGTCATTGTACGGTGGTGGCGGCAGAATGCGTTCAGCTACATCGAGTATCTCTATGTCGGCATCCTCGTCATCTTCCTCATCCTCATCAGAGCCAGTTGATTCTGCGGCACCAGCCGCTGTTGCCTGGTCACTTCGTCGCATTGGTGGCGTGTTGGCATTTACATGAACCGTATTGTTGTTATTGGGCACATCATTGTTGTTGTCCATATTATCATCCCCATTAGCGTTTACATTAGAAGCCATTGAATCCAGCGCAACAAATAGCGGAGAGTTACCGCCACCATTACAAGCTTGTGCTCCACCAGCGGCACCTTCATCTTCATTGTTATAGTTAGACATGGCCACCTGATAGGATGGCGGCGGTGCCTGTTTCAAATACTGAGCAATGGCCTCGTCATAATTGGGCAGCAGCGTCGAATAGGCACGCTCTTCGGCACCGAAGCCAGCGCCACCCGGCACGCCAGCCTGCACACCCATCTCAGGGAAAACGCAGGGCAAGAGGCTGCGCATATGCTGCTGCCGGAGCATCAAGTACTTGTAGCAACGCCAGACAATGCCAATGCAGTAGGCCTTTAGGAATACAATGCACACAAAGACAACGAGTACAACGACGACCAGCTCCTCAGGTGGCAGCTCTAGCAACTTCTCCCGCCATGGCAAGCGATGCGATTCATAAATGATGCGATGGATGGCCTGCAGGTAGCACAGATAGCCAGCAGCGGTCAAACTAAAAGGGAATGGGAATTTGTTAGATATATCTCTTGGTTAAATACACATCCAAAAAACTTACGTAGTAATGGCAAAGTCAAACAATTGCAGACAGAAGAAGGGCAGCAGATGAGACGGCTTGCCCTTAATGGTGCCATAAATCATCATCAAGGTGATGGCTATCATGCAGGTGCATACCAGCCCGCCCATATCAAAGTTCTCTGCAAGGAGAGAGCAAAGGTGTAAGTTATCAGTGCCGATTAGCTTAGTCCTTAACAGATTGCTTACGGTAACGCTTACGATAGTTAAGGGAATGGTCGCGATAAGCATAGGGAGGATCCACCTTGCTCAGCGGAGTGGGCAAGGCAGGCGCATTCAGATCGACAGTGAAATCATGGCTGCCACTCTCCAATTCATCCATCATTTCGGGATTGCGCCAAATGACAGCCAGCACGCTCAAGGCCAAAATGTTCAGGAACTGTGAAAGGGAAGAAGGAAAGTAGATAGAAATCAGTAAAAAAAACTTAGTGATCATTATTAATTATCATAAAATATATACATATATTAAGATTTCCATTGCAATAACAAGTAGTTTATATTACAAATATATCTAACTATGATCACGTTGATTTGGCTGCTTGCCTTTGGCAACAGAGACAGAGTTCGGAGGCGTCTACCCGTTCCAGAGATTGCCAGTAGTCTTTCTTCTGACTTTGTAAAAAGTTTAGATAGCAAACAAAGTCCTCGTACGTTAACTCCTTAGAGATTTTGCAGTGAAGGCGATGGTGGTAACTGCAGTTTCGGTCATAGATCCACTTGCGTTGCACTGGAGGCTGCATACCGGTACGCTCCATGTGCTTCATAAAGGCTTCACGATCAGAGCCATAGCAGAGCCGTGTCGTCGTATAGCCAATGCCATCGTGTAGCTGCTGCAGCACATCGGGATGCGAGACGATACGCCTAAGCTCCGTGGAGCTAGAGTTCTCATCATGCAATCGTATCAAAAGCCAAGGTGGAATCAGTGCAAAGCGCACACACGATAACAGCTGCGATATTATGAGCCGCCGTTTGGGCCACTTAAAGTTGAGCCAACGCACGGCAGCCATAAAGACCTCTAGCTCCGAGTTGATACAAATATTGTTGGAGCACAAGAGCAGCCACAGCGCATGCATGGGCAGCTGGAGAAACTCTTGAGATGCCACGAGAGTTAAAAAGAATCGACCGACACGCTGCAAAAATGGGCGATAAGATCGTTCCAAGTACAGAAGTCGTGCCTCCAGATACAGCAGCAACGCTGAATCCTCTGCAAAGCCATGGCTCAGACAGGTCTCACATTGTGCCTCCAGCTGAGGCATCTTTAGAAAGCTGGCAGCACGCAGCACTTCCAGCAGGCCATGCCTCGAGAGTCGCGGCGCATCTTCGATCATCCACTCGTATATGAGTGCAAAAGATCGTGGCGTAATCCGTTCTGGAGGCAATTGCACGCACATGTTGTTATCCAAATCACAAAAGAGACCCGAAAATCCTTGCAGTACCATTAGATGCACCTTCATATTAGATTCCCCAATGGTTATCACCGTGTTGGTCTTCTGGCGTTTCTTCATGATCTCCATTATCAGATCGTAGAGATTTGGCTTGACCATCGACGACGCTTTGATGCTCTGCTCGGGCACTTGCCAGTCCTCGGGAGGAACGTAACCCAACGAAGCCAATGATGGCTCTTGTAAGCTACTGTAAGCGGTCTGAGGCAATTTTAACACACGATCAAGAACTATTCCCGACACAGACTCCCATTCTAAGCCTCCGTCATAGTCAGAATATTCGCTTAGTGGCTTAGACGAGTCCGTCGATAAGCTGGACGTGGAATTCCACGCTTCGTCATCATCCTCATGTTCTTGGTGCATCGCATTGGAATCGCAGTGGGACACGAAATCGATGCATTCACTAATCGGGCCAATGGCATTGGCAGTGTTGAATTGTACGCCGAACAAAATTTTAAATACATTATAAATCGGAATTTATTCTCAACTCCTGATTAAGTGCCTAGCGTCAATTGTCAGTTGTTGCGAAATATATACAGGGGCTATTTGAATAACACAAAAGGTATATAATGAGAGTGAGCTATAAATCAGCTATAGAGCATCATTTTCTGGTATAAGGTCATATTTTACGGTAAGTTCGTTTTACACCAACATCTTCTGGGTTTTTCAATAAATTCTTCTTAGTATTGATAGCTATACAAATTTCCAACGCAGTAGTCGACCTACTCATTTTCTGAGTTTGCTCTGTCGAGCTTTGGCTTTTTTCTTCTTTACGATGCTGATAACTAATACTACTAAAAGTTTCAACTGAAAATAATATATGAAAAACATGCAATGTTTACGTTACTAACAGAATTCTTATTTACCTTTATAGTATATCTTATATAATCTGTTACTCTTTGGACAGCCTTCTTTACTAATCTAAGATTCACTGTTTTTCTTCTTTCACAACTTGACATCTTTACAAATAAAAGCCAAGTTCATGTGCGACCCTGAATGCGACACTGCTGCAGTGGCTCTAAAACTAACTAATTGCTTTACATTCCTATACATTAATAATTTAATACATAAAGACTATATGTTGATATGAACGAATGAATCATTCAATTCTGTAATCTACGCACAAAAACATGGCACTAATGAGATTGTCAGTGCTTTCCCTTTTTTACGATCGCAATGCCGATCACCTTTCGCTATAGACACAGCTGAAACGTGACCCGAGTCGGTCTCCAAGCATTATGTTATCAAAAGGCAAAATAAAGAAACAGCTGCAGCGTGTTTTCACATACGAATGATATGGCAAATCATGAGGAGCGACAACAGCTCCGCATAATAGGCTTGTGTAAGGTTAATCTTTGTATGGCACGATTTCGAAGGTAGTTTGGCAAGCATTGCTAATTGAGCGCAATGGACACATGATCCAAAGCAATAATAGATACGAAGATGATGATTTGCTGCACTCGTATTGGTATTGACGTCACAGCGCTTGGCTTGTTTTCAATGAGTCAGGCGCGAGCAAGGGGAAAATGAAGCCCTACGCGTAGTTGTTGTTATTGTGGTAGCTGGCAGCAACAGTTTTAGAGTCACAGTGCAGCGGCAATTGATTTTTCCCTTCCTTGACACTGAACAGGGTCGGCGAAAATACTCTATATATACATTCTATACTATATAACCTAGGCTATACATATTTATATGCACGGCACAAATTGCACTCATGCGTAGGTGTGTATCGCGTATCGTGTCCTTGGATCAAGGTGTTTCTACTTACCAGATGCCATAGGCCAATCATCAATGTTGCGGTATGCACATGCAGGCCAAAGCAGCAGGTCCACTCCTTGTTGACTCGCCCATGGTTGACGTTGCCATTGTTGTTGTTATTGTTGAGATTACGTTGCGGACCCATTTTGACGCGAAGTCTAAACATTGCACGTCGACGGGGGCTCACGTCGGTCCGCTTTCACGCGACGCACTGCTGGGTTGGAGAAGACGATGGGAAATGATGATCAGACATAAAATAGAATTATGCGCATAAATGAGCTCTACTTGAGCCCGAGAGTTCACAGATTTTATGTGTGTACATGCAGGCGCGTATGTCAGTGTGTGTACGAGTGTATTACAATGAGCGCACACCAACGCAATCTTTGCTCTATATATGTGCGTGTTTGTGTGTGTGTATACATTGAATTGTATGTCTTAATGTGTGTCACTTTTTCACTTAAGAGTGGGCGAATTTTCACAACTTTTCAGAGCATTTGGTGAAGGATGTGCTTTTCATTTACTTTTAATTACTGCGCAGGCATACCTTTTAGTTGTATTCTTATGCGTTTTGTTCGCGAAGTTGCCAAATCTCCGATTTATATGTTTCTACGCACAAAGTTTGCATCCACCTTTAGCAAAACCCAAGTAAACATTCAGTGTGCCCGTGTCAAGTTAATAAATAAATAAGTATAACAATGTTAGCTACAATCGTATAAGATGTATCGATAGTTGGACGCACGAAACTGAATTGCCGATGCTCTAAGAAAATGTTAACGAGCTGCGGATAATTATTTGCTGTAGAATTCTTTTCATAGTCTGATAAAAAAGCATATACTTAAATGCAATATTTTTTGTTCTTAATAAAGTTAAACGCAAATAACACATAGGTATTCTTTATATGCACGGAGTACCAATATTGCAATGTATTATTATATTGATTTCATACAGCTATCGATACTCGTATCGATAGTCGGGCCAACAAATTTTTTAAAAGTCCAAGGGTTTTGTTGTTGCTTCAGTTCAGTCTCGCTCGTGTGCGCAGTTCTTTGCGTAATTGAAATTTTAGTTTAGATTGCGTTGGACAAACATAACGTGATAAGATGGTATTAATAAAGGAATATCGCGTTTGCATGCCGCTAACAGTAGAGGAGGTAAGTAAATACCGCATATACCGACAAAGTCGAACCTTATTTGTATAAATATCATTCATAATTTGGCAGTACAAAATCGGACAGCTTTATATGATTGCGCGCCACAGTCTGGAGCAATCTGCAGAAGGGGAGGGCGTCGAGGTGATAGAGAATGAGCCCTGCGAGGATCCAGTGCACGGCAAGGGACAGTATACAGAGAAGCGCATACACTTGTCCAGGTAAGACAGACAAGGAAGTCAACAGATGGTTAGTTAATGACCCCCCTCTCTCACTCTCTCTCTCTTATCTCGAACTCCCTGCAGCCGCCTTCCCTACTGGATACAAGCGATTTGTCCCCGCGTTTTCTATGTAACAGAAAAGTCATGGAACTATTATCCCTACACAATGACAGGTAAATTAAAGACAGCGGTTCCTTCGGCGAGCCTCCACCAACTCCAAGTCGAGTGTTGCCATATGGCAGTTTCAGTCTCGGGCGACTAATCAATTTGCCCTCATGCTGCAAGTCTACACGACGCGTCGATTGCACCTATATACATGATACTATGTGATATCTATTTGTCTAGCGGGTTCGATATCGGTTTGACGCGATATCGCCTCGTCACGCCGTCATACATCATCCGAGGTCCGTCCTGTGTCCCTGATAAGGCCAACTGTAAATTGTAGCCCCACATCACTTAATTGATTGTGCCGCAATAGTATTTGGAGTTTGTAAGCCGCCGACAAATGTCGACACTCACACGGCGGGCTTTACGTAGTCCCCCCTGGTGGGTTTGCATCGGTTGCAGCGATAAACTCTGCGAGCCGTAACCAAATCGTTTAGGGTGCTCAGCGACTGTAATCATACGATCTGAACACAAGTGTCGATATAATCGCAACGTTATGGATAACAACTGTTTTGGCTGGGCGGAGAGGGGATGTTGGGCCTTGGCAACTGAAACAAACATTCAATTTTCTATTGGATAAGCTCACCTGGGCAGGTGCATATCATAAAAACCATTGTAGTTTGTGATTAGCGTGATTTATAGCCGGCTTATTTACGATCCATAGGTATATATATCATATTTAGCTTTGCGTACTTTGTATCTATTGAAAGCCAAGTTAGCCGCTGACAATAATATCGACGCCTAAGTAAGCAAATGAGGTAAAGATTTAACGATGCAGCCCAATACCGAGAAAATATTAGAATACACTTGGATGCCATAAACGCAACGATATTTACAAATAGATATAATTAATTTGCTCTACTTTTTTTCTTGATTTTGGTATTAGCTAAAAATAGCCGATAAACAAGATCAGAATATCTATATTTAAATTACCGCATATTGATTTTGTATTTCCCTTCATTATATTTTCATGGTCATCGTTGCGATCCAATCGGCTGCACACACGGGCAGAGTACACGGTAATTATTTGAATTATTTCGGATAAATGGTACGCAAATAGCTGACCAATTTACTGTGCTCCATATTTCAGTGCTCCTTCATTCCCAAACTGAATGTGCTGATCAAGACCAAATACGAGAACAACAATGGGAGCACAGAGAACGTAAGCGTGACATAATCTAACATAATCCAACTTCAAACTGACTAAATATTTAGTGTCTGGATCTCAATGAGGAGGAGCTGAAAGGACGCACCGTGGACCACTTGGATATTGCATTTGATGAGTTTAATGCCAAGCATTACAAACGTGAAGAGGATCCCAAGTTCTTCAAGTCAGTGAAGACAAGTAAGTTTGCAGCATTAACAGTCATAGATGCTTTATTGATCTGATTATTATATCCATTACAGATCGTGGACCGCTCATAGAAAGCTGGCGTGACACAGACACGCCCATTATGTGCTCGTATAAGGTAGTGCACGCCAGCTTCGAGGTCTGGGGCCTGCAGACACGCGTGGAAGACTTCATACAGCGCTCGATTCGTGATATTCTCTTGCTGGGACATCGTCAGGCCTTTGCCTGGGTGGATGAGTGGCATGGCATGACGCTGGACGATGTGCGTGCCTATGAGCGTCAGAAACAGGCTGAGACCAACGAGAAGGTGCAGAACATTGAGGCACCAGCGGGCGGGGATACACCCCCAAAGGAAATCAATGCTTAGGAAAATGTTAAGGTTGAACTCTTGTGCATGTTATATACCAAATGATGGGCAAACCTGACCTGTACCTTAAACAAAACAAGTAACTTAGGCTTTAACCGCATAATCATATGACTGTACAGATACTACATATTATATATGCTTAACGGAGGTCCAACTAAGCTCAAGAATCCCCAAAACTGCCTCACAGCAACGAGGTCGAGTTCTGGAAACCAAACAAGTCACTTACCAAGCAAATAAGCACTGTACCATAGAGTTGAAACCACATATGATGTTTATATTTGTAAAGTACACAATTCGTGTGTGTGTTTATCGGTTTTGTTAACTATATGATTTAGTTATAGCGCATATACATATATCAAGCTTTAGAACAAGATGCAATGTTTACTTTGATGTGCAAGTACAAAAACCAAATTAAAGTATCTATTCGATTGTAATGTGTAACAAATGTACGATAAGCTGCTTTCAATCATCATTATGCATGTGTGTAGGCAACTATCAACACTTTTATGTACACTCAACTACCAAGTAGAGTTAGGTTTTATAGCCCCCACTCGAAACTTAAGCGTAATTTGTATGCGATTGTCGCACATGCTCAAAAAAAGAGGCAAAGTCGCGAGGTAGACTAACATTTTCTAGCGGGCTGGCAAACATATGCGAGTTCCCTCCTAGGCGATCTCTCGGCAACAGATGCTGCCTAGCTATAAATCAATACTATCCACACACACACACACGTACACCTAGCCGAGCGACTCATGCAAAACAAAAACTTGTATCAGCTGTTCGCGCGCTCTCTTTTCCTCTCGCACGTCACGGCAACATGTATCCAAAACTCAGCTGGTCAGCTGATTCGGCTGGAGGAGATCTCTGGCGATGCCGCCAAAAAAGAAAACATGACAGCGTTTCGCAAGCGTTTTGCGCCTCATTTGAACTTCAAACGCGAGAAATGTAGCACACGGCGAGAAAGAGATACGGATGCGCGCAGCGATTAAAAAACTAAAACGCGTCGACTCTCGGCAACAACAATAACAAGGGAAAAATAGAATAATAATAAAAATTAAATACGCACAGAGAGGGAGAGAGAGAGAGAGAGAGAGAGAGGCATAACGAGTCTAGTGCAACTTTAGTTACCGGTGCGGAGTGTGTTTTCAATTCAATCGGCAATCGAGCGCCAAGCCGCTAGGCCCGTGCGTATATTCGGCTATACGCAGTTGCTATAAACCCCCCCGCGGCGTGTGTGTTCTTCAAGAATTTCGCTATAAATAGTAGTTCGCAATGGGCTATCGTGAAGGTGTTTTCATTAATGAAAAGTCTATCGTCGCCTGCTGCTGCTGCCTGCTGACGGTAATTTTCGGAAGGTGCGCATTAATTAAAACTAGTTAAGGGTATCTCTTCCCTTCTTTTTTTTTTTTTTTGATAAGTGTATGAATAACTGAGTTCAAATGAATCGAAATACTTCCGGCATAGGCCTAGCTTTTGTGCGGCTATGTTGTCAATATTTAACCAATTTGTAAATCAATCTGTCCGCTTTTTATTTTATCAACAACAAGCTAAACAGCGTCAAATGGGCTTATCTGCTGAAAGCTATAAACATATATAGAGAAGAATATATGCATATGTTTATTTTAGCCTAGTAGAAACAAGTGCTGGGATTTTTCCCGCTAATGTTCCATCAGCTTTGTTTATTTTTGACTAGTGTTTTTTTTTTTGAAATCCATCAAAATATTTGCTGACATATGTGCGGAGAAGTGATCCAACTAGATAAATCAATAAGAGTGTTATGAGATCTGTTTCCTGATGCGTTACTTAAGAGCTTTACAACTTTAATCTTGCTCTTTTTATCGCCAGCTTAATCTGCTGTTTGTTCTACCTGATTTTGCAATTTAAAAATGGCTAAATTTAGCCTACAGTTTGGACTACTAGAGTTATCTGTGTCTCGAATGAGTTGACAGTTCACTTTGCTATTCTAACTTCTGGAATTATAAAGAATTTGGTTTCTTTTTTTTACTACCCAAGTGGAACTCATAATTTTGGATGCTGTCAGACATAATCTCTGTCTGTCTGGTTTCTGTTTGCACAATACGAAACTGTAAGATACGCATACTTGTAGTTCTTGATGGCTGAGATATCATTCTGAGCCAGTTCTAGTTCGAGGCAGACATTTGTATCTTTCCTCTCTTTCTTGCGCAATTGCCCATCGCAAATTAAAAAGCAATTGAAAGTCTTTGCGTGACGAATTCAAAGTAGATTTGTTATTATGGAAAAATTGATAAACATGTGGCGAATCGGTGTGGGGAAGAGCAGAAAGAGAGGCAAATGTAATTCGAGAGAATTTAGGAGTTCTTCTGAACTCAAGCTACACAACATTAGAATTTGTTATTAGCCAAAGGTTTTTGCATAAAATATTCTACAGAAATAACTCATCTTCTATATATTGCTGATGGACATTCTCTAAATTCACAAACTCTTCGAAGTTGCTAAAAATATAGTGCTAAACACTGTTAATTGACGATAAATCGCAGGCATCGTGTGAGTCAGCCATCAAGTTTTTTCTGTATACCCTTTCCCAAAACCAAAAAAATCAAAATAATGGAAGATTTCTAAACTATTTACTCTCTCACCCAAAATCTATACAGTTTAAATTCCAAGTTAATAAGCCACTTTGATAAGGAATCCTGCTAATGTTTTGGTGCCGATCGATTCATTTTTCTCAAGTTGTGATATCGTTAATTTTAACACTGAAGCACAAAACACACCCAGCAAAAAAGTTGCTAATTGTAGCTGAATATTTTGCAGAGGCCAACAAAGCGTATTGAGCAGATGTTGTAAACATTTATAACATATACAGTATATACCCTATAACATCTATTAATTCCATTATCAAATATTTACAAGCCGATGTGGAGATATAAAACGTGGCATTTTGATGTGTTAATTTCGCTATAGTTAATCATTTTCAAGTTTTAGTTTTAGAGTTAATTGTATAGCTTGAAAGCTTAGCTAAACTTTCCTATTTCAAGCCAAGCGAAGTCACCTGAGTCCTATAGTTTAAAGATAATGCTTACACTTCATAAGACAATTAGAGCTTGTAATAGGTTAGATCAACCTAGTCAACTGTTCTATCTGCTTGTCACAAATGGAATTACCAATGTGCTAAGTGGCATTATCTGCGCGATCATGTGATCTGGCGTTGCTTTTCTCTCTCTCTCTCTCTCTCTCTCTCTCTCTTTCTTCCATACGCCACCAACTGTTGACGTATCCAGTTAGTACCTTGGCCTAAAGCGACCGACCTTCTCACATACAAACATATGTCTTCTCCAAAGTTGGCGCTACGTACAGTAGCAAATCGTAGCTCGGAAGTGCCAAAATCGACACGACGCAATTGTTTTGTGGACACGCGTCAAAAAAGAGAGTATCGAAAGCAAATAAACAGTTTTTCCCCACGCTCGATGTAAGTGGGAGTAGAAGGGAGTAGGGTGATTCGATAAGTACTTATCGCACAACTCTATAAAAGTCTAATTAAAATCAGCTATAGCTGACGTGAACAACTCTATAAAACGGAATTAGATCCGCACCGCCCCAGACAGATTTACATATCTATAGCGTCTGCGTTGGCAATTATCACCCAATCGTGTTGATGGCCAAAAATAGCGCCGGCAAATAACTCTAATTGCACAGATCAATAGAGGATAGAGCGAGTATTGAACAAGTATTGATAGATTGATAACGTCTCTTTGCAGAGTTGGCGGCGTCGGCCGTGATAATGCCTTGACTTCAGGTAGCACCTTAGCATTATCTACGAGCTCAACTGTAGCCACTGTCTTGGGTACAACTTTAGCGCCATCTATTGCCAGTGCAAGTAACCACAGTTGCGCCAACTGGACATCTGCGCCAGAGGCTGAGGCAGGCAACTGCACGCGGGTCTATAGAAGTGGCCTAATCCGTTGCTATGGCGGCATGAATAACCTAGAGAGACTGGCGTAAGTTTGATTATAGGTGTGTCTTCTGGCAGCTCTCTTCTAACTCTTCTTCTGTAGCTCCAACAAGCTACCTTTGGTGCAGCAAATGGTGGTCTGCGGCTGGCCACAGGATGCCTTCGATCCGCCCAGCGAGCTGCAAAGATTTCCCAAGCTGCGTTCGCTGACCATTGAGTATAGCAACTTTACCAGGATTAGCTTCGACTTTCCCGATATGTTTCACCTGCAGGTGGGTTGGCTGGACAGCCTGTTTAAGTTCTCTAATCTCTCTGCCTCTTCCCTTTGCAGACCATCAACATTTCGTGGACCAATCTCTCGTATATCTCAACGCGCACCTTCAAACATGTCTACGCGCTGCGTGTGCTCGACTTGCGCTGGAATCAGTTGATACAAATGGATGGTCCATTGATCTTGCCACGCTCCTTTCAGCAGCTTTACTTGGCAGGGAATCCCTGGAACTGCACACGCAACTTCAAGTGGTTGCTGCTGCAGCCGGAGAAGGGACGCCTGGTGGCCGATCGCGAGCAGGTGATCTGTGTGGATAAGAAGTACAAAGAGTGCCCCATGATGCGCGTCATGAACTACAAAGTGGTGGGTAGCGATTAGCTAGGAGTGTCTATTTGGTGATCTAATCCTTGTTCTGCCTACCCTTAGCTGCTGCGTCGGGAGTGCCAAACGCATGTTGATCTACAGAACTGCAGCTGCCTCTTGCATCACGTGCTGCCCAAGTGCTTGCCCCTCTACACGGTGAACTGTTCCCACCTGCAGTTCCAACGCTTGCCCTCCTACTTGCCAGAGAACACCACGAGTCTCTACATCAATGATAATCAGGTGAGCAGAGCTTATAGTCTGTGACTGTGTCTGTACCTCATCCTCTTCTGCTCCCCCTTCATCAGATTAGCGACATCAATCCGCTGCGTGAGAATCGCCATTATCGCAGCGTGGTAGATGTGCAGCTGGAGAACAATCGCGTGTCCAATGTGGATGTGCTGGAGGACACGGATTGGCTGCAAAACTTTCGCATGCTGAACTTGCGTGGCAATCAGCTGCGTCGCCTGCAGGTCTACGCCTTGGACAATGCGCTCAATGACAATCGCAATGCGGATTTGCTGCTGCTGAGCCGGAATCCCTGGCACTGCACCTGCAAATTTGGCATGCGATTGCGTGAACTACTCACCAAGTACAAGAACATTGTGGGCGATGCTTGGAATGTCAGCTGCACCTACATGCAGGACGATGAGCTGCATGTGGCCAAGGTGCTCACGGTGACGCGGCAGGACTTGTGCAAAATTGATGCCGAGGGAGATATGGTCATTCATCCGCTTGACTGGCTGAATGCGGTGCTGGCCAGCTTGATCATTCTGATCCTGGGCAAGCTGGCCTACGATTACTATTTCTATAAGTATCACGGTCGGGTGCCCTGGATCGTTATGAAGATGCCGTAGCCAGGGGAGGCTCTACCCCACACAACTTCCTTCCTTCCAATCAAGTACTTAACGCTTTGGTATTATTTAAGCGCTGGATTAACTGGCCGTTCTCAGCCTGATCTTGTTCTACTATATCGAATTGCATTTCGAGTAACTTCAGTGCCAAACTGAGTATTCCAAACTTTATTCAATTTCCAGTAAGATAAAGCAATATGTTGCATATTGTATACGCTTAGTAGTTATAAGATTAGTTTATAAGTATGTCAAGAAACTTTGTTATTAGTGAATTATATTAGGTTTTATACCAAATCGAAAAGAAAGTTTGTTTTACTTCTAGTTCTATGAAATTTCAGTGAATCTAAGATAACAGTTCAACTAATTGTGGAACGTAATTTCTATTTAAAGTAAATTAATTTTAAAATTTGAGATTAACCGCAAAGAGCGTAAGTCAGTATGAAGTATTTCCGATTGAAAAGTAAAGCTTGATTGCCTATAAATACATATATACTATATAAATGCACAATAATTTCAAAGCCCTTACAAAGAGAGCTATACGAAAATGCGTTAGTCCTCTAGCGTCTACCGGACAAAGCGCACATAAAAATCGTTTCGAAATTTTAAATAAATTGAAAAGAATTCAAGCTAAATTATATCATATTGTGTTCATGTCTTGTAGAAATACTAGTGAAAAAATAATCCATATTTCGGTTTAAGTTTCGTATAAAAACGTTTTTAATGAAAAGAAAATATTGCGAAGCAAAGTGACTCATGTTCTTAGTGAAACAGCATGAGCAATTGTGATAAAATTTCAATAATTTATGATTCACTCCAAGTGAGAACCTAATCAAAATGGAGCAACTTAAGAAGCCTATCAAAGTTCTTGTTTTGGGGGACAGCAATGTGGGAAAAACCGCTTTAATAAATCGATATGTAAACAAAAGTTTTTCAAGTAAAGCGAACACGACAGTAAAAATGGATTTATTCTCCAAAGATATTGTCTTGGAGAATTGCAAGCTGAGAATGCAGGTGTGATTGGTAGGCTTCGCTTCTATCAATATCAATCCTTAAAAATTCCACTATCTATCCAGATTTGGGACTCGCCTGGCAGCGAGCGTTTTCTAACAATCGGTTCGGTATTCTTTCGGGATTCTAATTGCTGTTTACTGGTCTACGATGTCACATCCCTAAGTTCCTTTAAAAGACTCGACAAATGGCGCAATGAATTCTTTATACATGCTAATCCATTGAATCCCGAGAATTTTACCTTCATATTAGTGGGCAACAAAGTGGATATGAATAATCGAGAAGTGTGTAGAGAAGCGGTTTGTTGAATGATTTAATCGGCTGAAGATTAATATGCGCTTTATCCTTAGGTAACCCCCCGACAAGCTAAGGAATGGTGTAAAATGAATAACGGCATTCCGTACTTCGAGACCTCAGCCAAGGATGACTTCAGCGTGGAGGAAGTCTTCGAGACTATAGCAACAAATTGTCTTCAAGACTTAAGGGCCGAAAAAAACTGCGATATGCCCGATTTTATAGTTTTAGATGAACCAAAGGAAGAGGAACCCAAAATGCCATGGTATAAAAAGTGTTGTTGCGGTTAAAACTTATGCAAATTACATAGGCTTCCTAAGGAAACCCCAGTTACGATTGCTAGATACCCTTCGTTTAATTTTCAATAAGCGTTACAAATATACTCAAAAAACTTTCAACAATAAAGCTTTCCACTCCTTTTGATGTCTTACTCTTACACATTTATGCAGACATAACCGTAAATGTAAGGCTTAGCGAAGGCGTGGCATCTAAAGTTTAAAAGACATTTTCGAAGCAGACAATATACAGCCACCTTCATGCCAAATTAGGTGTCTCTAGCATTTATAATAGCTGAGATCTGTAAGCCAAATAAACATGACTTAATCGACTTAGCTAGTGATCCGGAATGAAAATATATCCCTTCATTTTGTGAGATATGCCACGCCTTTTGCACATACATTTGCACAAAGTTAGTGTACCCATTTTTGTTCATTTTAAATTTTCGTAGGGTATAAAAGAGTTAAAAGTAAATAAAATATATTTTAGAGTTAGCAAATTGGCAGCAAACTTATCATTGATTGTAAATGCCCCGACAACAATCAAACTAACCTAAACGAGCTCCCCAGCTCGATTATCCTATTCCCAGGAGTGCGATAAGCTAGTGACTGTTAGCTGCACGCGGTGGCCAACACTTTCAAAGCTGTGGCTAGTTCAGTCCACACCGATCAACTGTGCGGCATGGAACGCGAAACGTTTCTGCTGAAGATAAGCCGCTTGATTGGTTTGGCCACGCATCGTTATGTGCCGGAACGTAATCGTATGCAGCGGGTGAAGGGGCTGAGGCTGCTCTACTCCATAGTACTGCATCTGCTGTACCTGTTGATGTCGCCATTTGTGTTCGCAGTGCTGGTGCATAGTTTCTTCATGTGCCAGGAGTTGGACATGTTGGCTGTGGCCTACACGATCGTTTGTCTGTCTAGGATGCTCTCCATGACGACATTGCTGTTTAATGTTTGGCTGCGTAGCGGTCGGCTGGAACGCTTGGCCAATGGCATGTTCAAACTGATGCGACGATATCGGCGTTACTGGGGCAACTATAGCTTTCGAAAACGCAATGTAGTGAAGCTGCTACTGAGCAGCGCTCGCGTGCTGATGATGCTGCACGTGCTGATCGGACCCGACAGCGCGGTCATGTGCAGCGAAACAGCTGGTGAGATCACGGAGGTGCCACCGATTTACTTTGTGCTGGCAGCGGGTGCACTGCTTATGGAGCTGGTGCTGTGTGGCGTGGACTACTGGATATACTGGATAGTGTCACTTTGCGATTGGCTGCTTGGCTGCATGACAAAGGATGTGCGTTTATTGACCTCCGATGTAAGTTGGTTACCCCGCGAAGGCGGCAGCCATCGTGCAGTGTATCAGCAACAGTTGCTCGCGGCATGGCAGCATCTCTGGCGTTGCTGCAGGCAATTGGAGGCACTGGGTCATGATTTCCTACACATCTATCAGCTGCAAATATTGCTAAATTTGTTAACCAGCTACGTGACAGAGATCACAGTCGTCTTTAATATTGTGGTCTACTTCAACGATGGCATCTATGTGAGTTTCTGGCGCAGCATATTCTACCTAACCATGTGCATCTCCTACTATAGCGACATCATGAAGCTATTCTCCATGTTCGAGTCGAATCGCCTGCAGTGGGTGCAGCTCCTCAACAGTCTGCAGCAATTGTGGTCCACTTTGGAGGCACGAAACATCGATTGGAAGCGGGACACTCATTGCATTGCGCTCTGTCGCCAGGTGAGCTTAGTCCAATATCATCTACTATATCAGTACCAGATTATCTTCTCTTTAGCTTGAGTTTGCGCTGCTCTTCCTCAGTCGCAAGCTGCAGCTGCAGCCGCAGCGCTCGCGCCGGCTCCATGTTCTCGGCCTCTTCGACATGAACAGAAACACAGCGGCATCCATGACCGGTTCCATAGCGGTAAATGTGCTCATCCTTTGGCAGATTGCCTACAAGTATTATTACTAGGCGAGCTTTCAGAGCTTTGCATGCAAATAAGCTTGCGATAAAGCTTCACCTTGTGCGAAAATCGTGTGAACTTTGTAGCCATAGCTAAGCTTTTTGCTTTGAAATCCAAAGTTTCTTCTTATTTATAACGTTTGTAAATTTATAATATCATTTATTATATAATTTATTATATTTATATATAATCTGTACAATAATATTAAATAGAAAACTATCTTTTTAATGGAAAAGTTGCTAAATACTTCAACAAGGCAGCGAAAACACTTTTGAAATTTTTGTTGCATACTTTTCGGCTGAGTTTGATTTTGGGAACAGCTGCAGCTGCTGTGGGAACAGTGGCGTCTTTCTGTTGCTTCCTCCACTTGTAGCCTAGTTTCTTAACTCTTCCTGTCTCTATCTTCTTCATCTACCTTACTTGTTGCCCTGCGCCTGACTCATTCGCTGCTCGTGTCTTCTCTTCAGATCGAATTGCATGAGAATTATGAGATGATTCAGCACGGAGGCAAAGTAGCCCAGGCAGGCGGGTTTGTCCAGCACCACGCAGCTGTAGATGTGATAGCTGAGACGATCGTAGCGTAAGCGACTCGCGAACAGCTCCAACTGCAGAAAAATAATTGTTAGACTAATGAATACCCTGTAAATGATACGCTACCACCTACCTCCATTTGCGTCTCCGGACTGAATCTGCGTGGATCGTTAAACTGGCGCAGCAGCTGCCCCGCATTGTTGCACGAATTGAGCGCGTAATCCACCATGTTCATTATCATCACGGATATCCAAAGGCTTGTGGTTACGAGAGTTTCTCCAATTATATTGTCCAGCAAATCGGCTTTGATGGTGTTGTTGTTGAACTGCACCGCATGGTAGAGTATGTTGATATTCAGAGAAAACATAAAGACGAATATACTCGCGTTGGCCACGTCACAGAGCCGGAAGGCACGGCGGGCCAACTGCATCCAACTGGCATGAATGGCCGCCAATCGACGCACATCCTCGAGCGAACGCAAGCCTCTGGCACGGCTGTGCAGCGCCTGTAGTGCCAGCTGCACTGCGTCAAACTGATGACTAAGCAGCACCAGCAAAGTGTGGAAGGCGAGGCGAACCAAAGAGATCATAATCATTTGAATAGCCCGTCCCACAAACTGCAGCACATTCTCCTTGCTATCCAAGCGATATTGTATGAACAGGGAGGAGAGGAAAACCGCATAGCTGAGCCACAGTTTGCGGATAATCATGCTCGCCATTTTCACTTGCAGTCGCTCCATTGCCTCCTGGCCAGCTAGGCGACTGAGCACAGGGAAATCCGCCTTCCAATGCGTCACAAAATCCTTGCAGAGCTCTCTCAATTGACGACGCCGCAGCCAAACGAGTCCGTAGCAACTGAGAAAGGCAAAAACGCGTAGTATGATATGGATCATCAGACTCCACTGCAGCACAATGTTGTTCTTCATGTACTCCCCGAACACCTTGGGCAGCATGTGTGGAAACTGCAGCATCAGCAGCACAGGCAGGCACACGCTGTAGATCAAATAGCCCGCGGAGGGTCGAGGCACACTCAGCCGGCGGCTGCTTATCCGCAACTTCGTTGGCATCAGCCCGAAGCTGAGCACGTGGTAGTAGCTTATGGTTAGCACCAACGCCAGCCTAGGGTGCAGCATGTTCCGCTGGCCAACGCACTCAACTCATCAATGCCCTGGAAGTGTCCAGGCGCAGGTTAACTGGGCTTCTATCTAGTTGGTTTGGTCAAATTTAATTTAATTAACTGAAAGTGCGTTACGCTGCGATGATAATCTCGAGAGCGGGTGTTCCACTGTGACAGCTTGGCAAATGGCAAAGGGAAGCAAGGACTCATCCAACATCTAAGATATGAAAGTTGATAAAGCAAAGTTTCCAACACGTTTTGTATTGTCATTGTTAATCTGATTATACATAAATAAATATAGACTGGACGGACAGAAGAAACAGTAGCGCATGTGACTCTCTAGCCTGGGGTATGCACAGCTTTGTGTGCCTTCCAAGAAGGAGATCTTTGCAGGAGTGACCTTCTACTACAGATTTTATTTATTAAAGTTTTGGACATGAAGAATGACTCAGGGTATCAAGACATAAACAAAATGCGATGAAATGAAAATCGATTGGTTATTACCAAAGCAATGATGGGTTAGTGCTCATGTAGAGGGGAATATGACACTTTAAATCCTACAAGTTCTTCTCAAGCTTTCATATCTAGCTAAGCTTCTGACAGTGCTTCAACCTAATTACGTCGTATCGCATAAAGTTATTGAATATCGAAAGCTATTAATCAAATGCGAATAGGGTAAGCCAGGAGGGAGGTAGACAGGAAACTGTTGGCAGATTTCAGAGTTGGCTTCTCTCGCAAATTGAAAATTGTTTATGGTTCAAGGGAGTCGCTTAAAGCGCTTAAAGACAAAAGTTCATTGTTCTCGCCATGCATTGGTGCACTCCATCATATCGGGATAGGTCAGTACTAATCGAAAGGGGAGGGAGGGAGGTGGCTAAACTACGCACAGACTGGGTATGAGGACCCAGTCGATACTGTCCTTGGTCTATTTTGTTGCTTGGCAAATTGAATCAAATTTTACAAAACACAATCCACAACAGCCCCAAGCGAAAATCCAATCTTGCCTTTGTCCAGCTGCACGGCTTGTCCCACAGATTTCCGGGCAACAGAGCGCACCCCGGCTTAGCATTAAATATGCCGGACAAGCTAAACCCTTTCAGTCCTACTCTTGCTCCCTCCAAAGACCGATATTTCTCAGCTGCTTTTTGTATTAATTCCAATTATACGCACGAATGGGGAATTTTCATTTGGAGTGATAGGATTTCGGGTCATTATGCCCAGCCAACTGTCCGTCTGTCCGTGGGCAACAATCAACATCCGCCAGCCATTTGGAGACACACACACACACACACATTATTGTTGTGTGTGCGTATACCCTGCACTGCAGAGCAACTTGAGAGGGGTTGATTGGGCCTAGATGGTTTCCTTATTGGTTCTTCTTCTTACCTTCGATATATATATTATATATTTTCGATGTTTATTGAATCCCTTACTGCCAATTTCTACTATATATATTTTATTAAAAATCTAGGGTATTCCCCTTAACATTTTCATGCACATGCCCAAATTGCATAGAGAATTCTCTAATCGATCTGCTGTTTTTGTTGTCCGAACTTCCAAGTTTGTCCTGCACTGTGTCGTGTGTGTGACTGCCCCTCTGTGTGGCCGTCTATGTGTGTATGTGTGCGTGTGAATCGTCTGCCTCGTGCCCGCCTGGGGCATTGGTATTGATGGCACTGCTCCACTTATGACATGACTGGGGCACAGCAAGAACAAATAAGATTTCTTCCCAAAACTAATTAGCAACGGGAATAGTTAATTGAACTACCCCCCCGACACACCCCCACTTGCACATACACACTAACACACACATACATGATTTGCGCCTCTTCGGGCTAGTTTGGCTCTCCATTAGTCGAATTAAAATTATAGAATGACCGAGCATGGTGCAGCTGCTGCAGCTCCTGCTTCGACCGAGCTGTTAATAGAAACTGGGAACAGTTTGCCTAGCCTTTTGTCGCAACTGTACACACACACTCACACACATGATGATTCGTGTGGCATGCGGGCACCCTAGCTGGACGCTTTGTAGTAACTCGTTCGTCCTCGAAATGCAATTAATTTGTTATAAAGTTGCGGCCAACATGAGTTTCCTCTCGGACACCGCACCCACCAGCCACCCCCCTTCCTTTCAGGAAGGTGGGGAAGAGGGAAAGGGAAATGTGGCTTGGCAATAGACATGCACAAGTTCCTCAAGCGGTTATCAATGCCGCAAGAAAGTGGGTCAAGTAGTTTTCAGCACTTAAATAAAGTCGGTCTCCTGCAGAGCAAAAACCGCTTCGTGGTTTTGTTCTTTCCTAGTTTCCACTCCCACACACCTTCTCCTTCCACTCCTCTGGTTGGTTGCCTGTCCCAAATATGCTGGACGACGCCTTCTTCGGCTTTTCTGGGTCATCGTCGACGTCGCATAAATATAAATTGTATTGTTTCAAAAAGTTTTTCCAGTCGAGTTTGCGGCTAACGGAAAAAGTAGTTAAAGTTTTGTTTTCGCCGCTAGTTTATTGCGTGATTTCCTTTGCCTCAGCTATGACACTGGACCCAGCTTAGCAGCGGGTGGGAAACCAAGAAGGAGAAGGACGGCAGCCTCTCCTTGTGTCTGTTTTGAAGGTGTTAAAACATTTTGGCAAATAATTTACAGCTGTTGCCAGTGTATTTGTGTGTGGCATAGCCTGTTTTTTGTAGCGCTTCTTTTGCTTCTCTTCTTTAGCTCGTTGCAAATGGAATTGCTGTCGTGCAAGAGTTATGGTCATTTTTTATGCCCTATGCTCAGGGGAGTAGAGCGATCTCTTTTTATAACAGTTGTGGGATTGAAGAGGAAAGTTCTTGGATATTGACGAATAAGCCTTGCATAGACTCCAAAACGAGCGAGATAAACGACAAGCTGCCTTAGCTGGCTAACATAAATCTTCGTAACCTGATATCTCCATAAAAATCAAGTCAATTTCTTTTTAAAACTCCCCTGAGTTACCTCATCTCTGGCACAACTGTGACTCAAGTTTTGCTGGGATAATCCGAAGGTTACTTGATAGTTTTGCGGGGGCCGTGGCAAAATTCTGTGCGTCATTCAGTTCCGTTTGCAGTTTTATGTCCGTGGGCTATTTGCGCAAATGAGTCACGATTGGAAGCTGCAATGCGATTATTATGCAAGGTGTTGGGTGCCCCCTTTCCCCCACCTAGCCCCATGGCTATTGCACGTTTTACATTCTGCGACTTTTGCCTGCCATCTCTAATTGCATTTTTACTTACTGTGCGGGCGCCAAAGTTTGCCATTCCCATTGTCATGCCACGCCCACCGACACGCCCACAAGTTTAATTAAACGTATTTGATTTATGGCTACAGTCGTGCAATGAAAAGGTGAACTGGTTAGCTGTTTGGGTTTTCCCATTGGCAGCCCAGAATGGGTTTTCCTTGCTGGGAACAGCTCGACCAACCTCTTCGAACTGTTCCCAGTGCGTGTGATCCATGTGATAACTTCCATGCCAACCTAGAGGTTACTTTCATTGCAATTTCGGCGCCTCCTTAACAAGTTAATCAAAGTTCTAATGGCCGGAAAATGGCTGGAAAAAGGCTGTGCGCCGCCAACTGGGGCGCAAATCCCCGCAGCTTATGCCCTAAATCAGGTACACGGGGCCAGGCCACAGCGCAAATCTCTCTCGGCTTCGTGGCACAACAAAATATTCCACGATAATCAAGTTTGATAGGCCTCGCTCGGTTCGCCTTGGATTTGTGCTTGCCCGCAAAGTGATTGGGAAGAAAATCGCAAAAAAAGGCACAAAACAAGGCGAAGGCTTTCGGTGCGATGTTGCAAGCGTTTTCCTTGCCCCGCCCCCTTTCCATATTTTTATGCCTTTGCGCGTAAGAAGAAAATGGAAAAAGTTTCTCTGCCCCTTCGTCAGTCGATGAACTGGCGGATAATCGCCGCCACGAAGGCTTTGCTGCGCTATTCTAGCCATTTGGCAGTGGCTTAGTTGCCTTGGTTATCGAGGCTCGCCCCAGCTTAGTGTCGACAACAGGCTGCACAACGCTAAAAAAGCTAAATACGGCATCGCGACCCTGATTAGCCTTCAATTAGGTGTTTTATTTTATGCAGCACACAAATTGTTAGGGTTTATAGAGAGAGCGCTAAGTGCTAGGGTTGCCATCTGAAAACATAATGGAAAATTACTAAAGTTTTGCAGAGTAACTAAGCACTAACAAACAGTTGGGATTATGTAGGGGTTATAATGAGTTGAACGGGGAAGACGCAGAAGTTGCATAATTGAAGCAATAAAAAAAATTAAAATATTTCTAGAAAAGAAAAAATCTATTCAAATTCTACAGACATTCTACTACTGCCTATTCAGCATCTGCTTGCTGTCTGCAGGGTATCTAACAGTCGCTACTATTCGCACATTTTCAACTGCATCCGCAACTCGTTGAAATGATAAGTGCTTAGGCCAATTGAAATTGAAATCAATTGAAGCCTCATGCTAATCGCCATGGAAAAAAACCAACTGAAAATGCTAATGATAAACTAAATAACTAATAACAAATGCATATTTAATTTATAAAAATTGTTGTTGTTACTGTTTTTTTTTGTTGCAATTTTTGCACTAAATAAATTTCACATTTAACATGGGCAATTAATGTGTAGCAAAGCCGCAGATAAAACCGCTTAATTACGTGACTCCGGTCAGAGCAGGACAGGCCAGAGCAGGACAGCAACAACAGGACAACAACAACAACAACAACAACAACAGCAACAGCAATAAGAATAACAATAACAATGCGAAGGCAGTGCAAATTTCAGCATTAACAATTTCAATTGGAAATTCGCATGACATGAAATGAAATGAAATAATAATATGGTTAATAAAGTCGCTCGCATCAGCAACGGATTCAGTGGGCTGAGAGGGAAGAGAGAGGGAGGTGGCTTAAACCGTAAACCTTTGGCAGCCACGCAACGTAGCCAATTATCGCACTTATTTCGCTGCTAATTAAAATGCAATTATTTGCCTTAAACAACATAATCCCATTGACAGGCGTTTTATTTGCATGCACATAAATAAATCGATTGGCTTTCACGGCCCCGCGCCCAGCTCCGTCGCCGTTGCCATTGCCGCCGCCGCCGCCGCCGCCATGCTGGCATCCTCATCATCCTCGGCGGTAATGTGCAATCGTGGCGCCATAAAGCCGACACCACCGCCACCGACGCCGCCAGCAACGCCTCCTCCACCTCCGTTACGACAATGTGCGGACACACTAAGCTGTCGATGTGGCAGCCCAGTCATGGCCACCGTGCCCGGCACATACTGCCCCCCATTGGCGACCACATTGCGTCCAGCATCGTCCACATATTCGCAGATGATCTGCCACAACGTCTGGCGATCCGAGTTGCCACGCACACGTGCGCGCAGCAAGGCAGCGGTGGCAATCAGCGTGAAGTTCAGGATGCCCGCATTGAAGATGTGCAGCCAACCGATGAGCTGCAGCTGACTATCTGCCGCCTGCTGAAACAGTTGCATGGGCACGGGCAGGGCGCCGGCGGGCTTTGCATGCGACTGCAGGGGCAGCGGCTGTCCGCTGAGATCGCGCTTCGTGGGCAGCTTCAGTGTGTGTATTGCGAGCGTGGGCGGCGAAGGATTGCCGTTGCCTGGGGAGGGAGAGGGGAAGGAAGGAAGGAAGGAAGGATAACTTGCAGTGTGCAGAAGACTCAAGTCTTGGCGACTCACCCTCTTCAGCCTCGCGTGCCATGCGCTGATCGGCGCGCTTAACCCAACCACGCACGGTGGACTCGGGTACGCCTAGTTCGCGGGAGATGCCCGCCTTTGTTTCGCCCTTGCGTATGCGGGCAATCGCACGCTCCTTGTCGTTCATGGAGACCTGCACACGCGGACGTTTGCCACGTGGCACGGCGGTACGTTCCATGGCTAGGATGAACTGAAGAAGAAGAGCTTGATAGAAAGTTTTGTAGTTGTAGTTTTTTTTTTATTTCGCGTTTTATTTCCCGTTTTGTATTTCGATTGAATTTGCTTTAGAAAACACGCGCGCGTCGCTATCTGCGTCTGATTTCCCCAGTACCCAGATATATATTTGACAGTCTCCGCTTCCCAATCCGTAGGGTCAGCTGACATATAAATCGCTGTGGATTCGTTTTCTTCGCGTTTCCTCTGAGCTTGTTTCGTTTACTTGTTCTCCCCCCCTATCCCCACTCGCCACACTTTCAACACTTTCTTCTCTCACTCTTTCTCTGCACTGACAGTTGTCGCACAGGGTCGCAAAGGCACCTCGCGGTGCTGCCAACTTCGTGTAGGATGAAAAAATCACCGTTAGGTTTTCTCATTGCATTTATTTACGTTTTTCTCGCAGTGTTTCACATTTTCAATTCTTACATTTATTTTTCTGACGTACAACTAAAATATTCGTTCTATTCTCTATTTTCTTATTGTTTTTTCTTCCATTTTTTGTGGGGGTAATCTTTGGGGTTTCCTCGCGGTATTGCAGCGTGTATAGGGAGAAGATTTAAGAATCTGGAACTTAAAAATAATAACGGTACATTTCAGCAATTCTATGCAAATTTTGAGGTTTGATTGAGCCAAAGTATGATTTAAAAACCTCTGAAACTTATATGGTATAATAGGTTATTTGATTCGGCTTTAATAAAAAGATTCTAAACTTATTTCATTATCTTTCCCCAACTTAGCTGCAATACCTGTAGAACCCTTTCTGTGTGTATGTACTTCTTAACTAGCTAATGTAAGACGACTTAGTTGCTAAAATACCATTTCGGCAGAACTTTACAATTTTTATCTCTGTTTAGGGGGAAATTTTTGCGGGGTTCTTTTCCGCTTTCAATTTGGGCAATTTAGGTTATTCCAATTTGAATGGAATTTCCTCGTTATGGTCTAGGTAAATCTATGTGCAAAAAATATATTGTATATTGTATATCGTACATTATATACATATGTGTGTTCACGTATAGTATATATATCTGTGATGTACGCCGGCTAACGGGTTTTTCTTTCGCACTTCTTGACAATTTGCCAATACAATTCAATACATTGTGTATTTGCATTGATATAATATAACTAATAAAAACCACCAACAATATATTTAATTATTATTATTATTATTATTATTATATTATTATTACTTTTTCCATATGACGTTCCATTTGGTAATAATTCTGTGACATTTAACCTGTCTACCTTAATTAATATCTAGTTTCTTTACGCTTGTTAAACTATTTTCATTTCCATTTTTTATGCCATTTATGGTTTTTTTTTTTTTGTGCTCTTTCGCTTTTTTTCAACAATTATCACGTGACAATTTTACGTTTAATTAATTTATTCAGGGCAGTTAATCATTTCTGTGGTGTCATGTGTGTGTATGTTAGCGTGTGTGTGTGTGTTAGTGTTTTTTAAACATCTATGTATATGTTCGAGTTAATATCGTATAACTATTATAATGAATAGCGCTGCATGAAGAGAAATCTATATAGCTTTCAGAGCGGAAAACTACTTACATATACAGTACAGTTATATGTGCCGTTAGAAATGCCATAGGGGGGAAATAAGGGGAAGACTGTGTTCGGAAAGTAAAGTTGGCAGTGTCAGGGCGGGTTAGCCCAAAGAATACTAGGGAAAAGAGGGAATTTAAAAACCTTCGAGCCATAGCTTCTTTCTGTTGAGCCTAAGAGACAATCTCCTCCTCCTCCTCGCGCTTAGTAATCCTCCTGCAGATGCTGCAATCCCGGCTGCTTGGGCGTCCCTCGGCACATGCGTCTGCAGATGGCAATAAGCAGCGCAAACATCGCACACAGCCCGAGGGCGATGAGCAACAGTTTGCCATAGGGCAGCTGGCCGAAATCACGTCGCAGACAAATCTCAGGGGATTCGTCGTGCAGCACCAGCTGACTGTATTCGGCCGCATGATGCAGCAGGCCGAGCTGTTCCAGATTCCACTCAATGTGCCGCGTTAGTTGGGCCAGCGTCGAGGTGTGCGTCACATTGGGGCAATTGGCGACGCCATTGCAGAGCAGATGCCGCGGTATGCAGACCTGCGTGTCGCCGGGACAGCGGAAATCACAGCCGCCGTCCTGCAACAGTGACGCGGCCAAGCTACCGTCGGGATTGCGAGGCAGGTGGAACAGCTCGGTCCAGACTAGGCGGAAGATGTTCTTACCAGGCTGCCCGTCGCCTGTGTACTGGATGAGCACAGGCAGTGGCTCCTGGTCGGCACCGGTGGCGCCCAGCTCCGCGGTAGTCAAAATGGGCAAATCTCGAGCCAAAGAAATGTTGTCGGGGCAGACCACAAAACGTGGTTCCAGACGCCCGGCGAGATACACTTCAATCTTGGCGCTCTCGCAGCTACGCTCTGCAAATCGCGCCTTCTCCAGATTTAGCCAGAGATCTCGCTGTGCGGCGACCTTCAGCTCCCAAATGCATTTCTCACGGCGATAATGATGCTCTGGCGGTGCCATTGGTCCAGCCACCATGGCCAGCGCCTTCTTGTAGGGAAACACCAGTTCGCCATCTGGAGAGGGACCCAGTGTGATGGGTCCACAGAGCGGGCCGTGGGCAAACTCATAGGTAGCCTCGAACAGCGGATTTGGATTCTTGAAATACGACGTTATCGCATGCTGTCCCTGCACAATCATCTCCAGATTCATTTGATCCGCCGATGAAATGACACGCACAGCCCTGGGTATATTATCGCAGAAACAGGCCAAGTTGTTTTGGAACTTGTCACGCTCCTCCCAGATGACAAGCTTATCCACACGCTCCTCATGGCAGCGCGTGCAGGCGTTACTGTTGTAGGGCAACTCCTTAAAGGACACCGAGTTCACCTCAATGATGGCTCTGGCATAGAGCCGACGATCTGTGACGAACTTGTACTGACAACGCACATCGCTGCCTCCAGTTCGCTTGAAGATTAGCGAATTTAGAGGTGAACGTAGCTTGCCACCAGGATGCTTCCAGGCATACATGATCTCATCGCACAGCGAGTTGGGCACAGGATCCCCAAAGCGCGTGTTGTTGAAGAAGTCATAGTGTGCCCAGTAGTAGAGGGAGCTGCCGCTGTAGCTGCCTGTCTTGGAGTCAAACTGCACATACAGGGAGGGACTGGTGCTCACAAAGTCCACCTTCTCCATGGGCCGCGAGAAGGTGTCACAGAACGTTTTGATGATGCGTGCCGGATCCGCGTGATCCGAATCGTAGATGGTCAGCGATTCCCCACAGTCGCCCTCGTACTTCAGTATGGGTGATTCGATGCGATTGATGCGGAAGCTGCAAGAAAACGAAGAGCAGGAAAGAGAGAGGAAGAGAGAGAGAGATGGAAAAAGCGTGTCAGTCAGCGTATAAAGAGCCATAAGTAAACACCATAAATAGCTGAGGCCCGCAAGGCATTTGGCCTGCTGCCAAGACGGAAACCAACATTGGAAGAGGCGCACCCTATCCCTCGGTAACCGCCTTCCCCCTTGAGTTATCCCCGCTGCAGTTTAATATAAATTCCAACTGGTAACAGGTAAAATCTCGCTTTTTACTGGCACACGTAGCCTCGTTAGATTCAGCCGCTATGTGCGCTGCATTTCGCAACAGCCTGAAAAATGGATGCAAATTACTCGACCAACGTGATTCGGCAAACTAACGAGGACGGCAAAGAAATTCGGTGAAGGTTGGGGATTCCTTGGCGAGTAATTGAATTATGAGGTTGGTGTGCGATTTATTGAGTTTCTATTGGAAGGAACCTTTCAGCTTTCTTTCTCTTTAATCTTTTTATACTTTCCCAGATCCTTAATCTTTATAATTTATAAACGAATTTTATCAAACCTTAATAACTCTCTTCTTTTCTCTCTGAAAATCCTCTAAACCTTTCCCTAAATTCCATAAAAAATCCGTTATCTATTTTAACGTAGAATTTCGCTACGTATAACCCCATTAAGCCCGCTGAATTCTTGTTTATTTCTGACAAAATACAACTTGCACAAAAGTCTAGGGTAATATCATTTGCAATATCATTTGCTCTGCCCTTCCCGCTTTAGTCGCACATATTTCTAGCGAGCGCGAAAACTTTTCCAATTATTTTTTGGCCGTGTGCCACCGCCACCGTCCACCAGCTGCCCTGGCTGGCAACTCTGCACCGCATCCGGCATAGTTGACGTAACCGTGCCGCCATTCTCCGTTCACCCCACGTCCTACGTCCTACGCCAGTCGTGGGGCTAAGCAGATTTCGTACAATTACATTTGCGCTGTCCAAAAATATGACATAATACAACATTTTATTAACCCACACAAAGTTGCCAAATGTGAAAAAGCGAGAAAAAAGAACAAATCACCATCATCAGCGAGGATGATGGCGACTGGGGGAGAGACGGGGGCAGCATCAGCAGCAGCAGTTCGGGGGCATTCGCGGGGCATTTGCCACGGCACAGTTTCATTTCATTTCGTTTCATTTTTTATGTGGCACACGACTCTGTTACCTTCCCCTCCTCTGCCCTCTGCCCTCTACCTACTTCTGCTATTCATAATAGAGCAGAGTTACTATATTTTTGCACCGTCTCGTCTCGTCTAGCGACCTCCCTTCGCTACACCGCCCCTGTCTACGTGCCCATGCCGTTATTCACGTACGCGACGTCGAAAAGTAAGCCTGACGCCCTGCGGCATGTCCTCATAATCCGTTTGCAGCCTAGTTCTGCCAGCATTGCTGACTCAGTGGGGAGTTCATACTGAAGCAGCAAAAAAGCACAAAAAATGAACGTGGACCTCCCTCACCCCCTTTTATTCAGTTCCTTTAACTATGCTATGCAAGGGGCAGTTCCACGATCCGACTGTCTGCCTCAGTCGTCAACTGTTTGGGGAGCAACTGCTTAGTTATGCGCATACGGCAGGCAATCCTGCCAGAACTCGCTAGGGTTCTGTCATAGCGGGGGTGGGCTGCAGCTTTGAGTGGGTCTCTAAATCAGATTTATTAGAAAGCAACTTTGCTTGCAACTAGACAAACATTCGCTTTTGAGAGGGGTGCCCTCTTATAATTAATTCTTGAATGTGCATAGAATGAAAGAGACTTGTCTCTTTGAAGAAGAGACTTTCTTCATAATGGATTTCTTGGATTGTAAGAAGAAAGAGGTTCTCTTAAAAAAGCATCCATGATTATAACTAATAATATACATTATAAAATGAAAGAGACATGACTTAAAACTAAATAAAGATCTTCTTTAAGAATGTAAATCTTCATTAATATTTTCCTCTTTTTATGTTTTATAACATGTTCCCAGAATAGTATAAAAGAAACGAATCATATTTCTTTAAAAGGGTATACGAAATTGTTTAACATTTTTAAGTTTTCTTGCAGTTTATAATATTTAGAAAAAGTCTTGAAAGTTTCATAAGCATCAGGTAGGCCCGATTGAAGTAAAACCCCATCAAAAGCAGCTCTACAAAATTTCTGACTTCAGCTCAAGTACAGACAGAGATCTAAGGAAAGGAGTAACAGCACTGCAAACCCTTAGCTAGCATGGATCGTGGGCAAAGTTATAGCTAGAGTCTGCTCCCTGTTGAATATATTTGCGCTAGGTTAATATACCTACCACGCCCAAGGCCCCCCCCCCTCTTCCCTGCTCTCCCCCTCTTTTAGGATAGAGGGAAACAAGACACTCGCATAGCCGAAGCAGCTCGGCAGCATGACATGTTACTTAAATGAGCAAGTTTGTTGGAAACAATGTCGACAGTGTCTAGACGCCAGACTTGGAGCAGAGTCTGTGAAGCTGGGGGGCAGGAGAAGGAGGCAGGGATAAGGCGTGAAGAGGGCAGCAACAGTTGAGGTGGAAGCGAAGCAGCGCACACATGTAAGCACACGAAGAGGAGGCAGTAGGAGATGCTTTGCTTGGCAAGCTGCTGACGGGGCCAGAGGGAGGCAGATGCTGTGTGGGCGTGCAATTGTTGTCGTGGGCGTTGCAACAACTTGAGTGAAGTTGGCAGCAGTCGACAAAAGCAACAGCAACAACAGCAGCAGAAAAAGGAGCAGCTCCTGCGGAGACAAAAACTTGAAGGAGAACTACGAAAATTGCGCACAGCTCACGCAGTTACCATTGCATTTTTGCGACTACTTGCAACTATTTTTTCTGTCTCTGTCGCACACACCCACACACACACACACATACACACACACGTGCTGGCGATGCTTGTGCCCTGTAATCACGCAATCATGTTGCCCACTTCTGAACTCCTAATGCCAATCGGTGTAAACGTGCGCACAAGTTCTGCATTTGCTTTACGCCGGAATAGCCTAGCAGGAAGGGCGAGAGAGAGAGAGAGACGGGGGGAAGGGGCAGGGAAAGAGCTTAGTTTCGTTTAGTTTGCCTCGTTTTGTAGGTGGACATAAATATTTATCTTTTGGCAAAAACTTGTTTGATATTTTACTCGCTGCAAAAGTGTCTATGTGTGTGTACGGGGTGTGTATGTGGGGTGTGTGGGGGTGTGTGGGGGTGTGTGCGCTGCTCTGCGTCTGATGTTTGTCGTGCCTGACGCTCTGCTTTTGCTTCTTCTTCTTCCACTGCTGCAATTTTTAGCCAAAAACTTGGCAATGTTTTGCAACATTTTGTGCATAAATTATAAAGCTTGCAACATGGTCGAATGTGCAGAAATAGTTGCACTTGTTCTTGGGTTAGTTGAAGGTTGCCCGCTTGACAACTTTTGGGGCGAGCCATGCTTTATGGCCACGTAGATCACAACAAAATATAGCAGGACACGGAACGAGTAAGGGAGGGAGATGACCTGGTCAGTTGATGCCTCTGTTCTTGGAGTCATATCCCGCACTTGATTTACTTGTACTCACTTTATTATTTACTTTTGCCATAGATCTGCCTAAGTGCTCATGTCGTTCCAGAATATATATATAATTTTACCCTTAGTTCGAAGGCCAAAAAGAAAGAGACTTGTTAAGCTGATTTGCTTGTTTTTTTAGCCATATCTCGCAACAAAAATATGCACTCTTTGCCCCAGATCGCCCCAAGTGTTCATGTTGTTCAAGAATATATATAATTTGCAACTTTTAATTAATAGTTTCATTGCTAAGCTGCTGCTTGAAGTTGAACCCCAACTTACTTAGAACTTTTGCAATAAAGTTCTTGGCTCCAGCGTGGCCCATTGATATTACCACAATACTCGACTCATTCGTAGTTACCTCCTTCCCTCCCCTCCCTCTCAATCAGCTGGATGTTTACTGCTCAACCCTTTTGTGCAACCCTCGATAGCATTCGATTTAAGCATTGCCCTCAAAATGCCAAAGCTTCAAAACTTTTCCATAGTCTTGGCGACTAAGCCTTTCGATGCCCCCCTCCCCTTGCCATGGAAAACCGCAGCACAATAAAATATTTCCCTACCCTACAGTTGGAGTATATACTATATATATATACTATAGTTTGACTGTATATAGCGGCGGGTAACGCAGTCTGCGATTGCACGAGCCATGCGACACTTGCACAAAAGTTCAGACACAACAAGCACAGAGGCGAAGAGCCGACAGTGGTAGGGAGAGGGGCGTGGCGGTAGCTGAGATTGAGAATGGGGCGAAACGGAACGCCAACAAAGTAAAAATATAAAGAACAACTTCAACTCGACACGTTAAATTAAAATGTCACATAAATCTTTGCGGCAAATTTCATTAAAATACGCTTACAGCATAGAACGCAGTCCCCCCAAAATGGATTGTAGGCGTACGAGGACAGTGGTGGGGGAGGGCGTGGCAAAAAGGGGGGATTCAGCATTGAAGCCTGCGAGCGGGAAGGCTGCATAACCGCAAAACTTTGCTCCCTTTAAGTGAAATGCCGACATGGAAGGCAAGGAAGGGCAGTAGACGAGAGAGAGCGAGTGCTTGGGTTATGTGCACAGCCCGACAATGGGGCAGGGCAGGGCTTAAGTCCCGCAATGGGAGGCATTCAAAGTGGCGACGAACTTTGACGAAGTTGTAATGCACTTTGCAAGATTATCTGATTATAAACAGTAATCTATCTTTATCTATTTGTAGCAGTTGAACTTCAAGAGGGAAGCTGGGCTGGCTAAAAGTTATAACTATATACTATAAACAATCACTACTGAAGAGGAATTCCTGAATGAGTTTCCCTTTCTTATATAACCCTACAACTAATTTGATTAATGATATTGTTGTTTTCCAGCTGAGATCATCTAAAGAGGTTCCCTCTCTACAATCTTCCTTTATGAGCTCCCAGCGTGGACTACGCCGTAACACCCATCCTTCCCACAGTAGTGTACATAATGAAGCACGTATGTGTGCGCCCTAATAGGCGCCATGATAAAGCACGCTATAGATCTAATTTATTTGCTCGGCAATAAATAAGTAAGATATCCGGTTTTATAGCTTACCTCGGGAAATACAATCGCACAATTTCGCCGGGATGTCCCTTGATGTGGTAACTGCACGAGGTGTTTGGCGGATACCAATGGGCAATGCTGAGGAAGATACCCTCGCTTGCGCTGCTGTCCTTAAGCGAATCCGAGCTGAGCAGCCAATCGCACACGCCATGCTTAATGCCCGCCGTCTCCACGTGGCCTGGCCAGTTGCCAACGTTGAAATGGAATCCGGTGTTGAGCAACGGACCCGCCGGTGATGTAACAAACTCCACGTACATGTATTGCGATGTGCCTGCAAAATGGTAGCGATTGATAGCACACGCAAATGGTTAGCTAATCGCAGGGGCGGCGGGGTGGGGCAACGCCATCGGCGCAGCCTTTTGTACTCACCAATAATGCTGAACGGAAACTTGCCGAGGCCACAAAATTTGCCTATCAGCGGTGAATGCTCATCGCGTCCATCATACACGGCCAGCCAGTCGTAGGGGCAGTGCTCGTTCCCCGAACCGATGGGTCTGATGGGGCAGGTCATCACGTTTTCACATCTGCAATGAGATTGCAAGAGTTGAAAGATTTTTGCATACTTTAAAGCGCAACACGAATGTTGCCTTGATTCGTTTATGCATCCAAATTAAATTTATCTCTTGGCACAGCAACAACAATTATAAAGCGCAAGTAGAGCGATTTCAAGTGCGAGGCTCAAGTAAAACAAATAGAAGTGATAAAAGCACGTCCGGCAATTGAATGAATAATCGCTGGTCCGAGGGCTTTTTTTCTGCAGTTGGGGTTAGACAAGGAGTTGAAGACAGGAGCGCATCCCGAAAAACTTTACAAAGAACTGTGAAAACCTCTCAACTTGGCAAACTCTTGATTTATAGATGAAACGAGTGAGTAACTTAAAACTCTGTAAAGTTCTCTTGGCCTTTGGCCGCAAAACCCTCGCTGCGGCCCTGACTTTGACATTCATTTGCACTTTGACGGCGCACGGCACGGCACAAATTCAAGCCGTCTGTTTTGAAGCATTTTCCAACGGTTTTTTCCCAGCTTCTGCTTCTCCTTCTGCTTTCTTCTGCTTGTTTTTTCCAGCCCGTCTCTCCCCTGGGCATAACCCTGAGCTGGCGGTCCAGACAAAGTGACCTTTGTACACACTGCGAAGCGTTTCCCCTCTCAGCCTGCTGTGCCATTGATGAGGTCCAGGCCCGGATGGCCTTTTCAGCCATTTGTTGGCTACACAATTTGCTTCAAGGCGGAGAATTTCATGCCAATTCAAAAGTCAAACCAAATGCCTTTCACCTGCCTCTCGCTCTCTCTCTCTCTCTGTGTGTGTGTGTGTGGCTGTTTGCCTCAGTTTGTGTGAACTTTCTAATTGAAAGCTAACTTTGGCAATTACGAGCTGGACTTTAATCAAATGCGGGCCGAGATATACGAGAGGAGCAAACCCCTCCCTGGTGCGATTTGAAAGTGCAACAAAAAAGCCAATTTAATTGACATTTTATTGAGCCCCTTTGACTGCTCTTCGCAAAAGTTAACGCAAACTGGCAACTTTTTCTCTCTGTGTGTGTCCGGAAAACTTTAGATCCGACGGTATCCAACGGTATCTGTATCTATTAGTCAGGCAGTTTTTTTTTTCTGGTCCGCTTTCGTTTCACTCAATTTAATCACTTTGTCAGCAAGTTTTCCCCCAGTTTCCCATGGCAAGCGAAGGCCAACCTAATCTAACTTATTGATAATAAATGCGTAGGGCAGAAAGTTGATTATTTGTACTTTTTTCTAAGAGAGAGAGAGAGAGAGAGAGAGGAGAGAGGGGGAGAGGAAGAACTTTCGGGAAGTTTTTCGGCCAACAGACATATCAAAAATAACTGACTGGTAATAATTTCGGCATATTAAAAAACTTTTTTTCTCGATGACTTTTGCATTTATTTCGCTTCTCCGAAAAAAAAAAAATACAGCAAAAGTTTTCCTAAACTTTCTCTGTGTGTGTGTGTGTGCGTGTGTTTGCGCTTTTCGGTGTTGGTAAGTTTGTGTTGGCTTTTTGTCAGCCGAAAAAACGCTAGGTTGGCAAAATATTTGCTGTGTGTTTGGTACGCAGAAATTAGAAAAATGTTTTGCAGCCAAACGAGACGCACCCTTCGGCCCCCCCCGTGTAACCTGCCTGCCCTTCCCTGCATAAACTGAACTGATTTAGTAGAGATTTCGCTGAGAGCAACTTGCCGCTGAGTCGGCATAAGCACCTAACACACACACACTCGCACACAGACACACAATGCCAATGAGCTTGGGATAATAATGAAACCGGGCCTCGCCGCGTATCAAGTGAGAAGTGGAGTCTGAGTGCTTTATGAACTGAATTTGATGGGGATTTCGTGTTATGCTTAGATGGATTATGCTGATTGCTTGTGGCAGATAACTTTTAGGCGTCGCATGACTCTCTCAATCTATATCGATATCAATAGAATTATTAACTGACAGCATAATGCCAAGCATTGCGATGCGAAAGTGAGGTTATGTACGCCCTGCAAATTGAGTGTGAAATGGGAATTTCAAACTCTGCCGTTCTAATTGAATTCAGCTTAAAGAAAACTAAGTACAGGCAGGAAGTTTAAGATTTAAAGATAAATTTCCCTTGTCAGTTTTTGGGGTAATACCTCTCAATATTTATCATTCCAACCTTTAAGACCTTAGGAAAAGTTCCTTAAGCTTTAAAGCACTTAACCATATTCCAAACTTTTTAAGAACTGTCGCCCCCATAGTTCAAATGTTATATTAATAATCCCAGTCAAATGGCACACAAAACAATTCGGTGCGAGACTATCCAAACTGACTCAGTCAGCAATCTTCTTTGTAATCTCTAATTAATACCCTTGGATACAAAGTTTTTGTTTAACTTTGCGATTACTTTACCATCCAAGTGGAGTGCACATTGCGAAGCATTCTCCTGGAATGGCTCTGCACAACCTCAATTTCGAGTCAAGTTCTACCGACCGACCGCCCGCCCGCCCAAACCAAACCAAACATCATTAATGGCAGTTCAGCTTTGAAAACCCCTTTTTGCAAAACATTCGATTAAGTTACGCCACGCCCCCTCGCACTTCTCCCCTTACTCCTTCCTCAAGCTGCGATTAGCTCGTTTGTAGCGTTTGTTTGACTAATCCCTTTCGGAACGTCCCTTTCTGATAGAGCCTGAGCTGCTGCTTGCTTGTGTGGGGGAAACTTAGACTTGCAAATTAATACGCACTTAAAGCGGATTTTCAACTAGTCCCCTCACGAATCCCCTTTCCCCCCTAACTGACATTCCAAAAGGATTCCGACTCAGCCCATTTTTCCCCCTGTCAGAGTTGGCACTTTGACATGCCTCGCGTCTGCCTGGACTTTTCGCCGCTCAAAAGGTAAATATTCAAATTGAATCTATAAAAATAAATTGAATGTTGCTTATCTAATTTCGACTTGGAGGAGCCCACTCAGACTCGCAGTTGGATCCCGAGACAGACGTGCACGTGCGCGTCCTGTGAGTCGAGTGAAATATGCTGACTGAGCATTTGCACATCAAAAAGCTTTAAGATACTTAGACACTTTTGCCTTCGTCCATTTGCAAAGTGGCTCGCACAGGAGAAGAAGTGTTAAGAGAGCAGCAGACTTTAAAAAGCAACTGGACTCCCCTTCTTTCTCTCCCCTCTCTTGGAATGACGTGGCAGAAAAGAGCGAAATGTTTAATGACCGCCCGCAACGTTTGTGAAAGGTCAGGTCAGTGAATGGTGAATGTAAATTGTATTTGTTGTGGGGGCAGACAGGTGAGGTCGTAGGGTTACTGGCAAACTGAGTGGGTCCCACTGGGCAATTTATAAAATATTTAAGTTCTGATTTAAGGCAACTCGCACAGCGTGTGTCCCCAAAGAGCCGATAATACTCCAAAGAGATTTCACATTTCCCTGGCCATGTTTTGCATGAGGACTGGAGGAACTTAAGGCCTGAAACGTTTAGATGGTAGGGTGAACTCTACATGGGTTACTTCAGTGGACTGTAATTTGAAGGAGAAACCCCTCAGTAAAGAGTAAAATATAAACACTGTAGTAACTTACAATGAAATCATATATCATTCAAGTTTTTAACTGCTTTCAAAACTATTTCTATTATCTTTCATTACATTCCTAAAATATTTCCATAGCTCTTTACTTCAAACGACTTCACATTCATTCCTTTACCTAAGAGGAATCCAGCGAATATCCTCATCATTTTCACATTAATAAAATACCAACAACACCAACTGTTTTGAGCGTGGCCCCAGTCGAATCCGAAAACCCACTCAAAACGTAATCCTTTAGCTAATTTGAATGCAGTCAGACAGGCGGACAGGCAGACGGACAATGAGAGAGAAGGGAATGGTGCAAGTGCAAAGGCAGACAGCAGTCAGGTCTGTCACGGTAATGTTGATTGCGATGGCGACATGGAATGGAACTGGGAATGAGGAACTGGGCGAACTGCAAATGGAATGAGAACGAATGGAATCGTGGCGCTTGGGTGTGTGACATGTCGCCAGCGTTTTCCACGAAATTGGTGCCAATTTTTCCAGAGCGCTCTGTCAAATTGTCATTGTCAGAATGCCAAATGCATTACAACAACACCAGCAGCAATGGCAGCGATGGGGCACAGGGCAGGGGCCAGAGCAGCACACGTAATGTTGACTGCTCGCCAATGGTAAAAAGAAGCAGAAAGCAGCAGCGGCTATGAGAGGAGGAGCAGAAAAAAAGAAAATGGGAACTGGCTGGAAAATTCGGAAAATTGCAGGCAGCAGCGTTGTGCCAAAATGACAAATTACAGGGTGTTAACTTGGCGCTAATTTCTCTCGGCAATTTGAATTTGCATACTTTTCCGACAGGGGGAATCCACGATAATCGCCGCTATGTATGTGCAATAGGTTGGGGTGGATAGGTTAGGGTGCTGGGTACGGTAAAAGTTTGGGTAGGGTGTAATATAGGGGACAGGATAGGGTGTAGGGTGGGATATAGGCTAGAGTATAGTTTAGGATATGAGGTAAAGTAGAGAGTAAGGTAAAGGTTAAGGTGAAGGGAAAGGTGTAGAATAACCCTATTGGGTAGGGTATTGCGTAGTATATTAGATAGGGTTCCCAGTAGGGTATTAAGTAGTATATTAGATAGGGTACCTAGTACGGTTAAGAACAGATTACTGAATAGTGTACAGGGTAGTGTGTTGAGTAGGGTGTTGGTTAGTGAATTGGTTATAGGGTAGAGTAAAGAGTAGCGTAAAGAGCAGGTTACCGAGTATGGGAATGGGTAGGATGCTAGGAAGGTATTGAATATATTCGTAGATGCTTCACCTACCTCTGCCCATCGACCGCAAACTGTTCGTTCTGCAGATACAACTTGATGTACGGCTGTCGCGTGTGCAATTTGTAGCGGCAGTTGAGAGCTCGTGGGTAGAGTCCGGGATAGGCAGGCGACTGTACGTAACAAGTCTGAAGACGGCAGTCGCGGTACTCTCGCTCGCAGTAAGAACTGTGGAAGAAAAGAGATAAACAGAAAGAAGAGCAGACGAGAATCGTAATTAAATTCAATTAGTTATATATTTTGGGAGCACCCTCTCTGCCACGAGCTACCAATAAATGTCTCCAGTCGCTGGCCCAAAGTCTCCTTCTTTCCCTTTCCCTAAACTGAAGTGAAATCCAACAAATTAATCGCTGGAATTGCCTGGCAGCCAAATACGAATAGAAACAACAAAGCCAGAAAATTGTGTTCACTGATTTGGAAAGTCTCGAGCTGTGCGAGCTGCTCCTCTTGCTGTGCGCCCAGAGAACCTTGTAAAATTTGTTGTCGAGTTACAAAAACAACTGTGAAATTGTAAAGAAAGCCGTGCGTATAATTTTCAATTTGTTCAAGTCAAACAAACGCAACGCAACGCGCATTTGCCAGGGTTGTCAAGGCTGAGCGAATCAGTCCGCTGGAAGCTGCGCAAATATGATTACCATTTACCATTTTATTTGTACTCTAAATTTCATTTTTATTTTTCCTACTCCCCTCTGCGTATAGAAATTTGCCTTTCATTTGAGTTCCGTTAACTTCCGTTTGAATTTGTATACCCTGTGTAGGGGGAAACCCTAGAAGGGATGACATGATTACCATGTCTATTAAATGTCTGTAAGGAAATGAAATGATTCCCAAGTAAGATAAGAAATTTAATGGCAACTCTAAAGAAATTTAGTAGGAGAATAATGGTAACTTCCAATCGATAGTTGCCAGAACTATCGATGACTATAATAATTCTAGGATTGTATAACATACTAATGCAACTTAAGGCACTTATAACGATCCCCAACTAAGATAAGAATTAATTGGCAACTCTGAAGCCGATAATCGATAACATTAAAAAATCTTATTTTACAATCATCTCTTACTTATTCAAGAGGTATCTCTTAGTCGCTCCTCTCGAAGAGAGCAACCTTGCTTACTTTGCGTTAGAATGGATTGAGCTGGGTTGTTTCAGTGTCGATGGCAATGCGCGTGACCGCAAATTAGCATAAAAATCATATTGGCCATGTGGGTGGTTGCTTTGAGCCCACATTGAATGGGAATTTCGCAGCAGTTTGTTGACTAGAACGAGGTGAAGTTGTGTTCGATGGTGCTTTAAAGCTTAAAGCTTGTGGCTGAAGTGTGTGGCATGATTGAACGAGTGAACGAGGCAACAACTTTAAGTTGAAATCTAGTTTAAAGTACCCCATGGTAATCTCTGAAATACTTTAATTGCTTTAGAGCTTGCGTGGCAAAAAGAGTTTATGGCTTCCTTAGCCCGTTGCTTGCCAACTGCCTATCGAAAAGTTTTGCCATCGCATAGAGTTGCAACTCACATATGCATAAAATGTGCGCAGAGGCAAATAAATCCCGCAGTTTTAGCTCGCACATTCTTCCATTTTCCCTACGATTCTCTATGCTGCGATTTCTGCGAATTGCTCAAAACTTGCAACTTATTTTATTAAGATAAAAGTTAGACGACTGTGAAAAACGAAAGGAAATCAAATGAAATTTAATGTCTGCAAAGTTTTTTGGGATAACTGAATGCTCGTTTTGCAAGGCAATTGCTACGGTCTGCCTTCCTTTCTCTCTCTTTCTTTCTTTTTCTCTCTCTATCTTCTGCTGTCTCCCAGCCTAACTGTACGCAAGTTTTTTGTGCCGCATTGCTCTCACCTTCCTCACTTGCCTCAGTTGCCGCGTACTCCACACTGGAAAATTGTAATTCAATTTTATGCGACCTTCTGTTACCGCATTGTCTCCCTCTTCCCCTCCTCCCCCTGCCCGCTGCCTTCGCATATGATTATGAGATACTCGTCCTTGCGGGGCAGTTCTCCAAATTGTCAAAGACATCGGCTGTGTGCGCCCCCTTTGGACCCCTCAGAAACCACTCAAGTTGCGTGCAGCATAATAAAATTAAATTAACGCATCGCTGGCTACAAAGTAGTCGCTGTCAGTTGTCAGCCACGCCCACAAGCCCGAACGCCCCCCACCCTCCAGCTTCCCCTAGCTGCTTGGGCAACATAAAAATGGGCACAAAGGCGCTAAAACATTATCGATAAGCTCGTGCACAGCGGGCAGTCCGGCCAGCTCTCTCTCTCTCTCTCTCTCTCGAGCGCTGACACTGATTTTCGCATTACGTATACGCACCCTTGCACAACTTCGCCACGACGATTTGGGTACAATTCCGGATGCTGGCCATAGCGTAAATAGACTTCGGTTTGTTGCTCGGCGCGTGAATCGAATGTGAAGTAGGTCTGAAAAGAGACAGACAAAAAGAGAAAGGGGGCTAAGTGAGCTGAAATACATTTGGGGTATTGTGTATTGTTCTAGACATTTGTGTGTGGGCGGAGGATGGGCAGGGGATGAGTGTAGTTTCACGCAAATCACGTATACGCACTGTTACCGAAAACTGTTAAACAGCTGCGCCATTAGTAGCCATGTGGCTACATCACTGATGAATCCTTGTCAATTTCCCGCCTGCTCGAGACAATTGCCAATGCAGAGAGAGCTCTTCTTCTCTTCTTCTCTCCTTCTTCCCTTCTACCTTTCCTCCCTCTCCTCTCTACCTCTCTTTCACTGAATCGAACAAGCAGCTTCTTTGCTGCACTCTCAATTTACCGTGTGGCCTGCATGAGGATTCTGCATTTTTGCCTGGTCTCTCTGCTTCTTCCCGTTTGCTTCTCCCTCTTCTCCCCCTCTTCTTCTTGCTCTGCTCATTGTCCGCTGTCTATTGTCTGCTGCCCGCTGTCTGTTTGCCGTGCGCCTGTTTGCCAGCGCGACACGTTTCACTCTTGTTCCCCACTCGGTTTTCGGTTCTCTACCCCCTGTCCCCTCTTTGATCCCCTTCTGTTGCCTTGCAGCTGCCTCATCAGCACTAATGACGTGCTGCAGTGACATGGACGCAACCTCTGCCGCTGCTGCTGTCTGTGCACAGACCGGTTTGGCTTGCCAGAAAGGTTGCGCGAATGTTGACAACGCCAGCAGCAGCGCACGTGATTTGCCCTAAAGCAACTATATACATTGGTGAATACCTGGGCATATTTTTTATGTTTTAAATATTTTTAAAAATTATTTCAATGATTTTTGAATAAGCTTTAAGATTGGAAGATTATAAACTAATCGTTCAAATTGTTATTTTATCAATATTTTAAATTATAGAAAGTTTTTTTTGAAATTATTTTATTTTTAAATTAATTATTTAAATAATGTAATAAAGATTCTTTTCTCAAAAATTAAAAGTAAAAATATTTAATTTAATAAATTTTTAATTTAAAGCTTATAAAATCTACTAAATATATTTGCACTCTTTAAATACCCTTCCATCGTAATATTTTTTCTTTATTAAACTTCAGCGAAGTATGACCAATAACCAAAACCACTCTGTCTCCATATCTCCCTTTATATATCTCTATATTTTTCTTCTTCTCTCAACTTCTTCTTTCCCTCTCTCCGTTCCTCTCTTCTTGCCTCTCTCCTTCCCTCTCTGTCTGTCTCCAATTTGCTCCTTAGCTCCAATTACATTTCATCATTATGTGTATATGTATTGATATTGTCCTCATCACTCGCTGACTCCACATCTGAGTCTGCAGCAATGCGCGGCTCTTCGCTTCATTCCGCTCCGCATCTCCGGCGGAGTTGCCACGCGTAATGCACATGTCAATATTAAATGCGTTACCGGCGTCAATGACGTTAGCGCCACTTAACGATCTGAACAAAGGGCAGAGGAGCAGAGTGGGACAGAGGCAGCAGCTCACCCGTCCGGGGCAGCTGCTACGTGCACGGACACGCCTCTGCCCCCCTTCGGTTCGTCCTCCTCATCATCGTCCCAGTTCAGCTCATATTGCCGCATTATGCGACTTTAAATGCATTGAATATTTTCGAGCACTGACGATGCCGATGACGCTGACGATGCGACGATGATGATGCGACCCGTTATGTCTGCGGATGCGGATGCGGATACGAATGTCGCGCGTGCATTGCGGGCATTATCGAGCGTCATGGCAACGTGTCGCCGTGCCGCCATGTCTGGCCTGCATTTTGGGGTCTTCGTTTAATACGCCAGCGAATTTGTGTTCGAATATATTAAAAAATCAGTCAGATTTCGCTTGGCGCTCGACGCTTTTGTTTCTCTCTTGTTCGCGTGTCGCTGCCAATTGGCGAAAATTAAATTTGATTTATTCGCACTGAATTCTGCGTTAATGCGAAATTGTTTTCCACGTCGCTGCCGCTGCCGCTGCCGCCGCTGTTGTTGCTGCTCATTAAATTGTCTACGTGGCAATGTTATTACATGCCAGTGCGCTCTCTATTATTTTTATTTATTATAAAAGATGATACCCAACGCCACAGCCAGCTCCAACGCCAGCTCCAACTCCTACGTGGCGCTCAACGCATTTTCCAACGCGCTCGCGCAAAATAAGTGGCAAAAATTGTGTAGCAGACGAGGAGGATGAAGAGGAGAAAGAGGAATAAGAGGAAGCAGCAGAAAACTTGGCGAAATCAGCGTGGCAAAAACAAAGCGTACTACCTCCTCTTCCCCTTCAGATTCCGCTTTGCCCACGCAGTTGCCAGGACATCCCTGAGCTGTCTACCAGCAGCCAACTACAGTCAGCCAGCCAGAAGGGGCAGTAGCGGTGCAGGGGGCGTGGCATGCTTTCATAAATATTTATGACTCCATTAAGGTGTGCATAAGACACTCTGGAGGGCAGAAGCTGGAGCTACTCCTGCAGCTGAGAGTCTGTCTCCTGCATTAGGTTGCCTTGCTGTGTGTTGTGTATGTGTTGTGTGTGTTGTGTCTGTTTGTGCCACATGCAACTTGTAAGCTGCAGCATAAAGTTAAGCCACGTAGCAAATGCAACTACGAAAAGCCATTCAAGGCGAGCAGAGCCAAAAATTGTAAGAAAAGAGGGAAAACTGCTTGAAGATCGCATGAAGATTGCAAGAAGTAGATCGATGGGACGATTAAATAGAAGATTTCCTTAATATTTTTTTATTTTAAATATATTTAATTTATTAATTTTACTTTTAAAAATTTTAAACTATTTTACTATTTTTTAAATATTTTTTTTTTAAAGTAAACAATTTATTAGAAATCAAGAAAAAAATGCAAATATTTAAGTAAACTTTTCATAGTTGAGGTTAAATAAATAATATATAAATAGAGCATATTTCGAATTTCATTTAACTTACAAATTGATTAAATTATCTAAACAATTTTAAATTTTCTTTATATAAAATTGCAAAACTAAAGCAATTTTCTAGCCAACGAAAATGCCAAGAAAACATAATTATCCAGCGTGGAGCATAAGACAAGCAAAGCAAAGCTATGCCAAACAGACGGATAAATAATGAAATTCTTTATGTGACATAAAGGAGTTATCTTTAATTTTGTAAATGCAAATACCGCATCAGGAACAGGGCAGAGCAGAGCAGAGCAGAGCAGCGGCAGCGGCAGCACAGCAACTGACAAAAAATCAGAGAAAAGCAGCCAAAAGCAGCAACAACTTTTATGCAGCTAAATAGAATTCAAGTTGCGCACAGAACTCCACACGTACGTACGTGTAGCTCTCTTTCTCTCTCTCTCTACCTCTCCCACTCCCACTCACACTCCCTCTCTCTCTCTGTTGAGTCGCCAGTGAGTCCGACGAGCGCAACCCGCAGCGCTGCTGCAGCGTCGACAGACACCAAACTAGACGACAGTTAGGAGACGACGCCCACGTCCACGCCCACAGAGCAGTCCGCTTGAATAATGCATGCAAAATATATACACACATGCACACACACACACACACACAGATACACAAACACACACACACACACACATGCGCAGGGAGTGCGCTAAGTGCGAAAGTGAGTTGCATGCAGCGATGCAGCCAAGCAGATAGGGCAACACGGGTCGCAGCAAAGCAAACTGCAATAGGGGAAGAGGGGCCAGAGGAAAGGGTAGAGGGAGAGCAAAGGAAGGAGTGAAGAATGAGGTGAAAGAAGTAGGTGAGTATAATAGACGCTTAGATACTCTGTAAACAGTTGTGACTGGACTAAGTTGAATTGAATATATGCAAATATATTATTATGTTATATCTAATCATATCATATTTCATACTTTATTTGCTGCAAATTAGTGTTAGTTTCTAATACTATAGTAGCTTTAAATATTTCAAAATATTTGCATACACTTACTCTATGCAAAAGCTTTCAAGAGTCGGTCATACAAACAATTTGTTTCGTTTAGTTTAAAGTGAAAAAGTAGAAAAACAAAGTTATTTGCAATAAATTTAACTCAACTATTTCATCACTGAATCTACAAATGTGTACAAATCTGTAGTGATATTGGTAGCATACTATATTGAAATAAGTTTACTTGGGTTTTCTATGATACCTTGCGAAAGCTGAAAGAACTTCACTTTCTTCTGCAACTCATGAAGTCCTTTACAGGGTATGTAAGCACAAGAAACCCGTGCTGTCTACTGTACTGTAATATTTTCTTTAAATTACGTAATAAATTTAAATGCATGTGGAGAAAGAAGGAGACGAACAAAAAGAGGCGTCTTGCTCGGCCTGTGGGGTCACGTATAAGGAAAATGCGTGGCGATGTGACACATGCAACGTGGATCGTGGGAGCTACGACTACTGTTCATTAGTGTTAGTGTGTTGGCAGCTGAGAGTGGAAGATGCCAGAGATGGAGAGAAGAGGGTGAGAAAGGCAGGCTCTTTGGTAATTGGAAGTCTCTTGAGTTGTGTATAAATTGAGGTAAGGCTTGCAGTTGCCAGATGTTGTTACTCATTGTTGGCAGGATAAAAGGTTTTGGCATAATACTAAGATGAAGTTTACAGTTGAGGGATCAACTAAGTGTTGGTTTAAAGAGCCCCTAACACATTTTAAATACTAACACTTAACATATGCACATTTCATTCCACATTCTCACCTGATCCGTAAAGTTATCCGTGTGGAACAGCACCTTTACATAGCTCGTCTCGCTGATGAAGGTCTGCGGCTGTTCCGCCTCGCCGCAGAACATGCCTGGCTCGCGGCGATTGGATACGTCTGTTTTGGCATTGCCATCAACAATCTGCAACAGCAACAACAACAACAACATTAACAACAAGTTGAAAGTAATAACAACAACAATTCGCCCATGACGCTTGGCAAAGTCAAATCAAATGATAAGCGAGGACGACAGTCGCCACATAAATCGAGGCAACTGCAAATGGGATTGGACGACGCGCTGTTCTGGCCATAAAGCTGTCAGCCAGCACATACACATGCGTAGGAATTACGCAGCTACATATGTCATCATTTAGACGACGCGGGGTTATAAATTAGATTTGATTGCCGCGCTGCCATAAATCAGTTCCCCTCTCTGTACTCACCTGCAGGTAGCCTCCCTCGCAGTGGGTGGCATTGAGCAGTTGCCCCACCTTGAACTTCTTGAAACGCAGACGTAGCACAAAATCGCGTGGCGCTCCCTTTAGTGTGCGAAAGCGATACCAACAGGTGAGCGGTCGTCCCAGATTCTGGTTGCTGACCTCCGGCGAACTGATGTCCTCGAATATGTCCACCGTCTTGTTGCAATGATCCTTGGATATATCCGATGAGCTGCCACCGCTGCCACTGCCACCGCCACCGCCGCCGCTGCCGCTGCCACCTGCAGGCAAAGAGGGAAAGAAGAAGAAGAAGATGTTTAGCAAGTTTTAGCTTATTAAGCGCACAAGTTGGAGGAGATGTTGCGCACGCCTCATCCCCCCCTTCCGCCGTGTTGAAATTCATTGTGCCTAATTTATACAGCGAATGCATAAATGACAAAGGGACATTGTGCTGAATTTGTAATTCCAGTCTGGCAGCAGCGCCACGCCCCCCACTCGCCGCCTTTACCAAAATGCAAAAGACGCTGTCCCTGACTGTGACTGTGTGTAAGGCCACTGCAGGCCCCCTTTCCCTTCCCCTACCTCTCCCTTTGCCCAGCGGCCCCTAGTGCCACTTCAGCAGTCAACGCGCGTAAAATTTTAAGCACTCAGTCGACGACTCGAGTCGGTGTAGAAAGTGGGAGCGAGGGAGGGAGCGAGGGGGCGTGGCTGCTTTGTGTTTGTTTTTCTCTATGGTTTCTTGAGAAATTGCCCAGCCAAGCGCATGGTGGGGATGCTGGCTGCGCGTCGAGGATGTTGACTTTAGCCACGTCGAGCAACATTTGTAACCGACATTTTCAGAGCTGTCAAACAAGCCTTATAAATAACATTCCGGCCGAAATTTCTATATCAAATTCGTATTAATCGACGTGCAGTTTGCTTTGATCTGCGCTCTAAGGGGTGGCTTTTAAAATTTCATAAAAATGTTGTATGTAATGGAAATCTCTTTAGATATCTTTAAGGGTAATGGCTGCATCGATTATTCCTCTATATTCTCGCACTTTCTTTGGATCTTAGAATTGAACTTTTTAATCAGCATTTGCGTTTGTCACTTGCCCCCCACCCCATGTAGCCTAAAAAAATAACAAAGTTGTTACGTGACCAGAGTTTTTGTTCGTTATTTCTTTCGCTTTGCTTGGCATTCCCTTTGATTGTTTTTCTTTTGGATTGCTTTGTTTTCCGATTTCGCACTGGACTCTCGGCTGGAAATTAGTGTTGATTTGTGGTCGTCAGCAAGCTAACCATATTCGGTACAGTGCTGAATGACAATCGTTGTCTTCTTCTTCTCTCTCCTCTTCTTCTTCTTCTTGACTTTGCCTGCGCTGCGGCGGAAATTGTCGGTCTCTTGCTTTGTGTTGCCCAATTTTGGGCAAGTGGCAAAAAACGTTGCCTACTTTGAGGCGGGCGTTGAATTTAAAGCAGTTTGTACTCATTTTCTTAGGCAATGAGAGCAAAATAGCAGGAGTTTAAAGGAAGTCTAAGATATGGCCAGAATTATAATGGTATATAGGCTTACATAACCATTTCTTCTTTTTACGGCGCCTAGCTATACACACCCAATTAACTTGGGTATTTCCAAAATCTAAAGCTTATTGCGGGCCAGTCTAAACACCTCAACTCATTAGCGAATCCGGCTTTAAATGAGGCTGCGCCTCGCACAAAGCGCAACTCGTACCTCGCCGCCAACCACAGCATTACCGCGCTTCAATTAAATCTGCAACTTAATCAGCATAAACTCCCCGCAGCGCAAAGCAGGGAGGAGATGGGTTGTGGGGCTGGGATAGGGAAAAACGCTCTCAGACATCAAAGGATTAATGAAATGTAATATACGCTTTAATTTAGCTTAAGGACACACACTAAGCCAGCCACAGACAGATGGATTTCAAAGGGCTCCGGCGACGAATCGATACGCGACGAGCGCTCGTCAAAATTTGACAAACGCAATGCGCGCTGCGCTGCAGGCGGTTTATGTAGTATCCTCCGCTTCCCTACAGGCTTCACTCCTGCCTTTAGATCCCACCGCCAAGCCACAATCCGCTCAGCGCTCCGTTTCTCCTGGCCCTTCGGGGGGGGGGCAAAACCGCAAGCACAGCACGCGCTCGAGGCAATGCAAAGACCTTACCCCATGGCGGCATTTAGCTCTCGCTCAACCGGGTCAGTATTCTGCCAAAATGGCTGCCAGGGAGAGAAAGAGAGAGGCGCGAGAGGAATGTAGCTGCCATTTCATGGCCAACTATGAAGACAACGTTTATTAAATCTGTTTAATGTATCAGCATTTTATATACATAGTAAAGCAAGCTATGCTCAAGCTCAGTTTGTGTGGCAAGCTGTCAAAAGATAAGCAAGACAAAAGCGTAAGCTTTCAGGTCGGGGTAATTAGCATCGAGCTGCGGTCTATATACAAAGACTGTCATTAATATATTCACAATAGAGCGACCTAGCAAGCTTGACAATTGGGAAATTAGGGAAATTAATGTGGGCGCGTGGTAAGAGCAGAAGAGATTAATCTGTAGTGATAGAACTAAAGAAATCTGCCTTGACATTATAATTAAAAGATATGGCACTATATAGAAATTTAGACATATACCATGATTAGGTATTAAAGCATTCTGGGCATAAGCTTTAAGCTGAGTTTGAGGTTGATCTCCGCATTGAAAAACAATGTGATTTGAATAGAGCTCTATGGTTGTTGATATAATCCTAAGTCGATCCCTACCCCCCAACTTGGGGCATCAACAAGCCATCACTTAAGCCTAGTCCTTGGCGCAGACCGTGATTTACACACTACTAAGAGGAGGCAGGGTATGCCAAAGATAGCTAAGCCTTTGCCCCAACCCTCTATGTGGCGGGTAGTTCGCACTGCTATTGCCAAATATGTGCAAAGACACCCACTAAACGGGTTATGGTAGCACATTACACTGAAACAAAGCAGTGGGAAAAAACCCAACAGACTGCGGGAAGAGTAGGGAGGGAGGCACAGGCGCAGGAGGATGCTGCTCCGTCCTAAGGCCATTCAGAACGCCCAATCACTTGTGTTGCTCTTGTCTCATCGATTAGATGCGCTCTCTGTATCCCTCTCTCTATCTATCCCTCTCCCAAGTATGCTTGACCTGTAAAACAATAACAACAAACAGGCAGGCAGAAGAAGCAGAGCAGAGGCGAACACGAACACGGCTAAAAGTCAAAGTCAAGTAGAAAAATGGTAAAGCCAGCTTGTCTTTTGCATATTTTTCACAGAGCCCCAGCCGGCAGTGTGCTCCACTCTCTCACACACCCAGCCTCTCTGGCCTTGCTCTTATCTTGCTGCTGCTCTCGTCGTCGTCGTCGTCGTCGGCTCATCCCGTTGAGAGCTACGCCCGCATTCCACATGTTGATATATTGTCAACAGACGCATGTCGCATTTGTCTCGGCTTTGCTCGCTCTGCTTGTCTGGCCGACAAGCCTCCCCTTACCTTTCCCCCTCTGCCCACTTGTATATATCCCATTTTTGATAAAGGTTGACAAGTGCCCCCTCTGTCCGCCCCCCTCTTGTCAGCAGTCATTGAGCAGCCACTGAAAATCGATTATGAAAATCGCTTGCTGAAATTTTTCACGCACAGCCAAGCGGCGGAGGAGCTGATGGAAAGCCCCTACGTTGCCGGCTCAGACCCTTTCTAGGCTGGCTTAAATTGTCGCTTCACAGGCTACGGCATAAATATTTTAATAGAAATTCGTGCCTAAGCGGCTTCAACTATTCGCAGCTGTGCGGGCTGTGACTACGTGAGCAGGCGCTCACGCGCTCCCGGAGATTGATGCATGATGACGTGCTGTCCCGCTTGTAGGATGCTTCCCGTCTCTATTCACTTAGCCGGTTTATGCTTCGATATTGACTTATTCGGCAGAAAAAAAGTGATTTGAAATTTGATGAGAGCCCAAGCAATAAAATACCAGAAATTTGCATATTGTGCTCGAAGGAAGCAAATGCGCAAAAATAAAATGGGTAACTGTTTAATGCCGGAGATTCCCTATGCCGGAATACTGTCGAAAAGTGAATTTATAGCACATAAAAAAATCACATACATGCGTAGGGATAATCAACTAAATCGATGGATTGACGAGAGTATAGCAGTAAATGTGGTATAAATAGAAGAAGAGAGAGGGGGCGTGTACTCTCATTGATTAGCATTCAGGCTTTTATTTCTGTTCGCATTTCGTTATTGAAACGGCAGAGCTGATAACTGATCAACTCGGAGATACCTTACCAAAAATTTGGAATTTTTTTTATAATGGTAACATTTTTAAGGATTTAATTTATATTTATTTATTTAACGTCGACAAAGTGCAGTCGACTCAAAAGAAAATAAATAAAATAAAATAAATAAATAATTTTTAGTTTCAAATCGCTTATTTATTTATATGAAAAGAGAAGAGTAATTATAATTTTATTTAAAATAAAACAGTATTAAATATTTTAAACTTAAACCTCATTATAATATAATATAATTGAATGCAATTAAGTGTAGAATGCAAAGCTCTCTCAACTTTACCAACTCATTAAACATGCCCAAAAGAAACATCTTAAGGTTTTCGAAGCTTTATACTAGGTATTTCTCAAACCCCACTTAACATTTTCTTAATTTCCCTTCTTTAGCTTGCATTTTACCAAGAAAAGATTCATTTACTTGAGTTGCCTTTCCCGCAACATTTTGTGGCATTTCCCGCTAAAAATAGCTTATTGCCTCTCTAAGTACTGCCCCTGCTGAGTTGCAGCTTTAAAATGGCTGCGCTTATCCGCTTAAGGCTTTGTTCAATTGCCAATCATTTGTTGGTTCAATGTCCTTTTCGACCATTGCGGTTCTTCTCTCTCTCTCTCTCTCTCTCTCTCTCTCTCTCTCTCCGCACTTGACAGCGTGTCTCATTTGGGACCAAGTGGAGAGGGATCCAAATGAATACAAATGGCTTAACGCCTTAAATACTAATGGCCAGCAAATTTCCTTATCGCACGCACACACATACACACAGGACACACACACACACACACAGGATACACTCACACGCATTCAAATGCGGCAATTTTTCAACATTTTTGCAGTCACTTTTTATCTTATTTCTGCTGCGAAGAAGAAAACTTTTAACAAGACAATTTGTTAAACAGAAATGCCGCAGTGTGAGTGTAAGAGAGTGCGTGTGTGTGTGTGCGTGAGTGGTCGTGTGTGCGTGCGGGGAACGCTACGCTGCGCTGCTTATAGCAGCTGTCTCGGCTGTCGTTGATATATTAACTGTAACTGTGATGGATCATTTACTTAAATTATTAAAATTGCCTACTCAAATTTCGCAGACACAACGACGGCCAAGACAGGCCCACTCCCTCTCAATCTCCCTCACTCCCTCTCTTTCTCCTCCCGCTCTCTATTTACGATTGATTGACTGACTGATGGGCAGATTGAATGCTCAGCCTATGCTGACAGCTCGGCAAACTGAAAGCTGCAAATCTCTGCGTGAAATAATCCAAAAAAAAGAAGAAGAATTATTGGCAGTTGTTTGTGCTCTTTTACAGGGTATCATATAATTTCGCTGACCTTCTCGCTGTACTAATTCCCCACTCCCCCTCCGCTCGGCCAAAAAGCCATTAAAAAGTTTCCTGTTCGCATTTTCTTAGGTTCTTCTTCTGATGTTGTGCGAAATGTTTTCACATGCGAAGCGATACACTTCAACTTTGACGGGGCCGGAATTCACATTCCCGGGGTCACTTTGTGCCACCATGCGTAAAAGTTTTTTTTATACATTTTATTTCGGACCCAGCCTTGCGCCCCCTCCCCACCGGCGGCATTTATATGGCGCGACCTTTCAGATTTTATGCCGAGCTTTGCATTTTTTATGCGACGCAAGGAAAAGAAAAAAAAAGTATTTTCTGTGACATTTTCATGTTTTTCAGCTGACAAATAGAAAAGTCTGCCTGCGTGCATAGCATATATATATAAAATATATATATTTGGTATCTGTATATTAGTTAAATGAAGCCATTCGAGTGGGGGCCGCTATCTCTAGCGCCTGCGGCCGGCGTCGTGCGTCCTGCAAATGAAGGGTTCAAAGTGAAGTCGAAAATTGATTTTATGGAAATAACGGAAACTCATCAGCTAAGGCACAAAAAAAAGGGATTTTTTATTCTGTGCACCCCTTGCGGCGCACACTGATTTATTTTTTAGCATATCAAAAGGAAAAATGTTCGCTCACAATTTTCTATGAGTTTGTTTTTTTTTTAACAACATGGAAAAGTTAGCTTATTTTGGGGCACGCTGGAACTGAAAGCTGACATCATGAAGGAAATTAAATTTTCAAAAAAATACATACAGGTAATTTGGTATTTTCTTGATTTATTTTCACGTATAATACCCCCATACATACCCCCAGCTATACGCCTAAAATAGTTTCAAGCATCCAATTTAGCTGCTGCAAAGTGTCGTTTGGTTTTCTGATTTTTGATTGACAAAGGTCAAAGGGTAAAATGGAAGCCCACAGCATGTTTATCTTGCCTTCACATTACGTTCAAGCTAAGCTGTTTGCTTTCAATTTCGACAAACTGAGGCTGTTTAGAGAAGTCTAGCCGCACAATTTACATTATAAATATTGGCAGAGTGGGTGCTCCCTTCTTCCTTACTCGGAAAGTTTTCTTTCGTCCTTGGTCAAAATGATTAATTATAAGGCTTGTGAGGAATTTGGTTGGCCATCAATTGCGAGAGAAGAAGGCAAAACAAACAATTTCAATAAGCTGGCTACACTTTGAGGTCGGTCTGGAACCTGGTATACCCCTTAGAAGAGGGGCGAGAGGGGGGTCAGCATAATCCTCAATCAATCTGTTGACCTTCGGGCACATGAGCACAAAAACCAGGGATGGCCATTACAAGATTCCTGCCATTAAGCTGCAATTAAAGAGCTCCAAATGAATTTATATACACGTCCATAAATTACAGCAACTTCCTGTCCTCCCGGTGGATACCTCCTGGACCTGTCTGGGGCCAAGTTTTACGAGTTTTGGCAAGGCGCATTTGTAGTCTTCATTCATTTCATTTAAGTTAATTAGATTCAATAATTTTGAGGCCTAAAGCGAGGCCCAAACCCAAATGGCTGCTGCGTGCCCAAAATGCCTAAATAGGGCAGCATAAATTGAGATTTATATGGGGCGCTTAGGTGAGTGCGCATTCTCACTCGCACGCTCACTCGAATAGCTTCTTCTCTTTCGCACTGCCCAAGCAATTGAAATTTGCCAATTTTCTCAGATTTTATGTGTGCACTAAAAACGAAAATTTAATGTGCCATAAAGGGACAAATTCATGTACTCGGCCAACATATGCTGTCCCCCTCTCACTCATCTCCTCTCTTTCCCCCTTGATTTCTATCTCCCTCTTTCGCTGAGCGGAAATCTGAAAAGCGACTGGACAGAGCGAAAAAATTGCCCATATTAAACGCTGCGGAAATTGTTTCATCAATTTGTTAATAAAACGGCAGAGCACACAAACACAAACACACACAGACACACACGCACACAGAGGCAGAGACAAATGTTTGACTTAATAAAATAAATTGTATAAATTGAAGTCTGTCATTTTGAGATTCCCAGGCGTAACATTCGCCCCCATCAGCAGACGAGGCACATAAAACATAACAAATTGCATGAAATTTACGTGGAGCGTGTGTTTGCCTTCCCCCGCTCCCCGCTCCCTTCTCCCCTACGTGCCTCTCAGCCTGTTTGGGAAAAATTGTCATGCATGGCATTCACTTCACATGTCGCCGGAGTACTACATCGATGTGTTCGCCTGCCGCCCGGAGTGGAAGACAATCAGTCCGCGACGGAACTGAGGCTGTAACTGAGGTTTGAACTGAGCCTAGGCGGGCCTGGGAAAAGGAAGAAGGGGACAGTGCCTCGCGGGGGCAACTCTGTCACGCCTGCCGCATGACAAACGTCTCGGCGACATCCTGTCAGGCTCGCCTTCTTGGGCCTTCGTCTCTTTCTCTGTCTCTCTCTCTCTCTCTCTCTGGGAAAGTGAGTTATTTCGGGCTGACAGACAACTCTGTTTGGCAGGCAAATAGCCCCAAAGAGTTCATCAAGTGGGGTCTAAAAATACTAAAAAAGGGGGGTGGGGAGTTCTTTGCCCCTTGAGCTGGCCAAGTGCTTTGTGCATCAAGGCTTGTGCCATAAGAATCTTAATTAATTTACAGAGTCTAACAGCTTAAATAGCAGCTGAAAGTCTTAAAAACGCTATAAAAATTTTCTATAAATACTAAAAATATAAAAACAATATTTATATATTTTTTTAAATTTTATTTAATATTTTTCGATTTTTTTAAATTTTTATACTATATATTTCTTTGTGCTTTATCCCCTTTGCTTATAATTCTTGCCTGGCTCTATCGATGTTTCCCAGGGTATTAAAGCTTGTGGCTTAAATGCACATGAACAGCTCTGACACAGAGCTGGGGGATAAAACTTATAGCAGACAATTCAAGACACATTCCCAACTGTACAAGGGGATGGGGTGGGGGCAGGGAAGGGGGTAGGAAAGTTCGTGCAAGAAGCTATGGCAGGAAAATCCACACAGCACAAACGGCGGCAGCAACGGAAAAGCGGCTGAAACTGAAGCTGGCAGTGCCCCCGAAACGGACTTGCATGGACTTGTTCACGTGCTGATAAAAATAACGGCAGAAAAATGACTATGCCAACAACAACAACAACAACAACTGAAACTGAAACAACAACAGACAGCATAGTCGAGCCTCGTGCCTCGTGCCTCATGCCTCATGCTCATCCTGGCAGCAAACGAGCTCAAGCAATTTAATACGCAGATAAATATAAACACACCAAGGTGGGAGAACTTAAGCGGGAGTTGCGGGGGGAGCAGAGAGTGAGAGAGAAGAGAGGGAAGGAGAGACAGATATAGGTTGCGGAGCAGATGAACTCGCCTGGCACGCACAACGCTAAATTTGCTCATGAGTTGTAGGCGGACAGTAGTGCCAAGGCAGCTACCCTATACTCCACTCCCCCACCCTCTACCCTCTCTCCACTGCCTCTACAACTGCCCCTACACCTCTCCCCCTGCCCATCCTCTTCCTTCTCAGCCTTGCGCAGATCGAGGCGATATCAAGCGAATGACTTGCGCGTGCTACGCCTGCTGCTGCCACATCGACTGCTGCTGCTGCTGCCACTGCTGCCGTAGTTGTTGTTGTTGATTATGTTGATGATGCATGTTGTAATGTTTAGGGTTATGTCGAGGCAAAGACAATACACACAACGAACACACAGCCGCCATTGCGCAGCCTGCCGTGCCGTGCCGTGTCGTGTAGCAAATGCAATTTGTCGCAATTGTAGAACGCCTCGCAGCAGGCTCGTCCGTCTTGCCTGATATGTTTGACAAGCTCTTCGAGTCAGCCTCAATTTGGGCAAGGCAAGCGTGGGTGGGCAGGGGCGCGACAAGAGGGGGGTGAGAGGGAGCTCTGCCTGGCATTCACATGACAGCGACGTGGCACGCCATTTGAAATGTTATTAATATTTATACAGCTCTTAACTTGCGAGAGAAACGTCAGCCGAATAATGGATTCGTTTTACTCGGCGGGGTTGGGGGGAGGAGCAGGTAGGCTGTGACGGGGGTGTGCGTGATGAAATTGAAAGCCTGCGCCAGCCTAAAAGTAGGCAGAGACGTTTACAGCTAACAGAGAAGTTCTATTTAAAGTTAAACAAGGCAAGTTTTAGCTGAATTTGCGAGCTTTGTTTAAGGTTGGGGTTGATTTTAAGGCTAAAATCTTTGTAAATAGTAGGTAAAAAATATTAATTAAATTCTTTACAAATATTTTAATAATATTTCTATGAAAATTACAACTTAAAGGGCAGATTTGTATTTTTTTTTGTTGCTCTTTCTTATTTTGCTCTGCAATTTTTTGGCAAACCATTCACGTTTGTTGCCAAAGACTAAGCCGACTTGCGAGTTTACGCCAAAAGTTTCGAGACAAATAAACGCTTTTTTCTCCCTATCTCTCTCTCTCTCTCTCTCTCTTTCGCTTTGTGGATTCCCTCATATGAAAAAAGCGAGCAAAAGTTGCACAATGTGGCGTGTGAAAGAAATAATCATAAATTTTCATTAAAATTAAATTAAAAAACTTATTTTTAGACGAGCGAAGCGGCGCGTAATAAACAAGTTAAAAGTCTAACCATAATTTGGTTTTGGGCCACATGAAAGTAAACAACAACAAGCGAGATGGCGGAGGGAGGGGGGCAACCAAGCCCCCCAGGACTTTATAAATTTATGCCACAACATATGTTGCTCTTGAACTTTATGTGCGCAGCGCACACTACCCACTCTCCCACTCTCCCTCTCCCACCCCTTCGCCTCCTCCTCCTCCTCAGTTGGCTTCTTGTTTACAGTTTATGTACAAGTTATTTTTTGAGTAGCTTCCTCAATTGCGGCAACTTGCGCTGGGGCAGTAGCCTACTATGCACTTCTCTCCAGGGAAGGCAACAAAAAAGGCCGAAGGAAAACTGCCAAGAAGAAATACACACGGCGTAGTCGAAGTTTTGCTTTTACGCTCAATTACAATGCAAAACTTTTGATGGCAAAATAACTTACAGTGCCTAAGAGAGAGAGAGGGAGAGCAGTTACCTAGCATAAGAGCAACTCTAGCTGGCTATATATGACATACCAATTCGAATTTACTCAAATTCTGACAGAAAATCCACTGATTATGCATGTTAAATAATTGCAGAGCGGGCGAGGCATGGGCAAATAAATCAAATTAAAGCTCCACGCCGCATAATCAGAAAAGTAAATAAATATGCAAATAGTCGAGCGAGCGGGCGAGCGGGCGAGCGAGCTGAAACAAATATATATGTTTCCATATTTGTTTCGATATTTGTTTTAACAAATTGCTTCAAATCAAAGCGCCGCAAGCAAAAAATGTGCACCCCTTTCAGCGCGCCCCTCGTTTTCCACTGGCTGCAGAGCAAACAGAAATTTATTGCATTTGAATTTGTCGCCATTTTGTTGCCGGGCGAAGGAGGAGAGAGAGTGAGGGAGAGAGGGTAGGTAGAGAGAGAGAGAGAAAAGAAAGCCGACAAACCGATCCATAAACAAAACGTTTCGAGCGTGATGAGCGAACGCGCATAAAACAATTACACGCAAATTGTTCTTTTTTCTCACTCTCCCTATCTCTTTCTTTCATTCTCTCTTCCTCCCACTCTGCCTGTCTCCCTCGCAATCGCAATAAATGAAATGAAAACAAATATCGCCGCGGCAGCGCATAAAAAATTTAACACGCAGCAAGCAAAAAATAAAAAGATAAGAAAGTCATGAAAGAACGTACTCAACTAGAAAATACCCTGCGCTAGATAATGTTAAAATGTGATTTAGAAATTTGTTTAGCTTGAATTTTATACGAAATTTGATTTGCTTTATGTAAAAACTGACGAAAGTAAATACAAAAATTCAGAAAATTTGACTAACCAAAATTTTCAAGCTGTTCGCATAAAAAGATGCACAAATTATACAATCATTCTAAAAATATTATTATTTTAGACACAGTTCGTTATAGAATACCCCTTTTTAAAAAGAACATGAAAAAATCGAAAGCCAAACAAAAATTAAAGAAATTTCCCGCTGCAATTTTTGCCAGTGCAAATATTTTAACTTTAAATATGGCAAAATAAATCTGCAATTCGTGCGTGTAAATGCAGGAGGGTGCTTAAGGTGTATCCCTCACACACACACACACACACACACTCGCACATCGTGTGCTGAACGTGTGATCTCTTTAATAAATAGTTATGCACATAACCAGGGGTGGAGCATGCAATGGCCCTGGGCACTTGCACTGCGCTGCTCATTTATGCGGCAGGGTTGCAAAAACCCCAATTGAAATGTGCAAGCAGGAGTATTTGATTTACGAATTTGAGTGCAAATACTTGTAGCGACAACTGTAAAATTGTGCAAATACAAATTAAGGCAGTACAGAGGGGGGGAGGCGGAAGAGGGAAGGGTACTCATTCAATTCATATGCCTCCTATGCAAAGTGCAAGCCACACGCATAGAAATCCATGATACACAGAAAGCTTTTGTTTGCTGCATTGCAGCAACTTGAAATTTCGAATTGAGAAACTCGAATATATATAAATTACATTCGACAAAGACATTCCATATGGTATGTAATATATATATAGGTATATCTAACATGTTTGCCTTGTTTTCTGCACTCTGCAAATGAAATTATTCTAGTTGCATTTCGAAGTTTCTATGGCTTTGGTTTGCTTGCAATTTCAAAGCAGAAAACAAACTGAATTTTATACAAATTAAATGCATAACTTAACAGTCACATAATATCGATTTATATATATCAATTTCCTATACATCTTACATCTTCAAATCATAGGCAATTTGTGTCTTCCCAACAAGTTCGACAGGCGTAACAAATACTTTTCAAAATAGGCCCCAAGGCAAAATGAATCGCGCTCTGTTTAAGAAGGCAGAAAGTCAAGCTTATGAAATATCAAAATTATGCAAAAGACACACACACACACACACACACAGATACTCCCACACATACAGAGACAGCCTGCCTTGCTGGCAATTACCGCGTCGTTTCATTATGAAATTTATCGTATTACGTTGATGAAATCATTTGAAGGTTGCTGCCGGCTTCGGTGCGGGTAATTTCCCCATTGGCTGACTGAACGTTGAGTCTGTATCTTTGTATCTGTATCTCAGAACACTGCCTACTGTCTCTGCGTGTGTGTGTGTGTGTGTCTGTGTGTCTTTTGTGGCTTGGCAGCAGGACGCATTTGCCGCTGGAATTGTTTCATGTGGCGCGCGCAACAATTAGAAGCAGTTGGGGGCCAGTTACGGCCTCCAGCCTATGGCTTTGTGTGTTATACGTCTGTGTGTGTGTGTGTGTTGCTGTGTCTGTGTGTGTGTGTTGTCTGTACAGCATATATAATTACACATGAATTTCAATATCCTGCGGCGCCTTTGCGCTGCTTCCGTGCCTTGCCATGCCTTGCCGTGCTGCCATTTGCCTTTGGGGGCTGCCTCTGCCTTTGCCTTTGCTTTTTGGCTTCTGTGGCGCCAGTTTTAAACTTTAATTCCAATTGCTCTGTCTACCTACTGCTATTTACTGTCTTCTATTTATGTTTCCACTTCTATTTCTATTGGTTTTCTTCCTCTTCGTCTATTCTCATTTTTCTCAAGCCTTTCTCGCGCGCGAAACGGGATTCAATCTGCGAGTTGCGACTCCGCGCGTAATTTTGGCCAAAAACTTTTAATGTACTCGCAGTTTTGTGGCCGTATTTGTTTTGTCTTGCCTGTCAGTGAGTGGGCGCGGGTGGGCGTGGCTGACAGGCAATGCCAGACGAAGGCAGCTGTTGCCTTTGCCTTGTAATTGAGTGTAAGCGCTAATTGGAATTTTGATGAAGTTCGGCGTGAATTTCGCAACAGTCGCCGCGGGAGAGGTTGGAGAGAGAGAGGGGGCGAGGGGAAAGGGGTTGAGGGGGGAGGCCAATGTGCAATTATGTAACTAGCAGTTGAGAATGTTTCGAATTTCGTGCGGTCGTTGATTGTGAGAATGCGCGGGTGTGCACGAGGATGGAGAGGGGGGAAGGGGAACAGGGGGTGTGTAAGGGTATGCCTGTGTGTGGGTATGCGTGTGTAAGAAGCTGTGCGTCTGTGTGTGGGTTAAGTGTGTGTGATAAACCTTCTTGTAGGCACTTGAGCTGGTTAACAAGTATACGCAATGTTGCACAGCAAGTCGCCCAATGCGAACAGCGCGAATCGAACTTTGGTGAAAACTTTTGAGAAGCGAAGCAGAAAGATGAAGAAAGAAAGGCATAAATAAGTAAACGAAACAGAAGAGAAGGAGGCAAGTTGTAAAGACTAATGCATTTCCTTACCGAGTTGGGAAAAGAAAGAGGAAAAAAGAGAGCACTGCAAGCGATTAGAAACCTCATCTATATGAACAATTCCCTGTCTCGCCTGGTGCTCCCCTTTCCGCTTCCGCCTCCAATCAAATTTGCGTAAAAAAATCCAAACACACACACAGAGAGAGCACATCGAGTGGAGGCAACTTTTGCATGCCGGTCACTGCGGCAATTTGTCTAATTTCCTGCTGCAGAATGCAAATAAACATTCATAAACAACAACAACAACAACAGGAGCAACAATAACAACCAGGGCCGACAACTTTTCTGAACGGACATATGCATATTGCAATGGCAAAAACTTTCAGTAAACCAATTTTTTTTTTTAAGCCAACTTTGTGTTGATGGACTGCCGAGGCAGCAGGCAGTGGCGTGCAGGAGGCGGGGGGCGTGGCTCAAGTCGAGAGCTGTGTGCAAATGCAAATGCATTTGGGGATGGTGGGGGGAGGGGGCTGAGCTGAAGAGGCTTTTAAATGCAGCTGCCTTTCTTAGCCAGGCGAACGGCTTCTCCAGTCGTTGCCTTGGAAAATGAAAACATTTGCGGGCTTCAAACTTGATGATGTTGTTGCTGTCGCAGTTGTTGTTGTTGTTGTTGTTGCTGCTGTTGACAAAGCATAAAGTACTGGAACGGCTTCGCAAGCATGTGTAGGTGTGCTTGGTTGGGTTTGGCTTTGGGGTTGCCAAGCAGGTGAGTCCACTGTTTACATAGCCCACTCATTCAGCTACGTCTGCTGCGTCTCCTTCTGCTGCTGCTGCTGCTGCTGCATAAAGCACTCCCAGTCGGCCGTGCGGGCTGTTTTTATTATGTCACACAAGTGCTTCCTATGACACACGACTTCCTGGTTGAGGTTGAGTGGGAATAATAATAAAAAACACGAATGGAAACAACAAGGCCAGCGCAGAGGGCATTCCTAGCCAAGCAGCTTTGCCTAAGCAGGCGCTCAGCTCTCTCTCACCCTCAGACCAGCTTTACGTGTATGTATGTGTGCGTGTGTGCGTGTGTGCGTGTTTGTTTATTTGTGTGCGTGCCACTGCAATAAGAGTCCATAATAAGTGCCACGCCCACTGCTTGTGGGCGCTGTTTGCCAAGACAAACTAGTTGCAGTTGCTGCGCTTGTGTGTATGTGCAAGTGTGTGTGTGTATTTTAAAGCATTTGCTACGTGTGTACATGCGGATTATCTGTGGTACAGACGGGAAACTCTTTAAACTCTTGAAATTAAGACTAAAGCAATGGAATATTTATTTATGGAAGAATTAAACAAAATATACCAGAAAATAAAGAGGAATTTCTTCAAATTGTTTTTGTTTAATATTTTTATAAATTAATTGAAATAATAGACATATTTCTCATAGAAACTTAATAACAGTCAGTTCTTTAGTTAAGGAATAAATTGCAAAAATTATACGAAATTTTTTACTAACTTTCTTTACTTTCAACTTTAAATTTTCATTGCAATTATTTATCTTCTAATTTAAAGTAAACCATGTTTAATCTCATCTACCCAACTGTATTTGCTGCACTAAACCCTACTTTATATAGTATAAGTCCCACACAAAATTCTCTGCAAACTCAAAATTTAATCTAAATTTATTGAATGCTCTGATAGAAATGCATCCTCTCCGCCCACTTCAATCAAGGCATAAACAAATGTTAGTAGGGTCAACAATAATGTTTTCCCTTTTGCCAGCGTTGCAAAAAAACCCTGAGAACAAAAAAAAATTGTGTAGGAAAATATTTTGTAGCTGCGTTTCCATTATGCATTTTTCCACTAACGATTTTCATTTGATTCTTTTTTCGATTTCAAATTGCTGCGCAACGCCAGCAAAGACTTTTGGTGGCCACTCCCTCTCTCTCCCTCTCAGTCTCTCCCTCTCTATCTGCATCACTTTCTCGTGCTGCATGCCATAAACCATCGACGCGTTGCTGCCGCCAAAAATTTCTTGCCTCACAGTCGGCACAGCAATTAAGACGCGCCTCATGCGTTTACTCCCGTCTTCCCCCGCTTCCTTCTCCTCTCCCAACTCTTCTCTCTCTTTCTGCCTGCGCTGTCCCAGTTAGGCGCAGTGTAGCAATCGCAGTCGCTGCCGCTGTCGACTTTGCTGGCGTTTTTCATTTGGCAATTTGCATAGTTCAAGGGCTTCACGACGGGGCTGCTAACTCAGTTTAGCACACGCTCTACGCCGCGGCATTGGCACTTGGCAGCAGCACCCAGCAGCCCATGACCCATACGCCCCGTGAGCCCAAAATAAAAAAAAAAAAAAACACATCACATTGAATCGAGTACAAAAAACAACAACCAGCTGGCAACACTTTCGACTCTGTCGCGGGCAGCACAAATGAAATTGTTGCTTCCCTTTCGAAATATGCAGGCTACAAAATTTGATTATCTTCAATATGAGACGCGTCTCTCTCTCTCTGTGTGTGTGTGTGTGTGTGTGCGAGTGTGGGTGTGCCACTTTTTGCTGAAGTCGTGCAAGAGGAGTGTACTCGCTTTTTTTGCTGGAATTTCAATGCGGCAACTGTGCGACTTTGGTATCGTTGCGAGTAGGATTTTTGGCCAAATACCGCTAGATGGCTATACGAAGTATGTATGTTGAGAGTAGTTGGCCAAAACCAAAATCGATTACTAATAAGACTAAGTAATGATTTTGAATTCTAGCTTATTTTACAGCTTATAAGGGGTACCCTTTATATTTAGATATATGAATAGGATTTTTAATAACTTTTATAGCCTTTTTAGTATGTACTTACACAAATATTGGAAAAGTTTCATTACAATATTTTAAAAATAACAAAAATTTACCAATAAGTTCTATGGCAGCTATATGAAATATCGGTCCGATTTGCTTTGATTCTTGCCAACATATTTATAGCTTACAGCCATAAGAAACATGTGTACCAAGTTTCATTAAGATATCTCTTAAATTAAGTTACTAATTCACGTTGCAACAGACAGACGGACAAACTGACGGACATGGCTAGTTTTATTTCATTCATGGCGCTGATTGAAAGAAGTCTCTTAAGGTGCCCTCTGCAAGATTCTGGCTAAAATTAATATACCCTCTGCAAGATATATGAATTGAATATCTTCTTTAACTGATTCTTTTTGTAAGGCGCGCAAGCCTGTTTCTTTTGTTACTCAGTTTAAGTCGCTTCAGTTTTCCTTCTTCCTTACTTATTCCTCTTACTTTGCTGTCTGATTTGCACTGCATTTAGAGGCTCGTCCTTAGAGCAAGTTTACCTAGCACACACAGTGCACACAAAACAAACACGAAACGAGCTTCAACTACCTCATCCACCTTCACAGCCCACCTCTCCCGCTACACAAGCTCTTTGTCTGTCTTTGCGCCGCAAAGCTGGCGCCGCCAAGGCCAAAAATGCAAGCTACCTGGCCGCGAAGCCGCAGCTCGAGCGAACGTTGCCGTTGCATGTAAATCCCTTCAATGATTAATGTAATTTCACGCGCCACTTAACGTTATCCTTGCAAGGACATTATACTTAATTGCAGCGTCAGTTTGAATTTAACCGAGATTCAGCCACACCTGCCACCCCCACGCCTTGGCTGCTCCTTCCTCTGTCTGCAGTTTTTGTTAACTGCTTCGCGCTGCAATCAACTGTGGAAGCAAGTGGCACGTGGCATGAGGCTAAAGGTGCAACGCGACTCGACTCAGTAGTCGCTGCGAGTCACTGTGCGAATTTATGAAAAAGATTTGCCTGCTTGCGGCCATTTAAAGTTAAAAAGCGCACGATTTTTGTGCACACACATCATTTGCTTTGCCCCTCCCAACCTGCCCCACCTGCCTCTTGCCACAACGTTGCAGCATCCTCGGGATCTGACAGCCATTGTTGTTGTTGCCTGTTGTGGCGCTGCAGCTGCCAGTTAACTCTGTGTGACCGTTTTGCCGCCACAGAAAATGGGTTAATTGCATAATTTGCGAATTTCACGTGAAACTGTCGAGGCAAGGGGGGGGGAGGTGGGCGTGGCCCAAACTCACTTAAAGCCATCGTTAAGCGAAACTTTATGAAGCGTACACAGCATGACTTAATCAGTTGGTCGAGATAAACTTACGTTAAAGTTACTTAATAAAATCGTTTTTCAAGTTTATTTTGCATACCTGCAACGAGAAGAAAAAACAAAAATGAATAATGAAAATTGCCAAAGAATTTTACAGAATTTACATCAAAATATTTTATAACATAGTCAATTTTATTGGAATTAAATTAAGCCAACATTCCATTGCCGACCACAAAGAGTTATTTTGCTGTTAAACTAGGCAGCTCAGCCTCAAACAGATCCCACAACAACAACAACAACAACAAAATGGGATAAGCTAGCAAACCTCAATTCTCTCTCGGTCTAATAAAATTGCACTGAAATAACCGAAAATGCTGGGAAATAAATGAAATAAATGGCCAAAATGTGCAAAATCCACAAAGCTTAAACTGAAAATTAGCTAAAACAAAATTGAAGCAAGAAGAAATGCAAATATAGAGATAGGAGAAATGCTAGTAAACCGAAAATAAACATACAGAATATTGGCAAAAAAAAGGAGCGTTTCATTTGCATTGATTTTCAAGAAATTCAGTACGATAACTGGCACGAGTGCCGGGTACTCGTTGCGCGTATTCATTGCAATGTCTGCTGCCATTCATTGCCGGCAATCGAATAAAATTTGCTGCTTGCAACACGCTGCGCTTCAGCTTTGGTCTGAAGGACTCTGAGAGCGAAACGAGTTGTCTGATGGATAACTTGACTTGCAGAGGTCAGCAGAGGGAGTGGAAGAAGAGGGAGAGGGAGCGGGATAAGAGACAGCAAGAGAAAGCTTAGTGCTTCATTTTAAAGTCGACTCCATTGGCATTACTACTGCGTGAATGGACTCAAGTTGCCTTAGACACGGGCTATATGGACTGCAAGTTGGTTTAACGCTTATAAAAAATTAAGTATTAAATTAAAATAAAAGAAAAAAATATATAATAAAATATATATTATATATAGAATATTATAAAAGTGATTAATTAATTTTAAACATATTATATAAATTTATATTTATTTTTTGTATATTGTTAATTTATTTTCAATTTCAATTTATTTTTCATAAAAAATTAGAGTTTCTTCCAGCCTTATAAAGTTTACAGGGTATTACAGGTCAGACAACTGAGCAGCTTGACTTTAAGCTTTTGTAGATTGCCGTTTTATGAACTCAAAGCAAGGACACGCACACATATAGAGACTCACACACACACACACTCACAGAGAGCGAGAGAGAGTGAGTCCACCCTTTGGCGAGTCTATGGACAGAAATGACTTTTGCCTTTTTGCGGTGTATGTAGCTGGTCAAAGTCAGCAGCAACAACAACACGTATAATAACAGCAATAACAGCAGCAACAACAACAACTCGAGTAATAACAACAACTCGAACCGGCATACGAACAAGTTTATCTAAATTGCTGGAAAGAGCCGCTGTCAAGGGGGGGAAAGATGTCCAAAAGAGGAGCAGGAATACTTTAAGCTGTGGTCGAGCCGACAGTCCCCCCGCCCCCTTGCTTCGAGTGTGTCCGTATCCCAATCGCTGCTATTTACTTTTGCAATGTTTTCCTTATTTCGTATCTGTTACTTGCAGCTGAAAACTCTCTTGATTTGGGTCAATGTTTGTTTTCATAGCCGCTTCGAACTCCATTTTTGTTGTCTTCCTGTCTGTCCTCCTGTTTATTCTGCCTGTCCGTCTGTCTGTCCCTCTGTTCTGTCTGTCTTTTCTCTGTCCGTCTCCTCCACTGTCTGTGTTCGTTGGGCTCATCGAAATAACCTAAAACTAATTGGTTTGTTAATTAAAAATTGTATAGCAAGCGAGTTATTTGTTATCTGGCGAATTTATTTGGGTTAGCTTAAGAGCAAGAAGAAGTGGATGGAGAAGAAGAAGAAGCTGTTGGCTGACCTCCTGTTGATTTTTCAACTTGAGCACGAAGTGGAAGAAGAAAAAACAGAATAAAGTAGATGAAGGAAGAAGCGATATGTCGGCGGCATTAAAAATCTCCAGGCAATCTATAAATAATCTCTTAAAATAATCTGCTGATTAAGTTTTCAAAGCAAAAAAAATACTTTAAAAATTCCTGCAATTTCTGCCTTATAAACAACAGGCACATCCCTACCATAGCCCACTCCGATTACCATAATGAACAGAACAAACAAAGAATTTGACCACGTCTGCTTCACAATACGAATTTCACCTCAAGGATTCATGCAGGTGACACGGGATGCCAAACTCATTGGGGACTCGTTCGGGGACTGGCCAATTTGAATAGATGAGATTAGTAGCAGCAGCAGAAACAGACATGCTGCCCCCCACCTTGTGGCATAGTCGGGCATTCGGAAAATGTTTTGTTTGTCAGGTTTGTGTGTGAGAAGGATGTTGAGACGACGTTGACGATGACGGCGCCAAAAATAACTGTTAATTCAAATGCAAAAGCAAAGGCAACGTGCCAATGGACCGCATTGGACCCCAGTGGATCCCGTCTCGACGAGCAAACGTCAATGCAAACAGCAACAGCAACAACAACAAGAGCAACAGCAAAACGGGTTGCCAGAAGGATCCTTCTATCCGGCTGCGACTTGATTAGATACTGTTGCCCCATTACCGTAACACGTAGATGTGACTGCTTCTCTCGCTCTTTCTGCTTTTCCCTCTCTCTTATTTTCTCCTCTGTCTGTATTTGGGCTCTTGCCTGCTCGTGCCCGGAACGTGCTGCCATTAGCCCGCCACTACAATATGCCATTTGCCATTGAATTTTCATCGACAGCAGCTCGAACCTATTCCAGCTGCTTGCAGCCCATTTGCATATTTGTTTGTAGCGTCATGTCGGAATGCATTAAAGTATCCAGCAAGGCGAGGGGCGTTTCGAAGGTTTTGAAACAAAATTTCGCACTTAACCTCACTTTACAAATTTTTTTTTTGCTGTTATTTACTTGAATTTTCAAAGCTTGACTTAAACAATCTCATAATTTCATAAATAAAATTTTTGTTTAAGGGCGTTTCAAAGCTTCAAAAACAAATTCTCGAGCTTAACCTCACTTTAAAAAACTTAACCTCACTTTGAGAGAAACACTTCCGTTTATATTGCACCCTTTTTTGAATGCTTAATCTAAATGATCTCATCATATTTATATTTATCCAAATTATCCGCTCCTCTACAACTTTCCAAGCACGCCTCGCACTTGTCTACACAGTAAATAATAAATTGACAACTGCAAATTGTTCTCGTAACTGTGAAACGGTTTCAACATCAAATGTCTATATAAATTGCACTTGATTGGCCTGATTCAGTTTACCAAGCCAATGGCATAAATTAAAATCGAGAACCGATATCCGAAATTCCCTACCGAAGCCGAAGCCGAAGAGTCAGAGTCAGGACATCACTCATACGCCTGTTGGGCCCAGCTTGTGTGTTTGCTTGTCACTTTACACAACTATCCTTCTCTCTCTCTCTCTCTCTCTCTCTCTGTTTGCTTATGTGCGTGTGTTTGTCTGCTGCCATTATTATTTATGCTTTCTTTCTTGTTCACTTTCATGTTATTTATTTAAATTCGTGTCCTTCATTGCATCCGGCCCAAGGGTCACTCGGATTCTTGGGGATAATTGTGGTCAGAGATTATTTTATTTGTACAAGCATCAAATTTACATTTTGCATTTATTAGTTTTTCACTTTTTCAATATATATGAGAGCAAAGCAGAGCAGAGTCCGAGCAGGCGACTTGTCCCCGCCGGAAGCTGTGGACATGTCTAAGCGGCTTTTCATGTCTCCAACTTGAGCTCTTTGGCCCGTACAAGTTTCACTGTTTGCTTTAAGTTCGGAGCACAACTGCAAGTTGGGCTCAGCTACTTTGCGGCTCCTAATGACCTGCTGCTGCTCCCCATGTGGCAAAGGATTGCAAGCAGAGCACATTTAACTTGGCCAAACTGTACATTATAAACGGGAAACTTATGGGACATAGTTAAAGGTTTGGCAAAGCGACAATTTAATGGCATAAGTTGTAAAGAACTTGTGTGGCCAAGAAACTTGTATTAAATTATGGCAATGAAACTAGGCTAAAGAGTGTGCTATAAAAATGACATAAGACTGATATAATAAGGGGAAATCTATTAAAATTTTTAAATTTTGTTGGAAACAAACAAACTAATGGAATAAACAGCTTAGAGGCTTCGTTAAGTAACTTATCGATTTGAAAAAAAAACTCTTCATCCTGAGCAGTAAATATTATGTTTAAGGCATATAGTTTTTTTATTATAGCTCTAATAAAATAACTAAAATTAACTATAACAATAAAAGAAACCAGATAACATTCTTACAGACTCTTTAAAAAGAACTCTGTATAACCAACTCAGACAATAGTTCATTTCATAAAGCGAACTACAAATTATTGCATGACTTTGCTTTTTCCCTTTCTTGACTCTCTTCCCTCTCCCCTTTCTTCCCTTCTGCCTTTTCCCCTTTTTTCGTCCCCTTTCTCCCTGCTAACTTGAGTCACAGCAAATAAATCTACCAATTAGTTCAATAAACAAGCCATTGCGATAAAAGCGTCGAGCTCTTTTCCAGCTACTGCACACACTACCACCTCTACACCCAACTCCTCTCTTTTTTCCCCATTCTCTTCCCCCTGCCTTACAGCATGACTGCGGCAAGTGCTAATAAAAGTTAATCAAAATGCACGGTCGATGACAAAGCTCAAAATGGAGTTAAGTGCTCGACGCAGGCCGCCAAGCGGCTTAAACCGAACTGACCCACGGCGAGGAGGGAGGTGAGGGGGAGGGACAAGGGAAAGTAAACCATAGACGGCGCATAACTAACTAATTAATATTAATGCGCAGCGAATGCTAATTACCAACACACAAACACACACACACATACTCGCACATGTGGGAAAAAAAGAGAAGGCAAAAAAAAAAAAAAACAAAATGAGGCAGCAAAGCATTTTGCACACAATCATATGAAACGTGTGCACAAGAAATGCTCAGCGCATGCATAAAACAACAACAACAACAACAACAGCAGCAGCAGAAGGGATCACAACAACAACAACAACAAAAGTGGCAACCACAACAACAAGGACGCAGGCAGCACGAGACCGAAATGGAAAAAGTTTCAGCGCCGTCTGCATTGAAATGCAGGCAAATTGAAATGAGCGGCCAATCGGGGAGGGGATAGGGGATAGGGGAAGGGGGGGGAGCAGGGTGCAAGGGACAGTCGACACGTGTTGTCCATTTCAAAATGCAAACGCCAGTGGGTGAGTCCATCAGAGCACTCTGATTCTGTCCCTGTCTCCCCCTTTCTCTCTTTTCCCTCTCTCGCTCCGCTGCGCAGGCAGCTCTGTAGGCGCTTATTTGCTTATTCATAAGCAAACATTAACTTAATTTCCATGTGTGAGTGTGCTGCCCAGCTGTGTGTACGTGTGTGCGTGTGCGTGAGTGTGCCCTGTGTGCGTGTGTTTGTTGTGCTTGCGTATCTGTGTAAGTTTGGATTGCAAAAAGCATTGGCGAAATGTGATTATCAGCGAGCGGAGCAGCTGCTGCTCCGCTAAAGTAAATTGTGTGTGCGTGTGTGTGTGTGCATGTCCCTATGCTTGTGTGTGTTTGTGTCTGTGTGTGCACGTCGGCTGTCAAAATACATAAAACAAAAACAGGCAGCAAGCGGCAAAAATCGCACAAACAACTTCATAAAAAAAGTGTTGCCTCTGGGCACTTTGGGGTGCAGTTAGGGTGGCAGCTGCACGGCTGGAGAATACCCAGTAATTTTAAAAACATTTAAAATTAGGAATATCAGGCTCTAATACTTAATATAACATGGAAGAGAGCAATAATTTTAATAAGGATAGAAAGTAAATTTAGTATTTCAAAATATTTTATAATGGTAATTTTTGAATTCAATATAATTTTATTTATCTATTTATTTAAATTAACAAAATATTTTTAATTTACATATTTATTTAAATTTATAATCCTGTAAAAACAAAATATAGGTTAAATACATTTTTTTAGATTTTTTTTAGCCTGGCAAACTGACTGAAACAAGCTAAACTTTTAGTCATTAAAAAACCAAAGTTAATAAAACAATTTCTGTTCTGTTTTTGGCGCTATAAAATACATCAGCTGCCATAAAAATATATGAAAATTTCCTTGGCGTATTATGATATATGTATATAAATTTTTTTCATTCGAAAAGTTAAGATAATTTTGCCATAAACAAAGCCATCAGGACGCGCATCTTAATGGACTGACACACCCCTTGTTTGGCTGCTGCGCCTGCCTGCCACATCACAGCCAATTTCAGCGGCAGCAAACAACAACAAAACCAGCTGCAACAAGACACACAACATCGCGTGCAACAACAACGCAAACAAATAAACAAAATCAACAGAAAAATGAAAAACAAAATGCGCGCAGCAAACAGCAGAAACGGGCGACGTCGGAGCCAACTTTGTTTCTATATAAATTTATAAACGAAACACATGCAGCCCGCACACACACACACACACACACACACACACATACGTATTACGTATACGTATGTTTAAGGATAAAGCGGCGAGTTTACACTCACTCACACAGCACGGTGCACATTGAGGCCATTTTGTTAATATTTAATAACAAATAAAAAAGGCCGACGCGGCGTAAAACGGTGGGCGAAAAGTGACGTCGGTCAACGGAATTGAAACCGAAAAAGCGGAGCGAGGAAAACGAAAGAGAGAGAGAGAGAGAGAAAGGGGGGAAGAGAGAAGCAGAAAGGCAAATGGATAACTCAACCAGCTGAAGCTGAGTTTGCTTTGTGTGTGAGTAAGTGAGTTTTGAATAAGCGTTAAGTATACGCAGCGTTGCAGCTCTGCAGGCCATAAACGAATCCATCAAAACTGACCTCAGCAAGCAGCTGAGCGGGAAGGAGAGTGGGAGAGGGATGGGGAAGAGGCTGCTGTAGTTATCAACTCGTTGCTCACGTGGCGCATGAGAAATGGCCAGCACTTTGGAGCACTCTTGTCTGGGGGGCAGTTGCGTGTCCTGTCAGTCTTGGCTTGGCCTGCCTGCCTGCCTGCCTGCCTGCCTGTCGGAACGTGCCTTAAACTATGTCCATTTATATAGCTGCTGCTGCTGGAGGTTAATACCCAATTACTGTGCAAATTACTTCAAGTTTTTCCCACACACAACTTTCTCCTGTTATGGACAACGTCATTTTCGGCAGCTCTCCCTCTCTCTCCCTCTCTCTGTGCGTGCGTGTGTTGCATGTGTGTGTGCCATTAAAGTTTTGCATGTGCCGCAAGCTGAGACGTGTCCGCACACGCACACATGCTGCCCTACACACACACACACACACACACACACACACATGTTGTCCTGCTCTCTCCCTCGCACACTCGCACAGCATTTAAAGCTTTTTAATAAACGTCATAATTTGCTTAAAGTTTTCACATAACCAGGTGCGGAAAATTACCCAAGTTTAGTTGCCACTTCTCCTATCCGTGTGCCTGTCTGCGCCTGACTGTGCGTGTCTGTGCGCCCAGAACTACTTAACAATTTTCAAATTATATTCATAGTTTTTCGCATTAAGCTACATGAGAATTTGAAAACTGCATTGCGCGGTTGCCAATTTTCACAATTTTGTGTGAAAGTTTGCTGTGAACTGTTTCAATGCCGTTTCTGTCAGTGTAGGATATTAGAGTTGATTGAAGAAAGTTAGTAAATATAAACGAAGTGAATATCGGTAATAAAAAAAGTAGTAGAGCCATGAATAGTTAAACCTTTTATGGTTAAGTTTAAAATTTTGTGGAAAAATGAAAGTTTTGTTAATTTTTTCATCTTTTTAGCTTGGCATCTTCAAGGTTTTCTAAAACAGAAGCTCAGATTGCCCCATACCATTCTATTAACTCTTTATATATAGCTTAAGCTACCTATATCTAAGTTCTTTCTGAGAATGACCTCACCCAACTGCTTACTTAGCTATGCAAAGCTGCCATAGCACAAATTCCCCCACAAACTCACGTTAATTGTTGCATTATTTGCGCTGAAATTAAAGCGCGAAAGTGACTACATATATATATTATGTATATATGTCTGCACGAATCTGTATAATATGGTACATACTTATGCAACGTGTGCACTCGCGAGACTCGTAAAAAATATCTTTTGCCGAGCACGTTTTAATTTTTTGTTAAACAAAAATAGAAAGCGCACATTCGGGACAAATATGCGCGACAGTCGAGTCGAGTCGAGCCATATGTGTACAGTTTACGGCAGGGAGACATGTAGGGGGTCTGAGAGGGGGCGTGGCAAGTTGCAAACCGAACCCTGGGGCCGCAACTGAAACGAAATCAGAAGCGACTGCGCTGACATTCAATGGCAGAGCGAGCGAGCGCCAGAGCGAAATGCAAAACTGCGGACGGAGATTACAGGCAGCGCCCAAAGGAGCGCACAAAAGTTTTACTTTGACATATCACACACACACGCACACACACACCCGCACTCATACACAGTGGAAGTGCATACAATCGCGCTTGCAACAAAACAAAGTTGCCGAGAGCAAAAGCCAAAGCCGAAGCCAAAGCCTCAGCCGGGCGCTTTTTACTTTGACCGCCGCCGGGCACTCGAAATGCATGTGAAAAGGGGAATCCCCCAAGTTGTCCCTGTGTGCGAGTATGAGTGCTGTTATTTGTTCGCTTTTTAGCTACATAAAATGGCTGCATGCGCAACTAAACACACTACACAGATGAAGGGAGAGTGAGGCAAAGAGAAAGGTAAGGAGAGACAGAGAGAGAGGAGAACCTTTGGCTCTTAGCATACACATTTCACTTGCCCGCCTGCTGCCTGGTATTTTCTTTTGAAAGGCAACCCCTCACCCCTCTCTTGGCCCCTCCATTACACTCCCCCTCATCGGAAAATCAACATCAATACACACACACATAGAGAGAGTCACGCAGAACGACAACGACAACGCAGGCTGCCAAGAAAAAGCAGTAAAAGCGCAATTTCCTTTTTGGGCTGCAGCAACGTTGATGTTTTTTTCGAAACAGGCAAAGACAGCGAGAAAGAAAGAGATAGCTAGAGAGAGAGAGAGAGGGAGAGCGAGAGAAAACTGTAGAGTTGGCATCGGCTTTGTGCGCCGACGAGAGGGAACTAATTCGATACTTGGCAAATAAACGCAGTTCGATTAACCACGATTTTTTGCACAGAGAGTGCAGAAGGTTTTCGAGGCTGAAAGATTTCGAGATATTCCAAGCGTGCTGCGCTTTCTCTTCTACTTCAATATATTTTCTGGCTCAATATACCCTACTTAATTGTTGTTTCATTTCTTTTTTAAATTCCAAAACTCCTGCTCCCTTTAATCTGTAATCTCTTGCATACTTAAACTTTATCTCTGCTTTGCCCAAATCGCATCACATTTCTCGTCCATAACATTTCATTCCCAGCCGCATCGAGATTTACTGCCCCCTACATATCATGTTCCCCATTACCATATCCTTTCGACATATGCAGCATATAAATTCAGGCAGATTAATTTCGATCTAAAACGCTTTGCACTAAGCAGCCTGTCAGCAGTTTTGCTACTGCCGGCACCGGAGAACTTGTCGATTTAACTACATCATGGAGCATTATATCAAGATAGTTGAACCCGACGACCCACAGCGGGTTATTTTTGCAGCCCTCAGTCTGACCTCCCTCTCTCCTGTCTGCCACACACAAGCGCAGCGACAATATTTTTGCACAATTTCCATTTTATTATTGCACATAACCCAAAATGCTATTTATTTTTTCAAGTGCTCGTTGAAGTTTTCCACGCTCATCTACCCCACCCACGCACCCACACACACAGACACACACACACAGCCAGAACAAAACGAAAAGAGAAAGACAACAAAACAGCAGCAGCAGCTACAACAGCAACAACAACAACAACAACAACAATGGCAAACAGTGAAATTTATGGTCATTTGGGGAATTTTACGCTTTTTCGGCTTTGGGGCGCCGTATTAAATGCTTACATGTTGATTTAAAGCCCCGCAAGTCCCCCTTCCCCTCTCTCTCTCTCTCTCTCTCTTTCGCGTGGCCCCATTTACCAAGTCCTTTGCATCTGTTTCTCCATCTTCTACTCCACTTCTGCTTCTTCTTTTTCTTCTGCTGTGCTCCTGTGCTCCTTTCTGTCCCCTCCTGCTCCGCCTTTGCCACTTTGCATGCACTTTGCCCGGGCAGCTGTTTTGTTTTAGCGCCCAGTTTCGTCGGTAGCTGCAAATCTTTGTTTATTTGCAGCTAAAATGCAAGGATTTATTGTAATTTTATACACCCAGCCAGGCACACACAGAGAGAGAGAGAGAGAGAGAGCGAAAAGGCGCGGCAGCTGCTGCAGCCCTGGCAAATTGTTGAAAATTATGTGCCTTCCCCCGGCCAATTGCCAGACGAAATGCTCGTAAACATATACCAGGGCAAGGTTTAGAACGCGAAGAACTGAAAGTCTGAGAATCGCAGAGAAAGGCGCTAGAATATTAACAAGTGGCTCAGTTTATGCTAGGTCGTTTGTATGTGAATATTATGATAAAAATCTATAATTTTTAAAGTAAAGGAGGCAAATTAAAAACACAAAATGAAGATGCAGATGAGTTAATCAATATATCGATATTTATCGATTTGAGATTGTAGAAAGTAACTAACTTTAAGCATAATACTTGAAGAGTTGTGCCCTCCTTTGATAAGAAGTAATTATATTATATATATTAGAATATAGAAGCCTTAGAATCGATAACGATCGATAACAGTTTTATATATACTAAAGCCAAAAATATTTAAGCTACATATCTGTCATATTTCCATACAATATTCAACATTATTTATTTATAACTTCAAGCCAAATAAATCAGAGCTCAGCTTGCCCTGAATACACCAAAATGAGAATCGCAGAGAGCGGCACTCTCGACAGCTGAGACAGCTGGCACACGCTGCGCGGGGGGGTTGAGCGACTGTACCTGCTGGCTGGCAGCTGCTTTTGGCAGTTTGTTGTCAGTGCAAACTGGCAACATATTTGACACGGCGCTGATTTAAGCCAACTCACACACCCCCTTGACCCCTTTACCTACTGCCACGCCCCTGCTGCGGTAGGGTTGTCAACTTGCCATATGCAAATGACTTGCTTATCAAATAAAGTAATGCGTAGAGTGTTGGCAGAGGGCAGGTTATTGGAGCTGCTGCCGTTGTTGTTGGGGGGTGGTGCGTATGCGCAATTTTCACATTGTTTCAATATTACACATACATTAAACTCTCAAGTGTGGCAGCCAGACAGACAGATAGAGCGACAGACACGGACACCCTCACACGCACTGCCTGGTAGGGTGGCTGCCTGCTTTGTTTGGTTTTTCGCAACTGAGACTGAGTTTCGGTTCGGGTTCGTATTCGGGTTCGAGTTTGGTTCTGCGTTTGGGTTTGGGTTGCGGGTGGGGGCGGGGTTGGGGTTTGGGGTAGGTTTTTCGCCTGCGGCCTTTGCAAGTATGCACAAGTAATGTGAGAAAATTAAATTTTTCGTGGCTCACACAAATGTTGGTGTTGCTGTCTGCGTGTGTGTGTGCATGTCTGCACGTGTGTGTGTGTCTTTCTGTGGATTACTCAGACGCTTACAAGCTGTGCTCGTATAAGTAACAAGGCAGCCAAACTGCCACGCCCCCCACCCTTCCCTTCTTCCACTTTGGCAGCAAAGGGCGTCAAAAATAAAACTTAATTCCCGAACTGCTTAAGCTGAAATTAAATTTTCACCCTTCTTTGTGTTGTTGCCAAGCACGTTTTGCTAATTGAATTTGTATGCAAAGTGATTATCATTGAATTTGCCAAGGTGATTTATGTGATGCCATAACGCATAGCACTTGCAGATAAGACAGAGTTGAGCTAGAGAAAGAGAATGCCACAAAGTCTTACACAGACACAGAACAATGACAATTAAGGCCAACGCCCCCAGAGAGTGAGAGATTGTCTGTAATTCTATTATTAAGGTGCTAGACTTAAAAGTAATTAATATTTACTAAGATTTAATTTATGGCAAATACTTGATGAGATTATTAACACTTTGAAGTCATATTTCTCAACTTTAATTAATCCTTTATTAGTGAATAAAATTTTTTCCTGAATATCTTATAAACGTTCTAGTGATTTGCAAGGAACTTTTGTATCTTATAGAACACATTAAAAATATTAACAATTTTTAAAGATATTTGTCTTTCTATATTATATATATTTTAATAGATATATGCCAAGAATCTTTTCAAAACTTTTCAAATACTTTCTATTTGATTTTCTAACCAAACTAAAGACTTCTTTGCGTACCCCACGCAATTTCAATTTGAACGTCATCTCTTCAAGCAAATCGAGTAATACCCCCCACCATATACTATATAATGCCCCATTGGACACGCCATGCCTCATTTGAATCCACTCAAAGTCGCTCGAATGTGAATGCGAATGCGAATACCAAAGCGATTGCGAATGTCAATGTCCAATCTCAATGGTCGCCGATCGGAGCCACAAAAGCCGCAGAAAGCTAAGTGAGATTTCGAATTTGCAATGAGTGTGCAGCAGAGCGACTCTTTAACTATCTGTGTGTGTGTGTGTTTGTGAGTGTGCGTGTCTGTGTGTGTGCGTAACGCTTAACCAAAGCTGCCGCAAGCAGCGCAGCAACTTTTGACTAATTGAGTGCAGAGCGAAGAACAAAAGAAGCGAGTCAAACTGCCAATTGCGAATGCAGTCGAAGAGGAGAAGGAGAGCGGGGGGAGGAGGAGCAGCAGCAGCTGCAGAGGAAGCAATGGCAGCATTGGATGACACTAAGTGCTGGGCAAATCGGGCAAATAAACAAAATGTTTGCGAGCAATTGAATTTTGCTGCACATTCGTAAATTTTGCTTAAAATCTTTTGCAGAATTTGCGCACAAATTATGCGAGTGCTTGCACAGCGTAGCAGGAAGGGGAAGAGCAAAAGGAAGGGGGATGGGAAGGGAATGGGTGGTCCAAGGCAAATAGAATTGTAACAGGAAAAGAGCGGAAATTCTAATGTAAATTTTATGGCAACACATAACGAAATTTGTGCGAAGGACAGGAAAATGTTACACAAGGAGCGGCATAACTTGAATGCCGCTCAAGATGGCGTCCCTCTCTCTCTCTCTCACTCTCTGTCTCTGTCTCTGTCTTTCTATCTTTTCATGTGCACCGGAAATACTTGGCATGCCTCATTGAAGCTCGTTAGCTGACTTATGCCGAGCATGGAGCCGTCGCAGCCATCGTAGCTCGTGTTGACAGCTCGTGGCGGGGCACTTTCAATTGAAATAAATCTTTACACAAAATTTGCCAATTTGTTGCCATGCACACACTCGCACACACACTCGCACTCGCACACGCACACCACGCCCATTAGCCCATTACACACATGATGCTCGACACGCCCTGTGGCTCGGCGATATCCTTGTTGCCATTGTCAATACTTGAGCCTTTTTACAGCTCATTCTCAGCGTTTGTTTGCCTCAATTCTCGATTTGCTTTGCGCCTTCCGCCTTCCGCCTGCCGCCTTCCGCCTTGCCTTGCCTTGTCTGCTTCCTTGAGTGCAGATTAGCAAGATTTTACAGCTTACATTGCTGCTTGCCTGCTTCACACTATGGCCCGGCATTATTGACTGGGTTATAAAAGAGTTTTAGTGTCCTCGCTTTCGTATCAGACGGGAAAGTGAAAGCAGAGCAAAGAATTTGACACAGTAGAGAGGCAGATTCCCTCAATATGTACCCATACAGTCTGAACATATTATAATATATTCATTATGCCAATTCAAGTCATTTCAATGCGCCTAATTGAAAGCATAAGCAAAGCTTTGAACGTGCCCCAAAAAGTAGGCAACATTTTATTATTATTTGCCTTGCTATGCGCGCAAAACTTTTGGCATTTATGATAATTTCTTAATTTCGACTGCCTGCAGCCTGCTGCCTCTGCCAGGCACGTACGACAATATAAAAATTAAGCTAATGCGGCGCTTTTGTGAGCAGATTCCAAAACATTTGCACCTTTAATAGAACATTAAAATGCGACTAGAACTTCAGACTGGCAATCAGCGCAATATTTCGGCAGTCCTGCAAAGGCTCAACAAATTACGCCACGCACGAGTGCATTGGCCACAAAAATGATTTGACGAAGTCTGAAAGACGTGTAGCCCAAAAAAAAAAAAAAGGTGCTCAGGTGCCAAACTGCTACGCACGTACTGGAGCAAAAACTTTGTGCCTGTGGGCGCTGTACAAGATGGCATAATAATAATTGAGTAGAGCAAAGAAAAAAGCAAGTAAAAAGGAAAGAAAGAAGGCAAAGAAATCCCAGCCAAAACTTGCTGGCCATGTGAAATGCAAAATAAGTGCCTGACGGTGAGAATAGGCGGCCATTACGGACAGATAGAGAGAGAAGTAGCTCAGCACTTGGTGCTCAGTACGTACAGCACAGGGGGCGTATACGTAATTTAAGCCGCTTAAAGCCGCACGACCGACCGCCCGCCCGCCCGCCGGCAGCAGCTGCAGCAAGCAAGTAGAAATATGAACCGAAACGAATCGAAATCTGTCGCAGGGAGAGCAGGAGCAACTTCATCCGCTAAGCTGTACGCACATGAAATATCCAACAGCTCTACAGCTCTACAGCTCTCCAGTTCTACCGAGGAGACGACAGCAAAGAAAAAAGTCCTTGAGCACGCAAAAAAAACTCGCACACACACACACAGATACAGAGACACATTTCACACTCTCGCAGCTCGGGTCGGCCTGAACCGGCACTTAAGAGCGTCGATGTCATGACGATGATGATGCCAGCGATGCTCTGGCTCTGGTGCGGGGCAACCCAAGGAGTCAAGTGTCGGCTGCGCAACACGCGTGGCCCAAAGTAACTGTAGTCGGCAAATACCGCGAACGAAGCGGCGAAAAGTGTTGCCGCCACTCCAGCGCACTTGTCCCTCTCTCTCTCTCCCTGCCACTCGCTCCGTCTCTGTCTGCATAGACATGAAGTTAAGTGGCGTAAAGCGTGTACTTAATCGCTTAAAGCATTAGAATTTGAAATTGAATATCATAAAGGATATTCAAAGAGCGCGCAAAAGAAGCTGCCAACAAATACGTAAAAAAAGGAGAGGAGAGAAAAGACCCACTGCAAATAGTTGTGCAAGGGGTGGCTCAAGTATGCCTTGTATTTGCTGCTATTGTTTGAGATAGTTCGCTCCATTCGCATTGAGTTTACGGAGGCGCATGCTTAAATAAATGTTTAAAGTTCTGTGCGAGGTATTTAAAACAGCTTGAAAAAGGCTGATAGAATTTTTCAGAATTTTTATACAATTTGAAATATGCCTCAATTCGCTTTTTAATTCATTTTATGGCAACATTTTTAAATTTATTGCAAGCCAAATACTCTTAAAGAATATTTAATATCATTTTAAATATTTATTTTCAATATTAAAAATTAAAATAAATTTTTCAAATAAACGTAAAATTGTTAATCATAATAGACACACATAACTATAATTTATTGTGATAATATTTATTCAAAAAATTAATGGCAAAACTCTTTGAAAGCCAGCGAATTTTGAATTTTTTTTGGCCTTTGTCGTTTCAATCATTTCCACTTCATGGACTACACAAAGCTACCAATTTTATTTGAAAACTAATTCACAATAAGCGAATCTGCACACAAAATACATGGAACAATAATTTCGCACTTCCGCATAATTGGATTACAGGCCAAAGGGGTGTGCGAAGGAGGGAGACCATTGCCAACTAAACCCGACCTAGCTAAGCTTTTTTTAGTTTTTTTACGCTGCAACTGCAACAAATGCGCTCTCTGGTTTTATGGTTAATGTTGATAAAGTTATAAAACTGCAATTTATTTTGGCCATTAAAATGTTTTGCAATGCAAATGTGGGCGTAATGTGGGAGTGGCAACTATGGCAACGGTTGAGGAACACTTGAAACTGCTGTGTGACATTAAAAATGAATGACATTTTGACAATTGATGGCCCAGGCAAGGGGTAAAGAAATCGATAACATAAAATATGCATTACGCAATGTTCGGCAGATCGAAAGAATGAAAGCCGAGCGGGGGGAAGGGGCGGAAAGTCGGGCTGGGTGTGCACTCAACTTGATGTGGGGGAGGACAGCTGCCAATTTGCAATTTGCTTTTATCATCTTAATTTGATTTGATGCGTATTTGTCTTGGCTTCAAATGTTTCTGAGGAGGAGGGGAGAGTGGAGACTGCGTAAATGAGCACAGCACAAATCAATTATTTATTGTGCAATTGTTTATGTTGCTAATTGAAGTTCAATAAGCAAATGTTCCTCTGCTGCCGTCATATGCAATACATTATTCAAATCGAAAACATTCCAGTTCGCAGGCAGACACAAATTGGCAAACACGCTTAAAAGGGAAGGCAAATGGGGGGAGGGGAATAATGTGAAATTGAGATATGTTGGAATGAGATAAACATACTATAAATTATATGCATAACTGAGTAAGCTGGCTGTATAACATAGTTAAAGCCTGACCAGAGCTTAACTACCTGCAGAGTCCTAAGAAAACTAAAAGCTTAGTTAAAATAGATGAAGAATATAGAAAGATAAACCAATTTCATTATAAATTTTTTAATAAAAAGTATTTCTTATTTTTAAGGTCCATATTATAATTCTATAAGCCCATTTCAGGTATTTTTACTTTCAAAAAAATTTAAGAAAAATGTTTCCCTTTCAACAAAGTAAACTGAAATTTTCACTTCCAACTTTCAAAATATTTTCCTTTATCTAAGTATGTTTTCTGGAGCTGAACAGCTTTCTAGAGCACCGACACTTTAATCATACTTGTTTTCCCCACTCAATAAATTATAGAAAATACTTGAAAAATGTTATCGATTTTACTTTGCCTATTGATACTATGCCATGTGGCCAGCGGGTTTATGATCACAGTCGATGCACACGATACGGCTTGTTTCTTCGATCACGGGCATGTGAATGACAAGATCACCATAAGTTTTGAGGTTATGGAAGGTGGTTTCAAAGATATATCGATATACATCACGGGACCAAATAACAATCGATTGCATCAGTCGGAAGGGGAGACGAAAGGCGGCTACACCTTTACAGCAATGGATCATGGAACGTATACCCTGTGCTTTGACAACGAACGTTCCACACTGACACCCAAAGTGCTGATGTTTCACTTCACTGCCATACGGGATATACGTTACTATATCGATGCTGCGAGTCGCAAGGACGATGTCGTGGAACAGGCTAAGGTGCAGGAGACAGTGAACTCGCTGTTTAGTCGAATGTTGGCAGTCCAGCACGAACAGGAATACATGAGAGTGCGCTATACCGGACACGATGAGATCAATCGAAGTGTTCATTTTCGCGTTGTCGTCTGGTCCATCATTGGGCCATCTCTACTACTGATTATGGCCCTCACAGAGATCTACTATCTCAAGCGTTTCTTTGAGGTCAAGCGGGTTGTTTGAGTGACAGAAATTTGATTACAATAAAGATGTGTTTCCCCTGGAGCTATGTTTGTATGAAGGCATATAACTCGCTTGGGAATTACCTAGCCAGATCTGTAGCTTTTCTAGCCTGTATGCTGGCATGTGTGTAAGCTTCTAGTAACTATAATAACATATTCTAACTTCTCCACATTTCTTTCTTCAACACTTTCCCCTTCAATCTGCAATCTTTCAACTCTCTCATGGCAAGTTAATTGACTGTCTTGTGCCTGGGCCTAGTTCATTTCAAGTTTATACACCCTTGACTATACTCGATCTCTCATAAATCTAGTCGACTGACTGCCTGCGATGCCAGCATATTAAATCCATCTCTGACCCCAGTTTTCCCCCTTGGGCTGCTCTTCGAACTACAATTTGTTGCACATTTCATGCTTCACAAGCCATAAAACTTTCAACCGACATAGGCACACATACACAAGCACACACACACACCCTCGCACACACACATGACAGTTATGCATATGAAGACGAGCGGAAAGTATCTGCAACTTGGCGCTCAAGTATCCATAAAGTTCACTTCACCTATAAACTGTGCCCACATTGGATTAGCAGAAATTTATGGCGCCTTCTCTGTTTTCCTTTCCTCTTCTCCCCTCTACTCTCTACCCCTCTTTCTCACAATAACCATTCGTAGAGCAACAACAAACTTATCATATTCATTCACAACTCTCATCGTTTCTTTCCACTTTTTTCACGCTGCTGCTGCATTGTCTCTCTCCAGGCAAACTAACGTACATGAAGTTCGACTGACAGTGGAGCAGAGTTAGGGGGGAAGGGTGTGGGAGAACTGAGATACAAACAAAAGTTTTTGCCTCTTATTTACGACAATGTCGCGTCAAGTTTTTTGTTTCGCAAGTTTCGGCAACTTTTTTCTCTTCTTTTCTTCCTTTCCCTTTGTTGCATAATAAAATGAAGCATGTTGTACGACGCAGACGAGGACTGGCAGCACTCGTGCTGCTCGAGCCGCGGCATCTGCGTCGGTCATAGAGTCAACTTCCGTTGGAAGGGAGGAAGGTGGGCAGAAGAGGATGAGCAGGCGAGCCAAAAAAGGGCCACCAGCCAGGACACAATATTGTTCCCCAGCGTCGAATGAAAGCAAAAGTTCGTGGAGACAGTTGTCTGAAGAGGGGAGAGTGGGATGGGCAGGGGATAGGAGAGGCAGGAGAACTACCTAAATTCTCCCACTACCACTCGACAGCTCAATAAAGTCCACAAGACAAAAGGCGCACCGCACGCAGTCCGAAACGAGAAGAGAGGGCACAGGGAAAACCAGGAGGCCAGAAGAAGCCTAGGAGTCTGGAAGATTGTGAGTCTGAAAGACAGCTAGACTGGTAGAGGTGGCACTGCTCCCAGTTCTACGACATTTTTGATGATTTCAACATTTTGATTTTGCATAATTTTTGGCATATTTAAAAGCCAAAAACTTTTGCAAAAGGCGCTAAGTGAACTAACAAAGTTAACAAGCAAAGAGAGAAGGCATCAAGTTATTTGCTCTGCTCGAGAATTAAGTGAGTTGCCTGGTCAAGAAAAGCAGGAGAGTGGGGTGTAGTTTCTGTAAGCAAAGTCTATGCGGCCTTATGTATTGAATTGCTTAGCGTTTCCCATGGAATTTCTCTCACTTAAGATAATAATCTCTCTTTCGCTCACTATCTGTGTTGCTTTCTTAACCTCTTGCTGTCTCTTTTCATACTAATATCGCCGTCTTCTTTCTGTACCTCATTCTTCTTGCTGCATCTCCTGCTCACTCTCTGCTTACTTATATCTCTTTCTGTTTAACTCTTCTTCTCTCTACGTCTCTATATCTGCCTCTTCCTCTGCCAACAGGTCAATTGCTTCATGGCGCGTTACTTGACCTGCTCATTATGTGTATGGCCTGCAGAGTTGACCTCTTCCTCTTCTTCTGCTGCTGTCTCGTGTCAATATAGTCACTTGCCTCTGTACCTTTCCATCTCCTCTGCTCTCTTCTCCCTTCGATACGCTCTATTACTGCCTGCTCCACTTGCAACTTCATCATCGTGGCGATTATCTAATGCAGCGTCATTTAGTTGCGTGACCTTAATTATGTTGCACTGCATCCCTCAGCGTTATTTACCTAATTGCAGCTCAGGCTCAGGCTGCCTCTCCAGCTCCCTCTTCTACTCTCTCTGTTCCTCTCTGTCTGCTCTATTTCTGCAATTTACTTTGCCACGATGCTCTGACGGCGTCCTGCCATTTCGCAGCAATTCAATTTTCTATTATGTCAGCAAGTTGAAAGCAATGCAATGTTAATAAAATGCTACGCCCCCTCCCACTCTCCCGACCCTCCTCTGTAGTTAATATCAAAGGCAAACTCAAGATGTCAGCGGCAGAGCGAACGAAGGCAGCGCAAACAACAACGGCGCGTATACGCAACGTGGTGCGCTTTTGTGCTGACGTCTTTGCCTATTTACCCGCCACACAAACACACAGCGCACCACACAACAATGGCCAATATATCCAAACATGTGTGCAGGCAGAGGGGCAGGCAGAGGGTATGGGGGGAGGAGGGGCTGTGTGGGTTGCCACTGTTATTTGACATTTATTTGCCATTTCCCCCAAACCACAAAGGCAACGCCGTCGATGCCGCCGCCACAGCAACAAGCAGAGAAGGCAGAAGAGGGAGAAGTGGAGGAAGAAGAAGCAGCATAAAATAACATGAAGACATGTACGCGCACTCACCTCTCTTCTGCGGCGTCTGCATGGACGAGGGCGATGGCGTCGCTTGCGTCGGCTCGAGCAGCTGCAGAGGCGCAAGCAGCGCCAGCAACAGCAGCAGCAGCGTCGTCAGTTCACAGGCTGCGCCGGCTACGGCTCTGACTCCGGGTCTGCTTGCTCTATTGTTCTGTCGCATCGCCTTGCCGCCCGTTCCTGCTGCTGTTGTTGATCCCACGCGTCGCCTCTGATTCGCTTGTTGATTCCGATTCCGATTTCGATTTGGCTGTTGTTGTTGTAACAATTCCGGATTCCTCTGTTGCCGCATTGCTTGCACTTTCTTTCACACTTTCTCACACGCTTTTCTTTTTCGTATATTTTCTTGCTTTAATTCATATGCAATTTTCACTTGCTTCTCCTTTGTTTCTCTCTTTGTTTATTGTTTCATTTTCAACTTTTAAATTCGACGCCTAAAAGTAGGCAACAAAAAGTTTTTTTCGAAAAGTTTTCCCCATGCAAAATATTTGTTATTAATTAAACAAATCTGAAAGTTTTTTGCAACAACTTTAAAGTGCTCTACCCTTCTCACTCTCTCTCTCTCCCTCTCTCTGTCGCTCTGCCTGCCACACAAAACTCGCCAGGTTTAGAAAGTGTCGCAGCAAGTGCGATACCCAAAAAACACCAACAACAAACACGGCAGGTGAGCTTAAAAAAAAATGGGTGTCACATATTTCTTGGACACACACACACACGTCCGTGTCGGGAGGTCAGATGGTTGGTTTGCTCTTGCTGGCTCGTTGGTTGACCTCCAGGCACACTAATTGCTGCAATTTTTCAAGCTCGAGAACGCAACGCTCTGGCCGCAGATTTCTGTCTCGCTTTTTTGCATTGCAATCTCGTTTTTTCTCTTCTTTTTTTGGGTAAGTTTTTTTTTGATGGAAATGCAACTGTGAAAATATCAAAAGGTGGCCAAAAATTTGGTGTGTGTGCGCGCCGTGGCGTGGCGTGGCCAAAAAGTCCTTGACATGTCGGCGCCACTAATGAAGAATGATGTGGCCCACGGGGGGAGAGGGGCAGAGGGAGGGGAGTTACTCGTCCTAAGGCGACAGCGAGCAATCGCTATCATTTTGGCTGGCATTGTTTGAGACTGTGCTGACTGATGGACGGCAATGAAATGCTTTATTATGCATAATATCACAAGTCGAGGAGTCATTTATAATGCCACGCTAAGCCTAACTAAGTAATTTCAGCAGACAGCGCAGATATCTGGCTTTAATTTGTTAATGAATGCAAGAAAAAGTCAACTTGGTAAATATAATGGAACGTGTTTGAAAGGATTTACTGAACGAATTTATTAAGATATTCTCATTAAACTGAATACTTCTTATTTTAATTAAGTTTTTAATGTGCTGTCAAAATTTCATTAAAATCAAAGCACTATAACATATGTAATCAGTTAAGATTTCTTGCTTTTCAAGCTCTTCATAGCTTGATAGCTGCTTCTGCTACTTTTCTCCCATGCGATATTTAAATCTCATCAAAATTGCACTTCTTATCCAGTGACAACTTTATGGCAGCTAACCCAGAGACAGTTCAATATATCAAAAGGTTCAAGTTCTTTTTTATTGCAATAATATAATTTATGCACAGAAGGAGTGACCCGCAGGAGGAGAGAGAGAAAGAGAAGGCAGACTCGAGAAAGGGTCTCCCAGCGCAGCGCGGCAATAAAAACACAAAAAAAGGACACAGTCTAAGGCATATGGCATAGCGAATTGGGAACATAAAACAAATTCAGTCAAGTAAACACGCAAATGACGAAGCTGGCGGTGCGATTTACAAATTTTAACGTGCACAGACTTGCAGCGATTTGCAAGGATTTGCAGCGCTTTGCACAGGTTTGCGCAAATATCTTAAGTGTCTCAATAAAAGCGACAAGAGTTTTGCGTAGCCTTTGCTAATTAATTTTGTAACTTGATGCAACAAATTTATTACACAATACACGACGCAGGCAACTCACACAGAATATTTACGTACGCGACGCGCGCGAAGCGGAGAAAGAACGATGCGCTCCTGTCGCCGCTTGCACAAGAACTGAGCTCGAACCGCGACCTGCACGAAGATACACCAATTGCGAGGGCCGCTCGGCTCGACGACGAATCGACTGAGCGACTGCGGCGAACGAAACGAACGCTGCACGACAACCAAAGGCGAAGACAACGAAGACAACCTTAAGCTTCGACTTGTCACGGCAAACTGAAGCGATGTCGAAAGCTGCGCTGCTGCTGCCTCTGTTGCTGTTGCTGTCGCTGCCAAGGCAAACGAAAGTGAAGTTGCGCCAGCTGAGCGAAACGGTTCTGATTTATCTGAGAGCGTTAAAGAGCTTTGTCAACGAGAGAGCGCGTGTGAATGGGAGAGTGAGAGAGTGTGTCGCATGCTGCGCTCTCGCCGTCATCATATGGCGTTTGTTTACGTGGGACAACAGCTGTTTGCCGCGGCAGCAGCACGTGCTGTTTGGCAGATTATTTGCATGGATTAGGCAGCTTTGCCTCTGCGGCCTGCGATGCGAGCTGCGAATATTGAAAATAAACAGAGAACAAAGCTCGCGGAGTAGAAAAAATAGTATGGTAGAATAAACAGTGTGTGTAAATAGTATAAATATTTTAGAAGCGCTCATAAAAATAGGCAAAGCTTTTAATTACCTCGTAATGTAAATAAATAGTGGCATAATATGAATAAATTCTTTTTAGCTAACAAACCACATGATATTATTTTGTATGATATTAAAAATTTTCAAAAAGTTTTACAGCTGCTGCTGTGTCAATTAAAGCACACTCCGACAAATCGCAGTGCGGGCAACAAAACAAAATGGCCGCAAGAACAGGTCGACCACGCTCAGTGAACCCGGCACGACCTCTGCATGCCAATTAGACGCGCAATTTGGAGACGCTTCGCTCGATTCGCTGCGCAAACGTAAAAGTTAAAGGCGAAAGGCAAAGGCTGCCTTTAAAAATGCTGGCCAAGTTGCTTTTTATCGCCCGACGACCTCTACTTGCCGCCCCCTTCTCACTGCCTTTCTGCCCCCTGCCACTTCCGGCCCTTGCTTGGCTGCTTATTTTCTCATTTCCCGTCTTCGCGGGCAACCTGTGCGCGCAGGTGTCAAAAACAGCACCGAATGGTGCCGCCAAATGTTTTTTTTTATGTCTTGACACCGTTCGCCAAGTGTATCCACCCGGCTACCCGGCTACCCGACACCCTGCCCCCTCCACCCTCTGCCCAAGTGCTTTTTGAACTGACACTTACAACTTTTCCCTGTCACCGCTGATGTTTTTATACATCATCTGTAACTGTATTTGTATCCGTGTGTGTGTGTGGGTGTATCTGCCGTTTTATCTGTAGCTGTAGCTGTATCTGTATCTGATTCTGTGCCTTAACCGCCGCCTGCGCCTGTTTCTGTTGCTGTTGCTGTTGCCGTTGCTGTCACCTTGTCTTGTTCTCGCCTGTTGTTTCAGTTGCCTTCGCCTTCTCCCTCCTCCTCGTTGCTACCTTTATTTAATTTTCCTTTGTGCTCGCTGAAAAGTCACATGAATTTCCGCATAAACTTTATGCCGCCATAAAACAAAGTGCCTTGGCTTTCATTTTTATTTTATTAAGCATATTAAAGCGAAATTTATTCGCGGATCATGTGAGACGCCGTTCAAGGAACGACTTCGCATAGCTTGTGCATATTTCAAGATAATCAGCTAAGCAGCAGAAGAAGGAGCTAGCTTAAGGCGGGGAATCAAATTCGTAGCTTCTCGATACTCGAGAATTCGATATAGATAGCTTGAGCATTTATTAAATAAATTTTTATAATTTTTTTTAATTACAAAGAATTTTTCTAGCATTTTTTTCAGGCATACTTTCAGAATTTTTAATGCTTGTTAATTAAACAAATTTAACAAGAGATAAGCCTTTTAGGAATTTAAGGCTTATGTTTGTAGAGCAAAAAAAATACGCTTATTTATATAATCAAAGTTAAATCTTTCGTTTTTTTTCCATAACTTTTAATTATGTTAATTATTTATGTTAACAATTTGATTTGCAATCAAAACTTTAGCGAGCTGCGATTAAAGCGCATTGCAAAAGCTGATCAAATAATTATAGCATAATAACAATTATAGTGCAGTGATTGTTGCTGCCCCTCCCACCTCCCCCTCCTCCTTTCGCCCTGGGGGAATTCGCCGTGCTTTGACAAATTGAACAAATAACATGACGTAATTATTGTTCGCATTCATTTAATATTAATGTGCAAAATGTGCGACGTTTTCGTGATTTTCCCTACGGTTTTTTCTGCATGTGCCACAATTCTTTTCAAGATTGATTTAAATTGCAACAAATTGAGCAATAAATTATGTTGCATGCAACACAGCAGCAAAAACAACAGCAGCAAAAGAAGCCGCAATAATTATTGCAGAATAGACTGACCGCAGCAGTATGTGTGTGTGTGTGTGTGTGTGCCTGGTTAAGCCGCTTTTCACCATGCGGCGCTCGTTGTTTGATTTATGGCGATTCACTTGGCAAAAATCACTCATACGCCGCGTTGCCGCTGGCAATGCAATCGAAATACACAATAAATATTTATGCAGACGTTTCTTGTTTTGTATGCTTTGTAATTACACACACGCACACACACACACAAACACACACACACCGTAGCCGCACTCACCACGCACTTAGCACACACACACACACACGCAACACCCGCACACACGCAACACACACACACACGTCTATTTGTACACATTATTCAAGTTATTTTCTTTTGCCTGAGCATCTACGTCTGCCTCAGCGTCTGCCTCTGCCGCTGCTCGGTAAACATGTTCACATATTTACATTTCTCCTGTATACATTACGCTTGCTGCGTATGTGTGCGTGTGTGTGTGCGCGCGCTTTGTTTTTGCAAACAAATGAGTTCGCTGGCGGCGCAATCCTCTCCCTCCTCTTTCCCCTGCCTGCCTCGCCCCATTTTAAATATTTACAAGTGAAATTATTTCACTTGCCGTGTTCTTCATAATTGAGGCGCTGACACGCCCACTAAATGTGCGCGCACAGTGGGGCCAGGGAGCAGCGGAAGAATTCGTGCTGGCCAGCTGTCATTCGCTTTGTCACCTACGCCACGTGGCAAACCGCAGTGAAGCGTGTTGCCTTTTAATTAAATTTCAAATTTGATTTATTGCTAGTTTCTTATTGGATTTCAATTTCAGTTTCCCCCCTGACTTTCAGTTGTCCTCTGGGGGGCAGGCACAGTGGAACCAAGGGGAGGCAAACAAAACCCAAAGTCATTCAGCGTCAAATACGTGAAAATTAACTGCATGAAATGTGCAGAAAAACTAAGCTGACTCTATAAATCTATATAGAAAAAAACCCGCTCGCCCTAACCCCACTTTCACACTCACCTTAACCTCACTTATTGCCATTCGCAAATTGAACTAACCTCGCCCTAATCCCAACTCGTTGCCATTCAAATTGAGTGTGTGTGTGTGTGTGCGCGCATAAAAAATGCCAAGCTGGGCGCACTTTGGCCACAATTTAATTACAGTTGCAACAAAAGAGGGTCAGCCCCCCGATCTCCCCTCCCCTCTCGCCTCCTGCTCTGTCGCATTAGGCACTCACTCGCTGGGGTATTGAATTAAACTGACATTAAAATGCGCGCAAAAGTGTGGACAAAAAAAATGGGAGAAAGAGTGAAGTAGAATGCAGCGCTGAGATTTCATTTGCACCACAACACACACACACACACAGCACACACACACACAGCATACACACTCCCTCTCCCAGGGTAGTGTATTTGGGATTCACCGCAGAAAACAATGCACAAATCCTATTTGAGCGCTGTGTGCAATTAAAAACAGGCGGGCAGAGGCAACAACACAGCCGAGTGGCCAGTTGGGGATTTCGCACACACACACACACACACACACATGTACAGCCACTAAGCCGGAAGTACACAAATCGCATAAAACACAACGACGACGACGACGACGACGAGGAGCGGACACAACGGAGTCGCAGCCGGCGTTGTTGGAGCCGTAGCTCTGAAGCCGTAACAAAAAACACGGGTAAACACTCTGTGAGCGCGCAGCGACACTTATTCAAAAATGTATTCAAAATGCGCGCGAAAAGTGCGACACAAAAAAAGTAGAAAGAACTGCGCAGGGGCGTGCTCCGAGGGGGGGTGCAGGCGCTATAAAATGGAATTCGCTTTTAAGCCGCATTACAAGTGCAGCAAACGGCGACGGGATTACAAGCGACAAGCGCAGCTGTGGCCAGTTCTGATTGGGTGCTCCGCTTCCCCATCTTCTCTCCCCCGTCTGCTTGATCCTGTCCCTTTCCCTTACCTCTTTCTAGCCCCGTCCGCAGGCAGGCGAGTGTAAACAAGTGACTTTGTGGCGCTTTTCGTGTTATCGGACGAGCCCATTGCGATTGCAACGCTGCCCAAAATTTATGCCAAGTGCTTGATAATTGAAGGGCAGAAAGAAAGGGGAGGAGAGAGAGAGAGAAAAAGAGAGATAGAAAGGTGAAAACAAAGTAGGAGATAAATGTAGTGCATTATATATGCGAAAACTAAAAGCTGTGGCTTTGGATTTCAGCTGGCTATTCGAGTTTGATCGATTTGCGGGGGGCGACAGTAGGCGTGGCTAAATTTTTAAGAAAAGTTTTGAGAAACTGCAATTGAAATGAATCTTGCCTATAAATTTTGTGACTGTAGCTTCTATACTCTTCAAGATCTTATACAGACGGACAGCCGGTTAGACGGACAAATGGAAAGGCGGTTAGACGGACAGATGAACAAGCGGTTAGACGGACAAACGGACAGGTGGTTACACAGACAGAAGGAGAAGCGGTTAGACAGGCAGACGGACATGCGGTTAGACGGACAGATAGACCAACAGGCATGGCTACAAAGTCTCCGCTTTCAAAACGCGTTACGTTACAAACAGTTACGCGCATTTCGAAGCTCTAAAAAGGTAAATCAAAGTAAAGAGATCCAGCGTTCTCCTCTAGAAACCGTTGAGATCCTCAAGCCAAACTTTACCTACCTGAGGGATGCATGAACAGTCAACATCATCAGTTACCCCATCAATACCGCATTTCAACTGTTAATGCGCATTTCAATCCCTGAGCTTTCTCCTTCAACTATTTTGACCTCTTTTCTCGCTGCACAAAACATGTCAAGCTGCGAACTCACTTCATGAACTGCGCACTTTAAGAATCTCAGCTATTTCCAAGTCATGACCTCTTGAATTCTATTGAGATTTCGTGAAATAAAGGAGAAACAATAACAGCACTAGACAGAGAGAAAGAGAGAGGGGGAGAGCACACTTAATCGAACTACTCTGTAGAAAATTTCGTAGCTTGCCGCTCTCTCTCTCTCTCTCTCTCGAAAAACTGTAGCACAAAAGGCGCTTGGCTTATTTCCGTTTCCGCTTGCTGTCATATTCTGCGCCACCTCACCCCCGCACCCGTTCACACCCCTCGTCGCTGCACTGCACGCTGCGAGCAAATGCGATTTTCAATTGAAGCGAACACACAAAAAAGTGCAGCAGAGGTCGCGATAGCAACGAGCGAGGGGAGAAAGGGGAGAGAATCAGTGCAAGGGGGGCTTAAAAGCAACTGCTTTTGTTTCATTGTGTCGCCGGAAATATTCAATTTTCAATTTTCATTTCGCTAGCCAGAAATTGGCAAGCGAAAACAATGACAGAGAAAGAGAGAGAAAGAAATCTGCTAAGCGCATGAGAGAAATCAATTCAATTATTTTGCTACTCCTTATGCCAACGAGCAAACTTGATTGGCTTTGGGGCCATGAATAACGACGAACTCAAGCGAGTTAGCTGCAGGTTGAATTATGCAACAGCAGCTACAAGTGTTAAGTAAGGGGGAGTCTCTATATCAGTTTTTATTAATTTAAGGGGGCGTGGCTAAATTTGAAAACAAACTCAAGACAATGTAGTGTATTATTGCCAAATTTGGTAGCTCTAGCTTGTATAGTCTCTTAGATCGAAGCGTTCATACAGACAGGATTTTCCATTTATAGCTGGTAAGCCACAGAAATCCCACAATTTCCAAAGCCAAGTATAAACTCGAGTCATAGTTAAATATGTCGTCCAATTTCACAAACTTAAACACCCCTTTTCAATTGCTTTCCACTGGGTATACCATCAACATTTGCGGCTTTGTCCGTCGGCCAATGAAACTGTAACATTAATTTATAAAAATATAATTTATGAGCTTGAAAATTGCTGTAGGCCATTGCCTGTTGTTATTTCCCTGTTTTTCTTTTTCTTTTTTTTTGCCAGCAAGGACTTTCGATTTTCCAAGTGCCTTGGGTCATTAACTGTGCCGAATGGTGACGATTATTTTTATGATGAAAGTGATAATGTTTCATGGCACTGTTGACGGCATAACGAGCAACAGCAATGACACTTCAAGTGGCTCTCTCTCTCTTTTCTCTTATTTATGACTTCAATAATTTGCCAAATACAGAGGGATAACAAGCTCGTAATCTCTTTAAACTGGACTTAAATTGTTTGTGCTTGCTTTGTTATACTACAGATAAATCATAGATATATATATATATATATTCTTTTTAAAGACCCAACCTCATCGTGTATCATTTATTATAGAGCACAAACTTCATTAGCAACAAGACCTGCTCGCACATTCAAAAACGAACCGCAAAACTTTCCATAGAACTTGTTCCCATGGCAACCTTTATGAAGAGCGGCAGTCATTACTTACTGCTTTTGGCACCACTGTGCACAGTGCAACGCAAGGTTTTCTCTTCGCCACTTTTATAAATTACCTTTTCAACTCATTTTGCGCCCGCAACAACGCAAAGCGGAGTGTGCAGAGATAGTAATAAAAGCGCGACCTACCCCAGGCAACTCTCTCTCTCTCTCTCTCTCTCTCTCTCTACCCATCTCGCTCGCACCTCCCCCGCACTCCCCCTCCGCCAACCACATGACAAACACAATGCCAAATGGCAGCCAAAGGCAGCAGAAGGCGCTGGCAACACGACGCGACGCTGGCACTGCCTGCCTGCCTGCCTGCAGCTGCATTGCTTGATTTAAGCAAAACATCGTCAAAAAGTTGACATCTGAGCTCGGGAGGGAGGAAGAGAGAGAGGGAAGAAGAGGGAAGAAAGGGGAAACAAGAGACCTGGGGGTAGTTGGCTGCGCGGTTCGCTTATTAAAGTTGACGACTTAAAGCGCAGCTTGTTTTAATTAAAAGTTTAATTTATTTTTTAAGCAAAGCATTGCAGACAGAGACAGACAGTGAACGAAAGAGACAGCGAGACAGACGTTAAGTGGCCAAGTGTGGAGCAAGTCGGCGACACATACGTGCTCACTGTTGGTTGTCATTATAAGTGACATATGTGAAAAATTGCGCATACGCACTGTGGGCTGTGCCATTGCTTTCACTCCTGTTCTGGGCTCATTAACACTTTGCCGCCCAGCTGAGGTTTTCTTCTCGGTTTGACAGATGAAAAATCCGCTGTCTGTGTGAGAAAAATTGCTCGCTGCACACGCGTTGCGGCTGCCACCGGCGACGCGTTGCTCTGCTCTGTTGCACGTGAACCGCAATGCGCTGCCCCACCGCCTCCTGTCACTCCCCTCAATCAGAGTATAATGCAAAAGTCATCCAATAAAGGTGCCTGGCAGCCTGTCGCAGTTGTTTAAGTAAATTAAAGCGAGTAGCCAGAAAGTTGAGCTGCAGCTAAACTTGCGCTAAAATGGCTGAAATTTTTATTTGTGCCGGGAAACTTTTTAGTTTATAAAAACGCTTTAGTAGCCTCTTTAAAGTATCTTTTATTTGAAACAAGTTTCAAACTAGTTTGGCAGTTTCAAGTGGCTTCGCTTTTAAGTCTTTAACAAATAATTAACATTTTTGAGTGTTTTTTGGCTCTTGTTTTGGTTTTTGTTTGCAATTTCTGCTCCACAAATTTTATTAAATTTAAAATTCAACTTTATCAATGTTTACACAACTCTTACCTATCTGTAGTTCTCATCTTTCCAGCACATACACATACCTATTTGGCAAGCTCTTTCAAGCAGGCAGTTGTTACTCAGGGCTGAGAGCAGAAACTGCCGAAAAGCAGCCCAAAGAGTGCCTGGCAACAGCTCAGTCTCGGCTCTGTTGCCGTCATATCACTTACAGCGACGCTCAAAGATCTGAGCGACAGACGCGCCCTCGAGACTCGCATCAGAAAGCTTTGCATACTTTTGAGCGCTGCGAGTACCCGAGACGCGACACTTGCTTGATGTGACGAAGGCGCTAAGTACGCAGCTCGCAGCGGCAGCAAGCAACAAGCAAGCGGAGTGAAAAGGCATAATGATGTGTGCTGGCCATGCAGGCGAGTGGCAGCTTCCTTTCTCGCACCACAAGTGGCTGCAACACATGCGACACTCAGTGCGACTAGCTGGGAAACTGGCTAAGAAATGAAGCTATTTCTAGGCCAGCAACAGCTTAGCATTTTAATAGCCATGCCGGACGAGCACACATACACACGCACACACACTCGGCTTGTCTGCCAGACCGAGGCTGCTGCCGCTGCTCATCCTTGCTTTGAGGCGTCTCATCTCGACTGCTGAACTGCTCCATTGCCCGGCTGTGCATGCATGTGTGAATCTAAAATAAGCACCTCATTAAATTGAAAAATGTGCACAATTTGCAGGACATTATGTCCTCACTAATACAGGCACACGCTGGCAAATACACACACACACTGGCACACACACGCAGTCTTTGCTTGAGCGCCTACAAATTCTGTGAAGCTTCTCTTTGCTCCCTTACTCACCCCTTTTATCTATCTTTTACTTTTACTCTCCCTGCTCCCCTGCTGTGTCTGTCGGCTGTGCCAAAGGGCCGATATAAATTTGCAGTGTTAATGCAATTTTAAGCTGCTTTATTAATCATTTTTCATGATTTACCTTTGCAGACGCTTGTGCAAATTCCTCTGCATGCTGACAGCACAGTGGGATATATTTAAGCAAAAAGCTGTTAAAATTGCAGGCAACAATATGAAAATCAAACACGTCTCACAGTGTTTGTGCGCTTTTATGTTATCGCACTGTTATGTTAAGTGCATGTTATGTTAACTCAAATTGGCGCAAGCAAGCGATCGAAATGCAGTTATCGATAAAGTGATCCTGCCTAGGTTAACATAAACGATTATGTTCTGTTATGTTAAGTGCATGTTATGTTAACTCAAATTGGCTCAGGCAAGCGATAAACAGCAATCGACATTTATAATCCCGGCTTTAGCCCACTGCGAGTCTGTGCGCTGCCATCAGCAGGCAAAAGTAATTGCCGCAAAAATTCAGCGCAGTGTAAAAGAAAAATAAGAATGTTCTTCATGTTCACGTGTGCAAAAGAAGGCAAGGCAAGTCACGGCGAGTGGGCTCTGTGGGCTGGCAAACATTTGTGTCAATGCATCGATAACTTTTGCACTGCCCCCCAACTCGGCACAGCAAGAGCTACGGCTGGCGCTGCAGTCAAAGGATCAGCTTGCAGCTCGCCATGTGAGTCGTAAGGGGGGCAGAGGTGGCGGTTCGCAGGTTGCGGGTCGAGGACATTGCTGCTGACTGTTGACTATTGACTGTCGGCTGGCTCAAAGCTCTGGCGGCTCTTGGCATTTACTGGCATGCATTATTGAGCATTAACCTCATTTCACGCAGTCAATTTACGGCATTTAATTCTCCTGGCTGCAGTTCCACTTCCACCATTTCCACTCTGCAGTTGCAGTTGCAGACGCAGTTGACTTCTGATATTACGATGTGCTGGCAGAAGGGCTTAACGAGCTGACAGCACACAGAGTGCCCTGCCGCAGTGCTGCCCTTTTCTTCCCTTGCTCTTTCCACTTCCACCTCCCTTGGTTGCAGAGCGAGTTTGATTGCGGCACAAAACAAATTTGGATTTGCAGGCTCGCTTATTAGTCGCCGTTTACGAGAGAGCAGGGAGCCGGGAGGGAGCCTGCTCTGGTTATTGAAATCCGCTTAAGGCACCTTCAGTGAAGAAGCACGGCTTAGCAGTAACTGTAAACACTCGACGCAGCGCATAAAAAGACAAACGGGCCAAATGCGCACAAAGCAGACTTGAGTGTGTAGCCTTAAAAAGCACATGAAGTGGGCTAGAGGGAGAGCAAGAGGGGTCGAGAGGGATGGGGAGAGATTTTTTGCGCCATTGTAATTGGATAATTAAAGAAATGTCTGGCCAGGGCAGACGGCGAAGCAAAAGAAAAGCGAGAGATGATAACATACACGTGGCAAGCGGCAACTTCTCTTTCTACTAAGTACCGTAGTAAACTCTCCGCTCTTTACAGCGCGCTCTCTCTCTCGCTCTTCCCCTCTCTTTGTCTCTTGCCTTTACCCTCGCGCTCCTTCTTGCTCATTCTTGCACTGTGTGTAAAGGAGCTATTAAAGGAATCTAAACGTTTACTAAAGATGCTAGTATATATTACTGGACCACACACACACACACACACAGACAGAGACACTCACACACACACACATTTAGCACTTAAGTAGCTTGCCGTAGCAGCTGCTGCAAGCGAAGACAACAACTTGGCGGCACAATGGCAAAAAGCGCTCACTAAGACCCTAACAGCAGCAGAGTATACACTTGTAGATACCCTATAGAAGATAAATATGACTTGATGAAGCTAGAATATAGTTCTTTCTATCTCTTCTTTCATTAAAACTTGTATCTTTTATTTGATTGACTAAAAAAATCTTTAGCTGTAAAAAATTTTCTGTATATTTCTTGAGTTCGTATTAACTTTCTTACCTCTCCAAGTCGTTCAGTTTACGCTTGCAGGTGGCACACATACCTGCTATAAACAAAACAATTTGGCGACATTTATTCCTTAAGCTCAACGCACACATACCACTTAATTGGGTCAAGCGTGTGGCAAGTGCAGCACATAAGCAGCTTTTGCTTTATTGTCTTAGTTCATTTGAGAAACAGAGCCAAAACGAGGCAGCTAAGCAGATAAGCGAGAAGGAGAGAGAGAGAGAGAGAAATAGACAGAGATAAGTGATACGCCAGCAGCTGTGCCGCTAGCTAAGAGCTATGGCACGTGTTCTATGCTGCACTCCAGGCAACTTGGCGGTTTATTGTTGCCACGACTGTTACCTGCCGCAAGTTGAAAGCGCTGAAGGGGGGAGAGCAAAGCGAAGAGCAGCTGCCGTTGGTCAACAGTTTGGCGCAATGCATTGTCCACATATAATGGAGCAGCTCAAAGAGAGAGAGAGAGAGGGAAGCTTCCCAGCGAATAGACCAAAAGATTCGCATGCTTTCCCATAGATACGACGCGTGCCGCAGCGAAAGTACACTTAAAGTTGCACAACTTAATAGCTTACAGATAAAAGATACTCGTTAAATTTCGAAAAAGAACTTGTAAATACCAAAAGAACCCAAGATACATGTGGAAGTTAAAGCATAATAAAAGTGAAAATCGCATTGTATGTTTCTCTCGACAACAGATACTGCAGCCTCTTAGCTATTGCTAGCTTAATTCCACATTTATTACTTATCCCAGCCGAGTGCTGAGCATTATTGCCAATAATCCCGTAAGTGCTGAAATCGTCTTCTTCTATTTCCTGCCATCGGGCTGCGCCATAAGTTGCAACCGCTGCAACATGTCGCAGAGCTGGTGATAAGGCGAAGCTAATGACACACGCCACCCCCCTGCCCTCTCCCACTCCCTGACCAGCTGCAGAGGACTTTAATGACCCACATGCTGGCACAAACACACACACACACTTACACCTACTCAACACTCTCACATACACACACACAAAGAGATAGACAGAGACTTGCAGACACTTCCATTTAACGAGAAGTCGTCGCACTTATCACTTGGTCGGATATTGTAAACACACCTCGCACTGCGCCACACACTGTTCGCTTTATCTGCCTTTCTCTCTCGCTCTCTCGCTCTCTTTCTCTGTATCTCTGTCTCTCGCTTTCAACTTGTAGTGACCTCAGTGCCCTGTCTTTTGCCTCCCCCGCATAGTCGTAACCAAGTAACATGCTTGGAGCCGCATCTTCGTTACGTTTTGTTGAGTTTTATGTGGGTTAAATTGTTGTTGCTACAGTTGTCACAGTCGGTATAGCTTATACCCTGTAAGGTAGTTGAAGAGTGCAGGTTAGCCTAGAGAATGTGGGCAACAGGTTTTGCACTCTTTATAGGAACCATTTTATATCTATTTTAATTTTTATAATAATTTTGTTGTATTTTTTTTAAAAATTTATTTTTATATTTTAAAATTTGAAAAAAATAAAAAAAAACTTATTTATCTATTAATTCAACTTTATTAATAACAAAAAAAATAATTTGGTGTTATATTAATATTTTTAATAATTTAAAAAGCTCAACATTTCCAAAGAACTACTCTTATCAAAAAGAGAACAAAACTAACCTCACTTTTCCGGCAAATTTCTCTTGAATTTTTTGAAAATAACCACAAAAATCATTTCCAACTTGCTTGCCTAACTGTTTTACCCTTTTATAGAACACACATTCAAAGTGCCAAACCAAATGCGAACCACCAATTAAGCTAACCGTGCGTGTGCTCCTTCTTCTACTTTTTCTCTCGCCTCACTTTGCAGTTCGTGCACGAACAAAAATTGAACTAGTTCGCTTTGTTTTACACTACATGAAAATCAACATTTTTCATCATAAACAAAACTCGCATATTAAATGCCAAGTTTAGTTGTACCAAGGGGAGCGGGAGCAGGGAGCAGCTACATGGAGCAACACCTCGACTTGCGCCGCCGTCGTGGCATAACTCATTGGGAAACTTGCAAACGGCGCGTGACTAAAGTGAAAATGTTTACGAGCTTTTTCTTAGCATGCAGCCAAAAAGCATTTGCCAAGTACACTAGGCGAAAGGGGAAGGGAACCGTCTCGCAGCTAGTGCCAAGAAATGCTGTAAGACTTGCCCTGGACCAGTTCAGGGTGCTAAGTATGATTTATGTTGGTTTTAAGCTACGCTCTGAGGCTCGCTCGACCAGTCAAATTGAAATTTACACGCAGCACTGCAGAATACCCTGTTGGCTGCCCAGCTTTCCTCTCCCCCTGCTACACACAATACGCATAGCAAATAATAAGCAGCAAATCTTGGCCAGCACCAAAGCCAAGCCAAGCTACCTCGGGACACGTATGCGTCTGTCTGAGCTCTGCTTTGGGACTGGGACTGGGACTGGGACTGGGAATGGCACTGAAGCTGGAGTTGGAGTTAGAACTGGAACTGGTATTGGTATTGGCAAGGCAACCAGAGCCAGAGCCAGGCAGCATAGCCAGCGCAACATCATCCTCAGCAAAGCCATCATATTTGTGCTCTCTCGTCTCCCGAGGCTGCACGCTGCCATTCAATTTGCTGCTGCCCTGCAGAATTCATTTGTTTCTCCTTGCTGCTGCTGCTGCTGCTGGATTATCGGCAAAGCTACATGAAAATTTAATAATACGAGTCTGCAGTATGCAGCATGCAACAGCAGCTGCTGCTGCTTGGCGACGGCACAGACAACACGAGCAGCGGCAGCTAACTCCCATTTAATTTGTGTGTTGCAGTCTGATTGAAGCAAGAAATTTCACACTTGCCGTCGGTGTGACCCAAAGACCGCAGCTGTTTAAGCATATCATTTAAAAGAGTTAAAGAGGCAAACATTTTAAAGAAGTTTGAGATTTAACAGGAAAGAAAGCTTAGCTTTAACTTGCCTCTACCATTCCTTTTTGCATATCTGCTAAGATCTTGAGAATTTGAAAAGCTTTAAAATTATGTTTTCATATAAAAACATGCCCAATCTCAGCTGCATAGCTCATGCATCCATCTAATCAATTCAGTTTATTCAATCTGACTTTACTTACGAGATCAGCGATTTCATTTTCCGTTTTCCTCTTGCCTTCTTCTTTCCCCTTGCCCTAAGCAACCTTTCAGCATGTATTTCGCGCACTGCTTATCTGATTACTGCCATAAATCCTTTTGTAATGCGCCCGCACAACTGCCGAATGAGTATTTTGAAAACAGAACAAGCGTGAAGCAAAAAAGAGCACAGTAATTTACAATGTGTGCGCTTAATGCAGACACAAATACAAATACACGCACTCACACACATGCACAGTCGAATAAACTGCTTTTTAGTACTTTGACCACGCCTTTTTCTCTGTCTCTCCTGCCACCCCCTCTGCAAAGCCACACAAGTACCAAAAGCAACCGCCATTATATACCAGGCAAATGTTAATTCTCGCTTAACGTTGCACGTGGCGTATACGTAATTTTGTGCAAACTGATTTTTAGTTGGCGTCGAGTTGAGTTTTAGTTTTAGTTGGAGTTTCGTTTTGTGAGTTGCAACGGCTGCATGCAATTGTTGTTATTGTTATTTTGCACACACACACACACACACAGCCACTCCCACACACACACACACACATTGCACATGCTGGTCACATTTGAGCGAGTTGATTTTACAGTTCATTCAGCATGTTGACCAAAATTACCGCGGTTTTAACTCGTTCGTTACACCCGTCACACGCCCCGTTCCCTCTGCCTGTCTCTCTGCTCACTTGCAGCTGCAATTTCGCCACAGTTTTATTTTATTTAATTTCTCTTTTTTTTACTTTTTTGTTGCTGCCAACAATGTGCGGCACTATTAGCCAAAATGTTAAATGACACGCAGCCGGCTGCGATTGGTTGCACCTCACTCGCATTGTTGCAGCCACTCTTGAGTGCACTTTGCTGCATGCGGCGCGGCAAACTGAAACTGAAAACCGATTTGGGCTTAACTGTTTGTGGGTAGCTTAAAAAAAGGAAACGAAACAAATGTGCGAAACGCGTTTTTAAGTCGCTTTTAATCGGCAGTCAGCATTGATCGAGAGGGAGGAGGAAGGGCGATAAGTATCGAGCGATAAAAAATCATTTGTTCGCTGTTAGATACATATATCGATATTTTAAAGTGCAGTAGATGCTTCGAGTAGCTGAGCAAAAAGTAAAGTTCAAAATAAAATAAAGTGAAAGAGAAATTTTAATATTTAAAATTTGCATACAGGGTGCCCCATAATTCCTACGGCAACTCTAACCTAAACTGCTGCTGCGCACACAATCTCACATCAGATATATCTCATGGCCGCTTAGACAAAAGATGTCCTGCAATTTACGTACCATCCGTAGTCCACTTTAGAAAATGAACAGGATTCTCATTGGAATAAGAAGAATATGAACAAAAAAAAAAAACGTCAACAAAGCAAAGTATTCTATAATAACTTTGCAACAATGGCGCGCATTGTTTTCATTTTGATTAAAAATTTCTATGTATATATTGTGAAAAATTGAAGAAAAAATAAAGGGACCTAGTTATAAAAGTTATAAAACATATTATGCATTATTAAAATTACAAAAAAACGAGAGAGAGAGAAGCAGAAGCCGTCAGTGGAAGCAGAAAGAAAAGCTGACAATGAAGCCGCAAAAAACTTGGCAAAAATAAGAGAAAAATGCGAACGGAATGCAGAATTTTACGAGCGACGCCGTGTGAAATAGAGAAAAGCTTCTAGGCGCAAAGGGAATGCGCAGTAGTGGGCAGGCGGCGAGATTGAAGTGCAGCGAATTTATGGAATACACACTCTTCTATTTTTCTCTTTTTTCATTCTGCGAAAAGCAAATTGAATAAAATACAATGGCGATGGCGACGGCGACGGCAACCGATGCAAAGTTGACCACCGCAGCCGACGGCAAGGATGCTGGCCAGGAATGAGAAATTCCAGCTCGACGCTTTGTCTGCCGCGCGCAGTCTTGCACACAGTTTGCAAGTGACAATGGGCGTGGCGAGCAGGAGGAAGTGGGCTCTGAATGCCATGGAATTAGTTTGTTGAACAGGCAAATGCTTGGCCAGGTCGACAGAAATCAGGTCGATAAATAAAGCGCTTTATGAGTTTGCGGCAGCATGGATCACTTGCAATAGCAAGAGCAAAAGAGACAGAGAGATCGATTCGTTGAGTCCCTCGGCGCAAATTGGAGCAGCTTAACGAAGCTCATCGACGCAATTATCAGCTCCCAACGCAATTATCAGCTCATTAACGCAAGATGAGCAATAAATCGATAAATTTGCATAAATCTGCGATATGCATTGATTGCTTATTGGTTTCGATAATGGCGAATCCGAAGAGTAAGTTCTTTATTCCCCAATCTTTAATTGCCAGCGACTATTTTATTACTTAAGCTTTTTCACTTGACGAGCTGAGTGCTTGCCCCCTCCTGCCCCGGTACATTGCCACAGGCGAGCACACTTAAAAATTCATTTTACTGCCATGCATGTCTGTGACGTTGCGGGGGCGGGGACGCGGTGTAAGCCGCTCATAAAATTCCCAAGTGAGACATAATAATAAAGCAACAAAGACAATTCAGCTCGTAAAAATACAAATAAATGTTATAAATGTTGCCATAAAATTACAACAAAAGTGGCAACAGCAACGCGCCAGGCAAAGCACCCAAGGGGTGGCAACGCCATTTACTTTTTTTTCAACTGATTGATACGCAGGAGAGTGCGAGTGTGTGAGAGAGAGACGCTACGCGCGCAGTGTCGCCTTGCGTGCCAAAAACAATGTAACATTTTCTGGAACACACAGGCACCATGGCACACTTAGCCGCAAAACCGACACGGTAACTCGCGCGCGCGTGTGTGTGTGTGTGTGTGTGTGACATGCAACCAGGACGAAGACGAGTCGCCGCTGACGAGTGACGCCGAAAAAGAGGCAAACACACAGGAAACAAATGACAAAAAATATGTTACAAAGTGTCGCACATGACAGCGCCCACACTCACGCAACGCACACACACGCACGTGAAGCACCCTGAAGCAGCTCCGCATGGAGCTGGCATTGTTCGCTGCGAGCGTTGTGCCATTTTGGCTCGATTCGATGTGTGTGCGAGACGTGAGACAGGTAGACACGGGCACAGACAGTGACAGCACACTCACACACACGTGGAAAGGATGGCAGGGGAAACAGGTGAGGCGAAGGGGGTGGCGGGCGGAGCCTTTTGTGTCATCGTGCCATTTGTGTCAAATTTATTTTTGTATTTTAGTGTAATTTTGTTGATTACAGCGCCGTTGCCTTTGTTTGGCGCCTCTTTGCTGGCGCGTCTCTGTGTGTGTGTGTGTGTGTGCGTGAGTAAGTGTGCCCGCGTGTGTTGCTGAGTGTGCAATTTATTTGGAGTGATCCTAAATTATATGTACATACAATATTTTACGGTATTAAAGCGAGACATTTCTCGAGAGGAATGGGGGGGAAAGTGGCAGGCAGGTTTTCCAATTTTCCTTAAGCTACTCGAACATTGTTTTGAATTTATAGCAAGGGAAATTGGTAACAAAAAAATGTATTGGCATTCATTAGCCAACACTGCGTAGTGCTGTGTAATGCGCAAAACTTAATCAACTGCAGCTACGCAGCGCGACTTTCGTCGTTGTCAACTACAAACTGGAAATAAACATTCAATTTAATGACACAAAGCTTAGTCATAAGGTTGATTTAAAAAGGAGACAAGCATCTAATGGATCTATTTCTTTGCTCTCTTTTACTCTCCATTCTCTTCTGCTCGCACTTACACCTGCTCATAATGAACTCATTTTCAGTCGTGGCGCGTCGTAAACGTGGAAGGGAAAAACTAATTTGACTTGACATTAAAGCCAACAGGCACTCCCTCTCACTCCCACGCCCGACTCTCTCTCCCTCTCGCCCCCCACTTGCTCTGCGACAACGTAGACAATGCGCACTGCTGGCGACGCCACGAAGTATGCAACGCTTTTGTTTTTGCCCCCAGGGCCGCCATTTGACGGGCCGCATTATTACTTTTTATGCCTTGCCTGCCCCGCAGGGTGGTGCCACTGCCATGTTTTGAGCTTGTTAATATAAAAATTCTGCAGCTGCCGTTGAAGCTGACGCCGCTGCTGCCGCACAGTGGGCAACATGGCTTCGATACGTCGCGTCGCGTTGCGTCGCGTCGCAGAAACGTCTAATGAAATCTAATAAATTAAAGAGATTTATAAAAGCTTTGCCCGTGGCTGCAAGGAATCGCTTAACGGGCTTTGGCAGCGCCACCAAACATGCCAATTCCCCCTCGCCCACTTCCCCCGCTCCGCATATCATTTACACACGCTACGCCCAGGGCGCATAACTGATTATGTCCATGTAGCAGCAGCAGCAGAGCCAGAGGCGCAGCAGGAGAAGCAGGAGGAGGAGGAGTATCTGCCACATCAGCAGGCCGTAAATTTCAACAAGTTAGGGAGGAAAAGGCAGCAGCCTATCCCCCCTATATCTTAAGTGGCGAACTAATCTAAAGGTTCTCCAGCTAACAACTCGAGTAGACCCAAAATACCAATCTATATCTACACAAAGATGAATGAACTTTAAACTTAATTGTTTTGCTATGCGCTGATTGGAAAAAAAAAAATTGGCGGGCATAAATAAAGGCACGCAAAAGATGCTAATAAATTGCGAAATTGCCAATGAAAAGAGAACAACAAACTAAAAAGGCGCACTGTGAAAATTTAATCAAGAGCAAAACAAGCTGAGAATGAGGAGAATAAGGAGGATGAGCAGCAGGATGAGCCAGGTGAGGCAGAGGCGACAACTGTGTAAATCTTTTAAGCAGCTATGCCATAAATCTTAACGCATATAAGGTGCAAAATTGTAAGCAAGCTGCAGATACGTATACGTATCTCATACGCACACGGTTAGGGTAATGCTTTAAAATGATTTATGTGTGCGAGGGAGCAGACTGAAGGAGAGAGTGAGACAGGCAGATAGAGCGTATGGCAGGCAACACTTGAGCACCTCAAGTGCTTGGCTGGCCATGCAATTACATATATCAGTCGGAGTGTCTCAGGCCGGGAACGCAGAGAATCTTGAGCAAAGGAAAGCAACGGAAAATGGGAAAATGAGAAAAGTGGAAAATGGAGAATGGAAACTGTTTCAGGCACCCGCAGCGCCAGGCAAAGGCATAAATTATGTAAAAGAATAAAAAAATTATTCAACCACCCAGAGAGCGCTTTCAGTTCCCCACACGAAGCGCCTACTGCCTGCCCCTCCTCCCCCTCCTCTTCCACGCCTTGCGTGTTTCCCTCCGATTATGCTGCGTGTAAAATTGCCCAAATAAAGTTAAGTACCCAAAGTTGTAATAAATATGTGATAAATAGCTTTGAAAATTCCCACAGAAAATGTTTTATTTCAGAGCTGAAAATTGTAAGCTAGTTATAAATAAAAGCACAAGCTAACAATTTGATTTGTTTCTAATAAATATTTTGCATTTTTCAATTGCAACAATAACTAAAGTATTTCATTTTGCAGAGTTCCAGCAGCTTTTGCCGTTTTCAATCAATCACAAAACGATAGCAAGTAGTGTGACAAGTAAACTATAGACTCGACTGGGAGATACCCTGCAGACTAGACTGAAATATGCTACAGCAAACTGCTAAGATATGCCAATATATACCACACACTTTCTACTACTTGAATATGCCAAAGATGGCAACTATAGACTCGACTGGTAGATACCCTGCAGATAAGTGTAAAAGTTCTTAGGCAAACTACGTGGGTATATTAAGATAAACCAAGTAAACTATGACACCCCCCTTTGAAACATTACCACACACTGAATATACCCCACTTTTCGATTGTTTACAGGGTACAAGCACATTCTGTTGTCTGTTTATTGTTGACTTTATCAAGCTGGCAATCAAAGAACATTGCCAAACGCTTCGCAACACAGCAATCACAGACAAAGTTGACTTCCTGCCCGCACACACACACACACACTGACTCCTCCGCTCCCTGCCCCCTTTAACACCTGCTCCAGTGAGCAAAACTTGTTGCCATCAAAAAAGTCCAGTTTGATTTATTGGACAGCAGATAACCTCTGCCCCTCCTCCTCCTCCGTCTTCTCTCGCATCCGTCCTCCTAGAAGAACTTCACCTGGTGGGAAAAGAGCAACATGATGTTAAATATCTCCCGCTCCGCCACCGGCATCCGCTTGGTCCACATATAATGCAGATACAGATAGCTGCAGTAGGCCAGCAGCAAACGACAGAAGAGCTTTCGATTGGGTGTAAAGAGGCCCAGCATCTGTAGGCGTGGCTGCAGCAGCGCACGTCGCACACTCTGCCCGCAGCTATCGATGTCCAGCGCCGTCCAGCCATGTCGATGGAACCAGCCATGTCGCTTGAGCAACTCGCTCAGTTGCAGCTGTCGTGCCACCTGCAACCACGATGTATCCTGCGGCGAGGCGGTGACCACAACCAATGCGTCCAGCGATTGGAAGAGCAACCGCAACCCATTGCCCTGCACAGCAATGTCAAGCAGGCGTCGCCAATGGGCATAGGAGATGGCATAGATCAGCGTCAGGTTGTAGATCACAATGAGCAGCAGCTGCGGCGCCAGGCAATCGAGCAGTTGTTGCGTCAGTCGCACGTAAGCGACGAAGAGGCGCTGCAGCCGACGCAGGCGACGCTGTAGGCGACGCACGGCCTGGTAGTCACCCTGCAGAACCTTAACGTGCAACTCCTCAGCGCCAGCGCCAAGTTCCATGTTCAGTTGCTCGAAGGATTTGTGCAGCAGGCTGAGGCATAGGTTGACCAGATTCGTGCTCATGTCCAGACACCAAAAGGACAACGAGGCGGGCACCACGTAGATCATATAGAAACCTATCAGCCATGTCTTCTCCCTGGGCACAAAGAGCGTCACCAGAAACAGCTTCAGTGACATGAGCTTCAGCAGCAGCTGCAACACTAGCAGCCACGATAGCTTCAGTGGGCGACGACTCAACCGATACAGCGCCGGAGCCAAGCGCAGAAATCCATTGATGAGTCGCACACGTCGTTCCAGTTGACGTCGCGATTGCCAGAGCAGGCAACAGACGAACAGATACGGTTGCACATACAACACCGTCGCGGACGGCGAGAGCAGCGCCAAGCTGAGGAAGTAGGCGGAGAAGACTCCCAGCAGGCGGGAAATGGTCACACTGTACGGTGTCAAATGCACCGCATTCTCCGCACACTCGTAACGCAGACGCAGCAGCCCCAGGTAGTAGAACTGTCCCAGATAGAAGCGCAGCAACAGCAGCGCGTGGTAACTGATGTATCTATTACCGCGCCGGAACGTAGCCAGCACCACCATGATCCACGTCAATGGGTCAGTCAACGCGAACTGACCAGCGCACCATGAAACTTAACCCCAAGTTGCCGAAAGAGTGTGTCATTATGTGTCTATGGACTGTCATTAGGTCTGCAAATGGCGCTATTAATCCAGTATGTTAGAGGGGTTCCCTTATAGAGAGCGCTGCTGAAATACCCTGCAAACTTTACAAAATTGGGTATATTATGTTTATGCAAATGTATTGTATGTGAATAATGAGCTAAGAGCAGACATGGCATACCCTATGAGGATGCCAAAACATAAACAAAATGTCATTCGACCGATTTATATCAAAGTTACGATGCGTGTAGTCCCCAAATATCATATTAACAAAAGCCAAACTTTGCCAACTCTTAAGGCAAGCTGAGCCAATCTAAAAACAATGCAAAACTGTGCCGAGTGCACGGAAAAGTTGTTTACAAAATACTGTAAAAATACCGAGAGCCCACAAAAAGTATTTAGTTTTTTTTTTTCGCCTTAGAGACGTAATTTGTTATGCAATTAATTCGAGGGGTCCAAAAGTGACACTGCAAAGTTGGGTTTTTTCGAATACGAATTTGGGACGCGGCAAGTTGTGCATAATTTCCATACTTTTATACAAATTTTTCCATAAACAAGTCAAGCAGGGAGAGGGGGAGAGAGAAGAGGGAGAAGAAGAGTGCGCAAAGAACGCGATGTGGTAATTAAAAAGTTCTCTGAAAGGGATCGCTGAGAGTTTTTCACGGCGCGATGACACTGCGAGAAAACTTGCCGATTGAGACGGGTTTTGGGTTCTGGGTTGAGTTCTCAGTCGCAATGGGGGGGACAAGGGGGGCGAGGACCAAAGGGCCACCACAAAACTGTTTACGGCCTGTCGCTGCAAATAAATTAAAAAATTGCAACTCGTTGCCAAGTTTGTCACCAGCGAGCGAAAAAAAAACATAGAAAAATGCATGTAAATGTGTATGAGAGTGTGTGTGTTTGTGTGTGTGTGTGTATGCAGATGCATAAAACATTGGGAGGCTTGGCAACCGCAGACACCAACAAACTGCGGTTAGCTTGTGGCCAGCTGTAGTTGTAGTGGTTGTATTATTTGTTGTTGTTGTTACTGTATAAGTAGTAGTAGTAGTAGTAGTAGTAGTTGTTGTTGTTGTTGTTGCTCTTCTCTTTCTTGTTGTTGTTATTGCTGTGGCGTCTCCAGTCATTATTGCCGCTATTGGCGACAGCAAAGCTGCTGGCCAGGAACCGGAAATTGGAAAAGTTCCCGCATGTCTTTTCTCTCTCTCTCTCTCTCTCTCTGTCTGTCTCTCTCGCTGTCTCTTTCGTTTCTCAATTTGAAAAATAAGTTTTTCCACTAATAGTTAAAATAGTTGAAAGTATTACGAAAGGAGTCTGTAGAGCGAAAACTTTGCTTAAAAGTAAGCAAAATGAATGCGAGACCAAATGACCTTCACTGCGATGGGCCTTAACACCTTGTTGCCCGTGTAAGAAGTGACTATATACTTTGACTATATACCTTTTTGTGGCGTACTTCAGATAAAGTATTTATACTATAACCTAACATGACCCAGTTAAATCTTATTCAACCAATTCTAATTTACTTTCCTTCCTTTTCTATAAATATAATTTATGCTTCGAAGCAATCTATATTTATCTTATCTAATTTAATAAAATTGTATTTCCAAACCTCTGCAACAATTTCCAGTAACATCTTAAGACTCGATTTAAGGCATGTAACTTGCTCTAAGGTAATTCATAAATTTTCTATGGCACAGTCTAATCCACTTATCCACACGAATATTTTATGCTCCTTCAAGCTAGACAAAAACAGCTGACTGAGTGAGAGAGAGAGCAAAAGCTTCCCCAAGCATAGGTTCTCTCTTGCTCTCAGCTAACCGCTTGCAGCTTTGAAACGGTTAAGTTAGGGACAAATTGGGGAAATGGCAACGCTTTGCCGTTTGGCGATGTTTTTGTCCCAAAAAATAAGAAAATACCGTTAGCTATGTGCACAAAACAATTTAAAAAGTAACCGTAATCTGCAACTACAGTTCGAAAGTAACTGAATGCCTCGCTCCCCCCACTTCTCCCTAGTGCTAGTCCTAGCTGCTATCGGCTATGTCACGTCGCAGCCAATCCACCAGCGAATCCCGAGCGCATTCGCACTCCGCATTCAGGCAGTTCAACTCACAGATCTCCTCCAACCAGTTGCCATTGATGTAGCGCTTGATACACGGCATGACGCCCAATTCGCGGAGAACCTTCAAGCAATAGAGCTGCAGGCGCGGATTCGAATCGGTGGACAACTTGCGTCCCACATGGCACACGAGCATGGTGAACTCGCGACTGCGCCACAGTGCACGCTTGCTGTGCAGCCCATGGAGTAGGATCAACATGACATACTCGTAGTTCTTCACCTTTTGGAAGTGCAGCAGGCTCGTCGATTTTCTGTAGCAGGTCAGGAAGATGCCGTAGACCATTTTCACGCCGTCAATCTCATCGAAACGACGTTGTCCTTCTTCGCAGCGAAGCATCAAGGCAAACGCCTTGCTGTTCAATTCCCAATAGAGAGGCAAACGATTCTGGATGCGAATATAGAGCAACTCAAAGAAGCCTAACTCGATGCCCTTTTTGGGCGCCACATCCAGCAGGTGGCAGAGATGATGCCACAAATGGGGAGAATAGTAATGCCGGCAAGGATCCTGCTTGAAGATCTTTGCCAGCGCCTGAAAGTTCTGTGCATCCTTCAGCATAATGCCGAGCACTAAGCGATTAATCAATTAAGATTGCATTTATAGCGTCAGATGATGAACTTACCCTTTGGTTTGCCTGTTAAATTACGTAGTATCTCGCAGACAATTTCCTCCTTCACATCCTCCCGTGCCTTGACAATCTTGTAGAATTCAATGGTCAGGCACTTGCGATTGGCTATACGCTCTGCGCCATTCAAATTGCGGGAAAGAATGTCTGAAAACAGAGTTAGATTATGTCGAGAGCTTAGTATTATAATATTCAACTCACTGAAAATCTTCAGATATACCTCCACCTCGTTAAAGTGCGGCTCGTGAAACTTTAATCGCATGCGCATAAAGGCGTTCTTCAACCTACAAAGAGAATCTTAGATAATTTATATGTTTTATATTCTATTTCCCTTTATCACCTACTTTCTTACTATGTCCATTTCAAGTATGGCACGCTCCACATTCAGCGGATTGAGCAGGAACTCCGTTAACGAAACAATAGCACGCCAGTGCGTCAGGCTGACATCGCTGTCCATCTCCTTCATCAGCTTGGGCAATGCGAACCAGCCGTAGGCCAACTGTGCGCGATCATGAAAATATTCAGAGCTGCCGGGGCAATCGCGTGGGTAAGTCTTACAAAAGCTGCGTTTGCGCAAATATACGCTCATCTCTGTCAAATGAAAGCAGTTTGATAATCTAAATGTGCGCTAAAAGATAAAACGCCTTGCTTACCCTTGGTCTGTAGACAATTTATGGAACTCGGTTTCATAACATCTTTGATTTCCTTTTGCAGATAGTGATTGCGATAGCGCTCTAGCTCCTCCCACATCTTTGTAAATAAAATCAACAATTTAAGAATTTGCTTTTAATATAACTATTTTTAATGTTTTATCTACTTGTTTTTTTGTTTTTCAAGCAAATTACAAAATTTTACACTATTCAATTCCAATTTGATTAATAAACGCACACTAGATGGCGCGCAGCGTGCCCAACGCTGCCAGACTTTCGAAAAAAAGACAACATGGCAGCAAATACCAAACTGTTAATGCATTAAAATATACTAAATATTATAATTGAATTAATATTTCAAATAAAGAATGTTCGCAATTGCAATATGCAATATATTTTATAACATTTCCGGGTATTTGCTGCATTTCTGTATGTTAACATTGTTACTTCTCTTAGCTGGTCACACTAACAGATGTTTCCACTGCTGCCTTCTCTGCTGCTGCTGCTGTCGCGGTCGTCGCTGTCGCAGTCGTCGTTGCGAGTTTGTTTTTATCCAACTGTGCCGGTCGGTCGGCAGAGTCAGATCTTTCTCCCAGTCGAGAAGTCGCCAACGAAATCGACTGAAGTCTCTGTGCGCGCGCAATTCTTGCTGTAATTGCGGTTGTTTTTTGATTTTTCATTTCTGTTTTTTTTTTTACTTCGCTCGCATTTCGTGCCGGTCCTGCACCGTCTGCATGTTTTCGTGTGTGAGCTCGGCCGAAACTTAGTTGCTGCGTGTGTGCGTGTGTGTGTGTGTCTGCTGCAACGCAGACAACAAAAGAAATTCGCCGGTGTGTCCACCTACCGTCGCTTCCCTGCCCTTACCCAATGCCGTTATTCGCACTGCCAAAATAACAAATCGAATTTTTTCACAAAGCTGCTCGAAAAGTTTTACAAACTCCACTTGCAACTCGTTTTTTGTGTAAGCAATTTGGACCAAAAGAAAAACAAAAAACCGAAACAAAATGGCCTTAATAAGACTGGCAAGGTAAGTACTGCACATACATACATATATCGTGTTTAAACAAACAACTCATAATATTTACACGGAAATGTGCCTAGAGGGATATGCGCGTAGGCTCCTGCCTGACTGAAATCAATAGCAGGCATTGTTTCAGAGGTTTTTTCAATATACGCTAGCTGCATAGACTATATATGTAAACACTTGTTATATACTATATGTGTGTGCGTGTGTGTGTGTGTGTAGGGGGAAAGCCCCATGCAATTGCCATGCAACCCCCTCGGTTCAGACAATAGGCTCGACCTAGCATGGTAAAATATTTGCAGTTAAAAATGCATTTAATTAAATTTCAAATCAGGCTTTAGATTGATTTTATACGTGTAATTGTTTTGAATTGTCCCTAAAAATGTTAACTGCAGTGTAGAGCTTAACAGTCGCTGTTAAGTTTTGCTCTCCTGCTCTGCTACTCCCCTTGCTCTCCCGCTCTCCTGTTTACCTTTACACTTAGCGTGCAGATTGTCGTTGTTGTTTTGTTTCTCTTCTTTTGTTGAGACGCAATTGATAATTTAAATGCACCTTGTCGGCCAATCGACCCCCTCTCCCCCTTGCCCAGCTAAGCTTTAAGCTCCGCCTGTGCACTTGTCACAACTTTTGACCAAATATTTGTCTTGTGTTTCGTGTTGATTTTGTGTTGCTGCTATTGGTCATTGCCCCCTCTCTCTCGCTCTCTCTCGCTCTCTTGCACGCAGCATAATTGCCGTTACTTTGTTGCGGTTGCCGTAACCATGCAATTTCATCGTGTTTGTTGGCTTTCATTGCCATTCATTCTCCGCCTCCTAACCCGCTTTGCTGCTGCTGCAATGTGATACCCGGATTACAGCGTGGGAAATGTTGACGGCGTGTGCCTACGTTGTCATTTTAGCAATTTAATTACACTTTATGCACTTTGTTTTTAAATGAAAATCAAATGCGAAAACCTTTTTGCTCATCTCTCTCTCACTCTGTCTCTCTCCTGTCTGCTTTCGCTTGCAATTTGGCTTGCACAACTCTATAAATAAATAGGGGCACTTCAATTAGGTCCACTTGGAGTTCGTCAGTCCAAAAATAACTCTTGACGTGCCCATTGCCAGTCGGGCTTCTCTCCCCTCACTCTCTCTCACTCTTCCTTGTAATTGAATGTAATTGGAGCTGAGCTCGCCGAGTGTGTGGATGCTGTGTGGAACATGTGTGTGTGTGTGGAAGCTCAACTGTGTGCATGCTCAACTCTCAAGTGCAGCCAAGTAAAGAGAAGCTACAAAGTAAACTATCTTTATCTGTATCTGCAGCTGTATCTGTAGAGCATATGTATCTCTAGACTTGCAAAAGGTATCTATAGAGAGCAAGTGCAGTTGAGCTGGTAAATTGTGTGGCCTCAATATGAACTACGGCTCAGTGCGTGCCTTGTTGTTGTTGTTATTTATATATGCATATATTCGCAGCGAATGTTTTTCAAGTTTTTGAAACCATAAAAAATAAAATGCAAAGCAAATACTGCAAACTGGATGCTGATAATAAATATTTACAATCTATTTGGGTAATCTCAATTTGCGTTTTACATGCAGGCAGGCAAACATGCATCTGTTTATATAGTAGCTACTGGGAGCGTACAAAGTATTCTTTATTACATATGTATATATACATATATAAACATATATACGGCTGTGCAATGTGTTTCGCTGATTTTTAATTTAATTATGACTATTTTATTAATTGAAATGCGTCGTAGCAGGCACTGGGAAGGCCTTAGGCTCTTTTATTTTATGGCTTTGTTGTTGTTGTTATTGGTGTTAATGCTGCCTGTACCATCCATCCATCGATTATGATTCAAATGCTATAGTCATATAAAGTCATTGTTTTAGTTGAACAGTCGATTTTGACGAGGTGACTCGATAAGACGCAATTTTAATACTTACATTACTTAAGATTTGATTCAGTTTGCATGGAGTGTTGATTGAGATAGATCAAGATCAAGCTACTGCAGAGGTTTCAGTTAGTTTCAGTTTTCAATATGGTGCACCTATTAGATCAATGGGAAACTCTGGCAATGCATATGTAAGTGACTACAGCTATAAATACGTTGGTAACTAGTTCTTTAAAGTTTAGCAAACTTGGCACAAACATACCTTATAGCATAATATATAAGAAATCTCAAGCCAAAGTTCTCTCACTGTGTTGGCTTATTGAAAAATTGAGTTACAACTTATAGAAAATTATTACAGCAGCCGACGGAATGTGCAAATTTGTGTCAGCTGAAGAAGAAGAGGAAGCGACTTTACGATAGTTTCTGGTTTGGTTGGGTTTTCACCGACGCGTTGCAGTCTTTGCTAAAAGTAGACACAACTCTGATAGCACGGCTGGTTCATCGTCGTCATCAGCTACTGCATCATCATTTGGCTATTGCCCTTGGCAGTCGCTGATGATGATATTGTATCTATAAGAACGAAAATACTTGAGACATTGCAAACTAATATCGACAAATAATCAAGAGAAGAGCACAAAGAAAACTAACGACTGTGAGACACCCTAACTCAGAGTAGAAACCCTAAGAAATATATATAGTAAAAGTGTCATGGTGCAGGATATTTATGGATTCCCAGACTCGACTCAAGTTGGAGATAGAAAATTGATGATTGGCGGAAACGAAACATGTTCGAAATCGATTGTTGCGCGCCTCGTGGCAGACGTCGCGTCCGAGTGGCGCGTCGTCTGCCGCTGCTGCTGCTGCTGCTGCTTGTTGGGAGGGTTTTTCACTACGAAATATCCGGCTAAAAGCAGTTTTCACCAAACTTATCCAAAGTCAAGAGCAAATACAGCAAATACTCATACAGAGCGCGGGGGTAATAAATATACTGCGGACTCGCAGTGCACATATGGGAGTAAATACAGAAATCTGTACATACAGACAGACATACATATACATATACATATACATATGTATATGTGTGTCTGCTTATGACTGCGAGCTGAATGAAAGGGTGAATACAAATGCAATCGAATTTATATTAAAATGCTGCAAGAAAGCGTGTTAGAGCGAGAGTCAGACATCTCGCTGTCTCTCTCTCTCACTCTCTTACTCTGTCTGACTGTGGTGTAAGCGTGTAGATGCAAAACATTTGGCCCCTACTGGCTTGGCTTGACTTGGCCTGGCCTGGCCTGGCCTGGGTTAACTGCCTGCACGCGGCTCCAATTCGTACGCTGCACGCGGCGTATGCGCAATTTTGTACAGGGTGCACGCTGTGACAGAGCCGGCTCGAAATAAATACTACAAGCGAGAGAGCCCATAATTTCCAAGCTGCAATTGCTAATTTCAATATCTCAATTGCACGCCCAAGGACATTGTCTATAATCATCCATCATTGCCCCGCCAGGCAATTAGCAGCGCAAACGCCATGCCACGCCCCGCCCCTCCCTGCGGAGCAATTGCCACGTAGCACGTGCCCCCCACTGATATCAATTGGTATAATACATATATCATTCGTTTCTTGGGCGACCCAGGAATGCAGCTGTATGGGAAGAGGAGAGAGAGGGGGGGGGGGGCTTATGTCTGTGGCCCATTGGAACGCGAAGTTCATTGATTGATTAAGTCAATTGGGCTATTTTTGGCACTGCTTTTAAAATTTCTTGTACAAATTTGCATGCCGTGCAAAACGAATGAATACGTGAGTAGTGAGTGTGTGTGAGTGTGTTGTGAGTGCATTCAAACATCTATATATGTATATGTATATTTTTGATAGCTACAATGTAAATGCTTGTACGGCGAGTCTATACAAATATTTTAGCACTAGGTGCGCTAATTACCCGGCTTGAAATTTACAAATAGCGTATGATTTTATGACACTTGCACTGCACCAGTTAAGATACCCTGTAAATGGTTAGGCAGGGAATTTTAATGGCATATCAGTGCATAGAGTAGCCTTAGGAAATTGGGTGAGCATATTTAAACTAGCCAAATAAGATCTAATAAACTCTTTAGAAATACGTCACAATTTCGTCATGTGATATCCAAGTTATACCACGTAATCCCCCTATTTATATGTATTTACCTTTTCGCTTACGTCATGCGTAATAAGGAAGCTTTATATCTTTAAAGTGTTATCAGCAGTTTATCGAGTTACCTTATACTATATATATATGTGTAAAGCGCGTCATATGTTGCATTTCTGGGTATTCCAAAGTCGAGCAAACCCCCCGGCGAGTGTCAATATAATTTACGGATTACACATGCTTAGACACGGAAGCTTAATGAACTAACTAGCTGAGCACATCGTAAAAGCTGTCAACTTCTGTGCATGCCCAACAAATGCCAACTAATTGACATTGTTTCTAGATAATTTATTTAATTATTGGGGAGCAAAACACACACACACACACACAGAGGTTGCAGTTGTGCATGTGGGGGCGGCATAAGCACACGCATCGTTAACCGCACGAGTCGCCTATTTGATTGATAACAACTGAGTGGCAGCTTGGGGGCTTGGCCGAGGCACGTAAATTTATTTCGGGGGGCACAAGAATTTCGAAACCTAACCTGTTGAGCTTGGCAGGTCTTTCAGATTTGTGTTCCATCTCTAATCTGCTGCAGGCCAATGCAATTTCTAAAAATACCAACTATAACCCATTAGTGTCACACAGAGGGAATGAGTAAAGTGCGAGCGAGAGCGCACTAGAGTTCATTCATCCAATTTTTTGCACTCTCACTGCGTTGTCTGCCCATAAGGAGGAATCGCAAATCACGGCGGCTGGCGAATTTGCGGCTTCCGCGTTCGCGACAACGCGCCTCCTTCCTTCCCCCTCGGAAGACCCAACGAAAGTGAGAGTATGTCGTCTGGATCGCGCTTTTTTCTTGTTGTTGCCTTCATTACAAATTTTATGCAATCTGCTGCCGTTTGAGCGTGTGTCGTGTGTCGCGCTATTTGTGTTGATCTTTTCATAACGCAATTGTGTGCCACACACACGTACGCAATTCATATATGCAATTCACTTAATAAAAGTGCATTGACATTTAGGACTCGTGCTTTATTTACCTCTTTGGATTAACAAATATGTTTTCTTTGCTTTACTGACCGTGCAAAGCGTGTGCATCATCTATAAAATCCCTTAAGGGGTGCTTGTATCGATCTTTTTTCAAATTTTTCCAGTCAATTTATTCGAATATCCGTTAAACAGAGCGCCAACTGCAATTTGAATGCCCACTCCACACTTAACAGTCTTGCTCCTCATCCCACCAACTGTTCCCAGCTACGGAAATATGCTGTTAATAGCTGTTAACAGCTGGTCACATTGTGGGAGCATAAAATCGATAGCAGAGTTGCCAACTTTTCAGAACAGCTGTTTGTCGAACTGCCATCAGAAATCTGGCATCTAGCATTTTTCAGTGTTCTGGCAACACTGTTTTGCAGGCTACAGCGGCAGCACGTTGTTAAAATTGTAGTTGAAAATAACAAACAATAACATAAACATGTGCGCTACCACCAGCAAATTGCTGCTTAAGAGCATGCCCTGCACCATGGACGAGCTGGGTCAATTGATTCAGGAGCTAAAACTAACCATTCCGCGATCCCTGAACTCCTTTGGCCGGCGACGCGTGCTGCTCGAATATTCAGATGCCGAAGAGGCGCAGACGGCACTCAATCAGCTGTTGGGCCTGAACGACATACTGGACAAGCCGCTACGCGTCAGCTGTTTTGGACCACGAGCAAAGGATGGATCTGGAGCGGAAACAAAAAAAACAGCTAACAAGTCTACACAAGCTTCGGCTGCAACGAGTTCCAAAAAGAACTCAAAGTCGGCGGCACAAGCCGAGATCAATAAGTACGTGCAAAAGATATGTGCCTGCAATAATCAATTCGACTTTACACAGCAACCACCGCCCTATTTGCACTACGCCTATCCGCCCATTAATGACGACATACTGTCCAACATTGGCAACGAACTGAAGAGCAATGAACGCTTCTATGTACAAGTGCTGCACCTCATGAATCGCATGAATCTCGAGCCACCCTTTGGCCCACGCCCTGCAGGCATCATCCTGCAGCCGCAGCTCACACAAACCACTGCAACACAAACTGAAAAATGCCGTAGTGAAACCGAAAGCGAACTAGAAAGCGAAGACGAAGAACAGAAGCAACGTAAGCAGCAGAAGAAACAAAATACCATAGTGAAACGTCCAGCTGAGCCCAGCGTGATTCCGGAACAGCTTCGCAAACGTGCTCGCCAAATACTACAGGCTGGCAAAGCTGCTGGTACTTCAAGCAAAGAGACAATTGATTCACCCAAATTTGCAGCACCCAAAATCGAACTGAAGCTGCCGACTACGTTGCCAACTGTTCCACAGTTGCCGGAGCAGCGTATGACTGATGAGGAGCTGCAAGAGTTACCCATTTACAAGAACTACAAATTGGGCGAGCCCAGCAATAAGTTGTACATCAAGAATCTCAATAAGAACGTCACGGTGGAGCAGCTGCGTATGCTCTACGCACGCTATGCACCTCCAGAAAGTTTGGACATAAAAGTGATGCAACAGGGTCGCATGAAGGGTCAGGCATTTGTCGAGTTCAAGCAACAGGCGGCAGCAGCGGCGGTGGTGGCTCAAGCCTTGGTCGAAACAAACGGATTGATATGGCAGCAAAAGCCCATGATTGTGTGCTATGGCAAGCAGCAAGCGCCGCAGCCAAACCAATAAGCAGTAGAACAGGAAGCTAAAAACTTGCAGTATTAACTGGGGAATCTCCTGGCTGAGTAATTCTGAACAGACACTAGATTCTCAAATAACTAAGACTGTACAAATGTAGATTCGAAGCTCTTTAAAAGAGCGATACATGCATAAGACTTAGGCTAACACATTCCTTGCCTTGCCGTGTAGATACTCTGCCAATACACACATAATTTACATTTTGTTGAACCTGCATAGCATTTATAAATATATCCAAAGCCGAAACTTGTATACGGAATGTCTTTTGATCATAAACTTTGCTTTCTTAAGAATCACTCTAGTATTTCGTATTGAGATCGCAGTAGCTGCTTTAGAAACATGTAGAAATGTCTCCATATAGTTTATAGGTGATCACTCATATAACAGCTAAAGGCAGCAAAAATATTAACAAGTCTTTTCCAAATATATATTTTCTATAAAAAAAATATCAAAAAAAAAAAATTTATAAAAAATACTGAAGCCTCGTTTCTATCTACTTTTTGCCAGACAACTCGGCCTGATAGACACATTGTATGTGGAGGGCGCAAGACCGGATCCTGTCAACGAATTGGATGAACTGCACAACGACGGAGAGATCGACCTAGACGGTGCATTGCCAGAAGAAGCCACAATTCCCCTGAAGACCAAAAAATCACGCAAATCCAAACAGTTAGCTATGCAGCCCTTTAGCTATGTAATTGCCGTAGACTTTGAGGCCACGTGTTGGGAGAAACAGGCACCGCCACAGTGGCGCGAAGCAGAGATAATTGGTAAGTGAAGCATAGATACTCTTAACGCAGCGCTTATCACACATTCGAATCTTACAGAATTTCCGGCCGTGCTGGTCAATCTGAAGACGGGCAAAATCGAGGCCGAGTTCCACAAATATGTGATGCCAATTGAATCGCCACGGCTAAGCAGCTACTGCACAGAGCTGACGGGCATAGAGCAAAAGACTGTCGATGCCGGAGTGCCGCTACAGACGGCACTGATGATGTTCCACGAGTGGCTGCGCAAGGAGCTGCGTGCCCGCAACCTGCTGCTACCCAAGACGCACAAGTCAAACATACTGGGCAATTGCGCCTTTGTCACCTGGACAGATTGGGACTTTGGCATCTGCCTGCACAAGGAGTGCACACGCAAGCGTATGCGCAAGGCGCCATATTTCAATCAATGGATCGATGTGCGCGCCATCTACAGGAAGTGGTACAAATATCGGCCCTGTAACTTCAGTGATGCCCTCTCCCATGTGGGTCTGCCCTTCGAGGGACGCGCTCATTCGGGCATCGATGATGCCAAGAATTTGGGTGCACTTATGTGCAAAATGGTCAAGGACGGAGCACTCTTTTCCATCACCAAGGATCTGACGCCATATCAGCAACTTAATCCGAATTGTGTATTGTGAGTCGCCACAGACAGAGAGCGACAGAAAGAGAGAGAGAGAGGCAGTACTCCCTCCAAAGGATCAATATCAAAACAAAGGAAATGCACTTAGTAACTGACATTTAAAATAAATAACTAATTGATAATGTTAGTTGGACAGTTCTTAAATCTTAAGAAAGCCCCGCCCCCCTTTCTCCCTACTCCCTCTCACATCAAATCTGATGAAACTTCATTTGTTTTCTGTGACGGCAATTGATAAGACTTGAAAATTTGACGAATTGTTTCAAAAATCCAGAATATACACATATACATATACACACTCCATGCATACATGCATACATGCATACATATATACATACTACATACGCATACGCATATAAGATATGGCCTTAGAGCATATTTTTCTACCATTCATACTTGAGAATAACGCATATATATAGAGTTGTAGCCTGTAAACTGTATACATATTATGTACATGAAATGTCATACTACTTATGCTGACGACTTACGTAGCCTAGCATTTAGTTCTTAAGCGCATGACTAATAAACGACAATAGGAACACAACAAATAATGCAAATCCGAAGTGTCTTATTCGCACCTGAGCTGCAGTGTTGCCGAATCAGCATTTCGCGTTAAAACTAGCTTTCTGAAATGCCTAAATTTTCGCTATTTTCGAATTTTGTCGATTTCCCGCTAAAAACAGCTTTCTTTGACTCTCACAAGCTGCCAACACTGCCAAGCTGTGCTCCAGCGCCATCTGTTGACAGGTATTCCAAACTTAATACCATTGCTCGCTGTCATGGGTTGAGCTATTAGCCAATAGATGGCGCCATATGTCAGTGGAATTGAATTCAGCTTGGGCTTATTTCATTTCTATTTGTTTTAAAGCGTTTCAATTGTTGTAGACAGCACAAACAATTTGCCTCACTTATGTATTCTAATCTAGAGCGCGTATGCTAGCTTTCGAACAGCTGGCATACATCTATCACAAGCAATGACGCATCCAGTCACCTTCAATTTGCTAATATTAATATTAAGCACGTCATCAGAGTATGATCGCTTTAAGCTATCAGTTATTGAAATAGTATTTGATGGGAATTGAACCTAGCAGTACATTCGTTTTCAGCATTTGAGTCTTAAATGTGCCCAGATATCGAGATACACAAGAGATAAGATAACAACCATGCACCGATCTATATCAGAAATTTGTTTTTTCCTCTCATATTCTGTATACGAGAAAAGTAACCAAATCTCTGATTGCGATGTACGGTCATATTTTTATTAACATATTCAGAATTTACCCAATCGGGTGATATTAGTTATAAACAAATGAGCTCTATTCCTCCTCAGGGTCTAGGCTTTATGGCCAATTGAATGACCCCCTTCTCCCCCGTACACATCCAGTTAGGATCATCTTCGGTCAGCCATTCGACCGTACAGAGAGGCATGCCACAGTAGACGTCGCTCTTGATGGCACGCAGAGCACACACATTGGTGGGCATAAATTCACCCAGACATTTATTGAACGGTTTCGTGTAATCCCAGTTCAAATCGTCGATTAGCTTACGATAGTTAAGGTCACCCTTGAAGATCACCAGCTGACCAAAGCTTAGGTGCACGTACAGACCGGGTGCATAGTCGCGTAGGTGGCAAAATCCAAAGGGATTAGTCCAGACGGGGCTGTCCTCGTACAGTTCCAACTGACGATTGCACTTCATGCGATGCAGCTTGCGACCAAAGGCTCGCATTTCTGGAATCTCATGAAGATAAAGGAAGCGCATCATCCAACGAAAGTCATTCGTGGTGACATCAGAGATAAACCACGGCATGGTCTTCGCATGATAGCGCACCTTCGTGGCCAGTTTCGCATTGACCAAGTACTCGCCGAGCAACAGATCTGCAAAAAGTTCATAGCCAACATTGTCCAGAACAATGTCCACAATTCCAGGCTCCTCGATGTCCACTGCCAGCAGTTTCCAAACCCTATCGGACTCGTCGACAAGCAAATGCCTGTCATATGCGTCAATCATCCTAACCATCTGCTCACTAGGATACTCCTTGGTGATCGACAGGTCACAGCGATTGCCCCACAATGATAGCTTTAGCATTAGCTGTAGATTCTTTTTACTGCGTTTTAGATTCCGTGTTGCCGCCAACACCTGCAGCAGCAGGTACACAATGTTGCGTATGGCACATAATTTCTGCATGCCGAAATAGTCGAAATCCTTTAGAGATCTCGTGCGTCGGAATGCACCAAATATGCGACGATACAAATAACACTCGGCGAACATCCAGTCAGAGGAGAACCATTGGTTCTTCTCGCGTACGACCAAATTCTTGATGATGTCATTCCACATGGGACAATCCACCTGCTTGTCATAGAGTAGCTTGAACGGCTTATTGTCAAGCATCTCGTGTCGCAATATGTCCAGACTCCAGATGGCACAGCGCAAATCAAAGTGTGCATACTCCCCGTATTGTTCGATTATCCTAGATTCGCGTGACTGAAGGTTTTCCATTATCTCCAAAAGCGTGTTCGGTGTGCGTTCCCTGAAAGATCTGTAGGCAAAGCTTCGCTTGTATCGCGCACTCAGAGGAGAACGTGGCGGCGTCAGAGTATCGAAGATGTTCTGTTTATTCATAAAGCGCTCCTCCTCAGCCTCCTCACTGGTCAGGCTGTACTTCGGCGACATATCATTATCCATAGATGTTATCGAGAAGTTCATTTTATCTGAATACATCGTGACCTTGCTCTGAATTTTGACACAACTCCAAAATGATTAAGAATACAAAAAAACAGGGGGAGGGTTCCTAGGCCCAATCAAACTTGATCTCTCACATGATATAAGCTTTATTTTTTAAACAGACAGCTACAAACACAACAAACAAGCTAAGCCTCTATCTGCCCGCGGATCGTCCGACTTGCCTCTACTTTGCTGCAAACTGTATGGTTCCATATTCACCTGTAAGCATCCATTCCTTGTCCTTGGCAAACAGCTCCTCCGATTTGCCCTGCGGCAGCCCACACGCCAGATCCGCCTTGATGGTGCGCAGGGTGCACACGTTTGTGGGTTGGAAACCTAGAAAGACTTGCATTAGGAAACTTTAAAGGTTTAGATTCTAAGGAGTAACTTACCACGCAGGCAGGTCACAAAGCTTTCGGTATAGTCCCAGGTGAAGTCACCCAGCAGCTTGCGATAGTTGAGATCGCCCTTGAAGATGACCAACTGTGCCTGGGAGAGTCGTTCATAGAGTGCAGGCTGCACTTCGGCCATGCGATAGAACTCATACGGAGATGTCCAGAAGTGCTCCAGCGGTGCCAATTCGAATTTACCCTCATCCGTGAAACGTTTCAGTTTCTTGCCCAGCTCACTTAGCGCAGGTTCAGGTTGGGAAGCCAGAAAGTCGAGTGTCCAGTGATAATCATGATGCATAACATCTGATATGAACCAGGGAATGGCCTTAACATTGAAGCGCACCTTTTGCGCCAATCCCTGATCGATGATATACTCGGCAAGTATCAGATCCGTATACAACTCATAGCCAGCATTGTCGAACACAATCTCAACAACTCCCGCGCCGTTGCCGGCTTGCAGTGACTGCCAAATCTCATGTGATGCATCAACCAGCAAATTGTCTTCCAAAGTGGCAACCAGATCGAGAGCATCTCCTGTCGGTTTAACTTGTTTGCCCGATGTGATGGACAGATCACAACGATTGCCCCACAGATTCAACTTGAGCAGCTTCTCGAAGGCGGCTGAAGATTTCTCATTCTTACGTGTGCCCTTCGCCACTGCCAGCATTGCATCGAGGCTGAGCTGCGCAGCTGTTTGCTTCTGCTTGCTGAAGTAGTCATAGTCCGAGAGGGCAGATAAGCGGAATATGGATAGCAATTTGCGGTACATGTAGCACTCGGCATAAAGCCAGCAGGCAGTGAAGTAGGTGCGCTTCTCCTGCGCCAAATGCTGCAGAAATGCGTTCCAGACGCCAGTATCGCCCTCTGCAAGAAGGGGAGATTCATTAGAATAGATCTACACATCTAAATATATACAATTCTATTTATAGGTACATGTGCTCCACTTTGCACATACCCTTGTCATTGAAAGGCAACAGCGGTCCGTTATTGAGAATGTTTGCGCGCAGTTCGTTAATGGCAGCAGCTGTTTGCTCGATATCGGCAGCTTTATCCTGCAAGATGCAATGCGATTATGCAATCTTTACAACAACAAGAAGAACAACATCAACTTACCGCGCCATATTTTGTTAGCAATTCGTCCTTATCCTTGGCCAATGAATTGGCGACGGATTCCAACGACGACGGCAGCCGCACGCGAAACGTGTAATAGGCAAAGCTCCTAGGCGAGCGCGGTTGGCGGTAGAGGTCAGGTCAGAGGACAATCAAATTACATCAGCCGTGAATGATTTACTATTTGCTATTTATAGCATATACTTACTTCTTGTATTGGGCTGTTAGCTGCGTATGCCTAGGCGTCTCACTGTCAATAATTCCATTTTTAACATCGAATTCTGAATCGTTTAGCGCCGAAGCCATTTTTGTGTTTGATGCTGTCGGTTACGCCGCCTGTCTATGAACTGCGTATCCCCTATACGCAACTAATGGAAACGTTTGGTGCCTGTCGACAACTACAATCGCATGTGGTGTTATCGATGAAGCTTTCGATACGTTGTTTTGTTTTGGTTTTGCGCACAGCTGTCTGGGTATCGATACTTTAAGATAAATAAAACCAAAACATACCATAAATGGCACCACTTTGTTTTGGAAACCCCCAAACAAGAAACACAAAAATAAACGAATGATTCCAGTTTTACATTAACAAGTAAACTGTAATTTATGATGCTTATTGTAAGGATTTTTAATATAGTTTATTGTGTTGTTAACAAATAAAATTTGGGTAACTGATATTTGGACTAAAATTTGTTTTTTTTTTAAGATAGATTCAATTTGAAGCATTTTCAGTATTCTTGACTATTAATAGCCGTATTCACGCGAGCCGTCCACGAACTGGATGACACCATATTTTCCAGTCAACATCCAATCGGCGTCTTTTTGTGAAAGTGCTTCAGCAACACCATCCGAAAGTCCACATATCACCTCAGACTTCACTATGCGCACACAACAGATGCTGCTGGGCAGGAAGTCGCCCGAACACAATGCAATGGCCTGTGTGGGCTTCCAATAGACGTCGCTCAACAGCTTCCGATAGTTCAAATCTCCCTTAAATATAACGAGCTTGGACCGCCTTAGCGTCGTATATAGTTCCGGATCAACCGAAGGCATACTGATATTAAAAAAGGGAGAGACTTAGAAGAGAATGTGGGAATATATTAGACGATGAAACTCACCTGCTAAAGGCATATGGTGCGGACCAAAAATGAGAAGCGTGAACTTCGAACTTCCCCTCATCTATAAACTGTCTAAACTTTTGTCCAATAAGACTTAAAATGTAGTTAGGGTGCTGGCTCAGATAATTCAGGGAGGAGTGAAAATCGTCTTGTGTTATATTGGTGACAAAACAAGGAAATGCCTTGGCATGGAAGCGCACTTTTGTGGCCATTCCCTTTTCGATTACATATTCGGCTACTACGAGGTCTGTGAACAGTTCATAGCCTCCGTTATCCAGTACAATATCCACTGTTTGTCTATTGCTGTTATCATTGTTCAAACACTTCCAAATGTCGGCAATATTGTTGGCAATTATATAGTCATCCGTGGTGTTCACATCCTCCAGTACCTTCCGGTTGACAAGGTGGGCACTTGCGTCGTCCAAAAGATCGTTGGTACCGCTCCACATGTTGATAACCATCAGTTCGCTGAATGCTTCAAGCGTATGTTCTGTTCGACGAGTGAAGTTAGCGAGTGAGAGAATCTCCTCCTGGCACCGGACGAGTGCATGCTGTTTTGTTATTTCAAAGTAATCAAACTTCTTGATGAAAATGCAATTCTCCACGAAAGAGTAGAGCTTGCGGTACATGTAGCACTCAGCATGCATCCAGCACGCCTTGTAGAATGTGCTCACTTCCCCTGGGAGATTTGTTAGGAATTTGTTCCAGATTTCACGATCGGGCTCTGTAAATTTATCAAACAATGGATAGGTGAATTCACTTAACGTAAAACAATCCTTACCATCTCCGTCGAATTTCTGAAAAGCCTTGTCAGTCTGCAGCTCGTATTTGAGGCGCGAGATCAGTCCGATTATGATTTTAATCTCCTCGCGCGCATTCTGAAAAGAGTATGTGGAGTCTGTAGTAGAATATCCTTAAAATCTACGGAAGATCTGCATACATACCTCTCCATATTGTGAGACCAGCTTGTTCTTGTCCTTTGTGAGAGTGTCTATGACTTTGGTCAGCACTACAGGAAGATGGTTACGCAATCTGAAGTAGGCGTAACTGCGCTTGTACTGGCCAGACATGAAGGCGAGCAGCGGCGTGTTAATATCCAAAATATTGTATTTGGCATCGAAATCAGTTTTAAACACCTTGGTATAGCTCTGGCCACTAGTTTTGTTTCTTTGTACTGCATCGCACTCTACTCCTCCGGACTCCATCTTTTACCTTTTTAATTTTAAAATTTGTGTACCTATTTGTGCATATTAAATGTGATATTATGCCAAGATCTTGGGAGTTGCCTACTAGGTGCAGGAATTCGTACATTATTATCAAATAGTAAGATTTTTGCTTGGGTACTTACAAACAAACCCCTTGGCTCTGGCTCAGTGTGACCAAAGTGAAGACAGATTGTGACAGCGTAAATATGCTAAATTAATTAAAATTTTAACTATACAATATACAATTATTTATAGAAATTAAAATTTAATTTTAGCAACACAACTATTTAACATATTTACTCTAATATATATGTGATTAAAACTAGTATTTTTACTAAATACCATTTGCCAGCTGATAACCGACATGGGCAAAATTAGTGTTTAATACAAGCGTTTGGTATTTTCTGCGAATTTGCCAATTAGGTGATTTTTTTTAGCTCATTTTTACTTCCGCGTTCCCTATTCATCACTGCAGTTTTTACTTGGACATGGAACGCGACGCGATGACTCTGAAATGTTTATTACATATAAATTAATTGCAAATTAAGAAGTAAAAACAAAAATCACATATGACGACACAGTAACAAAGTCAAATAGTCAACAGTGCGACCAATTGTTGACTGCGCGCGGGGTATGCTGACTCAGTCGGAGCGAACGACAAAGGCAGAAACGGATACGACGTGATAAAGTCCGGCTACGGGTTTAGTTAAATATTGCAGTGATACCGTTCAATCGCTGAAAACATAAGGACGGGCTAATGCATACCAACTAAACCACAAAGCCAACACTCTCACACCGACAGACACACACATACAACACTACACACTTAGGCTACCACAGACACACACACACACAGCGGCAAACTGCACCACCTACTACAACGCCCAACACCCAAGGCAAACACACAAACCAAATTCGCACACACGCACACACACAGGCATACACAAAATGTCACATTTGCCATTGCCGCTATATGGCTTCGCTGCGTTTTTTATGATTTTCTGGTTTGGTACATGGTGTGTGCATCTGATCGCGATCTGCTATGGCAAATACAAGCTGCACAAGAAGTCATGCAAGCTGCCAACTGAATCGTCGCCGCTGCCAGGCGTCTCCATACTGAAGCCCCTAATGGGCGTGGATCCAAATTTGCAACATAACCTGGAGACGTTTTTCACCATGGATTACCCGCTGTACGAGCTACTCTTTTGTGTAGAGGACAAACATGATCCTGCCATAAAGCTGGTGGAACAATTACTCGAGAAATATCCACAAATAGATGCACAGCTCTTTGTTGGTGGTTCCGATGTGGGCGTCAATCCTAAGATTAACAACATACATCCCGGCTATATGGCGGCAAAGTATGACTTTGTTATGATATCAGATAGCGGCATCAAAATGAAAAACGACACTCTGCTGGACATGGTGCAAAACATGTCGGAGCGACATGCTCTGGTTCATCAGATGCCCTTTACCTGCGATCGCGATGGATTCGCAGCCACGTTCGAGAAGGTCTTCTTCGGCACGGTGCAGTCGAGGATATATCTATCGGCAGATGCGCTCGGCATCAACTGTCACACAGGCATGTCCTGTTTGCTGCGCAAAGTGGTCATTGACCAGCTGGGCGGTCTGCGCGCCTTTGGCTGTTACTTAGCCGAGGACTTTTTCATCGCCAAGCGCGTCACGGAGCTGGGCTGGAAGATGCGTATCTCCAATCAGCCGGCACTACAGAACAGCGGCCTATGCGACATTGGCAGCTTTCAGGTAATTAATCGAGGGTAAAGAACCCAATCATAACTAAATCATCGCAAGAATTTTCACGGGAAAAATGTAAAAATTATTATGGGCAAGTACTTTGTTTATTGCATTGATTAATTTATTGTTCAGATAGGCATCGAGCCATGTTCTCAATGCATTAACATTAGTATCTTGAAATCAGGCGCTGATAAGTCTTATGTAATATAATCAGGTGAAATTAAACGATAAGAATTTCTTAGGTTGTACTTAAAGGCTTCATAAACATTTTATTTTTTGTAGAATTCTCTTCAAGTTTCCTAATCTCTTCTTCTAATTTTAGCAACGACTCATACGCTGGGCCAAGCTGCGCGTTGCCATGGTGCCCACAACGATACTGCTGGAACCGCTGTCGGAGTGCATGGTGCTGGGCGCACTGGCCGCCTGGTCGGCATCGCTGCTCTTCGCCTGGGATCCTCTGGTGTTCTATCTAGTGCATATACTATGCTGGTTTCTCTCGGATTGGCTGCTCTTGACCATTGTGCAGCACGGCTCAATGCCGTTCCCAAAGTTCGAGTTTGTTATTGGCTGGCTCTTTAGGGAGTTAACCGGACCATATCTGTTCCTGCATGCACTCTGGAATCCGGCAATACGCTGGCGGACGCGCACCTTTAAGTTGCACTGGGGCGGCATCGCCTATGAATTGCCGCTCAACACACCTGCCTCAGATTCTCCGTTGGCGCCGCTGCAGCCAGCGCCCACGTTATTGACGTCAACAACGACGACAACAACGATAACAGCAACAACAACAGCCACATCGTCGTGCACAGGTGCAGGTGTGGGTACGGGCTCAGGCACGGGAACGGGCACGGGCACGGGTCCGTTACCGGCGGCCAAGCAGCGTCTGTTGGTCTCGTAGCAGCACCTACGCTTTAGAAATTGTTTGTTATACGCGTAACTTGTACTTCTGTGCGACTCAGCGAATGATGCTACAGTTGGATGGTATTAGTATTATTACTAGCTAAACCCTTTAGTCACTAACGTAACGTAACGTAGCGTAACGTAACTAAGTTAAGTACGTGTAGAGTGTAAGTGGAACGGGCGCACAGACGACAGACGACAGACTACGGACTACAATGACTACGGTTGTAGTTTCTATAGAAAGATACGTATTCGTATCGGGCAAATTGTACTTGTACTTGTATTGGTGCATGGCTTTGCGATCTGCTGCTTAGCTTAATTTAATTCCATTTTAGGCTCAGGCAGCATCATCCTCATCCGCCCCCCCTCGTATGTGAGCCACGGCTCGTCTCAGCTCACACACACGTGTGTGTGTGTGTGTGCGCACTGTGACCAACAGGCAAATTGTTGTTGAATTCTTGTACCGAACTTAAGTCTTAACTTAAGTTGACAGTTGTTGCTTTAATTAGTTACGATAAAAGTAGTACGATCTAGGATCTTTAGAGAGAGAGATTTATTAAGTTCAGCCAAGCGATTTAGTGCGTAAGTTGTACATTTAGTTGCTCTGAGATTTCTGAACGAGTTTCATAGTTAAGTTCGACATTGTTATTGCTTTTTGAGTTCGATTGTCTTAATTATTATTATTATTATTTTTAGTTATTTATGGTTAAGTTAAGCAAAAGATAATTGTTTATTTGCTTTGATTTGTATATTCAATTCCCCTCACACGCTTCCCGCTTTCCCCTGCGCTATGTACATATGCTTTGCTAAATCGCCATCGAATAAATTTAATTTAAATTAAATTAAATTATGTTATCCATAAATAATGAATGAGTATGTTTTTTGTGTGAATCGAGCAATTAGATTTCGATCATCATGCGTAGAGTCGGCTGATAAACGGAAAACACGTTAATGGTCAGTGAGTCAGGCGATAGGGTTTCACCTTCTACCTATTTGCGATCAGAGAACGCTATGAATATGGAAGATGACTCAACGGGTCTATTCCAGTAATTGTTATCACATTGTAAACACACACTCACACACACAGCCATTGTCAAGCGGCGACGCTTAGAACCACATTAGATGTGGGTTCAAATGCCATGTAAATTAATTGAATTATGTTGTGCCCCCTGACTTCATCGCACTTGCTGCACTCCATGCCCGTTGAACATTGCTCCACGCGGCATGTCGGAAACTTAAGTATTACTGGAATATCTTACATATAGAGACTTATATACATACCATATATATATACAATATAAATGCAATGCTTAATGTGAAAAATATGAAAATTCCACATCGGATGTTGAGTCAACCTTTGTCGCAGCCTCGGTCGGGGCACGAGAGTTAAACCTTATATTGTTCCCTATTTGTCTCCCTTGAGACGGCGCTTATCTCGGTTTCAGGGCCCGGCATTAAATACCGAGAAATACCAGTAGAGAGAGTGCGTACATATGAAAACAACAGGCTGACAATTATTCAAAACATATTTATAATTTGCAATTAATATGTGTGTGTGTGTGTGTGTGTGTGTGAGAGAGAGAGAGATTGGTACGTGCCTATATAGAGGTTAGAGAGGCATATCAGCTCAGATAATGAAACTGAGAAAGAGAGCCAGGGCTTACATACATATAAATCAATTAAATTGGCAAATATTAATAGGGGTATATTGCTTCGATAGTATTGGATAAGTATGTAGTTATCAAAGCATAGCTCAGTTCCTTATAGTAATGCGATCGAAAAAGACTCCGTTCTCGTGCATTCCACACAATGGGGAACATAACATGAGACAGAACATTTGTGATCAGGCACAACTTACCTTATTTTATTTGTACTTACTATCTACAAAAGTTTTTTGGATTCTTATCAATGTGCATTAAAATTTCAATTGTCCGATATGAAAACTGCTGGCAGGGGCAAAAATTAAACCAAATAATTAAGACCTAACCGGCTTACACATAATTATATACATACATAGCATATATGTAGCATATAGCATGTATACATGCATACATTTTCGTATTTAAGTATTATGCAATAATTCATAAGCGCAATTATTTATACCGAGTATTAAGCTAAACTGAGGTTTTCGTAAACCCTTTACTAAATAAACATATTTTTACTGACCTAAGAGTTGATACTATGTACTATGTAAAAGAGCTACTATATGATTTACCCCCAAGAAACCCTTTGTAGTCAAATTACGTGAATGCAACACGATCATGTGTTCAACAAGAAGCTAATAATTCTAGAGATATATATTATGATACATTGTTTGCATCTATGCTTGATATATGAAAACAGGATGAATAAATCAAAAAACCAAGGCGAATGCTTTAGTGGAAAAATGTATAACTAGCTTTAAGTATTTGTACCTATTTATCTAATTGTAACTAGGCCTAAAGCTAGTCAACAAACAAATAAAACAAGATTGCAACTTGACCAAGACACACCCACACTCACATGAGTTGCGTGATTTTAATTCATATATATGTAAACAAGTATAGTACGTCTACTAGTGTGTTATAACATATGTTTAGCCGAGTATTTTTTTTTTTTCTTCCATTCACGACTGCGGGGCGACTGGGCCTGGGAGAACACATATCTATTGAAAAGCTTTGTTTGATAACGCGCGCTACGAGCGTGAGTCATGTGGATCGAGTGTGTTTATTCTCGACTGGGATTTACGTACAATGTGTGCCGTGATTAATTAGTACAATTGTCGTAGAGCTAGCAACATGATTGGCGTTGGTCATTTGCAATTTGGCTAATAAATAACTTTTGGTTATCAATCTGTCAACATCAATGGTGGGGCTCTCAGTTTTAGATATGGTTGAATGGGATAGTTTCGCACGAGCTAAAACGACGACCCTGAGGCGTGTAAATTGGCAAAACGAGCCCAGTGGAAACGTTAGCTACCCAACCTTATGCTCATATCCGATAAATCACATACGTAAAGGTTGCGCGTTGCTCTTATCTTTAAAGTACATACGTACGAAGGGTGAGCCCCGAAGATAACATTTTAAATTTATTTAGATAGCCTAAGCATTTTGTAAATATTTTATCTTGGCGTATTACGCGCAAGTCTACAAAGTACGAAGTCTACGCAGAATCATACGTTAGTAACTATATCTAGCATATTCTGCAACGATCGCATGCGAATCTCGAGTGGAATCGTTTATAAATAGCCCAGCTATCTTGAGCAGAGAGCGAGCGCCGGGAAAATAATCTTAATCAAATAGTTACTACATTGAAGCTCTAGATTTGATGGCAATATTTGCTTAAAATCTTTAGTCAATAAATCTAATTCGATTTGGACTATATAATAGCGCCTCAATTATGTCATTGCAAGGTTAAGTTAATATTGTCAAACAACTGGCGTATCAGCTTTGCATTTAAAAGGGGTCATTCATCAGTATCTAATCAATAGAAATAGCGATTAAAAGTGAAATTATCTACCACAGCTTAAGATTAGCATTTGTATATAAAAATAGATATAGATATAGTGTTAGTGTTAGTGTTAGTGCACTTATATAGGCACCCCTTTGTTGTTTATTCTAATGTGCAACCGTTATTCTTATTCTACTTATCATTGCTTTCAATAACAACGTAAATGATGTGACAATTGAGTTACATGGGGTTAAATTTTTAATAAATTAAAACTACAAAACATTAAACTCTTTTAGTTTCTTTTCGCAAACACCTGCGTTTTTGTTTTATTTACATTTTTCAAATATTCTAATGCTAGAGATGGACCGCACTATTGCGAATTACTTTGAAGAGTTCCCCGTGACATAAAAATAAATGTGATAAGTCACGGTTTCATATTTGCATGTATTCCACCTCTAGCAAATCGTAATGTATTGCAAAGCAATTGGAGTAATTTGTTGTACCGTTGTCGAAAAAAGGTATTGATTGTCTAAAGGTCTGCAAAATGGTTATGCGAAGCGAAAAATAATATATTACGTGACAAAGAAAGTAATGTGCTATGAATTTGGTAACTAGTGGCATCCGAAGGCATTTCGCATGCTGTGGTATGTGAAAAATCTATACGGTTTATCGGTCGACAGCGGCACATACGCGTAAACAGATGTATACATACATGTGCATGTGTGTATGTGTGTGCTCCAGCTGGTGTGATAGGAACGGGGGCGTAATGAGAAAAATTCTTATTCGCTATGCGATTTCCGTTGTTTATACAATATTAATTGTGCGGCTGAAGTGTTTTTTGCTTTGCCAAACAGTTTTCGGCTTGCATGCATACTTTACTGTGTGTTCGGTATACAAATTTGTTTAGCATTAAATAATGAAATTATTGCTGTGTGTGTGTTTGTCTATCAACTTATTCTGTTTACTTGCAGATGTTAAGGCCGCTGCTGGAGCAACGTTGAAGAGAGAGGAAATCCAGTGAAATTCAGTTAATTCCCCCCAGCAAGCCAGAACACTTGAACGGAATAGCAAAATGGCAATGTCCAAAGTGATTCGTGTGCTGGAAAAGTCAATTCCTCCCTCGCCGCATAGCGTTTTGCTCGAGCATCGCAACAAGACTGACTGCATCCTCTTTGAGTCGCATGTGTGTGCGCTACTAACACAGCAGGAGAATGTCATACGCAAGCAATACACCAAGGTTTGTATAGCGAAATCAATTTCTAACCTATATATGTCGGGTTGATCATGCTACTTGTTTCTACAGGTTTGCGATGCCTACGGTTGCCTGGGCGTCATGCAACTAAATGCCGGTGAGAGCACTGTGCTCTTCTTGGTTCTGGTTACGGGATGTGTGTCAATGGGAAAAATTGGCGATGTGGAAATCTTTCGCATCACCCAGACGACCTTTGTTTCGCTGCAAAACTCTGTGCCCAACGAGGATAAGATCAGTGAGGTGCGCAAGCTGCTTAACTCGGGCACATTTTATTTTGCGCATTCAAATCCATCGGCTGCCGGAGCAGGTGCAGCTGCAGCTTCCAGCAATAGCATCAAATTTGATATAACTCTGTGCGCACAGCGACGTCATCAAACCGGCGAGACGGACAATCGTTTCTTCTGGAACCGTATGATGCACATTCATCTCATGCGATTCGGCATTGACTGTCAATCATGGCTGCTGCAGACCATGTGCGGCTCTGTCGAGGTGCGCACTGTCTACATTGGAGCCAAGCAGGCACGTGCCGTGATTATCTCTCGTTTAAGCTGTGAGCGTGCTGGCACGCGCTTCAATGTGCGAGGCACCAACGACGAGGGCTATGTGGCAAATTTTGTGGAAACCGAGCAAGTAATCTATGTGGACGGTGATGTGACCAGTTATGTGCAAACTCGTGGCTCAGTGCCGCTTTTCTGGGAGCAACCCGGCGTGCAGGTGGGTTCGCACAAGGTGAAACTATCGCGCGGTTTTGAAACTTCGGCTGCGGCTTTTGATCGGCACATGAGCATGATGAGAGATCGATATGGCTACCAGACGATAGTCAACCTGCTGGGCAGCTCATTAATTGGCAGCAAGGAAGGCGAAGCGATGCTAAGCAATGAGTTCCAACGTCATCACGGCATGTCGGCACACAAGGATGTGCCGCACGTCGTTTTCGACTATCATCAGGAGTGTCGCGGAGGTAACTTCTCTGCCCTGAGCAAGCTTAAGGAACGTATGGTGGCTTGTGGTGCCAACTATGGCATCTTCCATGCCAGCAACGGGCAGGTCTTGCGTGAACAATTCGGCGTTGTGCGCACGAACTGTCTTGACTGCTTGGACCGCACCAACTGCGTGCAGACCTATCTGGGACTGGATACGCTCAATTTGCAGTTGGAGGCTCTCAAGCTGGGCGGAAAGCAGCAGAATGTTTCGCGGTTCGAGGAGATATTTCGCCAGATGTGGATTAACAATGGCAACGAGGTGAGTAAGATCTATGCGGGCACAGGTGCCATACAGGGCGGCTCCAAGCTAATGGATGGTGCTCGATCTGCGGCGCGCACAATTCAAAACAACCTGTTGGACAACTCGAAGCAGGTAAGCTCTATCCATTGAATAGCAATGATTCCAGCTTCTCACCAACCTCGTGATTACAGGAAGCCATCGACGTGCTGCTTGTGGGTTCGACTCTCAGCTCGGAGCTGGCGGATCGTGCGCGTATTCTGTTGCCGTCGAACATGTTGCACGCGCCAACAACTACGCTGCGTGAGCTGTGCAAGCGATACACGGAGTACGTTCGTCCGCGCATGGCACGCGTCGCTGTGGGCACTTACAATGTGAATGGTGGAAAACATTTCCGAAGCATTGTGTTTAAGGATTCGCTGGCCGATTGGCTGCTCGACTGCCATGCATTGGCGCGCTCTAAGGCGCTGGTTGATGTAAATAACCCTTCTGAGCACGCCGATCATCCTGTGGATATCTATGCCATCGGTTTTGAAGAAATTGTCGATTTGAATGCATCGAACATCATGGCGGCCAGCACGGACAACGCAAAGCTTTGGGCAGAGGAACTGCAGAAAACTATTTCGCGGGATAATGACTATGTGCTGCTAACCTATCAGCAGCTTGTGGGTGTCTGCTTGTACATCTACATACGGCCAGAGCATGCGCCTCACATTCGTGATGTAGCCATTGATTGCGTAAAGACGGGCCTCGGTGGAGCCACTGGCAATAAGGGCGCCTGTGCCATTCGCTTTGTTCTTCACGGTAGCTCCATGTGTTTTGTGTGTGCTCATTTCGCTGCTGGACAATCTCAGGTGGCGGAGAGGAACGCAGACTATGCTGAGATAACACGAAAGTTGGCTTTTCCTATGGGTCGCACTCTGAAATCGCACGATTGGGTCTTCTGGTGCGGTGATTTCAACTATCGCATTGACATGGACAAGGACGAACTCAAGGAGTGTGTACGGAACGGAGAGCTGTCCACGGTGTTGGAGTTTGATCAGTTACGCAAAGAACAGGAGGCTGGCAATGTGTTCTCCGAGTTCCTCGAGGGAGAGATCACTTTTGATCCGACCTATAAGTACGATTTGTTTAGCGATGACTATGATACCTCTGAGAAGCAGCGTGCTCCCGCTTGGACGGATCGTGTACTCTGGCGACGACGCAAGGCGTTGGCCGAAAGCGATTTCGGTGGTGCTGGTGCAGCTGCCTGGAATCCGGGGAAGCTGATACACTATGGACGCTCGGAGCTAAAACAGAGCGACCATCGTCCTGTGATTGCCATTATCGATGCTGAGATAATGGAAATCGACCAACAACGCAGGCGCGCCGTATTTGATCAGGTCATCCGGGATCTAGGACCACCGGATTCCACCATAGTTGTACATGTCCACGAAGCGTCTGCGGATGTGGACGAAGACGGCCCAACTATTTACGATGAGCACGTTATGTCAGCGTTGATTGCTGAACTCTCCAAAATGGGTGAGGTGACATTGGTACGCTATGTGGAGGACACCATGTGGGTAACATTCAGAAACGGCGAATCGGCGCTTAATGCAGCAGCTAAGCGCAGCACACAGGTCTGCGGCTTGGAGCTGGTCTTTGAGCTGAAGACTCCCGACTGGCCGCAACAGGTGGATAGTGAAATCGAATTGTGCACTTCCAATACCATACCGCTGTGTGCGAATCCCACTGAGCAGTCTCAGCTACTGCAGCTAACACCCGAAGTACCGCAACGGCCCAAGCAGCCTCCAACACGGCCCGCACCTGCGCGTCCGCCTATGCCTATGTCTCCAAAGAATTCGCCGCGTCATTTGCCACACGCCGGTGTCATTAGCATTGTACCCAAGCCAGCTAAGCCACCGCTACCACCGCAGCCGATGATGCAAGCACCACTGCAGCCGATTCAAGTTGCACCGCCACGACCACCAGCCATGGGAGGCGAGAATACGCCTTCCTCGAAATCACAATCACCCACGGAACCGGGATCACCATTGCACGCCACATCTGTGAGCTCTTCCAGCTCATCTGGCAAGGCATCTCCCACAGGAGTTACAGCGTTGCCAGTGGGACCGCCCACACCACCTCGTCAAATGCAAAGCAAGCAGGCCACACCGGTGTCTACGCCAACACATCAGTCCAAACAATCGTCTCTAGAGCAGCCATCGCCACCAGACACCGCCTACGAAACAACTAGCAATATCTATGAAGAGATACAGGATGATCTGCCGGTACCGCGTCATCCTCCACCAGCTGCACCGCCACCAGTAATTGGAAACGCTGCTGCTGATACTCAGCGTCGGCAGCCAACATTGCCAACAACTGCACCATTGGGCCCGCCGCCGCCACTACCCAACCGGCGTGGTCCTCCGCCAATACCAAATCGTAGTGGCAACGCGCCACCGCTGCCTACGCGTCCAACAAACAACTAAAGTGACCAACTAAGGGGTAAGAAAAAACCTGTTTTATTTAATTAATGCATTATTAAAAAAAAAAAAAAAAAATACTTCCCATACCGGGAATCGAACCCGGGCCTTCTGGGTGAAAGCCAGATATCCTAGCCACTAGACCATATGGGAGGCTGTCGAACGCGTGTCTAAAGCGTATGTTAAATACACTGCACACATTTATACCAGTATTTCAACTAAATGATTTCATATTTCATTTGAATATTTTAAAACGTTTTATTTCTTTAACATTGCAGCTCGCTGTCGATCAACTGTTCATAATGGCGGTTAACTCAACTACATTCCGAATTGTATTTAACGTTGGGGAGTATGTAGCAAATCTCAATATAAATATATATAATCGCATACATGTTTGCCAATTGTAAAAAACATATTATTTACCTACATACATATTGCAGAGTTTTCTGATAAAATGAAACTTATCTGTTATATGCATATTATACTACAAGTAAAAGTGAATAGTTTGTAAATCAAAAAGTGCTTAGTTCACAGCTTTAAATTTGAATATGTTTTCTGTTATGATTTTTAAAATGAGAGCACTAAAACAACTTAACCAACACTGGCCAGATGTACTCACTGATGATGCACCAAATAAACTAAGTATTTACCTACATATATGTATTTATGTTATCCACAGCGAGCAATCTGAACAAAAATGAAAATAAAAGTATTAATAATGTACTTGTTCAAACAGTTAGCCGTACTAGTCAATTTATGAAATAAAAAAAGTATGTTAAAGAAAGAAGTTGAAGATAAAGATAAAAGAGAAAAATATATATGTTATCTGTAGTAAATTGAACCATGACAGCTTGCAATACTTCAACTATATACTACGAGTAATTAACCTTTGTTATTGGAGTTTGTTTCAGCGTAAAAATAAAACTATAAACAACTTACTGTTGCACTAGAACCTAGTTGAATTAAGGCATAACCTATATACATACATATACACGAACAATATCAAAGAACATACAAATAAAATTGGCTATATTGAAAACGTTGATGTTACGCATACAATCATGTGTATTATTGTACAAATGTTTAATCGCCCAATTGAAAAGTTAATCAATGAATAAATATGCAAACTATACGAAAACGGATGTTTCTTTCCAGGTCAATTCAATTGGAATAACATTTTAAGTTTAAATGATGTATTCCTAATTTGTTTTTTAAAAACAATATGAATTTTCATTAAGTTTAGTATTATTTATTCATGTCACCCAAAAACATAATAAATTAAATATCAAGCAAAAACCATATCTGATACGATTTAGAACCACTTGGGTAGGGCATCATTGGGCAGATTCTTGTGATTGGGTAGAGCCGTGCAAGGTCGTTGCTGACGCCAGAATTCTTGCCTCTTGTTGAGAAAACCAACAGCCTCCTTTGCCAAGGCTGATATGTTCTCGGTATTGGTATCGGCACGCACCAGATCCGGATGTAGCAGCAGCTTCTCCAGATACTCCTTGTCAACGCACAATTCGCCCAACAGCTTACGTGCATTGCGACGCTCCAGATCCGCCTTGCTTGGCTTCTGGCGTGTCGTTTGTGTCCGAGCACTGTTCTCCGTCTGCGACTTGGGTGTATTGTCGTCCGACTTACGTGGCTTGCTATTCTTAGCTTGCGCCGCAGTTGGGCGTGCCTTCGTGCCGATCGTATTTTCAATGGCCTCCTGCGTCTTCTGCACGCCCAGACGGAACGAGGCAAGCTCAGGTCGGGCGCGTAGTCCACGATGAAAGAACATAAGGCTCTGCTCGAACTGGCCAAGATAGTAGAGAGACTCGGCCTTCTGGTAAATGGCGCGTATGTTGTTCTTGTCCTCCCCCAAGGCAGTCTCGGCGTCCTGCAGCGCCTTGGAGGCCTCGCCCAGCAGCAGGTAGCACTTGCTGCGTGAGATTAGTGCATTGATATCCGTGTTATTTAGCTCCAGAGCCTGTAAAATAAAGAGAAAAACATCTTAGTAACATAACAGAAATGGAAATAAAACTGCAGAAGGCAGATAATAAATCAGGCTAAACCTTGCAGAAGAATTGTATTGCATTTTCAGGATTTGCATTCTTGATCTCCTTTAGGCCAAGTGCAATAATCGAGCTAATGTCCGCCTCGTCCGGTATGAGTAGCGCCTCGTTACGATCCTGTTTCTGCTTGATCTGCAAACTCTGTTTAATGTCAAAGGTGCCCGCACTGACAGCTGCGGCGCGATCCTTGTCCGTATAGAAGTCCACAAAGTTCTCCTTAGGCTTCTTCTTCTTCAACATCTGCTCCTCGATACGCTTACGGGCAGCACGTAGCTCAGCCTCAATGCGATTACCTCGCTTGGTGCCACCCGCTTCACCATCCTCGGCATGCTTTCCCCCACCACGTGCTCCACGCTCTGTTGTGGTTTTTCCACCCGCACTATACGAGCCGCGTCTTTCCCAAATGGGTGGCTTGTGCGAGGCACGACCTCGTCCCTTTGACCTCTTATTCGATTCATCCAAATCATCCTCGTCCGCATTATTGCCGGTGCGGATGAAGCTCTGCAGCAGCTCCTGTTCCTTGTCCACGGCTAGAATTGTATTCAACACACTGGTGGCCATCGCGCTTGTACTGTGAATTCGACAAATAAACTGGGATCTGCCCCAAACTAAGTTTACTAAGTGAGTGCGAAAAATTCACACCTCGGCTGACAGCTGCAAACAAACAGTAATTGATTTGCCATTTCCCTGTTGCCAGGAGACTGCAAGCACCTATAAATGGGTTAACAATCGATAACAAACAACAACAGCACGTGCTGGGACAGGACATGGTGGGAGGAGGAGGAGGGGCTCGAATGAGAAACGGTGACATTGAATCGTTTGCCCTTACACTCTACACCTCCACCAGCACCGACCTATAAGTATTTCGAAGTGTAATGGAAGTCAACTAATTGCTAAAATTAGTGTGTAAAGAAATGTAAAGAATATCCATGATATGTTTAATTCCGTAACAGGTTGTAAGAGTTAAATCTGCATAAACATTTAATCTACGGTGAAAAAGTCACATTAATATTTTCAATCGTTGCTTTTAAATTGTGATTTTATATTTATTCTTCATATTAAGGTAGTAATTCTTGTTCCCAGACGTACTCGCCCGTTAGACTCGCCTTTGTTTAGTTTAAATATTTGCGCCAACATCGTGACTATCGATAGTCACAACGAGCTTTTGAAAATACCAAAAATACTGAAGAGGGAAAAAGCTGCGCACAGTTGCAAGCGCCATCTGGCGTAAACTTCAATGAGCGCGCGTTATGTTCAAATTTGAACTAGCAAACAAATGAATTTTTTACACACAGTTTAATATATGTTAATATTCTAATAATTACCTGATTATAGCCCGTTAAAGCCTTGTAATATTCGCGAACTTTCATATGATTATTGGACTGATCGCAGAGTAGTTTAATATTCGTCTCGATTTCCTCGAGCGTGTCGACCTTTTGCTTTTTGCGTGGCATTTCAACGAAATTTCTAAACGGTTACTTCTTGCTAGCCTCTTTTATTAATTGTAAATGTCTTTGGTTTTAAGCAGTTATGTGTTAATTTTTTTCACTTCAAGCACTAAAGAAACTTTACAAAATATTATAAAACATATCCAATTGCCCCGAAAGTTTTCCGTAAATATCCTTTTATCGTGTGCTCAGCCCGCTAGTCCATTTGCAACTGAACTGTTTACTCCTCTTTCATAAGTATTTCACCAGGCTGGGCTCTGCTCTGTGCCTCAGTAGATGTTTGGCTTTTTGTATAACTTTTGTCAAGAAGTTCCCCTTTGTGGCGAAACTTTTTGTTGTTTGCTGCGGTCGTTTTTAAGGTTGCATGTGCTGACAAGCCTCAATAAACTTCAATAAATGTTTTTAATATCTCAACAATTTGCGGCCTAACTTAATTCTGAGAGAGCGGGTCGACCTGCAAGTTGTCCTTGGGGATGATAATGCTACCCTGGCTCTATAATGGTTGGATGATTTGCGAAAGTTCAGAAATACGCAACAATTAGGTCGAACAAACGAACTTCTGTTGTTTTCGCCTGGATACGCATTCCTCTTCCATTCCTTTTCGACTACCCAAAATAGTTAAATTAGTTTCCGAAAACCAATTAAACACCGACTGATAAGACCGCAGCCAATGAACGCGCAATCAATAAATGCGTGTGGCAAGTCTATGGGGTGGGGAGGGGATGGGGAAAGGGAAACCCCATTTATTGTCTGGGAACCTTTTTCGCTTGTTAATCACGTTTATTACAACATGTTTATGAAACTATGCAAATTGCTATTAATTTTCTTGTATTGTTTTTAGAGTAAATAAATAAGTTTGATGTCTGATGGTCCCCAGACCCTGAAGGATTGGGGGGATGGGGGTTAGGTTGGTTCAGAAAACGGCCGCATGCCTTGCGTGTTCCCCGCTCATTTGCCGATGGCAGCAACCTTCGTGGCGTGGCAAAACAATTTCGTTGGCCTGCCCTCATAAGCAATCGACTGGTGTCTCTATACAAGCAAGCCCCATTGCCAGTCCTACTCCTCAGACCCACCTCAACCTCAAGACAGCTTGTGGCCTATTGAACCTTGTCTTGGCAGCTGCTGCTGCTTGTTCCCTTTACGACGTTGTAGACATGACGGAGGAATTATGATATTTGCATACGCTCAAGTTGAGAACTCTAAAAACTTTCTAGCCCACCCCCGCCTAGACACAAGCGTGGTGCCTGCTTTGAGGCCCTATATGGGTTAGACTTTAATGTTTATTTGTATTTACGACATTTCCAATTCCGTTGACAATGCAGGCGCAGCCGAGTCGAAGGGAGCTAGATTCTAATCGCTTCAATTGCTTGATTGTTTTGGGCGGCAGCACGACGGCATGCAATGTGGGGCTGAGTCCCATCGATAGCGGAGACCTGTTGCTGAAGAGCTTCTCAGCTCACCTATGATGTTCACAAACTGTTCTGTTCGATGCCATCAAAATTTAGTCACAAGTAATACTTATGCATTGATCTTATACTTATACTAATAAACGCATAGCATTATTTGTAATCAATAAAAAGTAATTAAAAAGGTGCATCTCTCGAAATATGTAAGTATACCATAAAGTAAACTATTAAAGAAATCTGACATCTTGTATTGCATTTCATCGAAAGCTAATTTTATGTAAAGAAACGTAACAAGTAAGTTAGAAAATAATTTCAATTTCGCCCGCGTACATTGTAACGATGGTGGTAGGTTGCCAGATCGGGCGATGCCAAAGCTTTCGTGTGTTCGAATAACAGAAATGTTATATGCGCCAAAAATACTCACAATGGCACTGTTAATTACGCTGTTAACAGCCCAGTGTGCCCTGCATCTTAGAGATTTATAGATCTCTAAAGCATTTGTATTTCACCAGAAGTTTAAGTATTTTCTACTTCCGCTTTGTTGTACCATGATTTTTAACTTTGACGGATTTTGTATATCCAAAATATACTTATCTTATTTCAATGTCAAGGTTATTTCTTATTTGACTGAAGTTACGCAGCACTCAGCTTTTGAGTATGTGTAGATTAGGAAGACACACAACCTACATACGCATGCATATACTATGTATTTTAATAACCATGTACCTATTGAAAAACATAAATATATATGTTAGTATGTTTGCTGCGCAATCTATTAATTTAAGAGACATGTGATTATACATATATATTATTTATGTACATATATACGCATGTAGATTTGCCTAGATTCAATTATAAAGCGCCTTATTTTTTCATCTAAACTGCTTTTTCTCCGGAATTTGGTCAGATGTAACTTTCACTGGCCTCACGAAATTGATTTTTTCAGCTTTTTGCGCTGTAACAATGTGTGTATACGCATACATTTGTAGGCGGCTAGAGAAAGAGCACACACATACATATATTCGTATGTATGCTGTAACTATGTGTTACATTTGCGAAACTCAATTATGTACGTTATCTATCTGATATAGATATGTACTCGCATACATGCGAAGTTTCGCACGTATTTATGTAAGTTCTGTTAATGCTGCATTGAAAATACGGTAAATGTTTGGTTTTGTTTTTGTTTTTATATTTGTAACGAGATTAGGTTATATAATTTATGTAACTGTTTTGCACGGTTCATCAAACAGGAGAGAGAAGATCTGCTGGTAATAAATACAATACAAGTACACATTGTATGTATGTATGCATGGTAGGTGTGACAGTAATATACGTTTGTACGTGTGTATGTGTGTATCTTTTATTGGGCTTATATGTTTGCATGTAGGCGATAGATTTAATCGGATCCTTCCCGTCTATAGTTAAATGCTACACCTCCTGTTTGTGCGTATGTGAGAAGTTAACATTGTGTCAACAGCTGGCGTTGTTGTTGTAATAATTTATTTAATCCTTGCTCTGCATGTACTTGATCAAGTCGATGACACGGTTGGAGTAACCGAACTCGTTGTCGTACCAGGAAATGAGCTTAACGAACTTGTCGTTAAGGGAGATGCCGGCCTTGGCATCGAACACAGACGAGTGAGTGTCGCTCAGGAAATCGGTGGAGACGACCTCCTCATCGGTGTAGCCAAGAATGCCCTTCAATGGACCGTTGGCAGCCTCCTGAACCTTGGCCTTAATCTCATCGTAGCTGGCGCCCTTGCCCAAACGGACAGTCAAATCGACAACGGACACATTGGGTGTGGGCACACGGAAAGCCATGCCGGTGAGTTTGCCGTTCAGAGCAGGAATAACCTTGCCGACGGCCTTGGCGGCACCAGTGGATGCTGGAATGATGTTTTGGGCAGCGCCACGACCATCACGCCACAATTTGCCGGAGGGGCCATCGACGGTCTTCTGGGTGGCCGTGGTGGCGTGAACAGTGGTCATCAGACCCTCAACAATCTCAAAGTTATCGTGGATAACCTTAGCCAGGGGAGCCAGGCAGTTGGTGGTGCACGAGGCGTTCGACACGACCTTCATGTCCGGGCTGTAGGCATCCAAGTTGACGCCGCAGACGAACATGGGGGCATCGGCAGATGGAGCCGAGATGATGACCTTCTTGGCACCACCCTTCAAGTGAGTGGAGGCCTTCTCGGTGGTGGTGAAGACACCGGTCGACTCAACCACGTACTCAGCGCCAGCGCTGGCCCAGTTGATGTTGGCGGGGTCGCGCTCGCTGAAAACGGTGATCTTCTGGCCATTGACGACCAGGAAACCGCCCTCAGCGGCAACGGTGCCCTTGAAACGGCCGTGAGTGGAGTCGAACTTGAACAAGTAGACCATGTACTGGACATCGATGAATGGATCGTTAACCTGCAGAAGATACATACACATAACGAACGGTGAAAAATGTGTAACTGTTAAAAATGCCAAAAAAAAAAGTCGGCAATTTTGCAAATTATTTCCACTTACGGCAACGACGGTAGCGCCCTTGTCGACGGCGGCGCGCAGCACCAAGCGACCGATGCGGCCAAATCCGTTAATACCAATTTTCGACATATTTGTTCTTTTTTTTTACTTTGCCTAGATTACACTTTTACTTTCGGTTAGTTCACCCGTCAGGAATCAACTGCAACTGCTCTGACTAAATCGACTTCAGATTGAGCGTTCGCTCTGGCCGAGTTCAAAGTCATATGAAGGACGTTTACGTCACGCCCACCCCATGCAAAAGCATGGGCAAAATGCACACAGTAAATGGCTGAATGCTATGGTAGAATGCGGGCATTTTTGGCGTTAACTGCATGCGCAGCCAACTTCACGTTCAAGTCGCACCAAAGATTTGAATAGAGGGCGCCACCATGAAATGTTATGGCACTCAGCTTTTGCTACGCCCACGGGTTTTAAACGGCGGTTTTTTTTTTAATTTCAAATAAGATTTTCTCGAAAACGGGCGTAGCTAGGGCGACCGGGTTTTTTGCACCGGGTTTGTTTTATTTTTCGCTATTTTTGGCGGCAGGTCCGCCAGGTCGTGGAGTAGGCGGGTAGCCCATGAGGGGGGCCCAAAGTTCTGGGAGGTTTTCTCAATAAGGGAAAAGTGAAAATAAAAAAACAACACTTTTCCTGTTTCAGAACAGTCCTGACTATTTTTGGTTTAAAGGATTTTCCAAAAAGTTGGAAATTGTAGACTGCACACGCGATGGCTGCCTTTGTTTGACCCTAGAAGTAGGGAATGGAATATTTTCACTTTGAAAAAGAATTTTCGCGGGCTATCGAATTTGGCGATAGACGATAGGTGTTGAAACACGATAGTTGCGAGCACGGAACAGCTGTTTTTCGCGGCTTTAAAATGCAAAATTTAAAAAATTAAACAAAATATAATTTTGGTTAGGTTTTTCGTAGTCGTTATAAAGCCGGTTTTTCTATATCGTATAAAATAATGAATCATTGACAGGGTAAGAAAGAAGATACATTCGCATTTGTTTGAAAAGGCGCAAAGTCACGCACTCATCGTGCTAATACTATAGGTGTTACTTTGCATTTTGGGTGCGTGGGTAAATCGAATCGATTTTCGGGCTCTTTTTACGGCCTAACATTATTTAATGGGTTTCTGATGAGACCAAAAAACGCGCAATTGAAGGACAAATCGAGTGATTCGAAGCCAATGAACTCGTGGTATTAGAGTTTCTTTTTACAACGTTTATTTATTATGTAAATAATTGATATGTACATATTTCGTTAACTTTATTTTTTAAATCGTGTGCAAGACCCAAATTGAAATTTGAGGGATATATGTAATCTTTTCGGTTATTCGGTTAAAATTCGTATTAATTTTCACTACGTGCACGAAGCTTACAAAACTTTAACAAGTACGTACATACTTAATAAATAATCTAAAGTAAGTACAGCATGCCACGCCTACTGCCTCCCTACTGCCCGCGCTGCACATTGTCGAACGGCACAAGGATGCCAGGTGGTCCGCCAAAGCGGCTTTGATGACCTCCTGCTCCTGCTCCAGCTCCGGCTCCGACTGCAGCGTGTTGTGCATGTGCACGCGACTCCTGCGGCTGTTGCGATGGTTGCTGCGCCTGCTGGAAGGGGCGTGGTGCATTCTGAGGACTCAATATGCCACTTGGGGCGCCGAAGCCACCGGTGTAACGACCCGTATTGGCACTGGCAGCTCCAGGCTTGGGACGGGCTCTGGTGTCGTGATCGTCGCCCGCAACATAGATGTCTGGTTTGCCGGCGTTATGTGGACGCAGAAGACCAGCTGGAGCTCCAAAGCCTCCGGTATACTTGCCCGTATTGGTAGCCGGCGGCGGAACGGGCGAAGAGGCAGCTGGAAATACGCGATTGTTTGGCCCATCTGCAAGGAAAACGAATTGGAGTTGAGAATCCATGATTTCACTTTGTTACGGATCCAGACTCACCTCTATTCTGTGTATTGACGGGCGTGCTTATGACCTTGCCATCATCGCTCTTCGTGTACTCGATTTTGGGACCCTCTGGATTGGCACTGAAGGGTGTCAAACTGTCCGTTCCGGGTGAAGCATCCTGGACACCATTGCTGGCAGGCGCATCAAATTGTGCTGGAAAATTTGGTATAGAGTTTGTAGTTGGATTGGGGAAAGTGTCACTGTCGTTGTCGGTAAATGTGGATGATTCGTCGCTCGGTGCAGCGACAGGTGGTATCAGCACCAGCGGCGGCTCCACAGTGTTTGCGCCATGGTCATCGCTGCTGCTGCCGATGGCTGGAAGCGTAAGCGAGACTTTTGATGGAAAAGCAGAAGAAGCGGTTACGGCTGGCGATGTTGTTGTTGTTGTTGATGATGTGCTAGTAGTGGTTATTGCTGTTGTTGTTGCTGCTGGTGAATTAAACTGAACAGAGGCTCCTGCAGAGCCACGTGGGAGAAAGTCAAGGGGTTTACTACCTCCCGGTTGGCCATTTATGTCCGTGGACGTTGCATCCCTGAAGTTGTCCGGATTGTATGGCACACCAGGACCCACATCGGGATAATCGAGATCCTGCAGCCATGGCGGCAGTGTGGACGAGTCGAAGGGATTGGGTTCAATGGGCGCCACAGTCGTCGTTGTCCTCGTCGCTGGAGCTGTGTGAACAGTTGTGGTTGTGGTCAGTTCTGGTTGTCGGTAGGTGGTCTGTGCTTTGTGTATGGGTGCTCTGGTTGTTGTTGTGGTTGTCGTTGGTGCAGTGCTCGACGGACGTCTTGTAGTCGTCGTGGTAGTTGTTGTGGTTCTTGTGGTGCTCGGTGTGGTGGTGCTGGTTGTGGTTGTGGTGCTTCGCTCGGTGCTAGCCACGGGTGGTGGCGTCAGCTGAATATTATGCAGATCCTCAAACGGCTCGAACGGCGGCTCCAGGTCCTCGAGCAGCGTGTGGTTGTACTGATCATTGTCCGTGGGCACCGTGAAGGTGACAGCCACATCCAGATCCGGATCGGTTACCTCTTGCAGCCAGGGTGGCAGCGTATAGGCGTGAGCCTCTGCATTGTCCAGCTTGTAGAAGGTAGACGGATCCGGCGGAGTGGTGCTGGTAGTGCTGGCTCTGGTCGTAGTCGTACGTTGCGGGCGTGGTGTCGTTGTGGTGCTGGTGGTCGTGGTGGTTGATGTGGTTGTAGTGGGTGCCGGGGTTGTGCGTCGTGTTGTTGGAATCGGAGCAGGCGTGGTGGTTGTCAAAGTGGTGCGTGGTCGCGGCGTTGTTGTGGATGCGGTGGTGCTGTAGTGCACATTGCCGCGATTGCGTCCGGGGAATCTGCCGCTATTACGTGGCGTGGTGGTGCCCACGTGGTGCGCATTGGTACCATGCACCTCGGGTCCATCACGCTCCAGCGGCACAACCGAGACTTGGCCGGGTGTCAGTGGTGCGGGTGCCACAGGAGACAACGGCTGTCCGCTGCTCAGGCTGACGCGTATGTTGTGGCTTCCCGGCTGTTCCACACCCACCACATGCTTCGTGGCAGTCTGCTCAGTTATGATCTGCGGTTCGGTGGCCTGTTCGGGACTAGTCTCGAGTGGCGGCAACAGATCCCAGGCAATGACACTGAGTGGTGCTCCATTCGGGGTGGGTATCCAGGGCACAGGGCCGGCAATGTTGGGATCCTGTTGCTGCAGCTCTAGCAAGTAGTCGGGCAAAGTTCCGCTGGTCTGTTGTGGTGCATGGGCGCTCTCCTCTTGCTGCTGCTGCTGCTGCTGTACTCTCACCAGATGGGCCTGCTCCACTTCAACAGCGTCGTCATCCGTGGCGATTGGCGATGGTTCATGGATTGGTGGTGTTAGTGATGTGGCTGGCACAGGTGCTGGTGCTCGTAGTGCTGATGGTAATGAGGTGCTGTCAGAGATGTCGGTGCTGTCGGAGATGTCCGAGTCGGGCTGTGCCACCGCTATGGCATCTGGTGGGGAAGGAGTTGGAGTTGGATTTAAGTATGTGGCGGCATTGGGCGCATTGCCTGTTGCTGCTGCTTTGGCTGCATGGGGACTTATGTTAATCAGGGGCGAATCGGGGACAGCGAATTTGGGATTGAGGGTCAATAGGTGGAATGTGGGTGGTGCATGACGAGGGCCGGCGGGTGCAATGACATATTGCTGGGCGCTCGAGTCGCGCTTGACGTGATTAGAGTTCAAATTGGATTCGGTTAGTGGTTCTACGTGTGAGTGGGTGGTGCGGTAGGGTGGTGTGGGCGTGGGCGTGGGCGAGGGTGTGGTCTTAGTAGCGAAGCTAGTGCTAGTGCTAGTGCTATGTGCTGCTGGTGACGCAGGTGGTGCTACCAAACCACTTGTTGCTTGAGTGTTTTGTGTTTCTTTTGTACTGCTGCCTCTGCTCGCTGCGGCTGTCGTTGTTGTTGCTGCTGCATAGCTGTTGCCACCATTTGTTGCTGTTGCTGCTGCTCTTGTTGCTGTAGCTGTAGCTGTTGTTGTTGTTGTTGTTGTCAACTCACCAATATGCGGCGGCAGCAGGTCATCCGCTGGCTTTCGTATCTCGGTTATGCCCGATGCATAATTTGGAATCTCAAACTGCACACCCTGCGCACTGACTACCTTACGCCCGTCGGGCGTATCAATGGGACGCAGTGCATCAATGGGATTGCCATAGCTATCGATCGCCCGCTCCCCGCCCCCATTGAAGGCGTCATCAGCTGCCGGCTCAAGCAGCGGCGGCTGCAATTCTAATGCAAACGGCGATTGCCGAACATCTGCAGAGAAGGGGAGAATTGTGGTTGTTGTGGTTGTTGTTGTTGTTGTTGCTGTGGTTGTTGTGACAAACATAAGTACATGCCAAGTATGGATGAGTATGTGGGTGGATGAGTGTGGTTGAATGTTTTGTCAGGCTGCAATTTGCCTGCCCTTTTCAAAGAGTTCAAAAGTGTTAGAAACCGAAGAAGAAGATGAAGAAGAAGATGAAAAAGAAGAAGAAGCGACTACTGCGAAGAGCGAACACTGAAAACTGAAGATGAGACAGCTGAGGCAACCCCTGGGCAGATCTTTGGCAATTTGCCTGCCATTGTCGCTGATTGATTGACATTGGCGCAAATGGCCCATATATAACGCTGTAGGGTCTATTGCAGTCACTTGTTTGTTGTTATTGTTGCTGTTGTTGTTGTTGCTGTGTCGGTTTAACTTATGTCTCTTGGCTGCTGCAGATGTTATTTACATAGACGGCAAACACACATTCAATTTCAATTTCAATTTTAAGCGTTAGTCAGGCCAAGCACAGGTTACACAGTAAAGTCACAACAAATCAAGTTCGTTGCCTAAGTCTTTTGCCTAGAGCGTAGTAAATCAATAGGAATATATAAAATATATATGAAATATTCAAAATACCTAATATATATTCAGAATAGTCAAGATATATTCTTAATATTGTAGACTTGCAAAGTATCTCGCAAGATCGACACCTATTTCATCTTTCTTTGCTTCAAACCACAAAGTTTGTTGCCTAAGTCTTTTGGTTTACTGAGATATGCGAAGACTCTTGAATAAATAGAGTACTTATAGGTTAAGTTATAAGCTCCTATATTGCAGTAGAGTGCTAACTTCTATATGTAAATACTATTTGCCTCACATCAGAATTCTATGCTCACTCGAACTCCCACAGCGTTTTTCATTGAACCTGTCTAACCTTATTCATCACATGTCGCACGCATATATTATCACATACTCAACAATAACAACTCGATGCTAGTCAAGTTAGTGATTAATTTATATGTACATTGATCCTAATTTCATTCATGTGAGTTATTTGCGCAGTTTCAGCAGTTTGAGTCATAGAAAGATTGCGCTCTCCCATCCAACATCTTCATTAATTATAACTCATAGTCAGTGTCGTTTACCGGATTTCGCTATCTTTTGTTATTCGGGAAGGAAACTTGTTTTGCGAAACTCTCGTAATAAAATCATGATTGAAAATTCCGAAATTAACTTCGATTGTTATTACAGCCTAACATTAATACTACGTTTAATTAATTTTGTCATTGTTTTGCGCAAAAAGTTTGATAATTCTCACTTAGATAGCGATAGGCGATTGATAAATGCACAAAATGCGAGAATATTTACATGGCAATTATCGGTGGATTGTGAATTAAGTTAGTCGCTATCTGTATATACATATATTGATATATATATACTAAGCATGGAATATTATAATTGAGCTCGGTGGGGAATTCTAGAAACAAAAGCGTCTAGAATGCGGTTTTACCATATGTGACTAATAAGCCACAACTGGAAAGAGACAGCAATATATACTATACTAGCTAGATAGGGCAAGCAAGATCGAGACGAAGGCTCGGAGATAAGCACGGAGAGTTACCGAGATGCTCACGCTCAACGATCAGGGGCGTTTGATTTGCTACGACAGAGTTCCGGTTGACTAAGATATGTGCATATAATTTCATCTCTCTAAATTTTATTTATGTTCTTTATTTGCATTCATATTGCGAGCGATTAATAAATAAATATCATCTCCATCTATTTTTGAATGAATATGACGTCTGTGGGACTGTAGATTCGGACTTGTCTAAACAGATTTCGCCCGAAGCTTATCAGTTTTCGCGAGAAGAAGAAAAATGATCAACAGTTTCTAGGAGAAGTCCGTGAACTTTCCGTGTGCCTCATCAAAATTAGCTAACAATGCCGCATCTCTCAAGCTGCAGTTCATAAATATGAATGTTTTTTTTCTTTGTTGCCCGATTCGTATCGCGACTTACGGCAAATTACGCCCCGGCTGTACAAGTGTTTGTAGCATGTAATTGAACACAAATGACAATAACTTACGGAGCGAATGCGGAAAACCTAACCGAGCTACGTATGATACCATTGTTAGAAGAGGAAAGTATATAGAAAATTTTTTTGAATACCCCTTAACCTTTGCGTTGCGTCACTTGTTTGGGAAGAGAATAATGTTCTCTATAAATTTTTAATAACAGTTGTGGGTAGAGCGGTGGCACGCCCCGAACAGAGTTTGCCACTCAAGTTCAACGACAATTAATTGGCGATTGTCAGACTCTGCATATGATCAGCGTTTTTTTTTTTTCCGCCAACTTTTAATTGATTGACGACTTCACAACGCCCCCCATCAGAAACTACAAAACTTAAAGAAACAAAAAAACTATAAAACAAACATGACGACGACAAACGAGACAAGGCGACAATTCAAGTTTATCATTGTCTCTTGATTTTGCACTTGCCAATTTTACAGTTTTGTTCGCTTGATGCTTGATTTTTGACAAGTTTTTGCCATTTAAGCAACCTTCGATAGCGTTAACACGAAGTAAAAAGAAGAAGAAGAAGAAGATGATGATGGGACAAGAGAAACAAAACAGAATGTAATCACTTTTGGGTAATCTCCACCCGCGATCGCTGTATCATCATGGACCTTGAGTTATCGACTTATTGAGCTGTTGAAAATCACACAACCCACGCAGTGATTAACTTGATCGCAAATACGTGTGTGTATGACCGCACACACACACACACACATACAGAGTATATGTTGTAAAGTCGGAAAGTTGTAAACCGTATTTTTATTGTGTTTCGCTAGTTTTCATATTCCCACCCAGGCGATAAACGTGCCTAGCTGAATATAAAACACAATCGTAGTCGGGGAAATTATTCTCTAGTAAATTACCGTTGTAAATAAATGTCAAGGGAAAACTTTAGTTATAAACTAACCCATTATGTTATGGATAAACATCCATTGGGGTTCACTAACTTACTTATTTATCTTTGTGAAAATCCATTAATGACGCAAGAAATCACCTGTCTGGCACCTTTTGACCATTATCTGCAGTGGAGCGACTCATTGTGCTTCGAAGAAATTACGAAATTCGTAGACTGCGCTGATTTCCCCAATGAAGCATAATAAATTTAGAAACATAACAAAAGATATACCATAAATCACAAAGAAATAAAAACAAGGCATAGTTTCATTTCGAACCACTTTAACTGTGCGAATTGGTTAATTAACACGTACGAAAAGCTATTACCAAGCGAAACTACATACAGGGGCTAACAGAAACTATAAAATAAGATAATCATAAATGCTACGCGGTTATAAGACATAAGATTAAGTCAAATCAACAGCTCAAAGATGCCAAAATTGGCTGAAAAATGGCAAAGCAATCAACGAGCGAAAAGTTCATTATTCTAATGGGATTACCGTGGCATATAAGAAACTATGAGCTAATCTTCTCTCAGATTACTTTGAAATCAATCACAGATATAACTTTAATTAGTTAACTTCATGTATCTACCTGAAAATAAGGAAGCAAAGCTCTTACAATCGGCTAATTAATTGTCATAACAATTTATGAACCTCTCGGGTCCCTTGAAGCCGATGACAAACTGTGGACAGAGTGGAAGCTGACGTTAAAGAAGTGCGCGCATCCCCAGAGGTCGTACATTGGCGGCCCCTCTTCAATTAGCCTAAGTTCCCCACGACGACGACGACGACGTGGAGGGGAAACCTAAGCCGAGGCAGAAGCCTTGCCAGTCACGTCATGTGGCTCTTACATAAGGTTTTGTTGTCTTTAGGTTTCTTGCCATTGTCTCGGGCCCGTCTCGAGTTTCATTTACCTCTGCGTCGCCTCGGGAAATGCGAAATGTTATTGTTGCCCGTCGGCGAAGTTATTTATTTATCGAGCGGCTACTTTATTTTGTTTTCAGCGGGTAGCCTGCCTAAGATGATGATGATATGTGTCCAGTTTGCTATGGCGCTATGTTTATTTGCTTAAGGCAAGACGAGTCGCTTCTTTTGTCAGCTAATTTTAAGGCGACTCGCTGCAAGGCTCTCCGGACGCCCCAAGATGAGTGAGTTAATGATGAGTCAGTCAGGTGGACAACAGGTAATTGGTTACAAAGTGGGTCATGAGCAAAGCACCCGTTGAAGGTCGTTAGAGTGTGAGCAGGCAGGCTCCTCGGGGAGCAGAAGAGTGCGTGAGTCGCTGTGAATAATGAGTGTGTGTGTGTGAGTGAGAGAGTGAGAGTGATTGTATGGTGTGGGGAGTTAGTTACAATCGTGATCACAGGGAGAGTTCAAACAGGGACAGAGAGAGTGAGAGATAGGACATACAACCTAAGGTTATTTACAGGTTAGGATTAGATACAGTTCGTAAGCTTGAGAGGGAAGTTGGACGTGGGGAAACCTAGGTTTTAAAATGTGCGCGTGCTATAACTACGCAAAAACTCGTTTTATCACATTTCTAATTAAATTAGTGCACCCATTTTTAGAATAATTTATTTATGAGTTTAATTTCCAATTGGATTTTCCCGAGCTTTGCTTGTAATTAACACTGCACACATTTCTATTGACATTTCAATTATAAAATCATATCGAAATCGCATCCAATTAATTCATAGAGCTGCATCGCTCGGATCGCATGCGTTGGATCCGAGGCGCGAAAGCCGAGACACAGCGACACACAGAGATAAATACGAAAGTAGGCGAAAAGGAAATTACAAGCAAACACTAATTAAATAAATATCGTATGGCTATGCGAATTGATTACGAATTCGAAGACGCAATCGAATTCGGAATCCAGATCAAAATGGAATGTGTTGTTATACCAGGCCTTCCAGCTGCGGCGTCTATGCTCAGCAGCGCCAGTATCAGCAGCAGTGGAACGCTTGCTGTGTAGCCGGCGGCGGCGCCTGCGCGACTGCTCTGCACGGATTTGTAACTGCGCGTTTGCATTTTAAATTCGGCGAATTGGCAATATTGTTATATATATATATTTTTATTTATTTTGTGTTCGTATTTGTCACGCAATCGAGGATTTAGAATTGGGCATTGCCCAAAAGCCACAGTCGAGTCGCGTAGCGCGAGAAATAATTAGGCGCGTAGGCAGACGGGCGAACAATGCGAAGAGGCGCTGCTGCTGCTGCGGCTGGAGATGGCAAAATCCACGGCGAAGTCGATGGCGAAGGCGAAGCGGGTGCGGGTGACGCGCGGCGACACAACCGGCATGCACACTTTTGGGTGCCTTGTTGCCAAATACAAATAATATATAATATTAATTTCTCGCGTATTTGTTTTTTTGTATTTTGTTTTGCTTGTCGCGACTGCGCAGAAAATTCAATCAATTGTGACACGATTGCACGACTCGCAGCTGCCGATCGGTGAGAGCGAGAGCAAGTGAGATGAAAAAGCCGGAGACTGTGCGGTGTGGAAACGATGCAAACGTAGCCGTAGTCAAGCGAAGGCGATGGCGATGGCGATGACAGACGAAAATTAGATGCGCGAGGCGCTCGAGCGTTAAGCAGAAACACGTCCGTAGCTCACGAGTTCTGCGCTTTGAATAAACTTGGCCGTCGCCGGCGACAACGAATGAAGCTTGGCTTACGTCGACGTCGCACAGTGGTCAAAACGATGCTGATCAGAGAAAAATAACAGAAAAGAAGATTTCAATTCAATAAAGCTATCAATAACGACTCAATTAGATAAACTTAAATATATCGATAAGGCTTACATTAACATTAACTGTTAAGCAGAGCCTTCTGTTAACAGAACTTTAATTTTAATCGATTTACCTATCGCTCGCCCCAATGTTCAGCCGCACAACTGCAACGGCGCTAAAACAAATAAAGTAAACAATTTTTTTTTTGCTTTAAAGGAAGTTGCTCAGCATGAAACAATATTTTCAAAGCAGTTGCTGACTCTTTCTCCCAGTCGCTTGCACCACGACATCTTGACACAATAGAGAATGTTTTGAAAATGTAAACACTAGTAAGTATGTATGTACGTGTGTAGTGCATATATTAGAGCGGAAAACCCGATTTGATTTAGTTGCAAGTCGGGAAGCGGCGAAATTAATTGCCATAATTGTTTGCAAGATTCAACTAATTTTGCATACCTGATCCCCAGTGGACGCAGTGCAGCGTTTCCAATGTCGCTCAAGGTCAATTTCAAATACACACACACACACACACACGTGCACGCACTAAGCCTATTCAACGAACTGGTAACATGCGCTTAACATTCTGTTATCTCCAACCGCAAATATTTCCAATCGTTTCAACATTTTCAGTTCACATTTATAAACATTATGCAAATTATTAACTGAAAACGAATGCGTTCATGCTAGAAGCATTTGTATCTTTATTGTTTGTTTATTTTGACAGGCCGGTTTGGCTTTTCAGTTTCACTTGGAGCTGTTCCCATCGCTCCCCAGTTCGTCTGCCTGACTGGCAGCTCACGTCACACACTGTGCTCTCTAACAATGCATAATTTATGCCACTCGTATACATATTTTAAACAAAATCGATTGTAGTATAGATCCTGTTCTGAAACGTTCTTTGGCAGATCGTTTGCAGCATCGCAAAGCGATTCATAAAACACGTTATTTTACGAGCGGCAATTCCTTTGTGAGGCAAATTCTATACTATCTCTACTTATATCACTCTTTTTAGTCACCCCATTGCAGCACAATTGGGCTGCTGCGGCGGCATCTTCTCGTGGGTTGACTCAGTTCGCGGCTCGTTTGAGATTAAATTGATGGGCATCGATTGGGTTGAGTTGTGCAAAGCATCTTCACTCTCTAGTCTGTCGCATAATTACGCGTGCATTGATCTTGTCGATTTACTGCTCCCCCAACCTCCAGTCTCCTCCTCCACCTTCTCAGTGATTACCTCATACCACGTAGCATATAATGCATCGATATTATGTGTGTCCAGTTCATAATTATCAGCTTATGCCCTAGGAAAATGTGTCAGCTGCTTACGGCGACGAGCTGTTTCGGTTCCGCGTTGGGGTTTTTGCTTTCTTGATGAGCCCAAGTTATTGTGCATCGTTGGGGCTGGTCCATTATAATCGTTATTGTTACACTTACAGCAAAGCGACTATTGCCAAATGCAGCAGGCAAGGGCGTACGCGGGAGTTTGGCCAGGGGGTGGGTGGATCACGTTAGAGAAAGGTCGTTAGTTTTTAGCAAAGACAATGTACCCAATACATACATACGTACAAGTATAAAAGACGCTAATGTGGTCTCGTGGCCACTGCCTACGCCCATGCACACAGCCCCTCCGAAAGGGTGCCCCCCCAACTTGGCCCGTGTTGCTACTGCGCTTTTGTTGCTGCGCGCCCACCGACAATAAATCAAAGCCCCGTCGCAGCGCGTCTCGTCGCGTCGCTCCAGAGGCAAACAAAGCCATCAATGGGACGTGCCGAGGCTCAGCTCGGCGTCAAAGAAGTAATCAAAATTGTATTACGAAAACAAACGTTTTTATAAAAATTCGTTTCTCGTTTTTCCCTACTTACAACAATGGACCAAGCGCAGTCCAAGCAGATGCCGAGCTGAGATGCTGAGATGCTGAGCCGAGCGCCAAGACGACGTCCAACTGCGACGTCGATCTTTAAGTGGAGGCGCCGCAAAAGCGCCAAGTCAGCATGGCTGCAACAAAAGCAACAACAACAACAGTAACAACCATAATAACAATAACAAACAACAATGCAGTGACAGCATTCACGCTATATATTATTTACTTTAATAGACTTAGAGAGCGCTTAGTCGCGCCTCTCAGTTGGGAAATGAAAACGCTGCCGCTGCGCAGTCGCTGTCGTCGTCGTCGTCGTCGTCGTCGTCGCCGTCGCTGCGTCTGCGCTGCATGCGTAAGAGACAAATTGAATTTCTCGGCAACCCTTCACCTGTGCCTTTTATTAATTGTTATAATCGTTAATTTCACAAACATTTAACGCTTTTGTTTATGCAAATAACAACAGTTTACCGCTTCATTAATTACAGCTACAGCTTCATCAGCTCGCATCGTCTTAGCTACGAAAATATTTGGAATTCACTTGAGCATGGCTCGTAATTTATCGATAACTCGCCTGCAATTGGTGCGACCCACACGAATATTCCGAAAAAAATTTCGAAAAAACACGCCAAAAAGTTCAGAAAATAATCACTTGAAAAGTCAGAGGGGAGACCTGTTTTGGCTTTGAGTACGGCCGAACCAGTTGGAGCGCATCTTCTGTAAGCTACAGCCAACATATACAATTTTATTGCAAAAATATTGAAAAATGCGTTAAGGCAACAACAACCACATCGCCAGCTTTGTTGGTCACCCTGACCTTAACACAAATTTCGTCTTAATATCAAGCCGACCGACTGACAGACTTGTTGACAGACTAACTGGGTACGTGCACAGCCTTTTGGACGTGTAGGGATTGCAGCTGAGGGCCTATTCATATGCAAAAAAGGGTATATAATGTTTACAGTCGATATTTTATAGTAATGTGATTTGCTCGCTTGATATTTATTAAAACAGCTTGGTAGGAATTTCTTTGCTTGTTGAGTCATAAATGCCATGAATGGCGGCAATTCGCTGAATCAAAAAAATCAAGGCATCAAAACTCATTAAAACTTTGTCTTGGCGACTTGTTGAAGCGGGGAATTTGTGGTTATTAATTCGCGTGGGTTTTTGTATTATTTTTTTCCTCCATAATCGAGCATTCACACATAGAAAGAAAGTCAAGAATAACAAGAACAAGTTTCAAAGCGAGCTACGTAAGCGGTAATTTAATCTCCTTACGTAGATTGTTACGTGGTTTGTTCAAAATTCGGCCGTTATTCACTTGCTACGTCACAAACACCTGTGTACCACGCTTATCGATAGCTTACTCTTTTCGATAACACTTTAACAAGATTGCCACGACTATTGCGACTGCCAGCCCTGGTCAACAGCTGACGGACTCTTCGCAAAAAAGAGGAAAATAAATAAACAGAAGATTAGTGTTAAATTAAAGGAGCGCAGTATCAAATGAGTTCTCTCTTTCGCAGCCTCAACCATTTCTCAACGAAGCGCGAAAATGTGGTTAAGGAAGCGTTGATAAACACGTTGAATGAAAATGCAAGAGAAATCGAATTTGAAGTGAAGCAGAAAGGATTGGGTAAGTCGCAGATTTTCCCCGATTGACAATGACTCATTCGAAATTCTCGCAGAGGTGCTTGGACTGTGTGAGCAGACAAGTGCTTTGTGCACCACTCTGGAAGCCGTGTTCCTGCACGGCCTCAAAGACTCGTTCCTATGGGCCACCATCAATGTGATTGCTGGCGATGTAGAGCGACGACCGGATCCGAGTTTCTGGTCACCTGCAATGGTTTTCATGCACAAGCAGGTGATTGAGCAAATTCAAAGCTTGAGTCAGATAACCTCTGAGATAGGACAATGCCGTGCCTGGGTACGACAGTCCCTCAACGATTCGGTGTTCTCGGCGTATTTAAACAATATGCGCAAAAATGGCTCTGCACTGCGGCCATACTACAAGAAGGATGCGTTGCTCAAGGATAGCGAAGGTCTGGAGACGGCAGCAAAGATTATGGAGAGTCTCGAGGCTAATGTGGCCTTCGACTTGCCCGTCAACTCAAGTCTACTCAATCAATGGCCCGACTACGCCCTTCAATTGTCCGATTTGTGGACACCAGCACTGAAGTCATGCCCAGTGAGTACTATTAACGTTTATCTAATTAAAAACCTTAGCTAAGTAATGCATATCTTATAGATCAGCAGCGGCGTGGATATAGCCAGTTCCCTGGCCACTGAAATTATTGCCATACCCACACCACAACCACTCCACACCAATGAGCTGTTCTCGGAATCAATATCCAATAGTCCATTTAGTCGTGGCGGTCATTTTGGAAATGCTGATCAAAACCAACGCGATATAGTTGACTTGTTCTTGCAAAAAGTCGAAATGGATGTCATTAACGAGGAACAAACGCCCACGGCTGGAGATGCAAATAAAATGGATCAATTCAATCCAGAAGATGCGCCTACTACGAGCAGCAAGCAACCAGTTCGCAAGCGGTCTATGCGCCTCATCGAAGATCCATTTCCGGAGTTACCGCAGGGCAGCAACTCGTTAACGAATTTAATGCAAACCTCATGGTCTGGCGATTTGGATGCCGGTACGCCCACCGAAGAGGTATCTGCTGCACGTTTCTTTCAACGCTCGGTCAGCATGAGCAGCAGCGTCAGCCTACGTTCACCCAATGCGGAGCGCTGTAGCTACAATGCACTGCTGCGTAAGCATGAAAATAATCGAGAGGATGGCGCTGGATGGTCACACATCTGGGAAAAGTTTCGCGCCAGTGCATCTACTTTAAATGTTAACCAACAGCCGCAGCAGCACCAGCATCATCATCATCGTGACTCCGAATCAGTTGCTGCAGATGATTTAAGTGATCTCCACTCGCTGGACGTAAGTGTTGCATTCTGCACTCGATATGTCATTAAATGAATCCTTTCTTCCTCGACAGACCAATTCGGACTTCGAAGTGGTTACCTCAAACTTTGACATGGCAGAACTGCAGCAAATGGTTGCACAGTTGTGTCAGCTGCCTCGCGAACCTGGACTTAATGCGCAGGGCTTTTTATGCAAGGGCTGCCCACATCCGTTGGGCGTAGGCGACAGCAATTACCAGTAAGTTTGCAAATGCCACACATTGAATAAATATTAATCCTTTTGCAGAGTTTGTGCATTTAGCGGCAACTACTACTGCAACAGCTGCATGGAGTCCGAGGTTCAGTTGATTCCTGCACGTATTATCTATAACTGGGATTTTCGCAAATACTCCGTCAGCAAGCGAGCTGCCACCTTTCTGGCCGAGTTCCGATCTCAACCTTTTCTGGACATGCAGCTGCTTAATCCAAGCATTTACTTTGCCTCCGATGCCATGGCCGAGCTGCAGTCGCTGCGCATCCGTTTGAATTTCATTCGAGCCTACCTATACACCTGTGCACCGACTAGCATTGAGCTACTACAGAATCATTTCTGCGGACGCGAATATCTCTACGAGCATATACATCAATATTCCATTTCGGATCTAGCATTAATACAACGTGGATCACTTTGCCAACAACTGCAAAAGGCATTCAAATTGGGCGAGGCGCATGTGCTCAAGTGTCCGCTGTGTCAGCTCAAGGGATTCATCTGTGAGATTTGCCAGAGTCCACGCGTGCTGTACCCGTTCCACATTGCAACCACTTTTCGGGTAGAAATTCGCAATCTGTATAATAATGGATTGGTATAAATAATCTCTATCTCTTTCTTTCTGTGTATAGTGTGTAACCTGTGGAGCAGTCTTTCACGCCGAATGCCTCAACGAGCATCAGCCGTGCCCCAAATGTGAACGTCGACGCAAGCGCGAGGATCAGCCCTTGCAGGATGCGGTACAAGATCTGCAGCTCAAGCATAAGACAACTTCCTAGGGAGCCATTTAGTTAGTAAGCTCTAAAGTGCGATTGTTAATTAAGGATTAAGTTATATATAAATATTATTACGATTAATTTGTTATTGCTTATGTGTAGCAGCAGCTTTTGGCAGTTATATTCTATATAACATGTATTGTGCTACCCAAATAACCATATGTATACTCTGATTTGCCTAGTTCGCAAATAAAACCGGCATTTAATAAACACATACGCTGAAATTGCTATTGCTCAAGCTATATTTTGTCTTCTCTCGAAATCACAAAATCTGTATAGATGGGAATAAGTTAAAAAAAAAACAAGCCCAATAATATATATCCAACGAAGTTTTCGTAGTTTTTCTTCAATTCTTTAATATGATAACTTCAAATGACATGATAAATATATGTTCATTATGTTACTGAATTTATTCTATGCCATATTAGATCAAACAACAATAATTTAATTAATTTTATAATATTTTTTCTGACAATTTTATATGTGCATAATTTAAGTTCTGAAATTATTAGGAATTTATAAAATTTCTTTAAATGTCAGGGATTGGTGTAAATTTTCTTTATGATTTGTGCTGTGAGTTCGTTGAAAAACATTTTCATTTTGTGCTAACCGATTCAGATTCAGTCTAGTTAGAGCAAGGCTATTCTGTTGTTGGGGTTATCCCTTAAATAATTCGACTAAGTGCAATCTTAACCCAAATGCAGCTAATTGGTATGTACAGATCATGTTATTATATTTGTTTCATAGGTATTTTTATGAAGGAAGACGATACCTTAATATTTAAATAGACTTTTGGCTCAATTTAACTTTATCAGTTGCTTTACAAAATAAAAGAAAATCAAAGAGCTTTGGAATTTTACAATTTGGAAGTTTAAATTTGTTTTGATACTAATTTTCAACAATTTGAAATCAAGCTCCTCTTTTCACCACACCCTGTATACAGTGATGTTCGTCAGTATGTGTACTTTGCATGCAATGCAATTGTTGTTTCTCCCATCATTTTGTTTTTGTTCGATTGATATTTTTTTTATACACTTTACATAGACACTTTAACAACACCAACAGTACGTACACACACATTTACACTTTTACATATATACAAAGCGTAAATACCAGCGCGATGTACAGTTAAATCTGAATAGACCGTTAAATTGCGTGGCCTGCTTCACGCCGGGGTTGACTATGGGCGCACAGCGCCACCTGCCGTGCCGCCATAAAGGAAGCTGGAATGCCTTATCACAGATACTGTGGCAGCTGCCACTCCTGCTTGTGGAGGCGGTGCAGGGGCGCGATATTTCTTTACTGGTGCATAGGTTGGTTTCTGAGCCAAGGGCGCCGTCTTCTCATTGTTATTGCAAGTGGCGGAGCTGTTATTGTTATTGTTGTTGTTGCTGTTGCTGGGCACTAGCGCTGCTCCTGCATGCCAAGCGAGAAAAGAGAGAGAGGGTGGTAGAAATATACATATAGATTCAGAGACGCCTTTTAATATGCAACAAATGAATTTAGATCAACAGAAGATGGAAAGGAGAACAATTGGAACTGGTTACTTGCTCTTTATTAAACAAAATAAAATCATAATCACCTTGTGTGCAAATTAAATCTTATCGATAACTAATACAAATCGATATGCCGAATGCGCATAAATTAAATGCATGCAATTTGAATAATACTGTCAATTTATTTAAACTTAACGCTTATTTAACAATCGTATAATTTAGTTTAATAACAAAATATTGTAAAACATTGCTAAGGTATAATGGAGCTATTAAAATGATTAATTAATTTACAATTTGAACAAATAAAAACAGTGAAATATTAACCATATTTATAGGGAAACATTTTTGCGTAATCTAATTAAAATTTAAATAATTAATAAGGCGTCAAAGCTTGTATTAACTCTCGACGAGACTCACACCCACACAAACAGCACACACGTAAACGTACACATACATCACACTCACACCTCTACATACCATTTGATGCCTGAAGCGCGCGACTTGGATAGACTTTTTGTATATTTAGAAAGGGTGGAGGCTTTGAAAACTCGGTGACATTATGAAATCGCTTGCCGAACTTTGCCTCCAAATCGACGACCACACGATAAGGTGCAGTGGGTGCACCCGTTCCGCCTGCAGCTCCCGTCGATAATCCTCCGCTGCTGCCGAAATTGTGCATCGAATGTGCCATGTGCGTGGGTGGCGTCAGCGGCGCATTTGCCCGCATCGAGGTGTTTCGCTGTGGGGGCACTGGAGCCTGCTGAGATCCAGTCTGCAAGGAGAGGTATACAATGAGCTTTGTTTGCCTTTATTTGCTGCTGCCACTCTGCCTTAGTTACGTTGCGCTTCGAATTGAGCATCATCTTGCTCGTGCTGGTTCAAGTCCTGTGCAGCTTATCGGATGAACTGAGTCTCACATGCCAGCACAACAAAGGTAATTATTTATAAACAATCTTTTACTTTTTTGTTGTCCACCAGCGACAAAACAAACGTGCGTTGGACGCTGTTTTGGTCACGTATTGTTGGAAAATCCATAAGGGCAGCGAAAAGGAAAAGCGAAACGTAAGTGCGCACCGGAGAGCAGAGAGAGCGACCCCCGCGCAGCCCGTAAGGAGTTTAACCAGGTTGTTGGTGAAGGGAAGGTGCTTACGCTCTCAGATTCACTCTCTTGTTCTCTCTCTCTCTCATATGAGCTAACAGTGAGCAAGATACACCGCGAAAAAAGCTCAACCAAGTCTGCGTTAATATTATTAAATTAATTAATTTATGAATAAAATTTAAAAATAATAACTCTATGAAATTATGTAAATAAAAAATAATCTGATAGATTTACTAATTATATATTATACAGACCCTCTAAATAAATAAAAGACCATGTGCATCTCAATTTTGGCATACATTTTTAAGTATATTTATTATAAGTTGTATTATTTAATTGTACATGTAATAATTAATGAGAACATCTCAATATTTAATTGTTTCGCTTTGTCTCTTCATACTGTTTATTGTGATTAGGGCGGGGAATTTGTTGTTAAGTATTAAACATTGTTTATATTTTGTATTGTTAATGTGTGTTTAAACTGTTTACCATTTATTAAAGTATTTGTTAAGTAATTTAATTTTAAATTCTGTATTTGGATTAAGGGCATTTTAAGTAATTTATCTTTTCTTTATATTTCTGTATAATAATAACAATAATTACTGGAAATAAATGAATGCAATTACTTTTATTACTGGTATTACATGTTACACTCTATATAATTTAATTGTTTTCAACAATTTAACGTTCACACGATTATAAGTAAATGTTTCCGGCGCAACAATTTGCTTTTCTTGGACAGGATAATAGTATTTATTTATTTATCTGATTTCATTATGTTTGCACTTTACTAACAATAGGTTAGAATCGTTATATATATTCGTATTGATTAGCTCAACTTCCAAGCGATAGAAACTAATTGGAAATCAATTGAAATCTGATAGAGTAAATCCCTTAAGTACATCTGAGGAAATATAGTAAATGTAGAAAAAGTTAGTCTCGTATAGAGAGCATCGAACTGGAAGAATGAAATTATTGCTTCATCGGTTCGGTGTATAGATTACATTTTGGCACAAACAGGTGTTTTATTCAAATATCCATTCGCGGCCATAACAAACAAACATCATTCCCCATTTTGGCATTCGATTCTGTTCTGAATAAGGTCTAAGCATGAAAGAAATTACAAATAAATTAGATACAAAGGCTTAAGTTGTAGAAATAATAGTTGAAGGGGAAAATTATCTTTGAGCTTTATGACTCCGCAAATCTTATTATGTAAAGTTAAATTCAATGAGTATTTCTTGTCGTATTATTAATTTAAGTGTCTAGTATTCATTTTCAATAAAGTAATCATTTGCAGCATTATCCACATCTTTATCTTTATGCATGGGCCTCACTTCTCGCACAATCCCCTCTTCGAGTAATATAAATATATATATTAAGTTATGAGTATTTATAAATAGCTTTAGCATTTGTATGTTATTTCAATCGTTTATGTTTTATGTTTCAATTGTTGTTTATTCGCAATGTAAATATTATATTCTGCATGTATATGTATGTATATTTAATTTATTTTTAATGTGCCCAATTATGTAGTATCTTTAAGTAGTTAAATCTTATAGATTTGCAGCCCAACTTTGCGTTAGTCGAACGTTAATAAGTACACTGTGTATACGATATACACAGCCGAATCGGCAGAATAGATTTATCGAAAAGAATTCCAATATGTTCAAAGACTATTGCGAGCTTCTCCACTTCTGCAGATCGAACTGTGTATACAAATTACTTGTTCTTTAGAATTTTAATAATATATATATATTTATATATATGTATATATGTTTGTTAAGTGTATTATTATTCTTTATTGTATTTGTTTATTTCAAAATATCATAGCCAGCTTTAAGCTGCGCCTATGCAATCATTTAACGGTTATATCATATAATAATTTCTCAATTATTCACGCACTTTGAATACGAGTGTATCTTATAGATGTTTTGCTCTTTTTGTGTAAATATATAGATTAAAAAAGCGGACAATATATCCATGACATAAATTGTCCATTTGTCCATCGACCAACACAAAGTAAAATTCAACTTGTAGATCCAGCTGCATTATCTTCCAACGATTTCCTTGCACTCAAAAATATATGTATACATATGTGTATATATATATTCAAATGTATATAATGTATATGTTGTATTTTAGTATATATAGTATATATAAGTATGTTGTATATTTTAAGGTTTTCGTTTGTAAATATTCTTCCCTCTTAGTGTACAAAGTATTTGTGATGTTGTTGTTGTTGTTTCTTTTTTGCATTTGTTGTTATTGTTTAGAGTTGTATTTTGTTGTTGTTGTTGTTCTTGTTGTTGTTGTTTTTCTTTATTGTTTTTGGTGGAGTTGAATGTGAATCAGTGAATGAACTGCACGGGCAAGAACGGAATCTCACAAATATGAAGCGAAGGATTAGAAGGGCTGTAAGAGAATTCAAGTTGTATTTAAAGAGTTGTCAATTGTGTGCAACGGGCAGACAGGCAGGCAGGCTGCTAGGGAGGGAGGGAGGATGAGCTTATAGAGTCAACGGCGTCTTGGCAAATGCAAACAAATAGGTTTCCATGATGTTGAATAATAACTTGAGGCATTAGATATGTATTTAGTTGAGTAGATTATACCACATATGTATGTTTGTGGATGAGAAGCAAGCGGTCATCATGAAATCTATCTATATATTTACATTTCTAGCAGCCGTGACATGAGTGTGAGTGTGAGTAAGTGAGGATGTGCAAGGAGCGATGCAGGAACACTGAACTGGACTTGGACATGGGATAGTTGTTATGTCCATTGGATTAGATGTGTGCTCTTTATTACTTTTCAATACCTTACTAATAGCATACTGGGCGCTGTGCCAGTTGTTGTGTTGTTCTGGCTGTTGTTGTTGTTGTTGTTGTGATTGTTGTTCTTGTTGTTTTTACTGCCTAACATGTGCATGTTGTTGTTGCTGTTGTTATTGTGGTTGTTATTGTAGCCTATGCGACTGCTGTCGGCAGCAGAACTCTTTCGCTCATACGCTCCTGGCTCCTTTTGGTTCAGTGTATACGAGGATATCGAAAATGTCGTCATTGTCACATCGATGGCATCGTTATTTGTATATTTGTTTAACTGATTGTGGTTACTGTTCTTCATGTTGTTGCTGTTGCTATTGTGCGGTGGGTAATTTTGTTGTGGGTGTTGTAGTTGTTGCTGTTGTTGTTGTTCTTGATGTTGTGTTTGTTGCTGTCGATGCTGTGGCACAAGAGACTCATAGTAATTATCAAAGCTATCGATATCAAATTCACTTTCCTGGCCTATTTCAGGATTTTCTCGTCTAGTTACCTGAAAACAGCCGCTGCTGTTGCTACTATGGTTGTTGATGCTGTTGTTGTTGTTTTTGTTGTTCTGGTTGTAAATGTTGCTACTGTTGTTTCTATTGTTGTTATGGCCAATACTGCAATCACTTGTTTCATATCGAGGCAACGTATAGTTGCCACAAATGCGGTTATTCATATTGCTGCTGCTACCGCTGCTGCTGCTGCTGTTTCGAACGACTTGGGCTCTCGTGGTCAGATTTTGGGTTTTTGGTATAGGATTTATCGCACTGTTTGCTCCTCTCACACCACCGCCTCCATAGCTGGGGTTGCTGGGGCCCAGCAAATTTCACCTGTTGACATGACTGCGATTGTGATTGGAATTAAGGCCTGATGCGTTGTTTGAATTGGATTGCGCCGCAGCGCCGCCACCTGCAAAGTAACAGATAACTTACTCTGACTACTATTTGACTTGCTAAAATCCAATTGAACTTACCTGCATAGCCTGGGGAGTGTTGATAATAGTCCCGTCGCGAGTAATCCGATTCATAGTCCGCATTCTCGTAATGCCCACCACGCACACCGCCGCCGCCGCCACCACCACCTACGCCGCTAATGTTGCCAACAGCGCCTAAGATACTCGTGGGCGGTCCGTGTCCGCCATGTCCATGGCCATGTGAGGCATAGCTATAGGTATCGTAGGACTGATGCGGCTCATAGGCAATGCCATCCTCATAGCTGCGTCTGGAAAGCATTACAATAAGTAAGTTGTGACCTAAGACCTGGTATAAAAATCAGCCTCACCCGTATGTTTCATCCATTGCAGTCCTGGCCTTCTCAAGAATGGACATAACCTTCTGTTTGGGTGCTAAGACATTCTTACTGAACGACGACGGTGGCACGCTTCTACAAGGTTTAGAAATAACATCATAAATATACATATTTATCTCATATCTCAAACCCACCTGTAACCATGATGAGCCACACTTTTGGCAATGACTGCAGCACCGGCTCCAGAATTAACCGAATTGGGACCTCCCGTTGAATTAACTCCAATACTTGTGCTCTGCATGTGCGCTAATTTTTTGAACGAACTCTTTGGATTAGATTCGCTATCGTTTAGGCTGGTGCTGTCCATGAGTTCGCGTAGCTGCTCCTGGCGTATGATGTCATTGCTGTCCGGTATCAGATACTTGCGCAGCTCGGCCATTGCGTACGCAATGCGTGCATACGCTTCAGCGGGTGGCGCAATTGTCGATATCTCAACATGCAAGTCGTTGTTCAGATGTGCGTACTTGGGATCCTTGGAGCTGCGCAGCTCCTCTTCTTTGGCGCGATCCCTCATCGAGTTGCGGCCCAGCACTGTCATTTTGCACAACGTCTCCTCCTGCAGGCGTCGCAACGAGTTACCCTTTGGTCCCAATAGTTTGCCCACAAAATTGAACTGGAACAGGAAAGAACGATAAGGATTAAAGTAGGTATACGGAATAAAACATTCTCGTATACCTTGGGATGCTCGCGTATGGGCACCAGAACCCGCTGTGATATGCGCAACGGTTTCTCTCGATATATATCGGCATATTTCTGCTCCCGCGATGGTATTCGTCCCGTAGACTGCACTTTTTCAATTTCTGCAAGGGGAATCATTAAATTAGATAGAGTGGAAGAGATATTTGTCAATTGTTACCGCCTTCCAAGAGCTTCTCGGCAATGGGAAACTTTCGATCCATGCGAGTCTTCTCCGCCAAGCAGTCCCTTATATATTCACTGGCTTTCTCATTCAATTGGACATTGGCACTGCCCTCGGCAGCGCTATGGTGGTCCCCGTTGTCGCCGTTGTGTGCACTACCAACGCTCACGCTTTTACGTGGCTTGCCAGCGCCGCCGCCGCCACCACTGCTGTTGCCGTACTCGTTGTCATCCTCATTGTACGTGGAGTAGTCACCGTTGCCGTCGTACTTTTCAGTCATGTTTTCGACTCACTTGAGTAAGTAGCACAACAACCAGCGTTCAATTTGGCTAAGTTATTATCGTTGACCCCTCCGGACCAGCTGCAAGTGGTTAAAAAAATCAAAAGCATTCAAAGAGTCAGCCTCGACTTGTTAGAGTCCATAACTGTAATTATTTTTATAAACGCATGCAAATTCAATTGCAGTCCCCCCTACCCACTCCGCCACACAAGCCTTTACCAACGACCCACGCGACACTCAACCACACTCATGTATACACAAGCACACATGCATACGCACGCAACACACAGTACCAAACCAAAAACAACCACCGTGCGAAATTCAAAGTTGATTTCGTGCTCAAAGGTACGACAACAACAATACCGGTAAAAAAAATAAAGCACTTAATTACGTTTTCATTCGCTCGACAGTTTCAAACAATTTCTTAACTTTTGCAGTCAACTGGACAGTTTTCACTTGCAGGCCAACTCTTCTATTGGTCCGTCCGTACGTCGCCGTCGTCTCTCCTGCTGCACTTTCACTTTTCAGTGGGACGCAGTTGTTTCCACCTACATACATACGTTTATTGCATTTTTTGTATATCTTCCGCGAAGTGCTGCTCGATCTTCTTATTGGAAGGCTGTACCCGAATAGTTTTTACAACAATTGGCCTTCGCGTGTGTTCAATCAGTTCTACTGTGCTTTATTTATTTTATTTTTCAATGTTTCTCTCTCAGCACGGTATATGTTTTTTATGCAATGGCTGGCGATTTAGTTTTGATTGTTGGCCAGGGTTGCAAATTTGCGAAAACAATGCACAGCAGTGTTGATAGGTTAGCTTTTATCGCGTCAAAGCTGACCCCTTTTAAAGTTCCTTAGCGGGATAACTTTTAAGTAGGCGGGCAGTGGAAAACTCAGATTTATTTGTATACCGAGAATGGCTGCAGCTGACTTGGCTATGGCCTTGTCTTGGCTCTTTACCGTTGAAACAGCTTTTTTGGGCTCTTGAAAATTGGCAGCACTGATGCATCACTGACCTTTCGAGCTGAAGTTAACATAATTTTCGAATTTGCAAAAATCAGCTGGCTGCAGCCAGTGTCTTGTCCAGCATGGGTTTGTGACACCGCTAAAGCAAATGCATGCGAAGCAAAGACAATTGATTGAATTAATTGTCTTTGAATTGCTTGCAGCCGTTAAGAAATGAACATCATTGTGCCGCTGTCAAACTACGAATAACCTTTCGCTTTCGATGTCCAATACTATTAAACGTTCGTTTATTTCTCTTCGGTTGCAATTTCGTTTAGTTCTTTCGAAGCCTGCTCCTCGTTAAAAACCGATGCCTTTGTTCAACGAAACTGCTCCACACTTAACGAAAGGGTATTTTCGATTAACGATTATGCGTTTTGCTGCTTTCCATTGCAGGTCACACTGGTTGGTGCTTAGTCTTTGCGAATAGTAAAAAACAGAATTTATTTTGACTTTTAAAAGAATTCAACGTTCAGTTTCTAAGTAATGAGTCAATAACTAACTTATCGAATATGTCAAACAGCGCGCATTGTAAAAACAACTCCAACTCCTGTGTCGAGACACCAACGGCACCGGAATGGCTGTCCAAGCTGGAGAGCAGACGAGAACTGCTCAAGCGATCCAAGCTGGGCCACGAATCCGGAGCTGGTGCTCCGTGTACCGAGTGCCAGGACAAGTGTCCTGGACTCGATTTGCACTTCTGGCGTAAAGTTTGTCGTAACTGCATGTGTCGTAAGGATCAACACATGTGCAACGATGACGAAGCCACCGGCTGGGCGCAGTTTGAAATCCTAGGCCAAATCCGAGCGAAGCCGGCCTGTAAGTTAAAGTATATAAATAGTTGTATGCAAATATGTATTATGATATACCTCTTCGGCAGATATAAAGATCAAGGCCTTGGCCAGCCAACCGGTGCAGGTGGAATGGGTGCCACCGAATGCGTCACCCGATGTGGTATCAGATTATATGGAAACTTTGGGTGCAGCTCAAATACCTGTAGCCGGTAGCGAGGCTGCTAATAAGCGTAAGCAGCAATTGGAGTTCCAGGTACCACCTCATGATTTGGACGCAGCACTCTGTGACAACCTTACGGAAACCGAAGCGCAACAGCTTCAGCAATATGTGCAAAAATTGCGAGATCAATGCGTCGGTCAAGGCATCGTTGTGCGCGTAGGTCGTCTGAGCCACGGCCAAGTCGAACATGTTTTGCCACAGCCATCTTCGGTCCCTTCGGACGCCTCTCGCGCGGTATTTCATTCGCTGGGTCTGCCGCCTGTTGCCGATGCTACACTAAACGAGTTGCTGGCCAATCCAAAAGTGGCAAATGCGCTTGCCCAGCATGGAACTCATTCACAACCCAAGCTGCTGGTTGCTTTCTCGGAGCCGTTAAGTGATTCAACTGCTCAGTTTGATGGACATGCCGCGCTGCGGGCTCAAACCAAGGAGAAACTATTGGGAATCAGCAAACCAGCTCTGCAAAGCCTTGTCACACACGGAGTCGTCTACGATAAGCTTCTGGGAATACTAAAGGTAAGCTCCAAAACTTTTCTTCTTTAAGATGTCTCTAAATCTTTACATTTCTTACAGGAAAAGAACCTTAACATTTCCCGAGATCCTCGCCTCGGTCCAATCGCAGAATTCCGTAAAGAGTATCTAAGTAATCCACAGTTTATGTCGGAAATCGACAAAGTCTGCGTACCGCCGCCATACGCCACAACTCCGGTGAAATCTTTGTCAGAAACTCCGTTTAATTCGCCGTTGCCGCTTAAGAATCCTGTGCACGCACGTTTTGGTGCTCAAATGCGGCAAGATACGCCCATGCGACGGGTCAAGTTTGGCGGTGTATCCACCATTATCTATGACTGCGGCCTACCTGCCCACATTGACTACGAACGCGATCCTGTGTTTGCGCAAATTGTGCAGGCTGAGCCACTGAAACATGCGCTTCAAGAGGTCCGCAATGGAAGGCGACCTCCTTCAGTTGTCATTGCATCAGCGCCAGTGGCCACTGGGAATTTGCAGCAACTGCAAGGCCTTGCACCGGCAACCAAAGCGCAATTGCAGCAAGTGGGCATGGATAAAAACATGCTCCACTCGGCTGTGGCCAATGCGCCCTATTACAATCGCCTGTTCCAAACGTTGCAGGATAAAGGTATCAATCACGATCAGTGCCATCTGCTGGAGCCTCTTAAGCAGGTGAACGATTGGCTGCTAAACGACGAACAGCTGCTCGACGACATTGACAAGTTGTTTGCTGACATGGCTAACAATGCAGCTGGCGGAGATATCAGCTACGGTAAGGAGACGCTTACCAACTCGGCCAGCAATGACTCGGGCTTCTGCTCGAAACCATCAACTCCTGGGTATGCTGGAGAGGATCTTAACGCTAGCTTGGGCAAGTTTACCACCATACCGGGCATTGAGCACATGAATATGTATCCCAGTTGCGCCGGCATGCCAGAGCAGTTTCAGCAGTTGCAGTTGGGAGAGGAGAAACCAAGTATGGGTGAATATACCGAAACATCTTTAAATGCAAAGATTTTAAATCACTCTCTTATTTTAGATGCCTTTGGAGTCGCTGCGCCGCCTAGCATCAATTGTCGCGACTGCAACTTACCCATTAATCTGGGTGAAGTGGCCGTCAAAGCGGATCGGGCCGGCAAGGAAATCGCTTGGCATCCCGCCTGCTTCAAATGTCACACTTGTCGTGAGTTGCTAGCCGATTTGGTGTACTTTTTCCATCACGGACAGGTTTACTGTGGTCGTGACTTGGCCATTAAGTTGAAAATACCACGCTGCAAAGCCTGCGATGAGCTGATCTTCACCAAAGAGTACACGGCCGCCGAGGGTGAGACATACCACATCAAGCATTTCTGCTGCCTGCAGTGCGACGAGCCACTGGCCGGACAACAATACATTCCCGACGAGAAATCGAACATGCCGCTCTGTCTGCAGTGCTACGATAAATTCTTCGCCGGCACCTGCAAGCGCTGCCAGATGCCCATCGGACCGGCCGATCAGGGTGTTGCCTGGGGCGACATCCACTGGCATGGCAGCTGCTTCGTCTGCGCTGGCGCTATGTGCTCCAAATCGCTGATTGGCGGTCGCTTCTGCGTCAAGCAGGACATGCCCTTTTGCAGTCCCGCCTGTGTACGCAGCGTTATTCCGGCCTAGATCCCCAATTCATCATTCATAATGCACAAGTACAACCGAACAGTATTCACAGGATACGCACACAGTATGAACAGAACAAATGGAAGTCTTCTAACACAGTATAGAGCAACCACTAGCCATGCAACTGAGCACAATTTGGACCTTGAACTTCTTAGACTATTCAAGTGCCTAGATTTATATACATACATTTAGTATTATATATGTTTAGTATATACACAGTCCGATACTTTCAGCTTTAGAAGTAACATAGCCTTGATGCATTCCGAAATGGATGTTTATACAATTTTATAGTATTTTAATGCATGTTAAATAATCGGAACCAACCTCTCTATATGGTTTTATAACAAACGTTTACCAACAAAATCAACTGATTGCTAAACTAAAGCTTAAACTTTGCACCATCTGGAGAGGCCTTATGCAACACATGATGTCATTTCGTGAGCTATACCTTTTATTTGATACTATATACAGTCCAATTGCGATTTTAGGCCGTGCCAACTGCCCTCCAATTGCAATATACATACATAGATATCTATATATACATACATATATCATACACTCGCATTCGAGTGCATATGGCGACTTTTGCTACAATTTATTAGCTATTGCAATATATACACAAAGAATTTAAACAACATTTTTATAACGCACTTTAACCAATAAACGTTGTTCAAGCAACATTAAACAAATCAATGTGAGCTTTATTATTATAACATATATTTTACTACTTTGCGCCATATGGAAGAAACGAACTGTTCTTCGGTGGATTGTGCGAATAATTGTTACTACAAACTTATGATGGATTCAAAAGTGAGGTTAGAAGTCCTGTAAAGCTCTACAAAGAAACCCTCGTCTCACATCAATCATTAAATTTAATTATTTTCTCCCCGCTCAATAAAAAATCGATTGTTTTTTTTGCATTATTTTTACGTATTTGCTGGTAGTTTTTATTGGTAATTGCATTTCATTATTTATTAATCATAATAATTCCGTTTTGTATATGTATTACGCGTGTGTGTGTGTGTGTATTGTGTATGTATAAAGATTGTTAATTTCTTGTATTTCTCGTTTATTTGACATTTTGAGTTGATTGCAAAAAGCGAAACAAATGAAAATCACATTATTTGCTGAATTACAAGTCGAGAGTTTGTTTTGTTTTGTTTCTTTGTTTATTTTGTTTCAAGGATACTTTCTGTTTCGGTTTCTATGTTTAGTTAGTTGCCTGCAAAGGATTGCGTTAGGTTCAGTTCGTCGTATGCTAGTTGTATTTATATATGTCTGTGTGTAGTCTATATATCTATATGTATGCATGTGTATGTACCATATTCATACAGTATATATCCATATATATATATTTATATATGCTCTCAATATATATATATATATTTTCTCAATCTTTTCGTCAACCAAACCATTATCGGCCTGCAGGTTATCGAAAAGTTGTCATCACTAGGAAACTTGTTCGAGTGCTCGAGTCGCTTATTGTGGATTGTATTCAGTGGCACTGTGGATACACAGGATCCACGCCAGACGCAGTTTCAGACTTCAGTCCGTTATTATCGGCCTGACGTCACGTCTCTCCAGTTCGTTAGTTAGTTAGGGCGACGAACACGAGTTCAGCATGATTTCTATGTTCACAAGTTTTCGTTTTTGTTTTCCGGTTTAGTTTTCTGTTTTATTTCTCTTCAGATTTTTACCAATTAGTTTGATTTTGATCTTAAATTAACACTAATTTCTCTCTCTCCCCTAGTCGATCTCTTCTCGTTTTCTTTTTGTTTCGTTCAATTTTAATATGTATTAATTACATTGATAATTAGTTTAAATATAGTTTATGTTCGTAAACAATTTTACATGATAGGATTTTAGTTTTGCGTTTAGTTTTTAAGTGTTTTGTTTCTGTTTTTTGTTTTCTTTTACTTTTGTTTTTTTTTTTTTTGTGTATTTAGCTACAACAAAAAAAACCTATGCCTTAAAATAATACTTTAGTTACAAGTTTATTTTTTCTCTCGCTTTGCATTCATTTTGTTCGCACTTATCGCACTCTCTTCCTCTTGATTTGCATAACTAAAAACAATTAACAAAATGAGTTAAGTTCAAATAAAATATTTGTTGTAACTAATATTTGCGGAGTGGGTGAGTGAGGATTCAAAGGATGGGGGGAGGTGGAAAATTGTTTATAAACGACAACTAAAATTAAGTCTTACATTAAATGTGTAGGGGAAGGGGGTGGGCGGTATGTGGTCAATCGGGTGTCGGGGGAATCTCTGCTGCAGTTTTGCATAAGAACACTAATTACAAAGCGACATGGCAACACTGGCCTTGGGGAAAATTCATGGTGCCAATGCTGCCACATGTGGCGTGCGGGAATCTTGCATTTATATATTGCGTACATTAGTAAATACATAACTATACAGAGTCCAGCAGTGTGTGGCTGCAGATACAGAAACAGATACAAATTCGTCAGATTCGTCATCGTCTTCGCACGCGCACACACACATCTTAAAGCTATACAAAAAATGGTCAAGTTAAATGTACGAAAAGGTTTGATGCCATCGCCAAAACGTCCTGAAATGCGATGCGTGCTGGACTGAGCAGCTGCTGCCATGTGGGAAAGCCTCCTCCTTCTCCTCTTCTGCTTCCTTTGCTGCCGTCTCTGCTGTGCTCGTGCTTGTTCCCGTGCCTGTTCCTATCTCTGCGCCACTGTCTACGCATCCTCGTCGTCCACCACTAGTCTTGATTTCATCCACACCACCTGTATCTGTCTGTATCTCATCACCATCACCATCTGCATCACTTCCAGCGTTCTGTTCATTCTGTTGTCAACAATTCGTGTAGACGCCTTGAGTGTAATACAGCTCAGTGATGCGCTCGGGTAGCGTGCTGTACAGGTTGGTGATCAGGTCAAGCGGCAGGCGGGACCACGCCTCTTTGATGCGGAATATCAAGTCGTCCTTGCGTGAAAATTTCCGTCCGCCGTCAAAGACCTCACGTATCAGCCAGCCCCAAATGTTCTCCATGATATTCAAATCGTGGGCAATTGTGGGCCACTTTTGCGTCTTCAGGCCTTCCGCATTAAGCAGCTCCTGGGCGGTGGGCAGTGCATGCGACATCCAATTGTGATCCTGCAGCACAAACTCTGAATTGCCACCCAGTTTGCTAACAATATTCGGCCGTTCGCGCATTATTGCCTCAATGCAGGATTCGGGACGCTGCTTGGCGGACGACACCTCCAGATGGATGGCACCGCCAACGCAGATCATCAGGTAGATGTAGACTGAGTTGCCGCGCGGTCGCTGCGAGAGCGTGCGCTCGTAGTTGCGCAGATCGTGGAAATAGTACGAGAAGCCATCTGGACCATCCAGATTGAAGCGTCGCTCGTCGTGAAAGATGACGCGACGCCAGTGCTCTTCGCTCCACACGATATACATGTTGGCAAAGTTGAGACGCTCCGTTTGATTATATTGCGAGAGGAGCGGCTCCGTTTTCAGTTTCTTGGCACAATTGGCAGAGCCGGACGTGGACGTTGATGAGGCGGACGACGACGCTGATGAGGATGACGATGATGAGGCTGACGATGTGGATGACGCTGACGATGTTGCCGATACGCCGCTTGCCGCAGCTGTGGCACGTAGCAGAGCATTTGCAGCGGCAGCTATGTTGCTATTGCTGCCACCTCCAACGGCTCCACCGGCAACTGCTGCGCGCGCCGGCTGATGACTGATTATTGTGGGAGAGATGCTAGAGCCATTCGATTGCTGCGTTGGCGCATGGCTAGACGCAGTGCCGCCGGTGCTGGAGCTGGCTGCCGAGAAATTTGAGTTCTGGTTGAGCGCATGCACTGGCAAATGGCTTTGTTGTTGTTGCTGCTGCTGCAGTTGGCTGTTTTGAACCTGAGCCTGCACCTTGTGCTGCGCATGATGTGTGCTGGCTGGATGGCTGTGACTGTGACTCAACTGCGGTGGCTGTTGCTGCTGCTGCGTGTGCTGCTGGTAGTACGGATGATGGTAGCTAATGTGCTGCTGATGCTGGTGGATTGTCGGCTGTTTCAGCTGCAGCTGCTTCAGCTGCGTCTGCGATTGTGCCAACAGCTGTTGCTGCTGTTGCTGTGCATGGCTATTTACCGCCACCGCCTGCTGGTTAATCGCTGGCTGGGCGCCCACATAGTTGCCCTGATGGTTCAGATAGTAATGTAGCGCCATTAGTTTATTGGCACTGTTCACTGTACCCGCTCCTGTAGCTCCTGCTACCGTTGCGCCGCCTCCCACTGTGTTCACCGTGGATACGGGCACTGCAGATACTAATTGCACGCCTTGCACTCCCTGATGATGTCCATGGGCGGCTGCTGCAATCGCTCCGGCACTGGCAGCCAGTTGTGCTGCTGATTTTGGATCGTATATGAACTTGTTGAAGTTCTGCAGATCGTCTGGACTGAGCACAAGCGTTTTCATTTGGATACTTGGGATTGCTTTTCTTTGCTTCTTCTTCTTTTAATTTTGTTGCGTTTTACTGTTGTTTTTTGCGGTTGTTAATATTGCTGAATTTACTCGATTAGCACTTTAAGCTTGCATGTATTTGGAAATCTTGTAGCAAAATGACAGAGACGCCAGTTCTGTTTTCGAGCAGGTGTGGCAACACTGGCTGGCTGGCGTTTCGTAAACGCACTCGACTCCGATTACGCTCACGCACTGCGGCGAATGCGACTGCGACTGCGACGCACTTTCACGACTGCGCGCTGCTAGACACGCCACTTGCCGTGATTTCCAAATTCGCTCTGCGTCCGAGTTTGTCTTAACGGTTGTTGGGCAACCAAACGTCGTTGTCGACGTCTTTCGTGTGCGTGTACGCGCTGCTCTCTCAGCTTCTGCTGCTCTCGCTTGCTCTCTTTCTCTTTTGAGCTCTCTGCGTTGATCGACTGTGGGCGCGTCTGTGATTGTGTGCGTGCGTACTGGCTGACGCTGTGTTAGTCTGCGTGCGCTTGTGTTATCAAAGGGCTGGCCCTGGCCCTGCACTGCTTGCCTGTGGAACTGAGCTCAAGCTCGGTTGCTCTCTTCTCTCTCTCTCTCGCTCGCTCACTCTCTTGCCTGATTGCAAAACTATACGAATACGTCTTGGAAACGACAACGACGACGTTGTAAAAAGATGTCGGTTTACTTTCCCACGTACGTATATACGTGTGAGTTGGCAGCTCTGCTAGCGTTTGCGTGCCTCTGTGAGCCTGCCGTGTCGGTGTGAGTGTGTGTGTGTGTGTGATTATGTATGTGATTGTGTGCGGAGCTCTTTCAATATGTTATCCTCTTTTGTTGAAGTGGTTTTTCTTGTCGTCGTAGCCGCTGCTGCTGCTGCTCTCTGGTTGCTGTTGTTGTTGTTGTTGTCAGTTGGTTGCTGTGCAAATGTTTCCTTGTTTCTTTATTCTGCGTGCCGTTGCTGCTGCGATGTTGCCCCTTTTTTGTTGCTGTGTTGCTGCTTTAGGTATTCAGTTGTCGTCGACGTCGATTTACCTGGAATAAAATAAAGCAGGTACGTATGTGAAAAAGAGTCTTGTTTCACACTTTTCATTGTGTTTTTCATACAGTATACACAGACAGGCACAGTATATACAGTGCCTTCAAAAAACAAAGAAATACATTTACCGGTATAGGGTAATTTCGATTATATTATTGCGTAGCTTAGCAGCAGAAAATTTTACATATTTCTGCACTTCCCGTAAAAAGCCTATACTAAATTAATACATGTACAATCCAACACTTTGACCATTCTGTCAGTTCTATTTTCTGTGCTTTGGAAACATATTTCACTTATCTACGAAAATTTCCTTATGGAACGCCTTTGCGGGTTTAGTTCATATTTAAAAAAGATATTGATAAGATCAAATATTTCATATATTTTATACTCTTATTTCGTATACTATATAAAACTGCACCAGCTATTTAAAAAGTACTTATTTTTTACTGCTACGTAGCAAAATGATGAAAGGCACGAAAACTTTTGTTTCCCACTGTATATGAAATGCACCCGGGTGCATGTGTGCATCTCTGTGTGTGTATGTGTGCTATAAGAGCCGCTTGTGTGCATGCGCGCTCAGACTTGTATTCGAAAATTTCTTGGTGAAATCTTCTTTGTGCCCGAAACAACATTTCGGAACAGATGTTCAATGTACTCGGATTTCAGGGCCTGTTTCCCTATGCCAAAAAAAAAAAGTAAATAAAAAGGTCGTTTCTCTGTTGCCACAGACGCCTTTTGTCGTTGCAAGCAAAATGAGAGCACGCACACACAATAGGATTGAAAGACACACAAGCACACGCACACACCCATACGCAAGTGCAGTTGCATTTTGTATTTTTGGGAATTTTCGGTAGTTTTTGCGAGTTTCACTTTGCCAAGTCCTGCGCAAAACAAGTGGTTTGGGTCAAAGTTCAAATGCACAAGCAGAAAAAGAGGGAGAGAGAGAGAGAAAAATATGGAGATTAACGACATGAAAAAGTGTGGTATGCTTTGTTTTCTTGAACCAACCCAGGTAGACTCGGGGTTCCGGCAGGTGTTGGTTGGAATCCAAATCCTGAACATTATCGCAGCTGGGTTAGCTGCTGTGAAACATGTTTCGATCTGTGCAACACTGGCCGTATGTGAATGCACCCAAGGGACCAGGAAAGAAAACCGGTTGGCAAACCGAACTAAATTGGCACATAAAACCCATCAGTCGTCTCAGAGGCCGTCACAAATTTTTGATATATTTACTGATTTTCTTTAAATTGAAAATAATTCTCTATACACAGAAAGTTTTCGAAGGGATGATCAGAGGTAGAAAGAGGGTGTAAGGAGAGATAATAAATGGTATTCCGGCGTAATCCAAATACTCTGTATAGAGCTTAGACTTTAACCAAAGCAAAATCTGCTATAGTCGTGCATCCCTGGCGTGTTTAAAAGCAAAAAATTGGATACTTTTGTGTAACTTTGTTGCGTGTTTATGTTGTGCTCGGGCAAAAACGAAGCCAAAAATAATTTTGCTACTTTGACGTCGTTGGGTTGGTTTTTGGTTTGGTTTGTTTTGCTGCCGTTGTTGTAGTTTTTTTTTGCTGTTCACAGATAACGCCACGGCCTATTATATACTGCATTGCACACACATATTTGAACATATACTAAAATGAATATATATATATATATATATATATATATTCATTCGGGTAGACATTACATACACGTAGGCAAATGTTTCTACGTGAATATTGCGAGCTTTATCATCTGACAACGCTTCGATAGACACGAGCACGCACATGCTCCAATCTCCATATTTCAGCGACCCTCTCGCCTTATGCCCCTGCTCTATCTCTCTTTCTCCTTCTCTTTTGCCAATTAGCTAATATATTTGATTACTCTGTATTCGCTGTACTCTGAGAGATTGGCGTGTTTTAGAGCTTCTTCCCAAGATGTGGTAGCCATTAGAAAACCCAATGAAACTGGGCATTTTCCAAATGAACTGAAACTGGGGAAGGGCCGAGAGGCGGCCGGGAGGTGAGGGAAGGGGGAAGCTCCAGCAATTTCGCAGTTGTAATAAAATGAAAACTAAAGTCTGCTCAACGGGGATGAAAACCAGTTTGTTTCTCTAAATTGGAGTAAGGGAAGAAAGCTGCTGACGCTGTATGTATGAGAGCTTATATTGGACGATGTGCGTGTATGTGTGTGTGTGTTTGTGCGTGTATGTATGTGTGTATCCTCCTGGGGTTGCTGTGCGTTTTTTGCGCTGCTGCTGCTGCTGCGGCAAGCAGAGCAAAGTCGGTCGCACGTCGGTCACTTCTGATCGAAGCGACTGCAGCAGGCAGCAGCTGCCCCTGCTGGGTAGTTCAGAGACCCTAGAAATCATGACAATGTGCACGAAACGAATTCGTACAATATGGCATTAGTTATAATGTCAAAAGTATTTAATTAAAAACTTGACTTTAACGTTGGAGCTGGCTTTTGCTAGAGCTTCATAACTTTAGCTAATACCTAACCCTATTAAATATTAAATTCTCCAAAAATTCGTTATAGCCGTACATTCCTTTTGACATCTTTAATTTGTTTTAAATTTGAAGAGTATGTAAAGTTTATGCAATGCCCACTGTGCTGGTGCACCAGCACGTCAAGAAGGTCAAAAGTTCAACTCAATACTGTCAGGGAAGCTTAAAGCATTATATGTCGCATGATAAATAGAACGTAACTCTCACACTATGATGTGTATACTGATTGATAATTTTTCAATTTGTCGCGTGGTATGTGCATTGCAATTAGCTTTACCTAAAGCGATAAGATACGTGAGTATTGAGCGCTATTTATCACACGTTAGGAATTTCTGAACTGTTGTGCTATTATTACTTAGTGGTTTTTTATTGAACTTTATACGCTATGACTGTGTGTACAATTCCTCCATCTTACACGGTGTTCTAAGTAAAACGGTAGCTGATATTGTACGGAACTATTACACTGTTCTCTCTCCGAGTCATGTGGTTCATTCCCTTGTTTGATAGGGTTTTTAATTAATCTCACAATCTGAAAAGCCCATCAGTAAGGAAGCCACGTTGTATTTTATTTTGGGACAACGAAACGCTGACTAAGTTGAAAAAAAAATCACTTTTGAGTCATGTTATCTCCTATATGATTCTCAGAAACATATTTCGTTATTTACTTCGACGACGTTTCTGTTTTTTTTTTCACGTGATTCACAACAAATTATTTTAAAATCAAATTCCAAAGTTATTCACAATTATTTTAAAATTTTTCAATCACAAAAAATTTCCACACACTTAAGCATTGTGAAACAGTTTTATAGAGTTAAGTTATAACATACGTTGAGCAAATTGTACTAAATTTATTGTTATTGCTGGGTGAAACCCATATTTTTGTCGTAAGCTCGGGGAATGCGACAAAAATTCACATGGCTGACGCGTTGCGGGTGGGGATTTGAAACCGTTAGGTGTTAGCGCTTGCGATAGCGTTACGTTGTTTTGTATGGCGTCGCGATTAACGTTACGTTGCACATATGCATTTAATGAGAGCTCTCCTAGATGCACTCACACGCATATGTTGTACATATGCATGCACAGACATGCTTGCATATATGCATGTAAATATCCAAAAATATAAACGAACCCAACGACATCAACAACAACAACAACAACATATCGAGCTGCTGCGAGCTCGAGCTGTACGTAATAAAATCCCTTGCGCTGCAATGCAGCAACAGCGACACAGCGCAGCGCCAGCAGCAGCAGTGGACACCGACAGCGACAGCGCAGTTGCTGCGCAGCACATGCTTCGCTTCTTATTTATAAATTGAGCCAGCCCTTATGTGTTCAACTCTCTGTTATGTGCCAGCCGCTGGCGAGACATACGGACAAACGTACGTACATTCGTATGGTATGTATGTTCATATTGTCTCTACGTAGTACGTGCGAACGTGCGTGCATGAGGTTTGCTTGTGTTCGTTGTTCGTGTGTGCGTGTGCGCTCTTGTGTGATGCCATCGTCGATATTGAAAGTCCGTACGTATATGTAGTATGTATTTATGTATGAACATTTCTACATAATATAACGTATCGACGTTGCTTTCTGTGCGAATCGTTGAAAATTGCTTGGGTTTGCGAACAACGGGGACGACGATCTGATACGAAGCGATTCTTTTTTTCAGTTAATTCTTTATACGTTTGTTTGCACGTATATATACACATGCACACACATATTTAATACGTACACATGTATGTATGTATGTACATATCATTTTCAATTTTCACGGAACAAATATGGCTGCACAAAAAAAGTTGCGTTGAAAACGCTTACGCTGCTTGCTTGCTCACAATTTAAAGCACTTTTTCACATTCACACCAATTTTATGTACACACATGTATGTAAGTATACATATATTTCTGGTTTTTTAATCAAATATTGAAAGAACGAACGAACGACCATTAAAAGCTGACTGGCTGATTGGGGAACGTAGATTCCGTTTGCGTTGCCGTTTGTTGGGTTTGTATTAGTGTTGGTTTGAGTGCGTGATTACGCCATTTTCTTTACTCTTGCACGCCCAATTTCACATTTACCTTTTTTGTTAAATTTTTTATTTCTTATTTATTGCTTTGCACATGCGTACACTGTATGGGGGTTTCTTTGAAGTTTCCTTTTATCACTATTTGTGATATTTCATTCCTAAACGATTTTTTAAATGCATTTATTAAAACTTATAAGTTTTCACCACTACCACCACACGACTTGTCGACAGACTCACTGAGGGTTAGAGAGATGGCATTGCTTCGATATTGCTGAATTTACGATATTTGAGTATAAACTTATCGATACATCGGTATTTTTACCAATACACTTCCAATAGTAAAAACTCTTGAGCACATCAAAAAAGTACTAAATGAGTACATGAAAAATTATTTATAAGTATATTAGTGTTCCACGTTATTTATATATGTATAAAAGCGCTCTAAACAAACGAATATCCTAAGTACACTTAATTAAACCTCGTGTATCTATCGATTTCTGGGTCACAAGATATCGCTCTCATCATGAAATAAGAATATAACAGCTGCGTTTTGTTATATTTCTGTTATTAAAAGTTAGCATCAGTGCTGCCAACGTTTATAATCGATAAAAAAGCTACAAACGCAGCACTGGAAAAAACATTGAGCTCCATATCTAAGCAATTAGACCCCTCCTATCCGCTAATGAACTTTTTAAAAAATTTAGTTTTGACGGAAAACAAGCTGACCAGGCAACACTGTACGCCATTCTAGCCACTGCGTTATGACGTCATTTTAGAAACTTGAGTTGAAGTCTCATCCCTATTCCAATTAGATTTATTGCGAAGGATAAAACGCACCTGATAATCCAATTCTTCGGTAATCACTTCGTATTTGTGGTATTTCACAATGCATATCCTACTCAGCCATGAATCTTACAATGAATTACATTCGGCTTTAGACTTCTGTATCGTTCATTCATCATTTCATTTATAATACATATGGGGATAAAAATCAATTAATCTGTGGGATTCTGAATAACAATAAGAATGAAGTCCTTGTCGGGAGCGACCATTATTTCGTGTTTCTTGGAGCGTACTCGCAGGAATGTCATATCATTGGATGGGTCCAGATCTCGAACCACACTGCGTGCCTTGTCTGCCAGTTGACTCATCAGACCCGCGTACTGAACCGTCGTCGTGTTGTCAAGCGTCGACTTCACTGGAATACCTAATAAGCCAGCATTATTAATTCGGCTACAAAATGCAAGCTGCTGTGTTTGTTACGCACCTTCGTTGTTGACAACAATTGTGCCAACGACGCCTTTGTGACTTTGAATCCGCTTAAGAGTTTCTTCTACTTCTTGAGACTATTAATTCAAATCTATTAGACAAAAACTTAACTAATCATATTTACAACTTACCATATTGACTAAAAATCAGCTAAAATCACTTATAAAGTTGCAACTAAATAAACTTTTGTTTGTTCGATATTGCAGTGTGACCAAACAGCAGAACAAGATAAACGCTGCTTTTCGTAGAAAATAGACGAATAACAATAGTCGAAGGGAATGCGAATACCAATTGATTATAGCAATAATTTTTACTAATCAAACATTTATCAGTTTTTTGAACAACCACATCTATTTTTCAGAAAATACTTTATTATTTAATCCATACTTTGACATGGTGTTAAAGTACGATTCTGTGACCCACAAACCCATAAAACAGCCGTTACCAAAGAAACTCACCATGACAACAAAAAGTAAGAAAAAGATATTTGCGTTATCATAGTGCATTCAGTTCGAAAAAGTAACTGACACTTATTTCTATACCATGTTTAAGCCACCACCAGAGAAGGTATTATTTATTTACAACATCAGTAACGTTATTAAACTCAATCATTATATTATTTAGCCGCCTCGAACGCGTGAATATGTGGAAGAGGCTTTTAGACTTATTCAAGAGAAGAAAAACATTCGAGATATTGTTATAATAAACGAACGTGGAAATCCAGTGAAGAGTACAATGGACCATGATGCATCTGTGAAGTTCGTCGGCTATTTTCAGGAGATTCGGGGGAGACTTGAAAGAGGAATGGAGAAAATAGATTCCAGTGACGAACTATTGATGATTAGAGTCCGTACAAAAATCCACGAAGTTTTGTTAGTCCCTGACTCGAAAATAACAGTAATTGTTGTTCAAAATGCAGAAAAATAATATTTCTACTGGTCAAATTAAACTGGATCTAAATTTGTGTATTAAAAATTATTCAAAGATTAGAGTTGGAAACGCTCTTTAAATTATAAGCTTCCAAAATAACTTAAATTATTAATTCATGGAAGAAATGCTGCCAAGATATCTTTTTCTCCGTCTTTTTATTTTGACGATTTTTGCTTTATTTCGCTATAACTAACATCTTTTGGTCCTGGAAATTCGGTTTGGCAGCCCTGTCGATTCCTAGGCTTACTTTCGATAACAAGAGTGTATTTTTGCGTCTTGAATAACATTAACAGTTTCCCGTTCTGTTATACGAAATTTCCCAGCTTTGATGGGGCTCTGCAAACTGCCGGCAAATCTGCATAATTACAAATTAATCCTGTAGTTTTTTTCTTTTCTTCTACAAAAATTAAAATGTACAATTCAATAAATAAAGTCAATCATAACAAAGTCAAATCAATGAACTACTTTAGTAGAATTCGAAGACAGCGGCTCAAGTCAAACGTTAACAGCCGTTATAAGTAGACAAATGCTTTTTATGCTTCGGGAACAGTGCCATCGGAGTATAACATTGCCCACTTGCAATCAAGTTTAGGCTATGTTAACAAACAGTCCCGTGTGTCAAACGTGTGTCGTCGGTCCGTGTGCGCAATTTACGTCGTAATTAAAGTAAACGCTATCGCGTAATTAATTAATAAAATTTGTACAAATTTGTTTTTACGTGTGTATATTGTTAATATTATTTTAGTCCGCCGATGACGAAGTCAGTGCTGACGTCGCGGCCAGAATTGGTGACGTCGCGCTTGAGCTTTAAAAGGCGTTGACAAAACAAACTTGAAAACGGAACGCAAAACGCTTAAGGGGGAAATAAGAGAAGCACAACAAAAATATCTCTTGTGGCCCAAAACGCAGATTACAAAGAAACGCAAAAAAGCTATCATCGGAATTTGTTCAAATAATTATCATACTATATTTGTGTTAGCACACACATCTACTAGTGTGTGTGTGCCGTGTAGACGTGTGTGTACGTGTCTGTGAGTGAGTCTGTGCGTTTGCAAATTATTCGAGTGCAAGTGTGTGCGTAACGAAAATAGAATTTAGCATACAAACGCGACACCCACACAAAACGTACGGTAAATGCAGCTCCGCAAAAATGTGCAGCAAAAAGCTAAACGATATGGTCACTGTGACACAGCAGGATTTACACGATCTATTGGAAATTTTCGAAAAAAAATCATTCGAGGCGGTGGCCTTTGAGGAAGGCACAGCGGTAAGTTGCCCATTTTGGCTAAAAAACGGACTCCTTTTCGAGCCTGTGACATACATTTAGGCGCACGTGCACGTGTGCTAACAGCGCCCGAATAGCAGTAGAAATAACAGTAATCTTAACAGACCTTTTAGATGAGGGGATGACACCGCGTTGTCAAGTAAAAGGGGGAGCCTAGAAGAAGACCAGCTCTAACTCCTTCTAGTTTTACCGGCCGCACCCAAAATGGCTGCCAAAATGAAACGAATTCAATTTTTTTGAATAGCCTCGTAAGGATTTACATGGCAACCATCCATCCTGGCGGACCATAACCCCCACGCCCCCATTAAATAGAAATCGATGAGCACGTTTTCAAGACTTTCACTCATTTCTCGTCCGCCCAACAACGACGCTTTTCCTCTTGACATGCCGTGCGACTTTTCGTTTGCCTTTTCTTTGCCGTTTTGCTTTGCCCTCGTTTCGAGTTACGATTACGCTTTTGTGGGTAGTCACTGTGCAGTTACGGCATTAAAATGTTTACAGCAAACAGTCGACACGCATTGCACTAATTTGTTTGTCCGGCCCTTACCCACATACCTTGCACAGTGCCACGCGTACCCCATTAAATGAATATATTCACTTTGCTCGGCATTGCATAGTGACACAAAAGAGAAGAAAGAGCAAATATCATATATTGTATACTATACGATTATTTGAAAGATCAGAATGGGGTATATCATTTTTGTAGCAGTTGGCTTAGCGGATCAAAACGAAAACTAAATATTATGCCGCGTGGATATGGCTTAATTTTTAAAAAAGTCATGATTGGGGTGTTATATGTTTAGTTTCTACTCGATTTAAGGATGATCTTTGGTAGCAAGTTAAATAATAGAGCGAAAGAGCAGGGTGTATAACGAATGGACATGCTCGACTGTAACTTTTGTTATTTTAATTGTTGTGTTGTAAATTGTCAACTAGACACATAAAAATAGCAACATATCTGACAAAAAGGGGGCGCGTTTAGAATGGTTTTGTTTAAATATGATGTTTTGCTGTGCTGGACACACTATGCGCAGCGGCATTAAACAATGTACCGCAATTTCGGCAAAGCTTCGTTCTCGAATTACCTTTAACATTTTCTGTTAACGTTAATGTAATGATTCCGTTTAACGTTAACCGGCAACAATAACAACACATGTACCTTTCTTTGTGTGTGTGTGTGTGTGTGTGTGTGTGTGTGTGTGTGTGTGTGGTGGGTAAAGGAGAGCGAGAGAGTGCACGTATTTAGATATGTAAATTAAAACCGCAAACGCTTAGCAACAAAAAAAATGTCTTCGACTAGGGCATATGTACGTGCATGCACACCTTCCCTTCCTCTCTCTCTCTCTCTCTCTCTCTCCCTCTTCCCTTTGCACCTCTTGCCATCGGGAGCATTACAAAACTTGGCACGTAACCTCACACGTTTTGTGCATTTATTCAGCTGCAGCGCAAAACTTAAACTGATAAACAAATTTACGGGTTAAAATCAATTGAAAATAAAACAAGAAACACATTGTTGATATACCCTGTAATTAATTGGAAGAGCAGTTAAATTTTTGTTTAAAAAGAAAATTAGAAAAAAATACAGGTGTAGATTCAAAAAAATTAATTTTAAAATAGAATATAAGTGGAGCTTTTTCATTTTGCACATATGTATACCTTTTGTTAGGGTATAAGAACTGCACTTTGACAGCACTTTAAAAATGTTTGCTTAAGTTACATTGTTGCTGTTGTGCTTCTGCTTTAGAATGTTGTTTATTTTGTTTATAATTGTGCGCCTGTCTGTGGCTAGTTCGTTTATCAAACATTTTGCGCTTATCAGTAAAACGTAAGAATTTTGTTCTTATCAGCTTGAACGCGATTTCAAAACAGAAACAGAAAGACAAAGCAACTTTGCCAACTGTCAGGGCACGTCCAAACGATGAGGCTAGATCTACTGAATTGCTATATATGTCACTATTACTACTTATTTGTAACTCCATGTCGCAAGAGTTCCCACTAAATGAGTTATACCTTTATTAGCTCACCGATTCCATCATCGAACTTCTTATCAAAACAAAAACTGCACCTTAACAAGTGCGATTTGAATTTAAATTTTCCACATTTTACACTTATAGTGGTTTTCTTGAGAGCTTGAAGTTTCTTTTTTTTCTTTCTTTGTTCCAAGTTATTTTTGCTGAACTGCTGTTTTGCTTTCTTATTTCTTGTTGCTGGAGTGTATTATTTATAGCATTGATGGCGCGGCACGTGACCGCGCAATTTGCGTCTTAGATTATTTTGAGTTTGCATAATAAATAAGCGTCATACATCAAGTCGGATCGTGGCATCGGATCAAAGTCCCGTTCCGGAGGGGGGGAGTTACATAAGCGAATGCAATCCAAGTCGACGCATATAGGCATATCATATATACAAATTTTTTTGGATTTTTCCCCAATTAATTAAGCTTACTTTCCCTTCAGAAATAAAACACACAGATCTTGTTACACATCAAGAATTAATAACATTTATATTTAAGCACATCTATAAAAAAAAAATCAGTATTTGTATAGGTATGTAAATAGAGATTTGTATAGTTGCAGTAGACACCCATTCCAAACAGCACTCCTAGGTATAGTGTAATCGTCGATGGTCAATGATCGTCGTCCTTCTCGTCATCGTCGTCGTCGTCTAATCGCTTTGCAAAGCGCGCATCAAATCTAGCTCGATGTCTTCGAAGCCCTCGATCTGTAGTCTCCACTGGTAGTCGTCACAGCCTTCGTCATCTATCTTACCCTGGGCCCAGAGTATAAGCTTCACCAGGAAAACCATGCGAGGATCCATGCTGGGAATATGTTCACACTTGAGTAGTGACGTGACTAGAGGATTCTTTTGCTCGTTGGTCAACAATTTATCCGCATCCTTATCCTCGATAGGTCCCCAAGCGCCTTCCGATTCGTCGTCTTTCTCCCCTCCTGCACCCTGGGCGGATTGCATTGCCTGCTTCAAATTTCGCTTCCGTATCAGCTCCAAAAGATGCAACTGTTGCATGTGAAAGTACATGTAGTTGTCGCACCCAAAGAGTCGTCGATATAGTCGATTGGCCATCTCTATGGCGTATTCCAATTGACCCGCCCTCATTGCGCTACGATACTCCTCTGTGTCTATCTCTGCGCCCGTTTGCAGCTTGGCCTGTGCCGCGAACCTCTGTGCTACTTCCTTGTAACCATCTGGGAATTGGTATAAGAAAATTCCGACTTTTTTCTGGGAAATTTTCCATGGTATACCCACCTTTGACTAGATAATTGATGATCAAGTGATTGATCTCAGCCTGCTTGTTCTGAAAACTTATCATGCGCTGCAACGCCATAGGTTTCTGAGAATTTCCCGCCATTTCTGTTGCCGGAAGAAGAGATCTTAAGTAAGCAAAAGATGAAGGTTGGAAAAGATCTAATAGGACTATTCCTATTAGATCAGATTTGACTATGTAGATTTTGAATCAAAATTTTTCTAAAATTTGTTTCCAATTTTTCCAATTATTTTTCTCTTTTGTTTCTAAGAAAATTATACAATTTTTAATATTTAAAATCAAATTAAAATTTTAATTTTATTAAATTTTTAGCTGTTTTTAGCTTTTAAATTTTATATTTATTTTAATTTTTTTTTAAATATAATTCTTATTTTAAAATTCGACTGTCCACGTTGCACAGATTAATAAAAAATAGATGTAGGGTATTTGGTGGGCGTGTAGCATGTCTAGTTCGAGGGCAACAAATAGCGACTATATAATCTGATTAATTTTGAAACTGTTGCCATGGCGCCAGCTCGCTCAGCTGATTAAATTATGAACTTCGTCGTGTGCACATTGAATAAAACAAAGGCAAAGTGGAAGTGCAAAATTGCAAATAATAATAATAATAATAATATAGTTAGTAGTATAGTATGCTTTGCCTATTATCAGTGCTCTTTTCAGAGATTTCTATTGCTCTCTGGGTTTTATAATTTTATTTTATTTGCGCTTCTCTAACAAACCTTGCCCAATGACACTGAAAATAGCCACAGCTCAAGTGCAGCTACACGCGACTGTGTGCGAGAGCGTATGTCAGATTCAGTGTACGGTTTGTTGGGTGTACGGTTTGTTTGTATGTATGTGTGCATGCGTGTCTCTCTGTGTGAGTGCACAGACGTAGTACCGTTATCGTGTGGGCGCCAAAATGCTAGTGTTGTTGTTGTCGAGCTGATAAAAATAGCCTCAAATACGTTGCGTCTTATAAATAAAAGTTGTTTCACTTTCTATGCGAATTTCTTTTTTGATCTTTTCTGTTTCTCTTTTTTTTCTTTGCGCACTGCACAAACCCACCTGTTGTTGTTGTTGTTGTTGTTGTTGTTGTTGTTTTAACTGTATTATATCAATTGCAATGGAGCAAAATGCCAATGGTGATCAGAATGCAGCCAAAAATGTTGTAGGTGACAAGCAGCAAACGAATCAAACAGTACAAATCCAGAATAAGCAGGCCAAGAAAAATGACAATGAGATGATCCTCCAGTTCCAGGTCCATGAAGTTACCTATGTATGTATTTATTATTGCTGCGCAATTATTGTTAATTTTTTTATTCTTTTTTGTTATGCCCTAAAATTTGTTTGTACACTGCGTAATTGAAAATTTTTATTGCCTCTCGTCGGCGGCCCAGGCCCAGGCCAGAATGTGGATGCGGCTGCAGCTGCTGCTGCTTTTGCTGCTGCTGCTTCTGCTGCTGCTGCTGCTGCTGCTGCGTTTCCGTGTGTTTTGTGTATCTCGACAAGCAGCTCGCATCCATATTCAACTTCCAGTCTGCACAAAAAGTTTTTGCACGCCCACGCAGCGTCGCAATGGCTGCACTTTTCGGGGGTTGCATGCAGCCCGTGAGCGCAAGCAAGCGAGCACAGTGTGACCTCGCCGAACGAACTGTCGTAGCTGCGCCATCGAGTGCGCAGGACGCCCACGGCGTATACATAGAAGCTTTGGCCCGCTGCGCTCTGTGTGTTTGCATTGCTGTGCGCCTGTGCCATGTGGCAACGCCTGTGTGGGTGCAACCGTGTTTGCCTCGTGTGCCGTGTGCCGTGTGCCATGTGCCATGTGCCGCGTAACGTGTACTGAGTGCGAATGCAGCTGACATGTGCCGTGGCGGAGAGAACGGAGCAGCTGCTGCCGCGTGCGACGCATCATTGTGTGGGCGCTTCGAAATACGGAACACAGGCGCACATAAATCAAAGGCGGGGGGCATCAAGCTGTGATGTCTTCCAGCTTCATCGGCAGACCACGGCGTGCACAGTGGAAATAGTTGCGAAAAAACTATATACAATTTATATTCATTGATTGTTGAAGCACAATGCGCTAGCCTCGTATTGAAATTTGTTTCGCATGACAAATTGTTTTAATAACTTCAGTTTGGAATTATGATAAGGTTAAACTGGAAGTCAATTAGCATTTAAAATAGAAAATAATATTATAAGATTATGCCTTTATACGGCTCAGTGCGCAAATTTTGTTTGACCATGAAAACGTCAAACTTTAAATTTAAAATGTTTTAAAAATTATATAGGAATTTTAGTTAGTTTTATTTATTATTATTAAAAATAAAATTTAAATTCTTCACCTCTTTAACTAACATTTTTGAGTGCACAACTCTGCAGTTTGTCCCATTGTGCAGCAGCAACATGGTCCATTTGCACTTATGATTGCCTGTTGCATGTTGAACTTCAACAAGGAGAGTGGCACACACAGATCCCTTGGCCTTGGGGTCGTACTGCGTGTGGGCGGGCGTGGGCGTGTCCTCTCCCACTGTCATTCGATTGTTGATTGCGCTCTTTATGAGTGCCGCGTGTTAATTTTCGCGCCTTGTGCTGCGATGTGTGTGTGTGTGTGTCTGCTGTGTGTGTGTTGCATTGTCAACTGTTGCGGGTCGAGCGCGTGGGTCGTGCCGCAGACACTTGGCACAGGTGCCCAGGAACAACAAACAGCTGACAATTGGAAGTGCTGCAACTGCTGCCCAAGCGCATGTCCGGGAGAGTGCTGGGCAGCTGCAGATGGAGCTGCTGCAATTTGAGTTCGATACGAGATTAGCAGGCGCCAGCGCAATACGCAACACAATTGAAGTTCCAATGCTGCTTCCAGTGGGTGGGGCAACTCCTGCTGCTGCTGCTGCTGCTGTGCACTGTGCGTTAGAACCTGAGCATGCGATTATGATGCCCGATCCAGCAGAGACCCCGTTGCGAACGGGGTACGCAGAATTTCAATGAAAACGTACGCCGTGGACTTGAGTTTCGCGTCGCGACCAAAGGGGGATGCTCCTGTTGTTGTCATCATCGCAGCAGCTGCTGCTCCTGCTCCCGCTCCCGTTGCTCCTGTTGCTATTGCTGATGTTTTTGGCGGCTTACTGCTGCTTTATGATAGCCTGTTCCCGAGCAGATAAAATCGATAATAATTGAAATGGCGGCATGCTCAGCCCTGTCGGCAGCTGGTCTGTGTTGTGAAAGGGGTATGATAGCCCCGACCATGGCAGGAGTAGAATAGCGAATGAATTATTCATGACTTGGGCTTACCTATTATTTAGAGTCCTTGACTATGGTGGGAACCCAATGAATTTCTATCGATTTATGCAGTTAGTAAAAGTTTTGTGTTATTTTTTAATAACGCACCCTGAAAAGTTTGTAAATCCCTGAAAGAATTTTTGAGTTTAATCGATTTCACGATTTTGTAAACTGAATTTTTAATGTGAACCTATTTAAGTTACCATTTAGTAGCACACTTACGCTAATTATGCCAGCTATAATCAGCTGTATTTTGTTTTGTTTTTTCGTATTATACTCAAGTCTTTCCATTTCTCATGCCTCTTAATGACATATTTCCACAGTTCGAGGCAAATTAGAGGTCATCGCGTTGCCTCGACGCTGACTTTGTGACAATGACCTCTGACAGACTTTTGGATGAACTGATTGACAGGCGAGCATGAAACTCAGGCAGCGATCGAAGTGGCGCAAGTTTCCAAATTGGAAGAAGAAACTGTGCGCCACTGTGCGTGTGCGTGTCGGTCTGTCTGTATCTGTGTGTGTGTGTGTGCCTGTGCGTGTGTATGCATAGCATGGGTGGGCTGGGCAGGCAGACGAATAGGCGGGCGGCAGCAAAAACACTTCCTGATAGCAACGACAGCAACGGGAGATGAAGCGGGAGCGGGAGCGGCCTACGCACTTGATGTCATTTACATTGCCTTTAATTATAATCTCAAGTCGAACATGTGCAAACATTTTTGCTTTGCTCGAGCGAACGAGCTTTGTTGTTGTGCCCGCGCTTCCGGCAAAAACGAGTATTAATTGTTGTTGTGCTGCAGCAGTCAGCCTCCATAAGTTGTCTCGAAAGTCTGCTTAAAGTTGCCAACAATGAACACACACATGCATACGTGTATGTAAATGTAAATACATTAATACTTTGTTGCTACATTGCTGCGTCAATTTGCATATAAATGTTGCTCATTAATATTGCAAATTTATGTGGCATGGCATTAAATGTGTGGCCATTGCTGTAATAGCGAACTGTCGATGTCGAAAGTTGCGTGGGCATAATGCGATAAATTCAAATACGATAAAGCTTATGCAGTTTCGTTTGCATCGATAGCTACGCTGATTGCAGACGCGATAACTACCAGTTCGATAAATACTGTGGGGCATTTATCGAAAAACTGTTTACTTTATCGCGCTGCGATTGCTTGCTTGGGGTCTTTGAACGCAGCAAAGCTTGCAGCACTTGTAAACAACAGCAGCGGCAACAACAACAAGAACAACAACAATAACAAACAAACGGAACTGCAGAGAATGCAAGTTCGAGGCGTGGTCACTTCGCCGCGTCCGACTGGGGCCACATCTGAACTTGTTTCCCCAGTGTCGCTCGCCCTGAATAATTCATTGAAGAAAAGCGATTTTCCGTGTAAAGTGATTGATGAATATGCATGAATATGTAAGTATGCATGGCATGCATACAAGAAACACACACACATGCACACACACACACACACACTCACTGATAAGCCTTGCCGAAATGGCAGCGAAGCCAAACGAGACAACAAGGTTTATGCTGCCTTTTTGGTTTTCTCTTCTTTTCTTTACATTTCTTACTTGACTCTGCTGTGGCTCTCGCTGTCGCAGTCTCTGTTGCAGCAGCTGCTGCTGCTGCTGTCTTCTGCTGCCTCTGCTATTGCTGCTGTTGGCCTGGTCATGGTCTGTCATGTCGTCGGTGTTGCTGTCGCTGCTGCTGCTGCTGGTGCTGGTGCTGCTGTTGCGCTGGCGTTGCTTTCTTGATTGGCCGCTCTCGGTTCGCTGGCAACGACAACGACGACGGCGACGACGGCGATGCAGACACAGAAACCGCGACTGAAAACGGCGAATCTGTGTCGTGGCTGCAGCGGCCTTTTCTGCTTGCCCAGCACAGGCAAAGTCTTCAAAATCCGGGTTTGTAAGAAAACTGCATTGCTTGAGACACTGCGCGCAACGTGCCCAGCAAGAAGGGGCAAACGATAGGGGAGAGGGAGGAGGTGCACAAGATTGAGATAGAAACCAGCATGTAAGCTAAGCTGGCTGCAGCAGCGGCAGCCTTCGTCTTAGATTTGTTTTTTTGGGTCACGGCGGCAACTGAGGCCGATCGCTGCTGCCCCACGCTGCGCTGTGGTTACGATTGCGGCAAAACTATTGCAGCGTCGTCTGTCTGTAATCGGCAACGGCAACGGCAGCGACGACGGCGACGGCAACAGCAGCAGCAAGCAAGACTGCAAAACTATTTCGCTTTCGCGCGCGCCTCTGTTTGTTGTTTTTAAGTTTTACAGCGCCTTATTAACAGGCGCACAGCGAAAAAAGCAGAGCCAACTGCATGCTGTGTGTGTTGTTGTGTCTTGGCGCTGCGCTTACAAAGAAAATAAATACAAATTGTGCACTATACAACAACAGTAACAACAACAGCAGCAGCAGCAGCAGCAGCGCAGTGCAAAAGTGCAACAACAATAACAACGATGACGGCAACAAGCACAACAGCTCGCACACATGCAAGCAAATCTGCTCTCTGCGGGTGTGCGTGTGTGTGTGTGTGTGTGTGCGCTTGTAACAACAGAGGCAACGATAGCAGCGGCAGCAGAGGCAGCCCCACATCCCAACACCGTTCGCTTATTCACTCACACTCACAACATGCACACACACAGGCTCGCGAGCGAGCGAACAAGTTGCCAATAAAACGGCAAGATTTTTGCCTTTCCCCCCCACTAAAAACGCATACAAAGACGCGACGTGAGAGCTCCTTGGCCAGTTCAGTTCTCTTGCTCTTGCTCTCTTTGGCGAATTGTAGTGCAAACTTGCCGGAGAGCAGCAGTTACAGCGCATCAGTTGCCTTTGTTCTGACATTTGCAAGCATACGTGTGCATGTGTGTGTGTGCACACTAATGTGTTTCGCGTACTACGACGCACCTCAGCTCAATTCGCCAACGTAAACAACAACAAACTATCGCCCCCTCTTGGCAGCGTAGCACACTCTCTTGCTGCTCTCCCTCTCTCTTCAGATAGATTATCTACATACAGTGCGTTAAAGCATATTCGATTGTAGACAAAAACTAAAATTTCAAGGAGAAGTTGCCATTTGTTTTTGTTTTGTTGAGCTTTTAAATAAATGTTTGTTGTTTTTGTTTTAATATTTTTATTCTGTCTGCTGTGAATGTATAATACATTGGGTATGAGTAAATGTTTTCGTCTTCCTTTATCTTTTCTCCCCTGTTTTGATTTGTTTTGTTTACTCAAATAAAGAATAAACAAACACTGCGATTTCATGAATATTTATTTACGTTTACATATATTTTAAAGGCAGCGTTATTCCGTCAACAAGATAATCTAGAGAAAAGTTAACATTTTTGTGTGCAGCCCACGCGAATCGGCTTTTAGCTTGATTGCCGACTCACTCACTCACTTTACAAACTTTCTCACCGCAAATTTTTTTTCGTCTGCTCCCCTGGCTGCAATCTCTTTTGGTTCCACTCACAAGCTCACACACACACACACACACACACACAGCGAAATTGTTGTGCCAGCGGCTTTTGTTAATTGCGTTTTAGTTGTTTTGCTCGTTTGCTTCGCTCTGCATACCTTTTATCATGTGTGTGTGTGTGCGTGTATGTTTTTGCCACGTTTGTTTTGGTATGCGGTTCGCTAGTTTGCTGCTAGTTTTCGCCGCAGTTGGCTTTTTGTGCGCAGTTTATGTATTTTTTCGCATTTCTCTTTGTGTTATGCCTAGTTTGTTGTTTGCTTTTGTTGTTGTGCTAAAAACCTGTTTATACGACGGCATCCATTTCTGTCAAGGCTTTGCTGGCTCGATGTGCGTAGATGTGCTCACACGCACACATGCACTTGTATCTATGTAGTTGGCGCTGTCTGGGACAGATGGCAAGCCGGCAACTGTCGCACTGCGCCCCCTTTCGGACTGGTTGCGTACTATTTTTAGCAGCGAGACAACCTTTACATTTTCCCAGATTGACGTTAATAAATTGAATATCGTTATTATTTATCGATAGGTTAATTAAAGTTGCTGCAATTGCTTATGTTTTGCAATGATTCGATCAATGTTGGCAATTTTAAAAGCCAAATTTTAATATTCTTAAGCGATAAGTTTAAATGCAATACTTCAATATATTCAAATATTCAATCAATCATTCTATAGTTTTACAATGCAACTTTATAGTTATAGATGAAATTTACATGCAACATGCACAAAGTCGATTCAAGATCTCATTGAACTCTCAAGGCAGCACTGAACGCACACTTCAAACCAGTTGCAATTAGTAAAACTCTATGAATGTACTCCAATCACTCCAATCTCCCCTACCTTGTCTGGGTGGGACTGCGATTCGTAGGCAAAGATAATCAACTCTAGAAGCTCAGCCGCTCAGTTCGCAGCTTGGGAGGAATCGCGACACCGCAAACATTTTGCAGCAACATTTTTCAGTGTAATTTCTTAATTTGTGCTTATCTCCGAACAGGAATTTATAATTTCACGGTTATGCGCATTTTTATAAGGACGATAACCCCAAATGGGGGCCAATTTGGTTTAATTGAGCCGACGTACTGATGATTATCGTAAATTAAGTCGAGGCGCGTGCGTCGAGTGAGACTATGAATAGAATTCGCAAAAGGTTCTTATCTCTCAAACATTAATGTTCCAACATCTGTGCATACATTCATTAGGAAATGTTTTTGTATTTTTTTTTAAGATAAAAAGCGCATTTTATTAACTTGAAATTTCGACCGGACAATGCAAGAAAATTAACAAAAATGCCTGCGAACCGGTTCAATATAATCAAAAAAAAAAAAAAATGCACAAAATATGCCCAGCTCAGCAATACAGTGTAATTTAATCACTGAGTAATTTTAGCAAACATTTGTATAAAACAAGAAGAAATAAACTTAAATATTTTATACCAAATAAAGCGGGTTCACGACCTTGAAGCCCCCATTAACCCTTATAGAATTTCGCTTGTGTTCCCTCTTAAACAACTGTGGGTATTTTCGACGATATGCTCAAGATGCAAAACTGCAAACAATGTTTATAAATACTTCCTAATTATTGAAAGAGCCATGAAGAGGTTTTTTGAAGAGTTTGGCGAGAATATATGTATGTATATTTACTTATAAAACCCCCATTGCTGATTGATTGCATTAGTTTTTTGGCAAGCGTGAATTACGGCTTAGTATTTATTTATAGAATGACATTTCCCGTTCATTAGGCACTTACCATGTTCACTCGTGCGATTATAATCTATTCGCTACGATAATTAAACATTTAAACGGGTTTTTATTTAAACTTAAAACAAAACTTGTTGCAGTTAACCCATTTGCTGATTGTTTGCTGTTACTTATCGATAATTTTGTTCGATTTCTTTCGCAGGAGTATGGCATCTCAAAAAAATGCGAATTTCTATTCAAGCTCGACTACAGCCTCATTGAGCTGGAAAACACGAACGGGCTGCTCAGTCCACGTTATCCTGGGCGCATACTCATACCAGAATATGAGCACGGCCACATGGCCAAGACGTTAATACCCAGCAATGGGTTTGGCATCGGAGGCGGATCGGCAGGCACAGCGGCAACTGCCACGCCAATGTCCTGCAGCATGGGCAGTAATGGTAGCAATGGTAGCAATGGCAGCAATGGCAGCAATGGCAGCTCGGCCGGTGTAGGCATTCAAGCCTTCGTGACCTTTGCCAATCCGCTGCAGACACCAACGCATCCATTGCAGCAGCAGCAACAGCAGCAGCAGCCAGTGCCGCCACCATCGGTGCAGCCAACGGCGCAGCAACAACCGCAGCAGAATACCATCTATGAGGATCAATATGATATACAGCGGATGCGGGAACTGGTCACCATGGCGAAATACGCACGCTGCCGGCAAAGATTCGCTGTGCCTGTCATCATGTACCGCGGCAAGTACATTTGCCGTTCGGCCACATTGTCCGTCATGCCGGAGACTTACGGACGCAAGGTGGTGGACTATGCCTACGACTGCCTCAGCGGCAACTATGCAGCACCCAATGGGGAGGAAAACGAGGCAGACACCACAGATGAATCACTAATCAATCACATCAACGATCAGTCGCAGTCGCAGTTCAGCTACGACGAAGTCATCAAGAGCGACATACAACTCCTGCATACACTCAACGTGTCCACAATTGTCGATCTCATGGTGGAGAATCGCAAAATCAAATACTTCATGGCGTGAGTATTCCACATTTTCCATAAGTCTTATTCCATACTTACTCCTTACTTGTTTGCAGTGTCTCATCGTCGGAGAAAGCCGATCCGAACAAGCACTACAAGAGCTTTAACCTGCTATCGCTGCCGTATCCGGGCTGTGAATTCTTCAAAAAGTTCCGGGACAATAATTACATGGCCAAAAATCTGCACTACAATTGGAAGCAATCGTTCAACGATGCCAACATTCATATACCCAATATGGGACCCGCCGCCGACATTGATATCATTTGGCCGGAATATCGTGACTGGGATTTGGTTACGATAACACAGAATTATCTGCGTGCCACGCTCAAGTATATACAAGAGGATAACTCTGGACTATTGATTCACTGCATCAGTGGTTGGGATCGAACGCCTTTGTTTGTCTCCCTAGTGCGATTATCTCTGTGGGCCGACGGCCTAATCCATCAGTCACTCAATCCGCTGCAAATGGCATACTTTACTCTGGCCTACGATTGGTATTTGTTTGGCCATCAGCTGCCCGATCGACTCAAGCGCGGCGAGGACATCATGTTCTTCTGCTTTCATGTGCTCAAATTCATTACGGACGAGGAGTTTAGTATTGCAGAGCATCGCAAGCGCACCAAAACGTCCAGCAGCAGCGGCAGCAGTGTCATTGTCATCAAATCCGACTGCAATGATGACGAGCATCTCAAGGAGTAAGTACATACGTCAAGTTTCTAAACGAATTAAAAACTAATCCTTTGCTCTCTACCAGGGACTACATTTTGGCCTTCGATCAAGATAGCAACGATAGCTACTCAAACTGGTCCAACTGTGATATGTCCATAACAGATAATTTCTATGCCACAGCGACTGGAACAGGAACTGCACCAACAAACGCTGCCAATGCCGCTGCCGCCAGCAGCGCAGGAGCAACGCTTGTCAACCCGCTTACCAGTCGATCACCTAATCCTAAGCGGTAAATCAAAAGGGAATCTCTAGTTTACTTTGATGGTTTATTTATTAATCCTGGTCTTTTTCAGTTCCCGCACGAGTCCCATTTCGGTACCCGGCTCGAATGCGCGCCAACGACAGGAGTCAACCTCATCGAACGGCAGCTGGCAGGTGGTAACAGAAACTGGCTCCATAGACTCCATGATGAATGGGAGTTATATGATGCGATTTGTGTCGCAACAGCATCAGCCCATGGACACCAACATTCCAATGTGCAATGGCGGCAATGGCTATCACTGCAGCATACCGAGCGGCAGCAGCAACAGCAACAGTAACAGCAGCGGCAACAATACGCACGGTTTCGCCAATGGTTCCTCCAACAATATGGGAAACGGCAGCTCAGCTGCCTCCAAGCACTGCATCAATTTGTAAGGCAATCGCATCTTATTATTCTAATCTATTACTAATGACAATTTGTTTCCTCTTCCTACTGGCAGACGCAAGCAAAAACTGAACGCTGTACGCGCCATCTTCATACAAGCCTATGGCAAAACGATTGGACTGAAATTCAAGGAGGGATCCTCAATGAACTTGGCCACGTTTATTGGCAATCTGGCGGATCAGCTCTTTTAGGCTGATGTTGCATGATGAGAGACTGTGCCCGCTAAGAAAGTATGCCACATCCCACACCCCCCAGCGCAGCAGCAACAGTAGCACTCGGAGCAGACTCGACTCTGCTGGTGGCTTGTGGCTTTGTTGTTGTTGTTTGTTAGTTAGTTTCTTGTTGGTGCGCTGCGCTCCTTTTTTTACCATGGACTGTATTTTGTAGACATGATGATGTTGATTTACGTTCTTGTGACTCTTGTTGATAATAAAAACAAAACGAAACTTACGGAAGCAAGTACATAAGTAGACACACACACACACACACACACACACAAACACACACGTACACACACTCAGAGTAGAGGCAGATGCAAGTTCCTTGCGCCCTCGACAGCAGCAGCAGCCTGGAACCACATCCTATATAGACAAAAAAAAAACATATAAAAAAAACAAACGCAATGCATAGTACAATGTTCCCCCAGCTACTGCTGTTGGGCCGAGCAACGGGTCATAAGAGGAGCTGGCCAGCAGAGTTGTGCAACTATCCTAAGTACTAACGTGCAGGGCAAATGATGTTAGGCCTTGGCTTGCGCTAATTAGTAAAATTAAATACGAATTGCCATTGGTGCACGCCGGGACTAGCATTACGAGATAATCTGGGCTGACATCCCTCCACGACAGTACCAAGGTTGGTGCAGCAAAGCTCTGCTCTGCCGGCATCATGCATATATAGATCGATAGTGTAGGCACATTCGTTTTGGAAACTGTTTGTTTAGTGATTATTGCAAAATCAAATCAGTTAAAACACACCTAGCCATAAGTTGTAATTTATAGTAATGTATTTTTTAAATAAACTTATTGTGCATTTGATATAAAATTATTTCAACGAGTCTATGTTAGAGTAATCCTTGCTTCTAAAGCCTGTACATTAGCGAATTTGTCGATTTCGTAGCGTTTCAGTTTCACACGCACTTTCCGAATATGCCGTGCGGCATCCGTGAGGGGCACATGGAATAGCAGCGCATTCTGCTCCAGCGTTACACTAGAAAATGCTGTCTCATCTTTGATAATCAATTCAGGTGCGGACAGGGGATTCGCAGTTAGGTCCTCCTTCTGCGTTGCAATACAACGTACGTTGCTAATGACTATATTGCTTATGCTGCTGCTATTCACATTATTTACATTGGATGAGGATGAGCAGCTACTCTTGCTGCTGTTGCCGTTGCATATAATGGAGGCAGCCTGCATAGCGGAGACCACGTGAGGCGGCAACTCCTTGACATGAATCGCCTTGAGGAACTGGTCATATTGTTTCTTTGCAATGTCCTCTGTCTTTTTGCAAGGCTGATTATTTTGCTTGGCTTTAAATATGGCATCGAGCATTTCCACCTCGAGAAGTCTGCGTTGTGCATCAGTCAGGCGCTCGACCATTGGCAGCTGCCGGAATATGAATGCATGCATCGAACTATGCCTATTCTTTTTAGCTATATTTGGTGGACGTTTAGCCGTCATTAGCAGGTTTATTTTCAATATAATAGAGGACAGCGAGCCCCTTATCGGGCGCCTGACGTTTTCCAGGGATGTGCACAGTGGTTTTATGGTTTCCCAGCGACGCTGCAGTTCTTCCACTGAGAAGAATGGGTTAAGTCCATCTTTCTCGTAATTCGCATTGAAGTATTTGGTCACCTGTTTCCATCCCCATTCCTCGTAATGCTTGTCGCCGTAGCCAAGGATGGCTTTGCTGATGAGAAATGGATGCATGTGCAGCAGCTCCAAGAATCGCAAATCGTTGAACACAAATTGGGATCGTGCATTTTTGTTAGAATCGTAAATTTGTACTGGGTCAGCATCTAGAGATGCTTCTTTGTCCATGTTGTGATTCCTGCTTCATGTTAATTTAGCGCCAAGTGCACAAACATTTGAATAGTTTACTTTATAATTTTATTATCGTCAGAGATGAACTAACTAAAAATTAAACTTATCGATTTACTGCGTCTATTGGGATGACATTATCGACATCGATATTTTTGAAATACCTTACTTTTCTTTACTTTTACTGTGCTAATTCCACATTTAATTATATAATAATATTAATTTATAAAAAATTGTTTTTTTTTGATATTGTTAAGGGAAATAAACATTTTCTGTTGCATAAATTTTAAAAAAACTGGTTCTGAACCGTTTCGCTGCTCAGTTTTAAAAGAACCAGTTCCGGCAGCTAATGGACGCTGCTCAACACTGATTTTTAAGCATCTGCCGGTGATTTGAGGTATCTGTGTACAGAATATTTACACATTTGCGAATTATTCTCGTGTAGAAAAAAGCAAACGTATTATAAACAAGACGCCAAAATGAGTGGCGGAACTATGCTGTATGGCGGCGATGAGATTGGCGCCCTAGTCTTCGATCCGGGCCACCATTCGCTGCGCGTGGGGTACGCACAAGAAGATTCTCCCAAAGCCGAGATACCCTCTGTTGTGGGCATTGGAACAAGCGCGCCAGACACTAATCTCGATCCCGAGACGAAGACAGACAACAATGCAACACCCAACAGTAAGTATAGAAAAAACAATAACAATTGCTCAATCAGCAATAATCACCCACCACCAACAACACTTTGAACACACTTCCCCACCTCCACCTACCACAACAGACGCAGACGCGCGCAAATTTTATGTGGACACAAACTATGTGAATGTGCCGCGCTCGCAGATGGAGGTGCAAACATACATGAAAGATGGCATGATCGACAACTGGGAGCTGTTCGAGAAGGTAATCGACTATGCGTACACAAATGTCATCCAGTCGGAGCCGGAGTACCATCCGGTGCTCTTCTCGGAAGCATCGTGGAACGTGCGCAACAACCGTGAGAAGCTAACCGAGCTAATGTTCGAGAAATACAATGTGCCAGCATTCTTTCTGGTTAAAAACGCTGTGCTGGCTGCATTCTCCAGCGGGCGTGCCACAGCTCTTGTTGTCGACAGCGGAGCAACACACACATCGGCCGTGCCAGTGCACGAAGGTTATGTGCTGTCGCAGGCTGTTGTTAAGTCACCACTTGGTGGCGACTTTCTCTCTCGCCAATGTCGGCAGCATTTGGAAAAGCACGGCATCGATTTGTCCCCAGTGTACAAAATCGCCTCCAAGGATGTGGTCAAGGAGCGAGACAATGCACGTTTCACGCTGCGAAAACTGCCCGATAATCTCACACAGTCGTGGCAGAACTACATGCTGCAGCTAATGATGCAGGACTTCCAAATGAATGTGCTGCAGGTGCTGGAGAATCCCTTTGATGAGCGTGTCGCCTCGCAGATTCCAATGGTGCACTACGAGTTCCCCAATGGATACCATCAGGACTTTGGTTCGGAGCGCTTCAAAATTGCCGAGAGCCTCTTTGACAATGCGATGCTTGGAGCGGGTCAACTTGCCTCCACCAGCGTCGGCATGTGCGACGCCGATGTACGCCTGTCGCTCTTTGGTTCAGTTGTGGTCACAGGTAGTAAATGAATCCAGGATTCTATGAATCAATTCTACCACCCAGCGTGCATTCTTTTCAGGTGGCAACACACTGCTGCAGGGCTTCCCTGAACGACTCAATCGGGATCTGCAATTGCGCGCACCGTCGAACACGCGCTTGAAAATGATTTCGGCCAACGGCAGCGTGGAGCGGCGATTCGGTGCCTGGATTGGTGGCTCTATCCTGGCCAGCATTGGTACGTTCCAGCAGATGTGGATATCATCGCAGGAGTATGAGGAGGCCGGCAAGAGTCAAGTGGAACGCAAATGCCCGTAAATTTCCGCTCTCAACCATAACGAATTCCAATTTTATTTGTAAAGACAAAGATACCAAGATAATTTTATATGTGAACTATTTATTGTGAAGCTGATTCCATGGGCTAATTTAGCTGGTCAACTGATCGGTTGGATGTTCAAGTAAATTCAATAATATTTCAGGAAATATACGCTGTATTCTAAGGCCAAGAGCTTCGCTAAGAACTAATAATTTAGACTACTGCCTAACAATTTTGGTAATTATATGGACACTACTTCTCAAGCGATTTAATATTTATTTAGGATATATGCGATATATAAAACATCTGCTTTTAATTATAATTGTATCATTCTCAAGACTTTGCAGCTATGAAATTCATGACTGTGTTTTCTATCTCTCTGCGAGTATGTTTATAAAATACAAATTCGTGTTTATAATTTGGTAATATTTTACTTATCGGTCGATAAGAATAGTTTGGTTTATTTGAATTCAGGAAACGGTTCAAGATACTGAAGACATCACATGCCAAAAGCTGTTTGTATCAAAATGTTGACTGTATAATTCATTCGTTGTGCGTAGCTTAAATGGGATTCGTTGGAGGAGGTGGCCCTGGCGGTCGTGTTTGGGTTTCTGTTTTGGTAGAGGATCTGTGTGAGCGTACAGGTGGTTCTAGCTCATAGGAGATGGAAATGGAACAGAGTTTTGGCACATGTTTCCTGCGGCTTCTCTTCGTACATCGTCGCCTGATTGTATCTCGGGTGATCTCAGTGCAGAGTTTTAAAAAGCGTCACATGGCGCCCGACATGGTGTTGTTGCAGACGCATTGCTGGAAGCAAATAGTATAGGGTATTATTAAGTCTAGCATTGTAGTTTGCGTTGCACATACCTTAGCATTAAGAATATCTTCGGTCCAGTCCTCTTTGGAAATACGGCCAACGGCATTGACCAAAATCTTCTTGACCTTGATGACATTTTCGGAGAAGGTTCTCAGCACATCCTGCACATTGACGCCCTCGCAACCCATGCGCCAGCAATCGTAGTCGGTGGCAATGGCCACCGAACCATAAAGCAGACCAGCCTCCTTGGCCAGCACAACCTCGGGACAGGTGGTCATGTTAATTAAATCGCCACCCCACAACCTAAACATATTACTCTCTGAGCGGGAGGAGAAACGCGGTCCCTCAATTGTTACAATGGTGGCCTTCTCGTGTGCCTCGTACTCCAACTCCTTGGCCGCGTCCAGCAGCGTCTTGCGTGTGCGTTCACAGAACGCAGGATACATGGGTAGATGGCAAACGCCAGCCATGTTCGCATGGTCTCCATCAAAGAAGGTCTGATGCCGCTTTGTAGTGCGGTCGATGAAATCATGAGGCACCACAAGGTTGCCTGGCTTTATGTGCTCACGCAGGGAGCCGCACGCGGTCGATACAATCAGATGGGTGCAGCCCACATCACGCAGGGCCCAAATATTAGCGCGATAATTCACCTTAGTTGGCATAATATCATGTTTTCGTCCATGACGAGCCAGCAGAACACATTGAACTCCACCGATTTCGCCCTCGATAAGAGCATCCGATGGGGCGCCAAATGGTGTCTCCACTACGCGTTCCGTGCGCTGCTCCAAAATGTCTGGGTCATCTAATCCAGAGCCACCGATGATGCCAATCTATTTTACATGTGAGAGAAAATGAGATAGATAATATAAAATGTGTATTTATGTACACATGATTTACATGTTTGTGCGTCTGTGTGTGGGTGTCTGCGTATGCGCTTATCTTTATGTCTCTATATCCTTAATTAATTAACGAGCTATGTCACTCACCTTGACCGGAATGGGATCAAGATCTGCGTCTTTACATTTGATGTGTATCATGGCGTAAGACGAATCCAAAAATGTGGGATTACAATGGCGTTAGACTGATTAAAACGTGCTAAGAGGAACTGTCGCTGTCTCCGCGCTGATAGCGTTGTTGTTGATAACTTGTCATAAAGGTAGCGCAGCTGAAAACTTGAGGGATATGCGTTCGCGCCGGTTACAGGGAACAGCCCCATGCTCTACATAAATGATAACGAAATATTACATTTATAATTGTGTACTATTTTTAAATACTACTTAACTATTGAACAACGCTGTTAAATATAATTAAAACGTTTATTTAATTCTGCAAATAGTTTTAAAAAAAATTATAATATGATAGATCATTAAAAGGATATTAACTATTTCAGTTGCAATTTAAGCTAATTATAATTAACGACTTGCCTTTATTGTCAGGAAAATGTCAATCAAGGTTGAAGAAAAAGTTGCAAAAATATCTTTAAGTTACACAAATCATTTATCAATCGTTTTAAGTTCCCTTCTGTAAGGTATCCGCAAGTGCATGACAGCTCAAGCCTACCAAAGCTTTGGCTTTGAAAACTATCATCCATCAAACGATGTTTCTCAACACTTTAATTTATTTTCTTTATATGCTCTGGTCACATTGTACCGGCCAGGCGAACAGAAACGTAAACAGCTGAGCAGAACAGTGCTGCCAACTTTTAAGTATCTAAACAGCCAGGGAAAGGGGAAAAAGCAGAGCCGACAACACTGTAGCCTGAAGCAAGCACATGTGCTACGTGCTGCAACTATAATAAAACCAAAACACAATGGGTCTCGAAGTGGATTTGCCGGGCAATGATATAGACGATATCGAGGACCTAATATCGGCCGATGATATAAAGCCCCGCGAGCGTTATGAAAACAAAAAGAACGTAACATTGCGTGCCAAGAGGCGTTCGCAAATCAAGCCAGCTACCGAACCGGAGCCGAAAGCTCAGAAAACCATTTACGAGAGTGTGATACCTGGAACCCAGAAGGTTTACGTGAAAACATGGGGATGTGCACACAACAATTCGGATTCGGAGTACATGGCCGGACAATTGGCAGCATACGGTTACAATCTCAGCGGTAAAGAGGAAGCCGATTTGTGGCTGCTAAACAGTTGCACCGTTAAGAATCCCTCGGAGGATACGTTTCGCAATGAGATCGAGTCTGGTATGCGCAACGGCAAACATGTTGTGGTAGCTGGTTGCGTGCCGCAAGGGGCACCAAAATCAGATTATCTAAATGGACTCTCGATTATTGGAGTGCAGCAAATCGATCGCGTTGTGGAGGTGGTCGAGGAGACTCTTAAGGGACATAGTGTGCGTCTGCTGCAAAACAAAAAGGTCCATGGACGTCGTGTGGCTGGTGCGCCTCTATCGCTTCCGAAGGTGCGCAAGAATCCGCTCATTGAGATTATCTCCATCAACAGCGGCTGTCTTAACCAATGCACCTACTGCAAGACGAAGCATGCACGCGGAGATCTAGCCAGCTATCCACCAGCTGAAATCGTAGAACGGGCACGCCAATCTTTCGAGGAGGGTTGCTGTGAAATATGGCTGACGTCAGAGGATACAGGAGCCTATGGACGCGACATTGGCAGTTCATTGCCGGAGCTACTATGGCAACTGGTCGAAGTCATACCCGAACACTGCATGCTGCGCGTGGGTATGACAAACCCACCTTACATTCTAGAACATCTCGAGGAGGTGGCCAAAGTGCTGCAGCATCCGCGTGTCTACGCATTTCTTCATGTGCCCGTGCAGGTAAGGGACACAAACATTCATTATATATCTTCCCAATTTCTCTACATCTGCTTCTTTCACAGAGTGGTAGCGATTCCGTGCTGGGTGAAATGAAGCGGGAATATTGCCGCAAGGACTTTGAGCATGTTGTGGACTTTCTACGCTCTCGTGTGCCGGGTCTGACCATTGCCACTGATATAATTTGCGGCTTTCCCACGGAGACGGAGGAGGACTTTGAGGAGACAATGACGCTGTGCGAGAAGTATCGCTTCCCCAGTCTCTTCATCAATCAGTTCTTTCCACGTCCCGGCACACCAGCAGCTAAAATGGAGCGTATACCAGCCAACCTGGTAAAGAAGCGCACCAAACGGCTGACCGATCTCTTCTATAGCTACGAACCATATGTGGGACGCGAAGGTCAAGTCTATACAGTGCTGGTCACGGAAATATCACACGATAAGTTGCACTATGTGGGGCACAACAAGAGCTACGAGCAAGTGCTGCTTCCCATGCGCGACAATTTGTTGGGCACAAGAGTGCGGGTACGCATTACCGGCGCCAGCAAGTTCAGCATGATGGCAGAAATACTTGACGAGGAGCGCGACTGGACGCGCTGTGATAACAACAGCAAACAGACGCAATTGTCGAAGGACGTCGCTGGCAAGAGCCCACTAGAGCGCTACATGGGCTATGCGCTTCTGCTGGGTGCAGCAGCATTTCTTCTCCAGCTTCTTATCAGATTCTTGTCTCAATAAAAATGTTTAAAATGTTTTTTCTGAATTGATAATTTAAGTAACGATTTTTCACTTAATTCTAGGAATATTTCTTAAGAAACTTGTTTGCAGTTGGGTTTGGCCCTAGTACTCGTCCGAGGGTTCGGTGCCAAAGTAGCGATCGCCGAAGTTGCCAATGCCGGGAATAACATAGAACTTGCTATTTATCTCCGGGTCCAAAGCGGATGTAACAATTTTCACCTGCGTACAAGAAAGGAAAACACATAAGACGCTTGGCAAACATGACATGATTTCAAGTTACCCTTGGAAACGCGTAGGCAATGGAGTGAACACCAATCTCGGCCATCAAAAGTGAAGCTAGTATGATGTTCTCCTCGGGTACATCGTGATCGAGCAGCACTCGTATGGCCATCATGGCAGCAGCGCCAGTGGCCACGGTGGCATCCATTAGTATCACCTTGAAGTCTTTTATGTCTTTGGGCAGCCTTAAATAGTATAGCTCCGGTTCGCCAGTCTTCAGATTCGTCTGGATAAGAATCTTGCCAATACGTATATCTTTGCATACATCGCATACGGCCTGTTCCATAGTTTCACCAGCACGTAAAATGGAAACGCCGCATATTTTACGCGACTCCATGCGCTTGCCCTCATACAGCACGCCCTGTGGTGTCTCCACACAGGTCTTCTTAAACGGGAATAGACTCAATGCATACTCAATGACTAGGCGTATGAGCCGTTTCGAATAAAATATGAACTCATCGCGTGAAGTATTCTTGCAGCGTATGAACGTATGCAGACCCTTGATCTGCGGTGTGGGATGCAGTAAATGCAGCGAATCTGGCATTGGCTGATCCTTATACGAATTGGCCAGAGCTTCGCGTAGTTTGAAGCCGCGCTGTAACAAACAAGGTAATCAATTAGTGAACTCTCTCCACATTCGAGTCAAATCTCTTACCAATTGCAGTTGTGTGTGTACATGTTGCACGATTAGTGCAATAGCCACCTTGTTCTCGCCACCTCGTGGCACAATGATGTCGGCATGCGCCATGGTAGGCGCTATATAGTTAGCATAGGAAGGTTTCACCATGTTAAGATATTGCTTAAGCACGCCCTTTAGGTCGCGTCCACGTTGTGAGATATCACTATCATAAATGGGTATAAAGAAGTCAGTCGCACCGATCAATCCCTGCACTCTTATTTACCGTTTGAGACGTCTAGCCAGACGAATGTCCGGATCTGTGTCTACGAATATTTTCATGTCCAGCAGCTTGAGCACCTCGGGACTGTGGAAGGTAAGAATGCCCTCGAAGATAATGACATTGGCACCATACATGGTTTTCTATGTGGAGAAATATTTCACATATTATACTACATAATTGATTTGCCTCCATCCGCTTACTGTTTGGCTCTCGCGTCCATGTGTAACAAAATTGTAGACTGGCACCTCCACCTTGCGTCCCTCCTTTAGTTTGGTCAGCACATCGATTAGCAAGGGGATGTCAAAGGCATCGGGATGATCAAAGTTATATTCATTGATTATTGCCTGTTCATGTTGCTTCTCATTCAAAATCTGTGAATACAACACGAGCTTAGTTAAGTCGGATTTCCATCAGGTTGTCTGCTGGTGTGGCACCTTATAGAAACAGTCCATGGACAGCAGTGTCACCCACGGCACGTCTAAGCTCTCTATGATCTTTTCAGCCACAGTTGTCTTACCCGAGGCGCTGCCACCACAAATGCCTGGAAACAAAGATTGATTCATAAGTATAAATTCTGAATGGATTCTTGATTCAACCGGCTCACCTATAACAAAAGGCTCCACCTGCTGTCCGGCACAGTCATACCATGGTGGTCGTCCTGCTGTGTATATCGTGCGATTATTGGACCTTATTATACATTCGGACGGATTGGCTGTGGTCGTCTGGTTGCCAACGGAAGTGGTGCGTTGTCTTCGACCTGTGCGACGCATAGGCGAATCTACAGCCGATTTGGCTGGCACCGTTGTGGGCGATGCGGGGCAACAGTTAAGTTCGCTGCCCGCAGCGCCATTGCTGTTAAGCTCCACATAGGGATCAATGAATAGCGGTTCCGTCACATCTGAGCGATCGTCGCTGCAAATTTGATAAGCCAAAGAAATCAGAGTTAGTCAATTGAAATATAAGCGGAAAGCTATACAGTACAAAGACGACGACAAATTCATTCAACACGCTTCTGTCAATTGTTATTAATATGGGTAATAAAATGAAATGGCACTCCACCACCATACATAGGTTATATATGAGAAAGCGGGCAGTGATAAGATTCGTCAGCACGCGACATAAACGAGTCACATCCATGAATGACTGCCTCTACTCTTCAAATGTATGTGTGTATACACACGTGTATGTAATGAATACCTGAGCAGCAAACTGCAATGCCAATAAAAACGATGAATGCGAATGCATGAATCCGTGACGGGGAGGGAGAGACCACACAGTATGTTAATTTTAGATTTCAAAACATATTGTTCTATTTAATCTATTTAATTTTTCGGCATGTTTATTATAAATGCGGCTCAACGAAATCATGAAGCGAATCAAGCCGTACCTTAACCTTAGTCAAAATGAAGTTTAACAATATATGAGGTGAGTAACATATATAGATATTACAATGGTTAGTCACATTTCTATACATGCTTACAAGTTGCTCAGTTTCTATAAAAAGCTGCAATAGATTCTTCTTAAGAATCAAAAGAACTTAAGTTTGGATCTCTACTACAAGTCATAAAATAATTGTGCCACTTCGACGTAATTTGACGCTCAATCATAAGATGTTTCCGTCAACAATTAGTCATGAGTTTATTATTTATTTACCCAATAAAAAAAGGGCTAGACAAACTAGAAAAATATACACACACATCTACTGATTATGGCACTGTATACATGCAAATGATCTTAGGGTATTCAAATAATGTCTCAGACACGCATTGCAATTTGCCCCAAAGTTAATAGAAACCTCTATAGGCCCATAAGAATTTTATCGTTTCATATCAGCTGCACACTGATATTTACATAGCCCCATACAAATGTGCATATTTACTCGCCTGTTCGTATATTTAGCTGATATTGCATTCGTATTTGCGCATATGTTTAAATGTATGTGAGAATACATACATATATCTAAATGTCTGTATGTATTTTTCGGTTCACATAAGTACATATTATATGTACACATACAATATATAAATACATATGGATACGAATGTGCGCTTCATTAAATGAGTGATATCATTTATGTACGTTAATTGCTATAAATGTATGTATTTTAATACACATCGATAAAAGAAAGAAATAGTTGCATGAATATCGGGATCAACCTCATCTCTGAATCCAGTATTGTAAAAGGGGTAGCTACTTTCTATCTAAATACAGGGTATTTTAGTGCAAGTGCATTATGAAAAATGTACATTCATATGTCTCAAGTTACGAACCTGATTTAAATTTTCATTACAAATGTGCATATTTAACAGTTAATTAAATAAATAAAAGCGGCTGCTTTTAATGCGTGACTTGCAGCCCTGAAGAAATGCATTAACACACATGCACATGTGTATGTGCGTGAATGTACATACTTATGCATATAGGAATCAGCTGCAAGCCTTCTGTCAGACAATGCGACGCTAGACTAACGATTTTCAGATGCTGCGCTAGTTGATTATTTTTAAGGCGTGTACACACTGCCAGAATCATAGAGATGTACATATGTACATGCATATATATATATACTACGCCTCCTTTTGCCGTACATTCATTTTTCATTACGCCACTTATTGCGCCTAACGTGGGTGATGCCGGTATTTTTCTTAGGTATTTTCCCATGAATATTCTCAATTATTGCAATCACCACATGGCACAGCTGCTGCGGCCAATAGATCCGTTATTTATAGTTGAACTAAAGATGTACAGATGTAAGCACGTAAATGGCAATGTACACAAGTACACTAAAAAAAAAATGAGAACACCGCAGCGAGCAATGACAATTTTAAAGAGTGAAAAGGAGAGCGAGCAAGCGAACGTTGCCACGTGTTGCGGCCAACAGGTTGGCAGGGCACCCCAGGACACAAGCAAAGAGAAAGAGAGCGTCAGGGAGAGCGGAGAGAGCGAGGCAGTACTGACTGCGTAATTGGGAAAGTTAAAACAAGACGATTGGGTTGGGGAGTCAACATTCTCGTGCCCACAAACGTGGCTCGATCGCAGCCATATTGAAACACAAAACAGAAGCACAAACAAGAGCAACAACAACAGCAATAGCGGGGGCAGCAGCAGAGCAGCGGCTTTTGATGACGCTGACGCTGTTGCTGTTTTTGTTTCTCTCTGTTTTTACTTTTTTATTTGCGATGCCAAACTGACAGCGAGTGGCAGTCGTCGCAGCGACACGATAAACGATATTAAAAAAGAACGTTAATTAAACACAGAAACAAATACTGGGAGTAGGCAACAACAAAACAATTAGAGCTTGTGAGAATACAGACACACAAACACAAACATGCATACATACGCAGATACTCACACATATGCACATACGTGCAAGTATATACGTAAGTTTGGCGGGACTGACGAAAATGCAACAACAACAATAACAATTCAACAAACATCACAGAAGTGTGTAAAAGAATTTACATATGTATGCATGTATGCATGTGATGAAATAAAATATGAATAAAAGTGCAAATGATTTACATGTGACTGTGACCGTTGGCTTTGGCTTTGGCTGCAGCCTTAACCTTCTTCAACTGGTTGTGCAGCTGTGCTTGTTGCTGTTGTGGTTGCTGTTGCTGTTGCTGTGGTTGTAGTTGTTGTGGATGATGCGTTGATTTTGCTGCTGCTGCTGCTGCTGTTGCGGTTGTTAATAAGCCGGCTGAAGAAAATACTGAAGATGCTGACGCTGGTATTCCCTTTGTCGTGACATCTCTGTTGCTGTTGCTGCTGCTGCCGTTGTTGTTGTTGCTGTTGTTATTGTTGTTCGTTTTGCTGCATAAAAACGTGATGCTGCTCATGTTAACAAACGAGCACTGCCAAAATCTGACGTAGTATGCGTTCAGAACTTATACGTAGCAGTAAAATGGGTCAATCACTCTCACATTCACGCACACAGTCACACACGCAGGCACCGACAGACAGACACAAGCAGCAGGCAAACAGCACACTCTCCCACGCACTAAAATGTATGCACAATGCTTCTTGCTTGTGATGCCATGTATCGCAGCGTTTTAAAACAAAGAATTTTTCCGTTATTTTGTATTGCGCTGTAAAATCTTTGCTCGAGTTTTAAATAAATCTATTGATATCTCTCAACCAGCGATACCGGTCAACAACGTGCAGCCGTCGCGTTGGAGAATGACTAAAATGTGAAATGTGAAGAAGAAATCGCAAGCGGACCGCCCGTCTATTTCAGTGTCTGTCGATTCGCAGAGCTAAGGTTAAAAGCAACTGACGACGCGACGTCGACGGCGGCGACGACGACGCTGGCGAAGGTACAGCCGAAAGGTAGAGCAGCCACTTTTTGTTGCTGTTCTGCTTGTTGTTGTTGTTGTTGCTGTTATTGTATCTGCTGCTTCGTTGCGTTATAACTGTGTTTGTGTTTGTATGAACGAAAAAAACACGCTGTTGTTGTTGTTATTGTTTTTTTTTTCATTTTGCTGCAGCGTTGCGACGGTCGACGTCGTCGAATTTCAGTAGTGTTCGTTGTACGAATGTAATTTGTTATATATATGAGAAAATGTATGTATGTATGGACATGTGTTCGTATGTAGACATGTGTTAGGTATCCAAAAGAAACCACGCTATATCACACGCTTAATAATTGATGTATGCATAAATGTAGGTAGATAGGCATTTATAAATTTATGTAAACATGCTTAGATGTATATATGTATGTATCTACATGCTAGGTACATAATGTGCTTTTATTGCGTGCTCAACTTCTAAGACTCCTCAGTGATTGATGAATGAGTATTGTGTAGAATTTCACGCTTCACTATTATCACCACTTCATTGATTCTTGTTACCTGTCGGAACTTGCGGAACTCGCTGGATTGTAAAATTTTATTTGTTTTGTCTGGGTTACAGACATGTTTCCCTAGATTTTGTGCTGCTGCAATTGCAATGCGCTGAAAGACTTAAAGCACCACGCGGTGATTGCTCTGACGTGCCTCTCTCTCTCCCACGAAAGACTAAAATATATACATAGTATCTAGGAAGCATTAAGAACGTGCGCCGTTGCGCTGGTTCGCTGAACGATGGTTATTAATGGGTTGTTGTAATTTTCTGTATGCTATGTATGAATATGATATAGCTAAATCATGCATTACAATTGGAGTTAATGCATTGTAAAAATATTTTCTGTGGCATTTCATAACAAATTGAAAACTCTCAATATTTGTATTGCTCAGCTGACTGTGATTTGTGGTGGCTGGGCAATTAATGGTGGTGGAAGATGTTCGATTGGACAACTGCAGGATTTTACAACACTGATCGATACATGTAACCTGTAAGAGCAGCAAATGATTTTATGCAGAATAAGTCTATTGCAGTGAGAAAAATATGCCCCAAAATGCAAAATAGCTTTAAAATAAAATATTCTTATTGGCCAAATAAGAGTATCGTTATTTAGAGCTAGCAGCTAGCTATTCGTTACTTTTTAAGACGATGTATTTAGAAAAAACCGTGACTAGTGACAAGTCGCAGGTAAAGAGCACAAACTCACATAACTATTGCAGCCAGTGGACGCAACAATATCAGATATCTTTGTCGTTGCCATCCCTGCTCTGCTCTGGACAAAAACTCTTTAAATTTTAATCAATTGTTTATGCTGTGTGAAATAAAAATGGAGTAGTTTTGTGCTAAGCTAGTGTTTCCTGTTTTAGTATGGCCTATATAAATATTGCAGAATGGACGCCCGACCAAGTTACAGACTGGATCAGAGGTAACAATTTCTGCAGCTCTTAACAGGTCAAGGAAAAGTGCAAATGCAGCAGCAGAGCAGCAACAACAGTTATAGCAGCCACCCAACAACAACAACAGCAGCATTCCTTTCACATTTAACTTTCATATACATAATTATTAATTAATTTTCCCATTTTTCCGCAATGATTAGGTCTCGACGACTGCATGCAAGGCTATTTGTACGAGTTTTCAAAACAAGAAATCGGAGGACGAAACCTGCTCAATATTAGGCCATATGAGTTGGAAAATTTGGGAATGCAAAAGATTGGTCACCAGGAAATTGTCCTGGAAGCTGTGGAAAGTCTTCGGCATTTTGTAAGTTTCTCGATTGCCAAATAACATATTTATTTCACAGGGGTAAAATAAATACATATTATATGTTTTTTAAATGTTCTATTGGAAAATGCAGATAACTGCAGTTTTCCAAGTGACACATAACCTTTAACTATATAGAGAACAAAGAAATAGCAAAATCGACTTAAATCATTTAAAAATAGTATTTATTTTAATTGATGTTGGTTTTTTCGATTTTGACTATTATGCAGAATATATCTTGTTGATGAAGTTGTAAATTAATGACGAAATCTTTTCAGAACTATCATTTAAAAAATGATAACCTCCAATTTATGGCGCTGCATGTGGGCACAGCTGCACGTAATCTGCATCGCGAGTTGGCCAAAAATCATGCGGACTCCACAGAGATTACTACGCGGGTGTTACACGACATTTCACGAACCATTGCAACGCTAAAGCCGCTTATTGGAAACCTGGAGCGAACGCCGTTTCGTAATCAGGATATGTATCGCGAATACTGTGGCAATGTTTTGCGATGCGGTCTGGAGCTGGCGACGGTAGCGCATAGGGATCGCTTTGCCGAACGTCCTGTGGAACAGATTAAAACAACTGCCGAACGTCTGGAGCGTCTGGCGAATTTCGTGATACAGGACATATCCGATCCGATGGTGTTGCAGCCGGCATCGTTGAGTCTTGTTACTCTGAAAAAACGTGAATCGGATCTGGGTTTCAACATTGAGTCCAGCTACAGTGGCGTTCATCGCATTACCGATATCCAGTACACGTCGCCCGCCCAAAATTCGGGAAAGATCGAGGATGGGGATGAGATTGTGCAGATAAACTACCAGACCGTCATTGGTTGGCAGCATAAAACTGTGCTAGAGCATCTGCGCGAGGCGTTGCCTGATATGGTACTCACTGTGAAAAAGCGGCCCAAGCACACGAAGATGTATGGCCAGATATACATGCAACCATATAGGTTGCCCAGCAAGAAACGCAGCATAGCCAGCCGTTGGGCTGATAATGTACCCAGCGCAAGTGCGCGTTCCGCTTTCCTGACCCTGGAAACAGCACACAAAATCGTGAGCAGCGAACAGAGCAAGGCCGAAAAGGCGCCGGCTCCGGTGGCACAACATGCAAGCGTCGCCGAGGCAGTGCCTGAGGTGGAAGGTGAACAGGAGGAGCAGGTGCAAGTTGATGTTGTCTCCGATTCGGATTCCAGTTGTAGTGACATACCAACACCAACAGGTCCAAAATCCGCAGATCGTGAAATGCGTCTATACTATCCCAAGCCGCGCGCTCTTCTCCAGCGGCGGCACACAATATGCGGTGATGAATTTCTTAGTCAGAAGCATCCGCAGTTGGTTGTACCCTCCTGGCATGAGCGTAAGCCTGGCAGTGCTGTTGCTACCTGTGATCCTGGCTCTCCCAGCATACGCGACAAATCAGTTTCCTTTGGTTTCGGTCTCGAGGTGGCGCCCAGACCAACGACCTGCATCGGTCTGGCCGGCAGTGAGAGTGCCGAAAAAGCTAATCGGCGGTTCATCGAGACCCGCAAGCTGAAGCAACTAACGACCGAGCCGACAATGAAGTCCCTAAAGGAAGCTGAGGAGCAGGAACTCTACAAGCCGGGCGTAAGCAAGGTGGTGCGTTTTGATGCCAACATGAAAGTGGAGGATTATGTGGTGAAGAATGAGAAATTTACGTGCAATGTGGAGAATACTATACTAGAGACCTTTGAGCCGATACCCTTTGCCGATGAGGGCGATGAGGATGCACTGGAAATGCTGCGCAGTTGCGCCAATGAGTCCGGTGCCGAGTTGCTACATGCCATCGAGCTGGTCACACGTGACACGCCGCCGCTGGCGGAGGCCATCAATACGCCACTGATACAACAACAGAATCGTCGTGGACGCCTTGACAAGAGTCACAGCACACCAGCTTATGATAATTCTGGAGAGGAAGAGTCGGATACGCCGCCACCCGCAATTGAGCCACGTAAGGAGTTTCTGCTGGTAACGCCACCGGCACCGCCGCCACGACCACGCAAACAACGTGAGTTGACGCCACCGGTTGTGCCACCGCCACCGCCAAAGCCGGCGAGCATGCAGCAGCCGCATCATGCGGCAAATACATCGAGCTCATCAACGGAGCTGCAGGAGACAAGTGAGCTGCTTACGCCCAGCAAGACACGTACGCTGACGCTGAAGAAAAAGCATAGTCTGATGGCCAAGCGGCGCAATACGAATCTAAAGCTCTTGGGCACCGGCGACATTCAGGGACATCTTTACAGGCGGACAAAGAATATGCGTGGAGTCACCTATTGGGCACGCATCTATTTTGTAATGATTGATACGATTCTCTATGGATTTCGGAAGAAACAAAGCTCCAGCGCTATATTGGTTATATTCTTGCCAGGATTCACAGTGTCGCTGGCCAAGGAGGTGCACTCGAAGCCGCACGCCTTCAAGGTGTATCACGCGGTAAAGAGTTTCTATTTTGCTGCCGAGTCACTGGATGCACTAAATCAATGGGTTGAGTTTTTGCGTATTGCTTCGCTCAAGCTGCCGGCGGTGAGTAACGAGGCCTGCACCAGCAAGGATCTGTATTCGGAGAATGAGAGCTCGGGCGAGGAGGAGAACGATTCCTTGGTCAATACAAATCTCTGCACGCCATCGCCACAGGCGTCCAAAGATATGGTTTCCACGCTAGCGGCCAGCAGCGTGGGCCAAACTACACCCACCAGCAGCCAAACCAACAGCAGTAACAACAACAGCATGAAGCATGATCGTGGATACTTTGATTCGCTGCGCAAGTTCACCAGGGGCACATTCAAAAGCAACACGGCCAAGTCCAACTCTAGCGACATCCCTGTGCCCACAGCAAATTTCCAAACGTTCCGCAAGGTGCCAGGCGGTAGCTGTGGCATACAGATAGGTGCCAATACACCGGGCTATCATGATCCTGCACAACCACCGACGACCTTATCGCCAGCACCCAAGCCCGCAGGAATGGCTTGCCAGGAGCAGGCAGGAGCACCAGTGGTGTCAACATTGCCGCGAAAGTTATCGCGCAGCTCCAGCCGCAGCTCTGTGGTCAGCAGCGCCTCCGTTAGTCTTGGGCCACCCAATTCCCCAGCACCTACTCTCAGTTCGCTGCAGCAGCAAAGCTTCGAGGAGAGCAACAGTCCCAGTCCCAGTCAGACGCCCAGTCAGAGTCCCAGTCAGAGCCAGAGTCCCAGCAGCAAGTCGAGTCTGAAGAAGGTGCCGTATCACTATCTACATGCCTCTAATCCCAATCTGGAGGTTTTCGAATATCATCACTCGCATCCAATGACCTTTATGACTAAGAAGGCGGGCGGTGGCGGCGGAGACAACATGCTGGATCCACATCATCCCACAAACAATATGCAGGGTTATATGACACTCAAGGATCTGATGCTGCAGAAACAGGAGGAGGAGTCACAGGAAATGTACAACAATCGTGTGCATCTTGGTGTGGAGAAGAAGCAGCACATGCGAACGGACTCGAATGCCAGCCAGCAGACAGCTGGAGGAACTGCAGCAGGTACCGCAGCGAAGCCGCCTGGCAATGGCAACGGAGAGAAGCCGGCCAAGATTCAGAGCTTGAGTTTGCCCAAGACGCCGGACTATGAGTTCAGTTTTAAGCCCGATGACGAAAGCATCAAACGCACTCGCACCAAGGAGGGCCAGAAACTACGCGATTTTGGCTACGAACTCATCTTTGGCGACGAGCCTAGCTCATCCAGCCAGAACAACAGCGCCAGCGTTTCAAGGCAATCCAGCTGCAATGAGTACGAGAAACAAGTACAGATGCAGCAGCAACACCATCATCATCATCATCAACACCATCACCAGGAGAAGCAACAACCAAAGCAGCCGGAGCCACAGCCAAGCACGCGCTCTAAATATTTTCTGCGCTCGCAGCATTTCTCTAGTTTCCTACACAAGAGCTACAAGAAACAAAGCCATGATCCCAGCGATGCTGGTTCCGTAACGAGCAGCAGCAGCAAAAAGAGTAAGAGCAAATCCTCGAGCAGCGGCAGCGATCGACGTTTCCCTTTCACGCCGATGACAATGACGCTGCCATTGAATAAGAAATCCAAATCGAATCATGCCCTAGATTCCGGTAACCTGGGCAGCAGTGGCAGCGGCGGCGTCGGCGGCAGCAGTGGCAGCGGCAGCAGCAGCAACATTAAGAAGAGCCAAACATACAATCAAGATTTACGCGATAAGGTGGTGGGCACCAAATTCGATACTCATCGTAAGAACTCTGCACCCAGCCCCGTATTCTCCAAGTTGTCCAATGCGACGCCAACGCGACCCTCGAAAGAAAATCGTTTCCTTGGCTCACCTCTGCTGCATCGCACTCTCTTTGGCCACCATCAGCATCACCAGCAGCAGCAACAACAACAGCAGCTCCAACAGCAACAGCATTTTCCACATCATCAGACGCCAAGCAGCGCTGAACTGGATGCCGATTGTGATCAGGAGATATTCTTTCAGGTCATATTCCCAACGCAGGCCAGCCAGCGTAGCTATCGTGGGCCAGCTGCCATTTCCCAAACGAATCTGTGTGCATCCGAAGCACTGCAGCCACCGCTGCCACCAGCACCGCCGCCACCAACGGCAACGGCGACGACAGCAGCAGCAGCTGCGGTACCGGTGGCAGCGGCGGCAGCTACACCGCCACCAGCTGCGCATACCAAGGATGATGCCGCACAACATGAACCTGCAACGCCAAAGGTATCAAACACCAATTCGCTGGACTCCAAGGCCGCTACGCCGGATTATCCGAATATGGAGTGCCCGCCAGTCTTTGAGCCAGAGATCTACTCGCTAAGCGAGCCAAACCCAAGTCTATCGCGGCTAATGATGCGCAACAATAGCGGCAGCGGAGGAAGCAGCAGCAGCAACACTAACACCAATAACAACACCAACAACAGCGTCAGCAGTCCCAGTGGGGGCGAACATCAAAACTAGATGTGATGCAAAATGATTGTGAATGCTCTATATACATACATACATACTAAATTATAATATACATTAGATATTCATATTCAGTCAGACTTTCAGTCAAAACGAACTTGAACTGTTCCCAAAATGCCACTATACAAGAGTTAGGCAGAGATTAGAAATACGGAACAAGAGACAAGATGTAAAACCCGAAAAAGAGATTCAGAAACTGGGTTTAGTACAAATATTTTTTTGGAATCGATTCAATTCGTTTTTGAGCAGTTTGCCTGCATATATATACATACATAAAAATACACATAGATATACTCGTCGTATTGATATAGAAAATATATAGAATTTTGTTCTTTTTTGGCATTTGTCGTCTCTTCCCACCATTCAAATCACTTATCACATTCGCGCATCCACATTTCCGTTTTATACTCACCCACCCATTGTAATCCACTTTTACACGCATATATTAATGTTTACTATATATATATACATATATATCTTTAGATATTTTGCATAAAGCGCCTTAATTTGCATTACGATCTAACTTTGGTTCTAGGTAAATTTTGTATTACACATGAAGCAAAAGTGAAAACAAATGAAATCTGGAGGAGAACGTGAACGTAGTCAAAAGATAAAGCTAGGGAAGAATAGATGAAGGGAATTCTTTATGATTTGCCTTTTGCAATGAGATTAACTAAGTTAATTTGCTCAACAGTTCATGTCCTAGCATACAAGATTTAAGTGAGATACACCAATTTGTAGGGGCTCCAGCAAGTGAGCTTGGGGCCCGAAAATTCTATAGATCATACATTAATTAAATCAATACGTATAAATAAAGTCATCTGTATATAAATATAAACTGTTTTATGTGCATTATTTAAGTAAAAAATAAAAAAATCAATAATAATACATATTCTATGTCTTCTGCCATCGTTTATAGATTTAGAATCCCTTTATTCATATTCATTTCCAATTAATCAAAGTGTATCATGTGCATAGAAATGTGTGATTATGTTTTAAGACAATTACGCGAGATCCTCGATGAGTTTCTTCACCTCATCTTCGCTAAGCATGGTGAAATCTGTTTTGCCCGTAGTCATGGTCATCAGCTCCACATTAGTCTCATTCAGTTTCTCCTCCATGACTTGCTTGAGTGTGTTCAAGCACAAAACGATGGCATCATTCACTGTCATCTCCGGTACGTATTTCTCCTGCAGGTTTTGTTGAGCGCCTTCGCTGCCCGAGCCGATTGCCTTGGCGCAATAACGAATGTAGGTGCCGGAGGGATCCATGTGCCACAACTGTGGCTTACCATTCTCAATGCCAGCAAAGAGTATGGCCACACCGAAGGGACGACTCATGGCCGAGGCGCCATCACTGTCTCCGCTATCGCCGAACTGAATGGCCAATGTGGATACGGCCTGGGCACACGACTCCACGGTCATGGGCTCGTTGTACACAAACCAGTGATTCTGGCACTCGACGCGTGCACGCTCGATCAGAGTTCGTGCATCGGCCATCAGACCCGAAGTGGCGCAGCCAATGTGCTCATCTACCTTTACAATTTTCTCAACAGTCTTTGGCACCATCATGGGCGATGTGATGCGCTTCTCCACGGCCAGTACAACGCCTGTTAAAAGATAACACTAGTCATATCATTATTCTATTATTGGCTATATAATAATGCAACCTACTGTCATTTGTGCAGATGCCGATGGCGGTGGAGCCCAGCTTGATGGCTTCAATGGCGTACTCCACCTGAAAGAGGCGGCCCTCGGGTGAGAAGGTGTTTACACCCCGATCGTATTCTGAGCGTGTCATAAACATAGCTGTGCTTGGCTGTAATTAAAAGTATCAATTTCATGAATTCTGTCAGAAAACAACTAACAAATGCTTACATTTTCCTTAAAAGTGTCGGAAAATTAAAAAACAAACCAATTTCCAAATGCCGGAATGACTTTGATGCCAAAATGACTTGCGTATAAAAATGACAGCTGCCGACGGCGCTGCTTTGATTGTTAGTGTTGCAAAACTTACGCAGTGTTAGTGTTGCGCAAGGTGCCTAGACGGTCACACTCTGCTTTGTTGAGAGAAATTGCGCGGCAAATTTAAAACAGATTATGTAGCTTACAAACATTTTAAGTTTATTTTACTTTCTTTGCAATGTTTTAAATAAAAAATAAATAATTAATATTTATACATACATTTATTTATACAAAATTACATTTAAAAATACAAAATTAGCGTTGCTTTAATATTCATTCTCTTTTATATTTTTGTATAAACCAAACTATGTAAATAAAAGTATAAAGAAAATATTTTGGATAGTCATAATCGCATTACTGCTTCGCTGTGACGATTTTGAATGTACAATCAAACTCAGGCCATAATTCAAAATATGTAAATGCCGACCAACTTAATCTGTTAAATGACACGTCTCAAGGACTTGTCGCGCAGATGTTACACAATCTCCACACACAATCTTGGCTCACTCTTAGCCAGTTCGTGCTGCTGTTTAATGGCCGATTTACAGATACTGTTAAGTGCAAAACGAATATCAATTGTGGTCAAATCACATGTTAAGGGCTAGACAATCTCTTAATCCATAGTAGTAAATAGTAATTTATTATGATTTATAGTTAGTAATTAGTGGGTCAGGGTTAGTATTACACGCACACAGAGCTCACCTTTCCTTTGCAGACTCCAAGTGTGAATGCGCGCGAGACTTTTCCCGACATGCAGCTGGGAATGAAGGTCGCTGAACCAAGGCGGAGCGTACCCAGCGTATGACCCGCTTACTGCTGCGCCTTGGCGCGTTGTGGCACCAAGAATTGTAATATCGAATTAGTAGCTCTAATTGCGATTACAAGCGCAATAATGGGCAATTAGTGCGCGAAACTCGGCTGTGATTATGAAATAGAATAGGCATGTAAATGTTTTCAAGTTGCCGCTGCCACTGCCGCTGCTTTCGTACACTTCCCGTCCCGACTCGACCGACCGATCGCTTGCACATATGCTCGCTCCACTCGCCGTCTCTCCACTCCCTCTCTCTCCCAGACTGTCTTCCGCGTCTGTGGCGTCTGCGGCAAGTTTCGAAAATTCGTACGAGTCAACAACTGGGTACGAAAATTTTTATATATTTTATTGTTGTTTAATGCACCTCTAATGCCACATGCCAGTTAAAGTGTGCCTCTGTGTGCGTATATGTGTGTGTGTGCGTGGTTAATTTGGGTTTTGTTTTAGTTTTAAACGCACACTAAGTAGAAACGGTTACTGCATGTTGGCTTTTAAATAGCCAACTGTTCGCTCTGTATTCAATTTAATGACTATGATTGCACAAAGCTCGAACAGCAACAGACATGTGTATGAGTGTGGCATGTGTGTGTTGGTCTGTGTGTGTGTGTGGGGGGTACAGTCACGCTGCCAGCTCCTACAGGCTGTAATCATGAGCTTGCCACAACGACACGAATCGAAAATTTTGGCCAATTTAAGTGAGTGAAACGTTGCTTGGGGGATGCACTCACCACACACACAAACACAAAGTATTACAGACACACACACATGCAAACACTTACAGTTCAAGCTTAGTTTTGGCATCAGGGCAGCTTGGCTAGCTCAATGCCAGCTCAAACAAAACGCCTTAAACGCCAGCGCGCATTGTTATCGATAACAAAGATGCGACCATAAAATGGGATAAAGCACGAATATGATACATGGGTCAATCGATTTGAATCTGACATGTGTGCACTGCGAGAAATTCGGGGTGTACATGTAAAATTTCAATTTCAGCATCATTTAAAATAAGTAAAATAAGTTTTATTTATTTTATTATAATAAGATAATAGAAAAGTGAGATAAAATGATAAAATATCTTGAGTTACAATTAAAACTAAATATAGAATATGTTCTATTTGAATTCTGTTCTGCTCTTTTATTGGGTATGTTTGTTTTTGCACTGCGACTCATTTCGCATATAACCTAACCCGCCATTTCTTGCAGTGTACTCGCCGCGCATCGCATAAGTATCGAATAAGCCACGCATTGTGTGTGTCTTAACCTTCTTATTGTTTTTTTGCCACTTACCACAGACTCCGTTTACAACGCCGCCGCAGAGTGTCAATAGCACAACTGCAATCGCCTCTTTTGTGATTTGCATAATCCGCCGCACATTGTCTACATATCGCATATCCAAATATCGTATGTCGTACCATGTCGCATGTCGTATGTCCGTATGTCCCAAGTCGTTGTTGTATCAAATATCGTAGCTGGTCAACAGGCTAAAAACGGAACCAATGCACTGGGGATGTCAATGTCTGAGATCTCATTCATTCGCTCGCTCGCTCTTTCTCCCTCTCTCTCTAAATCTCTCTGCTCGTTATGTAAAAGGAAAACTAGCCTGTGGACCAGGTAATCTAATAGTCTATTGAAGAAAATAAAAACAACAGTAGCAACAAAGTAGCAACATGTTGCTGCTGCTGCAATTGTTTTATCGGAAAATCGCTGGAAATATGAAAATATGCGCGGTTTATATGGGTCGTCCAGTGAGAGTGCAGATAATTTCCTAGCTATTGTTGTAGGATAACGAACCGATTACCTTCTTGTAATACCTCATGCATGCAGTTGTTGCAGTTGCAGTTGTTGCTGTTGCAGTTGTTGTTGCTGCCTCTGCTCCTGTAGTTGCTGCCTCTGTCCATCCCGTTGTTTTGCTCAGTCGACCAAATGAGAAACGAGTTGTTCATATAACACCGTTCCCCAACATTTCATTACTAAGCCAAATCCACAACAACAACAGCAACAACAACGAGTTGCGAATGTGTCCGCTGCGACGTCGCAGTCACAAAATTTGAAGAGAGCGCTGGCGCTGGCGCTGGAGCTGAGGCACGAACAGGGACGGAGCATGGCGGGGTGGGTAGCGCACACAGTCAATTGCGTTGCGATAGACCAATTTTTCGGTGTATAAAAGCCGAGTGCAGCGCGTCAGTGAATCAGTACCAACTTGGCTCTCGTTATTGGTATAACACAGTTTATTGTGGAGTAATTGTTTATCTCGTGAGACGTCGAAGCAACAGCTCAACAATGCGAATGGTAAAGACAGAAAAAACATAAAACAGAAATGTGGAAAAGTTCAATCGACTTTCGCGATATACGCTGAATTTGCGCCGTGTTGTGTTCCGTTCTGACCTGCGTGTTCCATTCTCCTTTTTGCAGTTCGTATTTCCTTGTCTCGCCGTGTGCGTGGCAATGGCCCATTGTGCTGCCATCGATCAGAAGGCTGCTGATGTTGCCCCAGCCGAGCAGGATGGCAAGACTGTGGAGAAGCGTGGCCTACATTTGGGTGACTATCATCACCATCATCATCATGAACATATCAAGACAGTGACCATTGAAAAGAAGGTGCCGGTGCCCTACACAGTGACCAAGCATGTGCCCTATACGGTTGAGAAGAAGGTGTGCAACTTGCCACTTTATCTCATTTAGATTGTCTCTATACCGATTCGATTGTATATCCCAAACAGATTCCCTATGAAGTTAAAGTGGACGTGCCTCAGCCTTACATTGTAGAGAAGAAATACCCTGTGGTTGTCAAGGAATACGTCAAGGTGCCTGTCCATGTACCGAAACCCTACATTGTGGAGAAGAAAGTCCCGTATGAGGTGAAAGTGCCCGTTGATAAGCCATACGAAGTGAAAGTCCCTGTGCCAGAGCCCTATGAGGTTATCAAGAAGATCCCATATGAGGTAAAGGTTCCGGTGCCACAGCCCTACGAAGTCATCAAGAAGGTGCCACATGAGGTTAAAGTTGAGGTGCCAGTCCCTAAGCCGTATGAGGTGATCAAGAAGGTGCCCTATGAGGTAAAGGTTGAGGTAGAGAAGCCCTATCCCGTTGAGGTTGAAAAACCATACCCCGTCGAGGTCGAAAAACCATACACAGTTGTCGTAGAAAAGAAGGTGCCTTATGAAGTGAAAGTACCAGTCGATAAGCCCTACAAGGTTGAGGTTAGTATTTAATTGAGGGATTGTCTTAAATAGATTTTCTATATATATTTGGTATACGTTGCTCTTGTTAGGTTGAAAAGCCATACCCAGTGCACGTTAAGATCCCAGTACCACAACCCTACACGGTCGAGAAGAAGGTGCCCTATACCGTCGAGAAACCAGTGCCCTATGAGGTTAAGGTGCCCATCGAGAAGCCCATTCCCGTCTACACGGAAGTGAAGGTGCCCATCCACAAGGAAATCCCGATTCCAGAGAAATACCACGTTGAGGTGCCCATCTTCAAGCACCACGAGCACCACGAAGATCATCACGACTACCACCACGGTCACCACAGCCACTATTAGGTCATCGCCAGGCCAGCACAGAACGCGAGCACAAGGAGTATACGAACTACAACAATAGACGATGAAGAAAAGGATGAAGTGAGAGAGCACAAGGACACTAACAGATTGTCTTCGTCGCATTCACGCAGCAACGTTGAGCTGGACGTTGAACGGGTGATAAACACAAGGAGGAACGGAGCCAGAGCAGAAGGAGGAGGAGCAGAAGGAGGAGGAGGAGAAGGACGAGGAGGAGGAAGACAAGTAGCAGTCAGAGGACAAACTAGCTGCCTACTTGGAAACGAGATCTTGCGAAGGTCGCCGAAGATCGCAAGATCTTTTTGCGCATTTCGCACACGTTTTTAAGCCAAATGTGTTATACTTTTATTGTATCATTGTTTTAGATGTACGATTATTGATTTTTTTTACTTTAATTATAATCTAAAGAAACACTGAAAAACCCAACCCCAAGTGATTTATTTACTTCAACAAGGCGGAACGGGGCGGAGATAGTAAGAGAAAGAGGGGGAGTTGCTGGCAATTTTGAGTGAAAGTGAAAAGCAACTGGGCGACCCACAGACCGTGGTCCCAAAAAGCAGCGTACCACTTTCGTCTAATAAAATGAAAAGTGAAGAAAACCAGTCTTATTGCTGTTATTGTTGTTGTTGTTGCTGTGTCTGCAATTTCGTTGTGTGTATTCTTGGCCAGTTGGTTATGCAAGTGCGGCGCGATTTGTGATTTGCGATTGCATCACAACAAGCTGTAATTGCAGGAAGTAGCCACAGTTGCACACACACACATAGATTCGTTGACTCACACACACAAACAACAAACACTTGTTAACCGTTTGCAAATTGTGCTGGCCAAGCAAGCAGACAATCTCTTGGCAATTGCAACATTTTTGCAACATATTTTTTTCTTTTTCTTCCTCCGCGCTGTCATAAAGCATTCAAAAATTTTGAAAAAATACGAAATTATGCATGAGTGTGTGTTTGTTGTTGGCAAACAATAGTTGTGCTGCCTAATTTTCCTTCGCTTCACTTGCAATCGCAAACGCGCAGCCAACCACAGAGAGAGGAAGAGAGAGAGAGACGGAAAGCAAGAAGACACGGAGGCAGCTGCCAAAATAAACTCATAAAAGTGACTCACGACTCGAACTCGAGTCAAGTACTTAATGGCCTCGATTTGGCAAGTGGTTTACTGTAACTGTAACGGTATGCTAAATTGCTCCATGTCGCAATCTTTACAATGCGCCGCAAATCAATCAAAGCGGGATTTGTAAAGCAAGTAAAGCGTCAGCTGACAATTTAAATAGCGCGCCATGAAGCGCATAAAAGAGACAGTCACACAGGGTGTTATCGGTTTGCGCGTGTTATCGGTTTTGTTGCCATTCGCGCATCAGCTGTTTCAGGCGGCCCTCGCAGCAAAGAAGCAGCAGTGAATGGCATTCACACTCAAGGAACCAAAACAACAAAGCCATATTTAAATCCTATTATAATAAACAATAAATAATAAACAAATTTGCACAATGGCCGACGATGGTGAAAACTCTGTGGACAATCGCCCTGCCGACGAGAGTAAGCCGGAGAAAATGTTCACGCTGAAGAAGTGGAACGCTGTGGCGATGTGGAGCTGGGATGTTGAATGCGATATCTGCGCTATATGCCGCGTTCAAGTAATGGGTGAGTTGCTGGACAAGATTTGCTGTTCTTTACTTTGACCATTTACTAAAATTTCTTGTGATGCATTGGAGTATAGTATTATCTAAAAGGGGATAACTCACTCAGCAGGCATCGGACGAGGTTGACCTTTAGCTTGTGAAAGAAGTTGATGAATTGGAGTTTATCTATTTTCCTGGCCAGGAATCGTTGTGATTTTGTCAATAACTTTCAGCAGTTGTGTACCAGAATCGACTTAACAGGCATCGGATTGGCGTTTGTGCGTTGGAGCTATATTTGTATTCCTTTTAAACCAAGTTCCGTGTTTAATCCAGGTCGCTTGCCAATAAGATAATCTTGCTCATTATGGAGGCTTTGTGCGTGTCGTCAGCGATCCTGACTCTGATAAAGAGTTCACGTACACTCTATCAATGTTTATTGTCAATTCAAGCATCATATGATGTCAATATACGCTTCGTATTTATTGCAATTTCGGTCTTGACAATACGAATTCATTTCCTTGACAATAAGTAAATCTGTTCGATTGTCTACATATATATTTTGTTGATGCGATGACGATATACAAAGTATAAATGTATGTTTAAGAACTCTCAGTCAAGATTTGATTACTCATAGGCATTCTTAAAATCTGCTTTATAAGCTTTCTTAACGCGATTACCAGTTGAGTTCTGTAACAAGGTCCTTATCAAAGCACAGTGAATATTTTTAAAGATTGTTATAAGATGAGAAACTATATTAATAGCTACTATTTCGATTTAGTTGCTGATTGCACTGACCTAAGCTAGTTTGGTTCAGGTAAACATCAGTTGAGCATATATAACACAGTGCAGCTCAAATATATAAATAACTATTAATGTATATATGTTTGTATATAGATTGTGTATTTCGTATTATGTCGAGTGCATAATCAATGCAGTCGGGCAGCAACTGCGTCTCGATTTAAGTTTATTGGATCGATTTCCAGAGTTACACAAGCGATAAGAACACCCAGACTCGAACTGAACACTATCTCTGCTGTCTACACTGACTTCGCTCTGTAAATATCTGAACAGTTACAATAACAATAACAAGAACAACAACAACAGCAACAGTAGCAACTCGATTGGTTTTCCATTTTTGAATGCAAAGCATGCGCAGCTAATCCGCTACACATAAATCATAGGATATATTGTATTGTCTGTACATTCTAGAGCGGATTTAGAAACGGAAATTATATAAAATACTCACGTATTTGCATTTCGACATTGCTGGCAAGGTCGCATGCAAATCTGAAACGGTGTTTTGACCAGCGGCGTCGCCAAGTTCCGAGTTACGCAAAGGGGATTGGGTTTGATTCGTCAATGAAAAGAGTTTTTGTTTTTCATATTTGTTGGTATATTCATTAAATTAATTTACAATATATTCATTTAGATGTACTATGCAGCTGCTGCGAGTGATATTCATGAATAGATTCATATTTCTATATATATTTTTACATGCTGATTATTCGAATAGCCAATTGAAAAGTTCATTTCATTCTCTGGTGGGGCCGTTTGTTGGGGTTTTCTTCATTTCTTTTTGTTTTGTTTTGTTTTGTTTTGTTTTGTTTTAGATAATTGAGGACTTACGGGCTAATTATGTCATTTCTCTACAGCGATAAATTCATGATGTCTCATCATAGTATATAGTCAACAAAATTAGTGCTAAACTCATAATTTACACAATCATAAAGCTACGCGACTTAACGGTATAAATAATAATATTAATAATCATATAATATTTTTCATAACAATAATCGTATAGAAATAAAGGAAATTCTTTTGCTAAAACATACGCTCGCAATAACAATAGCAAAATGGGGCGAATCAGGCATATATACGTATACATATATGTTTGTCTATACACATGTCTATATCCGGTATCGGTATCGGTATTGCTATCGCTATCCGTTTAGTTGTACAACTTAGACACTAGGGAACTAGACTAATATTTGGTTTGATCGATCCAAGATTCAAGATCCGCTTTCATGCAAATGTGTGTGTGTGTGTGTGTGTGTTTACATGTTGAAGGACAGCGGCTTAATGTTTGCCACAGAGGACATACGACGCACGCGTCCCATCATCTTGCGCTCAATATCCTCCAGCGTCTTGCCCTGCGTCTCGGGCACATAGATTATCACAAAGAACAGGCCGATAAAGCAGATGACGCCGAACATCCAGAAAGCGCCATGTGCTCCCATGAAGTCTGTAATGCAAATTCACCCAGTTAGCTTAATGGACCAACGAATAATAGGAAAGTTGTTTAGATGCTTACCCAGCATGTCCTGGAACGACTTGGTCACCACGAACGTGCACGACCAGTTGAAGGCCGTGGCCACTGAAGCAGCAGAACCACGTATCTTGGCGGGCAGAATTTCGCCCATCATCAGCCAGGGAATAGGACCGAAGCCCAGCGAGAAGCCCAAAATGTAAACGACAAAGCAGCTCAATGGCAACCAGCCCACATGGGAGAGATCCATGCCCTGAGACTTGCAGTAGAAGAATCCACCCAGCACAAAGAGCGTCAATATCATGGCCACATTGGAGACATACAGCAAAATCTGCAAGGAATAATTCAAGACGTTAGTTAAGACAACTCAGAGAGCAGAAGGAATTAAAAGATTCACTCACCTTACGTCCGGCGCGATCGATCAGCAGCGTCGCAATGAAAGTGGCCGCAAAGTTGACAATGCCCACAATGATGGTGCACACATTGCCATCAATGGTGGAGCCAGCATCCTTAAAGATCTGCACGGTGTAGAAGATGACAGCATTGATACCGCTCAGCTGCTGGAAGAACATCAGACCCAGGGAAATGGACAACGGTTTGAGATTGCTACGCTTCAGCAGCTCCAACATGGTGTTCTGCGTAGCCGATCTATCGGCATCTGCCTGCGAACGCATAAGACCCTTCAGCTCTGGCTCCACATCGGCCTCCTTGCCACGCAGCCAGACGAGCGCCTTGCGGGCACGCTCCTCACGTCCACGACTGACAAACCAACGAGGTGTCTCGGGAATAAGGAACATCAGTACAAGGAATGGCACAGGCAACGATGCGCCCAGGAAAGCCAACATAGACCAGTCCATATATGTGCCCGCAACAAAGCACAGCAAGATGCCAATGTTACCAAAAGCCGTTGGCAACAGACCCAATGTGCCTCGCACTTCCGGCTGTACAGTCTCGCCCAGATACACGGGCAGCGACAGCGAAGCAATGCCCACACAGAAACCAGCGAGGAAGCGACCAGCCAGCACCATGGCCACATTGACAGCGCATGCGATCAGCAGCCATGAAATGATGAAAGGTACCGCTGTCGCCAGGATGGTGTTACGTCTGCCCAGATACTCAATAAAGGGTCCGCCAGCAATACCGCCAGCCAAACCTGCCAGTGGCATAATACCACCTACCCAGGACGCCTGTAAGACAGAGAAGATAAAGGGTTTAGTTCTTAGATTCATTTCTTGAGAACATCTTGAGGGGTTTTTATATGGTTCAGTCAAATTTCCAAGAGCTAAATGCTCATTAGATTGAGTATTATCTATTGAAATTCCAAAGAGCTTATTGGGATTTCTTAGAAAGCTTTTATACGAGCTGTTCAAAGATCACATTGGAAATTTGCTAGATTCTTTCACTTTGTTCTCAACTTAATTACTTTCTTCTCTCTACAAACTTACCGCTTGTGGTGTAACTTCAAAGGACGTCATATTTCTGTTGGTCATGGAGACCAGGGCGGGCGAAGTGTAGGCGCTAGCAAAGCCCACGACAAGTGAGCCCAATGACACGCTCAGAGCGGCCAGCACCTGCAAGAATAGAACAAGAAATAGATCACAATTTAGTTGTGCCTGAGATTGAGATACAAAGGAGATTGTGCGGTTGATGAGCTAAGCTTTGTCTACCTGCGAGTAGGTGCACTTGGCCTTGGGCTCCTCTACGGGCACCGAGAAGGACACATGCGTGTCCGCGCGCATAAGGATCTTCATGATTCACGCGTTTGCTCTAGTATCGATCTGTATGTGAAACTGTTTAGATCGTTGCAAGTGGCAACCTTGTTGCACTTTTGTTTTAGCTGCCGCCTTTCACTTTGAAAAACCGAAGCTTTGCGAACTGTTTTTTCTAGCGTATTTGTCGCGCTTTGCCGGACGAAATTGAACTGAAACTGAAACCTGTCATCGCTCGACTTGAATGCATCGTCCGGACTAGGCCGTTAGATTTCGACAGCGATTTGCGCGGTCACGTACGTGAACATCGGTTTGCACAGATTTATATGGGCGAGCATATATATGCATATATAGTCTCTCTGTCTATTGTCTCTCTTGGCGCGCGCAAACACGATGCGATCGGGCTTATCAATCGGCCACAATCAATAGTCCCCTCAGTCCTGGCTTGGGCTCAGCTTGAGCGTCAGCAGCATCAGCTGTTGACACTCGCTTATCACGTTGTTTACGTGTGCCGCCAGATTAAGCCGAAGACGTAAGTTTGCCCCTGGTCGTAGCGGTTTACGGCGGTTTTACGGCGTCGTCGTTGAAGCGTCGCTGCCCATAGGCAAAGTGCAACTGAAATGCTGCGGCCGTCGCTTTGGGCCAGCCAAGTGCAGCAAGCTGCAGCAGTGCCAAGTCTTGGTCTCAATCAATCTGCCAGACGGTGAGATTTGCAAGGCAACCTGCTGCCTGTTGGATCGGTCGTCAGTCGTCAGTCGTCATTCGTATTTGTATTTTTAGTCTCGTCATAAACTAACTAACTGCGTTATTTCAGTTTCAATTTCAATTAAAGACGGCATGACCCCGGCGAGGCTTGGTCGAAGGGGAGGGGGGCTGGGCAGACGTCGGGGGGTTAAGTTCCTTTGGAAGCAGGCCGTGCGAAAATAGCTCGCCACGCGCTTCCAATGACGACCCACAAACTACGCGCTAAATTGCGTGAAGAATGAAAGCGAGCTTGAATGCTTTATGGGCGCTCTTAATGCCATTCATAAGGCCATTACACGACCCTCCCAGCCCCTCATATGGTTAGACACACACAAGCTACGCATGTACTCGAAGCACTTCATCGCCAGAGGCGCCAGTTGAGCCACTGTCTCAGCGCTTAACAAGCCAACAATGGGCCATCTCTGATGCCTACGACAACGTTTATGCCGTAAACGATTTAGCGACACGTTGCCGATAAGGTATATCAGCTATATATTTGAATATTATGAAGTAATCGGATTTAGGAACAGACTAACTAACGTTTCTTCTATTGCTTAAAGAGCCAGCTATCTTGTAGATCTCTTCACGAATTAAGGATCATGATCATCATCGTGTAAACGTTTCAATTGACACACAATCGCAGCCTCATCACAACTCGATTGTCGTCATTCGTTTGACCTACCTGTGTCCAGATATAGATGGGATTCGTTGTGGGCCTGTAGACCTCCAGTTTGGGTTTGCCATCCTCGGTAATTTGCCGTACAAAGGGCACCGCATGACGGATGTTGTCGCCCCGTTTATTGCCCATGTCGTCCATTTCGTACAGTCGTCGGCTGAAAATAGAAATTGCGTCGCGGCGTTAGTCCGATATGCGTCGAGTGGAGCAGCTGCGTCGCCACTGGAGGAGGAATGCGGGGTCTAGCTAGATCACTTACCTCTTGCGTGAATCTGTGCTTATGGAGCGTTGCTGCTGGAAATTCTGTCGCGATGTCAGGAAATCCTCGTCACTTTCGCTCTCCAGATCCTTGAGGTCGATAATGACTGGCTTGGTAATGTCCTTGGGCCGATGGATGAGTCGCTTGTGTTCGGCGTCGTCGCCCTCCTCGTCACTATCGGTGCTGGAGCCTTGTAATACTTTGTCAAGTTTAAAGGTCACGCGTGGATCGAGACTCTGATGTTTGCGACCCTGAAACTCGCGACGTGTCTTGTGAAAATCCTCCTCCGACGACGAATCCTTGAGCAAATCCTCCAGAAAGCGTGTTCCCTTTATATCAAGCGAAACGTGTTTCTTGGCCTGAAATTGCCGGCGATTATCGCTGGCGAGTATATGCCGCAGATCCTTTAGAATGCCCTTGTGATCGACACTTGTTGCCTTCTGCTGTTGGAAACCAATGCGCTTATCCTCGAAGCTATCCTCGTCGCTGCTCTCTGCGGCCTTGTTAGCGGCTTGCTGCTGTTGGCTGCCCTGCTGATCGCCGGCACGTGTCTTCTCGAAGGACACACGCGAACCCTTTAGCGATTGCTTGCTGCGCTGCAGCTCCTCACCGCCGCCCGCTACAATGCTGCGCTGCTGGCGATCACGATGTGGTTCCAACGATGTCGGTGGCGGGGGCAGAGGAGTTAACTCCAAGCTGCCACTTCCACGCAATGCCGGACGTTGCGACGACGACTGTATCTGCAACTGTGGTGGCTCGTTGATGTCGTCGTCCTCGAGCAGGGGACGAAACGATAACGGTTGCTCGTCCTCGATGTCGTGCAGCAAACGTAGCTGCGGCTGTTGGCGCTGCTGCGACTGTTGTTGTTGTTGTTGTTGTGGTTGTTGCTGCGGCTGTGGATGACGCTGTGGCGCCGCCTGTGGAAACGGAAACGGATCCTCTGGCAATATTGTGTCCAGGCTAGTGCCGGTATTTGATGTCGAGAGATTGCTCTCCACGCGATGATAGCCGAGATCCTCCTGTCGCGAGAAGCGAAGAGACGATTAAATTGAATTCTACGTTTCTTTGGGGGATTGAAGCACACACAAATTTGGTTGCCACACGCACCGCGAACAGTTGCGAATTAATGAATTATGCTACGACTTAAGATTATATAGTAGCTTCTGGCTGGCGACGACAACATTGATTACCATCGTTTGCTGTTCTTGAAACAAGAGCAAAAGGTTACCCAGATTCCACTTTCGATGCTATGCTCGACTTGGCTTATCTCTGTCCCGTTTCATCATCCATAATCTATGTATTATAATGATCATTCTCTTTGCCAAATAGCGAATACAGTCGCACCTCCCGCATAATGAACTCACAACTCTCTTTCCATAGCGGTAGTTCGTTGTGAAGAGTTACGACTGTACCGGGATATCTCTCAAGGTTCTTTGAACTCTGTCATCGATTCTGTTTCCTTGATCGATTCTTGATCAACAAACGAGTAAATACTATTCATATATTATAGGATACTTGTACATATCTTTAAATAATCCCTGACCTGATCACGTTGCCTATGCTTGGCTGTCGTCAGCCTGAGCATCTTTTAATTAGCTTTAATGAACTCAATCTATGATAACCGCTTCAATCCAAATCCGTGTCAAAAAACCAGCTAAAGAGCATAGTATACTTTCGTACGTCTTGAAATTATAGTAGAGTATTCTATGTAGCAACGAGATTCGCATTCGTAATTCCCCCGGGAGCTATAGTATTTTCATATAATTGTCCTATTAAAATTTTAATAAAATGCCGCACGCTTCTGTGAAACCCTTATCAGAGACGTCAATATACTTCCAAGTGTTAAGTGACTGACAATATGGAAATATCTTATAAAGCTGCCGATGCTGTGATTAGTATAATAAAGCTACAGATTCTGTTACCAAGTTCCTAGTATTATTAAAGTTCATCTTAATTGTTTATAATTTTGGCAATCCTAAGTGTCGCATTACCTGCAGCTTGTGTGGTAAGCAAATTAGCTCTTCCCCTTTTTCGTACTTACCCCAGCTCTGGTTAGTTTTTCCTTCAGTTTACCCATGGCGCTGCTCAGCGGTTGATGGTGATGATGATGACCCCCACCGCCACCGCCGCCGCCGCCGGCGCCTCGATTGTCGCGTCCACTCATCTTATCAATAGCAGCTTCAGCCTATGTTGAACTTGAACTCTCTTCGCTTTATTGCTTTGCCTTGGTTAGGTTCCTCTCTCTATCTCTTTCTCTCTCTCTCTCGCTCTCTATAATGATTATGCGAGCGACACTTGTGGGTAAATTAGAATTGTAAGCAAGGTTTCTGTTGGGTTTTTCTTTTCTTTATCACTTTCTTTTTGTTGTCTTTGTGTTTGCAATTTGTCTTTGCTGTAAAGATAGAAATAAATGAAATATTATTAATAATAGTTGCTTGTAAAAGAGAGGATATTTATAGTAGTTGCACTTGAACCTAATCGAAAGTTAGCCACTTGAGGCTGTTAAACAGTTATTTACTATCGTACTTGGTCGAATGTCTGATGTCTGTCTTCTTATCGAGCTTTGGGTGTTTGTACTTTGATAGAGCGAGCCCCCGTATAGCCCACTAAATACTTGGGAGCCCAGACGCACACCCACTTTTCGAATACATATCTAGTATATATCTATGATATGTATTTATAATTTTATATGTATTATATATATTTTTACAGTGTCTGTCCTTGATAACACGCGTGACCAACACTGTTGACAGTCTGCTATAGAAGTTTACCACGGCAGACTTAATATATTATTTTGTCAACATTTTCGAACCGTTTGAAATATTCTTTTTAATAATTCTTTCAAGTATATTAGCTAAACCTGAGCTGCTACAAAGCGTTGTGGGAATTGATCTGACACATTTCCGTTTTTCATTTTTCTCAAAATACTTTTTCTGTTTTATTTTTGTCTTTATTTATACACACTTGTGTCAACAATTTTGCCACTCAGTGTCGGCGGCGTTGGCGCCCTTTTCACTTGCAACACTTTGAGAAAAGAGAAAAAATTGTTTTTATTTATACTTTTTTGCTGTCATGTGGCAGCTGGCAAATTTTTGTGTTGTGTCTTTGAAAATTTTCCACATTCGGTTTTTTGCCTCTCTCTCTCTCTCCTCTCTGTTTTGGGCTACATATAAATATTTTGCTGTCTAAGTTATTTGCCGAAATAATTAATGATCATTTTTGTGGGCCAAAAATGTTTTAAATGAGACGCGAAAAAAAGGCATAAAAAAACGCGCGTTTGTTTGCTCTTCGCGCTCGTTCTTTTGCTTTTCCTTTCCCTCACTCCTGCGTCATGTGATTGTGATGATGCTAACGGGACGTGTGGGCGCCATGACGTCGACAGGCGACGCTAGCGCGCTGACGCCGATGGCGTCGCCTTTGTGGCTGCTTTACACTTACTTATTTGGTCTGCGCTGCTGCTGTGCGGAATGGCGAAATGGGCAGCATGACATAACTGTAAGTGTTGTCGCAGGAGAGTGTTTGCGCTTGTCGCAAACAAACGCCCACACACGCACACATAGATGCACACACAATGGCATGTAAGACGCCATTGCTGCATTTGGCGTGCATTAGATTTGCAAATGCGCCGAAAATTGTGCAATTGGCCTTGAACGCGACTGCGACTGCCTTGCGTCTGTATTTCAGTGTTTCTGCTCGTGTGGCCTGTTGGTGATTCATGGCAAACACGGACGCACATATAAACATACTCGTTGTTGGGGCAGCCTATCGCTAACTGGCATGAAAAAAAACAACAACAACAACGATCTACCTACGATAAAAAGCAACAACTACAAACTGGGTACGATACGCACTCACACAAACTCACACACTCACGTGTGTTGGTGAACAAGCGGCGCGTTGTGCTTAACTCGCTCTCTTCCTCTCTTTGCGAGTGCTTTAAGAACGGCTCACTAAACACGCTCTTAGCCAAATAGACTCTCTTACATTGCGCTCACGTGCTGCTGCCAACGTCACACGCTCTCCTACTCGCACACACACGCACACAGGTGCACATTGTTGCTGCGCTCGGTGGGTTCAATTGTCAACAGTGAGTGCAACGTTGCGAATTTCACAGTGCGCTGCTTTTTGGGCATTTATTTTTAAAACAAAAACGCTTTTTGGCGTAAAGTACATATTACTTTGTTGTGTTTTGTTAATTAACAAAGACAAGCCGCTGAGCGGATAAGACATTTACTTATTATACATGTGCATGCACATATTTTAATTCGGCTCAATTAACGGCGCCCACGTTAGTCTGGCCTAATGTGCGCAGACCTTTTCATTTTTGCGTGTTCGGAAATTGCAAATGTTTTACTTGTTTTTTTTTTCTCAAGATATTATACACCGCAATAGCAAGCTATACAAAACTACGAACATACTTATACACGCCTGTATTTTTGTGTGGGTATGTGTAAAAACAATTTCTAAATTTAAAAATATTTCACGGTCGCGCGTTCTCAAAAATTTTCGACAGTTTGCAAATTTCTCTCTTTTTCTTGTAGTTGTATTCTTGTTTTGCTTACAATTTGTTTTTAGCCTTGATGTAGGGGGTTTCTATCGCTTTTTTTTTGTTGTTTTACAGCACTTTTGCCAAACTGCCAGAGATACAACTTACGTAAAAACTATATTGCATTAAATAACTTTCGACTAGTGTGTCCAGTTGCGAATTGACGTAGTGCGAAAAATGTGCATAAATTTACATGACATTGACGGCAAATATTTCTGCCGAGCCAGACAACTCCGAGACTTTGGTTTTCTTAATGGGTTTTTTTTCTGATAATTTTTTTTTTTTTGTTTGCATAAATTTTGAAAAACGATACGATACACAAAACTCGATAAGACAGCGACCGGAACTTGTAGCACGAAAAGAACTATGAATAGAAAACTGACAAAAATATTCACAACAGCAATTCGAATGATTTTGTTATTAAAAACAATATTTTATTTAAATTCGAAATAAACGTCTTTATAAAATTTTGTTTTGTTTTGAATTTTTGATTTATTTTAGTTCGCAAAGAACGTGTAGTTCTTGCATAGTTTCGCTTTTCTTGTGCGCTTATCGCTTATATTTTTACCTTTTAACAAACTACTAAATGTGATATCCACTATTGTAGCACTGAAGCACGAGATTCGAATGCGCAACGTTTATATAGCGCACAGCAATTCACAGAAACTCGTTCGAGCTTTTTTACACACAGTTCGCTGCCGCCGCCCCGCCGCTCAACGGTAAAACGGCAAAGAGAGAGAGTGAGAGCGCCGCTGTGCTCTCCCACAGCGTGTGTGTGTGTTTCTATGCGAGCGCGCGCTCATATTTGGCTACTAATGGGTGCACATGTGTGTGTGTTTGTGTGAGAGTGAGTTAACGTATACCTTAGTGAGCAAGGAAAAGACAGATTTCTGAGAAAGAGAGAGAGAGAGCCAATCGCAAGCGTGCGAAGGTCGAAAAGAAGGCATGAATGAATCGAGGCGCCAATACGCAAGTGTGTTGGTGTGTGTGTGTCAGAGATGACGACGCCAGCATTAGACGACAAGTGCAGAGCAAAGTCAAAGGTGCAAGAGTTCCAGTCGCGGCCGCTGTCGGTGTGCGCGCCGGCGCGACTGAGACGCCAACTTCGCTGGGATGCTGCGCTGCTTTATGACGCATTTTGGGCATTTCTTGGAGGACGTGACGCGACACAGTGGCACCAACAGCGACAGCAGCGTGCCAGATAACTTTTTTATTGATTTGTTTTGGCTGCTGCTGCTTCTCTCTGCCGCGGAGTCGTGTTAATAGCCAATTGCTTTGCCTCTTTGCGTTTTCAATATTTTTGTTGCGTTTGTTTGTGCCAATTGATTTTTATTTACACATATTTTCAATTGAATATTATTAAATTGACTTTGAGGGCGCGTGCAAATTCTGCAGCCTTGGACACGCTTTTTGCGTGGTTTCTTTTCTCTGCTTCCCAGCACCCAGCACCCAGCACCCACCCCCAGGCCAAGCCCAACCCAGGCGAAGAGTCAAGGAGACAAATAATTATTGTGGCATCGTTTGCCATTAGTTTGTTTTGCACTTTTCTGCTCTGTTTTGCTTGCTATATACCATACGAATCGTGCCCCCAATTGTCGGGGGGCTCGTCTTTCCATTTCATAACATGGCATAAACATTGCCTCTCAATGAGTGAGCACAATTGCCAACGAATGTTTCTGTTTAAAAGGCTTGTGTATGCAGACGACACATGCACACATAAACATTTGTGTGAGTGTGTTTGTGTTTGAACATACACACTTGCGAACACGTACATAGATTACGGAAAGTTTTTAATCATGATATCTGAAACATTCATCACAGTGTATACCCTGTAAAGTGGCGAGCAAGCTTGAGTAACTTAATTCCTGGAGATTGATCAGTAAAAAAAAAGCAAATAAAGTCCAGTAAACCCTATGATAAGGCATAAAATGTACATACATATTCTGTTAACTGTTATGATAGTGTGTTTATGATTGCAATGAGTAGTATTATATCTGTATGGTATGAGTAATAGGAAATCCTGGGTGCATGTGTACCTGTATTTTTTTACAGGGTATCAAGCAAACGATCTTTTTCGTTCTCCTTCTTTTTCGCATCTTAGGCGTCGACCGTCATTTGCCCTCGACTTGAGCTCGAACCACAATCAATCTACTCAGTTATAATTGCCAACTTTCAAGGCTTCACTGTAGAGTGTTCCAAAGTGTAGAGTGAAAACGAAAACGCGCTAATACGCATGGCTGTCTTTTGTTGTTATATTTTTCGGTTTTTTGTTTTGTTTTTTGTCGCTAGGGGAGGTCAAACACGAGGCAGCGTCACGAGTCTTTCGTTTGTACTGAGCAAAACTTGTTTTGGCAGCCCGATCGCTATACCCTAAGGGGATCGTCTTCAAGAGGGCACGTGTAGGGCTCTATTGAGATCGAGAAACGAGACTTTTCACTCAAAATGACGAAAGTGCAATGAACTTCAGTGTATGTGAAGTTGAAATGGGTCGAGAGTGAATTTGAAATAAGTGCAAAACTGGGATACACACAGCACAGAAACGGCGCAACGCAATATTTGTGAAATACTCGAAATATTTTTTCTGTTTACGAATAATAGATTTTTATGTCTCGCCAAATATTTTTCGCCTTTCTGAATTACGAGAATGTTCTTTAATTATAGCGATAATTACTATCTAAGGCAATTTCAAGGGTAAATAAAAACATACAAACATAAGCATGACAGGCCCCCAATGCTCAACTGATTTGATATTGGGTATACTCTGATTTTCATCATAAATGAAATTTATTTTTAAAGAATCATGTTATTATACGATTACAGTAAAGAACTAGGCAACCAACTAAATAAATAAATGTTGATTTCGAAATCAATCCAACCATACAAACCTCACTGTCATTATGACGTAACAGCAGACCACCTGCTGCCGCTCTTCTAAGTAATACTTCAACTTCAGAGCAGAGCAGAGAGTTATCGCCGCACTCTCGCCGCTGTCGCTGCCGCCGTCACTTTGCCTATTTTTAGAGCGAGTTAAGCAGAAACAAGCGAATTTGCACAGCAACAACAACCATAGCGCAGACGAGCCCCCAAGACTTGGCGGACAGCTGCACACACACACACATGGATACATACGTTCATAGCATGCTCTCAGCTAATCAGCAGCAGCAGCAGCAGTGAGTGGAGAGCGTAGACCATTTGCTTTGGTTACAACAAGATGTAAAGAGTGTGTCGAAGACACACACACGCACACACACACACACAGAGAAATTAATGCAGTTGGCGTCGCGTCAACGCATGCGCAGGCGCACGTATTGCCTAAAAAGCTGATGCAATTGCCGTTTATTGCGTCAGCATTTTTTTTCTGCTCTGCCTGAGCCATCGATTTGCGCATTGGTTTGCTGCGGACTAACTAAAATAACTGTATGAATATGCAGAAAATCAGTGCGTGCATAAGTTAACGTGTGACACAGTGTCAATTAAGGCAAAGATAACAGCACCCCCTTCCGGCCGCCCACTAAACCCTTGCTGGGGGTTTTTGGCGCTTCCGCAGATTGGGCGCAAAAGCACGCGCAAATTAAAATAAATTACAAGAATTCATTAAAAGCTTATTTATCTAATTGGCGTTGGCGTCGACACAATCGCGCAACCACAATCACAGGAGCAACAGGCGCAGGCACAGCCGCTCGTTCGAAATTTCCAAGCGATAAAAGAACTCTCTTCACCGCCCACCCATCTCTCTCGCAGCAAAATAGCACATGCATGGCACGTACTTAGTTGCAAAGAGACGAAGAGAGAGGGAGAGCGACCGCGTTTGCTTGTGCTGCCACTCTCTTACAGACACGCACACAATCATAAACGCGCCCTCTCGTCGACTGCTCGCGATCTGCCGCTGTCGCTGCTGCTGCCCGCGCGCTCTCTTTGACGCTTTGGTAATTAAGCCAAAAAAAATGCTAAATTTAGCAGCCGCACACTCGAAATGCCGCAAATAAAACAAAAACAGTAGAAATTAACTTAAGCATGTGATGCCGTACGTTCCACTGCTCACCCGCTCACGCGCCAAGAAGCATATCTACTCATACATATATACATATATGTATAGGTATATTCATAGCTTACATACCTATTTGTTTTTGTTTTCATTTTCAACGTGGGCTCATTTTGGCACAGAACTCATGCAAAAATATGTATTGATAAATGTTTGTATGTGCATCCCTCATATATGCATATGAATGTAGACGTACTCTGTATGTGTGTGTGTGTGTCTGTAATGCTGGCGGTTTGAGTGACGACGTGCCAGCTTTGTGGCGACTGACGAGCCTCCAACTAACACACACACACACACAAAGCAGCTGCTATACGAAGAGCAACACATTAACGCACTCACACACACACAAACACACTGGTGCTCTCTTTTGCACTAACCCAGTTGTTGGGTGCTTAATAATTCTCAACCGCAGCATGACTTGGGCGAATAGAGTATCGCGTTTTGCAAACCAAATTATTGGCTACTTATCACAGTGGGGCGAATGCAGCGCGATAAGCCGCAAATCGATTGGCCGAACTATGACGATACTAAATAAACTTTAAACTTTGCAGTCATCGCACAACGGTCTGGCACTAAAAAGCTTCGTCTCCGTCTCTGCCTCCGTCTTTGACGTCGTATCCGCCTGTGTTTTGTCAATTGCGCAAGCTACAATGGGGCAAAGTTGTCGCGTTTTCGGTTTTCTATTTTTAAACAAACATCTGTGTTGAGTTGTTGTTGTTGTTGCAGTTGCTGTACTTTCCTCTATTCCTCTATTTTGCTGGGGGGAAATACACTGCAGCATACACGTGCAGCGTCTTTATGTGCATGCGATGCAAGTATTTGTTCTTAGTGCACACTCATTGAGGTAATTATGGCTAAATGGCAACCAGCAAAGCAGCGCCCTTCACTCAAGGTCACAGTCTCGCGCCGCGCCTCGCCGCTCTCTGACCAGTTCAAAGTTGTCGGCGCGAAGTCATCGTCTAGCGCTAATAAAAGTTTTACGTAGATCGGCGGCACTTTGTTAATTAGCCAAATACACACAAACTTGAATATTCATTCACACACACACACACACGCACACACGAATAGGTAGGTGTACATACTTATCTGCATATATATGTCTATGCATATATTAATATGATTTAAAATGGTAATTGTCTAACTGGTTATACCCTGTATCTATCAATATGCCTAATAGGCGTATGCAGCTCTACGAATGAATACAAAAGCAAAAGAAAACCGAGTATCTGCTAGTCAATCAGTTTTAATTTTAGGTATAAGGTATACCTAATGTCTTTGGTATTTCAGCGAATCTATTTTAAGCCATTCCTTTAATCCAATCCACATACGTTTTCGTATACTCTTTAAAGAGATGGAATCTGCATATCTCTTTTTGAATTGAAATGCGTATTTAAATTTCGGACTCTGCACTATGATGAAACAAATGGGAAGAGTATAGTATATATACTTTCAGGCACGCATGAGCTCTCAATTTAATCGTATTCTCGCTGTTGAATTGAATATGTATCTAGATACTTTTGTATGTTAGACACAATATGATGAAACGTAGTATTTTTCCTACAGACACCCCGTTTGTCCCGGTTATATACAAGAAATTAATTGACTAGTATAAACAATTCCGCAATTCATAAGTCGGCTGATTGAATATATCAAGCTGGAACCGAACTCAACTGATATATTTTAATTGAGATTTTTTTTTTGCAATTTCTATGTGTGCTGCGGCAACAATCACAATTAACATTTAAAAATTTTTGTAAACGTTTTTTCACAACGCGCGTCTTAGTTATTTTCCATAGTACGTGCAAAAATGTTTCATGTCCTGTGTGTACGCTTCGTATTAAAACGAGCGACAAAAACAAATGCAGAATTTTAATAAAAAAAATGCGAAATATACCCGAATGCGAGCGAATTCGCTTGCAGGAGAGGCGAGGAGAGAGAGAGAGCAACCACAACACAAGCTCATTCGACACGTGGCAGTACACTCAAATGAGCAAACGGCCGGCGCTTAGAACAAGGCCTCGGTGGCGCAGTTGGCAGCGCGTAAGTCTCATAATCTTAAGGTCGTGAGTTCGAGCCTCACCCGGGGCATGTACATTTTTTTGCTGTATTTGTGTGCAATAATTTTTTTTTTATTTATTCCACTTCTATTTTTTTTTTTACATGAAAAAGCAGACAAATGAGCAGCCCAATGAAATGTCAAATTAAATAACAATTGCGTGCAGGCGGACAACAACAATAAGAACTACTATTAGATTACGCAGCTGCCATAGGTACAAGTATTATAGATATATACTAGATATGGTATATATATAGTATCTATAGCGATTATTGTATACGTATAGCTGCTCCCGTTGCCGTTCTACTACTTTATGACAGTTAATCTGTCGGACGACTGTCGTTGTAGTCAGTCGGCGCCCGCAATTTAGTCACAGCTACACTAACAGTTACAGTTACAGTTACAGTTAGGCTAAAGTTAGTGGCAATTACAATTACACGACATTACAAATGACATTCATGTGGCATAACGCCTGATTTACTTTGTTAAAACAAGTGGGCGGCGAATGGGATGGGGTGGGGTGAATAATACTGAAAACTATTTTCAGTTCGCAAAGTAAACAACTTTAATTGGTATTTTATTTGTTGCAGTCGTAGGGCCTAAATCGATTCTATTATACCTAGTAGTAAAGTGAAAACTTGTAAAAATAAGTTAAAATATTCTAGCAAATTTGTAATACTTATAAAGCTAATTCCTAAGGTAAATAGTAATTCGAACTACCCCCCTTGCAGTTGTTAGCCAAGGGGTATATAGAACACGCCACTAGCCTAGCGGGAATTGAATGCAAATTGCGAACGACTTGCTGCCTCCTGCTCCAGTTCTAGTAAATATTTACACACACCCACGACGCGTGGCAAATCTCACGTGGATCTCAGCCAGACACGGCGAGTTCACACCGGTAATGACGACAGGGTTGTTGTCAGGCGCACAGTTGGAACTATGTCAATCCAGATAAGAAATTAAAGAACAATGTATAAACGATATGTTTAGGGTTCGATTATAGCGAAAACCTCTGCAATCTATAATAAATTGATAAAACTGACCTTTCCAAACCTCTTAGGCACTTGGCGCGTAGTGTATATGGTATATATGTATATATATCCCTTAGTTATTATATCATCTATGGTTTAATCCCCCGTATCATTGTCATTATTGCATCTGGTTTAAGGCCCCCTTTGCTGTTCCTCTTGCACGCTGTCAATGTTATCAGGTGCATTCTCGTATTACCTGGCCAGAGATATCTGTTCTCGGCTTGCAACTGCTGTTTTTTCGGACCGGGAATATGGTGCATTGCTTGACATGGCAATAATCGGACACCTTTTGCTTTGGGGCGAGGCACTCGTTCTTGTTTACAATGCGACTGCGACTGCGGCTGTGGCTGTGGCTGCACGTGCTCTGGACTTCATATCGGTTGCATTGCTTATATAAAGCGTGCCCGACATCCAGTCCGCAGTTCCCCACACGAGAGCCGCAAGGTCAGCGGTATAAGATATAACGGGCTGGTTATGCATTCCCTTGATAAGCGTCGAGCGGGGATTATCATGTAAACATTGTTCGGGAATAACATGGAAATTATGGGGGGGTACTTATTCTCCCGACGGCAAGGCTCGTAAACCTTATGAAATTCGACTTATCTAGTTAAGTAATTCTTGTAAAGGTGAACTTGATGCGTAGAGCTGTCTTTACTGATGGAAATTAAAGTCTATTTTCTGATATTTTCCACAAGCTATGGAAAATTTTCCAATCCTCATCAAGATCTTTGATGCAACAACTGCAGCTGGAACATGGAAAGAGGCACAACCCTGCGCACAGACACGCACAGTCATGTCTGCACTTGTCTGCAGTCCTAAAATTAACCCAAGTGGAAATTTTAATGGAAATTTACCAGCGAAGACAACGCACAACGCACACACACACCACACACCACACACACACAACTCGCACACACACGTCATATGCAGAAGAAGTGCAAACATTTAGGAAGACGAATGTAAAAGGCAAAAGTGAAACGAAAATCGAAATTTTCCATTCATTTGTCGAACGCGTCAGACGCGGTGGATGCGATGCAATAAAGCGACAATAACCCCTTGACAGCTCTCCCTGCCCCTTCTCCTCCGTCTCTGCCTGTGCTCCCTACTCCCTGCTGCCTGCTCCCTTCTCTCTGCAAGCTGCTCTCCCAGCCAGTCCCAGTGCGATCTGCGAGCAGAAGCATCAACGTAGGCGTTCACTCTTTCTCTCCCTCACACACACACACACACACACACACAAAAGCACACGGCACACTCTTTTGCACAAAATTTCGCTTGTTTTATTTGCTGAGCAAAAATCAATTTCAAGTTTGCAACGTCTGCTCTCACTCGCTCTCTTCTTCACCGTTTGGCGGTGCTTCTTGCTTGGACTTTGGGCACTGTGACCTACAAGTGGAACCTGCCAGAACTACCCGGTGTTGTCTCTGTCTCACGCTGGGCAATGTCCCCTGAGCGGGCTTGCCAAAAATCACCGCAAACTATTTCCGAGTTGGCTACAAACTACTGGGTAGTTCTACGAGTTTCTATGCATATCGTAAAGTCACGCAAGCTAAGCAAAATCTGTTTGAAGTAATTGCCAATTATGAAGGAATTGATTTGCAAAACCTAACCTCCCTCTTCCCACTCCGTTAGGGATTTCCCGAACTAAAGCTTAATTGAGAGTTACATGAAGATCTCTGGATTTGGGTTATCCAAGCAAAACCTTTAATTAGTCTATGCCAGCTTGTGTAAAGGAAGTCCCCGCCACGTAACTGCGCTGCTGGCGCTAACGCTGCCTCTGCCGCTGCCGCCGCTACTGATGCGCACTGCAGTCGCTGTCGCTTTTGTTGTTGTCGCGCGCTCCTCAGTTAGCAGTTGGTTAATAACATTCGCACCTGCGTTTCGGTCACATGTGCCAGTTTACACGAGTTGCCGCAAAACGGATCGCACCTTTCGGCCTGAACTGGAATAATTCCCCTCGCAGTGATCTCAACGGAATTTAAATGTTTACAAAAATGTTTCCTATATCATTCGATAACTTTCCACAGCGTCATGTAGAATTCCACGCAATAAGCGAGTTGCTTCGCTCTTTGCATCTCTTTTGCCCGCGTTGCACTCAAGAGCAACAATGGGCAAGAGAGCGGCGAACGGTGAGAGGAGCGCGGCGAAGAGCGAAAAAGCTTGCATATGATGAGAGCGAGCCGGTTTTGGGGGCACGTTCGTTTTGCTATTGTTGTTGTTGTTGTTTTATTTGTTGTTGCCGCTGTGAATGTTGGGCGAACAAGACAGGCCCCCGTGCGTGACGTCACGTAAACGAGACTGTTACAGCGCAGCGACGGCGGAGAAGAAGCAGCAGCACAGCAACAGCTGCAGCAGCAGCAGCAACTCGAAAACGAGTTGTGTTTCAATTAAGAGTGTTGGTGCAATTAAAAGGAAGCTCGCTCGGAGATGAAGCATGATAAATCGTGCAACGTGACAGCCGGCAATGCTGTCGATCAAACGTCTGCGCGTGAGTGAGAGCAAGAGAGGTAGATAGCGAGAGAGAGCTATGTGCAATATGCATGTGACCGATCGTTCGATAAGGTTGCAGATATCGAAGACGATAAAAATCGGTCGCTGCTGCGAGCTGCGCTTCGCCGCGTGTCACATGTGCGAAAATTGGCGAGCAGAAAAGTGCGCTAATTTTAGACACACAGACAAGTGTCAAGCCAACCCGCTTACCCGTTTACCCGCATACCCGTTCGCTGTTAACCTTGAACTTAAAATTTACAGCGAGACACAGTTACATAAGGCGCGCAGACAGAGAGTGAGAGGAAGCGGCAAATGCATTTGCATATCACGTCTGGCCGCTGGGTCTGGGTCTGTGTCTGGGTCTGAATGCATTAGGCCCGGTTCATTGGCGTCTAGTCAGGTGTTTCAAACCGGAATATCTATCGCGGGCACACAAACACTCACACGCGATATCTATCTATCTATTTTTATCTGTCTGCTTGAATCAGCCGACTTGTCTTATAAAAATATTTGCCATACCAGTCGTCGAACAGGTTTACCTACATATTTGTTGTATTTCATATGTATATTATCGCCCTTTGATGAATGTGCAATAAAGTATTACGCAGCAGGTCTGGAATCGACTGAGGGAATTAGCTAGTCATCTAATTAGGTAGTGCGCTGTGAGTTAAGGGTTTCCGTTGAATTTAATTACTTATTTAAATATTTTCGTACTACTAAAGTAATTGTAGCTAATTAGCATTAATTAATGCACATAAAATATATTTGCACTGTATAAGTACAGGGTATAAACCTAACCAATTAGAGCAACGAAGTCAGCTGTTTACCTAAAGTTTTTCACCTCCAATTAGAGAAGCTATAAAAAGATATTTATAGCACTTAGTTGAATTGTCGATGCGCTAATTATTAGCATACCATAGCTTTCATCCTTTGTCTGTCTGTTTGATGCTAATGTTGTGCTGCACACAAAGCTGGTTGCTCTCGCAGTACAATGCTGCATCATAGCGATGCTGTGCGTGACGTAGCAGACAGCTTCATGCTAAGCTGCATGCATAACTACTTGTACGCAATTCGCCTTGAATTGTGCAACACACTTCGCGGCGAATCACCTGAGCTTCTGTCTGAGTGCGCACGCTTGCACCGAGCTCTCTCTTCCTCTCTCAGTCTGGGCGCTGTCACGTCGATTGTCACGTTTCATTTCTGCTGCATGTTGCGTACTTAAAAACCCCTTAGATCATCGCCGTCGTCTGTAGACTGTCGCATTGCATATCGAAAGATGCTAAACGAGACACACCCTCCATTTGGCGGCCCTAACTGACCCAATCTGGCGACAGCGTCGCCAATTGAATATGGCAAAAGCAACAACTGCTCAAATGACGCATTAAATACTGTACACAATCACGATATTTACACTATACACATATCGATATATTATATATGTCTTATACCAGTGCTCGCACTGTGTAGCAAAAGCAGCTGCAAATTGCATTAATTTAGTTAGCCGTTGAAGCGTGAAAAAGCCCGTTTTAAATCGTATTTTTAGGCCGAAACTCATTAGGCGAGTTGCGAGATATATACATGTAGTTCAGTTTGGGAATTAGTCGGCCAGACATTGTCGTTTTACGGATACTAAAATTTGGAATAACGCGAAAAGTGCGAAAAGGAAAGCAATACAAACATTTTCACATATTATTATAAGGTGATATATATACGTAATCATATCGGGTGACTGCAGATATAGTTGGATGTCTTGAATTTCACTTTACTGGCTACAACTTTGCCCCACTGTCGCTCCGGCCCCCCGGTTAGAACAAGCCCTCACATAGCGTTAGAACTGAGACAGGCTTCGATTCGTTCGATGGGCCTGTCGCACATGGTATATACGATATATATGGTATATGGTATATGGTATATGGGAGTCGCAAATGTTTATTGACTTGATTGGCCTTAACTTGCCCAGACAATTTCGACGGACGGCGAACAGATGAATGCATGATGAAATCTATATGGAATTAGATGAATCGAAACGACAAACGATGTCGAGCTTGATTCTTCCAGAAAGAAAAGAAAACTGGGCGTGGGGAGGTGGCAGTGTTTGTTCATTATATCATTCCAGTTTCTCGAAGAAGACCTGCGTCAGCGTCAGAGGACGACCGTAGGAATAGAAGGTGAAGTCAAGACGATACACGCCCGTGGGCACCGGCATGTTAACCTTGGCAAAGTCCAGCGCGTACTTCTCCACGGCCATGTAGTTCTGCAGGCCGAAAGAAAGAGAAAGGAAGAAGGAGAAAGCAAGAAAACGAACGTCACGCTACTCACCTCTGTCCAGGGACAGCTATGATTGAAGTTGCTATGCTTGCGTATGGAATCAAAGACGAAGCGCTCGAAGGAGAATCCATACTGCGTGGCGGCAGCCATCAGCCGGCAGAAGTCGAAGTAAACGTTGTACATGAAGGGGCGATAGCCCACGCTGCGCTGGAAGCACTGCAGCCGGCAGGTCAAATTGGTCAGCGGCAACTTAAGCAGACTGACACGTAGCGATAGCTCCACCAAATTGCGCTTCACTACCTTCAGGCGGCAATAGTCGTATCTGGTAATGCCCGCGCTGGTGGGCAAATCGCTGCACTTGACATTCGTGAACTTGAGCAGGCGAGCTTGAGTCTGGCAGGAAAGGAAAGAACTTAGATCTAGTTCCATCTAGCTCGCCTCCACTTACCGTTCTGTTGTGGAGTAGTATGTATAAAGCGAGCAGCAGTTGTAACAGCCGTAACCACATTTTGGCAACTGATTTAGGCCAACTCGAAAATGTTTTGTTATTGTTTGGAAATTGTTAAAATACGCATAAAGATTTCTATCGCCGGCGCGGCTCATTAGCGCTCGATTTGAAGTCATTGGCACGCTCTAAATGTAAACGTATATATGCTATATATATCTTTCCAAATTGATATTTAATTTATAGCAAATTTAAGCTTTACTAGGGTAGCTAGGGTAGATTCATAGCTATGATATCGCAGCTACTTTCACAATTCTCTTCGCTTATTTCATGCTCTACCTATGCGTCATTGGATCGCATTGCTATAGTCAACGAATTCCTAAGAAATTGAACACTTGCCTAGGTCAGAGACCAATAACCGCAAAGCGCGCACACCCCCTACGAAAAAAAAAAAAACGAAATATGTAAAACGCATTTAATGCGCTGATTGGGTCGATCGGCTCGGCTATTGACTTTATGCGAAAACATATAAAATTCTTGGAAATCCACAATGAAATTAAAAAAAAAAAAAAAAAAATGAAAATGAAAATGTTAACAATTTCCTGTTGTGGGTTTTCAATTACAAGTTGCAAATGTACAAAGCTTCGCAAATTCTGGCTGCACTTTTTCACACCATACGATATATGTATACGAAAGAACAATAAGAAACATAACTCATAATTCTTGACTCATTACCCATGCAAGCCCCACTTATAAGTCGCCCCTTCCGCCTTCTTCCACTTTCGTTATGTTTTCTTTCTGTCCGAGTCAGCAGCATAGCGGGCCAGCCAATGTGGCGTATACTTGTTGTGCGCCCTGAATGACGACGCTTTTACGCAGTCGATTATCGTTGAAATACCCTAGGAAAGTGATGGTATAGGGTATGCAGTAAATCATGGTATTATATTATTATTATATTTGAATTTACATGTATTTTTTGTGTTATATTATATTATTTAATATAGCGAGTTTCTTGCTCTCTGTTTATTATATTTAAATTGTAAATTATATCAAGTTTATTAGCACATTTCTTAAAAAATTTTAGTCTTATAACCCTGCACAATTAATAACACTTTCACATTTTGTTGTTTTTCACAAAACCAGATCTGAAATTGTTTCAATTATGGAAAGATTGCGTACTTGCAATCTTCATGCTGAAAAGTATGCAACACTTTCTTATCTAATGCAATCCAGTTGATTTATCTCTGAAATCTTTGCTTATATCCAAACCTATACTACAGGGTATCTGGTAGTCATACAATTGCTTTTGTATTGCAAATGTAGGCAGCACGAATAAATTTTTGCTAACGCGTTCAGATTTCGAAATGTCAACACCAACACCTGCGCTCAAAGTGGCTCAGGTGATGCCTACTCACACACACACACACACACACACACACACACACATTTACACACAACTGCAGCTACGATTGTTTTTGTGCATTGTCTTGGCAAATTTACAAAATTTCTGAGAAAAGTTTTCGAGTGAAAACCGATGCGTTTCTCTCAAGTCGATGACCTTCTTGTACACGAAAAGCCTGGATCGGTCTCTGATTACGGCCGTACAATCACGTACGACCGGGCGATTGATAATGTTGAATGAATCAGGAAAAGAGCACAACAAGAAAAACAAAAACATTTGCACATTTTCGGTGTGAATTTTTAGCGAAATTTTGAATGGGATGTTCGGGGCTTGGGTGTAGATAGGGTAGGATGACTCTGGATTATTCAATGCGCTTATAGGGTAAATCGTGTTCCATGAAAACGATATACGAGTGCGATGTGCAAAAAGGGAAGCGCACTTGCCGTCGATTTTATTGATAATTCCATTTGATCTACATAAATATGTTAATATATGAATGTATGTATGTATGCAAGTTGTATCATCCTAGCATTGCGTAATACTTTGTGTTGACAGCTGCCGGGCGGGACTTGTAGACCATATGCCCCTCTAATTGTCGCCCAATGCCAGATTTCTCTATTGTTTTGCATTTTCTCAATAACATGCCAGCTCTGCTCTGACGTCTTTTCTCTGATCTCCTCCCTTGCAGATTCCTGTTTGCGTTGCCAGGCGGAAAACAAACGAGACGTGCTGGGACGCCAAGACTGCGTTGTCGTCTGGGGCGAGTGCAATCACTCGTTCCATCATTGCTGCATGTCGCTGTGGGTTAAACAAAACAATCGCTGCCCGCTCTGCCAGCAGGAATGGTCCATTCAGCGCATGGGCAAGTAACTTCAGCTTCCAAGGAACCACGTCATGATTTTGTTGTGAACAGCGCCTTTCTCATAGTAAACATTCGAAATTGTAAAACTTAAGATGTTTAAAATAATACTAAATAAAACACTAAAGAAAAATTAAAAAAAAAAAAAAAAAAAAGAAAGTTTAACAAAAAAATGTACATGCCCCGGGTGAGGCTCGAACTCACGACCTTAAGATTATGAGACTTACGCGCTGCCAACTGCGCCACCGAGGCCTTGTGCATGTGCCTGCCTATTGAAGTACTTGTGCCTAGAACGTTCTGGCCACAATTAACAAGCAATTGTTTAACTTGGCATAATATGCTACATTTATTTTGTGTTTGTTTGCACAATTTGTTTTGTAGTCCAATAGGCGCAACAACGAGCTTTCGTTTAAGAATCATTGCCATAGAACTCCACATGACTTCTATAAGTTATTTGCAAGGCTTCCTCCACCTGTCCCTTTGGCGCAGAGGATAGCGCGTTGGACTTCTAATCCAAAGGTCGCGGGTTCGATCCCCGCAAGGGATGTAATGTGGACTTTGACACGAGAGAGTCGAAGTTTTTTTTTTTACTATTTTTTATTAAAAATAATTAAGATTTTGGTAACAGCAGCGTGTTTTTACAGCTGATCTTTGTTTTTGGGTTGCAGCGACGGCGACAGATTACGTTCCAAGACTGAGCTTCTCAGTTGTAATTTTTCCACATTGGCTGCATTCTCAATTGCACTTTCCTCGGTTAGACGCTTGGCACGGATTTCTTGTATGGAAGCTGTCCCAAGAACAGGTGATTAAAATTATAGTTAAATTAAGTAATATTCTTTAGACACTCACGGCTATAGGGCGTATATTTGTCCGACAATATGCTCTCCAGATTGTATCCAACAAAGCCTACAACCGCTGCAACAGGCAATGTGATGTATACAGCATTACGCCGCAGAAGTGCCATTACAACCGGCCACATTTTGTTTTTTTTAGTTAATTTATTTATTTATTGTCTAAAAGTTAGGAAGTGAAGAAGAAGCAAAGCGTCAATCAACTTCGCCGACAACGTATTCCAATATACTACAAAAATACTAAGACCTGCACTTTGGTCACACTGTTTTATTATGCAAACAGTGCAAATGAATTCTCAATTAAGGTTTTTAGCCAATGATTTGTTGAATGCAACGTCTTATATAATTTTAATTAATTTAGCCAAAGTATAAACATAAAAGCACTTTATTTTTAATAATGAAAACTTTAACGATTTGTTAATTTGAAACTAACCGCCTTTTCGATATATTACGGTTAACAGAGTTCGTCTGTTGAGTAACATTACCCAGAACGTAATAACAGAAAACTACAGCGTATTTCTAATTGATTTAAAATCGCGCGTACTTGTGACGTAAGTCATAATAAATCAAATAATCGATTCTTTATTAATTTCATTAATTTTATGTTTGTAATAAGTTAAAAGGGACAAAAATCATCTTGCCCCTATTGCCATAGCTGTATAGAATCAAATGCAAACCAGTTTTAAAAGAACCATGTTAACCTGTCTTGTTTATGGCCACAGCTGACAATGTTTATTCTTCTATCGAAACAACTATCGCCAATAGAGATGCGCAGATGCAGAGGACAGCTGATTAGCATCGATTCATCGGACTCATCGGTTACCTTACAGCTATCTCAAAATTTTCACAAGAAAAATAAACATAAACAGAATTAGTTAGAGCGAGACGTGCGAAGAGTGGTGAAAAGTAATACATATTGTTATTGCAAATTATCGTTTGAATGTTAAAAGAGCAAAGCAAAAACGCAGTTGAAAGCAGCTAAATACTTTAAGAATTCTGTTCTCTATGTTTTTGTCTATTTCGTGCTTATTGAGCTTGTGTAAAGTGTATAAAAATAACTGAAAATAGAAATCGAAGAAAAACAATAAGGGAAAAAAAATGCTTGACAAAGAAAAACATAGTTGCGCATTACGAAGTAGTTGGCTCAATAACAGTTGCAGTTTGTTATAATAATGCATTATTATAACGACGCAACAGCAGTAGCAGCAGCAACAACAACAACAACAACGCTAAAGAACAAAGAACTTCAGCGCATCAACTACCAATTGGTACAACAACAACAGCAACAACCACAACAACAACGGCAGCAGCAGCCGCAGTGCGACGCATAATTTCCTGCTTACCCACACAGGCGCGCACACACACGCACACAAACACAGGCACTAAAGAGCGTTTACTTTCGCGATTGTTGTTGCGCGCGTGGGAAGGGGACGCCGTAACGGCCGGCCAACAAAGAAATATATCTCCGCTGGCAAAGAGATAAAGAGCAAGAGCAGCAAGAGAACGAGCGCAAGAGAGAGAGGGCAACGACAGCAATTCGCGGCGCATAAAATGACCAATTCGAACCATCGTCATCATCGACTCGATGTAAGTGCAATATGTCTTACGTACAATAACAAATATAGTTTTATATTATGCATGAACTTTTCCGCTGGAAGGAAGTGAATGTCGCCTGTCGCCCATTCACACAAAACTTGTGAAACTGTCATAAAACAGAAGAAAAAAAACTTAAGAAACCAAAACACAAATAAAACAGAACAATGTTTATATTATGACTGCAGGCGGCGGGGGTGTAAAGTAAATGTTAAATAGTGGGCGGAGTGCGGGGGACAAAGCTCACACGTCTGTGTGTGATGACAATGTACTAAGCGTGGTGTTTCCTTCACTTTGTCTCGTCTGCCTTGCTGGCTGGCATTGCAATTCAAGCGCAGTCCCGACGACGTCAGTGACGACAGACAAACAGACAACAATCAAAGCAATAAAAGCCAATATAACAGTAAGAACAACAACAACAACAAGTAGTAAAAGCAGCAGCAGCTTCCTAGCTTTCCATTGGTCATTCTGTGCAATGCCATGTGTGCACTACACATAGTTGTTGCTCTTTTGTTTGCGCGCATCAGCCAAAACACTTACTCACCCACACACAGACAGAGACACACACACGCACATGCACACGTACACTCACTCACACTCTTTGCGAACTCCAGACAGAGAGACATTCAGTCAAACAAGATTGCCGCCCCCTGCTGGCGGACCCCGTTGCACTGCACACACACATACAGACACACACACGCACACAGCGACAGAGACTTGTGTTTGTGTGTGTACATATTTCCTTTTCGGATTTCTTGATATTTTTATGGCGAAGTTGGGTTCTTTGTCGCCTTTGTTGGCGCTGCGAGCTTGTTGCGGTTGCCTTTGCCTTTGCTTCTGCTGCGAAAACCCGCTCCTAAAAGTGTAAGTGTCTGCTGCCCAACCCCGAACTTGGCTCCTCTGTTTGTCTTTTTACACGCAAGTTAACAACGACTTTAGCAAAAGTGCAATAAACTCGTTGACGCTGGCGTCGTCGTCGCCGTCGGCTGCTGCTGCTGCTGCTATGGCGATGCTTCCCACCCAAACCGCAAAGGTCTGCCCCCAGTTAATGACCAGTGTCGGTAACTTCTTCAACCTTAATAATTGTAAAAGAACGTCGCTCTTTTGTGTATGTTTGTATATACATAGTATGCATTACATACATACGTACGTAAACGCACAAGAGTAAGAGTGTATTTGAGTCAGCAGCAGCGCCAGTCGCGTCTCGCGAGTCGCCAAATCGGAGCCCATCTCGTTCCACTGTAGTTGCCAGACTCATTACAAAGACTATGTTAATGTACATAGCATGTTACATTAACATAGCACTGCTTGCTTACGCTAATTGCAAAGAGGGGGGGCTGCATGCTGAGAGAGAGAGAGCGAGAGCGGGAGGCGGCAGCTGATTTAGATTTGCGTTGTGGCTATTGCTCTCAGCTGGTTAAAATAGATGAAGAACACACATACTTATGCACGCTAGCCTGTGCGTGTGTGTGTGTGCTTGGCTGGTGTTGAAAACGAGCTAAGAGCAATAACAATAAATGCAAACATTGCCCACAAGGCTTTTCATTGCAAAAACAGCTGACATGAAAGTCTTAATGTCTGGCAGCGCTGTGCATGCAACTAAAAAGTGAATGCAGATTTATATGCATACGTTTGTACATATGTATGTGTGTGTGTGTACTGCTAACATACTTACATATACTGCGAACTAAAGGTGGAACGTATGTAGCAGTGGAATTTTTAGTTGATTCCATGCCGACACATTTGTTTTTGTTTGTCAAACGCTTGCGCTCTCTCATTCTCTTGCTCACACAGACACACGCGTACATACAAACATACGCTCATTGAAACTTTCGTATTGGTTTTTGAGTTGTTGTTATTTTTGTGGGTGCATTGCACCGCCCCAAATGACGCCCCCGCGCACGCAACTGTGGCGCACGCTCAAATCGTATCTGTTCGCATGTTTGTGTACGTCTCTCTTGCAGTGTCTGCGTGTGTATGTGTGTGTGTGTGACCCCACATGCATTTCGCGACGCCAGAGCGCAGCACAGCGACGCCGTTGAGCTTCAGCTGTTCAGTTCGCTCGCTCAGTTCTGATTCTGCTGCGCTCTGTTATCCATGTCAACGTTTTCACCGTCGCAGTCGTCGCCGTTAGTCGCTGTCGCTGTCGCTGTCGTTGTCGTTGTCATTGTCTCGCGTGTCTGCATTTACTCTGGTTGTGTATGACTTTGGTTTTTCCAGCACAGCATAGCATAGCAAAAAAAAAAAAAAAAAAATCAACAAAAAGAACTCAACTCGTTGTGTAAAAATTTTGCTGAAAAATCAAAACATATTCCTTTCGAGCAGTGCGCGTAGGCTCACTATGTAAGCGATCTGCAAACAAGAAAACAACAACAAAAAAAAAACTTAACGAAACTTCCGCTGTCTCAAAACATAAACAAATGGTACGCAGAGCTTTTAATTATTTAGCCATAGCTATTAACTAAGCACGTCTGTATATATGTGTATGTATGTATATTCGCGCAATCGTTGTGAGTGTGTGAGTGTAACAGTGCCTCTGTGCGTGTGTTGTTTTATTGCAGTGACTGTTGGGTTTTTTGTTTTCGCTTGAAAATTGTTTTTTGTTATTTGTTTTCTTGCGCGTTTTGTGGCGTCAGCTGTTCTCTTTCCTTTATCGCACTGTCTGTTTCGCGCTCAACGTGTAGTTCCATAGACTTCTGCAATTTGGACATTGTTGTGCTCGCGTTTGTGTATGCGCGTGTGTGTGTGTGTGTGTGTGTTTGATAAGGCTGTGTTGTTATTGCTCTTTTGTGGTTTTTATTGCGTTTCGCTTTTGATTACTTTCTGCGTGTTCGCATAATTTATAGAAGTGCATGTACAACGCGACACACAAACACACAAACACAGAGACAAACTAACACACATGCAGACAGAAGCATGTGTAGTACAGATATGCACACAGCTGACCCAGTTTTCGTTGACCTTGTGGCCTTCGAGGGGCCTATATACTGTCGCTAACATTATTATGTACAACACACACACACACATACATACATATGCGTAGAGCAGGAGGCTGGCTATCAGCACAATAAGAAGCATTGCGACTCGATTGTCTACGCTGGCAGCCCGATTTGGCCATGGCTTATATAAAAATGCAGGACAGCTGTAATGCGTCGTCGCCGTGGGCCTTATATGGTCGATTTATGTACAATATTCGCTCATTTGATTTTCTGTTTGGCCATAACATTTATCGTCGTGCACACGCCATAAACGCCATTAGAATACATGTTCATGCATGCATTGTTTAACTCTTGCTTGCTTGCCCTCTCTCCCCTGTCTCCCTCTCTCTCCGTCTCTCAGTGAATTTTTAATTTTTGTTTACCTTATACAAGACAAATGCAGCGAACACACGCACACACACACACACACGTATGTACATATAAGCAAGCATATGTAGGCGGGAGCCTAACTGTTTACTCATTTGCCCTCCATCTCTCCTGGTGCTCTCTCTCTCTCTCCGCTGGCGTTGCTCTTAACGGTTAAAGTTTGTTTTGATAGCTTCTCGCTCAGCTGTTGTACATGTGTATGTACATGTGTATGTTTTTATTTTGCACAGCCTAACGGTGCTTGAGAGTCTAGGCCTTTGCTCGGCACGTAAATCAGCGGAGAAGAGGGCGGGGGGGGGAGACCTACGGACAGCGGACAGAGGTTAATGCGAACAGAATCACGTATTACGTGTGCGAAAGCAACGGAACGGACGCCCTGAGTTGCACGACTTAAATGCAAAATGCACACAAATGCGAGATGCGTTCAAAGAGTTGTAAAATAGTTAAGACTGAGAAGAGACAAACATACACATATGTCATGTGTTTACCTGCGATTAAGCGCATTTAACTGATTGATTAGAATTTCTCTTTACTATTTCTTCGACTACCTTTCGTGCGCACCTCGTGTGTTAATCACAATTACTGCAATCTGTGTGACCGTCGCATCTCGTTGAGCCAAGTGAAAAGTGTGCACCTAATAAAGCGAATTGAATTGAAGCTATTTCGTTTGCTTTAGACATAATCCCCACATAGATACTATGTAGATATAAGAATAATGAATAGAATTTTTGTGATTTTTATTTGAATTGAAATGAATCCACTCGAGCTGTTGCGCTTGCCTGTGAAATGTTTTCGCACACCCAAACAGTTACTCAGAGACTCGTACTCGTAAATACATATGTGGGCCATAAGTTCATCCTCCGTGGTTTTCTTACACTATTCTTGAGTCTCTTGAGTATTGCGCAAATGAATACTAATTGAGTGCAAATGTGCGAATGAATATGAATTTAATGTTGCTTTTATTTTCTATAAGCAAATAAATAAATAATTCATGGAGTTATGCTCAATTAGGCCAAACACTCACGACATTCATTCATTTCTCGCAACCATAAAAGAGCATGCATGTATATGTGTGTGTGTGTGTGTGTGTGTAGATATAGTACTTCTTCTCCATATGTGCAATGCGTACATGCATATGCATAGGTACTACATATACATACATATGTATATGTGTCATGGTCACATCCACAGACTTACATAGCAGTGTACCTATGTATGTACATGAATATCTTTGTAAATAGTATCAATTAAATTCTCCAATGATGTTGGTTCGTCAATCAACAATTTCGATGAGACAATCTGATAACTTTATTGATAGAAAGCATGAAAAGAAACCTATTGACAAGCGTTACTTGTTGATAATTAAGAACTACATTGTATATGCTTGTAAATTATATATCCTTTATTTTTGGCTGCATTATCTGGGTTTTTTTTATATAATATGGAAATTTCCATTAATATATTGGTTTGTCAATGCGGTTTATATATCTTTTTATCGCACCTACATATTAATAAAGTGGGAGAGACGCGTACCACATTGTTTATATACAGTCCACAAATTTATATAGTACTTTTTCAATTTGCTTAAAATTTTGAACTTTTATTGATCTGCATATAATTATATATATTCTTGTTCATGTATAAATATCTTATCGAAATGATGTAATTAGCTTATTTTAAGATTTTTGCATGTTAATTGTTATCCCGACTTTTGGTGTATATAGTGGAATGACAATGACAACGCCGGTTACTTCCAGTTATTGAGCCGATACGATCGTCAAGCTGCTCCTCCAATCAGCTGCTGTTGTTTGTTTTGTTCCGCTTTGGGTGTCGTTATTTCTTTTTTTTTCTTTTTGTTGTTCTTTGGTCGCTTTACTCGAATTCGCCACACGTTCGATTGCCTTTTAAATTGGCTTTGATGGGTTTTCATTTAAGCTGAATGCCATACACATTTAAAATATGTACCCTGTATATAGAGTGGAAAGGGGAGCTGGGCTGGGCTCGGCTCGGCTGGCACATGGTCATTCAACTGGTCGGCATCGGTTTTGTTTTTTTTTTTTTTTTTGGGGCCGTCATTTCAATTTCAATTATCGATCAGATATATCACTTGCCTGCAGATCGCTGTCTGTGTCAGTCAGTCGGCTGCTTCGATATCTTTTGTACGTACACATTTCCATTTCAATCTTTCGATTTGCATTTGTATTTCTATTTGCATTCGCATTTCCATTGCCAAACATGGGCCAGCTTGGGTAAAGATCTAATCTATGTATTTCTGTTGTTCTATTTCCCACGTGCGCGCGCGCGCTACATACGAGCAGGTGCGAAAGTGAAAGTGAAAAGAAAACCGCAAGAAATCTACAGCAAATACAGAAAATGCAATTCTTGAATAGTCAAGTTCCTGGAACGACTGCAGTTTGAAAGCGAATGAAGGGAGAAGCGAGCGCAAGCGACGATAGCTAAAAGTAAACGCAGCGTCGTCTTATATCGTATATCGTATTTGAATACGTGATTCGAGCGTGGAGAACGTGGAGAGAGCACCGAACGCTGCCTCTTGGCCAGATATATTTATGGTTTGTTTTTGTTATTAGCCGCAGAGGAAGAAGCAGCAGCCGCGGCAGAGGAAGACACAGAGAGAGAGGGACGCAACGTTGTCTCATCAAAGACGCAATTTGTGAATAATTTAATCGTGCATTCACACCGCGAACAGCGTGGACAGCAACAAGAGCAACGCTGCGTGAGTGGTTTAACTGAGTGACACAAACAAAGAGAGAGCGGGTGAGAGAGCACGCAAAGCAGAGTTGAGAGCGGCGATTTGAGAGAGAGAGAGAGCGGCGTTTACTCTCATTGACTCCCACTCGCAGAGAGAGAGCAGAGCTTACGCATATAACGCGCTATGTTTGCGCGCAGCGGACTTAGCGCTTCGCCCAACGTCGCTGTCGAGGCGAGCGACGGCGTAAGCAGCGCTGGCGTTGGCAGTGGCTCTGCTGCTGCTAGCAGCATTGAGCTGTTGTGTCCACCCAGCGGCAGCAGCAGCATCAGTGGCAGCGGTAGCTTCAGCAGCAGCGGTACAAGCACAACAACGGCAACGAACAGCACCAGCGTCAGCGTTAGTGCGTCAACGCCGACTGCGGCATCGCTGGCGGATAACAACGGAGAGATTGATAATAATAATGCGAATGCCAATCGTAATCTGAGCTTACAACTGACTAGCAACAGCAACGGCAACGGCAACAACAACAATAGCAGCAACGGCAATCATAGCGGCAGCAGCAGCAGCAGCAACAGCAGCAGCATGAATGGCAACAGCAGCAGCAACAACGGCAATCACAACAACGGCAGCACAAATCTAATCAGCGGCATTTGCAGCAGCATCTGGCGTACTGCAACCTTTGGCAGCGCTGCTCCCGTTGCCAGCATCATGGTCGCCAGCAGCGGCAGCAGCAGCAGCAGCAACGGCAGCAACGGCAGCAGCTACTCCTCATCGAGTGCTTCATCATCAATTTCACCCATAACCGACGAGGTGTGCGTTGTGGAGCAGCAGCAGAGCCAGCGCACGGTGGCCACCAATACGAACAGACAAATGATGCAGCTGCAGTTGCAACTCAATGGGGAGCCGGACGAGTCCGTAAGAACACACACACAAAAACCAAAAAAAAAAAAAAATTCAAATCTTGCTTTGATTTTGGTTTCCACTCAACCTACTCGATTTGGCATCTCTTTCTCTCTCTCGCAGCGGTCATCATACATCATTGTTACCATGCCACGCCTCTTCTTGTCCCCCCGCCCGACCCTTGCCCTATTTACACACACACTCTCTCTCTCTCTCTACTCTTTCTCTGTGTCTCTCTCTTTCTCCTTGTCGCCCGTGCATTGTTCATTAATTAATTTGTACTTTTTTCCGTTTTCAAGAACTTTTTGGGGGACAGCCTCAATTAAGATTGGAGTCAATTGTTTTGTTTTGGTACAGCAGAGCCATTAAAATTCAATTTAAGCGAATCACTTCATATAATTAAAGCCCAATAAACCCAATAGTATAAATATATATATAGCTATAACGGTTCTCTGTGTTGGCGTCTTTCAGCAAACATTCCTAGGCGCCACCGAACTGGACGATGAGCTAATCAAACAACTGCCAAAGGAGGTTCTGCTGCGCGTGTTCTCCTACCTGGATGTCGTCTCGCTATGCCGCTGTGCTCAGGTGGGTGTTACGTCTGCTCCTCCTCCTCCTCCTGCTTATCCTGTTGCTGTTGCAACGGCTTGTCGATAAAAATAAATGAATCATTTGATTGCAGGTGTGCAAATATTGGAACGTGCTAGCCCTGGACGGTTCCAGCTGGCAGAAAATCAATTTGTTCGATTTCCAACGTGATATCGAGGTGCGTGTCTCAAAAAGAGAGTTCCATTTATGGCAACAGCTATAAATTACTATAAATACATATTAATTGAATCTGTTATCCCTTTACAGGGTCCAGTGATTGAGAACATATCGCAACGATGCGGCGGATTTCTCAAATCACTCTCGCTGCGTGGCTGTCAATCGGTGGGAGATCAGTCCATCAAGTGAGTGTACCAGTGTGTGCCAGGCCCTTGATATATGGTTTACTATAGGGTCTCTGCCATTCCAGAACTCTAGCGAACCACTGCCACAACATCGAACATTTAGATCTATCGGAATGCAAGAAGATTACAGATCTGTCTGTGACAGACATAAGCAGATACTGCAACAAACTGACGGCCATCAATCTGGACTCATGCTCCAACATAACCGATAGCAGCCTTAAATATATATCAGATGGCTGTCCGGTAAGTAAAGGAATTACACTCTATATATCTTTCATTATTTGTACATTCTTTGCGCTTAGAACCTGCTGGAGATAAACGTTTCATGGTGCCATCTGGTCTCCGAGAACGGTGTGGAGGCGCTGGCACGCGGCTGTGTCAAGCTGCGCAAGTTCAGCAGTAAAGGTTGTAAACAGATAAACGACAATGCCATCACGTGCCTGGCTAAATACTGTCCCGATCTAATGGTGCTAAATCTACACAGCTGTGAGGTAAGCAGCAAACCTAATCCTAATCCTCATGTTGTAAAGCCTCTAAACTGGCATCTTGTGCTATTTGCAGACCATCACGGATGCGTCGATACGGCAATTGGCAGCCAATTGCCCTCGACTGCAGAAGCTATGTGTATCCAAGTGTGCGGAACTTACTGATCTCTCGCTGATGGCGCTCTCGCAGCACAATCATCAGCTCAATACGCTGGAGGTGTCCGGCTGTCGCAATTTCACAGATATAGGTTTTCAGGCGCTGGGGCGCAATTGCAAGTATCTGGAGCGCATGGATCTTGAGGAGTGTAGTCAGATAACGGATTTAACGCTAGCACATCTGGCCATCGGTTGTCCCAGTTTGGAGAAGTTGGTGCGATACAGAGATTATCACAATAAGAAATCCGAATCGATTGTAATGCTTTCTCTTTTGTAGACTCTCTCGCACTGCGAACTGATAACGGACGATGGCATACGGCATCTGACCTCGGGCAGCTGTGCCGCCGAAAGTCTCTCGGTGCTTGAACTGGACAATTGCCCATTGATCACGGATCGCACGCTTGAGCATTTAGTTTCATGCCACAATTTACAGCGCATCGAGCTATTTGACTGCCAGCTCATCTCACGCGCCGCCATACGCAAGCTGAAGGTGGGCATAGCACCAATGAATCCTCTATAGAATTCATGTATAATTTGTTCTCCCTATTGTAGAACCATTTACCCACTATCATGGTGCATGCATATTTTGCGCCCATCACTCCGCCAGCTGCCACCACTGGACACCGGCCGAGATATTGTCGATGCTGTGAGATTCTCTGAGATACGGCCATTGGGTTTGCCAGAAAGATAATGCGCAAATCTGCCACAGACTGATGTTGGGCCTTCTGCATCGTCATGTTTGCCATGGTGTTTAGCCTGTTTCTCATAGCGACGATGTATTTGCTCGATTGGCTCTTTGATGGCCTAAACAGAAAATAGCCGCAACACACTCACTAACACACACACTAACACACACACACACACACACCAATATAACTGTGTATAACTAAAGCAAGATTCTAATATCGCTAATTAAGGAACCGAAGGAAACGAAATTGAATCGAAACCAAGCAGATTGTAGTCTTTAATCCATGAATGAAGTGAGCCCAAAAAAGCTAACTTGTAGTATTTAGTTTGCGAAGAGTTTCTAAAACTCCCTTCAATAAGTAAAATTGTGATTATTTTATTTGTAATATGCTAAGCTATTATGTTAACTAGACAACCTTTTCATTTCTGTGGTTTTCTTTTATGTATCAATATTGTATCTCCCATGTGCATTATGTGTAATAAGTATTATCGTTCATTTTATTGTTTTATTCGATGGCAGCATTATATAGCTTGTGCAACTGTAACTATATGTATCTACTTTATAATTAGTATGGTCCTAACACACACACACACACACACAAACAAATACACTCACACAGAGAGAGAAGAAAGCTTCAATTATGCATGATGATTAGATGATAAAATTTCATATATATATAAACATACATACATATAACTAAGATTTGAATAAAGTCTAAACATGTCGATAGAACCACAGCGCGTTCACCCACACACAAACACTCACTCACACACACACACACACACACACACACACACCTGTCAGTCAGTAAAAACTAAGCTATTCCCCCCTAATAATTGTTGCAATTTCCTTTTTTTTAGTGCCAGGTACATAGCATATGTAAGCGTATTAAACCTAGAACTTAATATAGATATACTTATACACATGCATACATACATATGTATGTCTGCATGGCTGCACACTATGTTAACCAAATCCAAATCCAAATCCAAATTGTATATTACACCAGAACAAAATGAAACACAATAATGAGATAAAGATATGAAGATAACGGGGAAGATAAATATAGAAATAACCAATAAAGTGCAAGCGACTCTTTTACACACAAACAAACAAACAAACAAAACAAACAACCACATGGATCAGCGTTTCTAAAACACAACCCTCTCATACAACACACATTTAGTACATAAAACAAATAATTCTATATATACACTATGAATGAAGATAAAACAAATATATATATATATACATATATTATATACATAGTATATACACACATGCATGTATGATTGTCTATTTTGTAAATGTATTCCACACACATAGCAAAAAGAAAGGGTACAAACGAATCAGCGCACAATTCGAACCGAATTCGCTTCTTCTTGCCTTGACTTTAGTGTTCTCTCGCTCTCTCTCTCCCGAATTGGCTTAGTTTGGTTACTAACGGTTTCCCAAAAATACATATGATAATGTACAAGATCAGATAAAACTCCTACTCTATTCTCTAATCGTGATTGTGCGCAAATATTGGATACCCTAGAGACTCCAAAAACCCGAGGACATTTTCCAAAACTCCTTCACTTGCTCAGCCAGATACTTTCGGCTCGAGTTGAATTGTAGCTTAAAGAATTATTTTTATATAAAGATACGATATACATAAATCGTATATGGCACTGTTCCGCATCCAAATCGAAATTATCAAGAAAACAAAATATATATATATGTACATTATTCGGTGCTCTGGAATTGTGAATTTCTATTAGAACATTCTCATTGGATGGAATGCGATATGTTTTGATTTTCCCAAAACATATTCATCAATAATTTAGCTTTAATTCGTACGCTCACAACTATATACATACATGTATTTTATGGATTATGAGTGCGAATGGTGCATAATAATAATAAATGTATTTGTTCTTGTGTTAAAAACTATATAATAGCATTTTAAATACAGATTATTGCCGCGATTCAATAGCTTTTAAATTGAGAAGAAAAACGAACCTAACCTAGCTAATTATTTCGTAACATAAATATCTACTATATATTATGTGTGTGTGTTCATATTTAGAACCGAAAAGTTCTTCATAGATTTATAAAATCATGAACTTGAATTGATTTAAGGAGCAAATACAGAAATAATAGAAGTTTATTTATAAAATAAAATGTATTGAATCTGTTCGCAGGTATAAGGTGAAAACAATAATAATCTATATCTATAAAATTTAAATAAGCTATGCACAATTTCCAATTGATAGCAATTATTTTCAAACTGGCGGCCGTGTCAGTGTTTTCTTATCAGATCGATTTATTTGCACAACACTGGTCGCTCACAGCGTATGTTATCGTTGTGCCGCCACAATCTATCGCTGTGTATCGCTAAAAACTTTTCGATTGTATCGACATACACTTGTATTGGTTTGCGGTAGACGAAGGCGTATCGAGTAAATAAACAAATTATGCATGGATTTATAAACAATCTGCAGTTTCAGTTAAAGTTGGGAGTGTGCGAGTGTGTGTGCGCGTAATTATGCAAAGCGTAGCAGCGGAAGGCGCTTCAAAATGCGGTGAAAGTGTTGTTGTTGCAGCGAAATTGGTTTTCGTGGCTCACAGCAGTTGTGGTTCAATCTGTTGTGGCATTCGCATTCGCAGCAACGATCAATTTTCCCAAATAAAGACAACACAGTAGCTATAGAAAGAGAGAAAAAGAAAAAGCTAAGGAGGTGCCAACGAAAGTGCGGGCGACAAGTGCATAGAAAATAACATTTTGCAGTTTTTTTCGTTTAATTATATTTCGGTTTTCCCCTTTGTTTGCGCATAAACTTGCAGTGCTGCTCGCGCTTAGCTCGTTACATGTTTGTTTGTATGTAATAGGCACGTCTGTATGTGTGTGTAATAAGTTCAAGGAAAGGAAAAAGCAAAATGCCAGAAACGCAATGTGCAATGCAGTAAAATAATCGACGCCTGCTGCTTGCGGGTTTCGCCTCTTTCCGTTTTATATTATGTAAACTTGGACTGCGGCACCTGTCTATTCGTGTCTATGTGTGTGTGCGTGTGGAGTGCAATAATATTTAATTTGAATCGATTCAAGTAGCAAACGAATAAATAATGCTGAAAACCAAGCCGAATAATCGATGTGCGAAAATTTGCCACTGTCAACGTCGGCTCTAGGATGTTGCGGGGGCCGAAGTAGCAACAGTAGCAGCAGCAACAACAAAGCACAGCTGAGCGACAGCGACGCTGCCTAAGCGTGTGTGTGTCTGCGTCTGTGTGCAAGGCGTGTGCAAGGCGGAGGAGGCAAATAACAGCAATAGCAGCAGTAGCAGCAGCAGCAGCAATCAGAAGCAGGAGCACAACGGAAACGGATCGGCAGGGAATCAAGGGAAGCAGCAAATCGATATTTGTTATGTGAAACCGAAAACGAACTGCAATAATGTCTTATTAAAGCAACAAATTGATTGGCAAATAGGGCTAAGAAAATCGCAAAAAAATCAAAGGAAGAGAGAGCGAGCGAGCAAGCGAGCGAGCGCATCATCAACGTCAACCTTGCCAATTCTGTGCTCTTCTTTTCATTCGTTTGTTAAACGGTAAGTCAGCCATTTTGATTGCACATTTCGTTTTGGCTTGTGCCTTGCTTAGGAATTAAACACATACATACATACAGACATTTGTATTGCATTGTTGTTGTCAGTTCATTTAGAAGCCAACAAATTGCTTTTAATTACTTTGAACTTTCTACGGGCGATGCAGGGCCATCAAACTCCGCAACAAACATACGTACATACATACATATATATGTATGTATGTATTGTATATGTGTACATATGCACAAAATTTATGGCAGTTAGAATTTCAATTTCAAGAGAGCTTTGAAGATTGCGTTTCTGAGCTTAAAACTCGTTTCTGCTTCGAAACTGCGTATGTGAAGCTGTATGTGTGTGTATGTACTTGTATATGTCTGTCTTTGGTTATGTAATTCGCATAGCAACGATTCACTTAGATATTTATTTATAAAATCATTTATATGTACAAGTATGTACATTAGTTTACTTCCCTTTTTGGACAAAGAAAATGATTTGAATTCACGTCCCGCTGCGTTGTCTTATTTTGTGTTAGTTTTGTTTGTTGACAGTCAAATGGTGGAACAACAACAACAACACGAAGGAGGAGCTCTGCTTACTGTCTACGTTGAACTTGCCCCCACTCTCGCACACATGTGTGTGTGTGTGTGTGTGTGCGTTGTTGCCCTCTTAATCAGCTGTGTGACTCTTCCTCTTTTTTTCTGCTCTGTTATTACTTTTGCTGTTGCTGTTGTTGTTGTTGTACCACCAACAGCAGCCATCGCAGCAGAGAGCAAGAAACTGTTAATGCACGCTCGCTCTCCAACTCCCGCCGTCTCTCTCACTCTCTCTCTCGTTCTCGCCCACCATGTAGCTGTTGCTGTGTATCCTTGATTTGTCGTTTCATTTCCTTTTGCACGTCAAAGAGTGTGGCAGACAACAAAGAGAACTAGCTGTGTGTGTGTGGTGTGCAATTTGTATGTGTATTGATTTAATAATGCACATGACTGACAATTTATTTATGTAAATCTTATTATGTACTCCATGTTAAGGGGAAATTAAGTGGCAACCACTTAAACTCAACAAGATCAAGCTTGCGTCTAATACGTACTCCATAAGTCTTTAAATCACCATGTGGTGAAATAAAAGAAATGTTGATAAGGCGCTTTGAAAAGTTAAGTTTAGTTTTAAGAAAGATAAAAATACGTATTTGTTACTTGTTTAATGAATATATTGTTTACAATATTTATAGGTATCGTCTGGAATTAACTTTTTTATTCTGATCAGCGTATCTTCTGTAACTATTTGTAATATCTCCACTATCTCATCCATTAGGCGATAGTCGGTATCATACGCAGATACAGGGCATATTTAATGCATATAGTGTTATCAGTTTATCTAAAGCCATGCGTAACTGCAGTATTATCTTCTGAACTATGCAGGTAAACACTCAGATATTCATCCAGCTAGAGTTTTTGTATGACTCTTTATATTAATAAGTAAAGTCCGCATACCAAATGTGCTTAATCACCACTTTTGTAAATAAAATCAGCTAGAATACACATGAGTTAATGTAAGTATATACAAATAAACATATCTATATAAGCGTACACTCTTATATTTATATATACGTATTGTTTATTTCATTTTTTTAGCTCTTACTTTTCATAAAAGTAATGAAGCCATAAATCTCCCAGAAGCGACCAAATACCACAGTAGTAGCCCCTATGAACAGACATGTGTGTGCGTGACCACGAAGTTGTTTTCTTTGTTGATAATGGAATTACGAGAACCCTCATGTTCTACTAGTGGTTAAAGACCCCAAAAAATGTAGTTCTGTGAGATATTTATTTGCTTAAATACGCAACACCCATGGCAGTTGTGAAATTACTTTAAGTATTTCCATTAATAGATGAATCAGTATAGAATACAAGCATCAGATCAGTTCCTTCCATATAGAGAGTGTTGCCACGTCGCTCAAGTTCAATGGCTTTGTATCTCTCGTAAAGCCTGACGCACAAAATGTGCATATTCATCTTTTTTTTTATATGGGCCAGATAACACAAATCAGACCGCATAACATTCTAAGCTTATCATATGCTTGCTCTTTCGTCCAGTTCCAGTTCATGTGTGACTGATTATCTGGAACTCTGCATGGAGGTGGAGCCGGAGGAGGAGGGCCGTTGTTCGGTTCAGGGTCGTATATTAGTAATATTAGCTGATAATAACAATTCAAGAAGTATTCTGGAAATAGATATGTAGACAGACATACAATTACTTATCTACCATGCAGGATAAGTCCTGCTTCACATAATGAAGACGCCCGTCTCATTTCTTGGAATCGAATCTCTGTCTGCTGGTCAAAGCTTCAATGAGCTCTGCTTGGGGTTCCTTGTCACTCAGTTCCCTGACTTGGCAACTTAAGTAGTTGTTGTTGCTTTCTCTCTGGGTGGACACACTGACCCACGCTACGCAATATTTACAAATTTTACCCCATTGCTGTTGTTGTTCAGCTGACGTTAAGCCCAGCTGTGGAAGAGCGAGGCAGGAGAGAGAGAGGTGAGAGGAGCGGCAGCGAGGTGTGAGAGCGTGCGCTCAGTGACCCCGCTGTCACTGCTTCTGCTTCAGCTTCTACTGTTGCTGCCGCCGCCGCCGTCGCCGTCGCTGCTGCTGCTGTTTCCCTTTCCGCTGGCGTCGCAGTTGACGCGTCGCTCGCCTCCTTTTTGCGTTTTATTTTACGTTATTTGGTTTTTGGGTTGAATGACTTTGGACAACGTGTGCGCAAAAATAAAAAGAAAATAAAGAGCGTAACGCTGCGTTCAGGGAGAGTGAGAGAGAGAGAGAGGCGGAGAGAGAAAGAGCGAGCCATTGAACCCACCAAAATGTAGACAGCTGATGGACGCCAAGTTCAGCTGAAGCTAAAGCAAGGGAATAATAGCTTCCATAATGGGAGAGAGAGAGAGAGAGAGCGCGGAGGAACGGTATGTAGATGTCTCGCGGCACCCCTCGTTGACAGTTACAACAACGGGTAGGGGGGCGTGTTCCTTTTGTTTATGCTACACGTTCCGTTCCCGTTCAACTCATTTACTTTGTGGGAGGGCAGCAGGTAGCACAGGGTGCTTGCTAGACTTGGACAATTCCGCTTTGATTGATATTCGTGTGCATTGTTTTGATGGAATTTGCGTTTCATTTCGCCACACACACACACACACACACACACACACACATACAGGTGCACTCACAATTTCTCTAAACACGTTAGCACAAAATCGCTTTGTTTAGATACGTTTACATATGTATGTATGCACACACATTCGTATTATTATTTCTGGTCTCTTCTTATGTATTTACGAAAATAAACGGCATGGAGTCATCGCTCGACACGAGGCGAGGCAGCCTGCCACTTGGGCGCGTATCGTGGAAGTGATCAAAATCGGTTTTTACTTGATTTTTATTTGGCAAAGATTTTCTCTTAAAATATTTGGTATATCTTTTGCGCCTTCTTCTACTCTGCCAAAGTGCGTCATTGCCCGCTAATGGCACTGCTCGCTGGCTGTGTGTATGTGTGTTTGTGTATGCGTATGTAAACTTACTATATATGGCTGCATATGGAAATAGTTTTACATTAACATATAGTATAGTATATTTAAATTTATAGTTTACATTTGGCACTCTCAGTGCTTTCATGTTCATAATGCTTTGCAACTTACTTTGATCTTTGTTGAATATTACGTTTGTGTGTGCATAGATTTATGCGCATAACTGTAACCTAACCAGGCAGAACATGATGAATAGACGCGTCATTTGAGTAATTTAATTAACTAACTGCTAACAGCCTGGCAACAGAATTACTTGATTAGCGCATCATCGTATGATACCTTACTCAATGTTGCGCAACGTCTATGTATGGAGTGTCTACGTTTATCGATAAATGACCTCCCACCACTAGAGACAGAAGGAAGTAAAGCAGATGATGTCGCTCTACTCCAGCCAGAGCTTTGACAGCTGTGGGTGATTTACTCACACACACACACACACACACACACACACACATAGGCACATTTACTCCTGCGTAGCTGTGTCTGCTGAGGTCTTTTGCTTGTTCTTGGGCTAACTACGCAATTTTCGGAGTTGGAGGGGGAGGAAGAAGAGTAAAGTAGACTCTTGTTTGCTTTTGCCCATGTAACAAACGTCTGCGAAGCGTCTATATTTGCTCGCAATCAATCCCAAGCGACAGTCCAATGGTCGCAACTAAAATCCAACACACACCTATTTACAGACTACACACACACACACACTAACACACGCTGACTACAATTTGAACAATTGCGTTCTACACAATTTCACATTTATAGAAACGTGCGGACCATAACAAAAGTCAGCGCGATGTAATTTATAAGTTATGGTAAATAAAGTCACCCACACACGCAAAAGCAAGAGACACACACACGCACACATAGAAAGAGACTCGTGCACGTATGTATTAAGCTACAACAAAGTTGCCCCACTCTTCCGATAGTGGAAAAACTGAAGTGAATGTTTTATTTAACATTAACTTTTATGTGCTTTTTGTTATTGGGTTTATTATCATTGCTTCTTGTTGTTGTTGTTGTCGCTGCTCTCGTAAGGTTTTTAACCGTTTGACTATCAGAACAGCTGATCGCAACAATTGAAAACAACTGCGCACATACACACACACACACACACAAAGAGCTGGCAATAGCAGCACACTCTCTCGCTCACACACACACACAAACACATAGCAAGAAGCGCTTGCCCTTTTTATCAACAACTCACCTCCTCGTCGCTCTCCACCACTCACTACTCACCCACTCACCACTCACCTCACAGCCTCAGCGCTTAGCAAGCTAAGCGAGAGGCAGACAAAGGGAGAGGGAGAGCGATAGCTCAACATTTTTGGCATGGCCCCCACACGCAGAGAGATACAAGCACAGAGCACACAGAGAAGCTGAGCGACAAACACACCAAAACAGTGTGTGCCTATTGTTGTTGGTGGAAAATAAGCAATTAACTTGCTTGGGCGAGAAAAAACATTCTAAATAGTGTATTCTCAGCTGCTATGTATATGTATGTATGTATGCAATCTGTGTGTACACACATGCATATGTAGGTAGAATCAAGTGATGTCTCTTGACACTCAAACGTTAACCAAAGCGGGGCATATTCCGCTTGTAAACATTTAATGAATTGAGCAGAGTTGAAAACTTTGAGTGGATAAAACCCAAAAGTAATCAATTTATGGGGTAGAATGTATATAAATAAAGCTAAATTAATATTTCTTAGGTATATAGGGTATTTTTAGAGTTAAATTGCTATACGATTGTTTTTTTTTGAACAAATCTACACGATTCCGTCTAATTAAAGTTGCCCGTCGAAAGCTTTTAATTAAGTATAGTAAACCAAAAGATTCCAAAATTAAGCTACGATCTTTAGTGACTTCATTTTTACCAACCTACCTACCGTGCTCCCTTCTTCTCTTCCACTTGCTCTCCCTCATTCGCATCAACAACAGTTCTGATCACTTTCCGTCAACCGTGAGATATGCGGCGAGGCACCTTTTTGGGCAAACGGCAAGCGGCGACGTTTTTACCGTTTCCTCGTTAAGTCATGGAAAATTTTCGGACATGATTCTCTTGAACTACCTGCATAAGAGCTTGTCCTCTCGTGTCCGTCTCCTACTTCTTCTTGCATGCTGCAGTTCACTTTGTTAGAAACACGTTTTATTTGTAGTACAAAGTAAGTAAAGTAAGTATGAGAGATAAAGCAGAAACAACAAGCAGCAGAGCCAGTCAATATTTGTTTGAAAACTTGCCTCTTATCTACTACGTATCGATAGAACTCTCCCGATAAGCTGACGACTGACCTTTGGGTCCTATGCATGAAAAACGAAAAAATTTCCCAGCTACATATGAAACTTCGTCAATAGTTACATATAAGCTGCAAATAGGGATTTTATGATGAAATACCCAAATGACGTATCTAAATTACCTGCATTGATATAATATGAGTAAACTGCAATGCATTATTTACTTGAATAGCCCGTAATCATTCGTGAATGTGTGCTTTATAATTTATCATAGGTTTAATGACTCAGACAAGCATTAGTTCTCTCACTAAGTCGTATTCCTTTGAATAGTTTGTGGAAAATATAACAGTAAATTATTATATTGTCCTTCAAAAGGTACAAAAGATATTTTGGCAAAACCCCTGGATTTCCCGCGGCTATTCGCACTAAGGGGTATCTCATATGTATCTCATATGTATAGCAAATGTATATGAATCTGTATGCAGACGCGACCAAAATTCAAGGGTTCAACAATTTCTTCTTTTCTTTCCTGTTTTCGCACAGGAGACAGGCAAAACAAATACACACGCATCGTTTGTGTAAGTGTGTGTGTGTGTGTGTGAAAGAGAGAAGAGCGGACCAGACCAGACCAGAACCAGACAAGAAAAAAACACCGAAACGTTTTCTTTGTTTGCGGGACCAAGTCTTTGTTGTCGGTGCCGTCTGTCCGTTCCGTCTCGTCTCGTCCCTGATGCGTCTGTTGTCCTCCAACTTTGGCTTCATCGCGCGGGTCATTAAAGTTTACTCAATCGCAGACAAGTGATGGTATTATTGCCACCGCGAGTGTATGACAGTGAAATTGCTGCGCTCGAAATCTCCCTCTACGATTGTTGGCACAGAAATCGCATTAAATCAACTCGAATCATATCAGCAAGCTGACGAGAAACTCATTGCACGTACATACATACATACTATATGTATGTGCGTGTGCGTGTGTGGGAGTCGTTGATAAGGCCATGATGTAGTGCAGAACAAAAGAAAGAAACCATAAAGCAAATAAGCGTTAAACGAATCCTGCCCGTTCTTCTTGTTGTTGTTCCTTTTTGTCTGGGTCTCGTAGACGTCAGACGGCGGCGCATGCGTTTTTAGCGATGTTTATTTACTTTGCAAAGTAAGTGAGCCAACAAGTACTCGCACACACACACACATACATGCATATTCCATATAGAATAGCACATAAGGCAAAAGCAACATCAGCATTTAATGACTTGACAGTAGCGTCGCGACGCAGCAGCAGCAGCAGCGGCAGCGAAGCAGAAGCAGCAGCAGAATCAGCCATCAAACATATGGAAACGAGTTACCTCTCTCTCTCTCTCTCTGCCCCTCTCTGTGTGTGTGTGTGTGTGTGTGCGCGTTGTCTGCATGCTTCGCTTTTGTTATTGAATCGCTATCATGGACACCAACAACAACAAGAACAGTACGATACGCTTCGACATACACACACACACACATACATTGCCTGCTTATATACTTGTCGCGCATATGTTTTGGCTTGCTGCCTCTCTCTCGCGCTCGCTCTCGCTCTCAAACGTTGCTTGGAAATTCCATATGATTTTTGTATACATGCGCAGCAGCAGCAACATTGTTGACGCATCAACGTGTTAGCCGCATATGTTGCCAACAACGTGTTTCGTATTGCCATGCCAAAACTAGCTACATACATGAAATTGTACATAAATAAATGTACGACGTAGTTTCAATACATAACACACAGGCACACACTCACACACGCAGTACATAGGCCACGTTCGCCTTGTATATAAAGCAGCAGCAGCACACAAGCGAGCAGCGCATGTATATATACACAAATACACACACACACGTACGTACGTATGTTTGTGTTTATCTGGCGTGTGTTGCGCTGCTGGCCGTCGTGTGGCTGAGGCTCGCTCAGCTGTTTTAGAAAGTTGCTGGCAGCGCTTATGTTCATTCACGCAGCAGCACTGCGAGCGACAACATCAAAATCGTCCCAGGTCCGAACAAGTATAAAAAACAAAGAGAGACCGAGAGAGAAACCGTAGCTCAATAAAGCGCAGAGTGAAGTGAATATTTTGTGTGGTGTAGCTGCTGCTGCCTCAGCACGGCAAAAAACAATAAAGTGCAAGAGACCAAAACAAGATATAAAAGTGAACTTTGAAAAAATATATGAATAAAAATCTAAACAAAACATTGAACAAGTTTCTCAGTCAGTCAGTCGCAAAGAGTTGTCCGTCGTTGTGCCTGCTGCCCTGCTGACGTTTGTTTTCTTTTTCGCGCTCTCGCGTGTGTTTGTGTGTGTGTGTGGGAGTAAACAGGCAATTGAAGTCAAACAGTAAGAGAGTTAGTGAGAGAGACACGCCAAGCAAGCTGTTATATTTCACTGTGTGTGTTCGTGTGTTGGCAAAGTGAGCGTGTATGCGTGTAGCAAACGGTCCTCTTTCGTCGCCGCGTCGTCAATTCATTTCAATTCAATTCGATTTGATTCAATTCACGTTGAAAACGCAACGCAAAACCGTTGAAAATTCAAATGCTACGTTCACATTTGGTATGCTGCTGCCGTTGTCAGCCGCTGAGAACTAAAACAACAACGACGCGACACCAGCAACAACAACAACACCAACAAAAGCAACAGAGGCGACAAAAAACCACGGCCGCTGTGAAGAGTTAGAAAATTGAAGCAAAAAAAAACTGTTGAAATAATGCAGAGCACAAAAGTTCAGAAAAAATTAAAAGAAATTGTTCAATTTTGATTGAAAGCGTGGACAAAAGTTTCAAAAGTGTTTTAAATTTGGAATTAAGGTTTGTATTCACAGCTTCCCCCACTCTTTCCATATATCCGTTATATGTATGTATGTATGATGTATGTGTGCATGTGTTCATTGCGTGTGACGTCGCTGTGGCCACTCAGCTGTGCGTTGCGCATGTGTTGGTGACGTAATGCGCTGGCACAGCAACAACAGCGTAATAGCTAAAGCTCATAAGCTTGTCCACCTACACATACACACACACAGCGACGTCGTGACACACACGGGTAGCTTTTCAGCTAGCGTCAAAGTTGAATAATTGCAGATCGCACACTTTTATATGTACACACACACACACACATATGTACATATGACACTCAAACTGGCAATCACTCTGGGAGACTATGCGACGCCCCCTTCAGCGTTGGCGTTACGCTTGCTTGTATAACAAATAAATAGCTGAAAAGCAATTCAAATATCGCTCCCGCTTTTGGTTCGCTCATTTGCCAGTCCGCTAGCTCCACTCCCTCTTTGTGCATGTGTGAGTGTGCATACGAACATGTGTGTGAGAAGTCAGGAAAATACTTGTGTGTGTGTGTGGGAGTGCTTCTTTTTTTTTTAATATAATTGACACACATTTTCTAATTGTGGCGTAAAGTCGTCGCTTGTCCACACACACACACACACACACCCTGGCGCGTGTAAAACGTAGATCGTTTGTCAAGCTGTCAACTTTTGAGGCGCGGCGCTGCCAACTCGTGCCACAATCAGCTGTAACGACACAGGTGCAAGAGTGCAAAGGGAGACCAAGGGAGAGCGCGTTAGTTAACACAGCAGCTGTTCGTCGTTACCCGCTTACATTGCATCGCCTGGCCTTGTCTAACCCGTTCAACGATAAGAACTCTAAATAGAGCGCTCCGTTGCGCAACATCAACTACAGTTAAATCTCTCTTATACATACATGCAGGGAGAGAGAGCGAGAAGAGCACATCAAGGTTAAGCATGGGAGTTGTGCTCCTCGCCAATTCCTGTCGAACAGCTACGCTGGCAACTTGAATTGGATTTTCACTTGCCAATTAGATTTCTTGCAGCTTTCACCTTATGTGACTTTGCATACGTATTAATGTATTGACTACTCGCAAGCAGGTCCAATGTACTAGTCGAAGTCGTACATAAGGAGCTATATATGTATGTATGTACTTAGATAAGAGCATGCCCAAAAATGGACAAAGCGCTAGGAAGCGAGTCTCGAAATAAAAACAAAAGGCCAAAACAGACAGCAAACAGCTGTTGTTATCTGCACACACATGCAAATAAAAACTAATTTTGTTTTGCTTTCGCTTTGTTGCTGTTTTTGGGCCAATTTTGTTCCTCATTCGAACTGTAAAATGCGAAGAAAGAGCGATAAACACAAAATGCGTTGCGTTGTGTGAGCCTGTGTGTGTATGTGTGTGACGTCGCGACGCGTCACAGCGTGTCGCGTGTAATTTTATACGTGCGCAGTTGGTAATGTAAATGAGCAGCGAAGAAGAGAGCTGAGAATGTGTGCGTTGCAGAACGAAGCAAAAGCGAATGGAAAAGCTGTTGCTGCTATGCTTTGCATGCCATAATTAAATGAAAATGATAAAGCGAATGTAAAGAGCGACAACGAAGTTAAAATTAAATCAAAGCAGAAGAAAGCAGGAGAAGGCATTGGCACTTCTTCTTGACTCGGCCGTGCGGTCATTTGCTTTTGCTCCGCATCCGTCACGTTTCTTCAAGTCAATTCCGAATGTGAGTTTGCTCTCAATTTGCAAAGCGTCTGAAATTATTCTTTTTTTTTTTTGGCTAAAAATAACACGCATTGCTGTTCCGCACACGCACACAAAGAGGGAGAGAGAGACAGTCACGAGCGCACACAAGCACGCTCGCATACACGTGAAACGCTACGTCTAGTTGTCCTGTTACAGCAGCTACTGCTGTCTCCACCTCCCACTCTCTCTCAGTCTCTTGCTCTCCAGGCAGCACAGCACACTCACACTCCCATTTGTGGAAGCGAGACACGCTCACGTGCTCACGTTACAGACAACGAGGAAGAGCAAGAGTGAATGCGATTGCTGCTGCTGCTGCTCGCTGCTGCCTCTTGCGTTTGTTTACAATTTAATCGTGTGGTTTTGTTTTTGCTTTTTCGTTTACTGCGCACATGTGAGCATGTGAGCGCCTGTAGCCAGCTCTGCTCTTGTCTCTCTGTGTGTGTGTGTGTGTGTGAGGGAGGGAGCGCAACACTGACAAAATGAGAGCGAGAGCGTGAGCGAGGGAGCTTGTAACTCTTTGTTTGGCATTGTGTAAAAAATAAAACAGGGTGTTGCTGTGTAACATTTGGAATTGTGCTGCGCAGCTATCGAAATAATTTATTCACCATTGAATGAGCACAGATAATAGCGCTCCGATGCTCAATTATGTACATTCTGTGTACATTGTTTAGTCTTAGCAGAAATCCCATTAACCTGGCAATTAAATAACGTTTTTTTTTTCTTCCATTCTAATTGCAGCAACAAAGCAAGAATAATGGATTTCTAACAAAGTTACGAAAGGTAAGTGACGACGACGACGACGCAGTTCAGGTTTTAGAAAGTAAAGCTGCAGTACAGATTGAAAGTCCAAGTTGAAGTGTAAAATAGGTACATTAAAATGTACCTAGATTAAATTTTGCTGCGGTACATACTGAAAGTACAAGTTAAATGTAAAATGAGTACATTAAATTGTACCTAGCAATTTTTTTTTCTGGCATTTACAACAAACTGGCACACTTACAGCATTTTTATAGGCCTTGGCGGTTTATTTATGCAAATGATAAATAAATAAAGATTTATACAAGTAGATTGTGTGCACAGTGGTACTACCTTGACTTGTGCGAATGTTAAATTGATTACACAAGTAATTACCTATCCGAGCATGTCTTCATTATATTTGCTTATACGATTTCACTGAACATCTTTCAGGCGCTCTCAAGTACGCCCACTCTAGAATTTTGACTTGAATTTTGCTTATGTTATATTTCGATTGGAAAACCTTGAGTTATGGTAAACTCGCACACGAGTGTGCGCTCATGTGTGTGTGTGTGCCCCCAGCGGGCACAGTGTAAAATTGTACGACTTTAGTAGGGGAAAATAAACGTGTATTGCCTTATCTCATGGCCTCTCGTACGTCCGTCTCATAGATATATGCATGTGTGAGTGTGTGTGTGTGTTTGACAAGGCAAACTCATGTTCGAAGGTGCGGCCCTTTTGGCTGCGGTCTTGTGTGTGTGTGTGTGTGTAATGCGGAAAGGGGCCGCAAATATGCCCTCCCCCCTGATAGATAGCCAGATAGATGTGTACACATAGTTGGGTACTTTGTAATATGGGCATTTTGTAAGGTCGACAACGAGGTCAACAGCGATTTGAAAAGCTCTATTGTCTAATCAAAGTCATCTGCGAGGCACATACAGGGTGTTCGCTGTGTGTCTGTGTGTGTGCATAATTGGCCAGCGCGCGTGCACAAAGGCTGTCAAAACGGGCAAAACAAAAAAGAGACACAAGTAGACAAAGATATATGAATATACAATACACAATCTACAGCGTGTGTCTGTGTGCGTGTGTGTGTGTGTATGATGTAACGTGCGATAGAGTCAGCTGTTTGCCGTTACCTTTTCTTTTTGTGGCGATGCGTCGTCGACTGTGGAACACTTCCGCCTTACGTGACACATTTTCAGCAGAATGAGAATCGAATGCATGTGCACGATGAGTGTGAGTGTGTGTGCATGTGTTTGTGTGCGCAAACTTGTATTCAATTAGCTTGCCACTTTTGTTGTGACGCATGCAATGAGTGCCCAAAGGGACTTACTTATACGCTGCATATGCAAATGGGATCCACACTTATTGCAGCTCTTGTTGGCACTCACGTGTATAAAGACAAGAAAGAGAGAGATAGAGAGAGGGAGAGGGGCGCTTGCGCGCACTGCCTTGGTCGCATTTCATAATCAAATGCCAAGCAGCAACAAAGCAATTGCAACTGCAGCGCAGCGACTGAGCGAAAGGCGACAGCGCAGCAGCAGCAGCGCGCGCGTCGGAACTTGTTTTTCAAAGTTGCAACACTTTTTTTAACAGACCATTGTGAACTGGTTTCGTCGATAAGCGCGCAGCGCCATCTAGCGACGGTAGCGTTAGGCAACAGAGGGGCGCGTGCATGTGTCTCTGCATTCAATTCGCCTTTTTGCCTTTCACTCTTGGCCTGTGGATGTTGTTGTTGTATTGTTTTCTTCCCTCTCTCGATTTGCATAACGGAACACACCGCGAGCGTAGAAGAATACAACAATAAAAACAGTTGCCTTTTACGTCTGCGGCAATCAAATAAATGCAAATTTTGCAATGCGCCTCAAAATAAAAACAACAAAAAAAGAAAATGTGCAATGAATAAGCAGCACAGAACGCACTCAGCAAAAATAAAACGCTCACACACACACACACATATGATTATTGCAAAATCAAAAGCATGCCAAGGACGGCTACCAAAACGAAAATTAAATTAGTTCACAATGTACGAAATAAAAACAAACAAAATTGCAATTGATTATGCTGCATGTGGGTTGCCAAAATACCCTATACAATTACTCACAGTGAGACGAACAGAGAGGGAGAGAGAGAGAGAGAGAGAGGGCGGCAGCAGGCAGAGTCACTCAACAGTTCTCTCTGCCCGCTTTCGCTTTATCCTCTGCTGCTGCGCGTTTTTCAATTCGTTTCATTTCGTCTTGCTGCGATTGCAGCGTATCTTAACTGCGTCATATGCCACGCGCGTGCCAGCGCCAGATCTTTTCAAGATTTATATCTGCAATTTTCCTGCTGCCCAAAGATGTGTCACCCACACATGCATACATAAAAGAAAACGTACATATGCTATCGTGTGTGTGTGTATGTGTGTACGTAAATAAAAGCGAAACAGCGATAATGTAATCAAATATTATTAAACTCTGCTACCATGTTGCGGTTATTGTTGTTGTTGTTTCTGTTGCTTTTGTTGCTGTTGTTACGTTCCATTCGCTTGCCCTCATTTTCGTACAAGCGGTTGTTATGTATATACGTGTGTGTGTGTGTGTGTGTCGAGTGTGAATGCTCGTCTATTGTGGGCCAAGTGTATTTGTATGTGTATGCGCGACCATAAACAAAACCGCTCACAGACATACACACACACACACACACACACACACACATGCAAACGGACGCTACATGTGAGCAAACATTGCCAACTGATTGCGAGCAGCCAACACAAAAATCATATGTTTTCTAACAGCACCAACACACAAGCATGCTCACCTCTCTCTCTCTCAGTTTCTGTATGTGTGTGTGTGTGTGTGTATTCGTTTCGTCTCGCGCGCTAGTTATATATTGTGTATGCAGGTCAAGAAGAAACGCAAAAACAAAAGCAAAAGTAAAGACAAACATGTTTACAAGCTCAGCAAGACAGACAGACAGAGAGAGAGAGCACACTAACTGAGAGAGTATGGGAGCGCGCGCGAGAGAGAGTGAATGCGCGCTCTCTCGTGCTCTCTGACATTTGTATTATGATTGGTGTTGGCAACATGTTGCCCACGGTTGCTGTTGAGCAACTCGTGCTTGAAAAATTGAGCACAAACACGAACAGCTGTTTAAGAGATGCATGTATGTGTGTGTGTGTGTGTGCACTGCATGCATGTTGCTGAGCGCGACTTTAGCAACAGATATTGCAAAGAGCGACAAAGCTGACCTTCGACGCGTCGACGCTTGTGTTTGCGCGAATTTGTTGCTGTTGCTGCACCCCCTCGAAGCTTGGCTTGTTCTTTGCGAATGACGTCACAACGCTTGGCAACATGTAGCCAAAAAACAAAAAAAAAAACAATGCACATTGCAAAATTGCGCTGCCTCCGCCCCCCGTTCTCGTTCGCTCTTGTTCTGCTTGTGCGACATGGCAACAGCTGCCTGATTAAGTAACGACCTGGTTGCCTGCTTTTTTGGGGCCACATTGAGGCCGTGTCAGTGTGTCGTGCCGTCAATAGAGAATTGCATATGCCATAGGCAGGATCTGGGCCAAAGTAAACGGTGTCAGTAATACATATGTATGTATGTACATATGTATATAGAATAGCTGTGTGTATGTAATAAATAATAGAAACATGCATGTGCATACTTGGGGGACCTTCAAAGCATAATTTTCGATTTGACATACAGGGTGCTGCTTCGCGCGTGACCTAGTTGCAACTTGCAAGCAACAGCTGACATTCAAAGTCGCGTTGCGTTCAATGTCAGCGACGTCAGCAAGAAGAGAAGGAACAAGAATTTTAAATTGCAATTAAATAGTTTGCTAAGTGTTGATTTCTTACAGTGTATAACTAATGTATTCCCCTCTCTTGTTGCAGTGTACTTCTGGTGCAGGAGCGAAGAGGCAGATAAGAACATCTAAACGTAGCAGGCGAGGAGTATCAGCAGCAGAAGTATAAGAAAGCGAGGGGAAAGGAAGTATACGGATTCGACGTAGAACGGAACCGGAGACCGAGACGATAATGATACCCACAAGCGTAACGAACTCACCGCCAGCCGCTGGCCTGGCACAGAATGGAGCTGTTAATGTTGTTAATGGCGCTGCAGCAACGGTGGCAACATCAGCGGCTGCAGCAGCAGCACAACAGCAGAGCAACAACAACTACAGCTCCATTGTGCTTGGCCTGGCTTCACTCATACTGGAGGGCAGACCCATAGCCGATGATGAGTACCACCAGCAGCAGCAGCAGCAGCAGCAACAGTCGCAGCAGCAGCAGCAGCAGCAGGCACATCCTCAGCAGTTGACACCATCACCAGTTGGCAGCGGTCGCCTTTCGCCACGTCCCTCCACCTCACGGGCTGCTGTCAACATAACAACGAATCCCTATGCTCTGGCAAGCGGCACACCGCGCTCCAACTACAACCATAGCCCAGGATATGACTACGGACAAGCACATGGACATGGACATGGTTATGGACTTGGCTATGGGCAAGGTGGAGGCACGACAGCGAGCAGCAACAACAACAACAGCAGCAGCAGCAGCAGCAGTGCCACGCATCAGCGCTGGACACAGAAGCTATGCCAGTTGCGTCAGGTGTCGCCAGCGGCGCAGAGTATGAGCGTGGAGCCAGAGCTAGTGTCGCTGTCCATCAATGAGCTCAATGCGGATCGTGGAGACTTTGAGATTGTGCGTCGTGTGATGTTGAATCGAGCAGGATTAGGTGGAGGAGGAGGAGGAGGAGGTGGAGCATCTGGCGAGCTGCTGACCACCAGCAACTCGAGTGCTGGCAGTTCACCCGGCTCTGCCTCGGGCTCGGATAACATATTGCACTCGCTGCAATCTTTGGCTACCACCTGCCTGCGTGGCGGACCAGTTGTGCCTGCCGAGGCACGACCGCTGAGCCTATCCCTGGGCTTTGGCTCGCCCAGTGCAGCTGCAACAGTTAGTGCCGCCAGCCTGCTGGATTACAATTGCAGTCGCACAACATCAGGCGGTACAGGCGGAGGATTTGGGGGAGTTGGAGGAGCAGCAGCAGCAGCCACCACAACATCAACAGCCACTGCCAGCAGCGATGGAGCAGCTGCAAGTGGTACTGGCAACGCTGCCAGTACCAATTCCAGCTGCGCCTCGCGGCCCAAGCATGGGCCACACTGTGATCAGTTCCTCAGAAAGATGGGGCTTGCCAAGGGCGAGTCTGCCGATGCTGAGGAGCATTTCTGTGATATGTCTTACATAAATATAACCGTGAGTAAAGTGAATCCAAGATTCACCTGTCTTTACTAATCCTCATGCAATATCTGCAGTGTTCCCGCTGGCGTGCGCATTGCCTAAAGATGGAGGCAATCTTGGCTCGCCGTGAGCCCGTCTGCATTGAGGTGTATCTGGGACCCGCTGGACACAAGATACTGTTGGAGCAGTGGATCATAAGCGGCAAAGAGAAGTAGGTGTTCCTGAGTTCTCTAAAAGATCTTCCATCTAATCCCAGGTTCTATCCCTTTCAGAGTGCCGCCGCCCACCATGACGTTGCCTTCGCTGTGCAGTGCAATACGCAGTCAGCTTTATTTCTCGCAAATTGTAGCCTGGTGTGATCTGCTGCGCAAGGGTGATGCCTCTGTGTATGAGAGCGGACGTGTGATCTTTGCCAATGGCAGCACCAGCAATGCCGGCGACTTGGCTGGCCTTAGTGCCGCCACGAGCGGAGCAATTGGTCCCGCCGGCGGCGCGCGACGTCCACGTCTGAACATCTTCTACAGAATTAGACCACATGATGTCAACGCTGGCAGCGGCAATGGCAACGCCAACGGCAGCCACAACGATGGAGGCTTCAGTGGCAAGGCGAATGTGCATAATTTTCCACATGTCAACATTGCGGAGAACTTCAGCGTGGCGGTGTGTGTGAAGAGTTTGCCACGCATCAATGGCGGCTTGCCGCACATAACGCCCGCCGTGTCGAAGCCAAGGATGCCGGCAGCGGCAAGCACACCCACTGGAGGCGGTGGCTTGTGTGCTGCGACGCCGACGGGTTTGGGTGCACGCATAGCCATTAGCACGACGCCGCCATCGTCGGCTTGCGGCGGGAGCAGCTGTGATAAGAGAATAGAGCGACAGCGTCAGCGCATCGCAGAGGAGGAAGCAGCGGCGGCAGCGGAGGATGATGCCAGTCGTGATGATCTCGACGGGCATAGGGAGCGGCAGCTAATGAAGTATCGCAAGCGTATGCAGCGACGCGACAAGAAGCGCGAGCGAAAGCCATCGGATCAATTGGAGCCCATGGATGAGGGAGGCAGCGAGGAAATCACGACATCGCTATCGCCAGCACCGGCGCAGACAGCCATGGTCATGACCCTGGCAGCACCGCGACGCATAGCAATGATCTCGACGGGCACACAGACGTCGCTGAGCAGCTGCCAGCAATGCGGAAGTGAGAAGACGCTGCTCTGCCTCAACTGTGTGGACGATGAAGGCAAGGGTAATTGTAGAGGAGGAGGAGTAGGGGCAGAAGTGGATGATGACGATACAAGTGCCTCGGAAATGGAGGACACATCCAGCTGCAGCCTAAGCAGTTCCGATCTCATTGTGGGCACGCCGCGCAACAAGGCCGAGATGCTGCTGCAGGCCATACAGCGCACGCCAAAGAATCGTAAGCCCACCACATCGAAGGCCGGTGTAGTGGCTGGCAATGATCTCAAGAAGAAGCCTGGACAAGTGCAGCATGCGAATCCAGTGCAGAACAACAATCAGCACAAGCCAACGGCGGCGCCAACGAGTGGCTGCCAGGTGTGCAAGCGCCAGAAGACGCAGCACAACTTTAGCAATGGCGGCAAGGACAATGGGAGCAACGACGACAGCATGGACCAAGAGGAGGAGGAGGAGCAGGTAAGTGGGCAGCAAACCAGTTGAGATTCCCAAAAACCAAACTAATTCTTGTTCCCACTCACAGCACACCAAGCTGACGCCCAACATAAAACGCTGCTCGCTGAATGGTCAAGAGGAACGCTGTCAGACGCCGCCAGATGTGACCGATTGTGCTGCCCTGGAGGAGCACAATGTGGTGCAGTTCAAGACGCCCCTTAGCCATTTGCCACTTAAGTTGCAGGAGCAGCAGCAACAGCAGCAGCAACTCCCGCTGAGCAAGGTGTCCAATCAGCTGCGACTCAATTGCAGCAGCATGGCACAGCTGCTGGACAGGGAGACACCACCAGCTATGCTCTCCCCACTGCTGCGCAAGGCGTTGCCCAAGGTCAATCTCACGACCATCTTCTGCAGCTCTGCGCCTGTTGCCATCGATAGCGAGCAGCTTGCCTTTTGCTTTGAACCCTCCACGCTGGGCTACACCAACCAATTGCAATCCCAATCGCAGTCGCTGCTCACGCCACCCGAGGCAGGCACGCTGTCCGTGCAGAAATCCTACTCCGCGCCAACGCTACCCAATGCCTTGTCCGTGTCGCCACGTTTCGCCAAGCAGGCGGCGTTCTATAAGCGTCGCTCGCGTCACCTCAGCGATCGTTCGGATCGCAGTTCACTCGGTTCGGATGAGCAGCTGTCGGATGAGGAGTTCGAGTCGGGCATGTATAGTCCGGCGGGATCGCCGCTAAAGACACGTGCGCGTTTGGCCTCACAGTTTGGAGGTAGACCGCTGCTTGGCAATCTGGAGGAGTCGCTGCTGCAGAAGCGTCTGTTGCCGAAGATTGAGGTGGCAGGCTTTCGCCTACAGCTGGGCGCCTCGGGAGGATTTTGTCCCACACAGTTAACCATTCCGGCTTCGTCGTATTTCTATGAGCTGCACGGCGAAACACTTAGCACGCCATACCTGGTAGGTAACCCTTATGCTCAGTTTGATTGCCCTGATTAACCTGCTCCTCTTTTCTCCTCTGCAGTGCGAGATTCGTTTGCCACGCAAGGGTTACTTTGTGCCACGTTCGGGCACTGTGCAGGCCACGCTGCTGAATCCCATGGGCACGGTGGTGCGCATGTTTGTCATTCCCTACGATATGCGTGACATGCCGCCGCTGCATCGCACCTTCATACGCCAGCGCATACTAGCCGAGGAGCTGCCCGGCCAGGCGAATCCTTGTGATGGTGCTGCTGCCGCTGCTAGTGCTGCTCCTGCTGGCACTATGCAGCCACCGCAGCGTCGCGAGTCTGAGCCAAGCAGCCCCACAGCGACGAGCACCACCAGCAAGCTGGGACACTTTATCAGTGCGGAGCAAATGAAGCGTCTGCGCTACTCCATACACCTAAGGTAGGTTAAGCAAGGATGTGGATACAACAAGGATATCCAACTGAACCTCTTCATTACTTTCTGCAGGTTCCAGACATCCCGTTCGGGTCGCCTCTCGCTGCACACGGACATACGGCTACTGATCTCAAGGCGCACGGATTGCGATACTGCGGCGGCACATGCCAAGGGTTTGCTGGAGGCACCCAATGAGCTGGTCACGGACACGTTGATGCCCACAGAGCCGCGTTACAGTGCGCGTCAGGAGAGTCCCAGCAAGATTTAGTAGTTGCTAAATGTCCTGGGCGTGGCATGCTTCAGGAGTGGCAACGGTGACGGAGGAAATGGTGGCAACTTTCTGCAACGCCTGTGGAAGCAGCTGCAGGCACGCTGGCAACTCTGGCAGCAGTACCAACGATATCAGCTGTAAAATTCGACGCGGGAATTGAGATAACTTCCCGGACAACACACACTGCTTTATTAGATGTACTGTAATCCTACCCCTTCCCCCTGTCAAGAACATCTATAACTATCTCTATATATATACATATATATTTATATATATGCTACGCCCACATTGTGTTTAAGTCGAGCCATTAGTTTGAATTGAAAGGATGACGAGGAAGATACGATTACGATATGTCTGTGCTCTATTTTCAAATGATATATCTCAATTTACACCGAATCCTTGGGGGTCCACATAAGCGGGGGCGGCACAGCCCTGACATAGCAATACTAAGAATAAGTTACAACAAATCAAATATGCAATACGAGTGTGTGTGCGAGAAGGAGAGAGAGAGAGCGGTTGAGTGTGTGAGTGAGTTGGGTGTGTATACTACTAAATAGATTGGATAGCGAGCTTCGATACGATAATACGGAAAAGAATTTTGGGTATATTTCAAGCAGAATTTGGAATGCAAAAGGATATTCATTTTGGAATACATTTTCGGTTTGAAACTCGCTAGATTATCAAATATATATCTGCCTATATAGTGTATATAGCAGTTGCAATTTAGTAGTATCTAGCATAAGGACAGCAAAGTCTGTGTGTGAGTGAGAATGTGTGCGTGCGTGCGCGTGTTTGGCGAGCTCATATCGATCTGACGATCGTTGTTGTTACAAGTTGTAATCTTCAATTGAAAAGTTTTCGAAAAAAAGATTTTCCAATTTTCAACCTAACCTAACTTTGTATATACATATACATATATTGCGACTTTCTTGCGTTTGATTTTCGATTGTGTTGTGTGTTTTTTGAAGCGTGCCTGTGATACGATATGAGCTGCATGATATATACTGATGATAATGATAATGAAGCGGTATTTCTATGATATATAGGATCTTAGTTAAATACAATTTAAACAATTTTCGTTTATACAACAACAAATGCAATCTATATACGTGGTGATTAGTTTTCGTTTCGTTCGAGCACTCCCCAAACCCCGATTTCAATTCAGATTGAGAAGAATCGTGAATGTGGATCGTGGATAAAGATCTGACCTAACCTCAATTAGATACACACGGTGTGCATGCTCGTTTGTTCACCTATGTCTGTGTTAACTTCTCTAACTCTTAACAGAAAAAAAAACAACTCTTATTTCAATTGATACCTGACTATAACTATATATATATATGACTAGAACAACAACAACTACAACTACCGCTATTAACAAATTTTCAGAAAAAAAACCAACAAAGGAAAATGAAAAGCAAAAAAAAAAAAGTAAAAGAAATTAAGCGAATACAAATCTTCTTAATTTGTTCATCAACTGTTTTAAGTAGAGAGCTTAATGTGCCCAGTCAATAGCAACTACATATGTATATAGTATGTATGTATGTATGTATAACACCAATATACAAATCAAATCGATTCAAATAAAGGGTTTTGTGTTTTTAATCGAGAAACCAAGTTGTTTCAATCTAAAGAATGGGAATATATAATGTAAGAATAAAGTATGTGTGATAAAAATAATGTTATATATAGTATATATATATATGGTATATTTATATACACTGATAAAACAGAAGTATTTTTAGAGCGGACGTTTTTGAAGGTCTTTCGCCGAGAGAGCGAGAAAGCGGGAGTTTGCTACGTAGGGTTCAAACAGGAGCATAATCAGTTTGTTTTGGTTTCTTAAAAGGGGATTCCCCTTTGGCAGCGCAGCATAGCGCGCAGAGCATGCAGCAAGATTGCGCCTTGCCTCAGTCGCCTGTAAAGCAGCGTCGCGTGCAGCAGCAACCGCATGCGTCATGGGCAATGCGAGAGCCAAGCCCGTCAACTTCGAGGCGGGACTCAGTGAGAACTACTGGCAGCTGGTTATGTCCCATCTAGACGTGCTCAGCCAGCTTAGCTTGGCTATGGTCAGTCGTCGCCTGTGCAAGATCTTTAAAAGCTACGCGCGGCATCGTTACCGGCACCTGGATGAGCAACTCATGCGGCAACTGAGTCCTGGGCAGCTGGAGCAACTGCTGCAATTGGTGGGCGATCAGGTGCGCAGCTATGTGCGCTACAGTCCAGGCGAGGAGTTGGAGACGCTCTACAGGCCGCACTTTGAGATCATCTTGCGCTATTGCAAACACCTGGAGCGTTTTGCCTTCTTTCGGTTGCTCCTCACGCCGGAGGGGGCATACGAACTTACCCATCAGCTGGACAAGCTGCAGCATCTCTTTCTGCGCACAGAAGATACTGAGTTGCGGTGTAAGTTCCTGGCAGGACTTGCTACAGTGTCGCAGCTGGAAACGTTGGTGCTGCGTGGGCCAGCGCTGAGCGTGGAGGAATTCGCACAGATTTGCCGTATCTATAGCCTAAAGGAGTTGGATTTCTGCTGCGGCGAGAAGGTATCAATGGGGTACCTGTTGCAGCTACATCAACTGGAGACGCTGCACATCACAATGCCGGAATTGGAAAATGAGGAGCTGCTTGAGCTGGTGCAGGGTCTAGAGAAGCTAAAAACGCTGCATGTGAACGAGTGTCCAAGGATAACAGAGGATTTTCTTAGGTCGGCGAGCAAGAAGAGGGATCAAGATAAGCCTAAGCTGCGCATCTATATACACAAATCAGGCATAGATTGGGCAAGACTAAAGGAAGTTAACAAAGAGGAAGAAAGTTCTGTGGAAATCTTTAATAAATCTCATATGGATTCAGAACCATTTAAGGCACTCAACAATCAATTGATTAAGTTAGACTGTCTTGTAGATTAGGCATAAGAATTATACAAAAATTGACTGAGAATACTCAATGCAAGCAAATATCTAAGACATTTTTGGAAATAAAATTATTTGAAATAAAATATATGTTAATTATATTATATTTTATATATTTTTTTTAATACAAGTAATATAAAGTATGGATAACAACTTAAAAGATAACAAACAACTTATTTAATTCAAATTAATCACACCTATCCTACTACAACAGCCACCACTGTAAGCACAACATGCACTACAGTGACTTATAAAAATACATAAAAGTAAATGACTCGTTACTCGTGCCGATTACAGTACCCAAAGCAAGCACATAAATACGGCAAGTGCCATCGCTATTGCACTTGCACACATTACCTAATTCACGATGCGCTACAATTTGCTTGCGCGAGCTGCGCGTTTATTGTGTGAAAATCACAACAGAAGTGGAAAACTTTTGTTTGTGCGTGGCGCAGCGAGCGGAAAAGCCACCACAGTTAGCGATGCACGCAGCAGTCCGCTAGGCAATGCGCAGTCAGCGGAGGAGGCGCTGGCAGATGCCGCCGCCGGTGAAGAGCAAAAGGCGCTGCCGGCACGTGAGCCGCTGGTGAAGAACTTCTTTGTGGGCATCACAGACAAGGAGCTGCTCGGCTATCCGGAGGTTATAACGCGCGAGGAGATGAGTGGACTGCAGAATGCGCTGCTGCCGTTGAAGAATTACTTCCAGGAGCAATCCGAGCCCCGTTCGCTGGACAATCTCAAGCAGCTGGGCCTGTACGGACTGAATGTGCCCACTGCATATGAGGGCAAGGGCTACAAGTGGAGCGCCAGCCTTATAGCCAGTGAACCGGAAGCAGAGGACACTAGCCTGGCACTGGGTCTGCAGACGCATCGCGTTGTTGTGGACATGCTATGCGAACTGGGCACAGCGGAGCAGCAGCAACGCTACCTGCCAGAGCTAGGCAGTGGCCAGCTGATTGCCACTGAGGCCATCTACGAGGCAACGCCACCCGAGGAAGGATTCTTTGGCACCCAGGCCAGCTACGGTTTGGAGACGGGCAACTGGACGCTTAACGGGGAGAAGGCGTTCGTTGTGACGGCACCGGCTACAGGTGCAGCGGCAGCTAGGCAACTCTTCCTAGTGCTGGCGCAGACGCAGCAGTCGAATCTGCCTGGGGATGTGGGACGTGCCACTACCATCTTTCTGGTGGATTCACAGCAGCCGGGCGTGCGGCTGGGCGAGCTTCATGCCACAATCGGTTGCCGAGATGCGCCTATGCGCGTGGTGCACTTCGACAATGTGCAACTGCAGGCACAGCAGGTGCTGGGACTAGCGCACGATGGCAATCGCCTGTCCGAGTATCTCATACGCGCCTCTCGCCTGCGCAGCAGCTTGCTGGGAGTCTCGCTGGCCAAGCGTCTGCTCCAACAGCTGACCACCTACGCCGTGGATACCACGCAGTGTGGCGTGCAGATCAAGTGAGTAGAATGATCTGTTCCCCTCTCTCTCCCTCTCTACATGCTTCATTTCTTGCAGGGATTTGGAACTGACACGCGTGCAACAGTCACGAGCCACGTGCTCCATCTACGCCATGGAGAGCATGCTCTACCTGACCGCCGGCATGCTGGACGAATTCGCTGGCCAAGATGTGACGCTGGAGAGTGCGATAACCAAATACTACACACTGGGACAACTCTACTCGATTGCCACGGAGAATCTGAGCCTGCTGGGACCACGCTGCCTGCACGCTGGGCAACCATCGGAGATCGGGCTACGGGATGCAGCGCAGCTATGCACACAGGGTGAATCCCTGAGCACGCTTAGCATGTTTATTGCGCTGACAGGACTGCAGCATGCGGGCGTAAGTGATCGGCATCTTTCCCAATTCGATAAACTAATCCCCTCCTGCTTTACTGCTTGCAGCAACGCATGAACGAAGGCGTGCGCAGATCCCGCAATCCGCTCTACAATCCCGGTCACATATTGGGCAAATTTCTGTCCAAGAACAGCATAGATAATCCCAAGACGAAGATGCAGCTGAACGAGCATGTGCATCCCACGCTGGAGGCTGCCGCCCAGTTCATAGAGCACTCTGTGGCGCGTCTGCACATGGCCGTCGACATGATGTTCACTCAGCATGGCAATGCCGTCGTGGAGCAGCAGTACGAACTGCAGCGTCTGGCCAACATCTCCAGTACCATCTATGCCATGTGGGCAAGCACAGCGCGTGCCTCGCGCTCCTATTGCATTGGGCTACCGCTAGCGGATCATGAGATGCTCGCTGCGTCTACCATATGCCAGCAAGGACACGCGGATGTACTGCGTCTGGCCACGGAGATCTTCAATGGAAGATACATGAACAACGACAACAATCTGCTGCGTCTCTCCTCGCAGGTGGCTAAGAGCAAAGGTTACTTTGCTGTGCATCCACTGACCTTTAACTTTTAAGTGTTTCCCTCGATCTGTTATTGGCTCTAAGCGATTATTATATGAAATTTACATTAAAAAGAAACGTTTTTCTCTCGGTCCCCCCACACGAAAAAAAAACTCAAAACTCTCTTTGTATAACAGCTGTAAAGCGCTTAACAGTGCCGGCAACAGCACTGTTAAAATGCCGCTCAGCTAACAGTGCGCTGCTAAATGCACGCAGTTTATTTGTGGGTGTGCGTGCGTGTGTAATGCACTCAAAGAGCGGCTTGAAACTGACAATGCTCGCTCATTAAGTAATGCACTCAATGCTAAACTCTTTTGCTGTTTTTTTTTTGTAATTCCAAGAAACGAGTAAGCATTTGCTCAAAACTTGGCTCAGAGCTGCTCTCCGCGCTCAGCTTCTCACTGTTTCTCTATACGCTCGCTGTTTGATGTTGCTAGCGGCAGCGCTGCCTAAAATTCCACATTCCATTCCATTCCGTTTGCAATTCTCTGTATTGCAGTCGATTCATTTTCGTTTCGGTTGTCGTGCGGTTCACGCGCGGTTTTAGAAGCGTCAGTGGAAAGTGCGCAAAGTGTTTTGTGCAATTTTATGCATTATTTTAAAATACAAAATAAAAAGAGGAAAATCGAGGAAAATATAAAACATACTGTGTGCAGTGAAAACTTGCAAATTTAGCATTGAGGCCGGGCAGCCGGACAATTGCGGCAGCGTACGAGAAAATAGTCGAAGCGAAAGAAAAACGCCCACGGAAAAAATTATTACCCCGCTGCGCGTCGTCACAGTCACAGTCGTCGTCGTCGTCGCCGTCGCCGCCGTCGCTGTCGTCGTCGTATTGGTGTGAGAGGCAAGCGTGCGTTTGTGTGTGTTGGTGTGTGTGTGTGCGGTGTGCGAATGTGAACGCGAGTGTAGTCGCGATTCGCGAAGCAAGAATAAGTGAATTGAGCGTATAAAATTTTCTGCAAAAAGGAAAAATGCGATGAAAATCAATTGGGAATTGCAGGCGAGCCACAAAGCAGCCACAGCTACGCAATCGCCAAATTTTTTGTGTGTGAGACAACAACAACAACAGCAGCAGCACAAATAATAAAAAAGTTTAAAATAACAAAACACGAAAGTGCGCAGCAAAGCGAAGCCAGCGATAAACAAGAACAACACAACAGCCAACGGCATCAGCAGCAGCAGCAGCAACAAAAACAATCGACATTATTAAGCAGCGTTTTACTTGACACAGGTGAGTTTGGCCGACAAGGCGACACCACGGCCGTATTTCTCATTAAATTTTACCCCAAAATTTGGGGTGTTACGCACAAATTGTTTTCTTATGGCCATAGCTGGACGGATGTTTTCCTTCGCCTGGCGTAGACAATGGAGTGCGAGTGGGAGAGAGAGCAAGAGATTGGGGGAGTGTAGGAAGCTTGATGAAATAAATTAAATGCTCACAAACAGCGCGAGGGGTAATTGAACTCTTTTTCTCTCTCCCTCTCGCTCTGCCTCTATGCCTTTACCACGGGCACATCGAAATCTTTAGCTTGACGCTTTCTTCTGCTGTTCTTTAGCGCTGCTGCTGAAGTGGGGGGTCGGTTACCGCACAAAAGTTACAAACAATAAAAATTCGTCAAGTAAAAGACCAAAAGAGAAGAACAAGTAAAGTAAAGAAGGCAGGAAAAAAGAAGGCAGCCGGCAGCTCAGCAGCAGCAGCAGCAGCGACTGCGACAGAGTTCTCTGCCTGCCATTTCATTTCGTTTCGTTCCACAGGGTGTTGTTGTTGGTCTTGTTGTTTTTTTCTTGTTATTTTTTCGGACTCAGTGACAGTGAACGCCATGAGCAGTGGCACACGACACACAGACGCACACACACACGTACGTACGTAGCACTGGTTGATTGGACCGTAAGAGCGGGTGGGGAAGGGAGTGAGAGGGGGAGCGGAAGAGGGAGGGGCAGGGAGGTGTGCAAGAAACAGAAGACAGGCCGACAGAGTCACCGGCCAACCAATTCCACTGGATTGTATTTTATTTTTCTCAGCCTGTCGTGGCCGAGTGCCTCTGTATGTGTGTGTGCCTGTATTGGTGTGCGTTACAATCCATCAGCACTGTGGAGCGTCGCGTCGGCTGCGTCGCTGCGGCAGCGGCGTCGTTGACTTTGCGTGCTTTTTATTTGAGATTTGCTCACGAATTGCTGTTGTTGCGAGTGTGTATGTGTGTGTGTGTGTGTGTACATAAATTGGCAGTGCGGGTGTGTTGTTGTTGTTGCTGTTATTGTGAACGGACAGAGAGCGAGCAGAGCAGAGGCAGCGCTGAGAACAGAACGCATTGCCAAGTGGATTGAATTTGGATTTTGTTTTACTTTACGTTACGTTTTGCCATCTTGTTCGTTTCTATTGTGATCTAATCTCTCGCTGGGTCTTGCCTCTTTCGCGTTTCTTCACACACACACACACACACACACACACACACACACCGTTTATTGTGCAGTATTTTAATCATTTGCTCGCAACTTATTAATCAATTAGCGCAGCGTGTGTGTGTGTGTGTGGTAATGGCATTTTGGGGGCCAATTCGTAGCTTACTTAAGCTTTTCGATTGTACTCGAGCGATTGTGAATGCAAATAATAACAATAAAAACCGTTGGTCAGTTAACGGTTCGCTGCCTGCGTCTGCGCTAATTAGCCCGACTATGTTGATTAATCATTTGTTTTTAGTTAGCTGTGGCTAGCTGCGTGTGTGGAGTGTGTGTGTGTGGTATATGTTTGCCCTGCTGTGGTGAGTGAGGGTGAGCGTGGTGGATGGCGATTGTCTCCCACACACTCACACACACACACGGCAATCGATTTCGCAACCCCCTTGGCCGATAAGCTTGACATAAATCATTTTAACGACGACGCACACATATGTATGCACATATGTACATATGTATATATTTATTTGTATGTACATCTGTGTGTGCTTAGGTACAACTGTACACATGTTTGTCTGTGTCTGTATCTGTGTATCTGCACCCATTGTTGTATTTCTCTACATTTGAAATATTGTCTAAACGCATAAAATCGATTTCTAATCGTGTAAATAAATGGCGACAAATGCTGCGCCCCCCAAACGGCAGGTGGCGCAGCGACATCGACAGCGCAAACACACACACACATACACACAAACACACGTACTACGTGCTCTCCCTGCGAGTGAGAGAGTTTGTGCCATTTGTTTCAGGCCGTCGCCGCAGCCATCGTCGCCGTCGCAGTCGCTGCCGCTGTCCCAGCCCAGGCCCGTTGCCAATGTTGCACCTTGAGCAGCAGCTCCAAATGCGAAGAGAGAGAGAGAGAGCGATGCGCGCGGCGGGTACAAAATGGGAACGGGAATTGCGACCGAAATCGAAACGGCAGAGGCAGCGGCAACGGCAACGGCAAAGTAAAGCGCAGCGACGGCAACGGCGACGCCAGCAGAGTCGTTTAATGGCAGATAAGCGTAAGCGAAGAGTTCGGTATACAAAAGCAACAGCAACAACAACACTACCACAAAATGGCAAATGCCGAATGCAGACAGCAACAACAACAACAACATACAGAGGCACGTACAAGTGTGTGTGTGTGTGTGTGTATCGAGAGGCTATAAAAACCAAACGTTGTGAAGCCCATCGGAACAATGAGAACATCGAAACTGGCTCTGACTGATGTCAGTTGCTGCTAGGAAAGGGAGAGGGAGTGCAGAAGGGGCATGGGGCCTGGGGTTGCCCACTAATTGGATGTTGGTAGGGCCGTGCAAGTGGAGGGAGAAGGAACAGAGCGCGAGGGAGTGGGAGAGGCAGAGGCGTTTGGATTGTCCCCGCGCGCACACACACACACGTTTTATTTGTTTTTGGCCCCTCGCACACACACACACACACACACACACACATGCGTTTCAACTGCAAGCCAAAAGTGCAAAAAATCACACGCCAATGGGTTGGAAAGAGATAGCAACACACAGACAGAGACAGACGAAACGGACGGACAGCAGCAGAGCCGATGGATAACTGAAAATTGAATTTATTTGTTGCCGTTGTTGTTGCTTTTGCTGCTGTTGTTGTTGTTGTTGTTGGCAACGCTTTGAAAATATTGGCTGTAATTGAATTTATGCCATTCGTTTGCAGCTGCAAAATTCTAACGGAAAATTGCAAAGATGAGTGCAAATTGCAAAAGTGTACCCACCTCCCTCCCTCGCTTACCTACCCACGCCCCTCTTGTCCGCCCGCCTGCCTCCCACTATTGCCCTCTCATTTTGGCCTGCGGCACACAAATTGTTGCTGGTTTGTAACGTATTCTCGTACGCCTTCCCTTGGTAAACAATTTGAATTTCGTAAATTTTCATTGTCTCTTTTTTTTTTGGTATTTTTTATGCGGTTTTCTTTTTGAAGTCTCTTCGTAATGAGCTTAAATTAATTGAATTCGGTATTGTCTCCGTCTGGGATGCTGCGAATGCTACGAAACAGTTCCTTATAAAGACTGTGGAGTAAACAGATGGTTTTCCGTTTATATCTACATATATCATTTTGAGCGGGTTAAATGATGAATAACTGTCTTCTGCAATTTATATACCCTGCAAGTATTAAAAATAGTCACAAAGGGTATACTAATTTTGTGCAAATGTATGTGAAGGACATAAGAAGGCGTAACAGACATCACAAAAGTATATATATTCCTAGCTCAGGATCGCTAGCCAAGTAGATTAAGCCACGTTAGTCTGTCTGTGTGTCTGTTTAAACGTCTAGATCTCAGTTATTTTAATAGATAGCATAGAAATCGATTTCAATTGCTATGTCTCGCCCCATACGCTTTCGCAAATCGATAAGTAAATCTTTAAAGCACCGTTATTAATTGTTTAAGCAATGATTTTGGTTGGGTAACAGGTATTTAACAGCCGAACACACTCGACTGCAACTATTCTATAATCTTTAATCACATCTTTCCATTATATAATTCCTTTTTCATTGGAAACTCTTGTAATCCAGCAATATGCTGAGTTTTTCATATGAATGCCTTGGGGCAACCCTCGTTCAAGTGGGGCTTACGTGGATATCTTCACTCTCCGAATGAATTCTCAATTTCATTATCATTCACACAACGCTTCATCGGACAGAGGTCGCCTGCCTACGTATTTAGTGCGCTATCCACTCGTTGAAACTACATATAACGAGTCGATGAAAGAGAAGCAGAAGGAGAAGGAGAGGGAGACGGAGACGGAGAAGCAAGAAGCAGGGAGAAAAAAAAGGAAGAAAAAAAGTATTGAAACCGAAACTGTTCTCGTTGTTGTTCCTCTTCTTTTTGCCACTTGGCCGGATGACGCGACTGCGGCTTTTGGTGGAAGTTGCTTGGACACGCGATGGGGAGAGGGAGGAAAGGGGGAGAAGAGGCAAGGCAAGAGGGAGGGGGGAGGGGGAGACGCAGCGAGCGACGTGTATAGCAACCCCAAAGCTTTTGGCTGTAAAGCATTTCTGCTCTACTTCATTATGGGCATGACAAATGTACGAAAGTGTGACCCTGTATGTGTGTGTGCGAGCGAGAGGGGGGGAGAGAGAGAGAGGAAAGGGGAGTGAGCTAGCAGCAGCAGGCCGCGAGTCGATTGAATCCTGCTTATTGCCTCGGGGCGGCGCATGTGAATGTAACTGTGACTGCGTTGCTCACTGTGACTGGGATGTGGCTTGGCTTCGGCCAGGACGGGACGGAACGGGAGCCGTTATCCAACGAATTAAACGAGTACGTGCAGTGCTCGCTCTCGCTTGCACACATGTGTGAGGCTGCACGTGTGTGTGAGTGTGTGTGTGTGTGTGTGTATGGGATACTCTGTATCCGCATCTTGTGTTTGCATGCGTCGCAGCTTCCCTCTTCTCTCCTCTACCCCGGCATCTTCACCTGCTGTCACGTTGTGCAGCGAAAAGTTTTGCCTTCTGTATGTGTGTGCGTGTGCGTGTGTGTATTTGCAACTGTGCATCTATGTATCTTTCTATCTTGTATCTGCGCGAGAGCGTTTTCTTTTGCCATTGTGCAAATTATACAAAGAAGACGACGACGACGACATCGTCAGGGAGGACGTCAACGTTTGTCACCATATGCAGCACTCAGCGCACATCCCTTCCTCACCTCCTGCCCTCCCCGCTACACCCTCGTTCCATTGCATTAGATACACACAACGTGACACATACACACGCACACACACACGAGCAACACATTTCGCATCTATTTCTGTGCGGAAATTGTAATTTGCATGAGTTGGCGATGAAAATGAGCTTGAGTTTGCCACGAAAGGGGGGTAGACAGAGAAGGGTAGGGGGCGTGGCACCACCTACAGACAGACAGCACATCGCCCACTGTACATTATCAATAATTAATTAATGCGAATTTCACTATATCTCTGGCCAGATGTCAATTTCAACGTGGACAGTTTCCAGTTGCCAATTAGGGACATGTCCTTCTCAATTTCGCAGGCTTTGTGCCGCCCCAGCAAGTTGGAAATAATTGATGAATGTGCCGCTGCTTGAGGCAGCAACAACAACCCAAATAATAATAATAATAACAACAACTGTCTGACTAATTAGGTATATGTTTGATAAGATGAGAGTACAAATTCAATCGTAAGGAGGCACTTGAAGTGAAAATATATAGAGAACATATACATATGTACAATGATTGAAATTAGTAAAAACTTTATATTATATTATTTTGATACATTATAATATTTTATAAAATTATTATATTATTTAATGCTTGTTCAATGATATTTTAAAACTCCAAAAAAATATTGAATATATTCAAATTTAAATAAAAATTAAATATTACCCCCTTCATATATTGGTAGAGAATCTTTAGTTGAGTTGAAAAACTTAAAAAAATTTCTTAATTAATCTTTAAACATTTTTTAGTAAATATCTTGTTTTGTTATTCTTCACTTTATAGTATTTAAATCTCTTGTGTAAAAGTTACCTTCCCTTTCATTCAATAACTTAATCATTCTTGCTTCCCCCTAAATATCTCTTAATGTTCTACTTAGTTATTGTTTCTCTCTTGCTGTGAACCTCTTCATGAGGAGAGAATGGAGATTTTCCATTGCTAAGGAGAAAGAAGGGGAGAGAAACATTCCCGTATCACGCACAAATCAAAGTTCTATTCGAAATAATTTCATGATTGAATTTACGCAGATGTCCTTGGTTTTAATTCAACAAAGCGCTGCATGCAGCATGCGTTGCTCCTGCCGTCGCCGTCGCTGTTGCTGCAGCGGCTGCCCACGCTCTGCAATCAGTTGCACACGCCGCCAATTAGCTGGACTTTGAGGAAACTCAGCGACCAACTCAGTTAGCTTTCTCGCTTCCTGTGCTGCAGCTACACACACACACACACTCTCTCTCTCCCTTCGCTCTCTCTCTCTCTCTCTCTCAGAGGCTGCACTCATTTGCTCAACTGATGAAAATTAACGAAAGCAAAAACGTTGCTCGCCTCGTCTTGCGCCTCCTCCTCCTGCCCTCGTTGGCTTTTGCCTTGTTTTCTTTTACTTTTTTTGCGCTGTTGCTGCCTGGCTTTGCCTTTGCGCTGCTTTGAGTGCTGCTCCGCTCACATTTATATTGCGCGACGCAGCCGCTGCGGCTGCGGCAGCGGCAGCGACAACGCCAACGGCAGCAGAAGCCGTCGCCGTCGCCGTCGCCGCCGCCGCCGCCGCAGTTCCTTTTCATATCAAAGCGGCCACAAAAACGTCGACAGCGACGCGCAGTCAGCGGGGGCAGAGGAAGTGAAGGAGGCGACGACGCTGTGTGTTGTTGCCTTAGCTAATTAATCGCTAAATTTAGCGCTTTTTTGGCTAGTAGGGTGTGAAATTTATTCAACAGTCAATTAAAAATTATTTAATAATTCAATTTGTTATATAAGTAAATGTTAATAATAATATAGAACTTTAAACATTTGTGTTCTATTTATTTGTATAGATATGTATGTTATCTGCGCAAAATGCGCGATTTGACTAGCTAGCATTTTGGCTTTTAAAAGTTGTGGCAACACTGGCCGGCAGAAGAGCGTTGCTCACACACACACAGAGACACACACGCGCGCAGCGCACTCACACAAGCAGAGAGCCACGCACGTTCTTATAAAATTTTTTTCTTTTCTTCCGCACAGTTTTTTTTATGCATGTGCATTCTTCTTCTACTCTTGCGCTGCTGCAGCATCGGTCAGCAGAGAGTGGGAGAGAGAGGCAGAGAACAAGGAAGAGCACAACTTAGCCTGTGCTTTTGTTGCTGTTGCTGTTGCTGTGCATGCCAATGCCACCTTCTGCTCGGCACGACTCCTCTGCGCTCTGCTCTCCGCTCTCCTCTCTCTGAGCTTGCACTCTGCGCTCGCACCCCTCTCTCAGCTCATCATCTTTGGCTTGCGGCAATGGCAGCCAGCCAGGCAGTTCTGAGAGAGGAACGGGGGGACGGCGTGGCGGCCCAGGCTGACGAGCAAGTTTGAATTGTAATCCTTGTTGCTGTTGCTGTTGTTGTTGTTGTTGTTGTTGTTGGCACGCTCGCCTTTTGCTCCGTTGCTGCTGCAGCTACAACTTTGCCTTCTCTTCCCCCGCTTGCCCTGTTGTGTGTTTACCTCTCCACTCGACGGTTGCTCCCCTGCTGCCTCCACTCCTGCACCCGTGCCGTACCCGGCAGCAAACGAAGCGACAGACCCAGCGACAGTCAGACAGAGCAACCCAAGCAGGCAACCAACCAAAGCAAACCGAACCAAACCAAGCCGAGCAAGCGACGACTACATTCGACATCAGGCGCGCTGCCTTTGTCTGCTACCGCCCGCCATTTGCCCACCTCCTACTCCTCCCCCTCCTTCTCTTGCGCCCTGCGCTATTGCACTATGCGTTGCCAGCGTCGCCGTCGTCGTCGCCGTTGTCGTCCTTCTCGCTGCCCTTTGCTTTACAGCTTGCTGCCAGCTACACGAAACATTCAGCGCTTTTTATACCCTCGAAAAGTTTTGTTGTTTTGTGGGTTGTTTTAACAACAGCTTAAGCAATAAATATAATCAATTTATTTACTTTTCAAGCTGTTTGTTATAATTGATTAAATAAATATGGCTTGTTAAATGTTTAATTGACGTTTGAAAGACTGAAAAGCTTCTCCAGTAACACAATTTTAAATATTTATTCAACCTTTTATTTATTTTAAAGTCAACAAATATTAGGCATAAATAACTGAAAATATTAAACAGGAAATATATTATAGAGTAATTAATGTTATAAAAATAAAAGTTATTAAGTTAAAATTTTTATCTAAAATGTATTATTTATTTATAGTTTAATCAGGATTATTCCAAAAACATTTAACACAGCTATCAATGGTTAAAAATAATAAATTAATTATAATAAAAAAAAAAAAAATTTAAATAAAAAAATTATAATAACTTCAAGCTTTAAAATAACTTTTATGTATTTCGAGTTTAATCTGGTGTAAGCAAAAGCTTTAATATGTCTGAATAGAAGAGAATACTGTTTTCTTCTCTTCTTCAAGCAACAAGTTCCTAAATCTCTTTAAAGAGAGTATTAAAGCTTCGTCTCTTGCTTGTTCGATAGTTCTGCTAGTTCATATTACACGTCCTCCACGTTTGCCAAAGTGCAAGTGCATGTGTGTGTGTCTCCCTCTCTCTGTGTGTGTGTGTGTGTGTTTGTGTATTACATTTTATTTAGATTTTAGCTGACTTTTGTTTCGCAGCTGGACGCGGCATAAAAACGACGACGACGGCGACGGCGATGATTGCAACAAAAGTGCTCCATTAGCTGCAGCTGCTTCCCCTTCCCCCCGCCCCCCCCTCGCTGACTGCGCATTGAACTGGCTGTGATTGCCTCTGCATGTTGTTGTTGTTTTAAACTCAACTCAAATAAGTAAGGGTATTGCTGCCCTCTCACTCACACACACACACACACAAGCTGTACATATTTATAATTTTTTGCGCCGCATGCCATTGACGCCTATAAGCACACGCACACACAGACAAGCATACATACTTATATAGTATGTACATAAGTAAATGTACCCTGACATATCTAAAGACCTCCGCCACACGTACAACACCCACAAGCGCGCCACGCCTACTTGTACATCGAAGAAAATTGTCTGTTGCATGACAGAGATGCGCCGCCTCTGCTCTCCTCGTCTGCGGTACACTTTGGCTTTCCTTCGCCGCTTTCACAATTCCATTTCATCCATTTCCATTTATCATGCGCGCAATTTTGCCTGACATTATTCAACAATTTGCATCGCTGCTTCCGCTACAGCAGCAGCAGGCAGCGGGAAGCACAAGCAGCGGGAAGCAGAGGCAGAGGCAGCGGCAGCAGCAGCAGCAGCAGCAGCAACAGCAACTTTAGCAATACGCATTTCCGCAGCAAAAGTTTTGGCAGCAGCAACAGAAATATCAGCAGCAACAACAACAACTACACGAGCAACGGCAAGAGAAACGAGTGAGTGGAGAGACGAAGCGCAAACAGCAGCAGCAGCAGCAGCACAGTAAGAGACAGTTGGACAGAAGTGCACAGAGAGAGGAGACAGTCTCAGTCCGCACACCTTTAGCCAGCCTCATTTATATTGCGTTACACACACACGCACACTTACTCACTCACTCTCTTGCACACGCACGCACTGAGGCGCACGCACACATGACACAACGAGACAAGCAAGTACAAGCCGCAACATTGCGAAATTTGCTTGCTCACTTCCACGCGCGACGCCTTTGCTGCCGTTGCTCTGCTCGAATGCTGCTGCTGTAGTTGTCTTTCAGCTTCAGCTTCTCCATGCAGTTTGCTTAATTTCTCACTTGTTCCTTGTGCACACACACACATACACGCAGAGACACGCATGCAAGCAGCCAGGCAAGCAAGCAAACAAACACACGCACGCACACACACACAGTCTCACAGCAGGCAGGCACGCACCGCAGCTGCTGCTGCTCATTCGCTCTCTCACTACCCTCTCTCCCGCTCATTTGATTTAGTTATTGTTGCAATTTTAATTACCAGCACTTCAATGGACGACAACTCTGCCGCTTGGCGCTCTTGCTCCTGCTCTCGCTGTCGCTGTCGCTGTCAACCGCAGCGCAGCAGCAGAGCGACTGCAAAATATTTAAATGAAAAAGAAATTGTAACAATACAAATGGCTCTTTGCGCTGCTTTCCACTTTGGCCTCTGACAACCGCTAGCGTCTGACACCTTCGTTCGTCTGTCGGTCTGTCGGTTTGTCTCTCTGTCTGTCTGCCTGCGTTGCGCCCACAATTTCAAATAGCAACGCCAGCGACAACAGCAGCGGCAGAGCAGCGCCAGCAACAACACGTTCGTTAAATGTTGAATAAATTTTCTCATATAATCGTCGTCGTCGCAGTCGCAGTCGTCGTCGTCATCGTCATTTTGCTACCCCCCTGTGCCTCGCCCCCAAACGATCTGGCTGTTTATCCCTCTCTCCGCACACCTCACACCCCACACCCCATGTGCTGTAGCTGTTGTTGTTGTCTCCATCAGCGCTCTGCTGCCGGCGTCGATGTCGCTGCCGCTGCCACAGCCGCTGCCACTGCCACTGCCACTGGCCGTTGCCATCGCATCGCATCGCTTCGCTTCGCACTTGGCTTCGGCTTGGATTGGTTGGTGTTGGTGTCGTTTCGTTAGTTTAGTTCGGTAACTCGTCGGTCGCGCAAGCAACAACAGCAGCAGCAGCAGTACTCGCAGCAGTCGTCGCAGCAGGCAGCACGAGGAGCAGCCGCAGCAGAAACAGGCGGGCAAAGCCAAGAAAAATTACGAAAAATTTCCTGTGCGCCGCACTAATAAATTATATGTATGAAATTGTGCTAGTGTTAGTGTCTCTGTGTACGTGTGTTTGTGATAGTGTTTGTGCCAGTGAGAGAAACGAAAAGAGGAGCGAAAATTGTTTGGAGCAGCAGCGGCAGCGGCAGCAACAAATGTACGCCCAACTCTCGCATGTGTATATCAATATTTATTATTGCAAAAAATCTAAAGAAACAACAACAACAAGAACAACATACCGGGTCGAAAGACGTCGGCAGGAAGTGCGACAGATACAGATACAGATACAGACACACAAATGCCAAACCAAAGCAAACCTAACCAAATCGTTTGGGCCCAAAGCCAAAGCAGGCAGCAGCCCAAGCAGCCAGCGAAGTCAGCAGCGCGAGAACTCAACCAAGCGAGCAGAGCCCAGAGCAGAGATACAGCGGCCGAGGCAGAGCAGCAGCAAAATTCTGTCTGTCTCGAGTGTGTGTCTATGTGCCGCTGTATGTGCTTGTGTGTGTGTGTGTGTGTGTGCGTCTGTGTTCTACGTGTGTTTGTTAGTGCGAGAGTGTATGTGTATGCACCCTGGCCACCGTATTTTCTTTTGTCAGTTGTGTGTGAACTCTGTGCCCTCGCTGCGCTGCCTCCTCCGCTGCCGCAGAAGATGGCAGCAGCAGCAGCGCAGCGAAAAGGATTTAAAATTGTGCACAAGAGTTGCGCACGAGGGGGAAGTGGGAGAGGAGATGAGGTGAGCTGAGCTGAGGCAAGGCAAGGCAAGGCAAGGCGATGCGCGCGATGCTGTGTTCGCTTTTTCTTATTGTTGTTGGTCACACAATATACACACATACACTGGCTCCTGCATGTGTGTACAGTGTGCTCACACATACACACAGCCGCAGCGTACGTTCATTTGCAGTTATCTAAAGCCGCGCCGCGCCGCGCCGCGCTGCACGTTATACACACAACAAAATTGTCAAATCAATAAAAACGCGAGCAAAGTGTCGTCGTCGTCGTCGTCGTCTCTGCCGATGCCAACGCTGGCAGGCAGCCACAGCGTCAGCGCCAACGTATGCGTTAGCTTAGCTGCTTAGCAGCTGCCATTAACTGTAAAAATTCCAATGGCGAGCAGCGAAAATGATGCGAGCTTAAGTGACAGATTTAAGAGAGCAAGCAAGCCAGAGAGCAGATGAGATCAAATTTAGTGCGAGAGAGCGGGAGAGCGCGCGTGAGAGGAAGAGTGAATCGAAACTTGCACTGCGGTTAAACGAGTTACTGACCAGTGCAATAATTAACAATTGCAACTCCAATAAGATTTATTGCGTCAACTGCAGCCGCCTGCGTCGCTGTCGCTGTCGTTACCGACGACGCCAACGCCAACGTCGCAACGTCGGCGGCGTGTTCAGTTATGTAGTATTTTTTTTTTTTTTATGTATCAATAATTACGACGAAGAAACGTTGAGAAAAACGAAATTGAAGCAGCGGCGCGCAATGAACGAATGGCCGAACGAGCAGAGGCCAGCCGACAACAACAACAGCAACTACAGCATTGGAGACATGTTTGCGCGGCGGCGGTGGCGGCGGCAGCGTCGCTCATTTATTTTATGTCTTGCTGTCGTGGTTGTTGTTCTTGTTGTTGTTGTTGTTGCTTGCTGCTGCTGTTCTTATTCTTCTTCTTGTTGCTTGGCTAGTTGCCTTATTGTTGTTGTTGGCTTGCCCAGCCCCGCCGTTTGTATGCTTGGCCTGTCTGTGTGTTTGTATGTGTGTGTGTGTGTGTATACCAAATGTGTGCATGACACGACCCGCAGCGCTGCCGCGTCGCAGTCGCTTTAGCTTGTACTTGGCTTGGATATGCTTTGCGCTTTTTGTTTTGCGTTGCCATCACCTCTCTCTCTCTCTCTCTCTTCCTTCGGTCGATCGTGTATACCACTGCAAATATGCAATAGAAAAGTGCGTCGCTGCCGCGTTGCGCCCTTTTGCATTAGACGCTGTTGATATTGCAATTTACAGGCAACAGCAGCAGCAGCGCTGCAACAGCGACGCTGCCGTTGCCCTGGAATCCGCGCTGGCGTCGTTGACTGCGCTTTGGCATGACTGACCGATTGTCTAACTGACTTGCCTGCCAGCCTGTCGGCCAGTTAAGTTTGCTCACGGCGCGTCAAACGGCAGACAACTCGAACTCAACTCGATTCTGCTGCGGCTCAGTTCACTCATTTGCCGTCGCTGCTGCCGCTGGAATGAAATTTTGTTTGTGCTTTACTTTGTGTGTGTGCGTTTTGTCGTTTGCTTTTATTATAACGCGCAGCTCAGTTGCGGATTTGTGATTTCGATATTTAGTTGGATTTTCTGCCGTTCGTCTCCCTCTCTCTCTCTCTCTCTCCCCGCTGCCGCACGCTCGCTCGCTTGTCTGTCACGCTGTGTTTGTATGTAAAAAGTTACCGTCTCTGTGTTTGTTCGTGTCTGTCCCACTGTCGTCCCTCTCTGTCCATTTGTCCGTGCCCGTTCGTATGTCTGTTTGTCGTTCAAGTTTTGCGATGCCGCCGCCGTTGTTGCTGCCCCTGCTGCTGTTGGTGGCGGTTTTGTCTCGTTCCTCGCTGATTGCTTTGGCCTCTCTCTTGCCTCCCCCCTTCCCTCACCTCCCCCTGCCATCCTCGCGCTCTCCCCTTGTCCAGCTCATTTCCAGCTCGTTTTGGGTGTACGTTGTGCAGTGTTTCTTTTTCATATTGTTTAATTTATTTCGTTGGTTTTTATTGTGGCCGTCGTTGCTGTGTGCGTGCCTCTGGCTGTGTGTGTGTGTGTGTGTGTCTGTGTGCTTGTGTGCATGTGGTTTGCCTGTGTGCACGAATTCGTCATATCGTGTTGTTGGTGCAACGAAGCCGCTGCCGCCGCCAGCGTTCGTCTCTCTAGTTTATCGTTTGTACCTTTCGCACGCGCGCTCCTCGCATTACCTCTCACTCACTCCCGCTGCAGCATCGCATTATCAACATCATCATCATCGTCATCGTCATCATCATCATCATTGTCCATCATTCGTCATTCCGTCTCTGCTCGCTCTACATCATCCCTCGCCCTTCGCTTTGTTTCGCCCTCCTCTCTTCCCCCCTCTTCCCTCTCTCCGCTCGCATTGAACTCACATTTTTGAGGCATTCGTGATGAATTTGTTTTCTTGTTTAATTTTAGTCATTTATTTGCTTTTGGCCCTTTTTCCTTTTTCAAGCCCTTTTCACGCTAGTCACCCTCGCAGCACACACACACACACACACATTTACAATATGCGGTACTTGTGTTCTTTCCCTTTCCATCTGCATCTGCATTTGCTTTGTAATCGAATCGCAGCTAAAATTGCACATTTGCCTTGCCCATCTCCCATTCTCTTTCTCTCCCTCTCTCTCTACCTTTCTCACTCTATAACTCGGCTAGCGCATTTATAAGCGGAAGCAATTTGTGTTTATAATTTCGATTTGAACAGACGCATAGATAAAGCCGCGTGAAAGCCTGATAAACCTGAAAGAAATACGCATAAACCAAGGCGTGGGTGGGGTCTCCAATCATTGCATAACAATGGAACTTAAAGAAATCTAACCACATTTTTGGCAAGGCCAACCTTGAGGGAGATGCGTAGAACATCAAATTTAACCAGTTGCGAAAGCTACAGTTGAGCCTGCCCGACAGTAAGATACTCTTCGTCCAACTTTCCAACAACAAAGTCTTCTACTTTTACTTTTCTTGAATTGGTATATAGCTACATAGGATATATAACTATGTATATGTCGAAGCAGAAAGTTGTAACTTTAAAACCTTCTTTACTAATCGAATACAAAACTTTATTTATTGATTTACGGAGGCGGTGGGCGTGGCATCTAAAACTTAAAATAAACTTGTGAAGCAGACAAACTAGTAAAAATCTTTATGCCAAATTTGGTGTCTTTAGATCCTATAATAGCTGAGATCTGTGAGTTCACACAGACGGACAAAAGGACAGACAGACGGACATGGCTTAATCGACTCTGTGGCCCCTCCCACGCCTTTCTTTGTCTTCAACATGCGTTTGCACAAATTGAATATACCCTTTTTTACAATTTTCAGTGATGGAAGGGTATGCAAATACTAGAAATATACAGTTACCATAATTTATATATATTTTGATCGACATCCGGTCAAGAGATTTAAATCTTATGCTAAATGCAAAGAATGAGTTGAAAAAAGAGAATCGTGAAATTTGCTTGATGAACGAGTTTTCGACTCGCTTCTTGGGCAACTATATCGCAGTTGTCGGGGTGGGGGGCTTCTACCTTATGGGGCAATCTGTATTCATTAAAAAAAAAGCTAAACAAACAATTTTATGGCTAGGCAAAAAAAAAGCTATTGCGGCTTCGCTTATCTACGATTGCTTGTACCATGCCTGTTGCGGATAAGTAATGCGATTCATACATACACACAGTTACAGTTAGGTTAGGTTAGTTGTTTGGGCTCTTATCAGTTAACTTGTGACGGGTTTACTTGAGTTGAGTGGGGTTACGCGGCTTTTGACGTTAAAAGGTGCCGTTACTTGCTTGGAACTATAAATGTATGTAGTAATCCTCATCGTCATCGTCATCGTCTTCCGCCTGGCCAGGCAGCTGCAGATGAAATTTGAGATATTGTATTGCCTTTCTCCCTCTCCCTGTCTCTCTCAGTCTCTGTCTTTCCTCCATTCATTATGTACCCTCTCCCCCACCCAGGCATTCGAAATTGTTCTGTATCTCTAATGTGGTGAATAAGTTTCGGCTCAGAAGTTGTACGAAATTGTGCGCCATTGTTTTGTGTGTGTGTGTGTGTGTGTGTGTGTGTGTGTGTGTGTGTGTGTGTGTGTGTGTGTGTGTGTGTGTGTGTGTGGGCATGACTCACACACATGTGTGCGTATGTGAGAGTTAGCTGACAGAATTTTATGATATGTGTATACACATCATTCACAATAGTGGTTTACAGTGCTTGTTGTTATTGTTGTTGTCTCTAATCTGCTTAGTTTTAGCTAGGAAATAACTATTCCATATAAAACAAAGAGCATTATTATAATCTTAGAGAAAGTTATCAACCTGCAGGTCGACAACCTTTATGAGAAAGCGATTTAGAAAAGGGAAAACTCGACTGATTTCCTGAAAATCCTAGTTATTCTATTGTAACTCTGCTTGAAAAAGTTGAAGTACTTTAATTGGCATAGACTTTTGTGGCATCCGATATCGTGTTGTATTTTATGACTCTATTGTACATACAGCTGTGTTCACAAAAATAGCAGTGCTCATTAGCTGCAACTTTAAACTTAATTTTGTATATCAAAAAGTAAATGAATGTTCACAAATTTAATTTTGTTTCAGTTTTGGGATTATTTTTAACAATAACAAAATCAATTTATTGTTGTAAATGTTGTTAATTTTTTTTACATTATTAATTTTAACAAAAAAGTGCTGTTTACAGCTATTCATAAAAATAGCAGTGAGTAATGAAAACATGGGAATTAGTTGAAAAAAACATTGTAGAACTTCATAAAACTATTTTAATTCCGGGATCCGCTTCCATGATTGTTGAACAACCTCCCAAAGCTGTGATCGAGATTTTGGATTTGCATTTGCAACATATCGTTTAATATCTCCCCATAGGTTTTCAATGGGATTTAAGTCCGGAGACTGTGCAGGCCACGACATAAGGTCGATCCGCTTTGATGCCATCCAGCTTTTGACCATTTTGCTTGTATGATTGAGGTCGGCATAAGGCAACATAACATTTTCTAATATGTTAACATATACAGATCGATCCATGATCCCATCAATCATGAATATAGGGCCTACTCCACGGTAAGAAAAACATGCCCATACCATAACACTCAATCTGCCGTGCTTAACTGTCTTCAAAGTGTACCTAGGATCGTACTCTGTGTTAGGTGGTCGTCTAACATATTGTCTGGAGCCCTTTTCACCAAATAACACAATACATACATATGTTTAAATCGATATAAGACTGGAATATCTCTTCTCTTTTTTCTTTTTAGTCCTCTCCCTCTCAAGTTATATCAATAAAGAAACGACCCAATCATTTTGAAAATAATCTACAATAATTAAGAATTTTAAAAACTGTACAGACATTTTTGAACATCATTCATCTTCCGGTGTATGCATGTATGTGTGTGCTCTGTGATACACTGGGTTGTGTGTGTGTGTGTGTGTGTTTGTTCGTGCTAACCAGGCCAAAAAGCCGATGAGAATCGAAAAAATGAAATCATTATTCAAATTTCAAATTGTGCCACACAACAACTACAAGTGAGTGAACAAATAGAAAACACACACACAGAAAAACAAACCACAAAAAACAACAACAACAACAATCGATAACAAGAAATTAATTGTTAAATTATGAAAATGCGCAGTCAAAGTCCACAAAGAGCAGAACAACAAGAACAGCACGAAAAGCTGTGAAGAATCATATGTAGTTCCCGGTATAGGAAAGACAATAGAAATCGGTTGTATGGTGAGTGGAAGTAACATACGATTTGGGTAGCAAAGAAGTTTATATGTAAAAGTATCTATAGAAAGGGGAAAAACATCCGAAAATGTGGTATTTTTGCAATATTTTCCACAATTTCCATGGGAAATTCTTTTGGAATGGATTTTTATACCAATTTTGATTGGCCTAATCGATTTAGGTTGAAAAATTAGGTTTTAAAATTTTGAAAAAAATTTGAAAATTTTCTAAGGAGGTAGCATGGATAATTTTTCAAAAAATTCAATGTTTGAAAGTTAACAAAGTTTGAATACAAAATACAACTAGATGATAAACTATAAACAAAATTTGATTCCCGACCAAAATCGCATTATTATTGATGAAGTTATGTGAGTTTGAGGTAAAAATAACTCTCTTCAAGGAGTAAAAAGGGAATCCTCTTCAAATCCGAATGATTAAGAACGCGTGTGTATATCTCTTAGGGTCTAAGTCATTTCCTTATCTGCCTTGCAAATATTTTTCCATTCGACACCCTCGGCAAGGTTATAAAAAAAACCACCTTCTGCTTCTTCTTCTTCTTCTTCTCCTTTTCTCTTTGCCTGTTAATTTCCTCTGGAAAGGACAAAACGGACAGCTGCTTGGCCATCGATGGATGCGGGTCTGGACCTGTGAGTGGGCGTGGGTTCTCTCTTTATCCCTTTGTTGGATAATCCGATTTAAGCATTAATTAAATGCCATGCCAGCTCTGTCTGCGCAGCTGAGTGTGTGTATGTGTGTGTGTGTGAGTGTCTGTGTATGGGTTCCACATAAATATTAGATTACGTGCAACAAGCATTTTAATTGTATTTGTTGTCTAATGAAATCACCGCAACATTTAAAAGCTTTTGCGCGCTGCGAAATAGAAGAGAGAGAGAGAAAAGCAAAAGGAGGGAGGAGAAGAAGATAATGAGGAGGAGGAATCTAGCGTAAAGTTTGGAGTCTGTTTAAAATGTTGGGGTGTGTGGATTGCATTTCAAAAAATATATGAGATAAAACAGTTAAGATCATACAACTCGCTTGATTATTTAGCTTATTTCTAGCTAAAAATTAAGCTAATAAATCATATTTAAATAGTTTATAGTTTATTATGCCTCTTAGTCAAATAAATACATAGCTTTTAGTTTATTAAACATCTTAAATGTAGCTAAACGAACTGAAGCTTCGAGGAGTATTATCTTTTGGCTCAGCTCTCTAACTCTTTTTAGCGGTTTATCTTAGCTAAGATTATCTGGCAGGAAAACCAACTGCTAAGCCAGATTTTGACTGCACTATCGACTACATCTCTCATGCTATCTCTTTCCCTTTCTCTACTTGCACTTCACCTGCCCTGTTCGACTGCAAATGTGATTAGCCTGAGCTATGCAACGCGTCGCATTCCCCCCCTGGCATTCTCTGTTTGCTAATCTACAGTGCGAACTGTCTGTCCAGCACTTGATCCCTGCGAACTGTCCTGCCTGACTGTTCCTCCCCGCCTGCGCTTGCATTACTACAGCTACAACGCTCTCTCTCTCTCTCTCTCTCTCTCTCTGGATAAACGTTATCAGTGCCGGCTCCCGTTGGCTGTGCCTGGGCTCGAGCAACAATAATGCCAGGTCAGGCAGAGCTGGCAGCAGGCGCAGCCACTGAGCGCATTCAACGTCAGCCGCAAAAGCGCCCAGCATGCACATAACCTCAGTTACCATTCTGCTGCTCTCCAGCTACTCCTCCTGCTCTTGCTCCTTTCCCTCCTCTTGCTTCCTCTCCCGCTCCTGCTCCTCTTCTGCCCACTCTTTTTCAACTCATCCTTTCCCCCTCCTCCTATCCTGCTCCCCCTCTGTTGTTTTCCCTCTGCCGCTTCTGCTCCTCTGCGCCTCTCCTTCTCTCCTACTTCTGCTCCTCTCCTTGCCTGCTCCTTGTCACCTTTTGCTGCATTTGTATTTGTATTTGTGTGTACTTGCTCCAACTGCTGTCAGAGGCCTGGGACAGATGCTGCTGCCTCTGTTTGCCTCTCCCCTCCTCTTCTCTCTTAACCATGCTGCCTGTGGTACTTGCACTGTGCGTCGTCTTCTCTCCTGCTGCTGCTGCTGCTGCTGCTCGTTGTTGTTGTTGTTATTGTTATTATAGCCCGAAGCTAGCTTGGAGTTTGGGTGTGCAGGCAGCGACGGCGGTGGCTTTGCTCTGCGTTGCAAATGGCAAATACGTCAATGCGTCTCCCGCTGCTGCTGCACATTTCTCACTCTCTCTTCCACTCCCTCTCCCTCTCTCTCTCTCTCCCTCTCCCTCGCTCGCTCTTTGCTTGCTGCGCTGCTTGCGCTCGTTCGTTTCGTTTGCTTTGTGCGCTTTGTTCGTTTATTCGCTCCTTCGTCGTGCTCGCACACGCTCGCTTACTCTCGCTCACTTGCTCGCTCGCTCACTCCCTCTTCCGCTCCCGCTCCCGCTCCCACACACACTCACTCACTCGCTCACTCCCTCTCCGCGCTTCCTCTTGCTGCTTGCTCCCACTCACTCTAATTTATGGGTCGTGTTGCGCGCTCTCGTTCCACTTTGAGCCTTTCCCATGCATTCCACCTCCTGCTGCAGCAACAACAACTACACAGTGACAACAGGCACAAATACAACGGCAACAACTATTTCACCGTTACATAAATACCCAACTGCAACAACAGCAACAACAGCAACAACAACAACTGCGACTTGCTGTTGGCTGCATAAATTCATTTGTTTGTTGTTGTTGCCATTGTGGTAGTTGTTGTTGTTGTTGTTGTTATTACTAGCTCTGCCTGCGTCGCAGCCGCTGCTGTCACTGTCACTACGCTGGCGTTAGCGTCGCCGTCGCCGTCGTCGTTGTTGTTGCCTTTTCCCCTTTCGGCGTCGTTGCCATTTTCAATTTTAGTTTTGCTTTTCCCTGCGCTTCGGTTTGGGTTCGTTACTGCCAACCCCCGCCCCCTTACACTCTGCCCCCCCACCCTTTCTCTTTGTGTTTGTGTGTGTGTTTGTGTGTGCTCCGCCACCCACGCAACGTGTGTCCTTGCGCGCTCGTTTCCTCTGTCTGTGTGTGGCTCTGGCTGGAACTGGGACCTGGCCTAGCCTGCTCTGAGCTGGGCTGATTCTGACCCGACCCGATGCGACCAAAACGACCGAACGTTCGACTGACTGTCCGACCGCCTCGACGAGACGAGACTCGGCGCGACCCAACGTTCCTGCCCCGCTCCCCCTTCCGCTCCCTCCCTGCACGTTGCCTGCTCTATGTACGCCCTGTTTCGGTTCGACTGCTCTGTGTGTATGTCTATGTGTGTGTGTGTGTGTGTGTGTGAGCGATTGTGTGCTTGCCTCTGTGTGTGTGTGTGTGTGGGTGTCCTTTTTTACACAATTTCCTTGAACGCGCGCAGAGCCCGACAGGCCCGACAGACCCAACACCCTTTGCCGCCGAAACCGCCAACTGGTTAGCAATATCCTTGATAATAATGTGTACAACGCCAAAAAACAAGTGGACGCAGCAACTGCCCCCTCCCCCTTTCCCCTCTTCACGCTCTGCCCCTTCGTAACCCTTTTCTCACTCTACTCGCACTCCCTCTATCCCCCTCTCACTCCCACAAACGCGAGCATAGCAGCTGCACTCTGAAATCCATTTCATTTTATTCCGGTTCTGCTTAGGCTTTGCTCGGACTCGCTAGCTCGTTCTCTCTCCCTCTCTCTCTCTCTTTCTGTTTCTCTCTTGCTCTGCATATTTTGGCTTTGTTTTACATTCGTTGTGTGCAGGACGAGAGACCACAACAAAATTAGCAGCCTGGCTACAGTGGGCTCTGCCTAAAAGGGAATAATCATTTAATTGTTTAAATTGTTTAATAAATTTAATTTATTTATTATTTTATTAAATATTTATTTGTTTTCCTTTCTTACCTAAGCAACTCTGCATGAAACCGTTTAACAGTTATAAAGCTTACTGAGAGAGCAAATTCGCTTTCATTTGAAATCCTCTTAGCTCTCTTAGTCACACTTCACAGTAAACCACAAAGAGAGAGGGAGAGAGAGCGGAACGAAGCCATTGATGAATTGATTGTTCTTTAGAAATTTCATATGCCACAATTTGCATATTACAACAACAATTGCTATTGTTATTGTTGTCTGAGCTATCTAATGACACTTGAAGGATTATCGCAGCCAACACCTGCTCCGGTGTTCAAGTGTGATTGACTTAATTGAATAAGAATTTGAGCTGCAATTGCTGAAGCAAAGGTCAATTAAGAGAGGAGATGGGCCAAGGGAAGCCAAGAGAGACCAAAGAAGTTGCCGCTGCTGCTTGTCTGTACTTGTTGCTGCTGCCTGTGCAGTCAATGATTGCTGCAGTCGTTGCCAGAGCAGAAGTGGGGCAGAGGAAGAGAGAGAGGCAGCAGGCAAACGAGCAGCGAACAACTGAAGATCGCGACAGAGCGCGGCAGCAGCAAGTTCTGCGTGGCCCTCAGTTACACTGTCTCAGTTGACGTCGTCGTTGCTGTCTGCTGAGTCAATAACCTCTCTTAAGTAGAAGAAGCAGCAGCAGTCGGGCATGCGAGCAAGAGGTATGAGCCAAGCCGCTCGCTTGCTCTCCTCGCCCTGCTTCAACTGTCTGCTCTGTGGCTCTCGGCAAGAGTCAACTTCTTGAGTAATGAGAAGAGGCAGGGCAAAGCGAACTGAAAATTCTCGGCGCGTTGTAAAAAGCCGCCAACAATCAAAAGACGACGCGCGACGCATGGTTAGCGGCGTCGGCGTGGCAGCGGCAGCGGCAGCGGCAGCGTCAAGCAGCAAGAACAATATAATGTACCTTAAATCCAAATGCGCAAGTATGCCAGCAAAATTACAAATGCACGTGTGTGCGTGTGTGTGTGTTTGTGTTTCTAGTCAAAGATGATTAACGTATGCTGCGAACAAGTGAACATAAATAAATACAGTACACACACACAAACACATACAATGCAAGAGCGCCACAGTTGGAATTGAAACGCGTTAAAGGGACGCGCCGCTAGCCAGCAGCACACCACTCACACCCACTCTACTACTCTCTCTCTCTCTCTCTCTGCTCTGCTCGCATGCAGTTGTGCAATTAATACATTGCCAAAGTTGTTGTTGTTGTTGCTGCACTCTAACGGAAGACAACTCAACGCAGCTGCAAACGGTTGGTAGAGCTTTAATCGGTTATGCATGTATGTGCGAGCAGTGCGGAGCACAATTACGGTTAAAGCTTTGAATTCTGATTAGCATTTGTCATTTCGCCGCTGGCCCCCAGCGAGTTTAAATAGAAAATCATCAAAATTACTGTACAAGGCGTCAGTGTCGTCGTTGTTGTTGTAGTTATTGTTGCTGTTCGTGTGTATAACACAAAAGCGGCGGCGACGACGGCGGCGGCGTTTGCCAAAGATACACAACGAAGCAAATACAAACACACGCACACACACACAAGTGCCGAATGACTGACGACTGCCAATTGAACTAGAGATAATCAAGAGCAAAAAAAAAAAAGCTGAAAAAAACAACAAGAACAACTGTTTGCGCGGAGGGAGCGCGAGAGAGAGAGGGGTGGATCAACGCCAGTGACGCCAACGTCGGCGTCGGGCGAGCACACAATAAAAAGAATTTCACATTTGTACACTGTCAGTCACAAATATTGAAACGACGCGATGTCGGGCAGGCGAGCGGACGGGCAGACGGGCAGAGCGCCAGGGCGACGTTCGGTCAGTTGAAACGTACGTGAGTGCGGCGAAGGGAAGAATGGGGAGAGAGTCAGCGTCAGTCACTCGCTATGGGCAAAAAGAAAAAAATATATATGTATATCTACCCGTCAAGTTAGCGAAAAGCGAAGAAAAAACACAACAACAACGACAACAGCAGCAGCAGCTTCTCCTCCTCCTGCTGCCTCTCACTCTCTGCTCGCCCTACACACTCGCACGCACGCAGCGCGCACCTTTTCATTGGCAGCGCGTCGACGGCGTAGCTGCTGTGTCAGCGTCGACTTCGGCATCGCAGCCAACGTTGTCGGCGACGCGGTGACAGCGTCAAAGATAAATGCTCGAATCATTTTGCCAACGCTTTTGCTGCTGCCGCCGCCGCTGCTGTTCTATTGTTGTTGTGGCTCGCGCTCAACTCAACTCACACCCTCACGCACACACACACACACTGGCACACTCACTCGCATTCGCAGTGAAAAAATACAGCCTCTGCTGCGACGATTTGACCCGAACGGAGGTCCCACTGTGCGGTTGCCGTCATAAAACTTTAAGCGAAGCATAAGAAAAGGCAAACACACACACAGTCGCACAACATATGTGTGTATTGGTACGTTAAACAATGGCGGGGCATGTTGGCGCAACGGCGCAAAGTTTTATTTGTTATTGTTTTATTTTGTTTTTGTGTTTTTGCAATTTGTTGCCATTAATCGCCTTTTACAATTTACGCTCACTTTAATCGATTCAATGGCGCACAATTTATTAGCGGTGGCAAGACATCCCACTCCACTGTGCACCCCTTTCTTCCGCATGGTCTGTGATAAGCAGGCACATCTGTCTCGGCCGATGCGTGACAGCAGAGGCAACAGCAGCAGGCAGAGGGCAGCGGCAGCAAGAGAGCGCAGCGCTCAATAACAGTTATTAAGAAAAGGCGCAAGAGACGCGGCAACAAAGATGGAGACTCCTCTCCACCTTTTTATTGTGGCCTGCTAAACGTGCGTTCATTAAAATGATTAATTCATAAAAATATGCATACAGCACAAAAAAAGGAAATAAAAAATGAGGCACAAATATAACAAAAACAGAAACAAAACAAAAAGTGTAATTATCAACCACTGTGAAAACGCGTTGACGTTGACGTCGACGTTGGCGTCGGCGTCGGCGTCGTCGGTCCATTCATTGCCTCTCATACTCTCGCCGTCGCGACGGCTCTCATGTTTCAATTCCACTTGTAACACAGGCCGAGCGCGTTTTTGTGTTCTCGCTGCTTGTCACCGCGCTCTCAGTCTCTTAGTCGCCGCGTTATCCCACAGATATTTGGTTTGCTTTTCGCAACCGCTCGCTTGTAAATAATTGAAATTGTGAATTTTAATGCAGAAAATGCAGTGGAAAATTGCGAAAAATATGTGAAATGTATCGGAAAATCTGCGTGACGCATGAAAAGTATGGTTTTTCCAGTAAACAGTGTATTTTTCTACAATTTTCTTCATCAACCGACAGTCTGTCTGCGTCTCAGTCAGCGCTTAGTCAGCGGCGTCGACAGAGCGCGGTGACGTCGTTCGTAGTAGTAACAGCGGCAACGGCAGCGACGCGTTGTCGGCATTTATAAATGCAAAATGTGTGAAATGCAAATGCAGCAGCAGCAGCGACTTGTGTGCTGCAAAATTTTTATGAATGAAATTTAAACAACTGGAAAAGAAAAACAAAATACGCTCTGAAACGCCGCTGCATCTGCTTTCGCTGCCGCTGCGGCCGTAGGCACGAACAACAACAGCGGCGCAAGCCAAACGGCATTTTCTTTTTCGCTTTGTGTATGCATCGTTTGCCGCAACAGCGGCGGCGGTCTCTGTCGCGTTTCTCTGTTAACTTTTAAAAGTGAGTGCAACTGTAGGCGCGTTTGTGCATGTGTGTTTGTGCGTGGTTTGACTTTGATTTAGTGGCTTGAAAAGTGCATTAAGCCTAAAGTCTTCGTAGTTTTCTCTCCCTCGTTTAGCAATGCAATTACGCGTACAATTGTTTTCGCCGTGTTTTTTTTTTTTTTTGTTTTTGCTGTGTGTAGTATGTTTTGTGTTTGAGTTGCGCGCTACGCGACGCTGTTAATTCGCTCTGTTCCTGTCCTTGCCTGTTCCCTGCAGGTGTAGTGGTGTGTGTGTGCGTGTGAGTGAGTGAGTTGCTCTCGTTTCTCTTGCACATGATTTTCACTCATGCCTGCTTCCGTTTCGTTTCGTCTGTGTGCGTTTAGTTTTTTTTTTGTAGTTTTGTTTTGCTTTTCATGTTTCTGTTGTTTCCTCTTTGCACCAACATTCGCCAACAGCCGCTGCCGCCACGGCGTTGCCAACACTGAGAGCATACATAATTGAGCGTGAGCGCAGAGATAGAGAGAAAAAGAGAGCGTAGAGTTGTGAGCGCGCGCTAGTGGTACAAGCGAAAGGGAGATGGAATATTTTCATGAAATGTTGTTGCCAAAAAAAATGATAAACTTAAAAAGTATAATTTAATTAATTAAGCTAATCAAGAGGAACAGCAATAACAACGAATCAAAATTGTTTGCTCTGTGTTTGCTTATCACATTCTCTTTTTTCTACAAGGGCGGGCAGGAGCAGAGAGTTGCTTTCAGTTGGCAGTTATTTTTAAATTTGCCTATCGTAAATTACCCTTTACTTATCATACGCATCTTTCTCTCTCTCTTCTCTTATCTATTCGCAGAAACAAAACAAAAATCACGAACAACTGTAATAGAAGATAACACAAATTTAGCACTTTAACATGAACAAAAATGCCGGCGATGGCAGCGGCAACGATGGCAAAAACTCAAACAATCACGGCGGCAAAGGCGGCTCCAGTGCGGGTGGAGGCGGTGCCGGAGGAGCGGGTGGGCCACACGATCCCACCGGACTGCTAGATGCTGCCTCGCTCTTTGGTAAGTAGACGCAGTGAATTTGCATAGTAAAACTTACTAATTCTTTCTTTCTCTCTCTCTCTCCCTCTTTCGCAGCCTATTGGGGACGCGATCCAACTGGGGCAGCAGCTGCAGCTGCATCGAATCCGCTCTTTAACTCACAGTTCAATGCTGCCGCTGCCGCCGGTCTCGGCCTGTTGCCAAATGCTGCGGGCGCAGCAGCAGCTGCTGCTAATGACCGTTACTCATCAATGGCTGCGGCAGCGGCTGCCGCTGCGGGCGCCCATCATCATCAGAACACAATGGCCGTAGCGGCTTCACAGGCTGCCAGTCTGGCAGGTCTGCATCCAGCAAGTGAGTAAAATGTCGGCATCGACACTCGTCACAAGAAATTAGCATACGAAACACAACAATAAAAGGGAGGAGGAGAAGAAGAAGAAGCAGAAGAAGACGCTGAACGATAAATAGAGCCAAGTGACGCACGCAGCGTGTCGACTGCGTTGGCGCTGCCTGCTAAAATGTTGCCGCCAGCAGAGGTAGAGGCGCAAGCAGGCAGCAGCGGGTTCGATCTCAGAGCGGAGCAACAGAAAAGAGAGAGAGAGAATTTAATTTGTGCAATCTTTTCTTAAGTTTTTGGAGTACAACAGCAAATGTCTCGTCCCTAATCCAAGCGCGTTGCATTTGAAGAAAACTCTCCTATAATAATTTCGCTTGCTGTTACAGCTTTACGCTTGTTGGCCCTCTCAAACTTGGCCAACACAGCGATAACAAGTCAAGCATATTTATTTTGTTAAATAATTTGATAGTCTGTACTATTGTTAAGAAGAAAGAAGTTGGAAATTCTTCCAAAACTTTAGTATATTAGCCAAGCTTAGTTAGTTAAAGAATGCTTAACTGATATCTTTAAACACAATTGATTGATATGAGTTCTGGCTCATCAAGTCAACCTTTCATCTCTTAGAAAACCCTTAATAATATCATATCCTTCTTACAGGTTGGTGGTCCATGGCACAGCTCGCGGCCCAGGATTACTTTACGCGCCTGCAGGCCTCGGGTCTGTCACCATTTCCGCATCCCGATTTGGCTGCCGCCTTTGGACCTGCTGCCATGGCTATGGGTGCCGGTGGCGCTGGTTCTACGGCGGGAGCAGGTGGCGGTGCTGGCATGGTTGGCGTAGGTGGCGCCGGTGGTGGTGGCAGCAATAGTGGTGGAGGCGGCTCTAGCAGCAAATCGAACAAATCCCGCAAGGAGAAACGCGCAGCACAGCAGCAGCAGCAACAACAACAGCAGCAGCAACAGCAGCAACAAAATTTGGCTAACAGTTTGAATGCTGCAGCAGCTGCCGCGGCAGCAGCAGCGGCCAATAATCCCGCCGCTGCGCTGGCCAGCATGCATGGCTTTGGGCTGCCGGGCACCAGCAGCATGCCGCCATCGGTGAGCACGGGCAGCAGCTCCATTTCGACGAGCAGCGGTGGACATGGTGGTTACAAGGTGAGTTGAATGCATGGAGCAAGTGAAGGCATCTCTAATCATTCGCATTACCCTTCCAGAGCACGGCCAGCGCGTATGGCAAACCCTCGACAATGACCAGCAGCAGCAGCGGCAGCAATATGGCTAGTAATCCTGGATCTGCCTATGATCCGGTCACCCTGCACAAGGAACTGCTTGCTATGCAGGCTGTGGCAGCAGCTGCCTCGGGTTCCGGGGTGGGCGGCATGTCTGGCCTTGGTAGCGGCAGCAGCTCGAATAGTTCCTCTGGCAAAAAGTCGAGTGGCGGAGGTGGAGGTGGCTCGTCATCTATGCATGCACACAGTCTGTCCAATTTGGCCATGAGTCTGAATGCAGGCAGTGGCACTGGTGGCGGCGGCGGAGGTAGTGGCAACAGCGGTGGCATCATGTCCAGCAGCAAGTCGTCGTCCACCAATGTCAGTGCGAGTAATTCCGCCTCCATGGGTGGCATGCATCCAGGGCTGACCATGTCGCCGCATTCTAGCATGTCTGGCAGTGGCATGGGCAGTTCTAGCAAGGATCGGGATCGTGATAAGAACAATCCTTCGTTGAATGCGCTCAACTCGCTCTCGCAATTCGGTGCTCTGGGCATGACGCCGCAGCAGAGCATGCAGGCGGCCATGAATGCGTTCGCTGCCAGCACTGGGGTCACGCCCAGCGCAACGGTCACCTCGTCGGCACATCCCTCACAGCAGCAGCAGCAACAGTTGCCGAGCACAACAATGGCCGGAGGCAGCAGTGGAGGCAAGGCAAGCGCCAAGGATTATATGAGCAATGCGGCCATGATGAGCAGGTAAGAGAAGAGAGGGAGTAAAAGATTTCTCTGCAAGATTAGCTAATACTTCTTCTCGGTTCCTCCAGCAGCAGCGACCATCCATCGCTTTTGGGCGTGCGACTGCCACCGGATACGGAGATCATCAAGTATACGTCCTCCATCGTGGGCCCCAAGATACCTGGTAGTACATCACGCGGTCGCAAGAAGACCATCTCAGAAACAGAATCACAACAACAACAAGCCACACAGAAACAACAACACCAACAAGCAGAACAACAACAACAGCAACAACACCTTACACAACAACAACAGCAACAAAAGGATTTAGAAAGCACAACAAATGCAATTTCCTCTCTACTTGCGTTTCCAGGCCTCAGTCCGGCAAAGCGTGCCCGGCTCGAAATGGAATACGCCGCAATGGCAGCGGCAGCACAGCAACAGCAGCATCTGCATGGCATGTTGGGTGCGGCGGGCATGCCTATGGGTCTGGGCATGAGTCCAATGGATCAACTGAGCAGCGTATCCAAGACGGGAGTTTCAGCTTCTGGCTCCTCCTCCTCGTCCACCGTGACCAGCACTGCCGGCTCGACATCGGGTCTCAATCAGAGTCACAGTCATAGCCAGAATGCATCCAGCGATCGCGTGGAGGTCATCAAATTGCCACCCACCATCACTTCGAATGGGGCATACAATCTGTCCAGCAAGGGTTGCGGCAAGGATTTCCATGATCTGACCACAGATCCGGCTATCTCGTCTGGTGTTAATCTTAGCCTTAAGTCGACTACGATGCCCGTCAGCGGTGCCATTGGCTCCGCCTCGAATCCCATTACCATTGATGACTTTGATGCACCACTTAATCTGTCCATGAAGCCGTCGGACAAGAGCCAGAACAGTGCCAGCGCCATGAGCGGATCTGGAGGTGCTGCGGCAACATCGTCTTCGTCTTCTGCGGGCGCAGCTGCAACGGCGCTGGGTAATCTTGGAGGTGATTATCAGTCGCAGCAGTCGGGCGCCGGCAATGGCAACGGTGCCAATAGCCTGCAGAGTCTGAGTTCCATAACTGCTGCGCTGGGCGGTACTGGAGGCATGCCTGGTGGTTCCATCTCGGGCAGTGGTAGTGGTGCTGGCGGTGCATCGCCTTCGCCTGGACAGGGCAATATACCCTCTGGCACGGGCACATCCAGTTCCGGCTCCGGCTCTGGCTCTTCAACGTACAAGGAGGGACGACCACGCAATTTGGGACGCGGTGTCTCCAAGCCCAAAAAGAACACAGTGGCCTCGCTGCTGGCACAATCCCGTGCCGTGGGCTTGAAGCCAATGCTTGCCACACAGCAACTGTTGCAACAGGGCGCAGATATTGTAAGTAGACAACAAAAACTCGTTGGGATAAGCCCAAGATTTAACCAACTCATCCTCTGCAGGAGAAGATACGCCTGGCGCTGAGTGAGGCAAATGCGCATATGGAAACCTCTACGGATTCGGAGAGCGTTGCTGCTGAGAGCGGCCTGTCGGAGTCGGAGAGCGAGGATGCTAACATACTTAATGTGGCCGAGCTACGTGTGCCACTGGAGCTGGGCTGGAAACGTGACACGGTCATACGCGGTCTTACCAAGCAGGGCCAGATACGCGGCGAGGTCACCTACTATGCACCGGGCAGCACGTTGCCCCTCAAGACAATTGGCCAAGTCTTTGCTGTGAGTTTGTAGGGCGAACTTTTCTAAATTCAACTTGGACACTTTGGATATGACTACCCACTCTTCTCAAGATATACAAGCTCTGATACATTTATATTGATCCTCTTATAATATGAGCTCTTTTCTTCTTCTTCTTTTCTGCCCTCAGCTCCTGGAGCAGCAGCCATCGAGTCTGACGCGTGAGAATTTCAGTTTTTCTGCGCGTGCCATTGTGGGTTCCTTCTTGCAGCCAGCACCGCCGCCGTATGCCAACGATGGCGAATATATACGCATGACAGACGAGGATGTGGCCAAGCGTTTGGAGGACCTTAAGGTCTTTACACGACAGACACTCAACGTGGAGCAGCGCATAGAGATTGCCAAGCAGCAGCAGGCAATGCGTGATGCAAAGAAGCAGCAGAAGGAGGAACTGGCACGCAACAAGGAGAAGGCACGTCAGGAGAAGAATGCCAAGCTGGAGCAGCAGCGCAAGGAGAAGGAACTGAAGAATCAGCAGGCCATCGAGGTGGGTTGCAGTTGATGAAATTAGTTATTCACCCTACTAAAGCTATCTTTCTTTGCAGGAGCGCAAGAAGCGTCAGGAGGAACTGGATCGTCTCAAGCAGGAAGAGTTGCTCAAGAAGCAGCAGGTAAGTTTTATATCTCTTCCTTGCCTGGTTCTCTTTAAAATTAGCATTTTCTTTGCAATACTCAGGAGAAAGAGAAGCGGCGTCAGGAAGCAATTCTAGCCAAAGAACAGGTACAGGAGCCACTCGAATATATTCTGCATCTTGCTTTATATGCTTTGTTTTTCCTGAAATTTTTGGCGTATATTTCTTTCTGATCCATGATAATATTATCTGTTCTAAAGAGTTCCGTTTTTATAGTCCGATTTTCTTTCATTGTATACGATAAAGCATGATTATTATTACCATAAACCATGATTCAACCCTTTGAAATTTAAAAACCTATTACTTTTAGGTATTTTTATAAGAATTCCCTAGTTAATTTTTTACTATTCTCTACATTAACAGGAGCTCCAGAAGCAAAAGGAGCTGCTCTTGGCTGCCGAAATGGTAAGTAATTTTTTGGATTTTCTTTCTCTTTTCTTAATCTTAACACCTTCTTCCCTTCGTTTTATAGGAACGCGAACGTCGTCGTCAGCACATGAATCTTATACGCATGCTGGAGTTGCGTCGCAAGTTTGAGGAGCGTGAGAAGAAGAAGCATCAGTTGGTGCTGGATCGTCTGATACTACGTGAGCGTCGCATGGCAGAGCGTAAGCGAGATGCAGAGATACTTCAGTTGATACGCAAACCCAATGAAGATTCGGAAATGCCGCAAGAGATGTCGGTGCCCGAGTTGGAGCGTATTGCAGGCAATCGTCTGCCCGGTCAGGCCATGGCCGATCTGCTGATGGTGTTCGAATTCCTGCACAACTTTGGCGAAACCCTGGGCTTCGATATGGAGTCGCTGCCATCGTTGCAGAATCTACACGATGCCCTTATTAGCGACAGCAATGCAGATGCTGAGGAGGAGTTGCTGTCGGTTATGACACATTTGCTCGTTTGCGCCATTGAGGATCCTGGTGTACCCAATCCTGGTCGTCACACCACTTTGCTGGGCCAATCGCTACGCAATGCTGATATTACCAACTCAAATGTGTCCGAAATCCTGCGCATCTATTTGTATGCCACCGCCACCGGAGAGATTCGTCAGATGCACGGCATCACCGTGGACAGGGAGCGCGAGCGACGTGTGCCCGATCATCATCAATTGGATGCGGATACGGCCACGCATTCGGCCAAGAATCATGAGTATTACAAGCTGCTGCACGAGAACGACACGTGGAAGCTTTCGCACGCGCTAAAGGACCGACCCTTTGTGGCACTGAATCCGACGCGTAAGGCACAAATGTTGGCTCATCTCTGCAACGATCTGTTGATGAACAAGGCAGTGTTGCGGCAGATTGACGGCAGCCTGGAGACCTGCGCCCAGATGCGCAAGGAGAAATACATGACCGACATGAAGGTGCGCAAGTACAAGGCGCTGCATCAGCGCAAGGCGCGCATTGAGGCGTACGAGAAGGCTCAGGCGGATCGTGAAGCAGCTATGCAGGCACTGCTGGCACAGCAGAAACTCGATGCGGAACGGGAGCGGGAACGTCTGGTCAAGCAGGCAGAGGCTGAGGCAGAAGCGGAGGCCAACAAGCAAGCAGCTTCAGCGGATGCCACAGCTGAGGCAACTGCCACGGGATCGGCAGATGCAACTGACGGTGAGGTAACCAATAGCGAGGATAAAGCGGACGAGGAGAAAGCAAAGCAAGATCAGCAGCAACATCAACAGGAAGCTGGTGAACAACCACAACCCATGGAACTGGATGGCAGCGATGCTCCTGTTGTTCTCATCTCCAGTGGCAGCGATGTAGCCACTGTACCGCCAACGGGGTCGCTTTCTTCCGACGTGAGTCCCTCGAAGCAGTTGGCCAAGCTGGAGGAATATCAGCAGAATGGCGGAGCAGTACCTCCGACTGCAGTGGGTGGCGATGGTTCTATGAACGCGTTGCTGCAGGCCAAGAAGAGCGGAGCACGTAACTCCATCAATGAGGATGGACATAGCCAGAGCCACGATGTGAGCATCATTGAGGATGATCTCTCCGATCTGGACTCGGAGATAACCAATGTGGAGGAGGATGAGGACAATCGCCTCAGTGCCGACGAGTTGCAGAAGAAGCTGGACAAGATTGTGCGTGCCTCGCTGAACTGCAAAGAGGCGCTGGAGAAGAGCACGAATCAGTTGCGTGCCGCTTGCTTTGGCCAGGATCGTTTCTGGCGTCGCTATTGGAAGCTGCCCAAGGCGGGTGGAATCTTTATCGAAGCACTGGAGTCGGCACAGAACGATATATGTGACTATCATGAGGCATTGGAGGCCATGGATGAGCAACAGAAGGACCAGAACCAGTCGAACAACGAGACGTCGCAGGAGGATAAGGAGCCTGAGGCGGAGGCTGGCTCTGAGCAGGTGGAAGTGACTCCAGATTTACCGGATATGGATGGCACCTCTACAGAGGAAGCTATGGACGTGGATGGAGCTGAAGATGGGGAACCTAACAAGGAGCAGGAGCCAGCCGCCAATCACGAGGCAGAGAATGAGGATGATGACGACGATGATGATGTTACAGAAATCAATAAGGTGGAACCAGAGATTGTAGATCTGGGCGATGATGATGATGATGTGCCTCCGCCCGTGGTGGAACCTATCGTTCCTGCCCGACCTGAGATTAAGGTGAAGTCTGAGATGGAACTCATGGGACCGCCGCCTACAGTCATCTCTACCAAGACAGACTTTGAGGCCGAGATTAAGATACCCACCATTCCGGGACTGATACCAACACTTAGCAACAACAACAACAACAACGGCAGCAACGGCAACTGTGATAAGGTGGAGGCAGTAAGTCAGGATGATGTAAAGAAAGAAGACGATTGCATCATTGTATCCACATCGCATCCCAGCGAGGACACCACACCCAAGTGGTTCTCTATAGTGAAGCGTGAGGTGCCGCTGGTCAGTGAACTGCCCGCAGACGAAGGCGGCGTCGTGGCCAGCGATTTGCAGCTAAGCTATGCGAGCTATCAGAACTGCAGTGCACAGCTGCAGTTGCAGGGGCATCCTTGGGATTTGATTAACAACATGCAGTACTACAGCATTCCCATGGAGGATTGCAAGGTGGATCCCACCAAGTTCAGTCAGGAATGCATTTTTACACTCTCCGGCCTGGATGAGAAGCAGATGCAGGCCAAGCTGGATGAGTACGAACAGGCCAAGTTGTCGATGTCAAAAAACGGTCTGGTGTCTCCTCATCGTTGTCAGCCAACCGATGAGGAGCAGCAGCAGCAGCAGAAGCAGCACCAGCACCAGCTAGAGCAACAGGAGCAGCTGGATAAACTTTCCAAGTCTGAGCCGGAAGCGTTTTTTCGTTTGGCCACTGATGGCACACCGGACACAGGCGGCGGGAGTAGTGGAGACACGCAGGAAGTGAAGCCCAAGATTGAGCTGCGTCTGGATGAGGCGCTGTCTCAGGCTTACTACCACAACATAGCGAACATGTCGCTCAGTAGCGTGCAGACCTATATTCCCATAGATATTCCGTTGCCTCTTTCTATGACGCCGGATGAGCATCGTCTGCTCGAGCAGGTGAAGCTCGCCGGTTTTCCAGAGAAGGTCCATGGTGTCTATGTGCCGCGCAGGCAGCGCTATGGCTGGTGGCAACTGGACGACGAACAGAAGCTGCGACAATTGCTGAAGACGTTGAATCCTTCGGGATTGCGTGAACGGGAGTTGCAGGAGAATCTCACGCGTTTCTTGGGCCTGGAGCAACCGCTGGGTGTCAATTATCAGCTGAAGCTGCACGATGCACAGGGTGAACTTCTGGAGTATATGCAGCCCGATAAGCCTGGTGATTGGAATCCCAAGGTGGCCAGGCGTGTGGAGCTGGCACTGCTGGAGCAACTGGAGTCATTGGAGGATAAGATTGCCAGTGCATCGATGCAGTTGAAGAACTGGCAGCTGCCCACACGCAGCGAAAACGAATTGAATCTGTCCGAGCTGGAGGATCTAGGCGAGGCAGACTTTGTCAGCATTATTCCCACCATCAGGGAACGCATTATCGATCTGGAGGCGAACATAGAGCGACGTTACCTGAAGCCACCTCTAGGCTCGCAGACAGGCGATGCTCATTTGGCTGTCATTGCCCAGAATCAACACACCTCCACGCAGACACAGAACTCTGCCTCCGCAGCTGCGTATCTACTGCAGATGCAGCAGCAGCAACAATTGATGGCGCAACAGCAACAGCAGCAGCAGCAGCAGCAGACGCAGCAGCAGCCTGGCAACAACAGCAGCCTCAATGCTTCTGCCTTCAACGAACGTGCCATGGCTCTGGCAGCGGCTGCAGCGGCAGCTGCTCCCAGCACCAGCGCTGCTTCGACATGCAGCGGCGAATTGGGTCTGCCCTCCAGCGGTGCTCCGGAGCCATGTTCGGGTGCTGCTTCGCCGGCTAGCAATTGTGACAGCGACAAGGACGAGAAGGTGGAGAATATACCCAAGGGTCTGGTGCAATGGCGAGATGCTGTCGCACGTTCCCATACCACCGCCCAGCTGGCTATGGCTCTCTATGTGCTGGAATCCTGCGTTGCGTGGGACAAGAGCATCATGAAGGCGGTAAGTTGAGTTTCGTTTTGGCTTTTTCTCGTTTCTTTTTGCTTATCTCTTAGCTTGGCACCCCACAATCCACAATCCACCATCCACTAGAACTACTACTCACCACAAACCCCCTCACGAAACACACCACAGTACTTACACTCACCTCTGAGAATGTTTATCCTTGGATCAATTCATTTTCCTAGCAGTTTTATAGCTAACACTCATGGTTTGTTTGTCACTATCCAACACTGCACCCTTACTCAAACTCACACACACTTACGCACTAAACATACTCACCATTCTCACCACTTTTTGTTTGGCATCGTTAGAACTAACAGGGAACTCATGAGAAAACTTCAAATTAAAAAATTAGTCAGTTCGCTGTAGTAACTAAAGCTAACTAAAGCACAGTTATAGGAAAACGGTTACCCCGTTACCTAATTCTCTTATTGATCAGTCTTACACAAACCCAGCCCCTGTTCCTTCAAAGTTTTCTCTTGGGTTCCGCCGTAGAACTTGTCACATTCTCTTTATTTTCTCCATCTTTTTGCATGTGCTCTTTTGCTAGTTGTGTGTTTTATATAATGTTCTTTATGCATCTTCCCCCTTTCCACGCACCCAACTCACCTATTCCTCCCACTTGTTCTTTATTCAAACAAAATTATTGAATGCCTTGAAAATAATTCGATGTTTTTATTGTTTATTCTTTTTCTTTCTTAACACTTTCGCTGAATGTTTGACTTGTTTGTTGTTTGTGGTGTTCAATGGTGTCTCTTGTTCCAAAATCAAAAACGAATTTAACGCTTTCATACTCACACACACACACACACACACCCCACATCGAAACCAAACATACACACATACACACCTAAACATACTCGCATACATACAAACAAAACATAAACATAAACATAAACATTGCCATTTGTTTCACAATTGAATGCTTTTGTTGCCATACCCGCTACCGTTTCCGTTTACCCGTTTGCCCGCTTTGACGAACGCAACCGCAACTGCGACTCGAACATGACTGTGACTCGAACTGCAACTCGAACCTCGGCTCGAACACGAACTTGATTGATTTAAACACTGCGCACAAAAGTATGCAATGCGCTCAAGGAACAACAACAAGTCCAACCAGCAAAATAGCAGCGCCAAAATGCAGGCAACACCAAGGAAGAGAGGGCAACGACAACAAGAAGTGCAAACACCGAAACAAGCAAACAAAGCGTCGAAGGATCGTAAGAGCTCAAGCAGTAAATCGACACCGACATCGAAATCGAAATCGCAATCGAAACAGAAGCCCAAAGAGAAAGAGAACCCGAAAGAGATGCCCCAAGCAAATGTGACAATAAAAATAAATCTGCGCGCGTTGGCACAAAACGGTTGCGACACCAACTCGAATTCGAATTCGAACAGCAACTCGAACTCCGACTCGGACGCTGACTCGGACAGCGACTTCAATTCGAACTCGAACTCGAACTCGAACGCGAACGCGAACGGCAAACGCCAAAGACATGGACGACGTTCAGGCACTACTACAAACTCTTGCAAATATTCGAACTCCTTCCAGAATTGCCAGTTCTGCACGTCCGGCGAGAACGAGGACAAGCTGCTGCTGTGCGATGGCTGCGACAAGGGTTACCATACCTATTGCTTCAAGCCCAAAATGGACAACATACCCGATGGTGACTGGTGAGTACTAGAAATCCTGAATTCATTCAATCAATCGCCCATTCTCTCTCACTCATCATCGCGTTTCCTTTTTCATTTCCCTTTCTCATACATTTGTCGCGTCGTTTTGCGTTACGTTTCGTTCTGTTTTTCGTTTCTGTTTTGTCCACATTCACGCCACACGCACTGTGCCGCGTACTGCCCCCACCCTGGCCCAAACTTGCCCCTACTTTGTCTCTTGTGAACTCTAACTAATCCTTCCTTCTACTCCTCTGCAGGTACTGCTATGAGTGCGTCAACAAGGCAACCAACGAGCGCAAGTGCATCGTCTGCGGCGGACATCGACCCTCGCCGGTTGGCAAGATGATCTACTGTGATCTCTGTCCGCGTGCCTATCACGCCGATTGCTACATTCCGCCGCTGTTGAAGGTGCCACGCGGCAAGTGGTACTGCCATGGCTGCATCACGCGTGCGCCGCCGCCAAAGAAACGCAATGCGACCAGCAGCAGCGGTGGTGGCAGCAGCAGCAAATCGCGAAGGGATCGTGATGCCAGCACGGCGGCCAAGCGACGTGGCAATGAGAAGCAGCACCTATTGGCCTCCGCTGGCAGCATGGAACAGCTGTGCCCCATGGATTCCAACCAGCAGCAGCAGCACCACCAGCAACAACAACAACAGCAGCAACTGTTGCTGCACGGCTCGCATCAGTCGCTCAACTCGTCGCACGATGAGTCAATGACATCCCTGCCAGCGCCGCTTAGGTAAGATACCATAAGATATAGGAATCAGATTTCGATCTTTATATTTGGTATAATGCATTTCTCAATCGAACCACACCTAACATATTCATTTTCATACTCATATATTCAAACTATTTTGTACATAGGTTTAACGAATAACGGTCCACTCAAATTGAAATTGATTAACAAATAGAAATTGGAAGCATAGCATACTATATACTACTATATCGGATATAATATGTACATACATATAAACAACAATTTACGTATTACTGTGAGAATAGACTACCAATAAAATCTCTTTCGAGTTGTTCTTTTAAAACAATTAATATGGGTACACACACACACACATTATGATTAAGCACACACACTCACTCACACACACACACACACAAGTATGTATATAAATATTTTATAAATAAATATTTTTTATTGGGTAACACACAAAAAACTCTCTATACTATTCATTACACTGGATGTTGAATGTAGTTAGAAAACTTTGATCCTAACTGGATGATAAAGTTTTGGATAGTTTTCTGTCGTTTACAGTGGGTAAGATCTGTTAAATGTTGCGCTTCAAAGGGGTAACTTTTTATATTGAAGATGTAAAAAACTAAAGCAAAACAAATTTTGGTATATTTTATTAAAAAAAAAACACAATATAAAAATCTATTTCGAATCGAAAACTGGCAATTCGATCGGTTAAGCAGAGAACTAAAAAGTCTATACACCCCACAGCCATCATCATCACACATAACATCCAGTCTTAAATGCATATGGTATATTTCGAAAGTTAACCCTCCTAACTGTCGCTCTGTTTACCTCTTGCAGTCCGGCGCACTCGAATGCCTCCGCCACGTACGATGAGCAGCATAACAATTCAATTGATACGAGTCGCTTCCAGGCGCATTTGGGCAACAGCAACAACAACAACAACAACAATGGAGGAGTACAGCTGGAAGATGCTGCATCCTTTGCTGGAGGCTATGCGCCGCCGCTCAACACCAACTTTGGCATGGCACCAGTAGCACCGCAAGCAATGCAATTTGTGGCAATGTCACCGCGTGCTGTGACACCAACTCGGACACCGACACCAACACCGGTGCCGGCGCCAACACCACCGCCGCCAGCGTTGCCTGCGCCTCTGCAGCCACCGACACCGAATGTTGCACAGGCGCCCGTGATGCTGCAGGCATCGCCCACGGCGCTGCTCAACGTAGCCTGCCAATCGCCACCGCAACAACAGCTAATGGCCATGCCCTCGCCTAGGACATGCACGCCTACACCGCCTGCTGTTGGTGCAGCTGCGACACAAATGTCACCGCCGCCCATCAATATACATGCCATACAGGAGGCCAAGGAGAAGCTCAAGCAGGAGAAGAAGGAGAAGCATGCCACCAAGAAGCTCATCAAGGAGTTGTCTGTCTGCAAGACCTTGCTGGGCGAAATGGAGGTAAGTGAGGGGGAAAGGAAGACAAAGTGTAAACGCTTGAATAACCAACTTTTTTTTACTCATTAGTTGCATGAGGATTCGTGGCCATTTCTGTTGCCCGTGAACACCAAACAGTTTCCCACATATCGCAAAATCATTAAAGCGCCCATGGATCTGTCCACCATCAAGAAGAAGCTGCAGGATTTGAGGTGAGATAATCTACAATGCGTTTCGTTAATGCTTAACTAACTTGATTGTTTTCTTCTGGCTTGCAGTTACAAGTGCCGCGAGGATTTCTGCGTGGATGTGCGCCAAATCTTCGACAATTGTGAAATGTTCAATGAGGATGATTCGCCGGTGGGCAAGGCGGGACATGGCATGCGCAAATTCTTTGAGTCACGCTGGGGTGAGCTGACCGACAAGCACTCCTGATATCCTCTGCTGCCACAGCTGAGTACAGCAACAGCAACAACAACAGGAGTGGGAGTAACAGCAGCAGCAGCAGCAGATGCAGTAGCAGCAGCAACAGCAACAATGGAAAGTACATCAACAACAATGCCGCCAGTGACAGCCGCAACAGCAGCACAATTTTGGTAGAGAGAAAGAGAGAGGAGAGAGAAGAATCAAGTAGAATTTGTATATACGAAAGAGAACTAGTAGAAGCTGGAAACGACAGCTTGCTGTAGTTTGTATTATCACGCATGATATATTTATACATACATATGAATACACATATAGTACACACACACACACACACAAAACACAAACAAACAATATATACATATGTAGAGAGTAAAGAGAAGACAACGTCCTAGATATGGGGCTAACTAACCCCACTAAAGCCAGGCAATGATGAGAAACATAGTGTGTATTATGCCCAGAGAGATATAAGAGTATCTGTTCGGTTCTTTTGTAAGCAGCAAGATCGGAAGACAGAGAGAGAGAGAGAATGAGAGAGGCAGTGACATGGTTGAACAGTATTTGTGCACAGAGCTGCTTTGCTTTGTTATTATATTACTATTATTATGACTATTATTATTTTGATGATATATATTTAAAGAGTACTCTAAACTTCACTTAACTATAAATTAAACTATAATTGTAGCTCTACCTTTAACTGTAAACTGTAACTATACTTTATACTATATATACATATATAACCTAACATGACATTGTACTTGATTTGAAATGGAATGTGGACGAGTGTCACGAGAATCACGAAGCGCTCATTTAAGTTTTAACTTGTATTTTGTACTTATAGTAACGATTTGTACATTGTACGCGTACGCAAGCAAAGCATTAATTGTATTTATATGACTAAAACCTATGCCTAAAACGATAACTAAATCTAAACTATAACTAAAGCTACTTATTAACGAACGAAGATGAAGAACGAAAAATGAAAAAACCATACATACTCAAGGCAAAAAAGTTTTGTAAATTAATTCCAAATTAAAATTCTATTAAATTATTTACCGCGTGTATATTTCACACAACAACAACAACAACAACAACAATGGCAAACAAAACATTTAGTGGGTATTTTTAAAGGAACGAAGGCAGAAAACATATTCACATAGAGTTTACAGTATTAAAGGAAGCGCACGTCTAAACTAAATATTTACGAATACAAAAACAACAAACACAATCGGAAATTTAAGGCAATTTTACAGCTTAGCTTAGAAACGAATTATGTACTATGTGGCATATTAGGAAAACGCGCAACAATTTTAGCTGTAAATACAAAATAATTACACATGAAAAATTCACAATAAATAGCAAATGCAGAGAGTTGTTAGTCACACACACACACACACACACAAGCACACACACACGTAACATATGAGAGTTTTTGAATAAATTACAAATCATTTGCAGTGCAGCACAATAATTGAAAGTTAAACAGAGAAAGTTGACAGGAGACCGAAGCGAGAATCGTTTCCACAATCCAAATAGAACAGAACAGAACAAAGCAGAGCAGAGCAGAGCAAAGCAGATCAGGGCAACTGTAGAAAGGCATCCACAATCCAGACATAGACAAAGCAGAACCTCACAACAATCGAACTACCTAGAAGCAGCAGCAGCAGCAGCAGAATTGGTTAATTGCAACGTGTAAGACATACATATTAATAATAATAATGATAACAATAATAAAATAGTTTGTATAAAGTGCAGTGCAGCCCCTCCCCCCACTGATTTACGAGTGTGTTTAGCAGCAAAATGATATATGATGTATGTAGTTTGTTGATACAGCAAAGTGTAAATAGAAGACTTAGGACTCCCCCTGCCCTCCCACTTCGTTTTCCGCCTCGTCTTGTATATACAACAAACTGAGGAATTACCCCGGATTTACCTACTCACTCCATATATATATGCGTATATCTAACTAGATCCTAGCGCTTAGTCGATGCCCCCCTCCCCCCTCGAAATTAACTTCGATTTTTAGCGCTTTTGCCTCGTTTCAACTGAAGATTGCGCGATCTAACACAATATATATATAATGTAATGCTGTCAGCAGTGAAAACAATAACTAATTGCATATGTGTTGTTTTTGGTGATACATAATAGAAACAGAATACATTTATTTTTAAAGCATATTTAACTAATAATAATACCTAAACATATACAACATATTTAATGAAGGAATATTAAACATATGATTGTGAGCAAGACAAACACACACACATACACAGATAGAAAACAGATGAAGTATGGAAAAGGAAAAATCTCAAAATTGAAAATAAAAATCATATAAAGAACTTTTGACATTTGTGCACACGTGGAATGAAAAACAAATACAAGTAAATAATATCAAAAATGTATAACGTAAATGAGTTTCAATTGCGAAGAGATCTATGGGGCGTATGCAGAGGGAATCTGTGCATTTTGTTGGGGATTTTATTATAATAATATTTCTTTTTATACCATTGCATAGGGTATATTCATTTTGGCCAGAAGTTTGCAACACACCTTAGGAGATGTCTCCGACGCTATAAAGCATATATATTCTTAATCAATAGGGGAGTCGAACTAGCCATGTCCGTTTGTCCGCCTGTCCGTCTGTCTGTTGCAACGCTAACTAGTCTCTCAGTTTTAGAGCTATCTTGATGAAACTTGGTATACATGTTTCTTATAGCTGTACGCTGTAAATAAGTCGGAACGAGCCGGATCGGACCGATATATCGTATAACTGCCATAGAACCTATCGGTCGAATTTTGTTATTTTTTAAGATATCGCTATGAAACTTTTCCCATATATGTCTAGGTATGTCCTTAAAAGGCTGTCAAAATTTGATCGAAATTAGACCGATATATCGTATAGCTGCCATAGAACCTATCGGCCGACCTTATTCATTTTGCAAGATATTGCTGTGAAACTTTCCTGATTTATGTCTAATTATGTCCATTAAATGTTATGCAAGTTTTCTGAAAATGGGACAGATATATCATTAAGCTACCATAGAACTTATCGGCCGATATAATATGTGGAGTAACTGCAATTGTATGAAACCTTCGGCTTGTCGAAGATATATATGATATATATATGTTTTTATGAAGACAATATGCTGAGTTCTTACTAGTTTCTAGTACTTGTAGTGAGATCTATGGAGTTTAAAGAGGAAATGTGAGTATTTTATTATATAGATCTATCCAAATTTAAACTTTATGCTGGGTCCTTACTGGTTTCTGGTATTTGAGGTATTGTGTATTTTTGTGGGTATTTTATTATATAAAAATGTCTTCTTTATATAACTGTTATAAATATGCTTATATGTAGAATATATGCTGGGTTCTTTTAGGTTTCCCTAAGTGCAATTTAAAAGATCTGCAATTAGATCTGCAAGATGAAGTTCCTCCAGCAGCTGCAGGCGTTGCATTTGGTGTAGCTGACCACATTTGCCTGCCTTGTCTTGGAGATGGACGCCATTGCAATTGGGGCATGCAACGTTGTCGTTGTCGCTGGGGAGGCTGCACTTGCTGCTTGCTGTCTGCTTGTTGCACACATGACCATAATCAAATCGAAGGCACTGTAATTACAAATTTGCCTCTTGCTGCTGCCAATGTTGGTTTTGAAAGCGCATCAAAAAGTCACCGCAAATGTCGGCCCTGTTCACTGGCCATGTCCAGCAGGTCGTAGCCGTGGCTGTAGCTGTTGCAACTGGCCAATCGGACAGTTGCAGCGGATGCAGTGGCCTGTGGCAAACAAGATCTTGCTTGAGTTTCGAAATCAATCAACTCATGGAGAGGTCGACAGGGTCTGCTGCTCCCCATAAATCTTCCTGTTGCTTTATGTTTTTTTTTTGGGGCACGCTGACAGATTGGCGGCAATTTGCATGTTGCAGCATATTTTTATGTAGGTGCGATTTTTACTGTGAAATTGGCCGCACATAAAACGTTAGTCTCGTGTGGGAACTTGCGGCCTCGCTTTAGGTGTTAATACCGTGTGCCCTTTTTTACGATCCATATATACGACAAGCAACACACACATAATCCGGAACAATCAGCGTTAAAAAGCCGACAACCTGCGCACGCAAACGACGCATTAAGCCTGGCAAAGCTTTGGGGAAAGGAGTATATACCGAAATGTATCGGTATGTGTGTGTGTGTGTGTGTGGTATATAGGGTATCTGCTGCGAGCCGATGCCATTGACAGTTTGAGAACTTGAAACTCGAAACGCTTTAAAAATCTCTGATTTATGTAATTATTCGCAGCGACAAGAATTTCGTGCGAGTCTGCATTGTTGTTGTTGTGGCACAGTCGAAAACCCTTTTCCAGAACAGCAAGAGTTCAACAGCGCCACGACTAAGAGATACCATAGAGAAATTGCCAATTGATAGTTGTAAATTGTAGATAGAAAATGAAAATATAAAAATTTTCAAAATAATTCTAGTTATTTTAATAATAATTTTCTGTAGTGCATACCCTTTCTCAGGCAGCCATTACAGGGTATTACCAAAGCCACGACCAGCTGCGACGGCTGCTGCATTATCAAAACATCATGGAAGATGACCAAATTAACTGAGTCTCAAGCACCGGAGGCAGCAGCAGCAAAACGGAGGCCCCAAAGCGATGGCGACGAGCTTGGATCGCCCCGCAACGGCTACGGCTACGGCTACGGTTCCTACCTGCCGACGAGGGGCAATAAAATAGCCTCCATCGAAATTAAGAACGAAAAATGTATTGAAAATGTATTCTGGAACTGCAGTCGAAAAGGTAGGCGGAGAAAGAAACAGGAAAGGGAGAAGGTAGAAGAGGAGGAGGAGAATGCAGCAACTAATTTAGCGCTCTGCAACGAAACGAGTTTCATGGAGTTGTGCCAGACGCAGACGACTCAGTATAACCATATGCCATATACCCATATACATAAGTAAATACAAGTGTGTGTGCGGTGTGTGTGTGTGTGTAGGCGAACGATGCACACAGCCCCAAAATGGAGTTCGAAAACGAAAACGCTGATCTGCGCATTTGGGATGGGCCCCCTTTGTGTTATTATTGGGACACATTAATTAAGACACAAAATACGATTAAAGCGCAAAACAATGGCTGCATAAATGCCGCATATAATTCACGAATATATTCATGCACTCATGAATATTCATGGCATCAATGACAGCTCAATGGCCGTCGCAATGCGAAGCTTAATTAAAGAACAATACCAAAAAAATTCAGAAGACTTTGGAACTCTGAACATCTTCAAATAAATCATGATATATCTGTAACATTTAATGGAATTGGTAGAGTTGAAGCTAAGGTTTTGATTAAACTAAAAAGAACAACATTTGGAGCTGATAATTGAACATTTTCATAAACATTACGAACTTATTAAGGAAACATCTTGGTTATTAACCAAGTCATTGTCTGCAACTCTGTGAGTCACATTGCCACACATAAAGCTACCTGCCATAAAACCCATTGGTTTTATAGCAAGTCTCTCAATGGCAAAGTGTTGCTTTTGTTTCAAAAATGTCTGCATCACGTTGCGCATATATTAAAACAAATTTCGATCAAGATTGTTTAAAGCTTTTAAGAGTTGGAAAAAAATTAAGCTGTCTTCGGAACTTGTTTTACGGCATGTTTGAACGGTTTTTCGTAGTCAAACTTTAAGTTAAATTCAATGATCTTTTTTATACCATTCAACCATTGAAAATGGTCAAAAATGGTATACTAAGTTTGTGCAAATGTATGTAACAGGCAGAAGGAGACGTGGCAGACCCCACAAAGTATAAATATTCAAACTCAGGATCACTAGCTGAGTCGATTGAGCCATGTCCGTCTGTCTGTCCGTCCGTCCGCCTGTCCGTTTGAACGTCTAGATCTCAGCTATTACAAAAGCTAGAGACACCATATTTCACATGAAGGTTCCTGTATACCATAGGTAGATCGAGTTTATTTTCAATTTTTAATGCCACGCCCACCGCCCACGCAAATCGATTATCAGGAGAAGTATTGAAGTTACAGCTTTCTGCTTGGTATGAATATAAATAATTGCAATATAAATCTATATCCCAAATTACAATCCAATCGGACCATAAACACAGAAGTTATCCATGTTTCCGTTTTCACTGCTTGCGCCTGTGCTGCGCGTCGTGACGTCATCGTCATAATTTGCTTCGAAACTGGGCGAATGGTATCTTACTGTTGGGCGCGCTCGACTGTAGCTTTCTTTACTTGTTTTTTAATAAATAAATAGATTTCACCTCATGTTACTCCTTTGTTTCCTTCACCAAATTAGCGTATCTTCAGCTTGGCTTCTCCCAATAAATCACTTGGCCGGAGTGAGCTACGCGCATTAGATGAGCACGCCAAGCAATGCCAAAGATCACAAGCTTCTTGACGCGCAGCGCAATGTGGCCAGGAGGTGCGTGTAGCACCAGCAGCAGACGTTGATGCCATCTGTTGATCTGCACACACAGTCCTGCTCCCTGTCTCTCTCCGTGCTCCGACCTGCCACTGAGTTCGACATGGCTTTGGCTTGTTGGAACCCAACATTGTTGTTGCTGTCCCTGGCATGGTTCTCTCTATTATCGTCGCGTCTTGATCGTCGTCGTCGGGCACAAACAACATCATATTGGTGACTGGTGACACATGGACACACGAGGCTAGCCTTGGCTAGTTGCAGTTGCAGTTGCAGTTTGCAGTCCATAAACTTGGCCCGCCAGTTGTTGTGGTTGCTGCTGCAGCAACGTGCAACATTTGCATTTTTTCTTTTAATTTGCTACAAGTGGCAGGCAGCATGCAGCATGCAACGTGCAACAAGAGGCAAGGCACAGCCAAGTTAAGCAAGTTCCATTTTGGTTTGCTTGTTGGCTCACTTATCGGGAAATGAAAACATCAGCCAAGGATAGCGAGGCGAGCAGCAGGCCAGGAGCTCTGACCCTCGGAGCAGCTCCTTAGCTGAGGCAATGGTGCCTCATTAGGCAGGCAGGGCAACTAATCATGACTTCCGCTCGCAATGAGATCACCAAGTGAGTTGAGAGCGGCTCGAGGCGTTTCAAGTTGTTTCAGGTTTCAAATTTCACAGATTCAAGTGAAATTGCAGCTGACACTTGATTTATGCCTAGTGCTCAAGTAGTTTCCCCCAAAAGGGGAAGAGGAGGAGGAGGAGGAGGAGGAAGGGGGAGGAAATTTTTAATTAAAAAATTTTATGCTCGATTTCTGACGAAGCTGCTCGACTCGACTCTGCTAATCGCGCTGCATTAGTCTCTTTCTCTATCTCTCTCCCTCTCTCTCTCTCTGTTTGCGTCTTGGCCACTCTTGCCGGCCATATTGTCGGCCATTAAAGCAATTCTACACATTTTCCATGCGGCCGTTGACTGGTCGAGTCGAGCATTTTGAGCTGAGTTCGGACTTTGGATGGAGCCGATGGAGCCGGGGCACCCATTAGTGCTGAACATGGAAGCTTCGCTACTCATTCGATTTTAATTGCCACCTTTTGCGTGGCTCTCGACCAACTTGACTTGGCCCTTTCGTGGGATTTCGATGCTCCGTTGCCGTTGCTCCGTTCGCTTTGGCTTTGGTCATTAGCGCTGGCTGCGTGTAAAATGGCAGCCCAGCGCCCTCCCCCTTCCCCCTCCCCCCGTCGTGTTTGTACAAAGTTGTCGACATATTGAGGTTGATTCGTTTGTAACTAATCCAGGGCCGGCTACGGCTACTACAACTTGGGGTCTGCGACTGGTTGCGCTGCATCACATGTGCAAAGTCATCAGGCCGGCAAGCATTGGAATGTTTTAGCCTGATAATGATGATATATGGCACATTATAAACTCACACACTCACGCACACACAGACCAATGAAAATTATTAGGAATTTCGAATTGTTCCTTTTGATTGCGAGTTATATTCGTTCGTTCGTGTCCGAATTGCAATTACGATTATTGGACTAAGTCTTGGGACAGGAAATCTCTCTCTGTGTGCCGAGTAATTGCCGACAATTTGTAGAGCTTTGGTAATTTCGGTTTATTCGTGCTAATGACACGACACGAAGGCGACGAAGTCCTTGACGTGCCCAGGCAGGGGCCACTTTGGCAATCAGTGCATAATTGAATCGATTCTCGAGTCTATTTCCTAATTACTGACTGTACTGACTGTACTACACAGCCGGAAATCGAATCGACTTTGGGCCACTGATTAATTACCTCTAATTAAATCGGTATTTATAGCGCTGCCAGGGTAATGGCCTGGGTAATTAAAAGCGTGCTTGAAATCGGGAAATACCCAAGTTGTAATTAATATTTGGAGCGCAGTGACATTATCAATGATTGATTTTTCATAATTTATAGGTTTCTATTTCGAACAGTTTCCCAATTATTATAGAATCAGCAGCATTTAAATTTCAATTAAACTTGGTGTGGGATTTCTAATTAAAAAATACTAAATATTCTAAATATTTAAATTATAGCTATAATTATGATGTAGTATGATCTGTTTATAATGTGAATATGTTTAAAAAGCAAGCATGAATGTCTGCAGTTAAGTTTTGATTGTATTAGTCCATAAATTTTTAATGTTCATGCCAAACTCAGAATGCATAAGAAGTCATAATTAAGAAGGGGGCGTGGCTCAATTTTAAAGTTAACTTTGAAAGCTTAGAACTCTTGCGAGTGCTGGCACAAAATTAAAGTTCTTCTAGCCTTAATACTTTTTGAGACATAAACGTTCATACAGACGGACAGACGGACATGGCTATATCATATCTATATTGATACTTTATACTTATTCCTAATATATAATATTTAGTGTTTTATGTGCTTTTAGCTGCCTGTTACGCCTTAAGTTGCCTCCCACTGTCTCTATACTCTATAGGGTAACTACCCTGCACTCTATTTAAACTGCAAATTGAATACAAACTTTCCAATTCTCGTAGTACCCGCTAACTCGCCACCGCTTGGCATTTCGCTAACTGACGATTTCCGCGATTCGAAATGCCTTTGGTGAGCTGCCTGAGAGTCGCCTCGACGCGCCTGGCTTGGAGAGAGAAATGTGGCCATTGTTTGGCTAACAACAATTGGCAACAACAGCAACAATTGTGCATCAAAAGTGTTGGGCACGCAATTGCGTTGCTTGGCTTGAAAAAAAAAATCCGGCTAAGTGCGGCTTTAACTCTGACTCTGGCTAAATGCAATTAATTAACGCCATAGACACAGTGAGTGAATTCGCACAGTCGATTGCAATTCATTTGCCTCTAATTGCCTTTAATGAGGCAGTTTGAAAACTGTAACAAGCAGCGGGAGGTGGCAGGCAGCGGGGGCAGCTGCAATTTCAGTTACGTGTGCGAATTTCGCACAGTGTACAATGCAGTGCACAGTTAATTAGCCAGGCTAACAGTTGCTGGTTGGTCAGCACATGATTCGTTGACGAAGCAGCTCGACTCTCGGCTCTGCGATCTGCGATGCCTGGCCAGCTGATAGCGCGCTAATGGGCTACAACTTTATTGGCCAAGCTCGCTCGCGTTTGGCTTGGCTCAATTCAGTTTTAATGATGATCGCGCCGCTTGGCAGCTCCAATTGCGGCGTGTTTAATTAACTTAATGAACCGCAAAAGCCGTCGCCGCTGTTGCTGCCAACTGCAATTGACAGCATCCATCCAAAGTTATGAACTGTCGTAGCTATCGAAGCATCTTGTAGCTACGCACGGGACAATTAAGTGCAGCCATCTTTCGTTTTTCCCTTCTCTCCTGCTCTCCTCCTTTACCCTCTCCGCTTTCTCCCCTCTGCCTGCTGATTGGCAAACGGGCATTGGCTTTGGGCCGCACTGATTGCAATGCGCCAGCCCGTCTCAATTTACACTTTGATTTCAATCAATTGCTGCGACTTCGGAGAGGGACTCCGTCTCCGACTGGGTTGTTCCGCCTCATCCTCTCCGCCTCTTGGTTCGTCCATTGTGCGGGCTTGTTGCTTGTTCATTAACAAATATTAGCTGCAATATTGTTTTTATCATTCTCAATTTATGTTCGACGGCGACTTTTGCTTTAATTGGCCATAAAGAACAGCTCAGTGCAAGGCTGCGCCAGTGCACAGTGGGCTAGGTGCGTTAAATGGTTGGGCAGATTTTTTTAAGGTTTTAAATTATGTTATCTGTTTGATTTCTATATTTATTTGTATTTGTTTAACATCATTAAATTCTAAATATTTTAATGATATTATTTGTTTATAAATGAAAAAAGGAAAGTTAAATTTCCATAGCATTATTAAAAAAAAACTTAGAAAAATTTGCAAAAATTCCAAAAAAATAGATAAATTAAAAAACATTTTGAAATTCCTCTTTTTTATTTTAAAAAGCTAAATTTTTATAATTTATATAAATAAAATAATATTCTAAAATATATTCTAATATTCTATTCTTAAAATTCCAAAAAAAAAATATTCAGATAAATTAAAAAACATTTTGAAATTCCTCTTTTTTTATTTTAAAAATTCTTGGCGCAATTGCTCTTTTCAAATGCCCGTTTAAACGTTAATAGAAGCTATATTTATATAAGTTATATAATTAAATTAATATTCTTACAATTTACTCCCATGTTTGCTCCACTGTGCCACATTTACTTAGCTTAGTTCGACGTTGTGGTCATCGCTGGCTACTTATGGCGCGGGAGTTGCGGAATTGGGCATGGAATGCGGGCAGTTGACTCTATAATGCACATACACATACCCATGTATATAGTGTGAGTATGTGTGTGTGCCTAATTATTGCATTACGAGTGGGATAATTTATGGCGCATTTATTTGTTAATAGGAAGCTGCCGCCTGCCGCCTGCGTAGGAGTTGCCAACGCTCTCATAGTTCATAATTGAGAGAAAGCGTTACATATATTTATCATAAATATATCCATTGTCTAGCTGCCAGTTCCCACTCGAAAATGGAGGTTATGTTAATCGACTTCATTTTGAAACCTCCGCCATTGTTTCAAGTTAGGTGCGTAGCTTTTCGTAGAGTGGGCGTTTATTTCGCTGGAAAATTTGAAATAAACTGAAATAATCACTTCAACTTAGGATAAAGCCATAAAACTAAAGAGTAGCTATAACAAAATGTTATTATATTAAGATCATAATGAAGGGGGGAGCTATGATTAAAGTACTTGCAGCCGGCAAACTGCCGAAAATATTCCCCATCGCCGACTGCAATTTATTTTCACAGCCCACAAATTACACACAATAAATTTGATGTCACAAGGGGCAAAGCAAAGCGAAGGGGGAAGGAAGAGAGAGAGAAAACAATGAACTGCTGTAGAAACAAGCCGAAAACAAGCTAGGCAGTAGTAGTTCATGAAGCAAGTTGTACTCGGGTTAGCCGAGAAATACTACTGGGCCTCTATTAACTAACCCCAAGGCTCGGGAACGGGCCCGAGCCCATTAGCCAGAACGAAGCAGCGACAAAACTTCGACTGAGACAGCAACAGCAACAGAAACAGGCAACACTAATGGTAACAACAACAACAACAAAAACAACAACAACATGAGGCACGACATTTGACAACGCTAATAAATGTGCTGAATTTCATATTTATGGCTTCATAATTCCATAACAAAACCCCCAACAGTCGAAGGAGCCAAGTTCGAATGGCACAACATTTGTACAAGTCGATGCCGAGGACCCCCGAGCTCCTCCGACTGCACCCTACTGCGCCCTCTGCTTTTGCAGTGCCTGAGCTAAGCAGAGGTAGCTGGCAGTGTTGAAATCTCATGTGCCGAGCCGAAGCCAAAGCCACCAAGGCAGCGCAGCTAGAGCCAACTCCAGCTCCAGGTCCAGCTTGCAACGCGCAACTCGCAACCTCAATGTTGTTATTAGTTTTGTTAACTTGTTATATCCTAGGAAAACTATATAAGGGGTAGGCTTTGCACCGAATAAAAAATCTATAAAAATTCGAAATTTTATAGAGATTTTTTTAAGCTGAATTATCAAACTTTTTATTAATATTATTATTATAATTATAATTTCCTAAATAGATTTAGAATTTATTATATTATTGTAAAGTGAAGTTTTAAGTTTATTCGGGATTTATGAAATTTCGGAATTTCACAACTAACAATATTTTCTTACCAATTTTGTAATCCTTATATCTCAAACCAGATTTCAAGTTTCTTATATTTTATAATCCTGATTTCTTTATTTTATTACTGAATTCTCTTTCAGTTTTTTAAAATCTTCACTTAATTCTCATTTGAAATTTGCCTTATAAAATGTTAATAATTTAATTACCCAGGGTATTCGTTTTGCTGTCATATACCCTGTGACTAATAGCGCTTAATATTGGTTATTTTTTTATAGTTCTTTATGGCAGTTGAATCATCTAAAGGGGCCCGGCCGCGCCAACCTACCCGTTGCCAGTGCTGCCTCCCTTCCCCCTCTCTCTCTCTCTCACCCCTGGTGGGTTCTGTTGGCCTCGTCGCACAGTCAGGCGTCTCGTCTCTCTCACAATAAACGCCAATTAAAGTCGCATAACACATGGGCTGGGCATGTGGGGGGCGGCAGAAGGGGCTACCAAGGCGCAGACAGGCGACATTTGTTGTTGTTGGGGAGGGGAAGGCTTGAGCCTGCGCTGCTGCTGCTGCGGCGCACGTGAGCATAAATCAAAGAGATTAATCGAACATGGCTCAATTGCATGCGAAACATGGCTGCAACAGCAACAACAACAACAACAACAACGGGCCAAACAGACGGCATTTTGAGTCATGTCAATGAGCTCATGACTTCGATGAGAACAACAACAATCGGGCAATCGGTCAATCGTACAATCGGGTTGCAGGGGAAGCTTCTGCGTAGTCCCACCTAGGCCACTTAAAATGCCATAAGAAACGCATCAGCCTGTGATTTGGCCAGGCCAGGCCAGGCTCAACTAAACGCTTGATCCGCCCCCGTTGGCCCAGAACAGAGGCCTCATAATTGCAGCAGTCCGCAACAACCCGAGGTGCAATCAGCCACAGCCACAACGGATGAGGCAGATGCAGACGGAGATGCCGATGCAGATGCTGCTCAGCGAAGTCAAGTTGTGGCCATAATTTGAATGCAGCCAGACTCCTTTTCGCCTGCCATTTTGGCCCAGTCAGACAACGCGCAGCGATGCCAGGAACGGGCAACAGCAATTCGAACCAGTTGAACAATTGCAGCGGCCTGCAAACTGATAATTTTGATTTACAACATGCCAGTTATTATTTATAACTTACTTAGGAGCAAAGCGCTGGCCATTTAGGGCAACGCCAGCGACTCCAGCTCCACAACTACAACTGGGGATTCTGAAAATGGCCATGTTGCCCTACTCGGCTGCAGTATTCATATTTAGACCTGGCTAGCAGTCGCCTTCGTCTTCGTCTTGGCCACGTTCAGCTTGCGCGTCCCGCCCATTCACGTTTGCTTTGTGTCCGCCAGCGTTTTGGCAAATGGCGTAAGTAGAGAGAGAGAGAGAGAGAGAAGAAACAGGGAATGAGGGGGAAACTGGCAATCGCAGCGCCAGGAAATAACTTACTTTTGCCCAGAGATTGCCGAGGATGCTGTGGCATGGATTCCGCAGTCGAGCCGCTCAAGCATTTCGAGGAATTACTGCGCGCTACATAATTGCTGCCCTTTCGCGTTGGGTCCCAGCGATTTTCATTAACCATAGAGGCAAGTCAATTAAAATGGGACCCAAAGAGATTTTTTGTTTTGCGAAAATAATGATATACATTTTCCAAAAAGGGTTAGATAACTTGAGGAATCTAAAAGATATTCTATTGGAAAATTGACTAAATTTTAATTTCATTAAAATATATTAAAATTATTTAAATTTTAGATAGGCTTATTAGCCTATTATTAACTTGTAAACTTAGCTTACGAAACAGATATAAGAAATATTCGATATAGCCATGTCCGTCTGTTTGTCTGTCCGTCTGTCCGTAAGAAAACCTAGATCTCAGCTATTATAAGAGCTAGGACTACCAAATTTGATGACAGTATGTGTCATTATTGCACGCTGTTTGAAGTTTGTTTTAAATTTTGACCACGCCCCCTTCCGCCCTTGTAAATCGATAAAAATGGATTTACAAGCGCAATTTTGTTGTCATTTTGTTCTTTTTCGGTTTATAAAATTATTATCACAAGTCGAATGATCTCTGAAAATTTAGTAACGATTGAATAATAAACACAGAAGTTATTCAAGTCAACGTTTTCCATAGCTGTAAACCTTATTATACCAACTTTTCCATATATACCTCTTAAGAAAAAGCAATTAATTTGTTTTCTAATTATAAATGATGTATTTTGTGGATTAATCGCAGTCGGTTCAAACTGAAAATTGCTTTGCTGCCCCTAGTATATCTACCATTTAAGTACTTAGCGCTGATCACGCTGCTAGCTCTGCAAAAAATATTTCCAGCAATTTTCTAACATTTTTTTTGGCCACATAATCCAATCAAGCTAATTGCGGCCACGGCCCAAGCACTTGTTGATTTTTCGTTGTTCCTAAGGTTAATAAGTTTAAATTCCGCACAACTACAGCAACAACAACAACATGTGCTATGTTATTGAGAAATGAAAATTTGTTGCTTTATTAGGTCTGCAGTTCGCTTGGCTCGCTTGGTCGGTCGGTTGCATTATAATCATCATCATCAGATCGGCAGCCTTTACTTTTGGCCATAATATTCAAGTGCCATGTTATTATTATAGGGGCATGTCCTGCGCCTCCTGCCAGCCTCCTGTCATGCAATCTCAGAGTCTGAGACTCCTCAACCTCTCAGTTCCAGGTCCCAGGCGGCGCGTCCTCAACCTCGACGCAAACTTCACGTTTTTTGGTCGAATCGCCAGCGCGTGACGTTATTGGGTGTTGTTTTGGCTTTTTGGCTAAGGTTTTAATTTGTATACCTAGCGGCTATTAAGCAAGTGGGGTATATGCGTTTAATATTCACACAAATTTCAATGAGTCTCCTACAAATTATCTTTAAATATTACTAAAAGATATTTAAATTTTTTCAAATAATTATCAAGTATTCTAGGGTATTCTTTTCATGTCATTAAAGCTCTTACTTTATTTTAATATATCATATATTAATAACAAATATTTTTACAAATAATGGAAGGTTTACAAAGCTTACTCTACATTAGCCAAAAACAGGGTATTTTGCAGTACAGTTACTTACGTACTCCCCTTGCCTGCGATACTCATTTAGTGTTGTTGTTTTTGGCCCACCGCAGTCCACTTACCGGGGCTGTTAGGGGGCGTTGCTGTTGCTGTTGCTTGTTGAGCGGTTTGTGGGCGATTTTCTTGGAGCTGTAAGCAGGGTGTAATAATTTTGATTGCCTTCTGACACGAGATGCCCACGGAAATGGCCCAAGTGAAATTGACGCCAGGCAATGGGCTCCCTCTCCATGGGGAATTCCCCCTACCATTGTGTTGCCAATGAAGTTGCCGGCGATAGGGTCGCACACATTATCGCATGCCTCACACACAGATCACGCAGTTGGCCATTTATGGCTGCTAATCATAAACGCCGCCAGTCCATTCGCGGCGCAGCCTGCCAAAGTTTCCGTGGCCGTGGACGCCATGCGCCATAAATGCACGCTCTCAATCTCAATCTCGTAGCTCAAGTGGCATCTTCTCACACGCTCCACCCTGCCCAATTCCAAATCCAATTCCAATCCGCAGCCGCTGTGGCAGCTCACGTTCGCGTACGCGCTGTGCGAAGCGCCAGTGCACACTGTAGTCTATATGGAAGAGATTCCCGGAAGAAGTTCTTCTCACGCTGCAGCGTGCGGGTGGCCACAGGCGGCGACTTAGAAGTGCGCCGTGTGCACCCCATAAATAAGGCCAGGTCGGGGCAGGATAACAAAAGGATGAGCCGCTGCCTCGGCAATTTGTGAGTTGACAAAATGCGAGTGCGAGTTCGGGTTGTGTAGTTGTATCTCTAGCTGTATCTGTATCTGTATCTGTGTATCTCTGACTGTGGTTGTGCGCTTTGATGTGCCCCGCTGCATTGGCCAGGCCAATAGACTCTGTTGTTGTTGTTGTTGTTGCCTTTGTTGCGTTATCCTGTAAATATTTGGACACACATCCTGGCCCTAACTGCCAGCTAAGCGGATTGTGCCGCAGATCTTTGACTTCTGCTCAACTTGTGTGCCTTTTTGTTGTTGTTGTTGTTGTGTGCGATCAACGACGACAATTGGCGCTTTGGGTGGCCCTGAGATGAGGCAACAACAACAGCAACAACAAAAAAGCAGCGACAGCAAATGATGGCTAAAATATGTTGCCACTTGTAAAACGCTCGCCCAACATGGCTGGCCCGCAAAAATGTGGCCCCCTCAACAAGTTGTTGGCATGTCGACGACGTCGGCTTCGGCATCGACGATCGATCGATCGACGGCAATTGGCGTCCATATTTTGCCGCTGACAATAAAATAATTGTCATCAATCGGCGGCCAGCGGCTGTCAATAGTGACAGCTAATCAACGAGGCCGCCGCAGCGAACGATCGCGCGATCGGTTGATCGAGCTACTTCGATCTGCGGCGATCAGTTTCTCTCCCTCTAGCTCTATCTCCCCCCCCTCTATCTCTGTCTCTCACAACATGATCATCTTGCACATGCGCATAATCATTCATAATGACCGATCAGTTGGCGTTCGCGATCGTGTTCGCCGATCTACAACGATTCCTATTGCTGTTGTTCATAACTGACGCCCTATATGGTCTGTATACAGTTGTTAATGCGGCTACAACAACAACTGAGAGATCTAACTGCACTTGGCTGACCATGTGATCCAGTTTCCACTTGGTTCGCAAAGCGTGTTACAACTGCGACGATTCGCTGATCACATGGATAATTATGGTGGGTTAGCAAGCGGGTAGGGTGATTATTTCTGTGATCATTTTTAGCATTTGTAACATGAACTTAGGAATTAGAATGGAAGAGCTGAGTTATAAGAGAATTTTCTTAGATATATCATAAGATTTTTCCAAGTTTCTTGAATATCTTTTAAAGGAAAGTGAAATACATTAAATTTATTATAATTTTTGGTATTAATATAAAGTCTTTAATTTGACAAAACAAAAGACAGCAAAGGCTTGAGATATAATATATTCTTCAGTTTACATTGAATAAAATAGGTATAAAAGAGTTTCATAAGAAAATGTATAAGCTTTTCAGTAGTTTCTTATTATTTTTATGATTTTTTTGAAATGTCTTAAGTTATTTGGTTTAATTATAATATTCCCTGAATCTTTAAGGACTTTTATTTAAAAAGATGATAAAATTCTGTTATAAAGCTTGATATAAAAAGCTGTGTTCACAAAAATAGCAGTGCAAGAAATGCAATCAAGCAATGCGATTTTTTTCAAGTTCCGTTACGAATATTTCAACTTGTACGCATTGTTATTGTAGAATGGAATGTGTACAAGGAAGAAACGAAAAAATCCCGTTTGATTTGCGAGAATTAAGCAAATGAAGAACTCTTTTTGCTAGAAGCATCAGTCTTTGGCTGTTCATTAAAATAGCAGTGCGTATCTTGATAAGCAAAAAAAAATTGTTTAAAACTTTTAATTGATAAAAAGTAAGTGGTTTTGTGTTAGTGACTATTATTAACATTAGAAAACACTAAAATAAATTAATATTTTTTAACTTAGTGGGCAGGGGCAAACATTGTACTCCTGAAAAAAGATATAGCATAGTGCGGCTCAGAAACCTGGGAAAAACATATAAAGACATCCAGGAAATATGTGGATGTTCTGCTAAAATGGTTTATAATGCTTTAAACTTGAAAGAAATGCCCGAAAATCGTGGTCTCCGACGTAAAACCACGCCTCATGAGGACCGATCTATTGTGCGATATAGCAGGGCGCACCCTTTTGTATCGTCCAGCAAGATAAAAAATGAGTTAGGCTTGAATGTTAGTCGCGTTACTATTCGGCGACGTCTTAAGGAACAAAATCTCAATCTGCTATGTTAATGAACATTGCATTTCTTGCACTACTATTTTTGTGAACACAGCTGTATATATCAAACAATAGACTACAGTCTTTACCTAAGATATAAACAGACTAATCGAAATCAACAAAAGTTGATTGAATAATTGAAATTTCACGCTGATAGTCCATCAACTTCATCTAGATAAGCAAACTATCTATAGTTAATAATGCATTGAGGTATTCGTTGAGTGCTTACCGCGTGTAATTTGTAACTCATAGATACGAGTACCACCCCCTTAGGGTATTTGAGGCTAAGTACCGTTACAGCTTAAATATATTCACGCGCATGTGCTTCAATTAAAATTTAATTCAATAAAGCGCTTTCTCGCTTTTTACGCCCGATGCGCTTGTCTAACAATATGGCTTCGGCACGGCAACTAACCTGGCTAGGCCAGGCAGCGAGAAGGAGGGAGAAGAAGGAGTGGGAAAACAGCCCCCGTCTAACAGGCGCGCCATTGTCGGCGTCATCAACACATCGTCTCATCGCGCCATCGCCTGCTGCTGCTGCTGCGGGCAACCCTTAGAACAGTCTCTTCCTCTCGCTCTCTCTCTCTCGTGCTCGCTCTCTTTCGCTCTCCTGCTCTCTAAACGTTTCTAATTTGCTGATGGCACACCGGGGAGTGTCTGTCCGGGGTCTGCCGTTTGCAACCCTGCGCGCTGCCCTCGTCCTGATGGAATAATAAAAACAACGCGCGCGTGTTTTTACTACAAATTGACGCAGCCCACAGGGATCAACTCTCGCTGGGGCCAACTCCCCGGCTCCCCGGCTCCCCAGCTGCCCTGCTTCGCCCAGACAGGCTGCCAGGCTGCTCTGGCGTAGATTGAATTGAATTGCTCGAGGGATTTTATGGCACGTTGCGGAAATCGTTTTATTATCCTTGTGGCTGTTTGTTGTTCATTTGCCGTGGCCAAAACGCGCTGCAAAGTGCGTGGGTGTGCCCCGGGTCCTGGCAGCCGGGACACCAAGGCAATTTATTATCTGACGCCAGCGTGTGTAAATAAACTTGGCGAAAATGGGCAGGCCCAGTGAAGGCTAACTCCTGCTCTCCGCCTCATGGAGCCATCCCTCGTTTATGGCTGGCACAACACAAACACAACAATTGCGTGAAAATGTCACGGCTCGCACGTAACGAGCTAAACAAGATCCGGCGCAGGCGATAAGCCGTAATCAAATTATGCACAGCAACCGGGAGAGGCCTTCCGACCCCTTCGCTGGCCACCCACTGGCGGCGGCGCCGTCGTTGTTGCCTGGGTTGATTTCAAGTTAATTAAAAATCATGACACAACAACGTCCCTTCTCCTGCCCGGATTGGCTAGTCCGGGTTCGTTTAGGGTTCGGGTTCGGTTTGGGGTTCGGGTTTGGGGTTCGCAGGCAGCGTCATTTTGATAAGCGTGTAAGTGCACAGATTGAATTAATTAGGCCCGGAACAACCGCAGGCGGTGGGAGTACTTTGGCTGCCTGTGCGAG